>CM038214.1:86684975-88114161 GCA_021442155.1 Cymbidium sinense | reverse complement strand
GCTACACCTTTTGGACTTTTAAACTATATATTTTTTTTTGGGCAAAATAGATATTTAGTTCAATACCGTTACCCATGGATTCAAAATTGGACTAATGCTCTAGCCGATTTTATTTAAACTTAAAATCAATTATGCTTATAGTTAGTCAGAGTTAGTCAAAATTGAAAATTGAATTAAAAAAGGTGCATTTCACTTTTAAAAAATAAATGATGATATATTTGATTTGATATTGAAGATTAGGTCTTATATTAAAAAATATTAAAATTTAGATGTTATATATATATATATATATATACACACACATAAGAATTATGTGATATATATGTAAATTTCCCAATAAATATATGGAGAAGTTAGTGAAATTTCTTCCCATTTTAGTTGTGATTGACTCTCCAATCTACTGGTAGTACTCTAGATATTTTTACAAGTATTTGTATAAATATATAATTATATATGTAAAGTATAGTGGAAATAATTAAAATATTATGTTCTAAAATTTTAATTTATAATTATATTTAAAATATTTAATGAAAAAAATGCCCTTATTTAAAATATTATATATTAGATCATTGTAAATATTGTTATTGCATTCTTATTATGTCATTTTTTTTTATCATATTAGTTTTAATATCTATTAAGTCAGTTGAACATTTGAATCTATAACTTCTTTTTATTACTATTCAATGTTTGATTCAATTTTGATGGGGACATTTTATTTACAAATAGTCAAGAAAGTATTATGTTATAATATAAAAGATTTTTAGAACAACAAAATAAATAAATAAATAAAAGATGCTAACAAATAAATACAAAACATATATTCATCCAAATACATAGTTATGCAAAATTAAAATAAATTTATTAACCTTAAAAGATGTACGAAAAGGATTTCAATTTATCATAAAGATGATTTAAAATTATTATTTGCTAAATAAAAGATGTTTTATATATTGAGGGGTTTGCATTCCATACACATAATTAAAGCTATTAAGGTATCACTGTGTAATACAAGTTATGCATTTTGATTATCAATGATTCAACAAACAAAATAAATAAATAAAACTTGATTTTTAAAATAAAATATACAAGGAATTCAAAATGACATCCTAAATTATTTTTTTAACAAAATTTATGAGTCATTCATTTATTAAATATTAGATATATAGTAAAGATTTAAAATGTATAAATAGTCATAATTTTATTATATATATATATATATATATATATATATATTATTAATAATAATAATAATAATAATAATCTTTTGATAATAATTCAGCTTGACTTAGAAACTTGGAAAAGGAAAAGATGAGCAAAAGACTTTAATGACTTGACTGAGCTGAAGTCATAGCTAATATAATTGATTTTAATATTAAACAATATTATAATTATGATTTTATATTTTAGTATTTGAAACATTGCAGGAAAATAAATATCCAAATCATCTAAAATAAATTCTTTTGATTTCCATTTCATTTATATATTTTTTCATTAACAGTTACATGTTGAAGCATGCATTGATTAATAGCAAGTGAAGGCAAAGTCACACATATCTAAGCTCTTATCAAATAATATCGAAAACATATAAATAGATTAATTATGAAACTTTTAAAATAAATAATATATTATATAATTTGCTCGCAAGAAAATGTGTTGCTAGATTTGACTTGAAAAGTATACACAAAAGAAAATATAAAGGATGTGGAGAATGCTGAAGAATTGATTTAGACAAAAAATGTTATGTGATCTCCTGTTGAATAATATGCATATAAATAGGTTAATGAAGGCATGGCTGTCTATATAGAAATTAGACAAACAACTCTAACTCATATTAATTAATATGAGTGTGAGGCTCTTCGTTATTCCCCTTCTCTTCTTAGATCATCATATCCCTACTCTTGCCATTAGCAATAACAGTACATACAACAATGCGCTTATTTTTCTCAAGCATCAACTCTTGAAGCAACAAAGTAGTAGTGCTTCTTCCGCCAATTTCATGAGCTCATGGAATGACACCAACCAAAATTTTTGCTCGTGGAAGGTATCTTATGTGGCCGCAAGCACTCGAATAGAGTGACAGCCTTGGATCTCAACTCCAATGGCTTGATAGGCCATCTTCCTCCTTCTATATCCAACCTCACCTTTCTCAGAAGGCTTGATCTCAGCAACAACAGTCTATATGGTGAGATCTCTCCTAGTCTCTCTCACTTGCAGCATCTACAACTTCTCAACCTGAGTTTTAACTCATTTCATGGAGACATTCTTGCTGCTCTCATCACCAATTGCTCTATGTTTCAAGTTCTAGACCTCAAGTGGCAACCAACTCACGAAAAATCCCTCCTATTATGAACTCTTTGTCTCCCAGTTACCTCAATCTTGCTAGAAACCACCTCATTTGTAACATTCCACCATCGGCAATCTCACCTTCTTGGAAACTCTTTATGTTCATTACAATCATTTGGAGGGAGGAATTCCACGAGATTGGTGGCCTAGGTTAGAAAATATTAATGTTGATAATAATCTTTTTGGTAACATTCCTTCTTCATTTTATAACCTATCATCATTACGTAAGGTTTCTTTGGCAATCAATCACCTATATGGTGACATTTCAATAAACATTGCCCAAGCTTTTCCAAACCTAGAAATCTTTTATATTTAAATCATTTCAATGGTTCACTTGATCTCATTTTTCAAAATGTTACAAGTCTCGTGTCTTTGAGCATCAATACAAATAATTTCAGAGTGATACCAGCATATTTTGGGAAAATGCCAAACCTTATATTCCTCGATATGGAACTAAATGAGTTTGAAGCAACTAATGCACAAGGCTGGGGATTTCTTGATTCATTAACTAATTGTACCATCTTAAAAATTTTAGGCCTTTATGGAAATAACCTTGGTGGAATACTTCCAAAATCAATAAGGAACTTATCCCTAAGCTTCAACAAATAACATTAGATCCAATTATATTTCGAAGCATCCCTTCAACTTGATAGGTACACCAATTTATTTGGTTTTGGGATGGATGAAAATCTTTTGGAAGGTCCCATACCTGATAGCATTGGAAAGCTTGAAAAGTTACAATATTTGACACTTCAGAAGAATAGTCTTACAGGAATTATTCCTTACTCTTTAGGCAATCTCACAAGATTAAGCCAATTGTGGTTAGATTTTAATAAATTAATAGGTTTTATACCTTCAAGCTTAAAAAATCTTCAGATTCTCTCTAATTTGGCCCTCAACCATAATAATCTAATCGGTATGATACCAAGAGAACTTTTTCTCATTCCCTCACTTTCAAATATTCTTGATTTATCATATAATTCTTTTACTCGGATTGTACCATTAGAAGTTGGTCACCTAGTAAATCTAATGTTACTTGATTTTTCTAATAATAATTTGACTAGAACAATACTAGAGTCACTTGGAACTTGTCATCTATTATTTGAATTATATATGGACTACAACTTCTTCTGTGGCTCCATTCCTATTTCTCTCGGAAATATAAAGAGCCTTCAAAGCTTAGTCTTTCACATAATAATTTATCTGTCATTCCTCAATCTCTACAAAATCTTATCTTTCCTAAGCACTTGAATCTCATTTAATAATCTTGAAGGAGAAGTTCCATATGAAGGTGTCTTTGCAAATTCTTCAGCAGTCTCTCTCGTTGGAAATAAAAAAATATATGGAGGAATTCCAAAACTTCATTTAGCAAAATGTAATGATAGATTATCATCAATTAAAAGTACTCATAATTTAATCAAAATTTTAGTTCTCACTTTTAGCATGCTAGTTATATTATTGGTCTTTTTCTTTTGTTATATGTTGCTCTATCGAAAACAAAACCAAAGTAGCCAAAGAAGAAATTCATCAAACTCATCCTTAAACACTCCATTTTCAAGAATTTCTTATAGCCAAAGCTACAAATGATTTCTCCACTTCATATCGAGTAGGATATGGAAGATATGACTCTGTATATAGTGGCGCCTTAAGAAATTATCAAGCTATTGTGGCTATTAAAGTTTTCAAACTTGAGGTTCATGGAGATTTTAAGAGTTTTACATCTGAATGTGATGCATTAAGATGCATCATCATATAATCTTATCAAGGTCCTAACCTCATGCTCAAGCATTGATCACCATGGCAGAGATTTTAAGGCATTGATTTTTGAATTCATGCCAAAAGGAAACTTGAACAAGTGGCTCCATACAGAATATGAAACTAATGGAGATGTTATTTTTTTCCTTAGGCAAAAGATTGAGCATTGCAATTGATGTTGCAGATGCCTTGGAGTATCTTCACCATTATTGTGAACCATCAATCATTCATTGTGATGTCATGCCAACAATGTTTTACTTGACAATGACATGGTTGCACATTTAGAGATTTTGGGCTCTCAAGAATTCTTTTTTAAAGGCTATGAGTACATCTCTCCAAGACGCTTGATAAAATGAGATTAAAGGAACCATTGGTTATGTTGCCCTAGGTTGTGTAATAATTGATTTTTTAATGTTATAATTAATCAAGCTGATGTATTTCAATATGATGTAATCTTTTTCTAAAATATATATTATTATTTATTTTGTAGAATATGGTGGAGGAGCTCGCCCATCTACCTCTATAGATGTTTATAGCTTTGGAATAATATTACTAGAGATACTTACTGGAAGAAGGCCCACTGATGATATCTTTAAGGATGACTTTAATTTACATAATCACATTAAAATGGCATATCCTCATAGAATCGTGACATCATAGATCTAAAATGTTTACAAGAGCAAATATATTCTAGTAAGATCAATTGCCAAAGCATTAAGAAATGCTTGGGTTCTTTGGCAAAAGTAGGTCTCTCTTGTTCGACTTCATTACCAGATGAAAGGCCATCAATGAGAGATGTTGCTACAAATTTACATGCAATTAGAGTTGGCTACCTTCAATTCAATAGAGAGTTGTCCTAGGAAGATGGAACCAAGAAAAAGCAAATATTAAAAAAAAATCATGTCAATCACTTTATATTTTATTAGCAATTTGTTAAGTTCTTTACCTTCTTGTAACAATGATTTCAATTAACTAATGATTAATAATTAAGCAAAAAAAAACTTTTACTTTCAACCAAAAACTATTAACTAATTGTTCATAATTTTATTCTAACTTTTTTTCTTTTTAAAGAACTCTTACATAAATAGTTTGTGTGAAATATTTTAAGGAATATCATGTATTATTATATTTCATCATTAATAAATCAATGACTATATATCAAGAATTTATATTAATTTTCTTTAACATTTCTTTTAGCTAAGAAATTGAAAAAAAGTATAAAGAATTTGACAAAAGCATTTTCTCTTAAAGTTAAAAAAATGTTTGTATAGAACTTCCAACGTAAAATGGATTTCAAATATATGATGATTTTAAATTAAATTAGGTTGTGCATAATTAGTTAATTTAAATAAAAAATGAATCAAATCAAATACATTCAATTGATTTGTTTTGGTTATTGAAGGAAAATTTGTTTTAGGTTAAAGTGTAAAGGTTATTTATATTTCAATTAACAATTTGATTTTAAAAATAAAAAAATACCATTTGATCAACCAAAAATAAAAATTTAATGAACAAAGTGTCAAATATTATTTTCTTTGAAAATGTTTACTAACTTAAAGAAATAATATTAGGAAGATTTACATAGATACTACACACTTCTTATTAATTTACATATGTAACACCTAAAGTTAAATATAACTTATCCACCACTTTATTATGCTTGTAAAGGAGTATTTCACTTTTAAAAAAATACGTAATGATTGTATTTATGATGTAATATTGAAGATTGAGATATTATATATGTAAAAATTAAAATTTAGATGTTAGATATATAAATACATAGAATTGTGTGGTATGTATCTAAATCCCCATCATATTATTATTACTCTACATTTTAGTTCTACCTATAATTTGGTTTGATTTAATTGATATGACAAATCCCTTATCCAATCAATCTAGATTGAGTGAATGCACAAATTTTAATTTATTTGGATTTTAAATTTAGTTAAAGTGAAATAAATTAAATCAAATTACAACATGATTCAATTTGGTTTGATTCTACTTACGATTTAGTCAGTTCAATCCTACATTTAAGGTAGTTCAATTTAATTAATTTAATATATTTGTCTAATTAAAAAACTGTTGTTCTTTATGTCGAAGAAATAGCTTTCCTCCCTTCTATGATAAAAGAGTTAAGTTTTTGCGAGCTTCTTTGAAGTCAAATATGTGCTTTCACATAAAAATATGAATTATATAAAATATTTTTAATTTTTTAACTTTTGGTGTAGTTGGTTGTTGCCAAGCATTGTTGTGAAGGCTAGAGATTGGAATGAACTATAAAGCTTGGCTTTGAATTTTTTGTTAAAATTGTGTTGTTATCTAAGTTGAAATAAAGTTTTTAGATTATTTTAATCATGCTGGCTCCAAAAATTTGCCCCTAATCTCTCGATAAAGAAAGTTTAATTAGTGTTGTTTAAACTTGAGAGAGATAAAGAGACCCCTACCCAGATTTCACTCTCTCATTTTGTGGACTTTAGATCCGGTTCCAAGTTTTCTATAGGTGCAAGCATCTATAGTTAATTACATCTCCCAATTTGAGAGAGAACTTTCAATTAAGGTTAGTCGTTAGATAGCTAATTTCTTAGTGTATAGAAGTAGCATGTGGAGTTTTGAAATTTATGAAATTCATTATTTTAACTTAAAGTAGATGATAGGCAGAATGATGATGCGCCCGATAAAGATCCCAATGTTTCATCATCCCAGATTGTTATGGCGCCTAGTTTACTTAGTTAGAGGAGGTAGTCGACCAACCTGACCAGATGATCCTTGTCAGCAGCTATATGTTGCATCGACCAAGGGAACCTTGTAGGCCTCGGGTGTGGTATTTGTCTAAAGATACAATTTTAAGTCCACCTTATCTAACACAAAGCTTTTTGCCCTATTAGTTTCCCTCTATGATTGACATCTCATGGGACAGAGATATTGAGAAATATACAAAGCTAAATGCTTGTAATATAATTGATTATTGGCACCAACCACCCTACGTAGAACTTTTGTTGTAACGACATCATATGTAAGACAGACAATCCATGCGACAAGGACACGAGCATCGCTACTAGCATGAGATTGATTGAGTGAATATAGATACTGACTTGACATTGGCTCCTTTATAAGCTAAAATTTTCCCAATTTGTCACCTCCGAGCAAACAAGCTGGATGAGTTGATGGATTATTTTAAGTAATTAGAAGATGATTTTTATTTGAATATTTTAAAAGTTTAATAACTTATCGAATTTGGAAATTGCATTGGCACTTGACTTAGGTTGATTTGTTTTAAAATTGAAAACATATTTTGATGGTAATACTCTTCGGTTGAAATAGCTATAATTTTATTGAAGCGGAGTGCCAAATATATATATATATATATATTATTAACAATTACATGCAGAAGCATGCATTGATTGATAGAGAGTGAAGGCAAAGTCACACATATGTGAGATCTTATCAAATAATATCAAGAACATATAAATATATTAATTATGAAAGTTTTAAAATAAATAATATGTTATATAATTTGTTGGCAAGAAAATATGTTGCTAGATTTGACGTTTGCTCGTCACTCACATAGAGTCGTCCAAATTGATCGTGAATAGTCTCTTTTGATAGGTTTTGACATTTTGATGATATCAACACGATAAATTTCATGAACTAAGGCTGTTTGGACATCATCGAGGCCTTTAGACTCCAATATATGTGTAAACATATCGACAGCTTATCTTCTCCATCGATTGTCTGTCGAATAGCGCAAAATACATATTTTGATCAATTTTAACATTTCGGATGCATTGGCAAAATCCATTTTGCATTTAGAGGTTATTTCAATCAGATTCTCTAATTTATCAATTTTGTTATTTGTGCTTGATTCGACATATGAAATATATGTGGAGGTTAACAAATCACCTTTCAAATTGTATTAATTTTAAAATACAACCTTAAATCTATTCATTTCAATTAGCTCAAAAGTTTTCATGATGCACCATTCAACTTAAAGAAAATAATAATGCACAATACAACCTATATATTTTGATTATCAATTATTTAAATAAAATTAAGCATGACATCGATAAAAATCAAATATAATAGAATGAATTCTTAAGATACATTCATGTACACCACCTTATATTAGTATAAGATTATTTTTAGGAGATAAGGTGTGTGTCCCTTAATTAATATCATCATTGTTCTTTACGCTATACATTTTATCACATAACTCATCTACGTTTGGACTAGTCATGGCTAGTAAGAATTTCTTAAAATTTTCATGTACATGCAAGTTCGTAATATCTATCGAAATTGCACATAAGTCACTACAAGATTGAATAGTTGTAACTAACTCATTCAATGCTCTCCAAAAGTAGATCCATAAATCATTGTTTTCATTTCTAACAATTGTAAATGCTAAAGGAATAAACTAATATCGATTGTTGAACCATAAATGTTTTAAGTTAGAAGGGTCTTGTCCTTACAAAATGTCCAAACATATATGCATGGCTTGAATGTTCAAAACATATAGTGAAATCAATACTAGTCAACTATTTTAATTCAATATAAAACTTGATTTTCTTACATATAATATCCCATTCTTTATTTATTTTGATCCACCGATGAGATCGCCATTGTCCGATCCGGCACTTTATGTAGAGCTGTGAGGTCGCTTGTAGGAGGAGGTTGACCTAGGATATGATGAGTTTGAGGAGAGTGTTGAGGCTCTACAACACGACCATCAGAGTTTGATAGATGTTTCTTCCGAAGACAGATGACCGCCAGATCGAGAGTTGCAAAAGTGAGCAACACCATAACCGACACGCCATCGCTATGGTAGATGTTGAGGTCGCTTTGACCGAGCTACCGATGCTTTACAATTTGAGAGTGAGCATCCTTTAGTGCTTATTCAAGACAACTTCAAGAGCTACAATCTATGATGTACTTTTTTTCTTTCTTGTTTCTCTTCCATCCATGTATTATCTTGTTGTATTAGTGGACATCAACATTCCTCTGCTACTTTTGTGTTTTTTTTTTGTTAGATTGGATCATTTGAATATATATTGAAATATCATCATCTAGGCAATATATAGATTGATTTGAGGCAGCTCTGAGTTGAGGGTTTCTTAGATTGTATTGGTCTATCAATGAAGTAGAAACATCTCGATTCTGCTTGTAATCACTAAGCTAGATCTGGTTTGAGATTTATCATCATATAATCAGTGGGCTCTTTCACCACGGCCTTTTCTCACGGCTTGTTGAGTGAGAAGAGTGTCAACAACTTGGCCATTTATAAGCTTGTTGAGTTTGACCTTTAGAACCTACTCGAGTCTTCGACTTTGATGGGGTGATTTAATAATCATACCAATAATGGGGCTCTTATGGCCTTTCTCTTTTGTTGAGTGAGGAGAGCATCTGCAACTCAGCCATTTGTAAGCTTGTTGAGTTTGACCTTTAGAACCCATATGTGTAGACTTCAAGACATCGAGGTTGATGTTTTCCAACTCAGTTGATTGAAGCTTCCAAGATTGGGAGTTCTTCTGACTTGATCTCCGACATTTGATGAATTTTGGACATAAATTTTTGACATTTAGGGTTGTCTTTTCATGCGTGGAAATAGATTATTTTTGTTCCTTGCAAGAGCCTGCAACTTTAGCAATAATAGTTATGGATATATTCATGGAATTAGGCGTAAAGCTCGATGTCAACCTGAATCTAAATATATTCGAAGATCTCATCTACGCCAACTCAAATAAACTTAACATAAAATAAAAATGCCCTATCTTGTAGGGGGAATTCTAAAGCACATTTAGAAGAACTTTTAAGATGGAATTAAGCAAATACATCAATATTTGAATTGATATGCTCTTAAGAGGGTTTTAAAATGTAACATTGATTTCATCTATGTATTTAAAACTAAAAAATGTAATAGGGGAATTTTCATGAAAAGCTTTCCATGAGTATATTTATTTAGGGATCTGAATGAAATATCAATAAATAAATATACTAAAGAAATACCCCTATCTTGCTGGAGGATTTTATTATATCTCGAGAATGTATTTATCATGTATAATACATTTTCGTAACGACCATTAATTGGTGGCATTGGTCTTTCTCCTTTTAAGTCAATGAGTTTATATGCCCCCTCATTGATACACTTTCTCTATGACAAAAGGGCCCTCCCAATTAGGCTCAAATTTGCCATCAAATTTTTGATTTGGAATAATTGGACTTCTCAGCACCTGGACCAATTCCCCTTTTTGGAATGTTCAAGGCCACATATATGGTCAAAAGCCCGACATCTTTGCTCGATAAACCTCCAAATTTTGATGAGCTTGCAATCTAACTTCATGGCATCGAGTTCCTCCATTCTCAAAGCAGCATTTGATCTTCGCTTAGGTTATATTGGATCACAATTCAAGTGATGGAAACTCAACTTCAAGTAAGAACCGGTTCCAAATACCAATGAATAAGGAGTGATTTTAGTCGATCTTGTAGGTAGTTTGATACCATAGTGCCTTTATTATTTGGTATGTCATTCTCTTATTTTAGTAAGAATCTTCTTGAGCCTTGACTAATGTCTTGTTGAAAGGCCTCCCAAACCATTTCTCTTGGATTGTATATTGAAGAGTATCATCAATCAATTTTGTATCGATCGATGAATCTATAAATCTTTATATTTTTGAAAATTGTCATTATCAAAAAATTATTTTGACACTCCAAATCTATAGACCACATTATGAAAAAGAAGTTAATCACTGATCAACAAGAACTTATTTAAATGTGGTAGCTTCAGTCTACTTAGAGAAATAATTAGTCACTGTTAGGATGAAGAGATGTCCAACTGATGACGGTGGATCAATTAGTCTAATTACATCTATACAAAGATTCAAGAGATGCTATTATTGGGTGTAGTGGATTTGGAGGTTGATGGATTATATTCCCATGTACTTGACATTTATGACACTTCTTAGTATGATTGATACTGTCTCTCACTATAGATAACCAATAATAGCCCATCCTTTTGATCTTTACTGCCATCTTGGGACCTGACTAATGTGCACCACAAAGTCCTTCATAAACTTCAACCATCACTTTGCTAGCTTCATTTGCATTTAGGCATCGTAGCCACATTTATTCAAAGGATCTACGATATAAAGTGTTGTTGATGAAAGCATAGCACAACATTCTCTTCTCGATTTGAGCTATCATTGGTTTATTATTTAGTAATTTATCTTTTTAAAGTAATTGATGAAAGGTTGTCTCCAATCTTGTGACTTTTCCACTATAAAGGCTTTCCACTGCTTTTCAAGCAATGTCATGTTTTGCTCTTCTTGCTATAACTTCTTGTTGATTTTGAGGAGTATGCGGAGCAACTTGAGTCACGTCCTGTGTGTCAAATTTGATAACCCCTCTACCTACGAGGATTGATACTTTGCTAGATCTTGAACTCATCGAGTAAATATGTCGATCATGACATAATCACCATTCATACTTATCATTTCCTTAGCTAATTTTACTAAGCAATCGGCTTTGCTATTCTCGGATCAGAGACTCTAGTATAACATTTGGTATTTGCTTCATAAGCTCTCGCTTGAGAAAGCTAACTCGCTTGTTGATTTTATAGATGCCAAGTACTTGATTTATAATAAGCTCAATCGCCAAAATATGCAAGTTTTGAATGCCTACTAAAATAGCTTCTTCAAGACCGCCACTTCATACTCGGCTTCATTATTAGTTCTTGGCTTAATCAACCCATATGATCATCTCATTATCCCTCCTTCTAGTGTTATGAAGACGATGTCGATTCCTGCTCTTGCCCTTGGGAAATTTAGAGGTTTGACTTGTTTGATCGATGAGGCTCCATTAAAGTACATTTTCCAAATTTATAATTTTTCTCTTTCATGAATGAGCATAATTTGCTCATCGGGCAAATTGTCATTGAGAGAAGAGTCCATAGGGATGGGATGTGCAAATAGAAAATCTGCAAGACTTGTCCCTTCACTATTTTCTGTGGAACATATATGATATCAAATTATAAAAGTAATATTGCTCATCTTGCAAAACAACCTATCAACACTGGTCTTATCATCAAATACTTTAGCAGAACAATCCTTGAGATGAGGGTAATCTTGTGAGATAACATATAGTGAAAGAGCTTTTAGACTGCAAAGATTAATGCCAAGCAGTGCTTCTCTATCGGAGAGTATCTCATTTCGCCCTATTAATCAAATATAATATAATATTCTATTTACTTTCTTCATTGTGTTGCACCATTAATTCTCCAAGGGACTCTTCTAATCAACTATGTATAGAATGAAGGGCTTCCCAGGACTAGGTGCTGTAAGAATTGGTGGATTTAATATGTAGCTTTTAATGCTATTGAAGGCTTCTTGGCACTCCTTGTCCCACTTGAATGGAGCATCCTTCTTCATCAATTTTGCAAATGGTTGACAGCATCCTGATAGGTTTGATGTAAATCGTCGGATGAATGCAAGCTGTCCTTGTAAAGAATGAAAGTGATGCAAACTCTTTGGTGGAGGCATCTCCATAATTGCCTTAGCAAGATCAATACACCGTGACACAAAGAAATATTTCTAGAGGATACCCTGAATGCTCATTTTAGGGGATTCATCTTGAGATCATATTTTCTAATTCTTTCCAATACAATTCTTAAGTCTTCGAAGTAGTTTTCATGATTCAAGCTCTTCACCATCAAATCATCAACATAACATTCCATTTTCTAGTGATTCAACTCATCAAAAATACATGTCATGGCTCTTTGGTATGTAGCTCCAGCATTTTTCAAGCCAAATGACATGACTATGTAGCAATAGATGCTAATTGGTGTTCTGAATGATGTATGTCTTTCATCTTCAGGCACCATCTTGATTTGATTGTATTTCGACGATCCATCCATGAATGAGAACATGTTATAGTTGGAAGTATTGTCCACTAGAAGTTAAAGTGGAAAGTCATCTCACTTATTTAGGTCCCGAAAGTTAATGAGATAGATTTGGCGCTTTTCTTCTTAACGGGACAATGTTGACTATCCAATCGCATACTTCGATGAAGCTTGCTTCTTAGTTTTGCAATTACTGTTCAATCGCCAACCTCATTCGCCTAGAGCTTATCACATCACAAGTTTAATATCCGCCACAGAACTACCCTGGGGATAAGCCCGGCAGAATATGTCCAAGAAGGCAATCCCTGAATTCACAAAGTAGTACTTTTAACTCTTCAACTTTCCCATTAGGTAGAAGGGCATTGACAAAAGTTGGATGTGGATCATTCTCTTAGGTTGATTTCTTTGAGTTCATCCATTTGTCCACCATCTTCGAGTTCTTCAAGCTTGCTACTTCTTCATCATTTGTAAGAAGAATTTCATGGAGATCATCTTCTTCATCACTATGAGTTTCTATTATATTATAATTTATTTTGATGAGATAGATGAACCAAGACATTTAGTGATAAACTTATCACTTCTTCATGATGTTTAAGAGAACTTCTGGCTCCACATCATGCTAAAGACTTGAGTTTTATGCTTAGTAGTTCTAATATGAATTCCAAACTTGCATCATTCTTCGTGGATAGTATATAGTATTCTTATTGGCACTATCTCATCAATTTTTGTTGAGTAGCGATCAAAATTGTAAAAGACTTTTAGATTTGTAGAATAGAGTTCTTCCACCACTCTCACAATACAACACATAGAATGTTATCAATTCTTCAATGTTATGGACCTCTAGTGGAGTGATTTCTTTGACCACCGAGAGATGGGTATAATTTTGAGTGAGTCATCTGACTCTACCAAATGAGATATCCTTCTTGATGCGGCATCTGAACTCTATTTTCATAAGTAGAATTAAAGTCATGATCTGAATCTGAATCACTTATTTGATAATTTGCTTTCCTTGAAAGCTTGTAAGTTCCCTTGTTTGATAGGAATATCTTCTTTCTCTTCTATGTCACTTCCCATATGAGGAATTGATCTTCTTGATTTAGATGTAGAATCAAATGCTTTAGGTAAAATCAGCATTGCCTTCTTTCTTCCTCTTTACTTCTGCTCTTTCACTTTGTGAAGCTGCTTTTTTATTTCTGAAGTGGATGCTACCACTTCAAGAGGCTCTATTGGCATAGGCTCTTTGCTGAAAAGATGCATTTGCATTGATAAAGAAAAAGACTGGTTACAAGTTATAAAGTTACAAGCGAACTCTTTGACTTCCTATCCTCCTCAAAAGCATTGTGAATAGTGTGGTTATCTAAACATGCCATACAAAATCAAAGCATATATCACCACAAAGTCTAAATGATGTTAGATCTGTGTGTAAGCAAAAATAACTGGAAGTTCTTCAAAAGCTTATGAGCCTCGACGGTTCACCATATCTCACTCGAAGAGAGCTTAAGGTAGTCCATGATGTTATCCCCTTCAATGACTATGCCTCGTATCAAGGCTCCATGGCTTGATGTAGAGGATGAAGTACTTTACGTCTTCATAAATCTTTGCTTCATTGACAGAGAATAGTTGTAGGTTACCAGGAATTTTGAACTCTTCCTCATCTTTTAGGTACTTTATACACTGATGCATATTTGACAGGACCATGTCATACACATGCAACCATGGTCAACCCAAGAGAGCTCTAAATGATGTATGAGCATCGATTACATGAAACTTCGTATATAAATCACGAAACTTGAGAGAATAAAAGAACCCAGGATTTTCTGCCCTTTTTATTGAAACCATGAACCATTCTTTGGTCATGCATTTTCAGTAAAGTACGCTTCATAACTCTCAGAATCTTTGAGAGCATGTATCAACATTTCTCAGAGATCTTTTGACAACAAAAGAGCCTTGTACACACTCCATTATGCAGAGATCTTTCTCAGATGTGATAGAATATTATAATCTATCTTTTCACTTGATTTAGGCTTTAGTTTAGGATTTTTGGGAATGATATCTTTGTTGACTTCAATTTGTTTGCCTTTGTCTTTATTTGCATTTCCCTTCTTTGATGAGGGTGGTAAGACTTTACCACTTCTCAACTGAACTTGAATCACTTTGTCTTGCTCAGA
Organism: Cymbidium sinense; assembly: GCA_021442155.1. Lineage (NCBI taxonomy): Eukaryota > Viridiplantae > Streptophyta > Magnoliopsida > Asparagales > Orchidaceae > Cymbidium > Cymbidium sinense. The sequence continues at coordinate 88,099,008 of CM038214.1, read as the reverse complement.
TTCTTCTGAAGATGTAGTTTTTTCAAGTTCCCTTCTTATTCTGGAGGTTTGGTCAAAAGGGCTAGACTCATTTTTCAACTTCATACACTTTATGCGTGATAATATCGATGAGTCTGACTCTTCTCCGTCGAAAAAATATAGATCTTCATATGAACTGTTATTATCTTATTGAGTTATTACAAAAATTTAGATGTTAACTCCTCTGGCTCTTCCTACTTTCCTGATAAGAATTATGATGGGTTGGTGAGCATATGTTTGCCCTTGTCATTTAGCGATGTTGAAGAACATCTGATATCACATAAATGATTCATCATGTGTCTACTGGACAAGATTCACCATTATCTTCTTCATCGATTCATCAATGAGAAGTTTAGGCATAAAGTCTGTAAGCCTAAATGGTCATCTTACTGGCTGGTGATACTCTTTTAAATTATTAATGATCGTTTGAGTTGTAGTTCTCTTCTTCATATTCTATTTCTTAGCCGGCTTCTTTGATTTATGAGGCCTGCATTTAGTAGACTACTCCTCATGTTGTGATGAAGTAGCCTTATCAAAATATCGCTAAGAAGCCCAAATACTTGGTTTAGGCATCTCTCTTAAATCTAATATAGGTTCTAGTGATGATTTCCACTTAACACTATGGACGTCTTTTAGCTGCTTCGGCATTTTCATGGTCTTTTTGAATACTATAGTTTCTCATTCTTTTGTTTTGAACTAATTTGTCTTTCTTTTTATCTTTGATGGATGATACGGAAGAGGACGTAATCATCCTTCTAGACTCTTTTTTTGGGTTGACTAGAATGCTGTCGAATAGTATAAATTCACCTCGTCGATACTTCCTTTCTAGCTAATCTTTGAAGACATAACAATCTTCAATAGGATGACTGATCATCCGATGATAAGGATAGTAATTTGGATTACTAACTTGATAAGCTTCTTCAGGCCTTTTAATTTCTGGTAATTGTAGACCAGTTTTGACTGCTTGCCAAAATAATTTAGCTACACTGTCCCTTCTAAAGGAATAATCTTTGTTCATCTTTTCTTAAGAGATGGCCGCATTCACTCATCATCTCTTGTTACTTATTTTAGATGCTTCCCACCACTTGGAAAAGTTTGAGGTTTGTCATTTCTTCATAATACCAATTTTGGTTGTGGATTAGAATAGACGGGCTTCTTTCATATATCACCCGCTTTTCACCATTTGAGCTATAGGAAGTGGCATGCATTTCATTTCTTCTTGAGTCAGAAGGTTTATTTCTCTTTGCTTTATCTGCGTAGGCTTTAGACTTAGGGCGATTCAGCTTTTCAAATTTAGCCACCCTATCAAGCAAGTCCCGGAATGTTGCAATCGACGCCATACATAACATTTGTGTCATTTTATCATCCATATTGCCCATATCAATTGTATCGCATGTTCTTCTTCCAATTGTTGCTCACATTTTAAAGAGTTAAATCATTGGTATTAACTTTGTCAATTGTGGAATTGGATTCTTCTTCAAATTCTAAGGGTGCATCCCAAACTTGAAGACTATATAAATTTTTAGACACATCTAAACAATATTCATGCAATGTGCTAGAGTGCTTTTTGAAAAGAAAGTTAGGACCCAAACCACTTAAGCTTTTTAACTTGTAATGGCTCTATGATTCCATAACTTTTCTTATTTATGATTACAGGCCACTTGCAATGGAATTAGAGTATACTTAATGAAATCTTTGCCATACAAAGGATATGGACCCCTAAAAAAGAAGATACATTATCTTCTTTTTTTTAATCTGCCAAGCGAGCTCACCCAATCATGGCAAGGGCTAAGATGACAAAGTATGAGATATCTAATTATTTTTGTTTAGCTGGGGACAATTTTTGACTTCTAACCCTACAACTTTATTTTGATGTGGAGAAGCTTAAAGTCAAAAATGTCCACATGCTTAGAAATTTTAGACTTCATCCTTTTGTTCTTGGATATAGTCCTTCCATACCCTTACTTTTCTTTCTTTTTGTCAACATTTTGATAACATTTCACTCTTTATGAAATGACTCCACTAAATGATTTGCTAGGAAATTTGATGTATTTGACTTTTCATCAAAATACAACATTTGATTGATTGTTTTTCTGATTTGATTCAAGTCTTTGCTTGATTGATCATATAATATGATCCAACATTTCAATTTCTTTTTCATCTTTTCATGGAATAGCAAATCTAGTAGAGCCATTTGGTAAAATTGACTTTCTTGAAAATTTTACACTTCAAATCAATTTTCTAATGGAATCAAATATTTAGTGAGGTCATTCAGGAGTAGTTAAATGATATTCCTAAATACTCAACACTTTAGGATGAATATGAAAATCCTTCTATAATCAATATTTTTCTTCTTTTTCTTTTCATTTGATTTCTTTTTTTATTGGGCTGGATAGGACCATCCAAGAGCATTTAAATATCTTTCATGAATTCCTAAGTTGCTCTTTTTTATGTTTGAATTTTTTCTTCAATCATCTATGTGATTGAGACTAAGTTCTTTTTCTAGGTTGAGTTTTCAAGATTAAATTTTTAGGAAACTAAAAACTCCTTTCTTTATTTGATTGAATTTATATGACACCATCTTATCAAAGCTTGATTAGAATTAGGCCTATATAAATTCACTTTCATGTTTATAATTGATTTTGATTGATGCACCCGGTTCAACATATATTTTGGAAATTTTCTTCTATTGAATTTTCCACATCAACCAAGATGCCAATAAGTTCTTAGTAGTCTATCTTCATCATAAGATAACCCTACAACCTTTTATTCGAATGCCACATCGTGAAGTTGCTTATAATTAAGTAAGGCAAACTACATGATTATGTAATGTCTTGCTTTACTTTCATTTCTTTATTTCATTTTTATTGTATTTCTTATTTCATTTTGTTTTTAACATAGCATTTTGATGCTTGATTTTGTAAGAAACTTCTCTAGGATGGGCAAAACATCACATTCTCAGGATGACTTATTTGCCATATTTTTTTAATGTCATTTGAGGTGGTATAGCTCTACCATTTTGATTTTGATTTCAAGACTTTCCCTTTTGAAATGGACGGAAGGTAGGTCTAACTCTATCCTCAATAGACCAATAGACCACATTATCTATTTATTTAGAGGATCATCATTTAAAATAGGATCCTCTAGGGTAGATGATGTGTTATTAGAAAGTCAAGTTTAACTTGTATTTTTTATAACACATTCAAGATTAAAGGTAATCTCAACTTGCAATAAAATCTTTGACCACCATACTATACATTAAGACAATGTCAAGTGGGTCATAAGACATTGCAAAGGATTCACCTTAAATTCACTTTATATTGAAAGCATATAATGCCTTGGTCTTTGAACATAGAAAACTAAGGCTTTCTTCACTCATTTGGACTGTCAAAGTCCTAAGTGATTTATTTATCAACTTAGCAGAGATAGAAATTTCATACTTTCACTCTGAGAGATAGAAATATCATCCTTTGGACCCAATCCTAAGGTCATGATTTCTTTAGAAGGATTAAACTCTTCATTTATCTTCTTTTCATGATTTAGCCTTAAAATTAATTAAAGCTATTCATGAAATATATTTTAATGAGAGGAAACTCTCATTAAGGAAGTTGATTTAAATTTATTAGTTTAAATTTCATTCATTTCAACTTTATCAGGAGAATCAAAATTCTTTTTTACTACCCTCTCTTTTCTTCTATTGATTAGGAGCAAAAGTAAATCCTATCATTTTTTTTATGTCATGTCATCTTCCTCTTTTGACTCTCTCCTAAACTCTTATGAATTTAAGGTTTTGGAAAGGTCTAAAAAAGGGTTACCTCCAAGTCACTCCATAGAATTGGCCAATCAGCTTGAACAATTGATTTTACAATATTATAGTGGACTTGTGGAGATGAATTAAGATTAAAGCTGATTTGCATTTATGTAAAATTTTCTTCTATAAGGATAGAAGATTTACATTTAGTTCCTTAATCAACCTCTGCCTAAGGTTAATAAGACATTCTCTTTTTTGGGATGATTTTTTTTTCTCCTTCTTTTTATTTTCTTTTGAATTGATTCTTCTTTAAATGCAATTCAAGCTTCAATCGTGGTGGAAAAGGGGCAATAGGCACAACCATGCCTCCTTTTGATTTAGATTTTCTCAGGATTTGAAGGAACACCTTCATTTCAATTTACATCCATAAGTGTTTGACACCTTTGAATGTAGTAGAACAAATAGTATCCATTCAAGGACCCTGTCCTCATTCTCTTTAGCTTGTAGTATGAAGCCAAAGTAAGATCAAGGACAAATTTTAACTTTGAGATTTTATTTTGAGATTTACTTTTCAAACCCTTGAAGTTCTTTTCAAACTTCTTTAAATTTTACATTTCTTTTCCATATTGGAATGGTTTCAAATTTGTCTTGACTAGATTTAGGTCTTAACAGAAATGACTTGTTTTACATTTATTTCTCTCACCCTTTTTTTATTTGAGTTTTGGTTCTTGGACCCAATCGTTTAACTGTGGCAAACAAAGAGTTCTAGAACCTTAGTTCAAGATGTTGGATAGGCTCAACCAAGAATGGAATGGAGAGGTGTCCAATAGAAAGAAAGGCAATCCTGACCGGTGAGTGGAACTAGTACACTGTCAATATATAAAAATAATCACTTATTTCTAAAGATGGGGAGAGGAACCATTCCCCAGTGGAGTCACTAGAAAATTATGTAACTCTGGAATGGAAGAAAATGTGACACCACATAGAGCTTAGGAATATTTTATTTAGATGACCAAATACGACATTAAGGAATAAACATATTATCTCAAAAGATAAACATGCTTTCCTATAATGGATTCGATCATTTCAATAAAAGACTCCTAAGACTAATGGTTCTTTCATGTACCGGAGAATTTTCCCTGAACTATATGGAAAAGAAGAACGAGATTTATTTTAACCTAGGATCATGGTTCTCTATAAAGGCAAGCTTCTATAGTTAATTACATCTTAGGAAGGGTCTCTTCCTAAGAATACTCTCGATTAAAGAAATAAGTGGTTATCTCTAAAGACTTCTAAGATAGCTTTCAAAGGATTGATTTTAGGAAACTCAATTGGGAGAGATCGAAATTAGAGAGAATTATTTTCAAGTGTCAAATGGGATAAAGTAGGAAATGTCTATTGATACTGGGATACCCAGTAAACATTTCAACTCTTCTGCCATTGGGCTTCAAATTTGGGATTTAATTTTATATTTTAAGTTATCATTTTTTTAGAAATCTAGGGCTTAGATTCTAGCAACACAAGACTACATAAATGCCTAGGGTTGAAGACTTATTCCTAAAAAAAAGTTTGCTTCAGAACCTAGTCTTTAGGTGCTTCTGACACATGTTAGATGCTTGACCTAATTCTATCTTTGGGAATTATCGGTTATCCCTCTCACTCGAGAGAAGTAACTTATCTCTGACTCTTCTGGACTTATAACCCGCTTGGAAAAGGCTGTCAGCTAACACCACCTAAGAATATTTTAAAATTATGAAGTCAAGTCATATGAATGCAAGATGGCTGGGTTATTACATTTTTAGGAATGAAATCTAAGAACCTAGACTCACTCCCTAATCCCTAAGATCATGTAGGGTATGAAGATGTATCTAACTAATGCACATTATTAGATTTTTTTTATAAATTTTAATTCAAGATTTATTTTAGGCCATAGATATGCAATTTATGCCTAATGTCATGCAATTAGAAATGGTTATGGTCCAAATTAATATTAGAAGGCAGGCTTCCCCAAGAAGATGGTCATCCTCACAAGACAAATGTCCCTTCTGTGCAATGGGTGAAGTTTCCCAATTTAAGGAATAGAAGTAAGATGGTTGCATGATTTCAAACATAATTATTTCTAATTGATTTTATGACGTGTTAAGCCTAAGGCTTTAGTTTATGTGGAGTTTTGAATTTCATTTATTTTTATGTTTCAATTGATTTTAGTTTGGTAGAAAATTTAGTTTATCTTATGAGCCTACATCCAGACATTCATCATAGAACAAACACAACATAGAAAGAAACCTAGAAAAGTATGTTGTTTCTATTGTGCACCCAAAATAAATCAGGCTAATCAAATAATATAAGAAAAAGGCCAATGAGGCTGGTACCGCTGTACACCTCAGAAGAAAGAAAAATGGGCAGTTGAGTTTTGCCCTTATACAACCCAGCCTAGAACTACAAGTTTAGATCTATGGGTCTTTTTTCTAGGAAAGTCTCCTTCTTTAGGGACATCCATCAGGCTCCACATGGGACCACGGCACCATCTCCTGGTAGGGTCAGCTCCTACTAATCCTAAACCCCATAGATCCTAACCTAATTCTAAGCTCAAATTTACATTTTAAAATTCATATAGAAATCCTAAGTCCTACAAAACAGATGTTAGGAAATACAAACAGCACACATTAATTATATTTTACAAAGATACGGGCTTAGCATTAGTTGCTTGCCAAGGCCACCTATCCTATGGACTATGTTAAAAGATTTTTCAGCACTTGCAAGCAAACGATAATTTTATAATTTTATATATGACAATGATCCCTTTAATACAGTCCCCATAGAAAATAGTGTTAAATCTAGAAAGAAAGCCCTACCATCCGCCTAACGAACAAATAAGCCTAGGCATCCAGCCTAAAGCAATAAATCACACAGACATGTGAAGCACAACACAACATAACACAAAAAATTATAGAAAATCATAGAACGATCTATCCTAGATCTAGAGTCTATGACCTAGATGATCTAGTGTGTGTAAAAGAAGGATTTGTGTGGCAAGGCTTTGCTAGACTCCTTTAAGTTTAAGTTCCAATTTGTAGTTTGAATTTGTTTAATTTTTACCTTTAGGTGGTTTCAATTCAAATGGTTTAGTGATTTAATTCTCATTTTATGTTCATTTTATTTGGTTAAAGTAATATTTAGGTTTTCAAGAATGAGAAATAGAATGATTTTTATTTTTAGATGAAACTAACTTTATTCCACATCCTAAATCCTAATGAAGTTTCCAAAAAGTCTAACTAAGATCCTTAAGTATCTTAATTAATTCTTTTGATGTTATTTATGTTTGGATTGGTTTTGATATTTCTTTTCTTTTGAAATTTATATTTGATTTGATTCATTTAGTTTGTTCTTTTGATATGATTCAATTTATTTTATTTGATTTGATTTATTTCAATTTAGGTTTATGTTGACTTTGTTTTATTTTAATTGAATTGAATTCAATTGTTTAATGAGTTTATAAAGTTAAGGTTGAATTATTTTTAATGTTTCATCAACTTTTAAGTTCTTTAACTTAAGGTATTTAATATTTTCTTTTCTTTAATGATATTTTGTCCCATTTGTTTTGGATATAATTATGTTAGCTTGAAGCTTAATTAAAGTTTTAGCTTAAATTATTTTATTTCATTTCTTTAAGTTGGTTCACTTTTACTTTGATTAGTTCAATTTGATTTATGTTGGTTTTATTTTATTTAGATTGATTCATGTCTTTTTGTTTGACCTATGTCTTAACTTTATATTAGGTTTAGTTATGCTAATTTTATTTAATTTGGTTTATGTTCACTTGAAAATGTTTAAGTTGAAGTTTATGTTTCATTGATTTAACTTGATTCAAATTGTTTAATTAGTTCTTGTTGGATTAACCTAATGTATCTAGGTTAGGATTTATATTCACTTTTAGTTAAATTTATAACTTACTTTGATTTGAATTATTTTATTTATTCTGATTTATTATGTTGGTTTTGGTTCATTATAACTTAAGACATTTAGATTTGAGATTTGGATTAAGTTATGTTAGTCTCATTTACTTCAATCTAAATAATCCCAAGATATGAATTCATTCTTAGATTAATTGAATTGAAGATTAATGACTTTTGAAAGTGTTAATGGTTTCAAATTCTAGAATTTAACTTAATTAAGAGTTTTATTAACTTAAAATTTAAATTTATTAACTTTAGGTTGAAATTGATCAATTTCTTAACTTAGGATATTTAAAGAAGTTCCTTAATAATTTTCTGATGTTTGATTTAGATTGGTTTGAATTACCATTTAATAAAATGGATTAATCAATTTTCTTAATCCAATATTTGATTAACATTGACCTAAGGATTTAGAAATTTAACAACTTGTAATCCAGAGATCAATTGAGTTTGAAAATTTTCTCGCAAGTGGGGTTACATGCCAATTTCATGTGTCCAAAGTTTCATCATGATTAGTTTGTAATTAAGGAGTAATTAGAGTTTTAATTACTTCATAAAAACCTAAATTAAGCCTAATTCAATGAGATTCAGTTTAAGATTTTATTTTTCATGGATTCCTCACTGAAATATATTTCCAATGAGGGTTTATTCATAATTTTTGGATTGTTGGTTGATTTATTATGATTTAATTAAGTTTTGGTTAATTATTTGAATTATTTAATTCATTTAATTAGTTAATTTGGTCAATTTAAGGATTATTAAGTTTAACTGAGTTTTAATGATGTTTTAATGTTCACTGAGGTTTATTAAGTTGATTTAAGGTTGTTTAGATCATTTCCATAAGTTAAGTTCATTAAGTTTAATTTATTTAATTAAATTAGGGGTTTAGGATTGAAAATTTTATTTCTCATAAATTAAAGTGAATTAAATCATCAAAAATTTTAATATGGTGTGTTTTAAGGTTAATTTCATTTTCCCAAAGTTTCATATTAATTGGATTAGTGGTTAAAGAGTAATTATGGTTTAATAATTTTTAATTAAACCCAAATTAAGGCAAAAAACCTAGTAAAAAATTGGAAATTTTAATTTTTATGGATTCCTCTCATCAGGAAGAATCCATAGAGCCTTTATTTGTATTTATTTATTTATTTTTCTATGATTTTTAGAAATTTTTATTAATTTTTATTAAATTTTTAAATTATTATTTAACGGTATTTAATCGTTTTTAAGTGACCGTGGTCCACGCGTGTGCCTGTGTCACGCAGCTTGCATGGCATTGCTTTAATGGCACGTGTGGGTTGTTCCACACCACGCATGCTCACGCCAAAGAAAAAATGTTGGATGATCCTAGACCGTCGATCGCGGATCGGATGGTCCAGATCATTCCCGCGGTCCTTAAGTGAGAAAAATAAGATCATCTTACATGATCAGAGCCGTCCATTCTTTTTAGAAGGAACAGATAGTGGAGACTTCATCCCTTACCCAACCTACGTAAACCGAGAGCTATTGGTAGTGTTTTGCTAATTTCTCACGACCTAAGCAATGAAATTCAATGATTTAAATTGCAAAACGATCATTGAACGATTCTCTATTGATCCATACGGCTTGATCTCACTTGAGATCAAGTTTCCTTCATGATGGACCAAGGCCGAAAAGCTTGATAAAAATGAGGGGGCATTACTGGCATACCTCCGGTCCGGCGATCAACGGCGATGGGATCAACTCCAATAGCTTCGGAGCTTCGAGGGAAGCTTTCTTGCAAGGAATTGGATCTACTCCTTGTGGATTGCTCCCTAGACCAAGCTCTTCCTCCTACCCATCGGCCTTGGTGGTTCTCTGACTTCTCGTGTGAGGAGTGAGGGAAGTTTCATTTTGCTTCGGTTTTGGCTTGTGAAGGTTATGAGATGGTTGGTTTTACTTGAGGTGAGGTGCTTGTGTCAATTCGTACTTGGCCCCCCTTTCGCCTCTTTTATTTCCATTTTTCTTGGATTGGGGGGAATTGCTATTTTTGGCCTATTAGTCTTGCCTTCACTTGAAGATACCTTCACCCTAAATGGTGGATAAGTTATTGCTTTAATTAAAGTGTGTGGAGTGGCTAATTAGCTTAATTGGTATTTAATTAAAGTTATTTTATAGCCTTAATCAAATCTCATTAAGCTCAATAAGTTTTCACTTCAAATTGAATACAATTTGGTGATTACCTTAAGCATTGGAATTGATTTAAATGTAAGTGTATTAATCACTTTTAATTGCTTTTTAAATCTTATTTTGCATCATTCCTATTTGTTCATTGGATGATGGGTTTACCTTTAATTCACTTAATTTTGAATTGATTTGAATCCTTATATCATTTTAGCCTATTTGACCCAAATAGGGTTAAATCGGTTTACTATGATTCATTTGGGTCAAATGGCCTATTTGACCAAATTAGATCCAATGAAGAATTGGATTATGTTCAGTTGTCATTTCCAAATGATTTTGAGTGATCAATTTGAGTTTATTTCGATTTGATTTCGGTTTGAACCCAATATGACTCATTTAGATTTTTTTAGATCAAGTGATATAATTACCTTATTTAGATCTACATGAGTTCAAATTCCTTTATATGTGTGTTCTAGTATGATTATTTGATCATTTGGAATGATTTGGAACAATTTAATTTGGTCATAATCTGAGTGGGTTGACTTTTTGACTAAGTGGGCCCCACTTGGGTCAAACCTATGTTGACTAAGTTTGACTAAGGATTTGACTTTTGATTTTACCTAGTTCAATCCACCTAATTCAGTTAGGTGGGAGGTTTCTCCTTTGAACACTTAAGTGTCTAGGTAATGAATTAGGATATTCCAATTTGGGATTAGGACATCCCAATTACTAAGTTTAAATTTCAAGTTAAACCTCATTCAAAAAAGGCGTCCAGACTAACAAATCATCATGTGAAACCTCGACGGATTCATCCACCACCGTCGGTGGTCGCGGCAGTTCAGTTTCAAGGAAGGTCACATGGTGTGCGCTTTCTTATTGCTACCGGACTTTGCACCTCCAGCACCAGACAAAGCACTGGCAACTTTCTTAGACAGCTTCTGAGCATTCTTTGAAACACCCGAAGGTTTCCACGGCTTTGCTATCAAAGGTTTCTGCAAAGGCCACTCGATCGCGATGTTTCTACTTAAATTTCTACCAAATGCGCGCTTAGGCTTGGATTCGATGAGAGAAGTGGCAGGTTTTGGCTGATCCCTCTCTTTCCTTATGGTCGTATTTCCCGCCGGCCTCCGTTTTCCTGGAAAAGGGGTAGGATGGAGATCCATGGCGACCGGTCACTGCGAAAAGGCAGAGAAGAGAAGCGGAGTTTGAATATTTTCAAAAGAGGAAAAATGGCACTCCTTGGAATAGACGAGAGAGAGAGCGAGACCGGACGGGAGCCTCTATTTCTTTTGCAATGCTTGCGGTTGAGGGAGTTCCTTGCGATTGAGGGAAGAGTGGGAGGGAACGGTTGCTCGGCTGGGAGGAGGCAGGAGCAGTTCTTCGACTGGGAAGAGCAGAGCGTGCGGTTTTAGGGAGGCGAAATCGAGCGAGTGTCAAACGAAAGAAATCGGGAGAGTCTGCGCTTAGAATTATATAAGAATATTTATAAGGCATTTGTTTATTTTTTAAAAAAAAATCAATCTTAATTTTGATTTTTATGATGATATTATTATATAGTAAATATATATATTAATTTTAGATTATTTTATTATTTTGAAGGCAACTACGTATTTAATAAATTTCTATGCAATATATATAAATAATTTTATTTATTATATGTTCATAATATAATAAAAAATATAATAAATATAAATTTTACAAATAATTTTTAAATTAGTAAACTAAAATTTATTAAAAATTAAACTAAAATAACTGAATTAAATTATTAATTAATTTGTTCGATTTTACATTCTATTTGATCTATTTGATTCAATTTTTTGAAAATATAAAATTAATTAATTTTAAAAGTTCACCAACCAAATCCCATTTATGGCAATACATGGCTATTGTGCATAACTTTAAAAAAAAAAAAAAACAAACACAGTGAAAAATTTAATGCTTAGATCTTAAAAAGATCACATGCAATATGTATCAGATAAAAAACATGATTAATCACAAATACATTGTGATTTGTGATAGTAATTTTGTACCATTGAGAGAGCGTTTGATATCTGACTATTTTTTGAAGCGAAAAATGGGAAAAAAAATTTGATATGATAGAATGTAAAATGATAAATATGTTTATTATATGGCTATTGTGGTTTTATTTCTAGGCTACTGTGTCCTAATCTTTATAAAACATAATGATAAATATGTTTATTATAGACTTTGTAATCCTGTCTTCTCTAAATAGGAAAAGAGTGAAACTTTGTAACTCATATATATGATAGATTATTTTGACAAAGCTAGACCCTCAAGTATTTTTTGTTTTATGAGATTTTTCATATAAAAATTTTCTACTAAGTCATAATACTTGTAATTGTGTCATATATATATAATGAGTTAGGGTAATTCAATTATGTATTCATACATACATGCTTATATATTTAGATATGACTAGATGCTACCTTTATAAAAGAGTAAAGCATCCATCAAAATTATTTGATTAGTTTTCATTTATATATATATTCTCTTTCATGATTTTATATATATTTTAGGTATGTTTAGGTTTTTTTTTTTTTTTTTGGTCTCAAGATTATTTGTAACCTACTTAGTTCAAATATTGTATCTAGCAATATATTCATTTGAATTAATAAAACAAGCCAACATTCTAAATATAATACGGTATCAAAACAATAGTATATCAATCAACAACCAACAATTCTCCCATTTCTAATGATCCCTACTGAGTCTCCTCTTGCTATAGTTGTCCGCCACCACACTTTAGTCACCCAACATACACAATACTCTTAGTGACCACCAAGTAGCAAATCTCTTCTTTTTGTAATTCATCTCCTCTTTGACTTGACATCTCACAATAATGCTCTTTTAAAACCAGTTAAACTCTTCTAATGCTCTGGTTGTATATCAAGAATCTTATCAAGGGAAACCATCATTGAGTTTATGCATTTTGTTTGGTTTGTTTCATAAAAATTTACTCATCAAAAAAACTTTTTTTAAAGAAAAGACCTTCTACTTCATCGGTGCATGTTATTTAATTCTTGAAACACATCATTGAAAGAATAAAATATGCATTGTAAATTTTTAGTTGATTTTCTTATGCGTATACATCATGGCATATTATTTGTTATACATTTTGTTAGATTTAGCTATATTATTTGATTCATATTGCTTGCAATCTATTTATTTGAATCATTATTGTTGCGTGCTAGAAAACCAGTTGCGGTAGAGTAAAAGTTTTGTCTTAGCTTCGATGTGAAATCTAGCACACACACAGGTATTTAAAGAGTGAACAAGAAAGCTCTAGAATTTTTACGTGAAAAATCTCGAAAAGAGGGAAAAACCACGAGGCCCAATAAAAAGCTTCCACTATATATATGTTTCAGAGTACAAGATCTTCCCAATACCGGGATTATAGAATTGTATATGAGAAAGGAACAACAGCTATGTGACAACGATCGTTATAACGATTCTAGTAGTAGCAGATGATGGTGAGCTGCGGAGCGCGGTGAAATCACGACAATTGCGAAATGTAGGAAATTACGCGTAAACGCAGGAACAATCAGTATCGGGAACAATCACTAGAAGTCTTCATGATGGAAGCAGATTGACGACGGCAAGGATCAACGGCGGTGGCTGACGGCGGCGGCCGGCGGCGGTGGTTGACGACCGTCGAGTGGCGGCACGATTGTGCTTGGAGGATCTTTAGAGCTCTCTCCTCTCTCTTGGTTGGGCCCCCCCTCATATGAGAAATGAGAGGCTATTTATAGATTTGAGGAGTGGCGTCTCTGTAAATACATGCAAAATCCGAACCACTTATCTCCATCGGACGGCTCATGATAATTCCTTTGATCATATGATGTATTTTGTGTATTTGAATGCTCAACTGAAGTCGAAATTATGAGATCTTGGGCTTGTTAGATTTGGCTCATCGAGACGCTCGATTTGACTATAAACACTCCATGTTTGAGAGTTATTTAGGGATTTAATTGATATCCCAAAGTTTTCAAGAATATTTTAAGTGCTTGATCTCGACCAGTTTCAACTTCGGATCGGCTTACTTTTAGCATCAAGATTCGTGCTTCGACTAGTAGAGTTTTCAGGGTCATATCAATTATAAAGGACAAGTCATCATCATTGTTCTCGATCAAAATGTCAATCCAATTAATGAGTGATCTTCTACCTTCAATATAAATTCACAACCGTCCCGATTATTTAGGGTTTAGACTATTAATGACTAAAGTTTCAAATTAAAATTATTATAAAAAAAATATTAAAAAAAAATTGTTAATGTGGCAATAAAATTGAGTATTATGTTAAGTTTCTTGAAAAGTTAGCAGTAACATAAGCATCATTCTTAAACTCAACAATATTAGTATGATTTTGCCATAAATTATGATATACTTTCATATTAGTTTGATTTTCCTTGAAATATGATGTAAAATCATGACGTATTCTATAACAAACTTTAGTGCTAATTATAGAACTCTAAAAACTTTAATGTAAAGTTATCTTAATTATCACTCTTTATTAAGTATTTTGCAAATTGTCATCTTTTTTTTGTTAAATTATATAATCATTTATGTTTACTTTAAAATAATTTTAAATTTTTCAATGTATAACTTTGTTTTAAATTGTAAATGCTTTCAAAGGGTGATATTTTGTATATAATGGATGATTTAGAATTAAAAAAATAATAATTAAATTTCAACAGAGCTTCTATAAGCTGTGTAATTAATTTTATAAACTTTATATCATTAATTGGTTTTTAAACTTTTAAAAGTTAATGAAATTTAATAAATATATATTTTATATTACATATTATTTGATTTTGAGTCTAACGATAATGTTGAAAACAAAAATAAAACTAACAATAGATAATAGATAAATTTTATACATTTTCTAATTTTTCTATCTTTTTTTAACAAAAAAAATAATATATCATGTGGAACTACGATCGATCCATGGCTTCTCACAAACTTTCTTTTTTAAGAAATCCACTTCTTTCTCCTCTTCTCTCTCTCTCTCTCTCTCTAGCCTGCGATCACTTTCTGTTTCCCCTGAAGCCCCCATCCCCTGATTTCTTCTTTTTCCTCGGCTAAAAAGCAATGTCTTCAATTGCTTACAGTTCATCAACAGCTTCTCTTTCTGCTCTGCAGTCTTCTTTTTTTTTTTTTGAAAATTTTGAGGGCCTAAGCCCAATTGTATTCCAAAATGAGTTTACAGAAGGACTAACATAATCCCTTACAGGACTGAAAAATCTACGAAAAAACAAAACTAAAAAACCGACCATGGAACATGATCAGGACACAAGCAGAAAAGAGAATTCCTACTGAAAAAGAAAAGAAAACAAGAGAATCTTATGGACTCAGAGATACAAAATACATCAAAGATGATCAAAAACAAGCACAACAGCAGTAACATCTTGCAAGGCCACAGGGAAGGGGAGAGTCCTCTCACGGTTATCAAGCCCGACGATCCCCAAATATCAAACCATCGAATCATTCAAGAAGGGGGACCATGGTTGCAGAATGATCATCCAGGTGAGGGAGACAGTATAAGAAGCTTAGTCGAATAGTTGTGCATGAAAAACCTCATCATCGTCCATAGAAAACAGAAAGAAAAGGAGCTGAAGAATACCCGCCAATGAAATATTCCAGAAGTAAAATATCGGTAGGAAATGTTTAGTAAAGCCATCCAATTAACCAGAAAACACAAAACGGTTTTGAGAAGCATCCTCGAGTAGGAATAGGAAAGAAGGTTATGGAGGATAGTAATTCCTCCATTTTCTAATCATTTTTTGCACATAGCTTGGCCAAGTTGTTTTAAGTTTCCAACATAGCATTTTGGCAGAGACCCTTTCTCTTACTTGAGTTAACAAAGGCGGGTTGGGAAATAGAAGAGTATATCGATTGTTTCTTTTCTCCACGAGTATAAACAAGAACTGCAATAATCAGATAGTGTAATCGATGTAATATTTTATGCTCCCCTTCATTAATGAAGTTCAAAACCTGCGGAAGAAGAGATTGCAACAGAAGAAAGCTACCATGTGGTATAAGAGCTCTCACCAGTTTCATGGCCATCGGGCATTCAAAAAATAAATGATTATGTGATTCAAAAACAGAATGACAAAAACAGCAAAGAAGTTGAGTGCCAATTCCTTTATTTGCTAACTTATCAGATATTTTAAGACCATTTATGAAAGCCATCCAACAATAGAGGGCATAGTTTATAGCATAGCCCTTAAACCATATTCCTTTAGTCCAATCCAATGATGGGTGGGATTCAAAGATTGCTTCTCTGAATTCTTTAGAAGAAGGTGAATTAGAGTTTAGCCACCTTACCGAGTCGTCCCCTTCCTTTATAGGAGTTTCACATATCATTTGGGTACACCTAGGATGAGAAGCCACAAGTGCACTAGAAAGATTCCATTGTCCATTTTGTAAAATTGAATGGACCTTCAGATTATCAGAGAGGTTCAAAGATTTCAGCCCATTAACACTCAACCAATTACAAAGTGATTGCCCATTACACCAAGGATCATAGTATAGAGAAAAAACATTACCTGCCCCAACTTTAAAAATCAGTTTATTCCTAAATTTTTCAGCAACCTTCATAATCAATTTCCAAAGTGGAGAGACTCTGAGAATGCTTGGTTTCCATAATGAGGTGTGTATTTGGCTAAGCACCATCTATTGTTTCTCCCTTACAGATTTTCCACATTAATTTAAGTTTGCTGATCATATTGATAGATGAAGCAGAAAGTAAACCTACACCACCTTTTTATTTTGGCAGGGTAGTGCGTTCCCAAGAAATTGTGTGTAGCTTTTTGGCCTCCCCAGAATGATAGAAAAATTTGGCTGTAAAAGAGCAGATTTTTTTAATAATGCCATCAGGAATAGCCATAGAACGAAACCAATATGATAAGTAGCTATTTATAGATGATCTGATAAGTTGTAATCTTCCACCTAAGGAGAGGAATTTACTTTTCCAGCCAGCCATCCATGCATGGAGTCTATCAAAGAGAGGAGAGAAGTGAGTCATCTTAATTACTCCTTTAATAAGAGGTAAACCCAAATATTTGAAGGGGAATGTTCCCAACTGAATACCCAAAACTGTATGTATACTGTCTTCTTTCTTACTAGAGAGGCATAGGGATGATTTAGAGTAATTCACTTCAAGTCCCAAATAAGATTTAAGAGATTGAAGAGTGGACTTAAGGGAGTTAAATGTGGAAAAGTTAACATTTCCCATCACTAAGAGGTCATCAGCATACAATAAGTGGGAAGAGTGTTGTCCAGTAATAGCAATAGGGTTGTATAGCCCTTTGTTAATTTCATTTTCTAACATACAAGAGAAAGTATCCATGGCAATAGTAAAAAGAAAAGGAGATAGTGGGCAACCTTGTCTGAGGCCATTTGAAGAGGAGAAATAATCCGAAATATTCCCATTTAGCACTATAGAGAAGGGCACATCTGAAATACATGCTTCCACCCAAGTTGTGAACCTCTTAGGAAATCCTTTGTCAAGGAGTCTATGAATCAAGGCTTTTCTGTTGATTTTATCAAAAGCTTTTTTCAAGTCAATTTTAGCTAGAAAGTAGGAGCAATTAGAGATGGAGAACTCATTGCATATCTCAAAGGCCATAGCCAAATTATCAGCAATATCTCATCCTTCAACAAAGGCAGATTGAGAATAGTTAATAATAGAAGGGAGGAATCTCTTCATTCGATTTGCAAGAATTTTGGCCACCACCTTATAGAATGTATTACATAAGGAGATGGGACGATAGTCTTCTATTCTGTTTGAGTGTTTCACCTTTGGAATGAGTGTTAAAAGAGTGTGCTTGAAATAATTGGGCAGCCTAGAGTTCTTGAAAAAGAAGAGAACAGCATTAACAAAAGATTTGCCAGTGATTTCCCAAGAATCAATGAAGAACTTGGAGTTAAAGCCATCAGGACCCGGAGATTTGTTTTCACTAATACTATTTAAGGTAGCAATAATTTCCTGTTCAGAAATTTTAGCTTCTAGATCAGCACCATGAACCGAAGAAAGACAAGTCCCTGTAGGAAAATTCTGCACTGGAAAAACAATAGAGTCGTCACAATTGAAAAGATCCTCATAGTACTTACAAAAAATATCAATGATTTCCTTATGATCAGAGAAAACACCCAAATTGGTTTGCACTTCTCTTATCAAATTAGAGCTTTTCCTTTCTTTGATAGAGAAGTAGAGGAATTTTAAATCATCATCTGAATGAATTAGCCAATGAGCCTTTGCTCTCTGTTTGATCCATAGCATTTCTTTGATAATGAGCTCAAGATATATATTTTGATCTCCTTAGCATCATGAATCAGATGAATGTTATAAGGATCACTTTCCAATTTCCCAAGGACTTCACTTTGTTCAGATTTCACTATGTTAATTTGCTGCTGTAAGGGAGATATATCCCTATATCTACCTTTCATCATAATTTTGGCAAGTTTCAGCTTTTAGAGGACATAAAATGGGTCTCCTTGAATGAAGTTACTCCATGCCTCCATAATATCCTCCTTAAACCTGGGTCCAATAATAATTCACGAAAGGAAAGCGGTGAGAAGAAGATTGAAGAAGAGTGAGTGAGTGATCCGATGATCGAGGAGGTAGAACTTTATAAAAGGAAGATGGAAATATCTCAATCCAATTGGAGTTACAAAAGACACGATCAATTTTTGAATATATGGGATTTTCCAACTGCTGATTATACCAGGTGAAATGTAATCCTGTGCTTGGGAGCTCTAACCAACCACATTCATTAACACAGTCTTTAAATTCCATAGAAGAGTTTAGGGAGATTAGATTACCCCCTTTCTTATCCTTGCAGCTCAATGGACAATTGAAGTCACCCAAAATTATCCAAGGAAGATTGCTAGAATCAGATAAATCCTTTAGGGTAGACCACAAGGAGGATCTGACACTAGAATCATTATCTGCATAAATACTTGTTAAGAGAAAACTATTAACCCCAGGAGCTGTAACTCGACCATGAATGAATTGCTTGGACTTGCATAATAACTCAAAGTTCAGCCTATCTGCTTGCCATTTAATCCATATACAACCACCAATTGTGCAGTCAAAATTGTTTACACTAGATTCAGAGGTAAATAAATTATAGTTAGAAGAGAGATGATTGATGTGCATGGGAGTGGAATGAACTTTAGTCTCAAGTAGACAAAGAAGGTCAAGTTGAGAGTCTTTGATAAGCTTTCGACAGTCAGATATTCTTCCAACTGCAGATAAACCCCTAACATTCCAACTACCAATAGAAATCTGATTCATTGGGAGGAGGAGGTAGAGGGTTTTTTACCCTTTTTTTGTTACCTTTTTGGGGGGTCGGTAAAGATTGAGAAGAAGAAGAGCTATTTCCTCCTTCCATGAATATGCTGCTAGTATCTTTAATCCCTTTACTATTACCATAGTTGGTGAAGTTTTGACCACAGTAATGACCGCGTGTAACAACACCAAGAGAAATCTGATCAGCAGAAAGATCAGTGTTTTTATTTTCTTCCATGTCCTTGGAGGAAGAAAGATCATCATTACTAGATGGGTCCTCCTATGGTGGAGTATGGATTGGGGGTTGATTCAAGTCGGCTATTGTGTTTGAAGTGGAGGGAAGACTATTAGAAGTATCCATAGTATTATCAATAGAAGAGGAGATAATAATCAGAGAAGAAGAAATCACGTTTCTTATAGGGGAGTGGGTAAGGGGAGGTTGGAGGGAAGTAGTCTCTTTAATAATTTGAGAGACCATTCTTGTTGGAGCTTTGGAGGGTGCCCGACTTCTACTGCGACCTCTAAGAGGGAGAGATGAAGTTGGGTTAAGTGGGCAATTGCGTAAATC
Source organism: Cymbidium sinense (assembly GCA_021442155.1). NCBI lineage: Eukaryota > Viridiplantae > Streptophyta > Magnoliopsida > Asparagales > Orchidaceae > Cymbidium > Cymbidium sinense. Next base: position 88,079,261 of record CM038214.1, on the reverse strand, counting down.
GTGAGAAAAAGTGTTACAGGTTGAACATACTGTTGGTTTCCAATCATAGACAATGCTTTGCAAAAAAAAATTTCCCATTTAAATTGATCGGAATGGAGTCAGGAAGAGGGGAGGAGGTATTAATTTGGACACATATACATGCGAATGTAATCCTTGATTTAGCCGTTGTAAGGTTATCCACCAAAGGAATTCTATTTTACTAGCAACCTTAGAAAATCCAAATTCCAACAAAGACAAAGGAAAATTAGGAAGTTTAATCCAAATCGGGATCTCGATGGGTTCATTAGATGGCCGAAAATCCCAAGTCCACTTTTGGAAAACAAACGGCCGTCCGTTGAGAAAACAGGGTCCATGATTCCACACCATATCATAATCCTCTTGGCAATTAAACTTGAACAGAAAATAGTCACCTTCGAAAGTAAGAAGATCAAGCGTACCTTTGAAGATCCATTTCTTGTTAATTGCAGCTAGCAAAGATCCATAATATGGTCGCTTACTGATCGAGTGGCCAATTAGAGAGGGATGTCATTCTTGCTTTTCGGTAGAGAGGTCTTCCTCTGAGAAGTCCACTTCATTGGTATTAGTCGGCATATAGGATAAGGGGATGGATTGTTTTTTGGATTGCTAGGAGAAGATCTTTCCATACAGTGAGACCCCAGGTTTGGTGAGATGTGAGGGAGGTATGGGAGGAGGATGTAGGTAAAGGGGCAAAATATCCATTTAGGGGTGGGGGGCCAAAGTTGTCATGCCAATCTTCTTGAGAAGACCTCGGACGAGCAGGAGGTCAAGAGGTGCTTGGAAAAAGACTAATGCCCTGAAAAGGGGAGAGGGGACATTAAAGTGGAGGAAGAAGCAAGACGGAGGAGAAGGAAGGGAGGCGCCGAGAGAACCCTAGCGACCATCAGAGAGAGAGCAAGTTACTTTCTTTGCTATCAATTGTTCAACTCTCTGCAGTCTTCTTGTATGGCCTTGCTTTATCGAATCTGCAAATGTCATTACTCATCTTCCAGGCTTTGAAGGCAAACTTCCTTTCTACTTGGAAACATCTATAAATAATTCACTAGGTTTTATTCAAATTGAACATCTATAGTGTCAAATAGTTTTCAAGATTTGATGCACTTAATAAATACTAATTTACAAGATTAACTAAATATTTCGTTGCCAAACAATGCCTTAATAAAAGAGAAACCCAAGTTAAATAATACATGTTGATGGCACAAAATGCCATTTGCATGCACCATGCAGAGCATTAAAATGACACACGATAAGTTTATTTTTGAGATTTGATGTGAAAAATAATATACATTCATGCATACATAGATATAGTCACACACACATGCGCTCCCACGCAATTAAATATTTGTATATATATATATATATATATATATATAGTATATAGATGTACACAAACACACACACACACACACTATAGATATATATATATATATATATATATATATATATTTGTGTTCATTTGCAGGTTTGAAGACCTCATTGTGCTAAAGAGGGCACGGCAGGATGAAAAAAAAATAGGTTGTGGTGTCGCAAGACACCGCTCTCTACGCTCAAGAGGGCATACCGAGTAAGCTAAACACTTGTTAGATGTCGCTCCCCGTAGATGAAATGCTGCCAAAATTTTGTCTAATTTTCAAACTTAGAAAAAAAAGGGTGATAATTATATATTGCATTATATGTATTCTTTCAGGTTTGAAGGTCTCGTCATGCTCAAAAGGGCACGATGAGATGAAAAAATCAGTGTAGAAGACATCACCTTCACAGTGGGCATCTGGGTAAGCCAAAATACCGATGTAGCTCACACCTGCGGGGATGTGAGGTTGCAAATTGTGTCAAATCTTTTGACTTAAAAAAGGGGAGGGTAAAATGAGCTGACTTAGGAGTACTAAGTAGGGAAACCTATAGCTAATTTTAAACTAAAAGCATCAAACATGAAAAAAATGGGGGGAAGCCTTTAAAGCAAATTTTAGAAAGAATAGAATATTTATTTAAAATCTATGTGAAATTTGGGGGAGGCTAATATTAAACTCACAAACATTATGAGAGGTTAATATTAAACTCACAAACTCTAATTGCAATTCTCTAAGGCTTAAACTGAAGCGATTAAAGTGAGTTCTCTTTTCTTGTAAATTCCTAAAAATTATGCAAGCTTTAATTAGAATTTCGGGGGGACTAATGCCAAATTCATAACAAACATGCACTAAACTCAAAGGATGAATCCAAATTTAGTTTAATAATTCTTATACGAATGTGGAGGTGATTACTATGCTAACTAATAAACATGAGTAGGGCTAAAACGACAAACACTGAAATCGGCATAACTTATCAAAATTGATGTAAATTGAGCATAATCAAGCTCGGAGAATTACAAAAACTCAACAAGCAAACTAAGTGTTAGTAGTATTTTAAACTACAATCTAAATCAAAACACTTTCTGTGCCACCGAATCTGCAACATTTTGTACAGATGGTGACTAAATTAAAATCTATAAAATCATAGGCCCCTTTGATCAAAATTAAGGAATTTCATTCTAATTATGATTTTTAAAGTAAATGATTTCATTAATTCTATGAAATTAGCTATGCTATAGATACCCGCATGTGCCCCGACACTATGTTGAATGCTTAAATTCAAATGTCTGAGGATGTTGGGGGGGTTGCTTCCCGGTTTAGTCTTAGGACTGGGTCCGGGTTAACAAAACCTAAAAACCTATAATAAGAGTTTTAAATTAGTAAAATATTTGACAAATTGATTCTATCGGTGTGAGATCTAATCCTCATTAGCTTAGAGTCAGGTCTAAAACTCTTAAACATATTCAAATTAATCAATCTTTCTAGTCAAATTAACTCAAATCAAATCTAAAACTATTCAAATGAAACTCTATCACTAAAATCTTAAATCAAACTCAATCTATCCACCTTCTGCAACTGTTTGTTGGAGGTGACAAACTAAGAAAACTCTAGCTCATAAAGGAGCTAATGTCAAATCAAGTGTTCTACTATATTCACTCTCAATTAATCTCTTGTCAATAAGGACATGGCCCGTGTCCTTTGACTGCATGGCTTGGCTAGTAGGCTCCACAGATGAAGAAGTTACGACCAGAGTCCTCTAATCGGGTGGTTTGGCTATTCCGGCTCCATTATCTTACGATCACAGCCGTAGCCCGTATGCTCCCAATGGCTCTTCCCTTTGAGTTGTGAATCATAGGGTATACATGATAGGGCAAAACCCTCATCTAAGGTAGACTTACTTCTTAGACAAACACCACCTCAAGTCTATGGATTTCTTGGATGCGTAACCCATGTGTGTTCGATGAGGTTCCTTGTCGGTTGATTCTACCTCCTCGACTAAGTAGGAGGGGCCGCTGACTTCCAGATAATGAAACCATGGGATCTAGATCGGGCACGTCATCATTCCCCAAATCATCCGGTTTAATCTTAAATGATAAATTTCATAATTCTTAAATTCTAAAACTATATATGCTGCTACTATACGCTTTGCATTAAGCGATCTAATGACTAGCCTTAATCAAAAGTTCTCTCTCACTTATTGAGAGGGGTGATTAACTATAAGGGCTACGCCTATAGGAAACCTAGAATGAGATCTAAAGTCCTCATAAAATGAGAGTGAAATCTCTGGGTAGTGTCTTATCTACTATCTCATCTGCCTTCGGAAAATTACACCGACACATTTAAACTACTCTTTTCATCGAAGAAGTTGGTGGCGAATTTTCGGAGCCCACAACTACTAAGCCTTCTTGGCCAACATATGTTAAAACTCTGTTGGACAATTAGAGGAGCTTTGGAGCATAGAGCAAATTACGATACCACAACTTTTTTCCTTCCCTAATTTTCTTTGATTTTCCATACATTGGCCCTTTCTCAATTTTTTTCAAACTTGACAATTAGGGGTGTGCATTTGTCTATTCAAACCAAACCAAACCAACATTATTTGGTTGGTTTGGTTCGGTTTTAAATCTCACCGTTCAGTTTTATGTTGTAAATGTCTAGTTATTCGATTTTTGATTTTTGGTTCAGTTTTTTTATAAAAAAAAATCGGTTAACCGAATAAACCAAAATTAGTTAAAATGTCAAATATAAATATGTAATTTTGATTGTAAATGATTAATTATTTGTATAGATTTATAGATTTCTAATTAACTAAGGAATTTTTAATGCATAAAATTTATTAGATTATTTTAATTAATTAGTTCATTAAAAAATAATTTTTATTTTTATTTTTATATGCTAGTCAGTTTAATCGAAACCCAAACCAAATAAATTGAATTATAGTTTGATTTGGTTAGTTCGGTTATATATCTTATTTGAATGGTTCGGTTATTATAAGTTATTTGGTTCAGTTTATTCGGTTTAACAAAAAGTTCAATCGAATTGACCGAACCAACCAACTGCTCACCCCTATGGACAATAATGATTTTTTGCAAAGCAGGTTCACTATTAGAGTCTTTGCTTGCAGCAGCCCTCATGTTGGATCTCCTCTACATTTGAGACCTTGCTACTTTGCCTACCTAGCAGGTTCTTCCCAAAACAGATACTTTGTCCCTTCAGCAGGCTCCTCTGGATGGCAGTGAGCGGTATTCGCAGGATGGGCTGCAATCAAGCTAAGAGACTCTTCTTATTAATTCTTTCTTATCATTGTTTCTATTGGCAATGTTGAATCATGTCTGGGCTTCTTTGTCTGTTTTGATCTCTTGTGAGTTCTTCTACTTATAATTTCTAATTTGGAATGATATTGGGCCTCTACTCTTAATTTTTTTTTTTCAAAAAAAAAAAAAACTAGATGTGTGAGGCTGCAAAATTGGGAATGAGATGAACTACAGACACCTCCATCTACCCATCTACCCTCGAGAAGTGGGAGGTTAGAGGTTTTTTGGGATTAATTTTGTTTTTTGTTTTTTTTAATATTATTTTTGAAAATATATTTGTTTAGAGTGTTTCTTATATGATTTTATTTTTATTTTTAAAAGCAAATAATGCTGTTTTTAAAAATACTCTAAACATAAGATATTTTGAGTGTTTTTAAAATCAACAAGTACAATTAAATAAATTTTATTTTTAAGTAAAACATAAATAAAATAAAACAAAAATTCAAAATATAAAATGAAAAGAAAAGTGATCCCAAACGGTCCCTTAGGATTTTTTTTTTTTTTTTTTTGGCAGTTTTGGTTGCCTCAATAGGGCGGCAGGAAGGGATGGCAGGCGAGCTGCATATGAGGTCGACGGATGGTATGAAATCTGGATTTTCTAGAATTTGGAATCCAAGTTAGGGAAATTTTATTTTAATTTGATGAAGATTTTATTGACTGTATAATACAAATTAAAATGCATTTAATTACCGTTATTCCCAATAGCAAAATCACATTTCTTTGAATCTATTATAAACAAATTAAGCTGGCTGAAACTTACCTCAATAGAAGAGAAAGCACTTATTATAATTTTACGTTCACAAGAAAATATCTTTAACTCACCATCAACGTCCCTTCTACTATACAGAAAGAATATGATCTTGAACGTAAAATTCCATGGATAGAATCTATTTTAATTACGAAATAAGATAACAAAATTGATTGATTATTCACATCTAAATATATTTCATCGACGACATGCGCTAAATATGATTGGAGAGTTTACTTTGCTTGACTAAGACTTTATTTTGCTTGACTTGGAAATAAAAAAATTTAAAAGAGATAAATCTGAATGAGTATGAGATGGAGATAAATTTCCTGTGGCTCCTGTGAAATAATAACAAGAATCTAAAAATAGATTCATGAAGTTGTGGATGGAAGATTTTTTAATCAGTGTGAGGCTCCTCATAGCTCTTCTTCTCTCTTGTATACTCAGATCTTTCATATCCACTCTCCTCCATTGCTGCCTAACAATGAAATAGATTATGAAGCACTTGTTTGTTTCAAGCATCAACTCTTGAACCAGTGAGCAGCTCTTCTTCTTTCCACTTTAATCCTGAGCTCATGGAGGAACGGCACCAATAAGCTATTTTGCTCATGGGAAGGGGTCACATGCGGTGGCAAGCATCTGACAGTCATAGCTTTGGATCTCAGGTCCATCGGCTTGACAGGTCCTCTTCCTACTTGTACATCCAATCTCACCTTCCTCAAAGGGCTTCATCTCAGCAACAACAGTCCTTATGGCGAGATCCCTCCCAGTCTCTTGCGCTTCAGGGGTCTGCAACTTCTCGATCTGGATGACAATTCCCTTCAAGGAGCATTTCCAACCAACCTGAGCTCCGAGCTTATAATCCTGGAGTTAAGCAGAAACAATTTCTCTGGTAAAATTCCCTCCCTTCTTCTTCTTCTTTGAAGCTCAAATGAACATTAAGCACGGCAACATCCCAACTTCTGGGAAATCTTTCATCCATAGAATCTCTCTACATGGTGGAAAACAATCTCGAGGGGAGCATTCCTGCACAAATCGGAAGCCTCACAAATCTAAGAAAATTAAGTCTAAGTTTGAATAATCTGTCAGGCATCATTCCTTCTTGTATCTTCAACCTCTCGCACTTAAGTGTGCTTTCTTTGAGCCAAAATCGTCTCTCTGGTGGCCTTTCCATCGGCATCACAAGTACTCTTCCCCACCTTGAAATCCTATATTTAGCTGGTAACATGCTCAACGGATCTCTAATTCAAGCTCTCATTAATTTTACTAGCCTTGCGCGGCTTGACATGGGCATAAACAAACTCACAGGTAAACTTCCACCTGATCTTGGAAATTTGCAGAATCTCAACTTCCTTAACTTGGGATATAATCAATTTGAATCCGATGATGCAGAAAGCTGAAAATTTATTGATTCTCTGGCCAACTGCACTGGCTTACAACTCCTCGATCTTAACACGAATGAGCTTGGGGGTGTTCTGCCAAAATCAATTGCTAACCTTTCGATCCAGCTCCAATACCTCTCAATTGGCCAGAACCATATCTCAGGAAGCATCCCATCTGAAATTGAGAAGCTGGTTAACTTGAATTTGTTGGGAATAGATTTCAACAATCTCACGAGAGACATACCACACAGTATTGGGAAGCTTAAGTTGTTGCAGGCGCTTTATTTTGGCGCCATCAGACTAACGAGAGTCATCTCTCACTCCATGGTGAACCTCACAAACCTCTCTCAATTGGATTTGGGCTATAATCAATTAACAGGATCCATTCCATCAAATATTGGAAATCTCAGCGGCCTAAACTTTTTGGGACTCAAGCATAACAACCTTTTAGCTACCATTCCAAAAGAACTTCTAAGCATTCCTCGAACTATCTGGGTTTGGGTGGCAACCATTTTGATGGGACGATTCCCCCAGAAGTTGGCAAGCTCATGAGTCTCAATGTGCTAGATCTTTCTCGCAATAAATTCGAAGGCATGATACCACAAACACTGTAAGTCAAATGCAAACTCTAGACAATAACTTGTTTTATGGCCCTATTCCTACTACTATAGGAAAGCTGCGAAGCTTATTAATATTAGACCTCTCTTAAAATAACTTGTCAGGAGCCATTCCGGATTCTCTCCAAAATATCAATTTACTCAACCTGTTGAATCTATCATATAACAATTTTGAAGGTGAAGTGCCAAATGTTGGTATTTTTAAAAATGCAACAGTGATCGATCTCGATGGAAACACAGCTATGTGGAGGGATTGAACTTCACCTTCCTGTGTATTGAGGATTTTAAAAACAATAGAAAAAATGATGTTCTCAAGATTTTGTTCCCAATCCCTACGTGCACTCCACTTCTTCCTATCCTTCTTTGTGTATGCTACTGTACAAAATACAACATCAGAGAAGGAGAAATGCTTCATGTGGAGCAGCTATAGAAGAACCACTTCCAAGGATTTCTTATGCAGAGTTAGTTAAAGCAACAGACGAGTTCTCTCCTGCTAATCTTATAGGGAGAGGAAGATATGGGTCGGTGTTCAAAGGCGCAATGCACTAAAGCCAAACAACAGCAGCCATCAAAGTATTTGATCTCGACATATGAGGAGGCTTTAGGAGTTTCTCTGTTGAATGTGATGCTTTAAGAAACATTCGACACCATAATCTTGTGAGAGTCTTGACATCTTCCTCGACCATTGATTTCAATGGCAAAGATTTCAAAGCTCTCGTATTTGAATTCATGACGAAGATGCGTGGCTGCACCGAGAAGATTTGACTAATGGAGGAGTTTTTCTTCAACTCGAACAGAGGTTGAACATTTCCATTAATGTCGCTGAGGCTTTGGAGTATCTTCACCATAGTTGTAAGCCACCTATTATTCACTGTGATATGAAGCTAAGCAACATCCTACTTGATGAAGACATGATAGCTCATGTAGGAGATTTTGGGCTAGCAAGAATTCTTTCTGAATCTATAAGCATACCTCTCCAAAATTTAGATAGTAAGAGTTGGATTAGAGGAACTATTAGTTATGCACCCCCAGGCAAGTACTTTTCTAAGCATTATAATATGCTTAAATTGAATTCTTCAACTTCCCTTGAATCTTTAGGAATAGAAAATGAAAAAAAGACATATAAGGATCAAAACTATGCAAAAAATAAAGTTCAAAAACATACAATTACTAAGAGTTCTCCATCTTATTTGCAGAATATGGAAGAGCAGCCCATCCATCTAGCTCAGGTGATGTCTATAGTTTTGGAATCATACTATTAGAAATGCTCACCGGAAGGAGGCCTACTGATGATATTTTCAAAGATGACTTAAACATTCATAATCTCGTCACGACGGCTTATCCCCATCAGTTAATTGAAATCGTTGATCCTAAAATATTAGTTGAAGAACAACAAGAAGCAGACATGAACAATGTGGAAGAAGGAAGAAGAAACTATAGCAAAAGCATCATAGAGTGCTTTCATTCTATAGTAGAGGTTGGCCTTTCATGCTCAGCTACTTCACCTGAGCAGAGGCTATGCATGAGAGATGCTGTGGCAAAATTGCATGCAATAAGAGCTGCCTATCTTTATTCCAAAGAAGGTAATGGAGGAGGCCTTTGAGGAGATAAACAAGCTGCAATAACATCTTATAGTTAGGGAATATTTCAGTCCACTTTATATATATCAATCAAACAATCAACTCATATATATATATATATATATATATATATATATATATATATATATATATATATATATATATATATAAGTGCAAGAATAAATTTGATTAAATAGACAAGTTGTGATCTTTCATAATTTAATCATCGATTTTATTTAATATAATTTTGTTGTATTGTCATCTAAGCAGTATACAACACAACATTATAATATCAAATGATGTCAGAGTTACCGGTTTGTCTGTTGAAAGTATAATTAATAAATTTGATAAAAAGAAAATTTGATTTAACTTTCTTGTGATGTTGGAATCAAGTTCTTGTCAGAAGAAAATGGAACAACTTTTACAGGGATGAAAATAACTCAAATTGCCCATCAACGTCCCTATTTTTTATTGCTAAGAGTGTGCATTATCTTATTTTAATGTAATAATTAAATCAAACAAAAATTTCTAAGCAATTTAATTTGGTTTTGAATTTTATATTTTGGATTTTGATTTTAATTCAAGAAAATTTAGTTTTTAATTTTGGATTTATTTATTAAAAAAATTTTGGATGGAAGTAAATAAATCAAACTTATTTAATAACTTGATAAGTTTTTTATAGCCATCATAAAAAATTGAAATTTTTTAGTGCATAAAAAACTTAAATTTATTCAAAATCAAATCAAAATAATTGAACCAAATTATTATTTAATTTGTTTGATTTACATTCTATTTGATCAACTTGGTCCAATTTTTTGGAAAATCTAAAATTGTTTAATTTTAAAAGTTCACCATCTAATTCCTATTAGAAATATATGACTATTGTGCATAACAATCTAAAATTGTTTAATTTTAAAAGTTCACCATCTAATTCCTATTAGAAATATATGACTATTGTGCATAACATCCTCATCTATTTCAGGATCACATTGATCAATGGATTCGAGACCCAATGTCACAACCCCAATACTAGATCTTTGACAATTAAAATTACACACTATGTATTCTATTTTAAATCTATTCAAACAAAAGCTTTTAAACTCTAAGGTTAACCTCTAAAATTCAAGAAGAATATTGTTAGCAAAAAAGAATATACCAAGATAAGTCATTCTATAAATGATTAGTAAGAACATCCATAATTAAAACAAAAAGATATTAGCTTAAAGTTAATCCTTGATGTAATTCAAATGAAATAAAAAAAATCATTTTGTTAATCTTCCTCATGTTTAAACACTAATAACAACTTCAATATACATATCCTTAATGACCTGAACACAGGGGCGGAATTATCTCATTATTTTAGAGTGGGCAAAATTTTAAATAATTAAATAATATATAATTAAATAATACTTAAAATTAATATTTTAAATATATACATAATATATAATTAAATAATACTTAAATTAGTAAAATAATATCACTAAATTTATAAGAAAAAATATATGTGAACAAGATTATTAAACTTATGAATTTTTAATTTAATTAATTAAATAGTCATTTAAGAGTAATGAGTTAAATTGATTTATTTGGAGAGGGATTCATTGTATAAAATGCAAATTGAGGGTGCGCAAAATATAAAAAAAATTCTTTTAATAGAAAAAAAGAATTTGAGGGTCCTTACCTCAAGGCACGTTTGCCTCTGATTGTTAGAGAAGTTGATAAAGTAAGAGGTAAAGCTATCTTAAGCAATAGTAACAAACAAAAAACACAAATAAAGAAAATAATATTAAATTTATGAGGAATGAAGCAAGCCTTAAATTGCATATATGACTTTAGATTCATCTTAAATAATAAATTGATTGTTTTATATGATATTATGAAATTTTAAGTGATATAATTATAAAATGAATTAGAAAGTTTCTGCTTTGGGACCTTTATATTTCTAATTAATTTCGGATGATGATTTAATTAAATAAATGATGAGGTGATCATTTTTAAAGGAGAAAATGAGAGAGGAGACGTGTGAAAAATTAATTATGATGAATTTAAAAAATCTTTAATTTATTCTAAAATAAAATATAAAATAAAAATTAATTAAGTATTTATGTATTACACTTATATTAAAGTAAATTTATCAAATTTATCAAATTTTTGTCAGAATATTTTAACTGGAATTTTTTTCTTTTAAAATATTATATTAATTTTATTAAATATTGTCTTGAAAAATTATTTTCTTTTTTACTAATTTAAAAAAAAATGTAAGATTTAATAAATCTCTGACATTGACCTTTTTCAAATTAAAGAGAAGATTTTGTCAACTTAAAAAAATGCAAGTACATTATTCTCAACTTAAAAAAATTCATAGGAGCCTAGTATTGTAATTCTAAATTTTCATCATTTTTCATAAAATAAGTAGAAATAATTAAAAAAATAAAGCCAAAAAAATATTAAATAGCTCCAATAAGAGAGAGAGAGAGAGAGAGAGAGAGAGAGAGAGAGAGAAGTGACTGCGAATGGGCTGAGAGGTTGAGAAGGGGAAGTCGGAATGTGGGAATGCACGCTAAGCGCTGGGGATAGAATTGTTTGTTTACATTTATAATTATATAAAATAATTCAGTGGTGGGCAATATTAACTCCTCCTTGAACTCTCAAAAGCATTTTTGTTTGAAACTAACAAACTATTTCTCAACTCATCTAATATCTTTTTAGTCTTTAAAATAATATTAACAAGATTAATAACCGAAGATATTCTTCAATCTCCAAAGCATTTACACACTTCAATTAAAATATTATCTTGCCCTAATGCTTTTCACACTTAATTTTTTTTAAATCTCTTCAACATTAGTTTTACTAATATAATAATAAAAGTAAAATTATTTTTTTCATTTAGGTTACTAAGAACACTTTCTCACAACTTTCACCAAAAATTTTATCAAAATATATCATTTGCCTATGTTGAATATCATATTCTAAGAAAAGTATTTTTTTTATCTTTTTTTTATTAATATAAATCACTCGAATTAAAATTTACTTCTTCTATCTTTTTGCTTGACTTATTAATACATGCATATTTTGTTTCTTTAGCATCCAATCTATTATGTAAATCACTAAAACTTAAATTCATTGCATTACATATAACTTTCTTTAAATATCTATGAGCAACATTATATCTTTCTTAATTCTCCAAGATTTTACATTTAAATCAATTTTTTTATTTTTTATCTTTTTTTCATATTTTGACTCCATTAGTAATTATTTTTACTAATAGGAGCTTTTTTACTCTTCAAGTACATTTTGGTAACTTGTTTAATCTCACCTGCCACTTTCTTTTATTTTTTACATTAACTTTCTCGATGAATATCTCAAATCTAAACTTTTATAGCTTTCTTTTGAAAATACTTTTACTAGAATTTTAAACACCTCCATCTACTATTAAGGAAACATTTTGATTTACTTTTATCCTCCAATTTTTTAGTAAAATCTAAAACTAATAGTCAATGATGGGTGGGTAAACTTTCATTTAGAATGACCTTGACATCTTTAAAATTTAAACGATCTATTTTTTATTAAAAAATAATCTATTTCTATTTTATTAGGTCCATTCCTATGAGTAATAATATGCTCACCCCTTTTCTTAAATGAGATAATAGAAATTACAAAATCATAACCTAAAAAAAACTCAACATAGTTCTACCTTCTTTATTAGTCATTACAAACTTATAGCTAGTCATCATGAATGATTTTAAAATCTTATATCACTTTAGCAATATGCTCATTTAAATCTCAATAATAAATTTTTTTTAAGAGGTACTATTTGTATTAATCCTTTTAGGTCATTATATATATAGTTTTTCGAGCATACATCCTAACCTATTTGAGATATATAAATACTTATAATATTAATAATCTTAGCATCAATAATAATCTTTATATATATAATATTATATTCTATTCTAATAATTTTTACAACATTATCTTTAAATTTTTATTTATAATCACAGCTATAATATTTCTAATAAAACTCAAACTTGAATAACAAAATTTAAAGTCTAAAACTATCAATCTCTTTGATCTTCTTCACAACATATTCTATATATAAGATATTTATCTTTCTATAAATCATTATATATATATATATATATATATACACACACACACACACACACACACACAAGCAAAACAATTTCTGGGTCATTGGGTTGCAAGCTGACTAGATTAGACATCATAATTTTTTAGTTTTTTATATGAATCAAATCCAATTCATGAGCTTCTTTTCTTCTTAGAGGGATATTAGACGTTTTCATGCTTTTTCTAATGGTAAAGCCATCAATGTCTTCTCAAGCAATCTCCCACTAAGGCTATTGTAGCCATATGTTATAGCAAGCTACTATTGTGACTTCCCACAACACTATTAGTGTCATCATCATATTCTTTTACAAGCCAAATTCAAATCCATCTCTAGCAAGATCTCATTCTACTCCACTAGATTTCTATTATGATTTTTAGCTCAAGTTCATGAGTCGAGCTCAAGCTTATCATCTCTTAGGAAAGCTAATCTCCAGCTTGAGCTTGAGTTTGAGTAGGACATCAAGTAGGTGAGTTGAGCTTAGGTTACCTCTAACTCAAGCTTCTTTCTATCTTTTAGGTGAGCTGATCTCGAACTCATCGTATGAGCTCGACTTATGCTTGAGTTTGAGTCTGAGTTGGTCATTAAATAGGTGAGATAAGCTCAAGTTAACCTTAACTAGAGCTTGATTTGACTCATTTGCACTTCTAAGAGGGAGGGTAATATTCATTTTAAAAGAAAAATTTACTTTATGAAAAAAGTTATTGATACTTATTTTGGGAGAAATTAATATACCACGAAAGTGCAGTTTAAATAAAATTATTCTCTTATGAATTTGTTGATTATTTATTGAAATTTAATGCTAATGAAATTGTTTCGATTAAGTTTGAATTCAAACCATTGTTTGGGCTTAGTTCTTACCTTTTCTTCGCATACACTGGTCACACAATGCTTTCTTTAGCATGCTCTATTATTTTGATTTGATTCATATGTATTTGCTAGGATGAATTGGGACTTCATTCATCATCCAGCTAGTGTAAATTCTGGTGGTGTTTTATTCCTCTGGAGGAAAAATTTGATCTCTATCGATCCTATATGCATCATTGACAAAGCTTGTCTCCCTAATAAAAGTATATAGATGGCTATTGCTGTATATGCCAACAACGACTATCATGCTAGAAGAGCCCTTCAAAGTCAACTCTCCCCTCTTTTGGAAGAGACTACTCTTATAGTTGGTGGGCATTTCCATTACTAGTGGAAATGACAAGAAAGGAGGTTAAACATTCAGCTACTCTCTAGCTGTCCATGAATTGGAGGAATTTATGCTAAAGAACAACTAACATGGCCTTGATTTTATGGGCCCAAGATACAATTGGACTAATGATAAAGAGAGGAGGATAAGAATATAAGTTCGGCTAGATCGTTTCCTCATCAATTCTGCATCATATAATCTGCTCCCATTCGCAAAGATTATGCATCTAACTTAAATTGCTTCTGATCATTGTCCCATCCTCCTGCATGTTGTTCAGCCCTCTGTGTACAAAAGGCAGAGATGGATCCAATTTGAAGACACTTGACTCTCATACCCAATGGCCTGGAAGCTTGTGTGGAGGTGTTGAAATAAATAGGTTCTTGGATCCAAATCTGAAATGCAATTGCACATTGAAGAACCTCTTTTAATGGTGTAAGAATCGACTGAAGGAGTTGGAAGGCAACAAACTGACGTTAGAAGGCAGAATCAATGAGTTACAACATATTGATTGCTCCCTATTAGTACTTTCATGACTGAAGAGGCTGAACTCGGCCAGAAGGTTAACAACCTTTATTTCACCTTTGCTCGGCTCAATACCTGTTGGAAATAAAGAGCGAAAAATGCTATGGCTAGAAAATGGTGATGCTAACACAAATTTGTTTTACATAGTTGCCTCGACTAGATGTAGAAGCAACATAATTTATGGAGTTAAACTTGTTGATGGACAGTTCTCGATGATCTGCTATTCATTTTGATTCTAGAAATCTCAAGAAAAATGGGCATGCGAAATCTCCATGGTAGGATGGCCATCCTTTGCTAAAAACCCGCATATTGCACATGATATTGGTAAACTCTTGGAGGCTAATGTTGAGGAGCAAGAAATTTGAGAGGTTATCCTATCTATGGGTGCTAACCAAGCTCCAGGTATCGATGGGTCACCGTATGTTTCTATAAAAACTTTTGGAGAATCATTGGGCAGGATGTTTGTGAAGCTATGAAGGTGTTCTTCAACACAGGGGAAATGCTTTCGACATGGAAAGAAAACAATATTGTGCTTACTCTTAAGACCGCTGGTGCTAATTGCCCTACAAAGTTCTATCCTATCAGCTTATGCAAGACCATCTATAAGGTCATTGCCAAGATTCTGGTCCAGAGAATCAAAAACCTGCTCCCAAATCTCATTGTTGAAGAGTAATGAGCCTTTGTTCTACATCGATCCATTTCACAACACTGCTTAATAGCTCGAAAGCTCCTTAATAAATTTCAGCATTCCACCTCAATGGAAGGGTTTATGGCCATCAAAGTGGATATGGAACAAGCCTATGATCATATGAGTTGGGACACTCTAGCCTTGGTTTTGCAAAAGTTTGGCCTCCCTCGGAAGTTCAATAATAGGATTCTCCAATGTGTTACCCTCCCAACATTTTCTCTTCTTCTTAATGAAAGTAGATCATAGGGGATCCAAGCCCAATGTGGGATTCAATAAGGATGGTCATTATCTCCATATCTCTTCATTCTATGCTCAAAGCTTCTCTCCATGGCCTTCAAATAATATGGGGAGAATCTAAGAGTGGCTATTGCAAATGGGGGAATACAGATTTCACATCTTCCGTACACCGATGACATCCTCATTACCTCTAAAGCCTTGTTTGGTGATGTTAGATAGATCACTGACATTATGGAAATGTATTGCAATTGGACGGGATAAAGGGTGAATGCAGCCAAATGTGCCATCCTCTTTAGCAAAACATGCGGTTGCTAATTGCTCGAATGGTGGGGTTTCACAAGGTCAAAGAACTTGATTATTTGGGCATCAAACTTGCTATAAGAAGACTAACCAAGAGGGACTTTACCAATCCGATCCAAAGAGCTTAAAATAGGATTTGCTCTTGGAGAGTCTGATTCCTATCTATGGCCGATCACGCTACACTAATTAATGCTTCCCTCCTTGCCACCTCTACTTACCAAATCACCCACACTATGGTTCCTAAGAATGTCCTCACTGAAATTGAATGAATGGGAAGAGGTTTTCTTTGCCATTCCAAGCCCAACTAACACAACATCCATTATATCACATGGAAGAAAATCTGCCAGCTGTTTTGGTTGGGAGGGCTTGGGTTTCATGTTGTTGCTCAATGGATGGGTCTGCTCTAGGCTAGGATTGCTTGGAAGTTCCTCTTAAAACCAAACACACTATTGCATCGATGTCTAAAGGAGAAATATGGCTTGGATTGCTAGAGAAGATAGTCAAGTTGCTCAACGCTTATCAGGGAGCTTGCGATATCTACATTATCCTGGATGGCAAGTGGGAGCGATCGACTGCTTAACCATGCTTGGGTTGCTGACATTCCCTTGGCTAAATGGCCCACTTTCAACAATATGGAGAACATTGATAATCTAAACCTCAATGAACTGATTGTTGAAAATGGACAATAGGACATGGTGCGGCTGGAGCAGCAGTTTTGCACTGAATTGAGAGGGTTGATAGTTGCTGTTCGGATTTATGGAGACTTGTAGAGAGACCGGCTTAAATTGTTGAAGCTTCCTCTTAGTAAATCCATTACTTCTATGGATTATGAGGTCCAATTCCAAGCTTATGTGGATTAATTCAGATGGCTGTCCCACCTGAAGTAGCAACCAATAATCAATATGTTTTGGTGGAGGTTAATAAAGAAAGCTTTGCGACCTAATAATTGGTTGAAGAATAAGGGCCTCAAAGATACTTCTGAATGCCCGTAGGGATGCAACCAAGAAGAGGATTTTGAGCATGTGGTTGTGCATTGTTCTCTTACGGCTAGTATCCACCAAATCCTGGCCAGTTGGAGCTTCTATATCCCTTCTTTCTCTAACATGGTGGAGCTGCTCTATGCCCTCTCCAAAGTGAAAAAATAGGACCTTGCATGGGCTATATTATATTACTTGATGATATATCATGTTTGAAAAACCAGAAATGCAAAGACCCATGGCTGACCACATGAGACCCTGAAGATTATTGCTGTCAATACTATGAAAACTATCACAAACTCGGTCTCCTTTCCCTTCCAAAAGCACTAGGACATTACCCGGCCTTTGAGGTTGTTCCTTCCTATAACTTGATGTTCCTTCCCTCTCTCTGCCTCCCTCTTTGTGGTGGTATTGTTATCCGACAAGTGGTAGATTCATCAAGGTGGGGACATAATCTCCTGCATTGGGATAACACATTTGTGGAACTCCAAGCAATGCTCCACCTAAGGCATGCCATAGAACCATGGGCATCATTGTGGATGGGGACAACATCAATATGATGAATTATATAAAGTAAAGTATGAAGGGTGAGATTTGGAGAGGCAGACCCCCGGATAGCCCAGACATATGTTTTCTGAAGAGCTTCCACCTTTGGGCTCTAAAAATTTGCCACCGACCTATCGATGAAGAGAGTATACTTTATCTCAGTCAAATTTTCAGAAGACAAATGGAATAGTAGATAAGACACTACCAGAGATTTCCCCTTCATTTTGAGGACTTTAGATCTAATTCTAGGTTTTCTATAGGCGCAAGCACCTAAAGTTAATTACCCGCCCAATGTTGAGAGAGAACTTTTGATTAAGGCAAGTCATTAGATCACTAAATGCATAACATATAGTAACATCATGTGGAGTATAAAATTATGAATTTATGAAATTCATCATTTAAACTTAAAGAGGATGGTTAGGGGAACGATGATACGCTCAATCAAGATCTCATAGTTCCATCATCTCAGGATATCATGGTCCTTAGTCTACTTAGTCAGAGGAGGTAATTGACCCAACATGACCAAAGGATCCTTGTCAACAGCCATGGGTTGCATTGTCTAAGAAAACCTTGTAGACTTGGGGTGATGTTTATCTAAGGAGGCATACTTAAGTCCACTTTAGCTAACATATAACTTTTTGACCTATCAAGTGCATCCTATAATTCTCAACTCAAAGGGTAGAACCATTAGGGAGCATACGGGCTACAGTCGTGATCGTAATATGATGGTATCATTTGGTGGAAAACCACTCGATCAAAGGACTCTGGACATAACTGTATCATATGTGGAGCCTTCTGGCCAAACCACAGATAGAGAGGACAGCACATCCTTATTGGCATGAGATTGATTGAGAGTGAACATAAAAATACACTTGACTTGACATTGGCTCCTTTGTGAGCTAGAGTTTTCTTAATTTATCACCTTCAACAAACAATTGCAGAAGGTGCGTTGAGTGGAGTTTATTTTAAGTTTTTACATTATGAATTTTAGTTGAACATTTATGGTTTAATAACTTTTAAATTTTAACAATTGGATTGATACATGATTTAGATTAACTTTCTCTGAAATTGTAATCACATTCTAATGGTAGTATCCCCTCTGGTTGAAATCTTCATTCACCACAACTATCATTATAAATAAGTATGCTTAACTATTTAGTTTATTATTTCAGATCATGTCGACTTTATTAATTTAGTAATAGAGGATCAGATCTAGATCTATATTTTAAGAATTTTAAATTTGAGAATATTGAATATAAATATCTTAGATATTTTTGATAATAGTGACCCCTCTAGTTGATATCTTCAATCAACTCAACCATCATTGGGGAATATATCTTCTCAATTCAACTTGCTTGTCAGCAGAGAATCGGGTCAATAGTTAAAACTTGTGATTATATTTTTCATATCTAAATAGAGAGCTTAGGATTTTAAATAAGAAATTTCTCTATCAAGACTTTGATGGTCATATGCAAATATAAAAATCAAATCACCCTTTAATAACTGAACATTTGATTTACAATCAATCTTGTCAACTCTTATCCTAATAAGGAGGAGGATTAGATTGGTTAAGTGGGACTAATTACTTCTCCATATAGATAAAGTGATCCTATTGAATTTATTTTGTGCAATTTATAAAATTTACACATTTTACTAGATATAATAGCTTTAAGTTTATTTAGATATGCACATGTCTCGAGGTAATATATTCAAATTTATTTCATCTCATGATATGCATCCATGATTCATGTTATTATTTGCATAAATCTCGAGGTAGAGATTAAAACAAATCTATGACTGCCTCGTAATGTATATACATTTTAATTTCATTTGAGAATAGTTGACTACTCGTGCATATTTTAGCTTAATCTACATGAAACTTACATCGAGATGCATGTAAACTTCATTTCAATAAGCTGCTTACATGCATTTTCATGCATTTTACTTGAGTGTATTGGCTTCATAATGCATGTATGACTCATCTCCTTATAATATTTACATTCATCTTGGTGTGATAGACTTGTATTTATAGTTTCTTTGGAGTATCTACAAGTATCTTAAAAGCAGCTTGATATGAATGTGCATTTATTATATTGGGCTTTAGGTTTGATAACCTCACTTCATGGTCATTTAGGTTCCCTTAATCATCTCAATATAGATTGTCAAACAATCAGATATTCAACAAGAAGTTGCATTCATGCTTGTTAGCAAGTTGCCAAATTTTGTCCTCTCTCTTAGGTGAGTTGTCAAAATGTTATATAAGTTCACCTTCAAGCTTAGCTTATGTTTTGTTCTTTACATAAAAGGATCTTTAGGTTTGATGCAAGTCTTTTATGTCTTAAATGAGTTTCAAGGTATATCGAACCCAAATTCTCCTAATGACTTAGGGGCACAATATAGTATAGTTCAAACATTTATCAAAACATGTCAATTATGCTTATTAGTGAGTTGTTTAATTTTGTTGTTGCTTGCAAGCATATATTCAAATGATGCTCTTACATTAGAAGAATTCTGAAGGCTCTATCAGTTCACATTTGTTTGACTTGTTCATGCTTTTAAATGAGCAACTTTATCTCATTCTTGCTCATAAGCAAGCTATCAGTTTAAATTAAAGAGCTCTCGTCACCACAAATTTCATTTAAATTTTATTCTAATATAATTTTTTGCAAGTTCATTCTTCATTTTAGAGTTTGCATTTTGATTTAATATCAATTTTACTTCAATTTAGATTTCAAGCATCTTTTTATTGTCCATTGTTGGTCCAGATTTTGACAAAATTTTAACAACACCTCCCCTAGTTGGGAGAATTCTACCAAAACCAAGCCTGGTCATCAATCTAAAAGACATGAATGGTGTTTTGTAATACCACGGTCATAAATCCTCCAACCTACCCATCTAAAGAGATGTGCATAGGCCTTCAATAACATGCATGAAATAAAATACACTATATTTTTGTACATTAATACATTTATATAATGCAAATGGCATAATCACAAAATCAATGAGGATCGACGATGAAATTTGCAAAGTCTTTTTTTTTTTTGATTTTCTGCTCTCTTTTTTTATCTCGTCTCTTTCTCTTTTTTTGGTTTTTTTTCATAAATTAAAGATAGAGAGGGAGTGTGAGAGTTGGATTTAGAGCATAGACTAGATGGGAGACTAATGTATCGAGCAGTGGAGAGAAGAGGTTGATCTTATTGTGCTGGAGAGAACAGGAAGGAAAAGAAGAGCTCGACCGCTGTTTGGGATGGATGAAATGGGAGACAAAGGGAGATCACTTAGTTTTCTATTGTTGGGATCTCTTGTGCCACTCGAGATGGCCAGGAATGGAGGAAGAACCGAGAGAACAGCTCGTTTGGCTCACACAGACGAAATGTGAAAGAGGGTGGCCTTTGATCGGTTAGTTCGCTGGAGAGGAACGAAACATATGGGTCGTTTGGATGATAGCTTGCTTGGCTCACCTACTACACAGGATGAGAGAGAGAGAGAGATGGACAGAGAGTGAGTCACGCTTGGCTATGTAAGATGGACACACCAAAGGGAGAGCAAATGGAGCTTGGCCATTATGTGGGCTCTGAAAATTCACCACCGACGGAGAGTAGATTAAATGTCAGTCAAACTTTCAAAAGGCAGATGCAATAGTAGATAAGACACTACCCAGAGATTTTTCCCTCATTTTATGAGGACATTAGATATGACTCCAAGTTTCCTATAGACGCAAGAACCTATAGTTAATTACCTCTCCTAATACTGAGAGAGCACTTTCAATTAAGGATAGTCGATGAGTCGCTAATACGAGCATATAGTAGCAATGAGTGGAGTTTTGAAATTTATATTTTTGAAATTCATCATCCGATAACTTAAAGCAGATGGTTGGGGGAATGATGACATGCCCGATCAAGATCCCATGGTTCCCTCATCCCAGATTTTCATGGTCCCTAGTCTACTTAGTCAGAGGAGGTAGTCGACCTAACATGACCAAAGGAGCTTTGTCAGCAGCCATAGGTTGCGTTGTCCAAGAAAATCTTGTAAACCTGGGATAGCATTTATCTAAGTAGACAAGCTTAAGTTTATCTTAACTAACAGAGGGTTTTTTTCCCTATCAAGTTCACAATATGGTTCACAACTCAAGGGGTAGAGCCATTGAGGAACATACAGGCTACTATCGTGACCGAAATATAATGGTGTCATTTGGCGGCGAACCACTGGGTCATAGGATTCTGGTCATAATCGCATAATATATAGAGCCTACTAAACCATACAAAAGGACACGGCCATGTCCCATCATGAGATTGATTGAGAGTGAATATAGTGTACTTGGCTTAGCATTAGCTCCTTTGTGAGCTAGAATTTTCTTGATTTGTCACATCCGGCAAATAGTTGCCGAAGGCGAATGTATTATTTTGCTTTAAGTTTTGAAATATTGAATTTCATTTAAGCATTTAACACTTAGTAATTTATTCAATTTTAATACTTGATTTTAATTAATTTGATTTGAGCTTGCAAGCACATTTTGATGGTATGTATCCCCTCAGGTTGAAATCTTCATTCAACACAGCCATCATCAGGGTATTGATCATTCATTCTGTTATTCTAGATCCTATCGAATTTATTAATTTAATAATAGAGGATCAGATATAGGTTTATATTATAAGAATTTTGAATTTTATTATTGGAGATAAATATCTTAGATATTTTGATAATGATGACCCCCTCTAGTTGATATATTCAATCAACTCAGTCATCATTAGGGTGTATAAGTCAACTTGATCGTTTAGTTTGTTGTTCTAGATATTGTCCACTCTATATTAATTTAATGACGCATCTAGATTTATATTTTGAGAATTTTAAATTTGAGATTATTGAATATAAATATCTTAGATATTTTAATAATAATAACACATCCGATTGATATTTTCAATCAACTAAGCCATCATTAAGAAATTAAAAGATAGTTGTTATACATAGAATTAGCTTCTCAAAGATTTTCTCATGTGGAGAAAGCTATAACAACATCATTAGATTTTGTTAACCCAGACCCAACCTACAGACCCAACTGAGAATCAACCTGCGCAACATCCTTAAACACTATATTCATGCATTGAGCATAGTGTCAGAGCTCATGCGGGTATTTAAGAATTTTAAATAATTTTATTTCTAAATTATGAGATTAATTTTATAGCTTTATTTAATCTGAACTTTGCATGTGCAACCTTTTCAGATATTTAAAATTTATACTCTAAATCCCTATATCCAAGCACATGCAGGTGCTTTTAGTTTAGATAATTTCATCAATTAATGAAATTATTGATTTTGAAAGTTACAATCAGAATGAAAATTTTATAACTTTTTTTTATTGAAGGATGCTCTATAATTCGTGCATAAATTAATTTAGTATCATCTTGTGTTTACTTGTACGATGTGCTGCGAATTCGATGGCGTGGTATTTTGACTCTTATCCAATCAGTTAAAGTAATACTATTTTTTTGCATTTGGTTTTGAATTCATTAAATTCTCAAACTTTAATAGACTTAGCTCGTGTTTCGGAGCTTGTGGTTGTTGTAAATTCCACTCAAATTTGTTGTCGATTTTTATTTATCCAATATAAATCAATGTAACTCAAGTGGTTTATTGAAAGGCTCTGTACATGGTCTTTAGCAAGCTTTCAAGTCCTTATAAACTCATCATGTTTGATGTATGCTTTAGTTCACAAATGAGCCAATGAGATTATTACAAATCACATATATGTTTCTTTTGATTCACTTAAATTTGTCTAATGCCATGCAATCAATCAATCATTAAGAAACTCAGATATGCTTGCTACCAAGCTACTTAGCCTTATTATGGACTCCTTGTGAATTTCATTTTATGTTATGTTTTAGTTTGGAAGCAGGTATTACAACATACTTCAAATTTCATGTGCTTCAAAAAGTGGGATATAATAATCCAAGTGTTTCTTTAAAAAATCAATTCATGCTCATAAGCAACCATTGGATTTACTATGAGTTTGTGAGAGCTTTGTTCCTATTAGAAGACTCACTCTTAAGTCCACTACAAGTTCTACTGCTCATTATTGAGCCATAAAGTCCCCTATCATTGAGTTTTGTACTTCATTATATGTCAATTCCAAACTATTGTAATTCAATTGATACAATATGTGTTGTATATAAAAATTCATTTCATTTTTTTATTTACATGTACATGTTTCATTTTAAGTCTTTCATTATTATTTTATTATGTGATTGAGTTAAGAATAAGTTCTTTCATAAATTCCTTTGCGAGCATATTTACTAAAAATTTCTCCGATGTCATCTCTGATAGCTGGGAGCCTTCCTTCCATGCTTAAAGCATGCATAGTCGTCTTATGACAGCAGGCTTGGGAGTTTTTGAACCCACTTAAAAAAGCATGCATATGCCTTCAATATTTGCATAAAATGTATCTTAGTTTTCTCTTCATGTTGAAGGAGCATGCACAAGTATTTATATTTAGTAATTATTTGCAATTGTATTGAAGCAGTAAGTATAGAAATTTAATATACTAAGCAAGCATATACATAGGTGTTTGGAATGAAATTCAGCAGCTTCCCAATGTCATTCTCATGTAGGGGGCTGCATTGGGAGTGCTAGAGCCTTCCTATCATGCTTAAAGAAGCATGCATAGTCAGTGTCTTGTAACACTGTGGCTTAGGGAGTCTTCTAAACCCACCATGCTTAAAAAAGTGTGCATAGGCCTTCAATACCTCCATAAGAGATATCCTGGTTTACTCGTCATGCTGAAGCAACATGCAATAATACTTATATCTAGCAAATATTTACAATTATATTGAAGATGCAAGTACAGAGATTTAATATACTAAGAAAGAATATATATTGGTGTTTGAAATAAAATTTGCCCTCATCATTCTGGTGGAGGATCGGGATATTCGACCTTCCCGTCAGCTCTACTAAACCTAACGGCCAGTGTCTTGCGACACTACGATCGTGGTCTTCTACCTGTTAGCTCTACTGAGCATAATAAGTTCTTCAAACACCTTATTTTCAGAACACAAGTAGAAAGGTTCTCTTACAATCTGGAGGGATTTTTCCATCTCAAGATTCCTAGCTAAAACCATCCTCCTTAAAACCTTGACCTGGGATGACTTGGATCTTCTCGAGTATTTCAACGTATTTAGCATTGCAGATTCCCCCACAGAAAGAGAAGAAGGCCTCTTTCCAAAGTAAAACTGAGAGGCTGACTCAATACCATAAATTCCATTTCTCCAATGTATCTTCTTCAAATATGAATACAATATTTTCCATTTTGATATTCTCTTCTCTAGCATGAGAGATAACAATCTCTCAATAAACTTTCTTAAAATTTTATGCTCGCTTGTCTGAAATACTCTCTTCACAAGATGTTGAGTGATAATGGTTCCTCCTCCTCGATTAGGGAAATTAATAACAGCTCATGCAAGCCCATCCAAATCAATACCATAGTGGGAGAAGAAGCAGTGATCCTCCGAAGCAATGACTACCTATATGAGGTGCAATGGCAGGCGCACAAACCAAGCCTCGGCATCCTTCTCTGAAATCTCAACAAGATGTTGCCACCGATCAAGAAAACGTGAGAGAGATCCTGACACATTAACCGTTAGATTTTAGGGAAATTTGAATGGTCATAAAAAATTAGTCTTTTGGTATTCTCTTTTTATTAGCTTGGTAAAGAAAGGAATTTCAAGAGTCTAACTTAAGACTATATATATTGGTATTGTACTCTTGTTAAATATGAGAAAGAAATCTATCAAAAGCATATTTTTTGGTGTCCATTTTCTCTAGAAAATCCAAATTCGAAAATTATACTTTCATCAAATTGGTATCGAAAATGATGAACCAAGCACCATGTCGGCAAAAATTTTACCAAGAAAACTACAACAACTTGAGTATTCAAATGCGCCTTACGAGCACAAGACGCTGGACGATTGAAACCGGTTTTAATGAGACTTACCGCCTCCACAACAAACCAATTGAAGATATTGAAAGAAATGGACAAACCGCTCTCTCCTCGTAGAAGTCGGGTTTTGAAAGATTGCGGTGCATCAATTGAAGGAAGCCTGGACACTTTACAAATGTGTTCAAGAGGCCGAGACAAGACTCTTCAAACTCTACCAGGTCAATTGAGACCATCAAGATGAAGGAGTCAAGACGATCCAATATATAACTCGTGTCGGTGAATCAACTCAAACGCAAGGAGAAACTCTCGGATAGAGTTGTGGAGAAAATTTTTCATCATGATTTTGAGAATGTTGTAGCAATCGAGTCAAGAGATTTGGAGACCATCATACGATCTGTGTCTTTGAAGCGCATGAACAACGAAAAAAAAGAAACAAGAAGTCGAGGAGGCCTTACAAACAAAGATGACAATTAAGGAAGACAAGATGATGGCAACACACCCGGAAGAGAGCGGATCCCAGCTTTTACAGTGTCAGGTCCCAATCAGATCGATCACCATCGTGGTATCAATTCCGCGGAGATCATGGAAGAAAGACGACATACCAATTGGTGTGGTCGAGGTCCGTTATGGAAGAGGTGGTTCATCGAAATTCAATGTTATAACTGGGAAAATATGGACACTACGCATAATACCCAAGGAGAAAGCGAAGAAAGCCAATCTGGGACGAGACAAAAGATGATGCTCATGATGACATGAAGGTGCCACTGAAATAGCGACATGGTGTGGTATCTACAGGTGCCAATCATATGGGCACAAACATCTCTTTGTTGATATACAAGAGATAGAAGATGGACACTTCTTTGGAGATGCATGAAGGTCCAAGTCAAAGGTCGAGAAGAATATTTTTTCAAGGAGAGAAAGAGGTACGTGGAAGATGTCTATTTTGTACGATTTGAAAACAATATCCTTAGTATGCTTATTGGAGAAAGGATGTTGGTTTTATGAAAGACCGATGTTGCATTTGAAAGACAAAATGGTTTACTTAAACATGTGGAACAAGAACCAATGTTCAAACTCAACTTGAAGAATATACAAGAAAGGTGTTTACAAGTCACATGGTTATGGCACTCTTTGACACTTACATTACTAAAAGAATTAGCAAAGAAAGAGATGGTCCACTGCTCAAACTTGGACACTATGTGAAGGTTGTGTACTTGGCAAGCAAGAACAACTTTTCAAAAGAAGGATATCATGCAAGGAGATCTCTTTGAACATACACCGACATATGTGGTCCAATCCAAAGTCTTTCAGGAAGAGGTACTTTATCACTTTCATTTAATACAAGGAAGACTTGGGTCTATTTTTAAAAGAAAAATCGAAGCTTTGAGGTATTCAAAAAATTTAAGGTGATGGTGGAGAAAACAACCAATCTTTACATCAAGGCTCCGATCGATAGAGGAGAATATATGTCAATCCCTTCAAGAACTATTGTGAAGAACAAGGCATCAAGATTCTTGACAAAGACCATATTCACCGCAACAAAATGGCATCGTGAAAAAAAATCGAGATTCTTGATATGGTTCGATCAATGTTGAAGAGCAAAGATATGCCAAAAGAATTTTGGAGAAATGCATGTACTTGCAAAATAGATGTCCACATATATTACAATCAAACACCACAAGAAGTTTAGTGGTCACAAACCAAACGCCTTTCACACCTCAAAGTGTTTGGTAGTCCTCACATGTACAAAAGAAGCAAACTCATGATAAGAAAGAAGTATGTGTTCATTGGGTATGAGAGAAGACAAAGCTTTAAGTTGTTTGATCCAATTGACAAGAAGATGATTGTGAGCGAGATGCTCAAGTAAATGAAGAAAGCAGATGGAAGAACCAAAAGGAGGCAACACAAGATAAAGAGAAAGGAGAATCATTGAGTTCGCACAACAATCACTCAAATAACCTCTCAAGAAAAGAAGAACCAAGTCAACCTAAGATGGAGTCTACAAGATCTCTATGAATCAACCGAAGTGCACTTGGTTTGCCTATTAGCAAACTCAGAGAATATTGCCTTGAGGAAGTAAGAGACAAAAGTGGAAATCAATGGATGAAGAGATAGCAATCAAAAAAATCAAACTTGGGATTTGGTGGAGTTGCCAAAGGATATAACATAGGTGTAAAATGGGTAAGAAGAAGATGAATACCCAAGGAGATTGAAAGGTACAAGCAGAAGTAAAAGGTTACAAACAAAAGGAATTGATTATGAAGAAGTTTTTGCTCGTTTAGAATAGACAATTCTACTTTATCTCAAGTACAACTCAGCATACCAAATGGACGAAATGCATTTCTAAATGGTATACAAGAATCTAGAAAACTGGATACATAAAACGGAAAGGAGAGCAAAGTGTTAAAAACAAGAAGGCACTCACTTGAAGAAGTCGAGCATGGAATACCCAAATACACTTACTTCAAGAAGAACAAGTTCATCCAATGTCCTTATGAGCGCAAATGAAGAAAGAGCTAATTTGCTTTTGCCTTTATGTTGATGATCTTATTTTCATGGGGAGCAGAAGATGGTCAAAGACTTTAAAGATGCTAAACGCTAATTTGAAATGACACTTAGATTAATGAAGTACTTCCTTGGTCTTGAAATAAAACAAGGAAAATGGAATTTTGTATCAAAATAAGGGACATTTTGAAGAAGAGCGATAAAACCAAGATACACCAATGGAGCTCTTGCTAAACTCTCTAGATTTGAGGAGGAAATCAAGTAAATGCAAATGATTACGTAGTTTGGTAGGAAGTCTAATCTCACATGCACAAGGCATATTGCATATAGTTGTCGATAAGTAAGTCGAAACCAAGAACAAGATCCTATTAAAGAATTCTTCATATTCGTAACTAATCACTGTTCTACCAAAAGCAATTGAATTCTTGGTGGATACTCAATAGTGATTGGTGCGGAGATGTAGATGACCAAAAATACAGATATGATTCTACAGAATACAATCACATGGCTCAAGAAACAACCAATCGTAACCTTGTTAACATGTGAGGCGTAATATGGGCATCTTGGTGTGTGTTCACACAATTTGGCTAAGAATTTACTACATGAATTAAATCTACAACAACATGAGGCAAGGCAGAAGTCGACAACAAACAATGGCAAAGAATCCATCATATAAAGCATATCGACGCACGTTTCATTTCATTAGAGAACATGTAAAGAATGGAGAAGTGAAACCACGCTGCAAGTCATGACCAAGTAGCATATCTTTACTGCTCTCATACATGACTCGTTTGAAAACTTCAAAATGATGATGGAATGAAGGATCAAAAGTTTGAGTTTTGGAGAATTTGTTGAGCATTAAACTCAACTGTTAGATTTTACGAAATTTGAATGGTCATAAAAAAATTAGTCTTGTATTCTGTTATTAGCTTTGGTATCAAAAGTGAAATTTCGATCAACTTAAATATATATATATATTGTATTTCTTCTCAAATATAGAGAAAGAAATCTATCAAAAGCATATTTTTTTGGTGTCCATTTTCTCTCTAGAAAAATCCAAATTCGGAAAATTATACTTTCATCATATCCATCCGATAGGATGGACACGGGATCATAGAGAGAGACAGAGCTTATCGAAGCCTTCGACTGTTCGATCAAAGGAAGAGCAGATCTCCTAATATGCTAATATGATCGAACTGCCCCATCGAAATTCACCAGCATCAGTCGAGCAATCTCATAGAGTCGGAAGTTATGAGGCGGAAGCGGCTCAGGTGACCACCTACGAAGGGAAATATGTGAGCGAAGAAGATGTGAGTCTTGCTCAGCTTGTAACAGAGCCTGTGCGGCTCGGCTAGCTCTAAATTAGAAGAAGAAAGTTTGGCTTTGCATGCAGTTGGCTCGGCTTCCCATCCCAGTGAAAATGAGAGCGGTAGGGAGAAGAGAGGAAGCGCTTTAGCTGGGAGTTCCAATCGAGAGATCGAGCTATTCGGCTAGTAGAGAGGGAAATAAGGATGCTCGGCCGAGTAGTCCCTCCCATCCCGCGTGTGGAATGAAGTTTGGCTTAATTTTTAAATTAATTCATTTTATAAACTTAATTAGATGATTAGTTATTTTAAAAAAAAAAAATAAAATAATCCTTCAAACAAATTGGATCGACGCCTTTAATTTTTTTTTTAAAATAATTAATGAAACATTTTTCATATTACTCATCAAGTGTATGGTGAATTATCATTAGAAAGATAATAAAAAATTCTAAAACTTTCATGCTAACAACTTTATCAATCTCGTCCGAGTCGCATGATGTTTCAAATGCGGTTTCAAGAAAATGAAGATATTAATCAGCCTGCTTTTTGTCACATGCTCATTAGGTGTGAATCGAAAATATTCTACATTCATGTTGACAACTTTTGATGAATCATCTGAGATGCCAAATATAACTTCAAGTAAAAATTAAATATATCACGTATTTTGATATATTATTTTTGGTAATATTAAACACTCTCATTATATTCTATATAAATTGAGTTTGAATTTTATGTAATTCTCGGTTGAATCTTTTTTCTAAGAGTAACATCAAACACTCTCATGTATTTATATATAAATTGAATTTTCCCTCATATAAAAGATTCAACCTGGAATTACATAAAGATTCAAACTCAATTTATATATAGAATATAATAATGAAGTGTTTGATCCAAAAAATAATATATCCTCAGACATAAAAAAAAAAAAAACAGTTTCCTCGAATATAATTCAGTACACATTTGCAAAAAACTCCATCACCTGTGAGATTGTCAAAAGTTTAACATAGAAGTTGTAGAATTTTATTATCTTTCCAACGATATCAACCATGCCAAATGATATCTAATGAGCGATATGGCCAAAAAAATGAGGTTGCATCAATACAATTTTGCAACTTCGCTCGCACATTTGAAACATCTCTCCAGATGATTTCATTGAAAGTTGTTAACATAAAATTGTAGAATTTTTCATTATCTTCAACGATCAAGCACAAACCAACATCCGATGAGTCGATATAAAAAATGTATCCATTTAATTTTTTAAAAAAAATTAAGAGCGCTCGGGATGAATCGATGCGGTGCATAATCCAGACAAAAAGGCTGATTTTAAATTATTTTTTAAAATGGCTAATCATCTAATTAAGTTTATACAATGACCTAATTTAAAAATTAAGCCAATGGAGTTAGGGTTTAATTAAATGTTGTAGTATAGGAGAGATGATGTGGTAGCCTATTATTGGCCGAATGGGAGGTACAGGCTTTGGAATGGGCGGCTGCAAATTCCGAAGCATTGACTTGGTGTGATTAGGAGATAATTGGGTGGACTTATCTCGAAATACGTGCTACTTTTAACTAGATTGTAAGTGTGACAATTTTAATTAAATTGGATATTTATTCTAAATAATTTCGACATTCCAGATGCAACAGTGTAGTCCATTTTATGATCAGAGGTCATTTGGATCAATTCGGCATCAAATTGGCTAAATTTTAGTTCAAAAATACGCATTATCGCTTCTGACCCCTTGATATTTGTGTAAAGTAATCGAAAGTACCTCATTCATTTGATAGATTTTGATGTTTCAAAGCACGACTGATTCATTGGACCATTTGGATATCTTCGCAGCCTCGTGACTATGATAGCGATAGCGCATCGACGGCCTTGATCGATCGAAGACGCAATATGTATATTCTGATCAATTTTGATATTCTGAATGTGATGGTAAAGTCCGTTCATCGATCAGAGGTTATTTCGATTAGTTTCGATGATATCTAATGTATTTCAACTTTGATTTGTGTGATGTTATATCCAAAGTCCATCGAATTTGTCTCATGAGCTCGACTCGACTTATGTAACATGAATGGAGGTCAACATGTTCAACTGAGATAAGGGAGGAGGTTTGCGGCACTGATTCAATCTGGATGAAATCGAACAAAGGGAAGGGGCTTGCGGCTGTCGAATGGGAATCAAGGGTCGTGGGAGTGTTATATCGTCTTTAGGGTTACATGTAAAGAGGTTTTTATAAAGACCTCTTTGTTTAATTGTTTAATTAACCATAATATAGACTTTTATGGTGGCATTATTATATGGGCAATATAAATATCAATTTTAGGTTATTTTGATGTTCTAAACACAACGACGATGTCTGTTTTGTGATCGAAGATCGTTTGGTTCAAGCTGGAGTCGAATCAGATCAATTTCAATTCAAAATTGCACATCGTTACTTCCGATCGCTCGATGTTCACGTAGACTCATTTGAATTGAGCACAGGTAGTTTTGTTTGATAGGTTTCGATGTTTCGAAGCTAACAGCATTATCAATTTCACGAACATAGATCGTTTGGGCATCATCGCAACCTTTCGACTCCAATATACGTGATGGCACATCGATGACCCTCCTTCATGATCGTTCGACCATCGGATTGTGCAAGATGTATACAATGATCAATTTCAACGTTCTGAATGTGATGGCGAAGTTCGTTCATCGATCGGAGATCATTTCGGTGATGTCTAATGCATTTCAGCTTCGATTTACGTGTTGTTGCATCCGAAGTCCATCAAATTTATCTTCTAAGCTCGACTCAATTGATGTAGCATGTATGGAGGGCAAACACCACCATGTCATATTCTTGCATACAAATAGAGACAACAATAGTCTAATAGATTTTTGTACTGAAATAGCTACATGTATATCCTTTTGTGATTAGATAGTGATATTGATGTTATCCCTCCTAATTTTTTTATAATTTTGGAGGAAGATAGATCATATGTTGTAACTTCTTAGCTTTGTTTCATTTTGAACCTTTCTTGTAGTTGTTTTATTATCAATGCAAATGCATACTTTCAATATAAAGACAAACAAGAATAAGCCGCAGATAAAATCATAAATGTCAGAAAATAAAGTCAAAGCTATTTCAATGTGGTTGCTTAGCGGAACTTTTTCATCCATTGACAAGTAAAAATGACGTAGATGGCCAAAAAAGTTGAGCTAAGTAGATCGGACAAATCCAAATAAAGTTCTTAACATAGCAAAGAAGAATATTTTTATTTTAATCTCTTGTTTTTTTGTTAGTAACTTCTACAGATATAAAAAACTTGAAAAACTAAATACACGTATAAATATCTTTTTTATACTCATCTATACTTAATGTAACATTTGTGCCTCCATATCCCATAAATGAAGGCATCTTTTATCTAACCATGTGAATTTGATGTATGTTATTATTTTTATGGCTATATATCATATATTGTGGTAATAATTTAGTTTTTTTTAAAAAAAAATTCTAATGCAACATTGAACATACTTAATATCTACATAGCAGAAAAAAAAAAAAAAAAACAAAACACAAAGGTGGTAACTTGTGATTTGATAGGAACAACAAAAAAAGTTTTTGTAGGAATCCACATTATAATCTCTAATCACTGCAAGAATTTTGAGTTATTGAAAATTTTGCTTGAAGGCATTGATAAGGTTTAATTGGTACTCATAATTTCACTCATATTTACTAAAATTTTAGGATTTAATCATGTTAACAAAAGTTTAGGGACCATTTGTGCTCACTTTTGTTTTTTTTATTTTTTATTTTATTTTTATGTTGTTTTTGAAAATATGTTTATTTAGAATGTTTTTTATGTGAATTTATTTTTTTATTTTTAAAAATAAATAATATTATTTTTAAAAATACTCAAAATATCTAAATTATATTAGTTTGAATATTTTTAAAAATAATAAGTGTAATCAAACAAGTTTATTTTTAAGTAAAGCATAAACTAAATAAAACTAATATAAAAAATAAATAATAAATAATAAAACTAATCCAAACGGCTCCTTAGTTTTTCGAAATAAAAATAATTTCAAGATTCAAGATATAATTTTGATTATAAACAATAATAATATGATTGAATTTAACTTGAAATTACTGTTACATATACAGTATTATTTTATATTTATTTTAAAATAGTCTAACAATTATGAGGTTATTTATAATTAAAATTTATATTAAAATATAATGATCATTTTTAAAGATTTTTTATATAATAGTTGATAAAGTATTGTATCTTGCTCACACGAAGCAAAAATATATCACTTGCACTCACATAAGATCAAAGACATAGGTGTCATCTTAGCTTCATGTC
Organism: Cymbidium sinense; assembly: GCA_021442155.1. Taxonomy (NCBI): domain Eukaryota; kingdom Viridiplantae; phylum Streptophyta; class Magnoliopsida; order Asparagales; family Orchidaceae; genus Cymbidium; species Cymbidium sinense. The sequence goes on along the minus strand of CM038214.1, from coordinate 88,045,576 downwards.
GGTAACTTGTTGAGGATTGAAATAAATCTTTTTATTTTAATAAAGAAAAAAAATTTCTAGACATATTTAAAAAAAATAAAAGATATATATATATATATCACATAATTTTCAAACATTTATATATATAATATATAAATTTAGATATTTAGTTATCTAATATTTTATTAAACTTAAAAAAGTACATTTCACTTTAAAAAGATATATTTCACTTTTAAAAAGTGAATAATGATGATATTTTTACATATCAAGATCAATATATATATATAAAAAAATTAAAATTTAAGTGTTATATAAAATAATATGTAAGAACAATTAAAACCCAAAAAAAAATTAATAGCAATAAATAACAAATTTTAAAAACAAAAATTTTAAGATAAAGAGAGGCTTTTGTTTATCATGAATAGTTTTGTTTCTCATAATATGAAAATTAATAGCATTATTTAGTAAATATGAATTATGAGTGAAAATATGAGTCTTAATTTGTTTAAATTATAGAAGAGACGATAAGCGGATTAGAATAATCAATATTAATATTATTAAATTTTATTATATAATGAACATAGATCGTAATGCTTTGAACGATATGTATACAAATTGCATCAAAATTCCAAATATTAAAAATTATTTGTAAAATTTATATTTATTATATATTTTTAATTATATAATGAACACATAATAAACAAACATATACATATACTTTTATGCACTGAAAATATTTCCAAGTTATTAAATAAATTTGATTTATTTATTCCAACTAAATTTTTTTATTTTTATCAAATTTATTAGTTCTTTATTATGCATTGATCCAAATTAATTGTACTTTCAAATATTAATGATAACAATCAACGATCAGATATTATAATACTATTGTGTATATTGCTTAGACGACAATACAAACAAAATTATATTACATAAAATTGATGCTTAAATTATGAAAGATCTAACTATTTAATCAAATGAATGTATATATAATATATATATATATATATATATATATATATATATATATATATATATATATATATATATATATATATATATATATATATATATATATATAAGTTGATTATTAAGGATTGGTATATATAAAGTGGACTGAAATATTCCTTAACTATAAGTTATTGCAGCTTGTTTATATCTCCTCCAAGGCCTCGGCCCTTACCTTCTTTGGATTAAAGATAGTGCTCTTATTGCATGCAATTTTGCCTAACATCTCTCATGCATGCATAGTCTCCGTGAAGCAGCATGAAAGGCCAACCTATAGAATGCAAGCACTCAAGATGATGCTTTCGCTTAGTTTTTCTTCTTCCACATTGTTCATGTATGTTTCTTGTTGTTCTTCAACTAACATTTTAGGATCAATGATATCAGTTAACCTATCAGGATAAGCCGTCACAACTAGATTATGAAGGTTTAAGTCATCCTTGAAAATATCATCAGTAGGCCTCCATCCGTTGAGCATTTCTACTAGTATGATTCCAAAGCTATAGACATCACCTGAGCTAGATGGATGGGCTTCCATATTCCAAATAAGATGGAGAACTTTCAAGAATTGTATATTTTAAACTTTATTTGTTTGCATAGTTTTGATCCTTATATGTCTTTTTTTTTGGTTTTCATTCCTAACAATTCAAGGGAAGTTGAAGAATTCAATTTTGGTTTAAGTTTTAGAAAAGTATTCACCTAGGGAAACATAACCAATAGTTCCTTTAATCCAACTCTACTATCTCAATTTTGGAGAGGTATACTTATAGATTCGGGAAAGAATTCTTTACTAGCCCAAACAAAATCTCCTACATGAGCTATCATGTCTTCATCAAGTAGGATGTTGCTTGGCTTCATATCACAATGGATAATGGTGGCTTACAACCATGGTGAAGATATTCCAAAGCCTTCGACATTAATGACAATATTCAACATCATTCGTTCCAGCTTGAAGAAAAACTCCTCCATCAGTCGAATCTCCTCGGTGCAGCCACGCATCTAAGTTTCTCTTCTACATGAATTCAAATACGAGAGCTTCAAAATCTTTGCCATTGAAATTAATGGTCAAGCAAGATGTCAAGACTCTCACAAGATTATGGTGTCCAATATTTCTTAAAGCATCACATTCAAATTCTAAAATCATCAAGCATCCGGGTCAAAACACTTTGATGCAGCCGCCTATGGCCGCCTTTGTGCACACTTGTGACCCATATCTTGCTCTCCCTATAAGATTAGCAGAAGAGAACTCCTCTGTTACTTTAACTAACTAGGTATAAAAAATCATTGGAAATGGTTCTTCTATAGTTGCTCTACGTAAAGCATTTCTCCTTCTCTGATATTGCATTTTGTACTTGTAGTACACAAAGAAGATGATAGGAAGATCGAGTGCACCTAGATCGGGAACAAAATCTTCGACCCATGAAGCCTTCTCTTCATTTTGTTGTTGTTTTCAAAATCCTCGACACACGTGGGAAGGTGGAGTTCATGAATCCCTCTGCATAGCTCAATGTTTCCATCGAGATCGATCATCGTTGCATTTTTAAAAACACTGCCATTTGGCACTTCACGTTCAAAATTGTTATATGATAGATTCAATAGGTAAAGCAAGTTGAGATTTTGGAGAGAATCCAGAATGGCCCCTGACAAGTTATTTTGAGAGAGAGTATTATTTCTAAGCTCTATACCTTTCCTAGTAGTAGTAGGAATAATACAAGTTATTGTGTGCAGTAGTTTGTCTACCTTTGATAGCCTCAGTGCTCAGGTATCATGCCTTTAAATTTATTGTGAGAAAGATCTAGCGATCGAGACTCACGCAGGCTAACTCGGGGAATGTCCCATCAAATTGTTGCCATCCAAACCCAGATAGTTCGATAGCGCAGGAATGCTTAGAAGTTCTTTGGGAATGGTATCTACAAGGTTGTTATGCTCATTCAAAAGTTGCTAGAGATTTCCAATATCTGAAGGAATGGATCATGTTAATTGATTATCCCCAAAATCCAATTCGCTGAGGCCGATGAGGTTCGCCAAGGACCAAGGGATGGCTCCAGTAAGTCCATTTGCGTAAAAAGAAAGTAGTTGTAACATCTTAAGCTTCCCAATACTATGTGGTATGTCTCCAGTGAGATTGTTCAACTCCATTCCCAACCAATTCAAGTTGGTGAGCTTCTCTATTTTCGGATGGGATGCTTTTGGAGATATGGTTGCTTCCAATTGTGAGGGTTCGGAGCTGGATCGAAAGGTTGGCAATAGATTTAGGCAGAACATCTCCAAGTTCATTCATGTCAAGATGGGAGGACCAAGTTAGAGAATCAATAAATTTCTAGCTTTCCGATCATAATTCAAATTCATTAGATACTAAGCTAAGGTAGTTGAGATTCTACAAATTTCCAAGATCGTGCAAAAGTCTATCTGAGTTTTTTTCGCCATATCGTCCGCATGAGGGTAAAATTAATTAGAGCTTGAATAGATCCCGAGCATGTTACCAGCCAAAAATATGTGGATTTTAACGGGAGGACTATTTTGCAATGCTGGTGGAAAGGCCACCGAGACGATTTAGACTTAAAGAAAGCAGTGAAGAGGTTGAAGATACAAGAAGGAATGATGTCTCACAGATTATTCAAAGTCGACTTTAAATTCTTAGATTTGTGAATTCCGATTTGTGCGAATGCTCCTGATAATGCCATAGAAGTTTCTATGAGTTGATTTCCAAGAAGTTTGGGATGTTGCCAATACCAATGGGTATTTGAGCTTAGGAAAAGAAGAAGAAGGCTGAGGGAACTTTACCTCAGAAATTATTTCGCCAAGTCGAGGCTATAAGCTCGAGCTGGTCGTGCCCTTTGAAGGAAATCTCCTTGAAGGAGAGATTGAGAAGTTGCAGATGCCTCAAGCATGACCCCTCAAGCGTGAGAGACTGGGAGGGATCTTGCCATAGACTGTTCTTGAGATCAAGCCATTTAAGAAGGTGTAGATTGGATGTACAAGTAAGAAGAGGACGCCAAGTCGATGGAGTCAGATCCAACGGACTGCGTCACCGCTTGTTACCCTTCCCATGAGCAAAAAAAAAGCCATTCTTCCATGAGCGTCGATTAAAGTGGCTAAGAAGAACAAGCCACGCTTTCAAGAGTTGATGCTTGAAACAAACAAGTGCTTCATAATCTATTCTGTTGTTATTGGCAAAGAATGGAGGAGAGTGGTTATGAAAGATCTGTATATATAAGAGAGGAGCCTCACCTCGATTAAAAAAAATCTTCCATGCACAACTTCATGAATCTAATTTTAGGTTCTTGTTATTAATCACAGAGCTCGAGCATTGTGAGTTGCCTTTAGAGCTACATTTCCAAGTTAAGAAAAGAAAAGTCTTCCATCTCTGAATTCACTTTGGAAAAACTTATGGAGATTCATGATGTCGTTGATGAAATATATATTCAGAGACTTATCAAAGAACGGCTATATATTCTTCTTTCTCTTGCTATATAATAGGTGTTTGCTCCTTCTATTGAGGTAAGTTTCTGCCAGCTTAATTTGTTTAAATTATTTAATTTCATAGTAATATTTTTTATTTTATATTAAGCATTGGGGCTATCTATTAAAAATAATATTTAATCTTATTTTATAAGTAGATCACAGAGTAGTGCATTTTTATTATATAATCATATCAGTTAGTTTAAGTTTAATTTAAGTTGTATCCCACAATTTATAATGATTCGATGAGTCAATTATGACAAGATCAGTTAAATATTTTTAATGATTTAGAAATTAGTTTGTAATAGTATATGTCTTTTCTTTTTTTTTAGTTGATATCTTTGATATATTTTGTGATTTCTCTAGTAATTATTTTAGTTTTTTGAATATTAGATTTTTAGTACCAAATATATACTTTCTGGTTGTAAATGATGGTGAAGCTAATACATACCACACAATTCTTATGTATTTACATATCCAATATCTAAACTTCAATTTTTACATATATAACATTTCAATCATCAATATCACATCAAAAATATCACTATCACTCACTTTTAAAAATAAAATGCACCTTTTAAAGCATAGGAAAGTGTTATATAAGTAAATATCTAACTTTAGGTATTAGATATGTAAATCCATAAGAATTATGTGGTATGTATGTAAATCTTCCTACTGTTAATTGTATGAATCCTACTTATGTTGGGTGAAAGCATCATCCTATTCAGGTTTTTGATAACAATAAATTTGGAAAGGTTTAAATGTAGAAATGCGCAAGCTTAAAATTTTGATGGTTCTATCCATAGAATGTATTTGTCATTTCCCTATTAGTGGTGGTGCTATAGCAACCTCAATTTCAGATGATAAGATGTGTGAAATCATTTTATCAATGACTAGATGATAGCCGCTAGTTATATATGTGAAACTAAAGTAATTATCATCTTAGCTTTATTTCATGATCCACATTATCCCACAATTCAATGACAACATTTTTAATACAAATACACAATGAAACATGAGATCATATACTATCTTGATAGCACATAAATATTTGATCAATAATATGAACAATGAGACATAGCCGACCAAATAAAATCTCATCACCCAGATATTGGTGAGGACATAACTAGTAGTTATGATTTAATGGACCTTGGTTTTAGCATGAAAAAAGATGATGAATTTGAAAAGTATGTTGATGAGATGATGAATCTCATGAATGATTGACCTCAAACTAATTTATAGCATGCTTTCAATTACATTGAAATAACTGATGCTATGATTTCAAATAACATTTTCATGCATGTATTCAAATTAGCAAAAGAATCAAATAGAATTAATTCATGTGATCTTTTGATAAAAAAATTTGATAGATTAATAATAGAGTAATTCCAATCCTTGAAATCACCATAATTTTTTTTCTTCAAAGCTAAACAATTTTGGATTATTATTTGGTCCATATAAATAATATGAAATTCCCAAAACATTACTTCAAATAACAGGAGGTTAATAGCTAAGTATGTGATGCATAATGACCTATTACAACTTTATTAGTTGCTTCTACATGTTTCTAAAATTCAAAAAATGGTTGGCTCTCAAAAAATATCTAATATTGATAGCCCTCATTGCCCTCACCCTATTTTGAATACTAGCCATCATAATTTATTTGTCATTATATCATAACTATAACTAATTGGCATTTAGATATAAGCCCAAAAATATCATAGGATAGATGTAGTCTAGTTTAATATTAGAATATCATACAATAAATAGAGCATGGGGTATTATATGTAAGGAAATCAAGTTTTATATTGAACTAAAATAGTTGCTTAGCAATGATTTCACTATATGTTTTGAGCATTCAAGCCATGCATATATGTTTGGACATTTTGTAAGGACAAGACCTTTCATCTTAAAACATTTAGGGAAATGCTTCTTTCAACAATCAAGTAAGTAAGTTTAGTTTATTTAGCATTTATTTTGTTAGAATGAAAATAATGATTTATGGATCTACTTTTGGAGAACGTTGAATGAGTTGGTTACAACTATTCAATCTTGTAGTGACTTATGTGCAATTTCTAATAGATATTCTGAACTTGATTCTTACTAGCCAGGTTGGTCCAAAGGTAGATAAGTTATGTGATAAAATGTATAGCGTAAAGAACAATGATGATATTAATTAGGGGACACACATCTCATCTTCTAAAAAGAATCTTCTATTAATATAAGGTGGTGCACATGAATGTATCTTAAGAATTCATTCTATTATATTTTATTTTTATCGATGTCATGCTTAATTTTATTTAAATAATTGATAATCAAAATATATAGTATTGTACTATTACTATTATTTTATGTTGAATGGTGCATTAGCTGAAAAACTTTTTGAGCTAATTGAAATGAATAGATTTAAGGATGTATTTTAAAAATTAATACAATTTGAAAGGTGATTTGTTTACCTCCACATATATTTCATATGTCACACAAACAAACAAAATCAAATTATGACACGCTATGTAAATTGAAGCCGAAAAGCCTTGATAATAGCTTAATCGACTGAAATGACTTTGATTGCAAGATGTACTGCAAACGATCCAAATGAAATGTTAAAATTGATCAAAATATATATTTTGCTCTATTCGACAGATAATTGATGGAGAAGATGAGTTGTTGATATATTTACATGCATATTAGAGTCTAAGGGACTGTTTGGTTGCTTGCATTTGAAATGCAATGTAAAAGGAATGCAGTGTAAAATGAATTCAGTGTAAAAGGATTACTTTACAGTTGTTTGGTTGAGAGTTTTACAAATTCATGATTTTGTTTTTTTCTGTTTGGTTGAGAAAATGTAATGTAAAGTAATCTGAAGGTTTTCACGTCCGACGACGGCGACCACGGCGGGTGGCCGGCGGCGGCGACGGTGGGGGGCGGAGGGCGGCGGCGGCCGCCGCATCACTTTACATTGGCTAGTGGGCGAATTCAAAATACACCAAAAGTAGCCTTTCTAATGTATTTGAAATACATTACATTACATTGAAATTTTACTTTACTTACAACGAACGCCTAAAAAGTTTAAATACGTGTATTTGGAATGTAGTGCACTCCAAATGCACACAACCAAACACCCCCTAAAAGCCCGATGACATCCAAACAACCTCAGTTCATGAAATTTATCGTGTCGATATCGTCAAAATATCAAAACCTATGAAAAGAGACTATTCACGATCAATTTAGACGACTCTATGCCAGTGACGAACAAACGTCAAATCTAGCAACATATTTTCTTGCCAGCAAATTATATAATATATTATTTATTTTAAAACTTTCATAATGAAGCTATTTATATATTGGCAAAATTTTTAAAATAGGCTTAATCCTAATCTTAATTAGTAATTTAGGCACGAAATTTTTTTCTTTAGCAAAATAGGCCTAGTCGTCCGTTGAACGGACGACTGGCTTTAAAAAAAAAAAACTTTAAAAAATAGGCAACTTTCATATTTTGCACTTATCGGAGTCATATGATGTCGGAATCGAGCGAACTTGGTATCGTTGGAATCTACAACTTTTATGTTGGTCAAAATTTAAGATTATGGCGTCGCAGTTTTTTTTGCATCCAAAAACGCACAAAATTTAGAAATTATATTTTGCGCATCAGTCATACGGTGTCGGATTCTAAACTTTCTATCGTTGAAATTATAATAAAATTTTTTATAACTTTTATGTTTGTAGAAATTTACGATTGTGGCACGATACACAGCATTTTTTTAATACAAGATTTTTCAAAAAAAAATGAATTTAATATATGTCACATAAACTTAAATATTTAAAAATGGTTTCGTATGTATTTAAATATTTTAAAAATAAAATAAAATAAATAAAATTGTATAAGTATTTATGATATTATTAAGAATTATATATCACATTAATATTTAATTAAATTTGAATTATAAAATTGATATGACCCTGAAAATTCCTCTAGTCGAAGCACGAATCTTGATGAAAGCAAGTGATGAAATTAAAACCGGTAGATTAAGCACTTAAAATATCATTGGAAACTTTGAGACATCGGTTAAATTCTTAAAAGCTCTCAAATATAGAGTGTTTATAGTCAAATCGGCGTCTCGACGAGCCCGTTCCAACAAGCCAAAGATCTTACAATTCCGACTTCGTTTGAGCATTCAAATACACAAAATACATCATATGATCAAGGGAATCATCATGAGCCGTCCGATAGAGAGGAGTGGTTCGGATTTTGCATGTATTTACAGAGATGTCACTTCTCCAATCTATAAATAGCCCATCATTCCTCATATGAAAGGAGGCCAAGCAAGAGAGAGAAGAGAGCTCTAAAGATCCTCCAAAATCGTCGTGCCACTGGCGATTGCGTCACCACGCGCCATGCCATCGGCCGATCCATCGACCACTTTTTCGATCATCATCGCGACTATCGTCGGTCCAATATCATCGCCAACATCATCGCCAACATCGCCGCCAACATCGCTACTACCAAGAATCGTTACAACCCGATTGTTGTCACATAGTTGTTCCTTACTCATACAATTTTGTAATCGTATCGGAAGATCTTCTCAAAATGATACATAGTGGAAGCTTTTATCCCTAGTTTCTTTTCGAGGTTTTCCACATAAAAATTCGAGTTTTCTTGTTCACTATTTAAATACCTGTGTATTTCACAACGTTTGCGAACTTTTTCTACCACAACCGGTTTTCTAGCATGCAACAGCTTACGCTCTGTGGAAGTCGATTCCCATTATTTCATCTTGTATGGTGACCAAGTTTCCAACAAGATCAAAACCACCATCGGTAGAGCATTTCAAGTTTAAGGAGCATGTTTAAGAATGAAGATTCATCAAACTGCTCTTTCAGATTTTGTCGAAAATCCAACTCTTAATCTCAGAAGATCGCCATGTTAAGCATCTAATCGATTATCATCCCAAGAAACAAGTCAAAGTTGGAGGATATTTCAACATTGAGAAGAGATATAGCTTTGCAAATTATGATTTTCTAATCATACTCATGGAAAAACAAGACCAAGGTTAAGGAGCAACTTTGGCTACAAACGACGATGTTTTGATTCACCTCTTCCATACAGTTAACGCCATCGAAAGCAATGACTCTAAAACAACCCTAGGATGGGTCAAAAGATCCTTGGTGGACTTCATACGACCTCTTCCACACTGTGTTAACGCCATCGAAAGCAAAGACTCGACAAACAACCTATGATAGTCAAAAGGTCCTTCGTGACTTCCTAAACTCTTTCATACGTGTTAACGCCATCGAGCAAAGACTCGACAAACAACCTAGATAGGTCAAAAGGTCCGTGGACTTCCATGACCCCTTCCGTTAACGCCATCGGTAACACCTCGACAAACAACCTTGATAGTCAAAATCTCGCCGATTTAATTGACCTCATCCATATAATATCATCGTAACACTCGACAAACAACCTCGATAGTCAAAAATCCTCAACGGATTCAATTACCTCTTCCAAAGCCATCGTAACACTCGACAAACAACCTAGATAGTCAAAAGGTCCTTGTGGACTTCCACCCTCTTCCATACAGTTAACGCCATCGTAACACCGACAAGATAGTCAAAATCCTCAAAGGATTCAATTCGACCTCTTCCATGTTAACATCATTGGGTAACACTACAAAACAACCTGGGTCAAAATCCGCTCAACCTCTTCCACAGTTAACGCTATTGTAACACTCGACAAACAACATCGGATGGGTAAAAATCTCCCGATTCTAATCAACCTCTTCCACAAAGTTAACGCCATCGATAACACTCAAAACAACCTTGATAGTAAAATCCTCATCGTTGCCCGCCGACCATCGCCGTAATCTCGCCGGTCACCACCATCGCCGCCGGTTATCTCGCTTACCGATGCTAATCACCACCGCTGACTTATCGCTATTTGCCGCCACCACCTCCGGCACCACCAATCATGAGTGGCACGCCGCTTAACTATTTGGTCACCGCTGCTGACCATCATCGGCATTTGCGGTTACAATCGCGCTGGTTATCTCGCTGACTCCGATGCAAGTTCACTACTGCGCGATTACCGTTGCTTGCCGCTGGCATAAACCCCGCTTTGCCGCTAACCTCAGAATTGACACCACCGCTTACTACTATCGCCGCCATCGCTGGCCATTATCGCGCGAATTCACTACTGACGCGCTGCCACTGTTGACTACTTCGTTTCGCTATTGCCAATTATCCCGTTGCCGCTAACACTCGCTTACCGATTACTGCCGCCGCTTACCGCCGAATTATCATCTCCGTCACCACCATCGTTGTTATCTCGCCACCACCGCCGCAGTCCGCTTGCCACCGCCATCGCATTGTCGCCAACCCCGCTTTCGGTTATCGTTTCTTGATCGCTTCCAAACCCGGCCGGTCCGACGAGGTTAGACATCTCTTTCAAGGTAAACTGAGCCTTACCAGATAACTATGAGTCTTGATCGCCTCAACCCGGCGGTCCACGAGATTAGTTAACACCCTTTTCAAGGGAAAATGGAGCCTTGCTGATGAACTACGGTCTTGATCATCTTCACCCTGCCGGTCCACGAGGTTAACACCTCTTTCGAGGAAAAACTGGAGCCTTGTCATATGAACTACGGGTCTTGATCGCCTCCGAAACCGGTCGATCCGACGAGGTCAGTTAACACCTCTTTCAAGGGAAAACTGGAGCCTTGCCGTATGAACTACGGGTCTTGATCACCTCCGATCCCGGTCGGTCCGACGAGGTTAGTTAACACCTCTTTCGAGGGAAAACTGGAGCCTTGCCATATGAACTACGATGCCTCGAACGACCTTCTCAAGGAGAAGAGAAGGTGCCTTCTCCTTGGCCTGGGGATTTTATAGACCCCTTCTAGGGGCAAAGGGTAAAATCATCAAAACTCAAACCGCCAAAATCGCAAAATTAAAACCGCCGACGCGACGCGCTCTTATTGCTGCTCATGCTAAGGTATTCAGACATGCTTAACGGCCGCCGCCATACGCCGCCGCTACAGATGCCTGCCAGCTACATGCGGCGCTGAATCATCGGTCGCCCTTCATTCCCACCATCTTCATGCGACCCGCCAGCCTTAACCCATAAGCCGCTGCGCTCATGAATTCTCACCAATCCGCTGCATCGGGCGAGTTCATGTATGAGCGAAGGCCATGCGCTTCGCCGAAGATGATACGCCTACGCTGGCGGGCGCTCGCTGAGTTCTGTTCGATCTCGGATGGGTCCGTAACCTCGAAATTTCACGCTTGCACATAACTATACATATTTGTGGCTGTGCATCTACTTCCGTAGTCGTAATCTTGTGCTTACATGAAGATCTATTCTCTCAAAATGTTTGGTTAATGGACCTGCATTCGAAGAATTTGCTATTTTAAAGTACTTGCACATATATTTTTTGATGATTGAGATAATATCATCCAAAATAGGGGCAACCGATATGACCCCGAAAATTTCTCTAATGGCGAATCTTGATAAAGGCGATCGTAAATTGAAACCGGTCGAGATCAAGCACTTAAAATATCATTGAAAACTTTGAGACAGCTTAAATTCTTAAAAGCTCTCAAATATGGAATGTTTATAGTCAAATCGAAGCCCTCGATGAGCGGTTCCAACAAGCCAAAGATCTTACAAATTCGCTTTGAGCATTCAAATACACAAAATACATCGATGATCAAGGGAATCATCATGAGCCATCCATGGAGAGGAGTGGTTCGATTTTGCATATATTTATAGACGCCACTCCTTCAATCTATAAATAGCTCATTCCTCATATGAGGGAGGCCAAGAGAGAGGAGAGAGCTCTAAAGATCCTCCAAGCACAATCGCGCTACGACGGCCGCCAACCACCGGCCGCCGCCACCGCTACCTCGCCATCGCCGATCTCGCGCCATCATCACCGCGTTGTCGATCATCACCGACCACTATCGCCGGTCATCATCGCCAACATTGTCGCCAACATCATCGCCAACATCATCGCCGCAACATCGCCGCCAACATCCGCACTACTAACCGTTATACACCTCGATTGTTGTCACATAGTTGTTGTTCCTTTCTCATATACAATTTTGTAATCCTGGTATTGGGAAGATCTTGTACTCTGAAACAGATACATAGTGGAAGCTTTTTACTGGGTTTTTTCCTCTTTTCGAGGTTTTCCACGTAAATATTCGAGAGTTTTCTTGTTCACTCTTTAAATACTGTGTGTGTGCTGGATTTCACAATGAAGCTAAGGAGAAAACTTTTACTCTACCACAACTGGTTTTCTAGCATGCAACAAAAATAAATTCTGATTTCTATCGAATATTAAATTTTAGGCTGTGTTTAAAAAAAATTTATTCTCAACAAAAAATTATCATTTCAAAATTTAAAACAAATAATGGAAGTGTTTTATATTCAAATAATAAGGATTATCATTTCGATACTGCACATGCGCGTGAAAAGAGAGAGAGAGAGAGAGAGAGAGAGAGAGAGAGGGAAATTAAATTATTTTTTATTTAGAATGAATAATCCATTTATTCTCATACATCTTTTACCATTGTAACTTTAAAATTGTTAAAATCTTGAAATAGCTAAATATATTTTTAAAAAAAACTGTTTCAATCATAAATTTTGTCTTTTGGTTACTTACACACATCTTATTCATTTAAAATTTATGATTTTAAACGATAAAATATGTTTAAAGATAAGTGCTTCTTTCATTTTTAAATGAGTAATTTGGTAAATATAATTAGAAGCATATCATTATTATTTAATTCTTAAAAAATATGTATGAAAGTTTATTTAAGATGAAATTATCGTCCATAAGGGATAATCTATTGTATTCTCAAATAGAGCTTGCTATGAAATGTATCCAAGGAAAGAAAATAGGTAATAGAGCTTGGCAAAGAAAGCATTGTTGTGACCAACATATGTGAAGAAAAGGTAAGAACCAAGTTCAAACAATGATTTGAATTCAAATTTAATTGAAACAAATTCATTAGCGACAAATTTCAATAAATAATTCACAAATATATAAGAGAATAAATTCATATAAAATAAACTTTTAGGGTAATTAATTTCTCCTAGAATAAGTATCAAGAACTTTTTCAATTATGTAAATATTATGTTGCATATAAAGTAAATTTTATTTTTTAAATGGATAGTACCCTTCCTTTTAAAGGTGTAAATGAGTCAAATCAAGCTCTAGTTAAGGTTAACTTGACCTCGACTCACCTATTTAATGACCAACTCAGACTCAAGCTCAAGCATAAGTTGAGCTCATATGAGTTCGAGATCTCACCTAAAAGATAGAAAGAAGCTTGAGTTAGAGGTATCCCGAGCTCAACTCACCTACTTGATGTCCTACTCAAACTCAAGCTCAAGCTGAGATTAGCTTTCCTAAGAGATGATAGTCTCGAGCTCATGAACTCGAGCTAAAAGTCACAATAGAAATCTAGGAGTAGAATGGGAACTAGCTAGAGAATTGAAGTTGCTTTGCAAAAGATTATGATGATGACATAGTGGTAGAGATCACAATAGTAGCTTGTTATAACATGTGGCTACAATAACCCTAGTGGGAGATTGTTTGATAAGACATTGATGAATTTACCATTAGAAAAAGCTTCAAAATGTCCAATGTCCCTCAAAGAAGAAAAGGAGCTCATGAATTGGATTTGATTCATATAAAAAACTAAAACTTTGATTTCTAATCAAGCCAGCTTTCAACCCAATGAGCCTGAAATTGTTATGCTTGAACTCAAGCTCATTTAATATATAAGTTGTAATTTGAGCTCAAACTTGTGGCTTAATAAGCTCAGCTTGTGAACATATTATTGAATTAAACTTGAACTGAATTGTAAGCTAGCTTGGCTTACATGCAAGCTCCCTCCCTTACACACACATAACATGCAAGAATCTTTCATAAATATTTACTTTTCATGTTTTTAAAGTAACATACAAAAATAATATTTGCTTACATTCAATTTACATATTAAGGGGCTATCTTGGATCATTTTTTTTATTTCTATAATATTTTAACTTGAAATAAATACATGCCTAGTATTATATTTTTTTTCTTTTTTTGTTACTTTTATTGACTATCACCTAAATCAATTGATTTTGTGAGGGTGGTGGCACTGATATACCAAATGGAGAAGTAATGGTGAGAGCTAGGTTGGAGAACGATATATGTTAAGATGAGGCATTGTGGTATGAATGGGCATTGTTGGGAATTTTTTCTTAAAATAATGAGTTTACACATTTTTTTTTTCAAAAGAAAAAATGATTTACAGACATACCACACAATTTTTATATATTATGCATTTATATATCTAACACTTAAAGTTAGATATTTACTTATCTAACACTTTTCCATATTTAAAAAATGTGCATTTCACATTTAAAAAATGAGTGATCATGATATTTTTGATGTAATATTGAAGATTGAGATATTATATATATAAAAATTGAAATTTAAGTGTTAGTTAGATATATAAAAATTTTGCATTTCCTTGTGTCATATATCTTAGATATGATGACTAACATCTCTTACTTTTCTCCTCTTAAGCAAAGACTAATATCTTCAACTTCACTATCTATAAATTAAAATTTGAATCATTTATTATTTTTTGTTCTTATTTAAAATATTGTTCAGATATTTATTTATTAAATAAATAATATAAGTGAATATAATTTCATAACATTTTAAACTTTAACATGAAAATATATGTTTTATAAGAAATTATAAGAATATTTCTAACTTTTATCTCAAATTTTATGATATAAATTGTATATTATACATACCTGAATTTATTAATATTATTTTTATTAAGGTGTGTTTTTTATAGAAATTATGAAAGGGAAATATCTTTATTGATTTGCTTTGTGATAATATAAACATGCATAAGAAAACAACAATTAAAGAAAATAACATCAATAATAAAAATATATTGCAACCATGATTCTTACATATTCCTAATATAAATATTTAACATCTATGATTAGAAGTGTGCATTATTTAGTTAGAACCGAAAAATCTAAACTTAACTTCTTCTTTTTTAATGATTTCATTTGATATTAAAATTATGAATATTAATTTTAATTATTATGATATTTTATTTTAGCATTGGATCAGTTAGTTTTTCAAATTTTTGGATAAAATCAAAAACTTATTAAATGCTAATAAATTAAAACTTATTTTATTCTTCAATTAAAACCAATTGATTTAAGTATGTGAAAGCAACCAATTATTTAAGCAATTATATGATTTTAACTAAGGGCCTGTTTGGGGTCAATTTTAGTTTGTGTTTTTTGTTTTTGTTTTTATGTTATTTTTTAAAATATATTTGTTTGATGTGTTTTTTATGTATTTTTATTTTTTATTTTCAAAAATAAATAACAAAATTTTTTAAAAAAATACTCAAAACAGCTTTTAGATACTTTGAGTATTTTTAAAATAACAATAACCACAAAATATATTTTACTTTGAAATTGAACTTAAACAAAACAAAATAAAAACATAAAATAAACAATAAAAAATAAAAGTGATCCCAAAGAGCCCCTAAGCTTATCAATTATGTAATAAAAAATTCACATAATACACACAATTAATATTCAAATGTAATTAACTTTGATTTTTCTAAAATCAAATTATTGTTTTGTTAGATTCAATTTTACATTTTGTTTAGTTAGAGAGAGAGAGAGAGAGGGGGGGGGAAGAGAGAGAGACATAGATGAATTATGAAAAGAAAATTAATTAGTGGTTTCATTTAATACATATCTTGTTGTTTTCTAACCAAGGACCAAATGATAATTGGTCAACACTTTAAAAAAATTTGGGCAGATGAACACCCGATGGCAATTGGTGGTGTATAGAGAGAGAGAGAGAGAGAGCCAAATGGAAGTCAAATTTAAATTAATTATCAAACTGAACATCAACAAAGTCAAATTTAAATTAATTATTAAACTGAACATCAACAAATAAGAACAACATAGTCCATGTCTTTGACAAAGTCTAATTTAAATGCCAATTATTTACTCGGCATGCATACTTCAGAAAATTATTTGTTGTTGGAAGAATTTGCTGCTCACAAGAAAAATTCTTGCATTTTAGATCGCATTCCATTTATAATTAGTTCATGCGTTTGACGTCCATACATTAAATGAAGAAAAACTATTATAACAAGAAGGAAAAAAATCCATATATAGGAATTACCGAATTGGGAGTAACGCAATTAAGTCAGATTATTGAAAAGCTAAGCAGTTTTATCAATACAGTAAATTTATTAACGACTGAAATGACTTTCAAATGCTTTCGTTTCCAAACCATTTCTTATCTTCAATGTTCATAATTAAGAGATTCAGATCAAGTGTTTATAAATAGAATGATGAGGCAAGGCAAGACAACGTGGAAAGTAATTAATAACTATTTTTTTTACATATATATATATACTGATAATGATTCTTCTACTTCAGTGTCTGTCTTCTTCGATTTCAACTTCCAGCCAACTGTCTGCAACTGCAAAGCTCTCAATGGACCAGGAATCACTGCTTGATTTCAAGGATCAACTCCTGGGGCAAATTAAGTGGAATTTCTTCTGCTATCTTCAACACATGGAATGACTACACTAACCACTTTTGTTCATGGGAAGGAGTCGCATGCATCCAAAAGCACCATAAGAGGGTCATAACCTTGAACCTCAGCTATACCACCTTGGTTGGATCCTGATTTTAGCAAACTTACAGTCAATTTTAATGTCTTGGTGAGATAAATTCAAAGATATCAAATATTTCATGATCCAAACATAACTGAGCTAAAATCAAATACTTGAAGCACATTTAAAAATTTTGTGACATTGATTGAATGATCCAATGATGTTGTTGCCAGGTACTAAGCCTCAGATGAGAAAAGTGGAGGGTTGCATTAGGTAGTCGACAACCAACATAAATTTTATCGAAGAATCATTTAATAAATCATTTAATAAATTATGTCAATGTTAGGATGCTTTACAGAAGCAACAGGTTGTATGACCTAAATACAATGAAAAATATACATGCAATACCACCTCATGACACGCATTTGTTACATAAGCAAATGTTTCCATATTATAAATAGCATGAAAAGAAGTTGGCCATGAAACTAGAATTAGGATAAACACTTGGAATATAAGTACTCTTATAAGTAAAGATTTATGGAATATATATATATATATATATATATATATAGCTTAGAAAGATAAATATCTTATATATTCAAGAAACAGGATAGGTTGTAAAGAAGATTAAAGAGATTGATAGTTTAGGCTTTAAACTTTGTTATTCAAGTATGAGACGTATTAGAAATATTATAGGCGTGATTATAAATAAAAATTTATAGAATAATATTGTGTAAATTAATTGAATAGAATATAAAATTATAGATTTAAAGATTATTATTGATGCTAAGATCATTAATGTTATAAGAATATCTCTCAAGTAGATTAGGATGTATGCTCTAAAGAAAAATTTTAGAATGAGGATTAATACAAATAATACATCTTAAAAAAAGAATTTATTAGAGGAGATTTAAATGAACATATTAGTAAAGAGATAAGATTTTAAAATCATTCATGATGGCTATAAGTTTGTAATGACTAATATAGAAAAAAAGAATCATGTTGAGTTTTATTTTATTTTATGATTTTGTAATTTTATTAGCTTATTTAAGAAAAGAGGTGAGCATATTATCACTCATAAGAATGGACCTAATAAAATAGAAATTGATTATTTTTTAATAAAAGAATAGATCATTTAAATTTTAAAGATTGTAATGTCATTTTGAATGAAAGTTTAACAAACCATCATTGACTATAAGTTTCAGATTTTAAGAAGAAGGGTTGGAGGATAAAAAGTAAATCAAAATGTTGTCTTAATAGTAGATGGAGGTACTTAAAAATTCTAATAAAAGTATTTTCAAAAGAAAGCTATAAGATTTTAGTATTTGGGATGTTCATGAGAAAGTTAATATTTTCTAAAAAAAAGTGACAAGTGAGATTAAACAAGTTACAAAAAATGTACTTGAAGAGTAAAAAAAACTCTTATTAGTAAAAACAGTTGCTAATGGAGTCAAAATGTGCAATAAAATATTAAAAATAGAAAGATTAATTATAAAAATTGATTTAAATGTAAAAGCTTAGAGAATTAAGAAAGAGATAAAGTTGCTCATAACAATTTAAATAAAGTTATATGTAATGCAATGAATTTAGCATTTAGTGATTTACATAATAAATTGGATGCTAAAGAGGCAAAATAAACATGTATAAATAAGTCAAGCGAAAAGATAGGAGAAGTAAAAATTTAGTTTGAGTGATTTGTATTAAGAAAAAGATCAAAAATGCTTTTCTTAGAATATGATATTCAACATAAGTGAATATTTTGATAAAATTTTTAGTGATGAATGTGAGAAAGTTTTCTTAGTGACCTAAATGACAAGAAAAAGTTTTGCTTTTATTATTGTATTAGTAAAACAAAAGTTGAAGAGAATTAAAAAATAAATAAAGTGTGAAAAGCATTAGGACAAGATAATATTTTAATTAAAGTGTGTAAATACTTAGCAGATTGAAGAATTTCTTGGCTTACTAATCTTATTAATATTATTTTAAAGACTAAAAAGATGTTAGATGAGTGGAGAAAGAGTTTGTTAGTTCTGATTTTTAACAATAAAGTTGATGTATGAGAGTATACAAATTATAAAGAAATTAAGTTAATGTGACATACATTAAAATTATGGGAGAGAGAAATTGAGCATAAGTTACGTGACACAAAAAATTTTCAAAATTCATTTAGTTTATGTGAGATAGATATACCATGGATGTTGTACATTTATTAAGAAGTTTGATGGAAAAGTACAGATAGTAATGATGATCTACATATGATATTTGTTGGTTTTGAGAAAGTATATAATAAAGTTTCAAGAAAAGTGCTTTTGAGAGTTCTAGAAAAAAGGAGTTAATATTGCTTATGTTCAAGTCATTTAAGGATATGTATATTGAAGTTATTGGTATTTAAACATAAGGAGGATTAACTAAGTAATTTTTTTTATTTCATTTGGATTACATCAAGGATTAACGTTAAGCTCATATCTTTTTGTTTTAATTATGGATGTTCTTACTAATCATTTATAGAATAACTTATCTTGGTGTATTCTTTTTTGCTAATGATATTCTTCTTGTTGATAATATTAGAGAGAGAGTTCAAGAGAAACTTGAATTTTAGAGATTATCCTTAAAGTTTAAAAGCTTTTGCTTGACTAAATCTAAAATAGAATACATAGAGTGCAATATTAATTATCAAAGATCTAGTATTGGGGTTGTGACATTGGGTATCGAATCTATTGGTCAATGTGATGCCAAAATAGATGGGGATGTTATTAGTTGAATTCAAGTTGGATGGTTGAAGAGGAGGAATGCATTGGGTGAAAAAATTTTATAAGATGGTGATAAGACATGCAATGCTTTTATGGTGCAAAATGTTGACCAATAAAAGAGAAGTACAAAATTAAGTGTTGCAAAGATGATAATGCTCAAGTGGATGAGTGGCTTTACACTTAGAGCTGATGCATACTATGGACATTAATATATGTATCTACTCATTTTTTTACTCATTATCACCAATAAAGTCGATGTTGACCTCCATGCATACATCGAGTCAAGCTCACAAGATGAAGTTAATCCACTTCGGATACAACAACGCACAAATCGAAATGAAATGTACCAGCATCGCCAAAATCAATAAAATGACCTCTGATCAATGAACGGACATTGCCATCGCATTCAGAATAAGGGTGTCAATTCAGGTTTGCGGGTCGGGTCAGAGTCTGACCCGAACTCGACTCGACTCGAAAATATTCAACCCAACTCAACCCGAATTTAAAAACGAGTTCAAATTTTAACTCAACAAGACAACCCCGAGTAATCCAAACTCGATATTGAGGTTCAATTTGTCACCAACCCAACTCAACCCGACTGAATATTAAACGGGTTCAAACCCAGAACCCGACCAAACTCGAACCAACTAACTCACCCATATAAGCTTAATAATGACAAAAATAAATAACTTTTTTAACCAAATAGAGAAAAATTTAACATTAAATATTATTACTCAATTTTATGATATCCTATAATTTTTTATGAGATAGTTCTAAATTTTAATAAGATTTTATAATGGCATATAACTTAGTTATTATGAGCCAAAAATAAAATTAACATAAATAATACATCACAATCTCTTTTGAGTCTTTAGTCTTGACATTATAAACAATTAACATTACAAATAATTAAAATAAAATAACAACAACATTTAATTAATCAAAATTATATCCACAACACTAATACACCCTAAGCAACAACATTTAAAAAAAAAAACTTCATCATCGAACAACTTCCAATGGCACCGAAAAAAAGAGTAAACGCATCTACAAGGATGGAAGGATAAAGCACGCTTAAATTAATACAAACAAAGTGAAGGATAAAAACATCATAAACAGAGAAAATTAGATAGAGTGTGTGAGAGAAGGCTCAAGCTCAATCACACCAAAATGGGGCAGATGCAAATTTGAGCATCCAAACTTCATCTGAAGGGTTACATCATAAGAGCTACTACCAGCCAAAGAGGAGTGAAATCATCACAGCCATCATTACCTACAAACCTGTGGAAAGATAGTAGCCATTTGTTGAAAGTCCTATGAGCCTTAGTACCTGCAAACCTAATCAAAGTCATATATTTTATAGGGGACATCAAAGAGCAGAATGGGAAAGGGATTATCCCAGATAATTATCACCAACATATATATCATGAGAGTTCTTACCCATATGATAATGAAGCATCTTGGGACAAATAAGTCCAGGAAACCACCACAAGTAACAATAGACAACATGTGGAAGCTCACAAATCTTGTATAATCAATAACATGTAAATAACACCATCCCAATTCATATGAAACTTATAGGCAGAAAAGCAAATAAAAGCCCAGAATACAGAATACAAACCATAAAAAATGGGATAACCAATCGATAAAGAATGATGCCGATGTTAACAATAACATATTTAATAATAGCATAATCACAAGATCGACAAGTCTAACAGACACAAGATGGAAATGTAGCAGCAGATAAGATAGGCCACAAGTGGCAGGTGATAAGCTCCACCTCGCCACAAATAACACAAAAAAAACTAAACAGAGAAACAACCCCAGAGCAGCTTGCTTGCCAAAAAAAACACCCAACAGAATAAATAATACAGATGATAACAACCATGTGGT
Source organism: Cymbidium sinense (assembly GCA_021442155.1). NCBI lineage: Eukaryota > Viridiplantae > Streptophyta > Magnoliopsida > Asparagales > Orchidaceae > Cymbidium > Cymbidium sinense. The sequence continues at coordinate 88,023,824 of CM038214.1, read as the reverse complement.
TAATAATAGAATCACCGCACACAAGTCTATGAGTCGAAATGTAGCAAAAATAGATAGATAAAATTGTGCTAAGTATGCAAATGAAGAATTTTTCAAATTGTCAAGCATAAAAATATTGAAGGATTAGTAAAGGTTCGGCCAGCAGAAAAAGTAACCAACAAGGCAACAAAGGTTAAAAGAAGCACAACCACCATAGAAAGGCAACAACAGCACCTAACTATGTATAATTGTGCTTGAATTATTACAATCATCCATTAAATTCTTGCATGAAAATTAAAAAAAAATACTCAAAGAGACTAGTTAATTATTAATTAAGATATCACCATCATCCTTGTCACTTTGATTAGAAGTGTACTTCATAACATCTCCTCGTTCATCAAGATCGAATCATTTAAATCTACAATAAAGAAAGACTTCAATTATACATTAGAGATACATAAGTGATTTAAATGAAAATTTATTAAATTTATTAAAAGAAAGACTTCAAATCTGTATCTTTATATAACCAATCCTTTGTGCATACCAATGAATATCATGTTTTAGTACATATATTGATCAAGAATCCTCCGCTATTACAAATGCACTTTCGGATGCAACTTGAAATTGGTATACACAAAACATCACGATCTAAAGAACTTCGCGGAAACCTATATTGGTTGCCCCTCCAATAATGCAATATGTCTAAATCCATTTTTCTATCAATTGTATGCTCATCTAAGTATAAAAGCGATTTTCTCGCATACTATCTTCTTCATCAAAAGAATTAAAATTCTTAACAAAATAAAAGTATAATATAAAATGTCAACTAAATAAGCAAAAAAATTGACTAAAATAAAGTAAGTGTACATGCAAAAATTGTGATTTTAAAATTGTTGAAGTTAATGCTCTTGAATTATCAATTTGTGATGTTCTAGTGATTTCTGAAGTTTGCAATGATGAACCTTGTATCCTTGATTTCGAATAATTTCTAAACAATAAAAATAACTTCTCCCTCACATTTTCAATTTTCTAACCCAGTCACCTCCATAAAGTCTTTTATAATACCATTCAACAAAATTAAATTTATATTTTGGATCAAGGATAATAACTAAGTATTACAAAAAAATCAAACCAAGATTTCTCAAATTTTGAAAGCATATTTAAAGTCATCCTTCCGATGTAGTCATTATCACTTGAACTTTCATGCTTTAATCATATGTTAAAAATTTGGAAAATAGAGATTTGTTGTAAGATACCTTGTGCTAGAAAATACACATGTAATTTCATAAAAAGGTGTTAAGAAATTGCATATGCTGATAATTTTTTCCCATTCAATTGTTGATGGACAACTCTTGTAGTTCGAGTCACCCAATTCTAGATGCAAAAAAGCACGCCTGTAATAGATAGCACTATCAAGCATAATATAATTTGAATTCCACCTAGTAGGAACATCTTGCCTTAATCCCTTCTTTTCATCAATAAAACTTTATTTAGCACATTCCACAATTCTTTGTTTTCTTGCTTGAGAACCTTTCACATATTTAATACTTTCACGAACCTTTGATATTGAGCTTTCAATGTCTTTTAAACCTTCTTGAACAATCAAATTTATGATATGTGCACAACATCATCTATGAAAGAATTCCACATTGCAAAGTAGGCCACCTCTCAAATTTAAATGATTTCTCATGAATTCAACAGATACATTATTAGCTGAAGCATTATCTAAAGTAATACTAAAAATCTTCTTTTCAATCTCTCAATCAAGTAAAAAAGTTTGAATTACTTCAAACAATGCAAGATCGTCATGCGGAGGTGCCATAAAACTGAAATTTAAAAAAAAATTACAACTTCCAAGTATTATCAATGAAATGTGCTGTTAAACAAATAAATCCATCAGTATTGATGGAAGTTCATAAATCTGACGTCAAGCAAACTCGACTAGTGATACTTTGTAGCATTGTTCGAATTTGCCCCTTCTCTTTCATGAACATCTTTTTGCAATCTTTCCTAATAGTATTTCTTGAAACAAGTTGTAAATCTCGATGCAAATAATATAAAAGTGCTCTAAACCAAATCATTCAATGCATTGAAAAGGTAAATCATGCATAATAATGCATAAGCAAGTCACTAAACTCTTGTTGGTTGAACTTAGCATGCACATGGAAATAGATGAAGAAGAATTACTTTGCAAAATAAGTTGGCCTATATCACGTGTATCCCTTTTTTTTGCAAGTTTGTAAGTGACGTTTCAAATTGTTGGTGCCAAATTTTCTATCACATATGTAGGTTGCACCGCACTTTTTACATTTGCATCTTTGTTTCCCATCATTTTTAATAGGTAGTAAATCAAAATATCCCCAAACAAATGATAACATTCTTCTCTTCTTCCTAGCAAGTCTATTGCTTGTCTCTTCATCAATTGTTTGAATTTCATTCTCACCAATATCTCCATAAAAAAACTTCATTTTCTTGAGCATTACTAATAGTATTGGAATCCTCCATCTAAATTAAAAAAGTGATGATAAGAAATTTATAAATAATACATTATACATGTATTACACATTTACATCCTAATCAAGAATAAATGATACATAAACGAATTCATCAATTCCCCATACAATATTCATCTCAACTTCTCAAGACAAACATACAACAACATTTAAATGAGTAGATAAAAAAATGATACACAGTAAATAAATTTCCATACAATATTGAATATTCATCTTAAGTCTCAACTTCTCAACAGTCAAAACAGCCGAATAAATAAATAACCGAATAAACAAATTTCTCATACAATATTCATCTCAATTTCATCGCATATGTTAAACACTAACAACATGTTCATTCATATGTGCAATACAAACAAATAACCGGATAAACAATCACCAATCACGCATGATGAGAAGAATCAAAACAAAGATGGTCATCAACTCATCATACAATTACAAAGAAACGATCACCAAACACTGAATGAGAAGGATTGATTTAGATCTAGCATGGTTTCCAAAGATAAAGGAATGAAAGATTACAGATTACCTCGGACATGAAATGAGAGAAAGATTCGAAAGAAGAAGTGAAGAGTCGAGAAAAGAAGATGTCGAGATGGCAACGCCGGGATTGCTTTTGGCCGCAACGAGGCCACACAAAAGCCATGGAAATCTAATCGAAGAGGTAGAGGCCGCAAGCGCAAAGGAAAGGAAGTCCGACTCCGAAGTATGAGAAGAGAAATTAGGGCTTGCCGCTTTCGGCTTTCCCTTTTCTTTCGCTAAAAGAGTAAAGGGTCAGTTTTTTTAACGATGCCATGAAATGATCGATGGTTCGCCTTTTGCTCGCGGACCGGCAAAGACGGAAAGCGCGCGAATCAGACGACCGACCGAGTTATTCGAATTCGGTCGGGGTGTTTTTGGGTCAACTCGAACCCGACCCGCAAATTAATTTATGTCATATATTGCAACACTAACCCGACTCAAAAATCTATTTTACTGACCCAAACGCGGATTTTTCGAGTCGGGTTCATGTCGAGTTATCGAGTCGGGTCAATTTTGAAACCTAACGTAATATCAAAATTTATCATAATATACATATTGCACAATTTGATGGTCGACTGATGTGGTGTTTATTTTCGGATGTAGGGGGGAGAGAACACCACACAGATCATAGGGGGTACTCATTAAAGTGATCGGGTACGACATTAAGAAATGATGCACTATCTCGAAAGATAAAAATCATTACCTTATAATGGACTTAATAAGGACAAGGCATGATGGGTCTTGAATATACTAGATTTTTCCCCTACTTTACATGGCTGAATAAAGTAGGATTTATATTAAACCAGATTCTTAAATTCCCTATGGAGGTAATCCTTCATAGTTAATTACATCTTAGGGAATGAAATTTCCTAAGAATATTCTCGATTAAAGTAAACAATTATCATCTCTAAAGATTTCAAGGTTATACTATCAAAGAATTAGTTATGTTTGGAAAATCAAGTAAAAAAGTTTTAGAGAGAAAAGTTACTTTAGAATCCAAAGGGATGAAGTAGGGAATGCTCATGATTATAAAGCATTCAATCTATCTATAATTGGGCTTTATATGTTTGAAAATAAGGAGATTTATTTGTTAGAGTTGAATTTTATTAGATTGCTTATAATCCACCAACATAAGGTTGTGGAAAGGCCTAACAAGTGAGGATTTTATGCCAGAACAAGAAAATAAATACCACGGATCCTAAATATAGAGTTTTAATAAGAGCTAAAGCATGACCTAAATCTAAGCGACGGTGGACATAAGGGTTTACCTCCCCAAGAGAGAATAAACTGTCGGACTTTTGGACTTATAACAGCTTGGAGCGGCCGCCAGCTAACCTACGATTTTAAAACTATGTGGTCCAGTCATATGAATTACAAGATATCTAGGGTAGTTATTTAATTTGAAAGTGACTAAGTTTTAAGTCACTCCCTGGGAGACTAGAGCATGAGTGGTATGAGTAATGACTTAAACTGCAAATGCAAAATATTTTCAAATTTTATTTTCATTTTTGACATATCATTATGACAAAGGCTTTGGGATTTTATATGTCTAAATGCATGATGAAGTAGATTATTGGCCAAATAAAAAGAGAAAGAGGGTGAAGCTTTATCAGTAGGGGTTGCTCTCATGGGTCAAGCGGTCCCTATGTGTGTAAGGACAGAGGTCTTAATTTTATAAGAGTGATTCAAGATGATATGCATGATGTGAGATATACAACATTCAGCTAAGGGGTTGTTAAATCTTTTAATTATTTTATTTAATGCCTAAGATTTATGATGAGGTTATGAGTTGTTTTAAAATTTAGTTATGAGTGATTAATTGGGTATAAAAAAATAATTTTACCCCTAAGAGCCTAACATATCCAGGTCACACATTAAAGCATCAATCATTTAAAAAACTATGAAAAAGATGTAATTTTTAATGTGCAAACTAAACAAATCATTGAACATTTTTTTTATAAAACTAACACAAAAGAATAAGAGGTCGAGGAGGGGGTTGTACAACCTGAAAAGAAAAGATGGGTAGCCGAGCTCTATACTTATACAACCCGGTCATTCTTCCATTTCTTTAATTTGATTCTTCCTTTTTTTAATTTGGATGTGTTTCCTTCAAACGCATCACGAAGCATGATAAAGCCTTCTGGCCAAAGGTCATCCTAAACCCCCATAGCACTAATCTAATTCGTAATGCAAAATTATATTAAAAATAGAAAAGTAATATCTAACTACACCTACAAAGTAGAGGTTAGCTAAACATACTTACATTCTCAAGCAGTTATATGTATGATTTGGACTTAGCACCCCGCACATAGGTAACCAAGCCCATCTGTCCTAACTTGGATCATGCTTAGGGGTTTAAGCAACCTGCAAAGAAATCATTTATATTTATTTTAAGCATCCCCTTAAGCACAATCCCCTGTAGAAAATATTATTAGGCTAAATCGACATATCATTCAATATACGAAGCATACACCCTAACATCTAGTCTAAAATATTACATCATAAAATAAAGCATTCATCACGTCATACACCATCCTAACTTAGAACTAGAAGTGGTGACTTAATACTAATGTATATGTTAAAGCTTGCCTGGTATGTCTTATTAAGCATTAGAGTTATATCTTTTAAGTGTAGAAGAATTCAATTTAACATGAAAGGTTGATTTCACTTCAAGTTGTTTAGTTGATTTTGAATTTTAATTTATATTTTATTTTGTTCCATTTGATTAACTCAGCAACTAAGTGTTATGAAAGGATAAGAGGATTTTCCTCTTTCATCCCCACCTTAAGCCACTCTCTAAAGTATATTAACTTGATTTAGTTCTCTTTAGTGAATGGCTTATTACACATTTTTAAATTAATCCTAAATTTAAGTTTACTTTAAATAACTTTATTCAATATGAAAGGCATCTTAAGATTAATTTAATTGAATTACTATCACATGACATATATCAAATCACTCCTTTCCATCACATATAACACACATATGATTCAATCCTAAGTGTGTCTATACATGCAACATATTTTAGGACACTTAAATGATGAATGTAGATGTGTATATTTAAAGTTTATATTCTTTTATTTAATTGAATTATTTAATCATATTAATTTAAAGCTATATCTAAATTCTTATACAAAAATGCATAGGGATGAAGTTAAATAGGTATGTGCCAATGTTAAACCAAGGAAGTTAGGTAATCAAATAACCTCCTTGGGGCTAGCTAAAGCCTTGTATTCCCGAGATGTCCAGGCTATATACCCATTTGTATTCAAACATATGTAATTTTGTACATGTGACATGAGAAAGAGAACTCCAAATCACATAATTAGATAATTCAATCGTTCAAATGACTATGAATGCATGTGTTTTCAATAGAAAAGAGGATCATCATTCTCTAATTAAGCATACCTACACATGTGTAAAAGATGTAAGCAAGTACGTGCCATTGTTAAACTAAGAAAGTGAGGTAATCAAATGACTTCTTTGGGGCTACTTAAAGCCTCATATTCCCAAGATGTCCAGACTAAATACTTATTTTTCTTAAATATATATGAATGTATACATAAATAAAGGAAGAAAAACTATGCAAAGATTGTATTTTATTTGATTGAAATATTTATGCATGTGGGTTAAAGTTCCTTCCAAATTCAAATATAGAGACACATGTAAATGAAATCAAATAAGTATGTGTCACTATTAACCAGCGAAGTGAGGTAATCAAATGACTTCTTGGGGCTACCTAAAGCCTCTGTATTCCCGATATGTCTGGATTATATACTTATTAACATTCAAATATATGTAAAACTACACATGAATTAAGAAAAAGAAAGTTTTACTTCACATATGTAAACTATAAGCATATTAAATCTATATGTGTTCATAACTACTATCACTTTAATCAATGTAACTGATTTATAAATTTTGAAAAAATAAGTTGAATTTATTAGTGATAATAGCCTCACATATTATAAATTGGTCCAACACATGCAAGCTTACATAAAAAAAAATTATTTGATTTAATTAATTTGTTTTTTTAAAGATGAATGCTTGATTCAAAATGGCATACAACATTTAATACAATTGGAAATGAATAAATGAACAAAAACACATGATTTAAATTAGATAATTCTAACGGATCTAATCACGACCATCCATTTTGATCATGCAAAATAGACGGTGCATGATCTATCGTGTGAACAAGGGGGAATGGAGTCTATTCACCATTGCTCTCATGATTCGAAACTCCCGGCTCGGATAATAGATCCCACACCTTCATACAAAAATGAAAGGGATCCAATGTCTAAGATCAAAAGAGATGAAAGTTTTCTTCAAAAAGCTCCAAATCATTTTCATCCAAAGGTTGATTTAAATGACATACCTCACCGGAGCTTAAGACTGGTGGAAATCTCGATTGAGAAAACTTCGTCTAGTGGAGACGAAGATCTACTGATCAGCACGAGCTCCAATTTGAGGTGGTTTGCTCGAAGGCCAGCTTTGGTGGTGGCGTTGATCAATCGGTCCCCGGTCATCATGAAGCTTAGGAAATGATTTGTTCTTGCTCGACTAACTCCAAGGATGGTGTGTTCAAAGTTAATTGTACTTTAGTGGAGCCTTGAGAGAATGGGAGTGAGAGGAAGGTTGCCCTATTTTGGGTAAGCTCAATTTTGGGATTTTTGATGATGGGATAGCTTGGAGATCACTAGAAAGCTCTGAGGAACTCAAAAAACCCTAAAGGAGCACACTGAATGCTTGACGACTTGATTTGAGTTGAAATGAGGGGTGTATACCCCCCTCATTCCTTGGATCGGACAGACGGGATCCATTTGGCTTTTTGTGATCATTCAGTAACCTCAGGGAGTCATGGGTGGCAGTGGGCTGATGAGTTGGCTCGGTTTGGTTGGGTGAAGATGTGGAGGTGGCTGCCAAGGAGGGTTGTGGGTGTCCTTGGTGTTTTAAGTGCACTAATGGGGGAGGTGAGATGATTCTACTTCCCCTTAGGTCATGGCCGACCGATCACCCTTGGGTCAGGTTGGGCAGTGTCCTAGGTGCCCAAGTGGACCAATAGAAGGATGCCAAGTGGCCAAGAAAGAGAAATGACTAGTTACATGGGTGATTTGTCTCATGTGATACCCTTAACCCAAGAGTAGAATGATTATTTGGCATTGGATTTGATTTGGACAAATTTGGAATGATTCAAAAGTGGGTTGGGCCAAATTTTATGTTATTTGGAGTTCATTTGGTTTGATTTGGCTCAATTTGACTCAATTTGACTCATTTGAGTCATATTAGGTTAGGTTGGGCCAAATTGGGTCAAACAAAGGGTTGAGTTAAGTTCATATGATCATTTAGGATGCATTGGTGTCATTGGTTTGATTTGGTTTGGCTTAGATTTGATTTTGGCTCATTTGAGTTTATTTGGGTCAAATGGGTCAAGTTGAATTTGACCCAATTGGCTTGGGGTGCCTTGGTTTGAGGTTGGTTGGTTGATCATTTGAAATATGTTGTAGGCTTTGGTTGAGTTTAATTTGGATTTGATTGGGTTTTAGGTTAGTTTGACCCTTAGGTCAAGTTAGGTTCAATAGGTCATTTAGGTCTAGTGTGTTAATTGGGCTTAATTGAGGCTTTGTTCAAGTTCAACAATCAATTTGGAATGAACTATTCATTGATTGTAATCAACTTGACTTAGATTTTGATTTGACCCATTTTATCCATGTAGGTCAAATTAGGTCAAGAGGGCCAATTGGGTTAGGTTTGGCTCAATTGAAGGTCGAGTCATGTTCAAATGTTAGTTTTGAGTTAGTATGAATCATTGGTTTCAAGGGATTTGCTCAGGTTGTAATTTAACTAGTTTAGGTTCATATGGGTCAAGGGGTTAACTTGGTCGCAGGACCAAGTTAACTTGGTTTGACCCAATTTATGACAATCGATCATCCTATGGTGATCAACAATCATGATATGAGACTTTGGTGAGTTTAGTTCAATCCAATTTAGGTAGGATTGAAACTTAGCTCAAATAGGTCAAATTGGCCACTTTGGGTCAATTCGACCAATTGGGTTTAGTTCGCTTAATTTTGGGTTAAGTTTATATATGAATTTAGGATTGATATATAAATTCAATTGCAATTATTTTGGGTTCAAATTGGTTTTGATTCATTTGAATATTTCAAGTCAAAAGGGTTAAGTTTGGTTTGACTTGGGTTGATTTTGGTTTGGCTTGATGATTGTAGATTTCATTTATATTTATGAATATTATTGAAGGTATGATTGATTCATGAGAAAATCAATTGAATTTGGGTTTTGGAATGAAGGAATTTGGCTAAGTCCATGAAGTTGGGTCATGTGGCTTAGGTTTGGATTTTGATTTATTTTGATTTAGTTTTGATGATTTAAATGTATATTTCATTTATATTTGTGAAGATGATTGAAGGAATAATTGATTCATGAGAAAATCAACTGATTTTGAATTGATTTGGGTTAACACTTGGCTAAGCTCATGAGATTGATTCATAGGGCTTAGAAAGGATCTTGACTTAATTTGTAGAATTTAGCAAATTAGATTTGGAATTTAGTTTGATTATAAATTTCTTGAGAAAATCAATTGAGTTTGAATTGATTTGAATTTGGCTAAGGCTAAGTCCATAAGATAAAATCATAAGGCTTGGGTTGACTTTGAATTTGGATTTGATCACGAAATTCATTTGGCTTGGAATTTGGATTTGATTTAAATTTGAGGTTTGGTTTTGGCTTAAGAAGGTGAACATGGATTGGGCTTAGACTGTAGTGTAGGTGGATCCATCTAAGTCCTAAGGCATAGCTTATTCTTGTGATTAACTCTTTTAGGTCTATAGGTTTAGGTTATGTGTTCACCTAATCACTAGAAGTGTCTTATGACTACGGAAGCTTTAATGTCTAGAACATTCTTAAGTCTAAGAAGAGGAGGATGAGAACTCACTCCAAAAGTGAGGTATTTTTGAACTCATTTGCAATCCCCCTGTTAGATATGGGATATTTTTTTTATGATCAAGGTTGTTCAATCCTCTTCTATGAAAGAGGGGGTCTTCTTGTATATACATTCAGGTTGACATCGAAGTTTTATGCCTAAATCCTGATATATCCATAACTATTATATAAATTAAAATTCTTGCATGAGAAAAAAAGAATACACTTCAATGCTAAAAAAAAGACAAATTAAATATCAAAAAATTCTCCAAGATTTGTCAAATTTCAAGATCAAGTCGAAGAATTCTAATTTCGTAATCTTCAATCAACTAAGTTAGAAAAACATCAACCCCTACATATTCAAGTCTAGGACACAAATATGTTCTAAAGGTCGAACTCAATAAGCCCATAAATGATCGAGTTGTTGATGCTCTCCTCACTCAAAAAACCACAAGAAAAGGCCACAGTGAAATAGTGCATGTTCTTTAGTCTGATGACCAAACCATAAATCCATCATAGTTTTAAGTCGAGTGTTCTAAAGGTTGGACTCAACAAGCTTACAAATCATGGTCGAAGCCTTTCTTCACAAGCCATAAGAAAAGGTCAGTAAAGAGCTCGCCACCGATGATGGTAGCAGTTCAATCTCAAACCAAATTCAGCTTAGTGATTATAAGCACTTAGAATTCAAGTGATCTTTCTACTTGATCGATGGACCAAGACAATCTAAGGAAATAACTCTCAATTCAAAATAACCTCAAATCAATTTCTATATTGCCTGCAAGTTGATATTTCAATCTCTTTTCAAATGATTTGATCAAGCACAAAGCACATATCAAAGCCAAATTCTTTATCAAGTCCACTAAAGCAGAAAGCACATACGATGAGGAAGAAATTTTACATATGAAAGCCAATGGTCAACTAAAAGATTTTATTATTGTTAAAACACACATTGCTAGACTGATAACTCAACATTATAGACCTAATATAAGCTGGAAGGCTGGGCCATCTGTATGCACCCTTCAATGAGTCCGTCAAAGCAACAAGCACATACTTAGGCATACATACACTTCATGACAAGTCAATATATATAAATCAGGTTAATCCTTCATCAAGTTCGTAAAGCTTAAAGCTTGGACAAAAAAAATTTCAAATCTCAAAGCAAACAAACAAATTCCTCCATCAAACCCGACCAAGCAAGAAGATAGGGTCGGAGGAAATTCAAATCTGTGATAACATAAAAGAAAGAGATCTTCAACAAACCCATTGAAGCAAAGAGTAAATGGTGGAAGAAACTCTAATCCATGCGATAAGTCGATACCGACAAATTGGTCAATCACATTTAGCTTTGTCCAAACAAGGAATCATACTAATGACAAATTCCATCAAAGCTCCATAAGCTATTGAAATTGAAATATAAAATTCATGGACCCCAAAGGGTCAATCAATTTTCAACAAACATGACTCAGTCTATGCATAAATCATATTTGTTGGGGGTCATTTGTTGACCTCCATGCATGCTTCGTCAATCGAGTCGAGCTCCAAGATGAAGTCGATTGACTTCGGATACAATAGTGACCAAAGGCGAAATAAAATGTAAATATTAAAATTAGTTGAAATGATCTTTGATCGACAAACCACTTTATCACGTTCAAAAAGTAAAAATTGATTAGAATATATATATATATTGCACAATTCGACAGTAGACCGATCTAGAAGAAAATCTGTCGATGTGCCTACACATATATCGGAGTCAAAAGACTGTGACGATGCTTAAACAACCTCTGTTCATGAAATTAATCATGCGATTAGTGTCAAAACATCGAAACCTTTCAAATGAGACTATTTGCACTCAATTTGGATGAGTCTGTATGAATATCGAGCGATCGAAAAGGACAATTCGTAATTTTAAAATGAAATTGACCCGATTCTTGAACCAAATTAATCGTGAAACCAACAGTCGCCCAATATAATATTTAAAATGAATATATATATATATAAAATATACATATATATTGCCCATGTAATAATGTTGCTAAAATCTAAATTAAGGATAATTAAATAATTAAATAAATACAATCATATAAATATCCTCTTACATCTAACCCTAATCCCCACTACCCACAACCCCAAACCACAATTGGCCCTAATCCCATTCTCTCGACCTCCCTCGTGCATGGAAGCGAGCCTCCCTTCCATTCGACGTGTCCTCCCCCATGAACGACCCCATCCGGTAGCTCTCATGCGACAGCTAAAGTCACGATTGTTCTCGCGTGAGCGAAGTCCGGCCCTACCACATGCATCACTTACCATGCAGCCCGCGCGCACCCACGCTGCACTTTAGCGCAGGCGATCCGCCCCAGGTAATACACAATGCCCCACACTCCCCTTGCCCGCTCCCTTCTTCTTCTGAGCCTCGTCATTCGACTCTCTCCTGACAAGTATAAAATGCTCGATCGTTGATGTCCTTGAAACCCATTATGCACGCGAAGCGCGGACTGGAACTGACGCTTTTATAGCTCGATGGAAACCGGTAAGCCGCCGTCTAGTAAACCTCACACACTCATAGAATGACGAAAAGTTTGCTTGTGGTTACATAAATACACGTATACCTTTCTTGTGAAAGAGAAATCACATTTCATGCGTACCGAGCTCCACATGCCTTTCTTAGCATGGTGGGATATCCGCCGTGGTATTTATACCATCCATACACTTTTCTTAGCAAGGTGGGTACAACGTTGGCGCCCCCCATACGGGATGAGGATGTTATCAAATGCTAAACTTTCAATGAGGCCTAAACAACTTGAAATAAAGTCACCATAAATATAAAATTCGCTTAAACTAACATCAGAATATGCATTTCTTGCAGTTATAAATAGAATACGAGACCCATATATCTTTCTTGGATGATGACGATTCTGCATTTACACCACCCATACATATCATTTTTGGCATGATGGGTAGGGCCCAAGTGTAGCTATATCTGGGATGCCGAGAGGTCAAATGCTATCAAAATTTTATCTAAAATTCTAAACTTGAATGAAACTCAATCAAAATAAGTAAAATTATTCAAATCTCTTAAGCTTAAATCAATACTAAATTGAATTACAATATATACTATCAATGCTTAAACTTATTTAAAGGATAATTTGATTCTTTGGTCTTAGACTGATCCAAAACAAAAAAACCTAGAAATCTAATAATAAAATTTTAACTTAGTAAAATATAGAGATAATTATTATGAATAATGATCTAATTCTCATTATTAAATTAATAATCTGATTACAACAAAATAATATATATATAATATAATGAATTAATGGGATACTTTCTTTAAAAGGTGAATTTCAGATCAAATTAACTTAAATTAAGTATCAATCTAAATGTGAAATATAATATATCATTAAATCATAAATGCCTAAATGAAATTCAATCTTTAAAGTCTTAAAGCAAAATCCAATCCATCCACCTTCCGCAATTGATGATAAAATTATGAAAACTAACTCAAAAGAGTGTCAAGTCAAGTGTATTTCTATATCTCTCAATCAATCTTATCTAGTATGAATGTGTAATTTCCAAGATCATATGATTTATCTATTCTGATCAAAATAAAATATTATATTATGGTCAATGTATGATGTTCCTAATGACTCTTTCTTTTGAGTGCACCTGATAGGGCAAAAAGCCCTCTGTCAGTTAAGGTGGACTTAAACATGTCTCCTTAGACAAACACCACCATAAGTATACAAAGTTTTGACGACAACCCATAGCGGACAAGGATCCTTCGACATGTTCCTCGACTATTGGGACAACGATAACTTAGGATGACGGAACGATGGGATCTTGACGGCCATCGTTCTCAACCATCCCCTTTAAGTTAAATAATGATGAATTTCATAACTCCATATATTGCTATTATACGCTATGCATTTGGTAATCGAAAGTTCTATCTCAGATTAGGTAATTAACTATGCTTTATGCCTATAGAAACTGGAACCATCTAAAATCCTACAAATGAGGAAATATCTGGTAGTGTCTTATCTACTATTATATCTGCCTCATTTCACCCACACTTAATTCAAGCTCTTCGTTGAGAGTATGTGGCAAATACAAACGCCATCACTAATAAAGTTATATCATAAACATTGATTTTAACTCCCAAATCAACATAAAGATTTATATTGGACTTCTTAGCCTATGATCTCCTCTTCGAATATTGAATAAACATATCATAAAATAATATTTTGAATATAATCTGAATGCTTAAGGCTCCTTTCATACCATACCACTAGAATATATATATATATATATATATATATATATATATATATATATATATATATATATATATATATATATATATATATAAACTCTTTCTTTCCCCAATTATGGAGAAGCCTACAATTTATAGTACTAGATCATTTTAGTTGAACCAAGTCCATTTTGATTTTTTCCACAGAAAACTAATCTTTAGAAATATAATTGATGTGATTTAGATAATTTTAATTTTATATAGTTATTTATATCATAATTTTGTAAATGGATTAAACGATAATAAGATGGCAAAGTATCCACGACTTAAAATAATTTATTGATAAGTCTTAGGTGTTTATATATCAATTTTTTATTTAAATATATTATTTTTCACACAAGTAGAATTGGTCCACCTTCACATGTCTCTTAGAAGAAAAAAAAAAAAAAAAAAACAGCAATTTATTAGAATTATAGTTTATATGACTTCATTCATATTTGGTCTTATATATATATATATATATATATATATATATATATATATATATATATATATATATATATACACTGAAATATTAAATAATCTAAACCTGCCAATATGAATGACTTTAAAACAATTTAGAAAATAAAAAAACAACTTAAGCAAGCGTGAGGGCTGAGTGGTAAATATTTCGTCTTTAATGATAGAAGCCAGGCGCTACTTCCCGCGAGTTCTGCCGCCCGTCTATAAAAGGCTCCTTCTCTAACATCTTCTTCACCTCGTTCTGCCTTTCTCTCTCCACAAGAGCGTTACCATTATCTGCGCTCGCGCTTGCGGTAGGCTAGATTTAGGTATTGCTCGACATTTATAATAGCTCTTCTTCTTCCCGGCTGTTCTTGTAACGAACGAAGTATTACTAGATTCTTCTTTGTTTTTTTAATTTATCTTTCTGTAGATGTTGATTGCTTTAATTTGGTTTAGAATCACTGGCAATGTTTCCTTTTCCGTTCGCTCGAGGGATCTGAAATCTAAAACCAGTTGCACTTGATGATTTTCGGCCTGACGTTTCATTAGTTGGATTAGATTTCTCTTATTTCAACATTTGTCATTTCATGTTTTTCTTATTCGCTGACGTGCTGTTCATCGTGTGGGAGCCTGTATCATGAAGAACGACTCCTGTTTTGTCACTTGCTGAAGAGACAAGGGCTATAATTATTCATTTATTTGAGCGCTCGGCCACTTCCATTGGCTGCTCATGTTAAATAATAAACTTATTTTATTTTGAGGGAGTTGAGTGCTTATGCATATTTAGCCTAACCCCAAATTCTAGACGTCATGATTGAGCTCAAGTCCTTAATAAATTAGAATAGAGATGGGCAGGCCAAATTGTTAAGTTATTAAAAAAATGATAAAATTGTGGTATTGGGAGATGGGCAAGGCCAAATTGAATACTACATTGCGTAGTATAATTGAAGGTGTTACAATATCAGGTTGGGTTGACTCGTCTCATATTAGGCTAAACTAAGCATTCTTATTTTATTGTCTTATTTTCTAGAAAATCACTTATCCTTGGTGTTTTCATCATGCTTAATTATTCCCATGAAGATTTCATCTCTTGCATATTATGAACAAACTCTACTTACATAGTCAATATCATTTCTTCTACTTTTGATGCAGATTTGATTAATTTATATCTTCTTTTTTCTTAGAAACGTGTCAAAAGTTGCTCTTTATATGAATTTAGCTCCAACAACGATCACTCTCTTTTTTTTTTTAAACTACCCTCCTTAAATTTGAGATGTCACATAGAAACTCTATACACATCTATAGAAGCTAATTATATAGTTTATATATAAATTTTAATACCATAAAAATTGTTTCAAATGAAATTATCAGAGAATGTGGATGAAAGAGAACCCAAGTTCGATCTTATAAACAAGTGATCAACTTATTTTCAGCTCAAAAGTTCAAGCTTATGTGTGAGGGCTAGCACTTAGTATTTTATATAATGTTTCATATATTCAATTTGAGACTATGTCCAATATTCTTGCATGTTTTAGCAAATTACCTAATCAATGAGAGTTCTCCATATAATCTATCACTCCACTTCAAATAGAAGTTTTTGGGCCCATCAAATATCATGTGCCAACCATAGGGGCGGATCCATCACTCTTGACCTCACTCAAGCATAGTAGAAAACACTAAACTCCCATCAAAGCCATGAACTGTATGAACCTCTTAATTTAAATTCAATCTTCAGTTTTGATGCCATTTATTAGAGAGTTTAGATAAAATAGGATAAAAGTTAGGCTTTTTACGCAAGCAGTGAAGCTTTTTTTTTACTCCAATTGCTAAGTAAATGGCTTTAGCCTTTTGCCACACCAACATGTTTTTTTGTATGCCCAATGTAGAACTAAACTTTGTACTCTCATAGTCTCATGTGACTTAATTTGAAAATTCCTCTATTCAAACTATTATTTGCATAAATTTTGATGCAACGAGACTCTTAAATTCTGCCTTCAATCTTATGAATCTTTTGCTTCCATTACTAACCCCTTGAGGACTGAGTGTAGGAAATGGACAACATAAGATATCCATTCAAGGGGATCATCAAGGATGTAAAAGGTAGAGCAGCATGTTACAAACAAGATTGGATGGGGGTTTCCATTCTGGATTCAGGTTAACAAGTTGAATAATTCATACTTCTAGAAATCTATATATGATTCTCTTTTGATTCTGCAACATTCAACCTATTGTCTATTTATTTCAGGATTTTGGCACCCACAACATACATCTTCTTCGCTTCTGCTCTTCCTGTCATTGCATTTGGGGAGCAGCTCAGTAAGGATACAGGTGGATGTTTCCTACAGTTAAATTAAGTTTGGAGCTAAGAAAGTGCATTCAATTCCTACGCTGCAAAATGAGAATAGAAGAAGATTAGAGCTTCATTTTTTTAACATAATTTTTGTGCAGATGGATTGTTGAGCACAGTGGAAACACTAGCTTCAACAGCTATATGTGGAATTATACACTCCATTATTGGGGGTCAGCCTATGCTAATCGTTGGTGTTGCTGAGCCCACTGTAATTATGTACACATATTTATACAATTTTGCAAGAAGGCATGATGATCTGGGTGCCCACTTGTTTTGGCTGGATGGTAATACATTCTGAGAGTTCAAACTAGTTATTTTAGATCTTTATTTCTTTTACTTCACAATATTTTCTCTATTATGCAGGGTTTGCATTTGGACTGCATGTATGCTATTTATTCTTGCTCTGTTGAATGCCTCTGAAATTATCACTAGATTTACAAGGATTTCAGGTGAACTTTTTGGGATGCTGATTACAATTCTTTTCATTCAAGAAGCTATCAAGGTGATTTGCCAAACTCTTCTTAGTACTTCAGATAAAGAGCTAAGTTTATGCTCGCAATTTCAAGCAAAAAATTTTAGCTCTGAAATGGTTATATACTGCAGGGATTAATCAGCGAGTTTAATGTACCTAAAGGTGAAGACTCTGGGCTACCATTGTACAAGTTTGAATGGTTATATGTAAACGGTTTACTGGGTATAATTTTTGCATTTGGTCTTCTGTATACTTCTTTGAATAGCAGAAGAGCTAGGGCATGGTGTTACGGCACTGGTTTGTAAAACCTCTTGTCTTATTTAGTACTTCCGAAAAGTTTTTTTTGTTTTTTCATAGGTTAACTTGAGGTGTGTTTTCAGGTTGGTTAAGAAGCTTCATTGCTGACTATGGAGTACCGTTGATGGTAGTTGTATGGACTGGAATGTCATATGCTGTTCCAAGTAAAATGGCTTCTGGAGTTCCGAGAAGGCTTTTCAGTCCACTTCCATGGGAGTCCAAATCGTTGCACCATTGGACTGTTGCAAAGGTATACAAGCATAGTCTACAGACAAAAACAGTCTGCCCTTATCTATCTATACGAAGAAAAAATATTTTCAATTTTATTTTCAAATTTCGATAACTGGTTTGACTTGTTCTGCATTTCTGTCATGCTACTCATAATATATCATTTGTTGTTCTATTGTCTAACTTTTTTTAAATCCTGATAATCTCATTAATACTTTTGCTATGTAAAGGTCAGAAATAAGGTACATCTTGGCAATATGTAGATGAAGGAATTGATCTCAACTATTCAAATTTCGTCATATTTAAACATGTTTATTAGAATATTATAAATAGTAAGTATAATAAAGGAAAATAAATATTATCTTATTACATTAACAAAGTTCATAATAATTGTACAACAAAGAAGTAAAAGCAACAATCAATTAAAAATTGGTAGAAACAATTACATAAGCAAGGGCTAACTAAATCCATGAACTATAACTTAAAATTTAAAATATAGAATAAAGTACTGTTGCTAAAAAATTGCTTTAGTCGTGATGGTCTACTAAGTAATCTAGTTGTCTTTGTTATGAGAAAAGTTTTACAATAAATGAATTTGATGACTCAAATTCAATAAATAACTCCCATTTATTTAAAAAATAAATGACAAGATATTGGGGTATATAATTTGAACAATAAAATAAGCATGATTTACTATATAATAATAAATAATAATTATCATCATATAAGTTAAAGAAAAGTTGTATTGAATAAATAAATGTGTCACATGTTTTAAGATGGTTTCTAGTTTGGTAACTTTTATGATGATTGTATGATAATAATAAGTTTTTTGGCGATGTATCATCTAAAATATAATCATACATCTCTAAAGATGATTTATTAGTTATTATTCCACTATATATCAGTATGCATACTTATAAGTGATTTTATCAAGATGTCTTATAATTAAGAAGTAAACACTAACCCATGAAATTCCAGTGATTTTCAAAAAAGTCATCACTCATAGGTATGTTGACTTGGCTAGCTAATATTCAAAAGGATTCTACCAATCTATATATTTATTTCAAGCATTGATGCATATTTTGTACATTATAATTAAATTCTCAATATATATTTTATTATTAATATAATGGGTGATAGTACTATAAAAAAATATAATTTCCATGAAAGGTTCTATCATATTCAAATGAGGCAATATGCATAAAAATGAATCTTGCTATTAAAATCATATAGGTATTTAGGAATTTATCTAACAATAAATCAAGATAAGTTATCTACATCAACATCTTATAATATTTCTATTATGAATAATAGATAAGATCTAGTAAAACATGTATATCAATAGCTGAGTATAACAAATAACTTACAAAATATCAAAGAAATCTATTACAAGTATCAATGATAATGCCCTAACAAAGAGGTCTATATTTATCCTTTAATAAATAAATGTTACTTACTTCAAAATGAACAACATGAAACTCCAACTTTAATTGAGATTCAATTAAATTACATTGGATAAAATCAATTCTATTTCACTCACACCCATACAAGACATGATTATCTTGATAATAAATTTGATTATAGAGATAGAACTTTACTCTAATTGTATCCCCATGATAAACAATACCATAACCTACTTTTCTCCTTCATCATCCTCTAGCTTAGAAATAATATCTAGATGATAATGAAATTTTCAAACCCTCTAAAAATATGTTATCTCTCATATATAGCATGGTGTCAAAAAAAATTTATAAGAGGGATTGGTAGATAAGATTAGGGAGAGTAATTAAGCGCAGATGGTTTGGCCACATAAAGCGTCGGTAGATCAGATGACCCGATTAGGAGAGTAGATGCATTAGATTTGCCTTATGTTAAGAAAGGTAGAAGTAGACTAAAAGACTTGGTTAAGATGTATAAAAAATGATCTTTAGTATACTTGAATTAAATGAGAATTTGACACTTAATAGGACACAATAGAGACGAAGAATTCATGTAGCCGACCCCACCTAGTGGGATTAAGGCTTGTTGTTGTTGTTGTTGTTGCTCATTATTGTTGGTATTATTGAATGCTCTATGATTGCCTTCATAAGACCTTACTAGAGAAAAATGACACACATCTTGGTTCTCCAACAAACAAAATTCTTCAACCCATCAAATTTCTTGATCACAAACTTCATAGTCATTGAAATTAGAAATGTACTCTAATACCAATTTATTGGAACATGAGCATCAAATTCTCAAAGTGAAAGTGTCACCAAAATCATATGCAATATATCCACCAATAAATAAAAAAGAGAATGAGAAGAAACAATCACAAATTTATCGAGATTTATATGGTTTAGTGCCAATTAAGTCTACATCCATAAGAGATGAGAGAGGAATTGGTCCCAATATTGATTATAATCTTGGCAACTGCTAAACACTATGAGTGAAATGGAGAATTATGTGCTGCATGGATTGCTTATCCTAATGATGTGGGGAACATGACAAATAATCATTATGATACAACATAATATCCCTTAGGTAATGATTCCTAAATGGATGGACCAATTGACAATAGTTATTTGGTGTGGCAGAACCAAAAGGTGTAATCTTTAGAAACTTGGAAGGGAAAGTTTGGTTAAGACAAAAAGTAGGGTTTCTGCCAAAAGTGTTTGAGTTGATTTTCTCAGCAAATCTTAAGAAAGTTGATCGGCTTAGGAAGAGTGGATATTAGTGGGAATGTTGATATCTTGAGCTGTCTCCTTTTCATCCGATCAATTGAGAAATCTAGAGTTGCTTAGATTTTTGTGAAGTTAAACATAATCGTGGGAGTTGCATGGATCTCCTTGGAGAACTTATTTAGATCCGACTGGCCCATGGGAGTAGATTAGTCAAACTTGATTTACACTTGATCATGCCACATAGTCACTCAATATGCATTCCATAAATCAAAACAAGTGAACATGGCAAAATCGATGGACTACGGATACGAAACTACGTGAATCAGTCAAAATGCCTCAATTATAGCCAAAACCAATCAAAATGACCTCTAATCATGAAATGGGCTACACTGTTGCATCTTGAATATTAAAATTACCTAGAATAAACACTAATATTAGCTTAGGTTGCCGTGCAAAAAATTTTGTGGAAATCACACGTATTTTGAGACAATGACACGCAAATCAAGGTAGTTGTCATGAGTCAACTAACACCTGTCCGTCAACCACCCTATCCCATGTGTAGCTGCTCGTCTCTACTAATGATAGGTAGCTTATCACACTTCCATGCCCAGTCACCCTTGTTAACCAATAATGGGTTGCCATGTGGCTCACCCCATTTGATAGTCATCCTCACTCTATCTCCCCTATTTATTCTTCAATCAAATCTGACCCTTTTGCCTCCACAAGCACTCTCAGCCAACTTTTTTTGCCTCTCCTATCCTCACTTTTGCTGGAGCATATTCTCCACTCATAGACCTGCTCTCCACTCGTCAGATCCTACTCTCCACTTGTCAGACTCTACTCTCCACTCGTCACTTGTCAAACCCTACTCTGCACTCGCTAAAGCATACTTACCTAACTCTATTCTCTACTTGTCAGAGTATACTCACCACTCACCATACCCTACTTGCAACTCATCAGATCTTACTCTCCACTCAGCGGTATGCTGCCACTCACCAAACCACTCTCTCACTGATTTACTCTCCATTCACTTGCCGAAGCTTGCTCACTCCATGCCACAGTAGAAACCCTCTCAACTTTCAACCCTACTTCTTAACAATAACAACACCTCCAAATAGCTCTCATCCCCTCTCAATCCAAACAACCACCTCTCTCTCCCCTCCTCGAGATTTGTGTCATACCGCCTCGATTTGTATAACAAGTATAAAGTGTGCAACTCAAAACCCCTCAAACTCCGATTACAATGCATTTGGCATGACGAGCGAAACTTATGCATGTTTTTTTAAGCGTAGCGAAGGAAACTCGTATGCGACACTCACGATGTAGCAAGTAAGCCTTGTGCACGCTTTTCTTATAGCGGTAGAGACAATTATATATTGCAAACTCTTGTGAAGGTACTTTATGCTCGTCTTTTTTAGCATGCTGAAATTTTTTTTAGCAATTTCGGTTGCGATATCTTATGACATAGACCATTGGCGCCTTTCTTGGCATATTGGACTGACCAAGACTCTCGATGCAGCCCCCTATGCGGGATCGACACCGGGAGGTTGCCAAAATTTTGCCATAATCCAGACCTAAACAAGACGTGAACTAAGCTAAATGAAAGATTTACTGGACTTAAAGCTAATTTGAACTAAATTCATCAAACTTAAACCGAACCCAAAGTAGATCTAAACAAACATTAAATAAAAAATTGAAGCCAAGACAAAATTGCAAAAAAATAAAAAAATCAAAATCATGGTGAACTTATAAGAAGTCTGAAAGAACTTTAAAGACTTTCTCCCAAACTATAAATAGAGTCTCATAGGCTAAAAGTCTCAGAATACTCAGGAAAACTAAATGGATTGGAAAAAAAATGAACTGAGACATCCCTCTTATAGCCAAAGAAGATACTTTATGGAGACTCTTGAATTATATTTAAAACATGTAAAACAAAAATCGTCACTCTTAGGTTTATTTAAAGCTTATGTAAGCAATTTTTATGCCCAAATAAAGCTGAAAATTTTGAAGGATCATCTAATTAGAAATCTAAGATTAAATCTAGTTAAAAAAAGTATAAGTTCATTTCAATTCTTTATCGCTATCAGATTCTTAACATATTATACAAGCGAACAGAAGGAGTTAATAAAGCATCTTAATACAACCTTGCATTCAAGTTCATCACATCAAAATGTATGCAAGCTATCAAAGTTTTAAATGAAATATCAAATAAGTATTTAAATATCGCGTTGCTTTCAAATATTCAAATTAAAGACATTGAGATATGTGTAAATAAATTAAAAGGATGATATTTGTATACATTATGAAACAAAATTAAGATTTAAATGTAATGTCTCAAAGAGCATGCAATCAAGTCTAAAACAAACCTGCATAGGCCCGACACAATGTTGAATGTTTAAACTTTGGTAATGGAGAATCTTATGTGAGTTAATATAAGATAAATTTGAATTTTGCTTCGTCCGTATGTGAAATGCTTAACCACATAATCCGAGAATGTTGGTTGGGTTAAGTCCAAAATCAATCTAAATTCATTCTTGTTTTAAGAATTACACATTACATTTGAACAATTAATAAACATCTATTTATAAAGTCACATCTAAATTTATTGGTCATGTGTATTCTTGATCAGGTCATTTTATCTATATTATGAAATCGTAAGTTCTACTTAACCATTATGATCCTTCTTCTTATAAAGACTGAAGTTGACAAGATTAGTTGCAAGTTAATTACAAGATCACTACAGATAAAATTTGAATTATACATTTGCATTTGACCATCAAAAGCTTTAATAAAAAAAATTGCATATTCAGAATATGAAGTCCCAATATCAAATATGAAAATATGATTACAAGTTCTAGCCCTATACTCGAATCTCTACTAACAAGCAAGTAGAGTTGATAAAATCTAACTCGATGATGACTATGTTGAATAAAAATTTCAATTGATGAAGATATTATCATAAAAATATGTTCACATTTTAAATCAAATTAACATAAATCAAATATCAATATAAATTTATAATCTATTAGATTACTAAACCATAAATGATTAAATAAATTCAACATTTAAAACTTAAAGCAAAAAATCTATCCACCTTCCATAACTTTGTTTATCGAATGTGATAATTTAGAAAACTCTAACTCACTGAAAGCCATTGCTCAAATCAAGTATATGTTTCTCTCAAGCAATCTCTTGCTAGTAAGGACGTGACCCATAACCTTTGTCTGCGTGGCTTGACCTGTAGGCTTTTGATATAATACGGTTAGACTAGAGTCCTCTGAACGGGTGGTTTGCCTCCAAATGACACTATTGTATTATGATCGTGATAGTAGCTCATATACTCCTCAATGGCTCTGCCCCTCCTTGAGTTGTGAACCATATGGTGCACTTGATAGGGTAAAAAATCATCTCTTAGCTAAGGTGAACTTAAAATTATCTCTTTAGACAAGCATCACCCAAAGTCTATAAGGTTTCCTTGGATGACACAACTCATGGTTGCTGATAAGGATCCTTTGGTTAAGTTGGGTCGACTATCTCCTTTGACTATATAGGCAAGGAACCACTCCAGTTCGGGATGATGGAACCATAAGATCTTGATTAGGCACATCATCATTCCCTTAACCATCCGCTTTAAGTTAATGATGATGAATTTCATAAACTTTTATACTCATTTCTTTGTACCATAAGCAATTAGCGATCTAATAACTAATCGTGTCGAAAATTCTCTCATCATTTGGGAGGAGTAATTAACTATAGTGCTTGCGCCTATAAGAAACTTGGAACCATATCTAAAGACATTATAAAATGAAAAATCTTTAGATAGTATCTTATCTAATATTTAATCTGCTTTCTGAAAATTTATCTGACTAATCAAGACTTTTTTATTGAGAGGTCGGACATGAATTTTCGGATCCCACAAAATGATCTTGATTAATGAAGCACAACAAATGAGTGTTACAATCTTGAATCTCTCTTTACCATGGTTGAAGGTATCAATGACTTATGGGAACCACAAACTTAGCAGTAATTCTATCCTAGTTGAACTATGGGTGGTAATACAACTTTTTTTGCTTATCCAAGTCTATAAGGTAAGACTTTATTATGATGTAGGCGAGATTCAAAATCAAGATATTGACAATAATTTTCAAGGCCCTTACTAATCGGACAAATTGGCACCCACAAGGTGCTAATACCTCTTGTTTGATATTGTGAATTGTATGGGACCAAACTTCAATCAAATATACTAATGATCAAATCTATTTTCAAATCAAAACCTTAAGCTTATAGGCAAGAGTCATTCACCTGGTATTTACATAACAATATATTTTCAACTATTCGATTTAGGACTAAACTCGATACTCTTATGTGCCTTAGTCCCCACCTTATTGGGATTTTCTGTTTCAAGTTAACAAAAACTTCCTCTTTTTTTCTTTTTCTTTTGAACAGAAAATGATGTGTTCCACCCAATAAAAGTTATTTCTTTGACTATGTAGTTATAAAACAGCCAACCTTTTGAAGTTTCTTAGGTAATTTGGAGCTGTACATGTAGAAAAGATTTAAGTTTTCTTAAAATTCAGTTAATATAATTTAAAATAATCATTTAATGTCATTTCAATTTATATTTTTTGGAGCTGATTTTACCGGATCAGCTTAATCCTGTTTGCTTAAAATGACTGCAGGACTTGTTCTCAGTTCCCCGCTTTACATCGTTGGTGCCCTTGTTCCTGCTCTAATGATCACAGGCCTTTATTTTTTTGATCATAGTGTGGCTTCTCAAATGGCACAACAGAAAGAATACAATCTTAAAAACCCCTCCGCTTACCATTATGATATTCTTATCCTCGGATTTATGGTATGTAAGTACTGTTTTGTTTATTCCTTTTGAATATCGTTATTTTTCCTTTTCAAAATAATGAATTAGATTTACTATAATTGAGTTGACTAAGAATTAATATTTTTAGGTTTTGATCTGTGGATTGCTTGGTATCCCTCCTTCCAATGGAGTTCTCCCACAGTCCCCTATGCACACGAAGAGCCTAGCTGTTCTGAAGAGGCAGGTGAGATAGACCATTCAAGCGTAGGCAGCTAGTTTCACTAGATGCAATGTTAGATGAAGTTCCTGAAATTATGTAATGCAATGTTTGCAGTTGATCCGTAAGAAGTTGGTTCAAAGTGCAAAGGAAAGCATAAAGCAGCGAGCCACCAATTTGGAGATCTATGGCAGAATGCATGAGGTTTTCTTAGAAATGGATGAAGGACATACTGTAGGTTCTTTATTCTAAACTATATATAAACATATTTTTGATCCTCACCCATATAGAGATTTTCTAAACAATTTTACATGAAACAAAGCTGCTCCCTGTTAATAGATCAATTATGTGAGCTAAGCTGCCCTAGCAATAGTTTTGTTTTTCATATTGTTTTCAGCAACTATGCACTCCATAGGAATAGGAATAGGAATACTATAAACTAAATAAACCGTGTATATATATATATATCTTTTTGTTTGTGCTTTCATCATGAATGAGATGATCTTAAACTTTAAATTCTTGTTCCTTTAATCAAAGTGGATTATAATATATAACTAACAGTCCATTTGAGATGGTTATAATTGTCTACAAAATTAGTTATAGGAGTTTTTGAAATTATTATTGATATTATACAATTTTTTCCTTCAAAACCAATAAAACAACAAATTTTATAGCTATCATATTCTAATAGATCTAACTGTGAAAATCTTCTTCAACCCACAAACTACGGAAAAGAAAAAAAAAACAGTGCAGTCAAATATAGTTGTGCCACTCTGCAAAACAAAGGCGTGAAAAAAATTATCCCAAAGATATCCTAAGATCATCATATTAGTGAGTAAACCAAAGAAGACGGCAGTTGTGTTAGATATATTGACGATCAAATACTTTTTTAACCTAAAACCTAGTGCTATCATGTGTCTTAACAAGATAAAAAAATCACACAAATGTATAAATAAAGAGAATAAAAAAAAATATTACTCCCTAAATACAAATAGACCCACTAAAATCATAAAAGAAAAGTCCCAAATTTCTGAAGTCAAAAATATGAGAAAAATCATATAAAAGAGATAAATCTCTACCATATGGTCCTCAAAGGCAGCTCCACAACTTGTTCGTCTACTTGTTATGCATAAGATAGCCAAGAAGTTTGTACTCGGATCAAAAACACTGCTTTTCTGACTTTTCCCATTTATTAATACATGAACTAACATAATAGCCCACTAGCACAATGCAGTCTCTCATTATAACCTTACACTGAAACTGATCTCTTGCAGGAAAACTCAATAGCAGAAGATCTGAAAGACTTAAAGGATGCAGTTTTGGGAAATAAAACAGGTGAAGCAACATCGGAAGTTCAATTTGATCCTGAGAAACATATAGATGCTCACTTGCCTGTTCGAGTCAATGAGCAAAGGTTAACCAACCTTCTTCAGTCAATTCTGGTTGGTTCCTGTCTCGGAGCTATGCCCATTATCAAGAAGATCCCGACATCAGTTTTGTGGGGTTATTTTGCTTACATGGCCATAGACAGCCTTCCTGGGAATCAATTTTGGGAAAGACTGCTACTTTTGTTCATCGCTCCAAACCGGCGTTACAAGTAAATGTTCAACCCAACAGATGATTTTATTACAGTTAACCTTTTCTTTTCCTTTAATGTTTGTTTTAAAATGAATGCCTATGATTGCCACCTTTACTTATTGGCCAATCTGTAACGAGAGGCTTAGAGCATTGGAATGAAAATTAAATCTAGGTGAGTGGGCTCATAATTAACAGTCAGGGATAAATGTTAGGTGCTTTTTTAAATCTTGGCTATCAGCACAAATGCACAATTAAAGTGACTTCCATTATATTTAATTGCTGGAAATATAATTGTATTAATCGTATTTTGGTTATAAAACTGAGTAAAACGTTACCACAGAAATGGAAACTATACAAAATAGATGACTCTACCTAAGTAAGCCATTCAGTTGCAGCATACTATTTAAAACGTACTTCTGTTTCAGTAGCGATTGGTACGAGCAAATTTTACTGCTTTGATTAGTGGTTTAGCCTTTTCTCAGCTAGCATGCCTTCTCCTCCAGTTGAATATGGCTCAGAATACAACCCCTCTTATGAATAGAAACTATCAGTAATGTGTTCAGGCTGTTGGTTTTCTGTTTGTCCTTAGCTTGAAAGTTGCTATTCATTAGGTTTTGAATTTTTTTCTGACCTTGTCATATTGTTTTGGCAGAGTTTTGGAGGGCGTTCATGCATCCTTTGTGGAGTCTGTACCCTTCAAGCAAATTGTTGCTTTCACAGTTTTCCAGCTTTTGTATCTTCTGCTATGCTTTAGTGTCACATGGATACCTATAGCTGGGATTCTCTTCCCTTTGTTGTTTTTCATTCTGATTGGAATCAGACAACGTGTCTTCCCTAAATTTTTTCTTCCAAATTACTTAAGGGAACTTGATGCTGCTGAATATGAAGAAATCACAGGAGCCCCTAAGCGGGAATGTAGCTTCTCATTTGAGGTGAATAATAGCCTAGAGCTTGTCAATTATCACACACACACACACACACGGCAGTAAACACTTGAGAAAATAGTTTTATCTCATCTTAATAGTTTCTTTTGGAAACATCTTATGAAAATATCTGAAAGATGTTGAACAATATGCAGGAATCGGATGCTAAAAAATGTAGTGACAGGAGTGATGAGGATTTATGTGATGCTGAAATATTGGATGAGCTCACCACCAGCAGAGGAGAGCTTAAGCACAGAACTATATGCTTGAAGCAAGAGAGAATCTTTCAGGTGAGGAACCACAGATTTCATTTAGTAATTATGCTCATATTTATTCTTGATGGTTGATTTGGTTACTACAACATGCAAATCATGTAGGGGAGTGACTAATTATGTCCAGTAGTACATTTGCTTAATGGAAGTTGGTTTATTTATCAATCTTTTTATTTGTTGCAGGTCTATCCTGAGGGTGGTCACCAGGGAGAGGAAGTCCAAATATAAAGATAATTAAGGAAACAGTACATTAATACATGAGTAGAGAAGGATGAGAGCTTAAAACCATCCATCATATGGGTTTTAGTTAAATGAAAATAAATGAAAAGTCAAGATGTAGTTTTTGAAGGCCTCACTGGCACCCCTAATTTTATTGTAGATGGATTTTAGGTTGAAATTTGAGTGTAGAAGAGTGGTTGTAATGATATAATGTGTTAGTTTCAGCGTCAAGCAAGTTTTATTGTAACAATTTCTTGTGGTTTTATCATCAATAAAAAAACTAAATTGTATCTTTTTACCTGCATTTTCTTTGCTTTGTTTTATTTGCTTCCCTGTAGTAAGCTAGAGGGTAGTAAGCTAGAGGGTATCATTGGATACTTGGAAGAGGAAGCCGCTCTCTTATTTTTGCATGTGCACTTCAAGATCACTCATTTGGTTTATCCCTAAATCTTCCAACAATTTTGGCCTCTTTATCTTTTATGTCGACAGCATCGTCTTAGGTTATTTTTAAAATTGAGAGTCATGGGTGTCAAAATTCTACTCTTCAAGAAGAGTCGGCATAAGCTTAAATACTGTCTCATCCTTTCATTGCCTAGCATATCTTTTCACGGACCGACATCTTTCATGATACTAATTGACCATATTTGTTGTCTTTAGTTGGTTCTTAATAATGAGTTTGGCCACCTCATTCGTGGCCTTCTCTGATCTCTTTTTGATCATATCTTCCTATTATTTTTCTTTTGTAATTGCTATCCCAATTCATCTTAATCTTGTCCCTAGGCAATAAGCCTTATTGTTGGTTCGTGCACTCCATCATTAGCTTATTATCCCCACCATCTTCGCCTCTATTGTAGTTATGCCTCTTATGCCTTTGATTGAACAACTTGGTTGCTTTTTTGTTCATTTCTTAATGGATATTTTCGTTAACACTCTTTATTGATATACTCTTC
Source organism: Cymbidium sinense (assembly GCA_021442155.1). NCBI lineage: Eukaryota > Viridiplantae > Streptophyta > Magnoliopsida > Asparagales > Orchidaceae > Cymbidium > Cymbidium sinense. Next base: position 87,994,139 of record CM038214.1, on the reverse strand, counting down.
TTGAAAGCTTTTGATTGGTGTTAGATATTCCCCATTTATATGTCTATCAATGCCCTCCATTGTATTCTTCATGAAGACCTCAAGCATCATTCTCTATTAACAATATGGATCTGCACGATCCCTAAACACGTTCATCCTCAATTATAGGATCACATTTATGTCTTACATAACAACATGAATCTTCGTATCACATCTTTCACTCTCGTCATTTGATATAACTCCAACAAGTATTTATCACCCTCCTTATATATAGGCCACTTGTAATCCTTGCAATCTAACCTTCAATTAATTCATTAATATTTTCAAACTTTTATTGAAATTTGTGTACGAATTCTTCACTGAATAATAATGGAAAATGTTGCTATTTTATATTTGCTTATTTTATTATTTGATCATCTCAGATTATACATCCAAATGTCTTTTAAATGTTCTTAAATTATAATATGTTCTATATTAATAAGCTTTAAATAATAGATGAATCAGAATTAGCACAAATATAATTAATTAGAATCAGCTTAACATAGTTGTTAAGAAGCTAAGCTAGCTTTTGCCGGCCCAGTGCGGTGTGGGAGGCTCATTTCTCATCTTTGCTAAACTAACCAGCACCGTCGATCGCACGCGCGGGCTTCCAGCGGTGGGGTGGAATCGGTGAATAGCCTTCTTGAGTGGGGGCATTTATGTAATTTTGAACGAACGAATAAAATGTGAAGCTTTGAATCACGCTGAGTTCTGCTTAGGTTTTCATCTTCCGGTTTTGTGTGGCAGCGAGCGGCAGTAAGCTGCTTCGAGCATCTCCTTTCTCCTTCTCGGTAAGTTTAGGGTTTTTCAGATTCGGCTCACGCATCTTATTTTCCGTCTGTTCTAACTAGCTGTCATCGTCGATTATCAAATGCAAAGGATCTCCCTTTGGATTGCCTGAGATGGATTTGGTTGCAGGGATCTGGTGTCTTCGCCCGAGCAATCGGTTTCAGCGTTTCTTTATTTATTTTGCTCTTCGTTGCTAGGTTAAGGATGGACGGCCCTGATTCTTGGTCTCCTCGCGCGATAGGGTTTTTGGCATTTTAATTGGGAATAGTGTTTTCTGCTGCCCTAGTTTTATCTGTTGGCCGTACGCGTTTATGTTTTTTTGAAGAACGATGAACTTTTACTCCCTTCTTTAGCGCGATCGTTAATTGTTAGTATTCATACTATCTGCTTGCCATTATTTAGCCTCAAAATCACTTTGTTCCGCCTTTCTGCCTGCTTGGAATGCTTCATTAAAGCTGAACTAATTTGAAATAGAGAAAAATTTTCCACTATATTCCATTGTTTGTGGTTTGTACACTCACTCTCATACAACGATAGCAGAGGTAATTACCCTATTTCTCTAATAATTTTAAATTTGTTTATTTTTGACCATTTATGCTTTGTACGTGGATCCTTGGGCTATTTTGGAAGACGTTCGTGCTAAATTAGCAATGAAAAAATTTTGCAGGCTAATTCCGTCTGGTTTAATTTATTTAAAGGGCTCTGATACATTAGGTTGCAATAATGGCAAAGACAAAAAATCGAACAGTCTTCTTAGACATATCTTTTGATGGTGGATCCCCCAGGAGAATGGTCTTTGAGGTACTTTTTTCACTTTATTTTTTGTATTAACCATTGAAGTTTATATTATGAAGAAGTGAATAGTCATTCAAGATGATTGCATACTTATATAAACAAACATACATGCATGCAAAGTTTTTAATGTCATCGTGGTTGATTAAATTTAACAAGCTAGAAGGTTTCATATATTCTATGACAAAGCATTGAACTCAACTTTTACTCAACATAAAAAGCAAACATACATATGTTATATGCTTAATCAAATTCAACTATTGTGTGTGTGTTTTGAAATACTCTTAACTCAAACTATTTGATGCCTTGTAGCTCTTTTATGATGTTGTCCCCAAGACTGCTGAAAACTTTCGTGCTCTTTGCACAGGTAATTATTTCTTAACATTTTTTTATCATGTTAATGATGCAAGTTATATAACTATGGTTTTTTTATGTTTTATCTGGATGATGAATAATGTTTGACTTAATGCTTCAAAGAAACTTTTGAGCCTTTTATCAGTAATATGTATTTGGCAAACCTAATTTGGCTATTCATTATGATGCTAAAAGTTTCTTTGAATTGTTGATGCAATTTGTGTATATTTTGTTCTATCTGCCCGAAATTTATTTTTTTTCAAGTTTCTTGTTCATCAATCTTTATTGGTCCAATCATGGAAATAAGGAAGTTTATTTATTTTCATGTTCATATTTATTGTGGTTGACAATGAAGTTTGAAACTTTAAACTTATTTGCATTTGCTATAATTTTAACTGACTATTAAATGAAATTCTTTTGCTTAAATTTGGGCATACTCATTTGACATTAGTTTAATTTTAACTTGAAATCAACTTGATATATGATTTATTTACACATTTTTATTATCAGATAATGTAACATTCAAACAAATACTACATTTATACAGATTATAAATTTGATTGATAATGGACTTATTTAATGAAATTAACAAGCTTGGCTAAGATCTATTAAAACTTCATTCAAAATTTTGATCTTTGATTTTGAATTGAGTTTGGCATGCTTGCAATGAGTTCATTGTAACTACTATTATCTATGTAGAAATGCTTTTTTTGTTAACTTGGTATAAATGACATGCATGTAGGTTGGATAGTCATGTTCAAAATTTGAGACTTTTACGTAAGAGTTTCTGACATTTTAATTGAATTGAAATTGAAATTGGAATTGTTTGCTTTAACTTGAAGATTGCTCATTTAAAATTATTTTGATTCAACTAAAAAGTATTGAAGTGTAGAAGATACATGAAAATTGATTCAATAAGTTCTCAATTAAACAATTAAATCTTCATTAAATAATCATTTTATTGAGTTGTTTGTTGAATTATGAACAAACATGTTAATGCGCATAAATGAACAAGCAAGTTAATGCATAAGTTTGTTCATTCATATTACAAGTTTTTAAAATTTAATTTTCCAATTTGTTCAAATATATAAATAATTGAGCTTTATATAAATAAGTATTGAGTTATTCGTCAAGTGTTCTTATTTACTTACAAGTTTATTTTTGCCATCAACTTTACTTGGATGCTTACTATAGATTGGATGGAGTTGTGTTTGTTTTTGGGGGCATGTTTGGTGGGCTTGGATGGTTAGTGAGATTGTGGAGGTGGATGGAATCATCAAGGACGACTCAAAGATAGATGTGCGGGCCTAGAGGGGACAATGGTTGGCATAGTTTAATAATTAGAAAATTTATTAGATCATTTGTTGCATTTGTTTTGAAGAAACACGTGACACATGTTCAAAAGGAGCATGTGGTTCTTCGAGTTCGTTTTAACATATGTATTGTATGTATAATATGTTTCATATATAAATGCGAACCTTTTTATATATAATTTTATAGAAAATATCAAACAAAAGCTTTTGGATGATAATATTAACTAGGAAATTAAATTTTTTTATATAAAATTAATAGATTTGATTCAAATTAGTTTGGAAATGGTAGTGAATTCTATTCTTTTGATTTGACTTGAACTTGGTTCGAGTAAAAAAGGTAAATTTTTTATTTTGAATTAAAGCTAGTTCACTTAATCTTGACTCCATATCTATATGTAAGTTTGTTCTCATTACATTCATCCTCTCAACTCTTTCTTATTTTCTTCATTTTTCTTTTTTTTTTCAAATTGTAATTTTTCCTCTTCCTCTTTTTTAATCATGTGAAGTTATTAATCACGCTAACATTATTTATTCTAAATGTTTGAATCTTCAAAGTTTGTTATTTTTCTATTATGTTATTCATTGTGAAAATGATTTCATTTAGTCAGTTGAGCTTGTGCTGTTAATTTGTTCGAAGTTTGTGTGAAAATTGGATCAATTCTTTACTTAGATTGAGGTTAGAGCAAACTCTAAAAGTCATTTAATGAGCTAAACTTGACTCCAATCAAACTTGAATTTAGCTAGCTAAAGATTGAATTGCAATGTATATTTATGCATGTATGAATGCATATTATTAAATTTGAATTAATGTTTGTGCATCTCTCTCTCTCTCTCTCTCTCTCTCTCTTCTATATATATATATATATATATATATATATGTGTGTGTGTGTGTGTGTGTGAATGTATGTGTGTTATATGATATATGTTGAACTAAGAATTTATTTAAGGAGATTGAAAATCAATCAAGATCAAAACAATCTTTAGCTCGAGTCAAAGTTAGCGAGCCATATCTAGATCAAATCAAGATTATATCAAGTCAACCCAAACTTAGGATTGGGTTGGTTCGAGATTGAAGTGAATGATTTTGATCTGATCTTTAGTTGTGGTTGATTGAACTGATTGAAATCTTTTGTTAACAACCCTTGTGAGTTGTCTTTCCTTGCAATTCTTATTTAAAAAACTATATGTCAATCTTTTTTTCATTGAATTCATCCAAACAACTTTTTTGAAGTGACCCTTTTTTGTTATTTAATACAAGAATTTTTTCAATTGCCACTATTGATAGTTCATGCACCAAACCTTTATGTATTTACCAAGATTTAAAAAGTGAAAATTGGGAACTGAAGTGTTTTGCCTTAGCGATGTGAGGTGTAAGATTCGAGATTGATCAAGATGTATGCCTACAAATAGAGAAATAAGAACTCATAAAATTAAATGTAATCCATAAATATGTTAAATCATTGATATATTTATTTAATTTATCATCAAAAACTAAAACCATAAATTTGAATCTTAAATGTTAATATAAATTGAAAGTTTGCTATGAGATTCAAGGTAAGCACTTTACTAAAAATTTAAGCATGCCACGGACATGATAATCCATAGTAGCTTTAACCTCTCCTTGATTATCTTTGGAATTTTCTTATGTGTTAATTGTATTATCCACTGATTATGTTTCATTTTCATCTTTCAAATTGCTACAGTGGTTGATATTCGATTTAATATAATTAAAACAAAATAATAATTAATAACACAATGAAGCAATTCATCATATTTAAATTATCTTTTGAAATTTTAAAGCCTTGTATTAGGTATATTCAATACAAGTATAAAATAATAAAATATATATCCATATACAACAACAATAACAAGCCTTTATCCCACTATGTAGGGTTGGCTATATGAATCCTTCTTCTTCATTGTGTCTTATTAAGTGTGAAATTCTCATTTAATTCTAATAAACTAAGATCATTTTTTATACATCTTAACCAAGTCTTTTTTGGTCTACGTCTACCTATTTTAACATAAAACGAATCTTATACATCCACTCTCCAAACTGGGTCATTAGACGACCGATGCTTTATGGGACCAAACCATTTCAAACAACTCTTCGTAATCTTACATGCTATTGGAGCTACTCCAACCTTTTCACAAATATATTCATTTTGCATTTTATTTCTAAGAGTAAAGCCACTCATCCACTTGAGCATCTTCATCTTTTTATGCTTATCTTTTACCGATCAACGTTTTGTGCCGTAAATCATTGCAGGTTTTACCACCATCTTATAAACTTTTCTATCACACAATAGGCCTGATGCATAAATCCACTTCAACCATCTAACTTGAATTCTATTAATAACATTCCCATCTATTTCATCATCATTTTGAACAATAGACTTGAGATATTTGAAATGTTCACTCTTTTTAATGACTTGATCACCCAATTTCACAACACCAATATGATAACTTCTACAACTAAAATACATATCCATATGATAATATAATATAATTTAATAAAAATATATATTTTTTTTATGTAATTTTATTGAGGCGCTGCCTCAAACACCTCGAGGCATAAAGCCTTGAAGCATATGCCTAAGTCTCACTTTTGATAGTGAGGATTAAGTCTCAAAATGTTTTTTGTGCAACTTAGTGTGAGGCACGACATGAGCCATGCATTTTGAACTCTTTTTAAACAAGGGTATTTATAATGTTTGTATCAATCATGCCATAATATGATTTAAAAATTGATTTATTATTATTATTCTTAATAATTAAATGAGAACAATTTGTCATATTTTTCATGTTATTTAAAACATGGTTCTTTAATGTCTGGTAATTGGCAAGTGGTTATGAGTTCATGACTGCATTGAAGCTTGCTAGTAGAAGTTGAAATCCTATTCATAGTATGTTTCTGATAGTTAATTGGTGTGAGTGGTAGTGGTTATAAACTAATCACAGTTTTCATACAGGCTATATTTTTTTTACCTTTTTTTTGCTAAATGTAAATTCGGAGTGTTTAATGTTTCTTGTAACATTAAATGAAGTACGATTTGCATGTGTCATTATATATACTATGTTATGATTATGCCCTTGTATGCATACATTTTGAAATATAAATCATTCTATTATCCAATAATTTTTGTTTTATGACAGGTGAAATGGGTATGGGCCGTACAACAGGGAAACCACTTCATTATAAAGGATCAATTTTTCATCGCATTATTAGAGGATTCATGGCGCAGGTATGTTATTCTGTTACCTTTTTATAATAAGTTGTTAATGCAATGAGTGATTGTTGGCATATTTTCGTGCGTTGCCTAGACTTAGATGCACTCATTTTTATATATTAGTCAGTTTGTCATGTTTATGATGTAGGATACAGGAATGATGGTCAGGGCCCCTTTTCTTGGGTTTTAGTAATTAAGGTTGTGATTTGCTATATTATCTATGTTATTTAACTGCGTTATCCCTACCCAAGGCATCTTTCGTTACGTTAGAGTTTTTTCTTAAAAGGATCTTATATATTGTTGTATTTTGCAGGGAGGAGATTTTTCAAAACGGGATGGTATGCTATCTGCTCTTTTTTATCCATCTTATTGTTCAGGATTTTATTTTTTTTGTTTATTCGTCAAAGATGAGAAACTACTCCTGTATTGCTGAGGATTTTTCAAAACGGATTCTATGACGTTTATTTTAATTATGCTATTGATGCGTTTTGTTCTTTGAACATTGATTCCATTGCTTCTGGAGTGCATTTTCTCAAAATAGTTTAGTTTTTTGTGGGAAAGTAATTGTTATGGCATTACCATGAAAATACTTGAAAGTTTTTTCTCCCTACATTTTATTTTTCGTATCACTATCACAAAGCCTTGTCCTAAAAAATAGCGTAAAATTTCCTCTATTATGTGAATTATATGTTAAGATCTCATAGCTGGCAATAGTCACTGTTCAGGTTGAAGTGTAGTAAAAAATTGTTTATTGTTTATTGTTTTGTTTCATTATCAAGTGCCTCTTTGTAACTATGATGAAGTTGCCCAACCTGTTGAATACAAAGAATTTGTTAAATATATCATCAGCATAAAGATAACAAGTGTTAGTCGTGCCTTATGTAAGTGATTGAATATATATTATTAGAGGTACATATTGCTTGTCAAGTCTGTACCTCTAAAACCTTCATAAATGTTGATTGAGGGAATCCACCGTTTTTATCTGTTTTATATTTTTCCAGCCCATAAATTGATTCATGTTTATGATTATATATGAATAAGTGCACTTGATGAACACCACAATAAATTTTCATATATTGCTCATTTATGTTCTATTATTTATGTAATTGAACAAGTTTAAAATTTTAAAAACCGATCATATAAATCAAGAGACTTGAACATTGAATCAACTTATTTGTTCATTTATGTTCATGAACTCATTGTTTAACAATTTCCTTACTAAGATCTCAATAAAATGATGATTTAATTACTTATTTGATTACTTACAATATAATTTTGTTTATCAATTTTTCTATTTTATACATTTAGAAAATTATGTAAATTATTATAAATATATTTACGATGAAAATATCAAATACATATTTAGATATATAGATATAAATTTTCTTATTAATATTTAAATTTACAATGCAATTTAAATATTATTTTATGAGTTATGTCAACTTTGATTAAAATTGACAACTTCAATTATTTCTAATAATTATGTTATATATTTAAATCATTGGTATCAAATATATAATTAGCTAGGCTCGATTAATCTTGATTATGGCTTGATTTTGATAAGAAAACTAATAAACATGCTTGATCAGGAATTTAAAACTTATGTCATAATTAAGCTTTGCTCAAACTAGATAATAAGTGAGCTCATTTGCAACCCTATTTATGCATGACTAAATCAAATTCAGTCTCTTATTTATGCTAAACAGTTTAGCAGACATCTTCTAGTCTGAATGAATTCTTTTGGAGGTAAAAGTTATATTCCATATTTAGCTGTCAATTTCTAGTCCCACTCACTCTCATGCCCACACTAGGTCTTTCATGGAACTCAATGAAAGCATGCGAATCTTATGGTTAAGAAATTGGTTTTTAATTCAGTTTACTTTGTTTGTATACCTTTTTATACACAGAAGAGTGAGTTTAAATCTTTTAAATCTTTTATTTATTTGAGTTTTGTGTTTGATGAACTAAAATGCTTTGTTCAAAATCAAATGACGTAAGATAATCTTGAATTTGTTGTGTTACCACAACTTATGTAGATGGGATTATGCATTTTATCATCCTAACTTTTGAGATTTAAGTCCTGATAATTCAATATTAATCATGTGTTTTATGCTCGGGGAAGCTTCCTTCCTTTTACCTAATTAATTTGTAGGTGGATACAACTTTACAGACCAAAGAACTCGATCATTTAATCTTCCTTACCAAAGTGATTGCTACTAATTTTAGTCCTTGATAGGCTAAATGCGGTCCCCCATATAAAACTTTGACTGCTGGTTATTCTTGAATTATTTTGTGATTGATCCATGTTTTAAACCTATCTTAAAATTACAATAAAACATGGTTTCTCTGCAAATTTTTTATCTTGGAGGTCTCTGTTGTAACTTTGCATATGTGCGAGGCTTATATCTTGGTAGAAAAGAGTACTTAGGGATGTTGTAGGAGTAGCAGTTACTGAAGAAAATGTTGTGGAAAATAAACATAGTTTGTGAGCTGAAGAAGTGTTAATAAGTTGGGTATATGGAATCAATGTTGAAGTCATGTGCGGGAAAAAAAAATGCACTTTGTTAGAATTTTGAATAAGTACTTGAAAAACATTAACATCGCATGACCACTTAATAGGAATGAATGAAGAAGGATCAATGAAGCTGCTCAAACTAGTCAGGATATACTTAATCATGATTGTGATGACATGTCAATTATATTTTCTTAGCTAATATGTTGAACCTGAAGTATTGGTTTTTTTTTGGCGTCCTTCTCATTGGACGAGTTGGTGATTTCCACAGGCTTTGTTATAGGTTTATTTAAAGTTCAAGTCATCCTCATGATCTCTGTTTTCTGTGCTCCTTTGCTTTTATTATTTTACATATTTAGGATTGAGTTCATCTTTCATTTATTATTTGTCTTACAACTTTTCATGGTTTCAGGAACTGGTGGAGAGAGCATCTATGGTGGAAAATTTGCAGGTAATTTCTAAGTTAAATTTGTCCAATCACCCTTTAGTTTTGTGTTCTGTCAATGCAATTTGTGATGGGTTTAGTTTCAATATTTAATTGGGTTTTACTGTCACACATGGATTTGTTTGTGTTCTGCTTCCTTTGTGAATAATGGATGCATGCGCTATTGTGAGCTCTTGTCTTGTTTGCTATTAATAGAACCTGAGAATGTGTGCTTTCAGTTTTGTAAGTTAATTCATTTGATCAAAACAGAATTTACTCTCTTTTAATTAAACCATTTACTCTGAGTAGATAGTCTGGGAGAGTTGCAAATGCAGTGATTTTTCTGTTGTCAGTAAGTGCTGATAACCTTTGTTAACTGGTTTTGTTATTTCACATCTTTCATTCATAATTTAGGTTACGTTTAATACCAGGAAAGAAAAAAAAATTGTTTCAATCAATTTTGGTTTGTGGGGATTACTTTCTTTGGTAGTTGATTTGACATTTTTTATTTCTTTGATATCTTGGTTTACCTAGGACTTGAATTTTATATGACCAACCATTACTGAATCAACCTACCCCTTGTTGGATCCGATCAAAGGCTTTTGAAAATATGGTAATCTTCTACAACTTCTGCTGTATATTTCCATATGAAAATCGTAAATGCTAGTCAGTTTAAGGGTCTATCTCAGATGTTTCTACATTTAAGAACTTAAAATTAGAGTTTAAGATAGAAATGAGCTATATAATCAGTTTGTTTAAGGGTTTATGTTGATTATTTCTATATTAAAGATCCTAGTGCTGGAGCTGAAGGTAGCTATGAGCTCTTTTCTTTCCTTTCTCTGAAAGGGGCTTCTAGCTGTTTTTTTGTTCTGTTTTTACTGTTTCCATGTTTTGAAGACCTTTTCTTTAAGTTGTAGCTCACAATTCATGCATCCTATAATTTTAGCAATTCGTGTACTTTTTTGAAGTATTAGCTTGAAAAAAATAGTTAATAATATTAGGAGGGTTTGTTATTTTTTCTTTCAGCTATTTATTAAAAATAGCTCCGTTTTACACATTTAATTTTTTTTGGTATCAACAAACGCTCTCAAGTTTCGGTTTTAAATCTGGCATTCAATAAAAAAATTGGTTATATTACTTTATTTCGATGGGTTTTTTTTTTAAAGAACACTAATAATAGTTGTGGAAGAAATTATAAGGATTTTGTGAATGTTCTTATTTTTTTATTCCAAGTGTTCTTTCCTTTTTTTGTATGATGACTGAGCAAAAATGATGGTTGAAGTAGCTTCTCATTTTTTTTCTGTCTAATCAGTGTGATTTTGATTAATTTGCAGATGAAAATTTTGTTCTGCATCATGATGGTCCAGGATTTCTATCAATGGCAAATGCTGGACGTGACACCAATGGTTCTCAGTTCTTTATCACTTTTAAGGCCACTCCTCATCTTGATGGGTTTGTTCCTGATTGCTGTTCTTACATTTATTCTTTTACTATACCCGTGTTTGTTTGGATTTGTTGCATAAATGGAACTTCAGGTTTGATAACAATTGGAGTTTTGATTGGCCTTTTAAGGTTGGTGCTATTTATGGGATGCATTAAAGCATGGTTTCTAATGGCACTAGTCTTTCTGATTTCTCCCTACAATATAACTTGGCTTATCTATAATTTTATATGGTTGACCTTATGTTCAGTTGTTGAACTCTAAAAGCAGTTGAAGTTTTCATAGATCATTATGCTTGGAAGTTTTTCCGTACTAATGTGAACAACTTAGGCTTTCATGGTTAGCTTTTTCTATGAGGATGAAGCTGCACAAAATCTTAAATCATAAGAACCTAATGAAAGTGCAAAAACTTTAATATAATTTGAAATTTGAATCCTATGTGATCCACATGATTTGTAAACTACTTGATCGATAATCCATTAATCATGAGATGAAAAATCATGAGTCTAATATGCATATGATCTTTAACAACAATATATTTAAAATTGATGTGTTTGCTATGTCTACCATTGTTTTCATTCTTCAAAAAGAAAATCGCACTTGACTTGTCACAAAAAACATTTAATGACCTTGCAATTGGATCGACAACTCACAAAATCTAAAATAAAATTTCACAACCACAATGGGTGCTCATAACAAGCAATGAACTTTACTTTTGTGGTGGAGGAAACAATTATAATTTGTTTGGTGCTTCTCTAAGATACAACACCTATAGCAAGAAGGAAATATATCTTGAGGTTGATTTTCTAGCATCCATACAACCTCCAAAATCAATGTTTGAATATCCATCCACTTCCGAATGATCAGTGTTTATATAAGTAAGCATGTAATTTCTTTAAAATAACACAATTTTCCTTGTAGCTTTCCAATGATCAATGTTTGAGTTACTTTGCTATCACCCTACATTTTTATTGTATATTTTCTATGTTTTATTTAGACTGCATTTGGATTGTTCTTCATATTTACTTCATGCTTTTAATATGATTTCCAACAACTAGATGTTTTATATACTTTTATCATTATTAGAAAAGTTAATTGCATTTGAGCTGTCACAAAAAAAATATAATGGCCATGCGATAGGATCAACGACACATAAATAAAAAATAGAATTTCTTAACAACAATGGGTGCTCATAAGAGACCATGAACTTTGCTTCAATAGTGGAAGAATCAACTTTACGTTGTTCAGTGCTTCTCTAAGATATAGCAAAGAAAATATTAGTGCTTACATAGTTAAGCATGTGGTCTTTAGTTTCTTCAAAATACCACAGCTTTCTTTGCTACTTTCAAATGATCAATGTTTGAGTTTGGTTGGTATCACCCAACATTTTTATTGCATGTGTTATATCATGTATTTTTTAGACTTTAAAAATGCATCAAAATTTTCACTATAGATGCATATGGTATGTTCTTCATTTGCTCTATTTCTAAACCACTTTGTGGGCATTAATTTTGATTGAATTTATCATTTTTCATCATCGGTACAACTGCAAGAGAACAATAAATCATTTAAACCTTTTAAATGTAGGCCTTTTGTGACAAAACCAATATTCTTTATGATTTGCATCAATGAATTTGTTTGCTAAGACATAACAGGTCACGTCCATGTCTTTCATTTTGCAAAAGATATGAAATTTACTCCTTCAACAAACCCAAATGAGTAGCAAGTATAATATCACCTACATAACCAAGAAATATACATTTGCTCGAATGTCTTCAATATTCCCTATGAAATCATCTGAGTTAAGAGCAGTATGTTATTTTATATACTGTTATCATGAGGCTTGCTTTAATTCATATATAGATTTGTTTAATTTGCAAGCCAGATGACTATCTTTATGCACATAGTCTTCATGCTTGAGTCATGTACATCATCTTTTGAAAATCCACATTTACAAATGTTGTATCTCTTCCATTTAATGTAGCTTGCAGTCAGAGTAACTCACTAAGGCGATGGTTATCCTCAATGGATCCTTGAAACTGGAGAGATTATTCTATGATAATTTGTGTCAAATATTTTGAGTGAAACATTGACAAGTTTGGCTTTACATATGCAACTAATGGTTTTAGTTCCTTGTGGTAATTAACAAGGTCCCAAATTTAATTCTTAGACATAGATTCCAACTTTTTTTCGTGGAATTTTACCAAAACGTATATTTATTTTTTTCTATGGCTTATAAAATATACATTTAGGATGAGTTATCTAGTCCAACATTGAAATCAGACTCTTATAGATCACATTGTAATGTGTAGGAATTGTTGATTTTGATTGCCTACAGGATCATCTCAATTTATCATCTCTATATGTAGAATTTTTAACAGTTTCAGTGCTTGTTATTCTTGTGGTGTAGTTCTTTAATTGATTTCTCTTCAAAGTGATCTTGTATATCTTATTTCATTATTTTTATTAGGTTGGTCATCCATACCCTTTGAAATTTCACTTGATAATGAAAATCAATCCCACTGAATCACAATCCCCAAGGAACATAAGAAAAATCACTCCTGTTGAGTACACAGTCTAAAAAAAATAGCATTTTACCATCAACAATTTTTAGTGTTATGAGGACAGTAAAATCTATATTCCTTGGAATTTATTTCATAGTCAATAAATTAATTGTAGTTTTACGAGAATTTAATTTTTATTTAAGTGTTTATAGATGATAATGTGGTCTAAAGAAATTGTTGATTTTCTTTGCGTGACGGATCTTTTCAATGTTATTATTACTATATTTGGAATATTTTAACTGTTTCAATTTACACTTGTTCTTCTGGTGGTGTAGTTTTTTAATTGGTTACCTTTATTGTGATGTTGTGGATTTTATTTCATTATTTTTATTGGGTGGAGCATATTGATCCCTATCTTTGAAATTTCACATGATGGGGAAAAGTGGAAAACCATTCCTACTGAGTTCACAATCCTTAACCAATGTGAGATAAATCATTCCTGTAGAGTTCACATTCCTCAACAATTTTTAGTGTGTTATGAGGACATAAAATCTCTATTCGTTAGAGTTTATTTCACTGCCAATAAATTAAATTCTAGTTGTACTAGGATTTAATTTTATATTTAAGTGGTTTATAAACCTACACCTCAATAAGTTATCATATGTGTAAATGATTTCAATTAGCTTTTTATATTTTCTATTACTCAAAAGAAATCTTAGGACAACTTTTGTTCGTATTTTGTTTACAACATATAGTTTTGTTGCTATATATCATTGTCACTACTCACTAGAGCTTCACTCCAAAGAGATAAATGTATATTAGAATTACTAATTATTACTCTTATAATTTTTGTTATTATGCTTTTTTTTTCTTTCAACCCCATTATTTTGTTGTGATATTACTCTACATTGAATGGTGATCAATTTATATTATTCTTTATGAAAATTAGCAAATGGATTCACACTTTGCCCCCTTTTTAATGTACTTTCTGCAGTAATCCTGTATTCCCCTCCTATATCCTTAATAATCTTTATTTCATATTTTTTTCTCTACTTATGCTTTGTAAACCTTTACAACATGTAGTGCCTCTTTTTCAAACAAAAATAGGTATGTAGATATCTAGTATGGCCAATAAATAATTGGGACGACCCTCTTACTATTCAAACGTGCAAAAAGATGTCTATAGATATTCCATGTACATACTTGGAAAATCTTATAACCTCTTTTTGGACATTTGCTTATCTTATATGCATTATAGACCATTAGATTTGTCCATTTGCTTATCTTATATGCATTATAGACCATTACCTAAATTAGTAAAATCAAGATTTTATTAGATGTCATCATTTTCCAATCTCTTTATTTAATCCAAAGAGAATACGACCTAATCTTTTGTGGCATAAATTTGAGTAGTTCTTTTTAATTGTGTTCCTCTTAATGCTTATATCATTACCATGCATAAAAGAAAATTGAATTCAAATGATCAATCTAAATCTAATTTATACAACCAAACATATTTTTCTTTTTGGATGTTAACTATAGATTTTTCAAACCATAAATTATAACCAACATTAATCAATACAGAAGCAAAATCAAATTCGTAGAAAAACCTTGAACATAAAAAGAGTTTCCAAGAAAAAAAATTAATCTAGAACTCATAACTAATATAAATTCCCTCATGAGTTTCACATTTAAACGCAACATATTTTCTAAATAAATGTGGCTCTTTGCATTTTAGGTTTCTTAGATTGTGAAATATCTTCTTGGTATTGTCCGTGTGAGCTATTGAACTAAATTTAATCTACCAAGTATGAATCTGAACATCAATGAAAATGGATTCATGACATGAGATATATGCATACCTTTCTTTTGGTGACATTTCTTATAATTTGCTTACTATTTATTTATTCTTGTGTTCTTTTGTCTTGCAAAAGAAACATTCATCATTATTGACATTGTGCTTTGTTGCATTTTTCAGTATACTCTGGATCATACTTGCAAAAGAAACGTCTATATTCTTTCTTAAATTACCATGAGTCATAAGATTAGCACTTTGATATACTTCTCATGTTTAGCATACTCTAGATCAGAAAAGTGGGGAACATGATCATTTGTATTAACTCCAGGCCCTTATTGTGATTTGTTTTATGCAAAAATTCCTTTATTGATGCCTTACATTATCTCCATTATTTTTCTTCTTGAGAGCATTGTAAGAAGATCAATAATCAACCATTTCTTCATCTTAAGGAATTTTGAAAGAGCCATGTTTTTCTTATAAGAAAAAGATGTTGGAAATCTCAACTTAAAGATATTAATTGAGCTGCATTTTCCATCATTCTCCATAATATGATTGCACATATTCTCAGAATTATCAAATCACATGTTTGAAAGCTTTTCAATTATGTATTGGCCAATGGTTTGTTCAAACTTTCAAATTGTTCTTCCATAGCTTTCATGAAAAATTTTCATCTCCTATCACATTGTGAAATGGAACTTTTGGTGCATTCCGTACTCAATACTTGATGGGCATTAAACTCAAGTGATTAGATCCCTTTTATGTCTTCTATTCTGAAATATATCATGGCATGCTTGATTTCATGGGATGGTGGTGTCAATTCGTTTCATAGGTTTAGATTCACTTTTGACCCAAAATGATCATACACACGAATATAGTCAAACCTAATCTTAACCTGTTTATTAAATGGGTCAAATTTTCTAAACCGAATTTGACTCAAACCAAATTCTAACCCAATCCAACATGAAAAATATTTAAGTTGTGATGATTTAGTGTCAACCCAACTTGAAGTGAAGACAATCATCTAAATTGTGCTTGACAACTCTCAAAAAACTTTTAATTTTGTTTTAAAAAATACTTATATGGTCAAGTCATTTTATTTGGGTTGCTGAACCTGACTCAATTTTTTCAAGCCATTTAATGTAGACCAAATCTTACACGGGTTGATCCAAACCTATTTTTTTTTTCACTGATGACTTTGAGTCGTGTTTTCATGTTGGATTCATTTTTGATATGCTAGAACAGAAAAAGTGCTGACCTTACAGACTTAGTCAGAAAAAAGTATCACCACTCAACATTGGAATTAGAGTGAGATTATAAGCAATAGGATTAATTGCAACATGTATTAAATACTGTAAGTTTTAAGTGTTATGGTGTATAAACTAAAATCTGAAATGACCAATGTAATTTCAATTATAAATTCTAACTGTCCAGTATGTAAGGTGCATCATGTATTAATTTACTAAAAGCTCTAGGATATGACTAGTACATGGATATAAAATTCTCATTCTTGTGGGCCTAGAACTTGGAAATTATTTTCGCATAAGATTATGGCATCCAGGATGCTGTGGATACCACTGGAATCTGGATGTAATCAAAATAAAGATTCTTAGTCCTTACATGACTATATACCTTCAAAAATTTTATTTAAATGCCTTACTATAACATGATTTTTTAAATTTAACGCAATGGCATTACTTGAATAAACAAGAAGTAAAATGCGACTATTGTAAAATTTTAAATTAAATAAATGAAGAGCTAAATTCTGTTGTTTTTGAATATCTATTTGATTTCTTCATTTTTTTTAATTATTTGAATAGTTTGAACGATTATGTTCATTTCATAAGAATCAATGGACGTTATATCAAATGCATAGTTTCATCATTTTTTTAATCCTGATATGCATTTCCATAATTAAAACATATCACAACCATAAAAAATTAGATGTTTAAATACATGAACATTATTCATAGATTTCACTGACTCAAATGTTGTACTTTATCTGTTTTCTTGAAAATTGGTTAGCAAATCACATAAATAATTCACTAGCTTAGATTACTATAATAAGGAAAAGAAACAAGCTTTGGGCAAGGGATTACTTAACACAGACTTTCTATTTCCATTGAAAATTACTATATCGATCCGCATTGAAGAAAAAAAAGGCCCATAACCAGCCAACTTGAAATGTAAAATAGTCTTTACTGAATTAAAAATCTCTTGGAACAAAATTGTATGATCCATGCCAAATGATACCATGATATAATAAGAATTTGTACTAGAAGAAATCATAATAAACTGACACAGCATGAATATTCATGAAAACTTATGATGATTAGAAATTCCATCTGAAATGTGTTCAATCCCTGGAACTTGGCTGAGATCCATAATAATATATGTTACCATTTTTGTTTACTAGAATTACATGTCTATTTCTATACGATATCAATTTTCATTTGTGATCCCACATAATTTGGATCTAACTTGGCTCTAATATCAAATGAAAAATCATGAACTTTAAAATTGACTTCATGCAAGGAAACATACTTCCGATCAAAGATGATTAATGGTCTTCAGAAATTTTCTTAAGATGATAAAATAATCTTCAAGTCTATGCTAGAAAGGAATCTTAAAATTGATCGCATGTTGGAAAAGTGAACAGAGTATATTACATGACCTGGGATTCTTTTATAAAAATAAAAATAAAAAACTTATTTCTACCCTTTTAGGTGGTTTCTTTGTGTATCAACTTTAAATTATTTTCAATGTGCCTCCTGGGTCACATTAAATTTCTAAATTTAGGGATGTTTAAGGGACATACTGCACCTCATTAGTTCAATGTGGAGATTGTATCAATGCGTTTATTTTGCTCAAATATTGGTGTTGATTTTTATGTTTTTTGAATGTATTGTTTATGATCTCTTAGGCGCTTGCTGCATGGATCTTAATACTACTTGATTAAGGGGTTGTTTGGCAACATGTAGGATTTAGTAAATCCTGTAAATTTGAATATAGTATTCTGGGAGCGTTAAAATTTTTAAAATTGTTTGGCATGATATATGTTAAATTTGAATGGATTCTTATAATTTATTTGGCAGGCGCTGCAGATTTAACTTAAATCCTACATCCCTCAAAAATATAATCTAAAGTATTATTCCTTATTCTGCTGCTACTTCGATTGTTCCACACCCTCGATCAAACTTGATGCATTATCCTCTATCCCACCTCTACTTGATTATCCATTCCATTGGAGTTTGCAGTACTTTGTTTCTGATCCTTTGACATCTGCACAACTTTCCTTTGTACAAAGCATGAAAAGCTGTGGTCGATCTCATTGCCATTTTCTTTCATCTCTCAGATATGATCACATCTTGTATCTTCATTCTTTGTCCAGCATGCTGATCTTGTTTTCTCCCTCATGTCTCATAGCTGATTGCACCATATACCCTTCTCTCTATCCCCATGGGGAAGAGATGTTGCAGATTTAAATTAAATCCTCTGAATCCCTTTAAATCTGGGGTTTATGTTAAAACATGGGGGAACATGATTTAACATTCCGAGGGTTGATGCTTTTCAAATTTTTACAGTTTGGCATGATTTGAGTTAGAACTTACTTAAACCCTGCTCAAAATTTTCCATAAAATAGCCCCAAGTGATATCTTGTTATCTCCATTTGAGTTATTGATTTCTGAGGCTTGTTTTGTTACTTTATTTACAGGAAGCATGTTGTCTTTGGAAAGCTTATCTCGGGACATGATGTTTTGAAAAAGATGGAGCGAGTTGAAGTTGATGATAGTAGACCTCTTGTTCCAGTGAAGATTGTTGATTGCGGTGAAATTCATGATGAAAAACATGAAGGAACACTTACTGAAAATGGT
This sequence comes from Cymbidium sinense, assembly GCA_021442155.1. Taxonomy (NCBI): domain Eukaryota; kingdom Viridiplantae; phylum Streptophyta; class Magnoliopsida; order Asparagales; family Orchidaceae; genus Cymbidium; species Cymbidium sinense. Next base: position 87,975,092 of record CM038214.1, on the reverse strand, counting down.
TAGTTGTAATGGCTTTTCAACTGTCATCTATTATCTTGTGGTTTAAGTTAGTTTTTGTTGTCTATTCAATATTTTAAATCATGAATAGCTTCTAATTTTTGGGAGATATTTAGATTGTTGTTTAACGTCAGTAAGTACTGAGCATTTATTTGGCTCAAGTATGATATTTATGATTATACTTGCCATCGGCATAATTAGAGATTCCTCCATGTGAAGTATTTCATTATTATTGTATTGTTTGGTGATCTTTTCCCTGAATGACCATGTTTACTTGTTACAATCCTTACAAGACAAAAAGAAGAGCAAGTCCAAGCTGGTAAAGGATGTTTCTTCTGATGGTGATTCTGATGAAGGTAGGCGGAAAAGGAAGCATAAGAAAAGTAACAAAGGGAGAAAAAAAAGGAAAAGAAGAAGACACTATTCTTCAGAATCTGACAGTTCATCTGATTCTGACACTGAACTTTCTGAGACTGATAGTGAGGCAGATTCTTACTCATCTTCAAGTGATATTAGTAGTTCAAGTGATGAGAGGTACAAAAGAAGGAAAAAACATTCAAGGCGTGACAAGTACAAGCGTTTAAAAAGAAAAAGAGATAGGAAACGAGAGAAAAAACGGAGAAGACGAACCAAAAGATCAAGACGCAAGTCCAGAAGGTTACTTGCTGTGCTTTTTAAGTTTTTTTACTTTTTCATGATTTTATTTAGACTTGTGACAAATGTGTGGCTAATGGTTTTTCTTTTGATGATCTTATTTTTCTTCTATGCAAAAAAGGTTGTTATGCTAAAGTTAATTGCTAGAATGTCCATTCTTTCAAACTAATTTAACAAGGGCTTGTTTAAAATATTATGGGTTTAGGAAATTTTTTTTCCTTTTAGTAGCTTCCTTTCTTGTTTTAATGTGAAGAATTCCTAGAGGTGAAAGTTGTTTACAGTGTTTAATTTGTCGAAATGTTTTGATATGTTGCACTCCAAAATTTTATTCTGAAGGTGTTATGCGTTTGGAATTTCATGAATCTGCTGTTACATGTGAACTCCTGTTCTTCTATGTATATGTGCATTAGACACTTAATGATACTATATGTGTGTTGTTTGCATGTTTTTGTCCATTGTGAGTATGAATTCATCGTTAGTTGAGAGGTGAATCACTTCTGGAAAGTTTTGAGGATGATGATTTGCAGTCAAGAGATGTGAATACAGTCAACCTTCCTGAACGAATGACGGTTTGTGAATAGGGGATGTGATAACAACTATCATTCCAATTTATGAATTGTGAAACTTAAGTGACTTTGTTTATAACACTAAATAGTTGGTCAATTTTGGGTTTCCTCGTGTTCTAGTTGCTGATGAATTCACCTTTGGGTGTAGAATAACTGGGTTAATATTTGAATAGGTTGATTGGGCAACCATATTTATGATTATGACTTGTGCATATGAAATCTATAACAGATTTTATTTTTTCTGCAAATTCTACATCCAATAAGTTTAAACTTGTTTTGTTGCTGAAGGTATTCAGAGAGTGACACTGAAACGGAGAGCTCAAGTGAGACAAGCTCCAAGGAAGATGGAGATAATGGACATGGACGGTCTCGGAAGTCTCATTTGCCTACTCATATTTCAGGTATGATTTTTATATATTTCTTGGTCAGCTCAAGTCTTAGCATATCAAGATTCATTGATTTGAGCAAATTTTATGGAGAAGATTGATGTGATGACCAAATTTATTTAGCTCATGCATATTTTCTTCATTAAATTATCAATCCAAGTCTGTTAAACCTAACCCAGTATGCTTTTGTGCTTAGAAAATTGCATTTATTACTAAGCATAACTTTTCAAGTATGAAGTTCCTTGATTCAATATAAAATTCTTAGGCTGGTAACGTTCTTGTGCCTTCTTTTATCCTTTTCATTCATGTTTTCACACTTTCTTTGAGTTTAAAGTTTCAATATCATGCTAGGTTTTGCAAACAATTTATGCTCCTAAATTTATCTTCCCTATTGTAGTTTGACTCTAATGTAGCAAAATGTCTCTGCTGTAAGGTTCAACTTGTCTTTGCATCTACTAATTTTTGCTACAAGATCTTAAAATTTGGGGTTTGCATGAGAAAACTAATTTTATGTGGGAAAAAAATAGCAAGTGATATTAATAAAGTTGTGAAAATGTGCTTTAAAAATTAAAAGGAAAAGTTCCTATCAGTAAGTATAGTTTGTGGTAGAGTTAAAATGTGCAAGAAAAGAGATAAAATAAGAAATTTTGTTATAAACTTTGGTTTAGATATAAAAGTTTGGAGAATTGCGAAAGATATAAAGTGGCTCGTATAGATTAAAAAAAATAATATGTGTTGTAAAAAATTCATCATTTAGTGATCTATATAATATATAGTATGTTCAAATGGCAAAAGATGTATGTATAAGCTGCAAAACAAAGATATAAAAGTAAAGATTTAATTCAAGTGAAGTGTATTAATGATGAAGATTAAAAGCGTTTTCTTTATAAGAGGGTATTCACTATAGGTGGATGAGATTTTCTTATTAGCTTTTCAATGAATGTTGTGAAAATATGATTAACTTTAACGACTTTAGTATCCTAAATAAAAATAGAGATTTTTGTTTATGTTATTGTATTAGTAAAATTGAAGTTTGAAATGCTTTAAAAAAATGATGTGTGAAAAAGCAGTTAAGGCTTGATGATATTTCAATAGAATGTGAAAATATTTATGAGATCAATGAATTTCTTGATTTACTAAATTTTTTAATATTATTTTAAAGATTAAAAGATGTCACATGTGTGGAGAAAGAGTTTGTTTTTTTTTCTTATTTTTAATTATAAGGGGATGCACATGAGTGTGCGTATTATAAAAGAATTAAGTTAATGTGTCATATATTAAAATTATGTGATGCAATCAAACAAACTATGATGGGTTAGGCGAACTGCTTATTTAAGCAACTCGGTGAGTTATTGATTTGAGTCGGATGAAACTCGAGCTCGATTACCTAATGATCCATAATTGAACTTGAGCTATAAATGAGTTGAGCTCGAGCTAGCTCGCGAGTCAGTTCAACTCACTTACGCCCCTAATATAGAGAGATTAAGTAGGATCTACATATTATATTTGTTGATTTAGATACATCATATGATAAAGTTTCAAGAGAAGTGCTTTAGCGATTTCTAGAAAAGAATGGAGTTAATATTGCTTATATTCAAGTCATTAATTATATGTGTACTAGAACTTTGACTTGTGTTCAACCCAAGGAGATTGACCAAATATTTTTTTTCAACAATTGGATTACACCAAGCCCATATCTTTTTGCTTTATTTATGGCTATTCTTTCTAGACATTTATAGCAGGAGGATGTATTTAGGTGTATGTATTTTGTTGATGATATTCTTCTTGTTGATAATACTAGAGGGAGTTCATGAAAAGCTTGAATTATTAAGGTCAACCTTGAAGTCTAAAGGCTTTCATTTAAGTAGATATAAAATTAAATACATGGAATGTAATTTTAGTAGTAGTAGATCTAGTAGTGAGGTTGTGAAAATGGGTGATCAAGTCTTTAAAAAGAGCTAATGTTTTAGATACCTCAGGTCTATTGTTCAAAGTGATGGTGAAATAGATGGGGATGTTATTAGTAAAATTCAAGTTGGATGGTTAAAATGGAGGAAATGCATCGGATCTGTTGTGTGATAGAAAAGTTCCGTTTAGATTTAAGAAAATTTTTTATAAGATGGTGGTGAGACCTGCAATGTTTTATGACGCAAAATATTAGCCAGTAAAAAGGAAACATAAAATTAAGTGTTGCAGAGATGAGGATGCTCAAGTGGATGGATGACTTTACACTTGACAAAATGCAAAATGAATATATTTGTGAAATGGTTGGGGAGCTCTAGTGGTAGATAAGATAGAAAGAGTCATCTTAGATGGTTTGGTTAGATAAAGCGTTAGCCGTCTGATGAATATATTAGATTTGACTTTGTTATGAAAGGTAGAGGTAGATCTGAAAAGACTTGGTTAGGAAGTATGGAAGTATAAAAAATGATCTTAATTTATTAGAATTAAATGAAAATATGACACTTAATAGGGAAAAAAAAGATTCTTGTAGTCGACCCCACATAGTTGGATAGACTTTTTTGTTGTTGTATCCATTAATTTTTGCTGTTAAGTAATACCATTATTCTTTTTGGCTTTATTTTTTAATCTTTTTCATTAAATTTTACTATTTTTGTGCGTTATTTTATAGTTATTATAGATAAAACTATGAAATTTGACAAGGGAGGTAACGTAAAATGCACGAGTTCAAGAAATTTGGAGGAAGTGGTGTAACTGGTGTTTAGGGTGGTGCTAGTGTGTTGTCATGTTTTTATGTTTTATATGTGTAGCATAAAGCCATAAAGTGTTACCTCACTCTTATTACAAAGCCCATTCTTTTGGACTGTTTTGTTGTATCATTGTATGTAGACTCTGATAAATTTAGATTTATATAAATTTTTTAATTTAAATGTTTTAATTATGAAAACCATTTAGTATTTGCCATACTTGGGCATGGGTCGAGGGATGCTCTAAGTTTGCTTGGGAACCTGCCGTAAACTCTATTGTGGGCATAAACTTGTATCTTGTTTAATGGTTTAAGCTTTGGAATCATGATGGTTCAGTTTAATCAGACCCAGGCATAACCTAGCTTTCCTCACCCACTTCGCTATACTAGTACGTTTAATTTTTCAAACCTTTAAGTATGATTTGTTAGCAGTTGAGTAATTTTGAGATTTAGAGGATTGCAATTAAGTATTAAGTGGTATTAAAGATTTGAGAGATTTATTAATTGTTATTCGTATGATCAAATTAAGTTGACCTTATTTTTTGAATCTATTGATTGATTAAGTATGAATTAAGGATTAATTAAGTTAATGGGGTCACTAATTATTTATTAAAGGGTTAAATTAAATTGTGTAAATTATCTTCACAAGTTTCATTCCACATTTCAAGGCGTTCTAAGTATTTTTTGGCTAAGCATGTTGATGATTGTAGATCTCGTGTCAAAAGAGTACCTTTTGTATACTCTTTTATGCAGGACCGTGATATTCACTGCTATGCTATCCGCATAATTTCAATAGCTCAAGTTTCTTTTGTGCATCTCCATATTAGAGTCAATTATGAAGTACTTTCCTTGTGTTATATAAGAATAGTATGGCTCAACATTCATACAACTCATGTTTGGCTTGTTAAGTGTCTATTTGTTATGCAAATGAGTTGACATAAAAACTATGTACCCATCGATGACATGATAAACTCATTTGACATCTTTGTCATAGAATGCACAAGTAGCATCTGCAATTTTAAATTTCAAAGTCATCTAGCAGTCTACCCCATATAGTATTTAGGGATATTAATCTTATTTGGTCTTTACGAGCATCAAGTTCAGCTAGGTAATTGACTAAAGATTGGTTCATTTGCTAAAGAGATGAGCTTCAACAAGGTATTTAAGCCCATTTAGGTAAATGCACTAAAATGTTATCATGTTCCATTCATTTGGATAGGTGTTTTGCACAGAAATAATTGCTCGATAAAAGCTAAGAATAAAGAAGGTACTTTTATTGATTTTTTTTAATGTTTAATTTATTGAATATGCTCTTAATATTAATGAAACTTATAATCTAAATTTTATGCTATTTACTATATTTAAAAATTATTTGAAAAATTTATATTCATTATACAATTTTTTATTGTATAATGAACATGCAATAAGCAAAACAAAAAATATATATATAATTAAGAAAGCAGTTAGCTACTTTCATCCACTAAACATATTTAAAATTTTATGATGGCTAAGAAACTTTGTCATATTAATGAATAAATTCTCTATATTTGGCTCTATTTAAGGTTTTATTTAATAAACTGATCCAAAAATAAAAAATTATAGTTTTCATTAATCAAAACCAAAATCCAAATTATTAAGTTCAAAACCTAACCAAATTATCCAAAATTTTGGTGCAGTTTGGTTTTTCAGTCAAAAATTCAGATTATGCACACTCCTACATTATACTATTATAACCACAAATTATTCTCTAGCAATCAGTGTCTGGGAGGTACCCGTTCAGCTGGCTTGATGAACAATAATGAACTAACAAGGCGACTTAAGAAGATGCAAGGTCGTTCCCTTCCTAGGGAGCTGACAACATGGGTTCGTGTGTGGATCTATTTGTGTTTGTTCAACTTATTTTAGGATAGATGGATTTATTACTAAATTTGTTGTTTTTCTATGGTGCTAAAATTTAGGTTTTAGTTAATCATTGTATTCAGGATGCAGATGGATAGAATTGAGGAAAGTTGATTAAACTTTGAATTTAAGGAAATACCCTCTGTAATTTAAAATTTTAGACTTTTAAATTTTATCTAGGTTTTTTTTTTTCTCCTCATTTAAAGAAGTTTATAATTTTTAAATTTGAAGGAGAAATTTTCTCCGTGATGCTTGCAATTTAGGTAGGACTTGTCAATTGGAAGGAGATATTTAAGGAGAAATATGTGGTGACTCTCTTAACAGTTCATTCCTCTTGTGCAGATTACTGTTCTATAAGCACGGCTATGTCAATTAGGTTGCAACATTTTACTTTTTTTTATTGTTTTGTTTACCAAAGTTGCTTTTCTATCTGTACTGTTTATCATCCATAGGTATTGGCTTAAGGGCTTCCTCAAAACTGCTCCTATTTGCATTGCAGTTGAAAATCAAGCCATCCTAATCTCAGAGAAAGAAGTTACTAGTATTCATCCAACACTAGAGGATTCCATTTTGAATCCTTCAGTGGAATTAGCTAAAGTCTCGAAAGAGAATGGGGAGCTGCGCAGCAATGGCATTACAGAAGAAAAATCTGATAGAAGTGCAGATTTTCTGCCTGCAGCTGGTGACAAACATATCAAATCTAGGTATTTTGATATTTTCTATCACCTCTTATTGTATTATGTTGATGCTTCTTCCACAGCCTGTACTTTTTCTGACATTGATGAGCAGGAGCCATACCAGGAGTCCTAAGAAATCTATGAGCAAGAGTATGAGCATAAGTCCCAGGAGTCAAAGCAAGAGTCCACGTGCAATACCTAAGAGGTCCATCAGCAGGAGCCCTCCTCAGAGTCCCAGTAAAAGCCAGGGCCACGCATCTCAAAGAGTTTCTATGAGAAGTCCAGTTAGAAGTGTCAGCAGAAGCTCTGGTAGAAGCATCAGCAAAAGTCCACGTATGGGCGTGAGCAGAAGCCCTGGGAGAAGCATCAGCAGAAGTCCCATTAGGAGAAGCATCAGCAGAAGCCCTCCTAGAAGCATCAGTGGAAGTCCAATCAGAAGAAGCAGTAGCAGAAGTCCAATAAGGAGTGTAAGCCAGAGCCCAATCGGAAGGATCAAAAGCCCAGTTGCACATAATAGAAGTCCCCAGAAGTTCATCGTAGAAGCATTAGTAGAAGCCCAGCAAGGTCACTTCCTCGAAGAAGTGATAGTAGGAGCTCTGGAAGGGTCCCTGCTCGACGAAGTGTAAGCAGAAGCCCTGTTGTACATGAAAGACGCAGCATCAGCAGAAGTTCATTAAGATCTGCACGGAGAAAGAGTATCAGTAGAAGTCCTGTGAAGGCCTCACATAGAGCTACTAGTCGAAGCCCATTCAGGGACACTCGTAGGAGCACCAGCAGAAGTCCTGCAAGATCAACTGGAAGAGTCGCAAGTCGAAGTCCTATTAGGCAGAGGTCACGTAGAAGTTTGACTAGAAGTCCAATTAGGAGGAGTTTATCAAGAAGTGCTTCCCTAGATGGATCACCAAAGCGCATCAGACGTGGGAGAGGTTTCAGTCAGCGCTATTCTTATGCAAGGCGGTATCGCACCCCATCTCCTGACCGTTCCCCTGTTAGATTACATCGATTTGGTGGAAGGAATGAAAGGGATAGGTGATAAACATGCACATAAAAATTATTAATACTTATCTTCCACTGTTTTATTGTTAAAATACTTCATATTGCCATCTTTTGATTACTTGATTAGATATTCAAGCTATAGAAGTTATCGTGATCGATCTCCACCTAGGAGATATAGAACCCCTCCCAGGTACTGTTGATACTTTCAATCGATGTTCCATAAACATGATGAATCTCGTTGAAGTTTCATACTTGGTTGCAAAATTATATTAATAATGTGATCGGTAGGCATATATTTTTGAACTGCTGCCATCCTTTTTCTTTTGAAATTATTTGAAATCTGCATTTGCAGGTATAGATCTAGAAGAAGCCGAAGCATTTCGAGAAGCCCCATCAGCTACCGGGGAAGGCCGAAAGGTGGATACAGCCGTAGCCCTATACGGAGCCGGTCTCCCCCATCAGAGAGGCTGAGATCTCACGGTAGCTACCGGGATGCATCTCGATCTGAGAAGCATAGATCAATTTCTCCGAGCAGGAGTCCTTCAGGTTCACGGTCCAGGTCTAGATCGCGGTCCTCTCCTGATACTCCCTCTCCTAAACTAGCCAGCAAGGAGAAATCGATTTCGAGGTCTCCATCAAGCAGTCCTCGTGATGGGAAGAAAGGTTTGGTGTCTTACGGTGATGGCTCCCCTGATTCTGCTGGGCAGAAGTGAGTGCTTTTCAGGTATCTGTACTAGTTTTTAGTTATCTTTTTATGAAGAGAGAACGATTGATGGATTCGTATAAAACGCTGGTGTATCGCTTGATGATACTAGGAAATCTATTTCTGGGTTGTTCTGTCTATTATGACGAAAATATGCTCTGTTACTGATGTTAATGTTGTGCTTTTTTTGTTCGACTGTCTTCGTATTTGTAGGATCTCTTCTGGTACAATAGTTTAATTCAGCTGATATTCTGTTCTAGGAATTGGTGAAGTTTCTTTTGTTAGAAGTAGGATCTCTTCTGGTACAAATGTTTTGATTGCCACTTTTTTTGTTGTTGTTGTTCTTGTTGTTGTGTTCATTCTCATAACTTAGTGACAAATTGATACATTTGCTCCGTATTAAATTATATTTGCTAATGTGCAATTGAGTTAAAGATGTACAGATTTGTCATTTGTTAGAGTTTTGATCGTAATTGTTGAATTGTGTGGTATTATAATGTAAGAAATCTTATACTTTATTGTTTTAAAGCTGTTATGTTCTTTTAAATTTAATTCACAATAAAATGTTTATAAGTTCAGCAGCGGATTGAGAACCCCCATCCAAGTTACTACTGGCCAGGCCCATCACTGTGAATTTTAAAGCAAATGTTGTCTCTGTACTTTTTATCATTGGATTGCATACAAAGTTTTAAAGTTGATTTAACACATTCATCTACTCTATGCTCTGCAAAAGTGTGTATGCCTTTAAATTCATTGTTTTATTTTTTTTTTTGGGTTTAAAACAGAGGATTAATAAATCCTTGTCATATGAATTGTGGATAAAGTACGCATCTGAGTGAATTGAGTAAAATCACCTTTTTAACTTGGGCCTGTGGCCTGCATGATTTGTTCGCTTACTTATATGCTCTTTGTTTTCTAATTAATGCCTACATTATCGTTGGAGGCATAATATCTGCTTTTAATGTTTGTTTCTGATTCCTTGAATAATAACATTGTCAAAAACAAAAGTAATTTTGGATGTTTTGTTAAGAAAACACACTAGTATTTAATTTTTATCAAATTTATACGAAATAGATCTATTATTATTATTTTTATTATCAAAATGAAATCTTGTGACATGATCGAGTGATGCAAAATACTTATCGTTATTTATTTGTTATTTTTCATTATAGTTTTAGGATTTATTGAAGTTTGGCTTTTTTTACATGTTTATTTTTTTCAGATGCCCATCGTATTTTTTGGGCTATAGTTTTAATGTTATAAAATCCTTTTGCATGCGTGAGTGATACTTGTTTTAAAATCATAATAGTTAATCTTTCATTAGCAGTATTCAAAAGTACCTTTTTTACAGTAAATAGTTGGAAAATTAGAGAAAAAGCTATCAAATTGTTAATCCAAACAACCTCTATTACATATCACATTTACATGATTTAGGCTTTAGCCATTAAATAAAATTATACTACCCAAAAAAGCACTGCCAAATTTTTTTGTTTTTTTCCCCAACACTTATTTCAAGTTACTGTTGTTATTTCAAGAGTATCAGTATGAATCAGATAGAAACGAAATGCAAAATATGAGTTTTACCATTCAAAATGATTTAAAAGGATGATTCTAATCATCAATCCAATCTCCATAGATGCGCTTACACTTTTCTAATGTGAGAGTTGTCATCCTCGAGCTGTGTTGAGGCATAGAAATAGACTTTGGCTTTATCTTTGGAAAGACATCATCAGCCACATTGGTGCTCACTTTGGATTTGGGACCATCTGCTTCACATTGATTCAATCCAAGCTTCCTTAACTCTGTCATCAATAACACAAAATTGATTTAGAGAGAGAGAGAGAGAGAAGACAAATCCTATAACTAAGAAAAAAAACCCATCTCTTCTGAGGGAGCACTTGCACAGTCGAGCACAAGCCAAGAGTGGAAAGAAAGCTCTCAAGCACATGACCATGGTTGGTTCTACACTTCTATTCACAAATCATCTCTCTTTTATTTATAAGTAATAAACCACTTCAATTCTCATGTTTGATAAAATTATCTTTATTATGGTTTCATTACTTTTGTTTCAGCTTGTCACAGACAAAAGTATCATTCAAAAATAAAGTGTAAGACTATTTATAAATGAGACCATTAAGGATATATTCAGATCCAAGAAAAAAAAAAGATTTTTTATGTACTTTTTTTTTTTTTGAAAGAGAAATGTTTTTCATTTTAATGTTGTTGATATAAATAAATGAAAAAAAAAAAAAGAGTAAGCAAATCCCAAATTAAAATTAGCCATAATCCATGGAGATTGATTTTGAAATGAGTGTAGTGCATGATTAATTAATCCATCTCAAAATAAATTCAATGGCAACCCTAAACTATCAAGATCAAATAGAATTTTAACATCACTACTCAGCATTTTACTGTTGTAAGTTTTATAGCAAATGGATTAGATTCAAGATGAGTATGATGTGTGACCAATCAATTGAAATTTTTAAAAAAAAAAACCACACTCAATGAAAAAAAAGTATCACCATAAAATCAATCTTCATCAAATTTGAATCGGGATATCTTATACTCAGATTTTCTCGTTAAATGAAGAAAGAGTAAAGAATGATAACCTGCATCTCCATGAGCATGTTTGCATTGATCACCAAACGGGCATTTACCAGTAGTTACCCATCTATGACAGAGCTTTGTCTTCCAGTGAACAGAATTTTGCCTTGATGAAGAAGCTCTATGGTCAACTGGGTTATCCTGGAGAGAGCCTGGTTCCACAAGAAGAAAACTGCACTTATCACCATAAGGACAGATTTCCCCAGTATAGAATTTCCTGCATGCCTTGCTCTTATTCAGCTTTTGCTCCTCACTCTGATTCACCCACACTTCAAAAAACCAGTAGAATACAATATAGAAGGAAAAAAAAAAAAAAAAAACAAGAATAATCACAAAGATATCGAAAATAATTACTCTTCTTTTAATCACAGACATCTTGATTATACTAACCATGACCATTTGGTACATTGGGATTCTGTATGGAAGTAGAATAACAATGATCTTTATGAGGAAGCAAAGCACTCTGAGCAGCTCCATTGCCAAGAGGCATTCGAAGTTCTTCAATGCTATGGGCGAAGTTGCAGCTATCACCATTAGTGCAACGCCCCGAGTTGAATCTCACGCACATTCGGGTCTTAAAAAAGAAAGATGATTGTCCCCTTAAGGGGAGATGTCTGTTCGGGGGATAGGGAAAAGAAGAAGGCCTTTGAGAATTTCCCCAAGGATTTTGTTGTGATGTCGCTTGATTCCAGGTAAGCGAACCGTCGAATGGGGGCGGGGGCGGGAAACGATGTGATCATCCATGGGCTTACAAAATCAACTAGTTTAAATCAGATTGGTGAAAAAAATGAGATTGTGAAGTAAAAAAAACTACAAAACAAGAAGGAATCCGATTTAGTTCTTAAAGAAAGATTAAAAAAAAAACCAAAAACAGAGGCGAACCTTTGGAGTGGAAGCGGATGATTTGATTCTATAGTGAAGGATTAAGAGCGTAAGGAGCTGTAAGGGAAAACCCTAAAATCATTGAAGAAATTGCTCTCAAGAGGAGGAATGGGAATTGGAGTTCCGCATTCAGGTAGTATGGAGTAATTATCTCTGCTTCTTTCTGTTAATAGAATCGTTCTTGCTCCCAGCGCCAACGCATGCCGTGTCATTTATATGCGGGCTCCCGCATGCCAATTTGAGTGGGTACACGTGGTCGAAATTTGTTGTAAGCAGCAGGCCCACGAACACGTGGCTGTGCTTCAGTTCGTCGGACGAAAAATCTTCGTGTCCCGCCGCCGCCAACCTACCAGCCGAAGAAACTATTGCCTCCACCCACCGTCTCTTAGCTCGGTTGGTGGGCGTGCTCGACCTCTGGGGCCGATTGATTTCTTCAGGCGGCGCATTTCTCGTAATGGTAGGGAAAAAAAGGAGGGCCCGACATATATGGGTGATGAATGTGGCGTTAGGCCTCTGTGGGATTAGTCATAATGATATCCTCACCTATAAGATAGATGGAGTATTGGGTGGATACTCTTAAAAAAAAAAAAAAAACTATTGCCTCCAAGCGTCCCAACAATTTAAAAAATAAAAAATAATAGTAACTTTGCTTCTTCGTCGTCCACAGGTGGGAAGTCAAGAAAAAAAGGTACATTAAAACGATGAAATAACGTTGCTCTTCCATCGTTAGCAAAACCTAACTAACCGGGAAAAAAGCGAGATTGGATATTCTCCGGCCATGGCGATTCATCTCCAGGCCCACGCTTTCGCCGGAAACCCTCTTAGATTGGCCAAGCTCGTGCAATCACCTAATTCCGCACTTGAGACGTTAAAGTCGCTTCTTTTGAAAGGGTCGGCCGAGGATTTGACGCCGGAGGTGAAGATCCTGGCTTTGAGGAAGGGACAGCCGCTGGCGCGTTCCTTGGATCCTGTAGGAGATTCGACGCCGGTTTGGCGTCTGGGTTGGATATCTCCATCGCAGGTTAAGGAGGTACCTGTGGAATCCTTTGTCTACCTGGGATCGGGGGAAGAGGAAAATGAGGCGTTTTGGGCGGTTGACGTCACTGACGTCGCCACTTGTCGGTTGGGTGGCGGGAGCGATGGCTTTTACTTCGTGGAGCTGAGAACTCTAATGGTTGCCACGGATTGGGCTGATACTGTGCCATGGGGCAATTGTCGATTGCTGGACATGTATGCCTCTCTCTCTCTCTCTCTCACACACACACAAACACACACACACTCATCAGTCAAGTAGGATTTAGTAAACCTTGTAGATCTTGATTTAATAAATAGGAAATCTGATAACGGTTTGTCATGATAACAGTTAAATCTTGTAAAATAATGATAATTTGTTTGAATCTTTGTTTTCGGATTTAAGATATGTGAGGGGACTAAACCTCACAGATCTGTTAAATCCTGCAAATGATGGGATTTAATGAATTTTTGATCTAACCAATGATAGAACTGAAATGAGATTTATCAAAAAAAAAAAAGATTTATAATCTCCAAAATTCTGCTTGGCAGGAGGCTTTAGCTAAATCTTGTTTTAATCCTTCCTAAAATAGGGCATCAAACAGCCCCCCTCTCTCTCAAATGGTATGATTTAAATATTGCTAAGTGCAAGCATACAGTGGCGCTTCTATATGATAAATCCATCCACTAATCAGTATAATAAACTTGTTACCAGCTAGAACATGGATCTTTGGTGCCATAAATCGGCAAAACAACGAGCTTGGTGTCTTCCTAGGCTGCTTTGCTGTTGTGAATGGATAAATGAAGTTGTGTGATAAGCTTTTAAAAAGATTGTGTTATATCAGGAGCTCCATACACTGAGTGCCCTCCTCAATAAAATTGCATGATTCAGCTTCTTATAGTTTGTCTCTTATTTAGGCCCGGGCTTTACTGGATTGGCATAGAACTTCACGATTCTGTGGCTATTGTGGATCCATGACAGCTCCCATTGATGCTGGAAGGCGGAAACAGTGCTCAGATGAATCATGCAAGAAGAAAATATATCCTCGAGTTGATCCTGTATGATTTAAGTTCTTTTTATTGTCTTCTTGCTATTGTTTGTTTATTCATAGTGACTGTATATATAATTTCGGCCAACAGACGAAGTATTACTTTGAGCTACTTGCTTGCATGAATGTAGTATGAAATTTTGAGTATAATTTCATCAAATGTGGCTTTCTCTCAACAGGTTGTTATCATGCTAGTAATTGATAAGGAAAATGATCGCGCGCTTTTGAGCCGTCAGTCAAGATTTGTTCCTCGTATGTGGAGCTGCCTTGCTGGCTTTATAGAGGTACCAAGACAGATTACCTGTGATTTAATTTTATTTGAATGCTCTTGAGTTTAGGATTATATCTTATATAGTATGTTCATTTATTACTATTTGACTAAAATCAACTTGACATGGAAAGTATCATATTCATAAATTGCTTATGATGAAAGAACCTGATGAATGAACTATCCAGTATTTTTCTTCTAAGATTTCATCCTTTTTGTAAAAAAAAAAAAATTATCATTAGCTTTTTAAGGAAATTTTTGTGGGATGATCATTATCAGAGGGGAATAAATGATGAAATAATGAGACAGGTCTGTTGGGTTCTTAGTCCATCAGTATTTCAAAAACTGGTTTCACAATTTGTTGGTGGAGGTTCTTTTTACATTATTTGTTCAATCATACAGCATATTGGTATATGTCATAGTCCATCTGTTTATAAGTTATCTTCTGTAGTAAATTCTCAAATATATCTATATAAGTATGTTTATCTGATTGTTAAATATCCTCTCTGTCTCAATTTATTTAATATTTTAAGATAAGTACTACCTACTTCAGCAGTTTGACAGGTAAGTAAGTTCTTATTCCCTAGCAGCTCCAGTATAGTATTGCTGTTGACATTTCTGATGGATTTCAATCAGATGAAGCTGAATCAGTCCCTGCCTTGAGTTCAGATAGAGTTAGCATTGATGCTAACTTTCAATTATTGCTCCATGATTTATGTTCTGCGCTTGGGTTATCGCATTGCATCCTGTTACTTGGAGCTCTTTTCACGAAAGTGTTAAAGTGTGCATTTTTTTTAGCCAGGAGAAAGCTTAGAAGAAGCTGTACGACGAGAAACCTGGGAGGAAACAGGCATTGAAGTCGGTCAAGTCGTCTATCATAGTTCACAGCCATGGCCAGGTAGCTCCTTTTTTATTTATGCATTTGAATTTGTTATGTTTTCTGGTTGTAATCCATCTTTCTTCTTCTGTGAGGAGGCTGTCTTTCCCTCTTCTATTTAGTAGGGTTCACATTGAGGAAAATAGAATCAGTTATGTCACCACCTGCCTGCCTCACATAGTCTAATCTGGATGTTGTTGTTTGCATGGGAAATAAGCTTTTTTTTTCTTCTGCAAAATACATAAAGATTATTGCATATCATTAGTAAATCTAATGTTTTTAGAGCTTTGTATAGTCTTTTTTTAAAGATTATATTTTTAAATTTTGTCATCTTAAATATTTCAGTTGGACCAAGCAGCATGCCATGTCAATTGATGGTTGGATTCTTTGCATATGCAAAGTCACTTGAAATTCGTGTGGACAAAGCAGAATTAGAAGGTATCACTCTGAAACTCACTTTTTTTCTGTAAATAAAATTTGGTTGGTATTTACTTAACTTTTTATATTTTTCATGATATTATCTCATCTCGCATGCTACTACTATAACATTTTCTTTCTATTTTAAACGAACCCTTGTCCTTGCTTAGCATCTCCAGTTTATTCGCAGACGCTCAATGGCATAACAAGGAGGATGTCAAGAGGGCGTTGACAGTCACCGATTACGAGAAAGCTCAGAGAACGGCGGCCGTGAAGGTGAACCAGATTTGTAAAGGGGTTGAGAGAGGCCAGAGTTTATCTTCAGACTTGAAGGTAGAGAGTGATAAATTTTCTCCCATGTTCATTCCTGGACCATTTGCCATTGCTCACCACCTTATCTCATCCTGGGCTTTTGATGAATCTGTGACGCCAAAGCAGCAACTCAATTCTGCTTCCAACTTGTGAAACTACTCCCAGATTACTTGGTTTCTACTTTGAACTGATATTTGTATAACATAAAAATGAGATTACTTAGTAACTATATTGTTATTGAGTTTTATTGCATGGAAGTTCATTATTTATTATTGATGTTTTGTTCTTACAAAATTCAATTATTCTGAAAATTTTATTTAATAGAACGTGAATCTTGTTATAGTTTCTAATTGAAAACTCACTAAGTAAATTTGAGACTAACCTATAATGGATCTAAATATCTCAAAAAGATAGAATAAAATAACATCAAAAGTAGCATAATCTAAATTCAAATCTGGACCTCTTTTTTTGCATGGGAAAAGATCCAATCATCAAACTATGACTACTGCTATAACTATTTTATTTAAAGCTAAAATAATCTGAACATAATTGAATGGAGAATAGAGAGTTGCTCGTGTTCATCACTTATTTAATGAATTATTCGAATAAGAGCTATTTAACAAGTTGAACATAAGCTATTCGCGAATAACGAGTTTTTTTTAATAGCTTTAGTTATATGAAAACTTTAAACATTATATAATTATATATATAATTGAAGCTTTAGAATGTAAGATATTATGATAAGTTCAAAACATTCATAGAAACGAAATGCATGT
Source organism: Cymbidium sinense (assembly GCA_021442155.1). Lineage (NCBI taxonomy): Eukaryota > Viridiplantae > Streptophyta > Magnoliopsida > Asparagales > Orchidaceae > Cymbidium > Cymbidium sinense. The sequence goes on along the minus strand of CM038214.1, from coordinate 87,958,311 downwards.
TCTATAATTAATTAACTAATGATGCGTGTATTAAACAAGCATATAATAATTAAGTGGAATAATTATGATGGAAATAAAAAAAACTGAAAGATTTGAGGACTAAGAAGAAGTGCTAAGTGGCATTTGAAATATGTTGTCAATGATTAATTTATTGATGCTATTTTTTTATCTTTTAGAAGAATAAAATTTATTATTATATCAATTGTATTATATGTATTACATTTTTATTTAGTTTAGATAAGGCAAATTTTTTAAAATAGGTTTAGTCTTAATCGTAATTAGCAATTTAGGCACGAAAATTTTTTTTTTTAGCAAAATAGGTTTAGTCATATGTTCAACGGACTGGCGATGATACGTCAATAAACGGCGGTTGGTTTTTTTTTTTTTTAACTGGGGCAGCTTTTATATTTTGCTCATATCGGAGTCATACGGTGTTGGAATCTTACGAACTTGGTATCGTTGGAATCGTAACAAAATTTTTTACAACTTTCATGTTGGTCGATATTTAAGATTGTGGCGATGCTAGTTTTGCGAATCGTGCAAAATTACGTCTGAGATTTGGCGGTAGATTATTTTCAGCGTAATCATCTGATGCTCGAATCTAGCGAATTGGTATCGTTGAAATCGTAACAAAATTTTCTACAACTTTATGTTGGTTGAAATTCCCATGACCGTCTTCTCTTCTTATTATAGGTATTTTTTTAATATATTTTTTTTGTTAATTATAGCACAATTATTACTTTTCAACATTATTAGATTATTCTTATTGAGGTATTTGATTCTACTATAATTTTTGTTGAAAATATAAATTGGATAAAATCAAAATTTAAATAATTTTATTTTTTATTTTTAGAAATATTTAACTAAAAAATTATATTAAGATTTATACTTAGTTGGATAGTTTCTTTGGTTTATATAAAATTGATTAAACTCAATTACATAATTTTATTAAAAACATTAATTATATTAGATAAGATGATGGAGAGTTTTGGATAAATTTATTTATTAATTATATTGTATAAGATGGATGATGTTATAATAACGTAAATAATTAATCTTTAAGAAATTTTTGAGAATAGTTCAGACAGTTTTACATTTTTTACATTATCATCCTCAAAGAGATTAAAATATATTTTTTAATTAATCATGTCATAATTAACATTTACAGTGAAAAAAGAAAGCTCAGATAATATATAAAAAATTAGAATAATTGTTCTATAATTAACAAAAAAAATGTTAAAAAAATCTTGTAATAGAGAACTTTGTTCATGATAACAATTGTAAATTTGAAAACGTAAAAGTTGTAGAAAATTTTATTGATTTCAACGATTCTACATTTCGATCTGTATTTCCAAATACAATGACATCATCTCGAAATTTCGGCTTCAGCGATTTTCTGTAGCGTTCAAAAACCCTACGTGTCGGATACAATTTTAAATTTTGACCAACGTAAGTTATAGAAAATTTTATTACGATTCCAACGATACCAAGTTCATTAAGATTCCAATGTGACCGATCTGCAAAATATAAAAACTACCTCAATTTTTTTTAAAAAATCAATGTTCAACGACTGCGTGGTGGCGTCGGTCGTCAATTAGCTAAAAAATTTTTTTTCGTGCCTAACCTACTAATTACGATTAGGACTAAGCCTATTTTAAAAATTTTGCCATTTATATAATTATTATATCATTAATTTAATTTTTTTAATATTATATATTTAATTTTTTAAAAAATAAATGTATCTCATATTTATTTAATATTTTATCTGTGTTTTATACTTGGAATGTCCTGAGTCCTGGCTCTTAGTTTTGAGTTCCTACCGAATGGGAAAATCAATTAGCCCCTACATGTACATTACAATTGGCAGTATCCTCATTTGACTATTGCTGAGAGAGTGACATCTGTCAAACTCACACATTTTGTTCGAAAGAAAATCAAAAATAAATAATTTTGCAGAATATTATAAGATGATGAATTTAGATTAATTTAATAAATATAATATAGCTTTATTCATAATAATAATAATAATAATAATAATAATAAATATATTATTTGTTCCTATTCTTCTCTAAACGATAAGCCACCTAAGCAACTGAGCCGATTCAAGCTCGGGCCGGGCTGACCGGTTAAACCCGACCCACCGTTTGGCCATTCGCACTGATTATTTATTTATTTACGACCTTAGCTTCCGCCTCCATCTCCCGCCTTCCTATTGCTCCAACCCCCATTGCAGAACGAAACAATTTGTTCTTCTCATAAAAGCTTCCCGCTGCTCCTCATGGGCTGCTTTATTGTTATATAAACCCTAGAGACGATTCGGCCGTTTCAAGGCCGGTTATTTTGTCTTCTTTTGATCCCAGTCAGTACTCCCAGGCGGTACAAACCCTTCTGCAGGCCACGAAGTCCTTCGAATATGACATGATCCTTGTCGGAAGTCTCGTCCTAACCTTATTTTATTTTATTTTTTCAGTTGGGTTCTTCTTCGGTGTCCCGTCGTCTCCAAGGTTCGGGTGCTTATTCTGTCCTTCTTTTGAGGGATTTGTGAAGGCCTTTCTTTGGTTAAGAATAATTTGGACGTGGACGAAGCAGTGTTTGGTGTTTGGTTTTCGTTTCATTGGAGGTACAGCAATGTCAGGGGGGACGCCGCCGGGCAGTTTGCGGCAGAGAGGCAATCAGGATTATGCATCGAACGGGGATGATCTTGATGACGATTCTTGTTCGAGCCTGACGAGTTCGTCATCTTCGTCGCCGCCATTGGTGCGCCTGGCGGATAGTTGGGTTGATGTTATGGAGAATACCATTTGGTTACTTTCTGCCGCGTTCACATTTTACTATGGCGATGGCCATCAGAATTTCCTGCGCGTATTGTGGTCGGATTCAAGGCTTAACCGGTATGGTTCAAAAGCGCTTTTATTTCGATTTGTGGATCTTTAATTATTCTGATGTTCTCTTAAAGATTCGTAAACTTTATGGTCGTTTTCTTTTTTTGAGGACAATGCTGCTGTGTTGCCAGACTGATGATTATGGATAATTTTGACTGTCGCAGTTGTTTAACTTCGATTTTTTTTTTTTTAATTTCATTGTGAGTGCATGAATGGCTTGAAAAGATTCGTTACAGACTTTGGTTTATATAAGCATTGAATCGAAATCAAGCAGTAAATCTTTTTTATCTCACTCACTGTTGGAGGATAGGATTTCTCTTATCAGAATTTGTAAAATATCATAAGCTCGACGATAGAGGCATTTCTTTGCTTTGACTAAATGGTAATATTATTGTTTTTGGTATCACATTCTATGGGTATAAAGGTTTCTTTGAACAAAATATATTAGCTTTGGTTAGCATCTTTTTTTCTGCAATTAGTTGTTAATGAACCTTTTTTTTCTTAATTTGATGTTTATCACATTTTTAGAGTAATGATTTGGCTGCAATGTGCTCATCAAACGATCTCCTGAACTTTCATCGGAGGAGGCGTCTAGATTATGCCCTTTTGCATCACTTTTTGGTAAAGCTTGTATATCTAGACTAATCAAGGATGAGCGCTTTATATAGACATGATTTACATTAAAGATAACATGATGGATCGAGGATATCAACAAAATTTTATTTCAGTCTACATGTTTGATCTGTTTCTGTATATTCAGAAGAAAAACATAAGAAATTTCTGCAATGATTTAATGGACAAAAATAGTTGAGAAAAGTATGTTTAACTACAGCTCCAATGAAATCAAATAACTAGTTCGACAATTGTTTGAATTAGTAATGATATTGTCATGGGCAATTTTAAAATAGTCATGTGATTATGTACTTGATATATTACATTAAAATTTATCAAATCAAGCACAAATTGTTTAAAAATAAATTATGTACTTATATTGAGCTTCTCAATAAGACGAATCCTCGAATAGCAAGAATGGGTCGATCTAAGTCTAAATAAACTCAAATTAAGCTTCAAAAGTGTAATTGAAAATTTTAAGTCATTAATTGAATAGTTAAATGTTCTCTAAATCTAGTGTGTTTATAGTCGAATCGAGCGACTTGACGAGAGAAATCCAAGGAGCCTAAAATCACTGAAATTGATTGTCGTTGAGATATTAAATCCTCAAGAAATTATTTATGATCAAGAGAATTAATATGAACCGTTTGATAGAATTCTTTGAAAAATTGGCTAAAGTTACCTCTCGCAAAATTCTATAAATATGACTTCATTCTCACTATGAAAGGAAGAGAATTAAAGGAGGTTTGGAAGAGAGGTAAAGAGATAAGCTTGGAAGCTTGAAATCATCTACCCACCATCAATGATTGTTGCAGCCAACCATCACTAAAGATTGTTGTACTGTTGTTGTCTGAATTCTTTAGCTTATAATATCATATTCTTCAACGAAAAAGAAGAGTGTAATCTTATAATTTCCAAAGTTTTAAATTGCTCAATTGACTATCGAGTCATTTTTTATCTATGAGATAAGGTGTAAGCTTGAAGGCATTTTAGAGGTAAGCTTTAGAATTAACAAATTGCACAAAGTAAAAAGTATTATACACACATCAAAGTATAAAGAAAAAAGCCTCATAATTTATTATTATATTAGAATATAACAGAAAAAAATATCCTAACATAGGAGGAAGTAATGAAGTGCACAAAGTATCAAGTAACATATTAATATATTGACATCAAATCATGAAGTAAGAAGTGTTATACTAATATTAACTTAGCATAATATATTAAAGTAAAAACTAATGACAAAAATTTAAAATAAATTTAAAATAATAAGTTTTTTCTTCTACTATAATTATTAAACATCCAAGTAAAAATATCACAAGTAAAAATGATAATAATGATGGCCAACACTATCTGTGAAGAGAAAGAGGGCATAAGAGGAGAAACGTTTAGGTAATATCTATTTTGAGACTAGCTACATGTGTGTTAAGACATGCATATCATTTCAACAATTAATATTTATTTTTGAATTTTTAAATCTAGATATAAAAGTGCATGCCTCACAAAAACTAAGGCGAGGGGAGCCTCGAGGCAGTCCTCACATTAGGTGAGGCGTACGCTTCATATAAAATCATTGTGATTTTTTTCAAAAAAAAAAAAAAACACTGAAGCGGATATTTTATTGCACAATTTTAAATAAGAGTAATTTTAATTATATAGTGAACCATTTTGACTTATAAGACCCCATGGTTTTTTCCTTTTTAGGATTTTCCATAAATGATTTTGTTGTCTCTATTTATATGTGTGCTAGATATTTATGTGAGCTAAGATCTAATTTTTTTGTCATTAAGAATTTACTAATACGCAATAGTTTGATGTTTTGTGGGAAATATTCTATTTCCATCTTCATAATAGTTGAAAATCAAATTTCTAATTAATGATAATACCATCTACATGATAGAGAAAATCCTGGTTTCGAATAACATGTGCATAGAATGTAAAGATTATTAGGCTCGGATCTTTTAGCTCTTATTAGAAGCTAGGTGAAAACTCTTACTATTATCTCAAAAAGTCATCCACATCAATATTTTGAATATGATTATAATAAATAATCTCATTAGTCATTTATTTGATTTTCAATCCTAGAAGCAAGCTAAGGTTGGGGGACAATTTTAATATTGAAAAGGAAATATTTTGGCATAATTGTGATTATAAAAGCTTGTTCATTTTATCATTCTTATGAAAAAAATTAAAATATAGACTAAAGAGCAATTTTGGCTACCACCTTAATTGTATGTCTTGGTATTAATAAATCCCTCTATCAATATCTTGTATTATATATAAGACAATATTATCAACAGTTGGACTTCTATTATTAGGAAAAGACTACAATTGTGGAATGATACTAATTATTAAAATGCAGATAAAATTTCACATATTTAGCATTTGTGGTGTGCTTCTTACTCTAATAAAGATTTAATCAATCTTAAGGGATTCAATTCAACATCTTCCACACAAGTTAACGTCATCGAATAAGACTCTAACAAATAACCTCTACCGGTTTAAAACTTTTGACATCTTCCACATATGTTAACACCACTAAATAATACTATGACAAACAATCTTAGATAGATCAAAAATTCTTGATAGATTTCTCTCCTACGAGCCCATGAACTAACCTTGAAAGGAAGTTGGTAGTAGACATAGTTCTCATTAAAATGATCCATGAGAGTAGGTCGCAGATTGGGTCTCTATCGATAACCCTTGGAAGACACCTTTGAAAAATCCTAGATATAAGCTAGTAGTAGACTACGATTGTAAAAGGATACTAATTATCTAAATGCAGATAACATTTTAAATATGATTTAGATACAAGTGGTATTCATCTTACCCTAATCAAGATGTAATCAATCTTAGGGATTTGATTCAACTTCTTTCATATAGGTTAGTATCATTGAGTAAAACTCTAACAAACAACCTCGATGAGTCAAAACTTTTGACCTCTTCTCACAACGTCACCGAGTAATACTCTAACAAACAATATTCGATTTGTCAAAACTTCTTGGTGGATTTCTCTCCTATGAGGCACTCTCATGAGTTAACCTCAAAAGGAAGATAGTAGTGGGTATAGTCCTTAGTAAAATGACCCCATAAGAGTAGATGATAGATTGGGTCTCCACCAATAACTCTTAGAAGGTGTGCCCTCAGGACGCCTTGATAGGAAGTTAGTAATAGATAGGATCCACACTAAAAATGCTCAAAAAGACAAGTGGTTGACAAGATCTTCACTCATTAAAAATCTCAAAAGGCAAAAGCCTAAAAAAGTAAAGGTATATTAAAAACCTTAGAAGATGAAAGCTTTAAAAAGTATATATATATTGAAAACCTCAGAAGACGAAAGCTTCAAAAAATACAAGTATACAAAAACCTCAAAAAGCTAATAGTTTCTGAAGGTATAGATACATAAAAATGTCTAAGAAAGTATAGGTGCACAAAAACCTCAGAAGACCAAAAGCTTTGAAAGGTACTAGTGTATATATATTTAATGTATTTGTACTATTTGAGATTTTCATCTTTTAAGATTTTCATGATATATGTACCTTTTAAAGATTTCTTCTTCTAAGACTTTTGATATATTGTACATCATAATCCTTTTAAAGCTTAAAGCTTGAAAAAGATACAAAATGTTCACTTGAAAATTTATATTGTTGTTTGGGGCAAAAAGTTTTTAAGACAATAAATATATAATTTTTATATTGAGGGGCAAAAGCTTTAAAAGACATAAGAGATGAACTGGAGTCTGCGAAGGGAGTATCATCTATCCAAGACAATTTTAAACCTTTATATAGAGAAACCTAGTATAACATTGAAGTTTGAATGCGGGATACGCGTAGCCTATCCAGGACAGTTTAAACCTCAATATAGAGAAGAACTAAAGCTTACTAAGGAGAATTCATGTATTATTTGTATAAGATAGTGGAGGAAACCAATAATTATGAAGAAGAAGACAAAATGGACCTGAAATTACACTGGAGCTTGAATGCAAGATATTAATCGACTATCCAAGATAGTTTCTTACCTCATCATAAAGGAGACTGGAGGCTAGAAGGAGGATACGCGCATGATTTATACAAGATAGTGGAGAAAATCATGAGAAAAGAATGAGAGAAGATGTGCCACTTTTCCTCACACATTGGGAGGTATTTATAAGGGAGAAATGTCTCTTCAAATTCCTTAAATATTCAAATTTTATAAAAAAATCATTCAAATTTTATAAAAAACTCATTCAAAGTCTATTAAAAATATATATAAATAACTTCTCAAATTCCATAAAAAAACTCTTCATATTTTTAGTAAAAAAATATTTCATCTTCCTCAAAAAAAGAAGAAGAAAACTCTTCTTCTTATTAAAAAAGAAACTGATTTATATTTCTAGTAAAAGAAATACTTTTCATCTTTTTTTTTTTTGAAAGAAAAAATTCTTCATCTTCTAAAAAAAATTCTTCACATTTCTAATTAAAAAAGCTTACTTTTCTAAAAAAAAAATAATAAAAAAATAATAGTAACTATATATCATAAAAAATAATACTTGTTTACAAATAAAAATATTTATAAATATTAACGTATGAAAACCAAAATATTTATCAATAGATTATTAAAAATAGCTATTTTTGAAAAATAAAAATTAATATTGAATTTTGCATAATTTCCAAAGGAAAAGACTTTATAAACTTATAAAATTTACTATTTTGGAAAACAATATTTGGTGTCTAAAAATAAGATGACAAATAATTTGTCACATTAAAATTTGTTAAATTAAGCATGAATCTCAAGTCATTATGTATATTAAATTTTTTTAAATTAAATTAAAAATCATTCAAACATTGATTTTAATAAATTTATAGTCATATTGAACGTCTCGATGAGACAAATCCATCAACACTAAGAATGGGCTAATTTGAGTCCAAATGAACTCAAGTTAAGCTTCAAAGGTGTAATTGAAAATTTTGAAATATTAATTATGTTTAAATAATCCTCAAATTTAACATGATTAGAGTTGTATCTAACAGTTCGATGAGATGAATCCAACAAGCTTAAGATTATTCAATCAAAAATCCTCAAGAAATCATCTAATAGAATATTTTGAGATTTTTGCTTAAGTTATCAAAATCCCCTCCTACAACACTAAAACAAGAACTCATTCTCACCTTGAAGGGGAGAGAACTAAAGGAGGCTCGAAAGAATGGTGAAGTTAGGGGTGTGCGTTTGGTTGATTTGGATGGATTGGATGATAAATTTTTAAAACCGATTGGTTTTGGATTCCTAAAAATATTAAACCAAACCGACCAAATAAAATGCAAAACCAAACAAACCGAATAATAATTTGGTTCTGTTATTTTGGTTTGGTTTTGGATAAACCGAAGTTGGCTATATTTAAAAATTATTTGCATAATTTTTTATTGTATAATGAACAAACAATAAGAAAATTAACATAAATATAATAAAAAAAATGCAATTTACTACTTCATGCGCCAAAAAAATATTTAAAGCTAATTTTTAATTACCTGAACGATGTTTTGAACTTAGAAGTTGATGAAACCATATTACCATATTATGAGACTAAAATATTTTGAAATTTTGGATAATTCCTCAAAAAAAACATATCAAGTATTCAAAAATAAATAAAATAAATGTATAATAAGCCTATTATACATAAATTGATAATACGTATTATATATAATTACTTTGGTTTATTTTGTTTCATCCAAAATTTTATTTAACAAACCGATCCAAAACCAAAACCAAAGTTTTCATTAATTAAAACCAAAATCCAAATTACCAAAATTGAACCAAATTACTAAAAACTTTGGTTCGATTTAGTTAAAACCAAATAATGCACACCCCTAGGTGAAGCGCTGAGTTTGAATTCATCCACCATCAACAGTTAGTATCTATTTTTGACAGTCATTGCTGACAACCACTGGTGGTCATTACAGTTTGACCACCACCAAGATTGTTGGAGCCTATTTATTTTACCAAGTTATTATTGCTTGAATTCTCTAGCTTATAATCTCACATATTCTAATGAAAGAGAAGAGTATAACTTTGAAATTTTTGATTATACAGTGGACTCTTTTTTTTCCTTATTGAATTTTTCATGTAAAAAATTATGTTGACTTTATCTGTGTGTGCTCGATATTTTTGTGAGCTATGATTGAATTTTTTTCTCTATGGTTGAGAATTTATTAGCAAACAATAGTACTAATTATGGGGCATGCATATTTGATAAGTACACCTAAACCTACATGTCTGATACATGAAGAAGGATGGAAGAAGCTAAAGAAAAATCCAATTTCAAATTTAAATCTTCCAAAGGATAATATGTTTTTAAATGGCAGTAAATATGAAAAGTATATACTATATAGGCATAAATCACTTTAATTAATTTTAATCGTGATGAACAAAGGAACTCTAATCAGTCCATAGGCTGTTGCTTCACTGTTGGCAGTTTTTAAACTCGTTCTGATAGACATATGCAAAAACCATTTTAAATCCTTGAAGAGCAGTTCACTTTTTGCTTTAGTCTTGTTTGTTCTATCCTTGGTGGTGGATGAGTGAAGGAAATAAGAAATTTTTTTTGCAAAATTTTAATTCGGATATGAATGGAAGGGCTCCTTACTCCAGGTTAAGTCAATTTTACACATGCTTTAATAATATCAATATCCAATGTTCATTACTGTATTAATATCTGTATCTCTCTCTTTCTTGTTATATTTTTCTTACTCTTAATATTTTCTTTCACAGGAAGGCTCTTTACATTGGTCTAGTTATTAATATTCTAGATCTATGCCTTATTATATATAAGGTTCTTCGGGCAAAAAATTCCAAAAAACCATATGTAAATGAAGCCTTGCGTTCAATGGCACCTGCGGTGATTTTTCTTGGACTCATCTCATTCTTCTTGTAAGTAGTTTTATTTTTCTGAAGATCTTGTTGATGTCCTGCAGAAATCCTTCTGCGTGAAGAATGTTCTACCATATGTTTGTATGTTTTAGCAAAACATGGTTGAAAACGATGCTAAATTCTTTTATTTTACAGGTTATCATATGGTTTGTGGCCTATTTGGGGCTTCTTGGCCATACCTCTTCTGGTATAATACAGATTTCTTTTCCCAATGGCCAAGAGAAATATTTTTCATCTTTTCAGAGAAACTTCTAAGTTTTATATCCTTTTTTACAGTTTACGCTCTTGATGGCTTCCATTGTTGTATTAACATATCTGCTGTTTGGAAGACGAAGATCTCAATCTGATACAGAACGGACTGATTGAAATTGGAGCTCCTCATATGGTATAGAACTTTTAGTGATGAAGATTCTGCAAACACTCACCCTATTTTAGAAATTTTGTTCTGATCACTCATACATTTTTGGTTTTCATTAAGATTATTACCATTTTTAGAAGTAGAGATCTCTATTGTTTTAGCTGGCTCATCCCAGTTGTGCAGAAGTCATAAAGCCTATCGAGTTCAGAAGGCACAATTTGATCAACAAAACATGATTTTTTTTTTTTTTTTTTGCTTAGTTTGGCATAGACCTTTATGAATTCATTTCCTTCGTTCATTTCAAAAGATGTGCAGATATTTGATTTACATTCTTGCTAGTTTTGTTGGTACCGTGAATAATCTGGAAGAACAGAAGGGTTTCTGCAATTTTTCAAAATTTTATTTTGATAACCTATAACTCGTTGTATGGTGCAAAAGGTTCATTATCTGTTAAAAGATTCAATTTATATTGTAATTTTTATTATGTCCCAATATATATTCAAGACATACGCAGCTCACTTAGCTCGTTATAGAACTCAACCCAGACTAAGTTGCAACTCGCTCAAAGATTAAGTGATCACTTAGTCTAGGTATAACTCTAACAAGGAACCTACCACCTCACCATAAGAGCTTACTAAGTGAATTGGCCCAAAACGTCAAAAGTATTCGAGTAGGGAACTGATCAGCTACTTGCTTAAAGTGCAATTTGATAGGGCCTCAGTAAGTGCACTTGCCCTTTATTATGGACTTGATCAGTCATATCATTAGGAAGGCCATGTTAGTAGAAGATCGCCTTCACTATCATATTAGGTTACTATACACATGTCTATGTTAGAGTAGTCCAAATATTTGTACATCATTTTTATTACTTCCTTATTTGTAGTTTAGCCATCTTTGCAACACTCATATTTCAAGACTTTTTGATCTCAGGAGGCCTTTAGAACTTACACTGCCTTTTAAACTCATATTATGTTCTTTCTTTAAGATTAATAAAGAAAACTCTTCCAAGCACTCTCCACCTCCTTGTTACTTCTTTCTCTGCTTCACCAAGTTAGCCTCACAAAAAAAAAAAAAAAATCTAGTGGGTATTGCCCATAGACCATCCAAGATTCAATTCCCTATTTGCACATATTAATTTGATCAAATTAAAATTCATAGTGTATTTCATATTGTATGACATTTTGAGTATTTAATTAGCTTAAAAATATTAATAGAAATCATTATGGTATGCACAATATAGTTTTTATAAATACTTTTAACTAGGGCTGCAAATGCACCGAGCGTTCAACAAGCTACTCGTGGCTTGGCTCAATCAGAGCTCATTTATGTTTGTTTGATTAACCAATGAATGAACACAATAGCTATTTCACTGATTTAAATGAACAAGTTTGAACAACTCATATTCGTTCATTTATGTCACGACGATTATTAAAGTCGAAGTTTCGATTAAGCCTTGTTCATAAACAATATCATTTAAAGTTTTATTTTTAGGCTTAAAAAACTTTAATTGATACAACCTGTATATATTTATGAACAAGTTGCTTGCAAAGAAGCTCGGTTAAAGTTCATTTATTTTATTGAATGAGTTGCTCGTTAATAAGTTCGATAAGTCCAATCTGAACCAAGCTTGCAAACAAATTCGAGCTGAGCTTGAATAAGTAATTTTTTTTTTTTTTTAAGTGAGCTCAAGCTTGAATACCATTCTAAAAACTCGAATGTTGGGCTTGAGCTCGAGCTCAATAATGATAAAAAATTTGAAATCGAATAAGAACATACTCGACTCAACTCTGTTCGTTTGCAGCCCTGCTTTTAACACCAATAAACACTTTGTGTATAGGGATATTTTGAGTACAATTAAAATAAAATTAAAAATAGCTAAAATTTTATATATTTTAGCTATTTTTTATTTTTTATTTTAAATTATGTTCAAAATATTTATATAGAAAGAAATAGCAATTTTATAAGTCAATAGTGATATCGCGAAAGCTTAGAAGGATGTGCTTATTAAATGATTGTTTAAGGAGAGTTACTATACTCGAAGTATCTAGCCAAATGACATGTCACCTTGGTCGGATAAAAATAAGATAAAGTTGACATATTATAAATCACTCTATTGAGTTACCGAAAAACATAATTTATAATATTTTCATGTCTGTCCTGAATTATATAGTACATAATAATTATTATTATGTAGTAAAAATTTTACTAATTAAAGCACGAAACTTGACATCGAAAGTAATCTGATCTTGAGTCGAGACTAGTCAAACACTTAAAATATCATTAGAAATTTTAAGATATTAGTCGAATCCCTAAATGATTCATAAATATGAAGTGTTTATAGTCAAATTGAGTGTCTTGACGAGCTGGATCTAATAAGCCTAAGATCTCATAATTATGATTTTATTTTAGCATTCAAATATTTAAAATATTTTAGATGATTGAATGAATAATATCACCTTATTCAGATCAAAATAAGATTGAATTGACATATTATAAATCACTCTATTGAGTTACCTAAAAACTTAATCTATAATATTTTCATCTCTATATATTGCCCTGAATTATATAGTACATAATAATTATATATTTGTTATAATCATATATTAATTTTATTGATATATCATTTTTAATGATATGCTACCTTAATTTGTTAATAATTATTTTAATCATATATTATCATACAATGCTGTTAATAAATTTAGTTAATGTTAATTCAAAAAAAATATTCTATTGACATATTTTTAAAATGACTCTTTATTTCCATATTAGGGTATCTTCATTCCTACAGTAAGTATCCTTATTTTTAAAATTTTATGATTCAGAATAGCACCAAAGTCTAAATCTTTAATCACAATAAAGATCTTCATCATTAGACATTATTGTTTACTTTTATAATTTTTAAAATAATTCAACTTTAAATTTTAATAGTTTTTTAGTTAAATTAAATATCTTAATGAGACTAATCCACCAGCATCAAGAATGAGTTGATTTGAGTCCAAATGAGTTCAAATCAAATTTCAAAAAATTAATTGAAAATATAGTGATATTAATTGAATAATCAAATAATCTCTAAATCTGGCATGTTTATAGTCGAATTAAATATTTTGATAAGAGAAATCCAACGAGCCTAAGATCACTCAAATAAGAAGTGATTAAATCGTTTAATTCTTGAAGAAATTATATATGATTAAGGGGATCAATATGGACCATTCGATAAATGCTTTCAAATTTTAACTAAAGTTACTAAAAAGTCTCTCAAAATTCTATAAGTAGAACTCCATTCTTATTATGAAAACAGAGGATATTTGAAAGAGATGTGAAGAACTTAATTTGAAAGTTTGAAACTATCCATCACCAACAGTCATATCCACCTTTGACAATCATTATCAATCACCATTAATAATTATTATAGTATGACCACTACCATACTCATGTTTTAAAGTTATTATTGTGATTTATATAACCAATTTTATAGCTCCATCTTCTCAATCTTAAAAGAAAAATAAAACATTATAATATAAAATATATAGTAGATTATTTGACCTAGGTTAGACTATAATTTTTTATTTTTTTTCTAAAATTTTTTACTTAAAAAAATTTAGTGTTATAGATATTATCTCTAATTATTTACGCGCGTGCTGAATTTTCATTTAGAGTTAAAACTCAAATATTTTTATTTTCTCATCATAAATTTTCTGACACATAATAATACTAAATTATTTATCTACTTATATATTTATTCAATAATATACATAATTTTTAAAGCATATATATTATTTAAAAAATTAATATAATAAACTATAATTAAATAATAAATCATAATCAAATGAATATTTGTTATATTTTTATTGAGCACTTTATTAAATAATAAATAATATGTTTACGAATATGAATGGATAAGAAATTAATGTTTAAATTTATTCCTTCATACGATTAAATTTTAAAATTTTATTTAAACTTATTTAATTATATACATTAAAAAAAAGTTATTAAATTATTTATCGAGTGCACTTATTCACTTAGAACGGGCCTTCCCGTGTGTTTTAATGGCGCGTATCTCAACGCGTACGTGTCGCATTTCTGTGCCCCACGCGCTGGAGAATGTGAACGGTCTCTAGTTTTCGATTTACTCCCCTACTAAATACTAATTAATTATTTAATATGCCCTCGAATATCTCTTATTTGGTTTCACGAATAAATTTCAATCCCGCCACTGATTGTTTTGAGTTCCCGAAGGTCTTCTCAGAACCTCTTTCTCACCATCACTTTTCCTCCCTCCTCGATTTGCTACTTTTTCTTTCCCTTCGATCCACTTTCTCTTTTCTCCTTTTTGATGAACTTTTACTTTTTAGGGTTCCTTTGATCTGTTCTTCTCCTTTCCGGATTTTCCTTCAGGACGGTATCATCTTGGTAACTCTAAAAGTTGACTGCGCATCGAGATTGCATTATGGGAATAATGTTGATTGCGTGATACATTTCAGGTTGGTTTCAACTTTCATTTCAACCTCTAGGTTCCGAAGCCTGCAACAAAATGTCCAGCGATGGTGCGTGGGGTGAAGCTAGAACATCCAATGGCTCATTTGGCTCGCGGAGATTTTTCTACATACCCCCACATCTACGGCACAATTTTTCGCCGGCTCCCGCTGTAGAATCGATTCATGTTGCTTCTGGAGCGAGGAATATAAACCATCGTGCTCCACGGCAACAACGTGAGAGACGTCGGGCTTCACGAGAGCGAAACCCATTCGGAATCGCTGGAGATGAGATGAGAGATCTCCGTATCTCTGATTCTGTCGATGGAGCTGGAAACGGCATCGACTTTAGCGCATATGAGGACATTCCGGTTGAGACCAGTGGGTCTGATGTGCCGCCACCGGCGAGCACATTCGCCGAGATTGATCTCGGCGATGCTCTCAACCGAAATATCCAGCGGTGTCGGTATGTGAAGCCCACACCGGTGCAGCGTTATGCTATCCCTATTTCTCTTGCTGGAAGAGATCTTATGGCCTGCGCTCAGACTGGTTCTGGAAAGACAGCTGCATTCTGCTTTCCAATCATAAGCGGGATAATGAGATCTTCGTCAACCCTTAAGAATGACCGCAGCCGAGGGGGTTGGGTGGCTTGTCCAGTGGCTCTTATTCTTTCTCCGACCAGAGAGTTATCATGCCAGGTCTAATCATCTGCTATTAGTTGGTTTTACGTTGGAATACATATTGTTTATTGATCTTCCTTTCTGTCAATTCTGTCGTGATTTCAGATTCATGATGAGGCAAAGAAGTTTTCTTATCAAACGGGTGTTAGAGTTTGTGTGGTTTACGGGGGAGCTCCGGCTTTTGTCCAGGTATATCCCCCATTTATTTCGATACTACTTGTAAATTTGCATTTCTGCACTACTTTGATGTGTAGTGCTAAGGATTGTCTAAATTCTGGTTGAAATTTAAATGATGAAGGTCTTGAAGCATCTAACTGACTGCATATGTCTTTTTGTTTGAAGTTTTGCACAGATGGTTTATTCATAGCGTATAACTACTAACTGCATATGTGACTTTGTGTGGTAGCTTTGCACAGAAGTTTTATTCATACGATAAAAAACATTGTGCTTCTTTGCGGAATGCACTTCTTGCATCCGAAGTTTTTAGATTAATGGCTTAATTATAATGGTTCTCTTCATGTAGGCAAAATAAATGGCTTCCGAAGTTACTGTTTGATCACTCTAAAGCTTGCTATGTTGCAAAATACACATGTTATCTAACATTAATGTTAAAATACCTTTTAAATTTAGAATCTTTCTTGGATTCATTAAATTGTGCTTCACTTCCTGTGCTATGAAATTTTATGTGGATGTAGTTGCTTATGCTGGAAGCAATCTTCATTTTCTTTATCCCATTTATTGCCTCATTTGTTGTTCTAGTGTTTTGCATTGATCTTCTAGGCTAAATGAGTTTTATGCTTGCATCTATTGATTTATGTTCACATTATTCCTGACGCTATTGAATTCTCTTCACATGCATTTTTGTTAGTTTTGGAGTTACACTATGCATTATATCACTTGTTGTTTCACTTTTAGGCTGTATTTTGTGCTTTGACAGCTGCGTAATTTGGAGAAAGGTGTTGATATCTTGGTTGCCACACCTGGGCGCTTGATGGACTTAATTGAAAGAGATAGGATCTCACTTCAAAAAGTTAATTATTTGGTACTAGATGAGGCTGATCGGATGTTAGATATGGGATTTGAGCCTCAGATAAGGAAGCTAGTTGAACAAATGGACATGCCACCTCCTGGCACTAGGCAAACAATGCTTTTTAGTGCCACCTTTCCCCATGGGATACAGGTTTCTTGTCTCGTACTTTCTTTTTTGGTTGGGAAAATGCTATGTTACTTTCAATTTGGCTTAGTTTCCAGAAGAAAGATATTATCACCAAGTTTTTCATCCAATCAATTTGTTAATCCGTCATTGTCTTCAATCTCTATACGAATCCTAATACACCATTCTATATTCTTTTTATCACCATTTATTCTCACTTGTGTAGCGTTTAGCATCCGACTTCCTGTCAAATTACATTTTCTTGACTGTTGGGAGGGTTGGATCCAGCACGGAGTTAATTAAACAGAGAGTTGAATTTGTGTCAGATATGGATAAGAGGAACCACCTAAACGCCCTTCTTCACTCTGAAAAAGTGAATTGTTCTAATGCAAAGGTATTCTTGCCTTAAATTGCATTACATCCCTCACATCAAAGTATATTATTCTGTAGATTCATAAGCTCTTCTTGCAGCTACCTTTGACATTAATTTTTGTGGAAACCAAACGATCAGCAGACTCTTTACAGAATTGGTTATGCAAGAAAGGGTTTCCAGCCACTGCAATACATGGTGACCGAAATCAACTTGTATGTTTACTTGCGTTATTTGTTTAGTTTGCATCTACTACATCAATTTGGATTTGTTGAAACCTAAACAGAATTTAGCTTAGGTGATCTACTTCATTAGGTTTGCACTTCTGAGAATTCTGAAAGTCTGACCTTATTTACTTTGTGTTAAGTAAGTATTTTCTTACCTAAAAGTAAGCCTATGAATGATTTGTAGAACTCTATATATTATGTATCCAAAGAAAAATAAATAAATTTATTATCAACCTCATCATCACATGACTTCTCTATAAAGGCATGTCTATTTACACTCTCATCTTGTTGCTCTTTGAAGGAGCGCGAGCAAGCATTAAAATCATTCAAAAATGGTGCAACTCCAGTCATGGTTGCGACTGATGTTGCAGCACGCGGTCTTGACATTCCTCATGTTGCGCATGTCATCAACTTTGATTTACCCAAAGATATCGATGGTTACGTTCATCGCATAGGTCGAACAGGACGTGCTGGAAATAGCGGATTAGCTACCGCTTTCTTCAGTCATGCAAACCAGCCATTGGCTAAAGCTTTGGTAGAGTTGATGCAGGAATCATGTCAAGAGGTTCCTGATTGGCTTTGTGAATTTGCTGAGAGACCATCCTATGTTGGAGAAAAGAGCCGCTACTGCGGTGGAAGCAGATTTGGAGGACTAGATTACAGAAAAAATGATATGCTGCCGAGGAAAAATTATCATTCTCAGTCTTATGGTGATAGTAGTAGTTGTGCTCCCTGTCATGGCGGCGTAGATATTCCCAGCAATGGTGCTATAAAGAATGGCTGTTCTTATGAAGCTGGTGACGATAGTTGCAGCGGTGGTGCTGAATATTCTATTGGAGCAAGCAGTGGCAATGCTTATAATACAGCTAGCTATGATGTTGGATATGATCAAATTGTTGCTACCGGATGGGATTAGGTTTGAGTTTTTGTTACAATCAATGTTTTCTGTCAGATGGGGGAAGGTATGCCTTATCATCATCATCACCAGCAGTAGCTGTATCAAATTGTCCTTTTTGCATCTTTTTTTTTTTTGTGGCTGTAAATGCCTCTTTTTTATTATCTGATATTATTCATTCAAAAGGGGTAGAGGGATTGAAATGTAGATGAACATTATTGGCCTTTTGGTATAACTTTTTGTCCATTTCACTTTCAGAATTTACATCTTGGTTAGATATTTGTGAAGATTTGACTTCAATAATATAATATTGATATCACATCAAAGATATTATTATTATTATTATTATTATTATTATTTTATTATTTTAAAAAATAAATATATCTTTTCAAATATCATATTTTAAGTATAAGATATCAAAATACTTAGAAATTGATATCTTTATGTCTTAGGTGGTAAATATCCTATCTATTTTTTATTAGATATACAAAATAAATTTGTGTGAATAATAATTCATGGACTATCTTGAAATAATTGTATATAATGTCAGATTGAAATAATTATGATTCAAAATTGTTAAAAAAATTAATAAAAGAATAATGTAATATTCGAATTGACTCCTCTTATTAGCCTTCATTATTATTGTTGATCCTCGGCTCCGTCTCGCACGCAAAACCGCTCCCGCTCTTCGGTCATTTCTCTTAAAATCGATGCATAATTGATCCCGCCCTCCCATTTGGCCGATCCTCCCCTCCAATTGTAAGCCAGCCGAGCAATCAATCCTCACCTTTCTTCTCCCTTTTTATTCGGTTGAGAAACCAAAAAAAATTCTCCCTCGTTCTTGTTGCCCGAAAAAAGAGAGAAATGATGCGAAAGTAATCCCGTCTTCCTTCCAGCCCTCCTCGTCTCTCTCTCCTCTTTCTTTCGGGCTCACAATAAAAGAAAAATAAAGAGAAAAAATCTCTCTCTCTCTCTCTCTCTCTCTCTTCTCTTTCAACAATAACAGTCTTAATCTCACTAGTAGTGTATTAATATTTATTATATCTTATTATATAAATTCATTTAATTCAAGATATTAATATTTTATACTTTAATTGTTTCTTTTGTGATAACCTTTCTTAATATAAGATAAATCTAATGATTCACTCTTTAACTCATTTGACTTGGATGTTTTATTTACAAAACCATCTACTACTCTAATTTGAAAGCTAAACTTTTAACATACTCATTTTTGATTTTATCTCTAAGAGTAAAGTTACACCACCTAAACATCCTCATCTTAGAATACTAACTTAATCTTACGCTTCTTTCGCACAACATTCTCGTAATAAGTCATTTTCTACACCATCTTATAAATTTTTTTCCTTAAGTTTAAATAAAACTTTTCTATCACACAATAGGTTAGATGCATTCCTCCACTTCAACCATCCAACTTAAATTTTACTAATAACATCTCCATTTATTTCATCATCATTTTGAATAATAGAGCTTGAATATCTAAATCACTCACTCTTATTAATGACTTGTTCACTTAGGCTAGATGCTTCTCTTTTGGGCTCACAACAAAAGAAAAAAGAAGTGAAAAAATCTCTCACCGTCACTCTCTCTTTCTCTCTCTCTCTCTCTCTTCACAACAAAAGAAAAAAAAAAGAGAAAAAATCTCTCATCGTCACTCTCTTCCTTGTCTCTCTCTCTCTCTCTCTCTCCTTCAGGTTCTAAAAGAAAAAAAGAGAAAATATATATATATATATATATATATATATATATATATATATATTCTCGATATACTTAAAATTCAAAGACAATTGATCAAAGAAATGATCAAATTAAACCTGTCAGATCAAGACTAAATATCATGGAATTGACATCCTAAATTCCTAAAAGTTCTTAAATATAAATGTTTATTAAATCAGTCTACGAGCCTTCCAACAAGCCAAAGATCTATCTCAATTTATGAGCATTCAAATACACATACAATATGATAAATCATCATGACGATAGAAGAGTCTGGATTTTGCATGTATTTACATGACACCACTCCTCCACCTATAAATAGCCTCATTTCTAAGGGAGAAGCAAGAGAGAGAGAGAGCTCTAAAGATCCTCCAAGAATAATCATCGCATGACGGCCGCCAACCAGCCGCCGGCCAAGCCACTGATTTTCGCCTTAATCTTTTTGGTCATCATCCGACCACTATCGTCATCATCAACATCACTGCCAACATCGTATTACTAGAATCGCCCCTTTCATATACATTTGTAATCAGACGAAGATTGATCAAAGATATATATAAAAGTTTTTATATATTTTCCCTCATATATATTCTTGATATATCAAAATTCTAAAAAACTAATCTTGATGTTGTGCGATAAATTGAAACTGGATCAAGACTTAAAATATCATTGAAACTTTGAGACATCGTTAAATTCCTAAAAAAGCTCTCAAATATGGAAATAAATCGAAAGGCTCACGAGCCTTCCAACAAGCCAAAGATCTTACAATTCAATTTTATTTGAGCATTCAAATACACAAATACATCATATGATCAGGAATCAGAGTCCGAAGAGTGGTTCGGATTTTGCATGTATTTACAGACACCACCTCCACTATAAATTCTCATTCCTCATAGAGAAGCGAAGAGAGAGAGAGCTCTAAAGATCCTCCAAGCACAATCGTCCACTGACGGCCGCCAACCACCATCGTCGCCGCCACCGCCGATTCGCCGGTCAATCACTGTTGTCGGTCATCATCACCACCACTATCACATCATTGCAACATCATCGCTGCCAATATCATCATCAACATCGTTTATTACTAGAATCATTCCTTTCTCATATATTGAATCCCGTAGAAGATCTTGTACTCAAAATACATAGTGGAAGTTTTTACTGCTAAGCCCGGTTTTTCCTCTTTGAGGTTTTTCACGTAAAATTGAGTTTTATTGTTTCATTTTATACTACAGATTTGTCACAAGCTAAGATGTAAAATTTTACTTACCGCGAATCGGTTTTCTACGCAAATGCTGACGCCGTTTGTGGATAACCCTTCAATCACAATTCTCTGAACACTCATATTAATAGCGCAATCAGAATAACTGAGCCTCCCGCCTAACTCCCGCCACTCTCAAACCAATCCGAACCAAGGATTAACCCTCACCTCGATAGCGGAATCAAAATCGTCGCTGAATGGAAGAGTCTCAAATGATGATGACTCTTAAAAACAATACATCTCCCCAAGATCGATTAGCAATGGGAGGTCAAAATGCACTTCTCAAGTTCCTCCGAGACCATGATGTCGATCTCCTCGACACCGCTTTCTACTCATCCATCACGCAACTCAACACCGCTAATCCACCAATTATTGTTAGTATTGACACATTCTCGCCTGACCACTCACATGTTATAGCTTTATGATGTTTAATGCAAGATGAATTTCACCTCCAAGATAAATCATCTTCTCTCACCGATGAGGAATCTCACCTTTAGTCAATTTCTCAACATCCTATTCTCGCGGGTTTCAAAGCTTCAACATTGATTCCTATGATGGGCGACCACCCACATGAACACATCGACCATTACAGACTATCATGCATATCCAACGAGCCACACACCGCTTTGTCGTCTTTCCAAGCACTCAAGGACAAGCTGACTTGGTTCTACCCCTTCAAAGGGGAATCCCATACCTTTGACCTAACTCGCCAAATTTTGTAGAATAAGTTCATCAAACCGGAAGATCATTAAAAAATTCTCCCATCTTCCCAAGATTCGCCAAAACGAGGGTGAATCACTTAAGGAATACTTCGAGGTTCTCCTGAAGCTCGCCAAATACCGAGTGTAATCAACTATTAAGAGGAGTTTCCTGTGGCCTTTTTACTCATCACTAATGTGAGACACGGCCCGCTCATATGCCGACTTGGTTCATCGTGTGGAAGCACAAATCTCACGATGAGGCTATGCCCATCATCGCAAATAATTTGAGCAATCTACTGAAAACGAGCACTGTGAATGCGGACCGACTCCCTATCAAAAGAAGCAAGCGCCATGATCTCCTCCACGACCCCATATATCAACGACGCGTGAACCACCTCTAAAGGAATACATCACCAACACATCTCGTGTTAACCTCCTAATGGCTATTCGAGATGAAGAAAATATCAAGTGGCCGCATCCATCAAAACCAAATTCGTGAAATCAGAGCAATATTGTCACTTCCATCAAGTCGTGACATACTACCGAGGCATGCAAACAACTCAAAGAAGAAATTGAGAGGCTCATTCAAAAGGATATCTACCTCATGTGAAGAATCAATCGACTCAAACAAACATACCTCCAACTGGGGCAACCGTGACAATCATCACGTAAACAACAAAACAATCATCAAACAATTGGAGAAATCAAACAATCAGAGGACCAATACTATCTAATCAAGTTCTCATTACCTCAAGAGCCGAGTTAAAGAAGTCTAATCGATCATCCATCACTTTTTAATGATTTAGAAGGAGTACATGTTCCTCATCAAGATCCACTTGTCATCGCTAGGATCGGGACCCATGCTATAATGTTAAGAGAATTTTGATTGACAATGGAGTTCGTTGATGTCTTATTTTACCCATATTTCTTAACATGTTGGTTAGAAAAGCTCCAACCCACTGTAGGACCATTATACGGGTTTGATAATCGCCCTGTGCGAGTGGAGGGGACAATCACCCTTCCTGTTGTCCTTGGTGAATTTCCTCAACAAGTGGCTCATTTAATCCAATTCATGGTGGTCAAGTCGATTCAAAGATATAACGCTATTGGAAGGCCCTCCAATCAATTTTCTTGCACTTCATCTCATCTTAAGATGAAATTTCCAACCTCGGAGTTGGAGTGGGGAAATCAATGATAACACAATCATGTTATCTCATACAAGCTCAACCACGGACCTTCAACATCAAGATTTTAATTTTGAGATGAAGAAGTACCCCAAAGCTTCTAGAAGATTTTGTCATGCATCGATGACCAACCATGAACAAGCAAGTTGGATTCGCTCTAACAAAGGGAAAAATACATAGACTCTTGCGTAAATCAAGACATCTTCGCTTGAGTCCGACGATATGCCGGGTCGACCCCAATGTGATCATGCACTCTCTCAAGATCGATCCAACATTCAAACCGATCATCCAGAAGAAGCGAAGTTTTGCACCTGATCGCTTCCAAGCTATTGAACAAGAAGTTAACAAGCTTCTAGAAGCGGGATTCATACGAGAGGTACATTACCCTACATGGCTAGCAAATGTTGTCATGGTTAAGAAAACAAATGGAACATGGAGAATGTGTATTGATTACACTAACCTTAACAAGGCTTGCCCGAAAGATAGTTTTCCTCTTCCTCGAATTGATCAATTGGTTGATGCTACATCCGACATCAAATGCGCTTTTTTGATGCTTACTGGTTACAACCAAATAAAATGAACCCAACGGATGAAGAAGCTACATCATTTCAAACATATAAAGGTTTATACCTTACCAAGTTATGCCATTTGATTAAAAATGTCAAGCTACTATCAACCTTATGAATAAGGTTTTAAAGACCTATTAGGCCGCACAATGGAGGTATATGTGGATGACATGTTAGTGAAAAGCTTAGAAGAATCACAACATATTTCTGACTTAGAAATATGCTTTAACCTTCTTCGACGTTATAACATGCGACTCAACCCGACCAAATGTGCTGGGTTACGTCGGAAAATTTCTTGATTTATGGTAACCCACGTGGATAGAGGCCAACCCCGAGAAAATCAAAGCTCTCAAAAATATGACTCCAAGAATATTAAGAAGTTCAACGCTTTGAATGGACGAATTGCGCTTATCCCGCTTCTAGCCTGGGATAGAATCACATTCTTAAAATATTAAAGGGAGCTAAAAATAATAATTTTCAATGAATGTCGCCGCTTTTGAGCAACTAAGGAGTATTTAGCATCTCCACCTACTATCCAAGCCTATTCAAGGAGAGATGTTATACTTATATCTCAGTCTCTTCCCACGCGATAAGCTCAGCTTTTAGTGAGAAGAAAGTGGGATACAACCAATTTATTATGTCAAGAAAATTCTCTAATATAGAAAGTCTTATCCACTTGTAAGGTGGCTCGCTTTAGTTTTCTCACGAAAATTACGCCCATACTTCCAAGCTCACACTATCTGTTTACACTCATTTACCATTAAGGGCCATCCTACGTAAAACCGAAGCATCCGGGAGGTTAATCAAGTGGTCCGTAGAATTGGGAGAGTTTGATATAAATTTTCTACCTCCCGCTAAAGTCTCAAGCAGACTTTATAGTGGAATGCACGCAACTCTGAGGGAGCTATCATACGCCTTTCGTCCCTCAATGGACCCTCATGTTGATGGAGCTTCGAAGTATGGTGCCGGTGTGGGAATCTTACTTATTTCCCCAAGAGAATACCCTAGAGTATGGACTCTAAAATTTCAATAACTAATAATATGGTGAATATGAGGCTCTTATAGCAGGTTGAGACGCCATTGACTGTGAAGCTCAAGACTTAGTGATACACACTGACTCTCAACTTGTCGCCTCCCAAGTTGAGGGAAACTTTAATGCTCATAATCCTCAGCTAGCACAATACCTCCACTTGGTGAAGTCTCTTCTTGCCCATTTCAAGACACATCAAATCATTCACATACCGAGAAGAATACTGAAATGACGCTTCGCTAAGCTTGCTTCATCTACTACTGGGATCTATTTAAGAGAAGGCATGTTGAAGAAATATATTTTCAGTATCCAAGGGTCATGGGTAATTCAAGCAATTGATGAGATAAAGGAACATGTGGATGGACCCCATCCTGCCTTTTCTACAAGAAGGAACTCTTCAAGACCCAACTTCGCATCATCTCCTCAAGACAAGCTTCAAACTTTACTATTATCTGAGGTGAACTATACAAACGAAGCTTTGACCTCACTCAAATGTCTCTCACCTTCGAGGTCGACACGATTAAGAGAGGTTCCACTGGATATGTGGAGAACACTAGAGGAAGAGCTAGCCCTTAAAATTATAAGGCAAGGGTTCTTGGCCTACTGAAACAAGATGCCTTGGAGTTCACAAAAAATGTGCAAGTTGTCTTGCACTCTAACATCCCCTCACATGCGCATACTGAGCTCTCATCCATTCAAAGCCCGCCTTTTGCTCAATGGGGGATTGATATCATGGGACCTTTTCGATCGTGGCAACGAAAGTTCATCATTTTAGCCGACTACTTCACTACTAAATGGGTGGAAGCCAACCACTCGCTAAAATTACTGGAGGCAAATGCTAAACAATTTGTTTGAAAAATATAAGTATGTCGATTCGTCCCCGCAAAGATCATCATCACGAAACACAATTTATTGGAAAAGTCTTTACGCCCTTTTGCAAAGATCTTCACATTCAACCGCCGATAATACAGTAGCACATCCTCAAACTAATCAAGCTACCAACAAGACTATACTCAAAGGACTAAAACACATCTCGAGAAGGTCGGGGCAATGGGTTGATGAGCTTTCTAATGTTCTTTGGCTTACCGCACTACATCGCACCCCATGGTGAGACACATATAACTTGTGTTTTCGCACAAAGCTATTATACCAGAGATATCGGGGTTCCAAGTCCAAGAGTTCAATTATTCGATCATGATGGTAATGAAGAAAACTCAAACACCTGACTACTCCCCAAACTCATGACATGGCCCTTTTGACCGCTTCTATCACCAAAGGGTAGCTCGTCACTTCAAATGTAAGAGTAAAACCTCATCATATCTGACTTGGTCCTATCTAAGTCTCAAGTGCAAAGGCCCTCAACGCAATAAACTCTCACCTCTTTGGGATGGCCCATATGTGGTTATAGCTATGGTGAAGCGGAACTTTCAAGCTCAAGGAGAGGGAAAAACTTTACCTCGAACTTGGAACACCGAGAATCTCAAAAATATTATCTAATTCTACCGCATAATTATCGCAACTTTTATTTTTGTCTCGTTATCATTTCCTCTTCGTGTAGCCAACCCCACTTAGTGGGATAAAGACTTGTTATTGTTGTTGTTGTTATTGTCATTTTCTTTTAAAACTCATATCCGTGTTAAAATTGTCTTATGATTATATCACTGAACTTATCAGAGTAATGAACTTATAGCTTTCTTCTTACAAACTTGTTTCTTCTTCATTTAATTCTCCCACTTGAGAAATATACAACTCACGTTATATCTCAATCAAGCATGATCAATCCCAGGGGACTTTCCACCTCTTCCACATAGGTTAATGTCAAGACTCGACAAACAACAGATAGGTCAAAAGGTCCTTGGTGGACTTCTCACCACCAGTGTTAACGCCATCAGAAGACTCGACAAACAACCTGATAGGTCAAAAGGTCCTTGGTGGACTCTCACGGCCTCTTCCATACAAGTTAACGCCATCAAGTCTCGACAAATAACCCTGATGTCAAAATCCAGTGGATTCAATTCAACCTCATCGTGATAGTTAGCGTCAATAATATTCACCAATTACCCTGATAGGTAAAAAATAAAATAAGAGCATCATCTAAAAAAAAATTTATAGTATTAACATGATGATATAAGAAAGAATCAAGATTATACACACTAATAACAATACATATATAAAAAATAAAAAATGCATCCTCAAGTGATGCTACATCATATCATTGGTGATATCATCCTCCTCACCACTAGAGATACTCCTTGACTCACTCAACTCCTTCATCTCCGAATTGGACGAAGAGTCTTGATACTTGGTCAGAGATGATCCTCAATACTAGCTCCGCCTCTTGTGATGTACTAAGGATTCCTTTAGAACCCTGATGAAGCCCTCCTAAACATTGGTGCTCCAAGTCCTTCACTTCAACATCAAGTATATGATTACGAAGCTTCAACATGGTCTTCGAGTGAGATAAGCTGGGAGTTCTTAAAGTCTTCCACCGCCTTCAAGGAGATTTCATTTGCTTTCCGACGACATTATATGCTCCTTCTAAAGACGATCTGTAATGCTTTCTTCTCCTAGAGCTCTCTTCTCGTAAGTGCCAGTCTTTTCTCTTTCTGATGAGTCTCTGTCCTCACCTCAATCACTCATCACGAGTGCGCTCCACCTCCTGACACCGAGAGAAAGAGAAGTCGACATGTTCACTAGCTCCCTCGCACTGCTAGTCGATCCTCCAAAGTCGCCACTTCTTTGGCTTTAATACTCATCTTTCTTCATACTTGGTGAGATATTTTATCTTCACAAATTTAGTATTCCACTCATCTAAAGTGACACCCAAATGAGCATCCCTAATGTTTGAGTTATCATAAAAAAAAAATCATCACAAATATTAGAAGAAAAGAAAAGAAGAAGAAAAAGAAGACAACGTACTACCCATTCGTTGGACCATTACATATGTGATTTAACACCTCTTAGAATGTGCGCTGAAATGAACTCCCCATCATGAGTTGAAAGCCTAAACTCTCGAGGCCAACTGGGGCAACATCTTCTTCAGATATCCGACGTAGTCACTTCGCATGTCTTCTTTTCTTTGGGAAGAAATATTGCCACCACCGATTTGACAGCTTGAAAGAACCCTATGAATAGAGACCTTTCATCACCTTTACTTGACCTCTTTAGTGGAAAAGAATGAGATCTCCCCGGATGAAAGGCCAACCTTGAACATTCTATCTTCAACTATATATTTGCCAATGTGATGTAACTCATGCAAGCTTCCTACATTGAGATATTAAGAGTTGCATCTCATTCTCTCAAACAATGGATCTGAAGGTCTTTCCCCATCTCTCGTGGCCCCACTCATTTTTCACAAAGAAGAATCCATTAGACCAATTTTACGGATCCCATGCTAAAATTCTATCCAATTCTTTATAGCTCGATAAGAAACACGCCCTGAGCATCACATGTGAATCCACATTCTACAAGTATGTGATGTTCAAAGTAACACCACTCAAGAAGACAAACCAAACCGACGATGACCACTAAAGCCCAAAATGAAAATTATGACAAAGCTACACCACATGTTTTGAAGATCTCAATCAGCTCGGGAGCTAAAGGGAATCGCATCAAAGAGAAGAATCATCTCGTAAATAGTGAAGTATCCCGAAGGTGAACGAGCTCGATCAGGCCTCTTGGCAACAATAGCCACCAACTCATTAGGGAAATGAAATTTCTTACGGAACACCATTAAACTATCTGATGTGACAAGGGATGGTATATCGTCTGTAGCTGTCGCGCTATGGGTTATCCTCCGGCCATCACCCTGTGAAAATACATAATGAATAAGTAAAGAGGGGGAGAAATGACAAAATCTAAAAAATCTGAAAATTTTGTGAAGCTACTCACTCACCCCAATACTTGGGCATACCCTTTTCTCGACTCACCATGGACTCTAGGATTTTTGCCTACGATCGAAAAGGACACATACATATGAGATCAAAAGAAGGGGAAAGAGAGAGAAACTATTCCTCCCCAATGATGCTCAAATTACCGCCAAACTTTCTCGAAGTCGCTCAAATGACGCCCTAATTACCGCTTCCGCCATCTTGGCAATTATCGCCCATTGAACCATCCATCAAGTTTGAAGAAATCCAATTTCTCACTACGTCTTGATCGCTTCCAAACCGCCGGTCCGACGAGGTCACTTGACACCTCTTCGAGGGAAAACTGAGCTCGCATGAACTACGGGTCTTGATCACCTCCAAACCCGGCGGCCCAGTTGACACCTCTTTCGAGGGAAAACTGAGCCTTGTGTATGAACTGGTCTTGATCGCTTCCAAACCCTCGTCCGACGAGGTCACTGACACCTCTTCGAGGGAAAACTGAGCCTCACAGATGAACTACGCCTTGATCGCCCAACGACCCTCACTCAAGAAGAAGAGAAACACTAGAGTGTTGAAGAAGTTCTCCTCGCCCTGGGGTTTTATAGACCCTTCTAGGGCAAAAGGGTAAAAATCATCAAACGCCTAAAATCAAAATCGCAAATCCAAAATCACTGTATTGCGCTGTCATGGCACGCTGGTGGCTCGACATCGCCTCCTGGCCACCACGAGCCATGCGCGCTGCCCATGGCCATCACCGCTCTTCTTTCCAGAACCCGCCAAGGTTCGCTGCACTGCTCGCCTGACCCGCCTCTGCACCGCGCATACGCGCTTCATGCGGCGCTGCACTTGTGGCGGCTTCATTCACGCTATGCTCGGAAGCCTGTTCAGACCCGGATGGGTCCATAACCTCAAAATTTTATGCTCGCATAATATGCATAGGGTCGCATCTGCTCGTAGTCAATCTTGTACTTACATGAAGATCTGCTCTAAAAAATGTGTGGTTAATGGACCCAGATTTCATTGAAGAATTTGCTATTTTGACATTGACACATATATTTTTTTGATGATTGAGATAATATCATCCAAAAATAGCAACCGATATGACTCAAAAATTCTCTTGAAGCACTAATCTTGACGAAAAGCAAGTCGATCGAAATTGAAACCGGTCGAGATCAAGCACTTAAAATATCATCAAAACTTTGAGACATCGCTTAAATTCCTAAAAGCTCTCAAATATGGAGTGTTTATATAAATCGAGGCCTCGAGCCTGCCCAACAAGCCAAAGATCTTACAATTGACTTCATTTGAGCATTTAAATATACAAAATACATCATATGATCGGAATCATCGAGCCATCCCATGGAGAGGAGTGGTTGATTTTGCATGTATTTACGAGACGCCACTCTAATCTATAAATAGCCTCATTCCTCATATGAGGGGAGCCCAAGCAAGAGAGAGGAGAGAGCTCTAAAGATCCTCCAAGCACAATCGCGCCACTGACGCCAACCACCGCCGCCGCCGCCATCCGCCGATTTCGCCGTTCCGACCACTCGTGAATTCATCATCACCCCATCACTATCATCGCCATCATCATCATCCTATTACTAGAATCGTTGCCCCTTTCTCATATATAATTGTAATCCCAGATCGGAAGATCTTGTACTCAAACAGATAGTGGAAGCTTTTACTAGGCTAGCTGGTTTTTTTTCCTCTTTTGAGGTTTTCCACGTAAAAATTCTGGAGTTTTATTGTTTACATTTTTTATACCTGTGTGTGTGCTGGATTTCACGACGAAACTAAGGCGAAAATTTTTACTCTACCGCAACTGGTTTTCTAGCACGCAATAATATATAATAATAATAATAATAATAATAATAATAATAATAATAATAATAACTCACCGCCACTCTCTCTCTCTCTTTGATTCATAAAAGAAAAAAAAAAAAAAATGTTTCCTCTCTCTCCCTCTCTTTCTCTCATCCAAAATAAGAAGTGAGATTTCAAAATGCAATTGGAGGATGTGTATGGAAGTGTGTGAAATATTGTATATTTGTGCTTGTGTGTCCTTTTGCAGATTCGAAGACCCCGCTAATACTCCATAGGGTGTAGCGGGTGCGAAAAAATGTGAATGTGAAAGTATATATATGTGTTTGTGTCTTCCTCAGGGTTCCAAGACTCGAATGCCCGCATGCATGGTGAAGACGGTGTGAAGACACCACGCGTACAATCAACAAGCCAACATCCATTATATGTCGCTCCCTCTAATAAATGTCCAAACTTTTATAAAATTCGACCTACAAAAAAAAGAGAGAAAAAAGAATATATATATATATATATATATATATATATATATATATATATATATATATATATATATATATATATATATATATATATATATATATATATATATATATATATATATATATATATATATATATATATATATTACACTTGTATTTGTCTTTATGATTTTAAGACCGCAATGCCCATGTATGAGCGAAAGAAGAAGGCTATGTTGTGAAACACCACGCCACGCTCATCATCGAGAAAGCCAAAATAAACGCAAAATCACACCTGGATGACTCTGAGGGCTCATTAAATTTTAAGACTTCAATTTAAAATTAATTAGATATTAAATTAATGGTGAAGCATAAAGTCTTAAAACAAAATAAAATGAAAAGGGAATGTGGAGTTTACATGTACCTTGAAGTAATAATAGAGGGTGGCGTGCTCAATAAACATTATTATCTTACAAAAATGTACTAAGTGAAGTTGAATTTAGTCACTTAATTTATTACTAAATGAGTGCTGGATTCGTTGTTTAATATGTTCAAAAAAATGATGATACTTAAGTTAAATGCAAGTGAAACTTGGGAGGTAAATACTAAACACATAAGAGACTTGCAATAAATTTGAAGTCTAATTTTCAAATAAATATGAAATCTGATATGAGTTAAGGATGTATCTAAATTAGGTTTAATAACTCTTATATGAATATGGAGAGGATTACAATGCTAACTAATAAACATGAGTTGGGCTAAAACAATAAATATTAAAATTGGTATAACTTATTAAAAGTGATTTAAATTAAACATAATCAAGCTGGGAGAATTGAAAAATTCAACAAGTAAACTAAATGCAAGTAATGTTTTAAACTACAATCTAAATCAAAATATCTTCTATGCCACCGAACCCGCAATACTCAAATATAAATGGGCAGAAGACACCATTTAAAAATTCAAAGTAAAACGCCACCGATTCATAACAATTTGTATAAGCGAACAGAAGACGTTAATTAAGGCATTCTTAAATGCATCAACATGGGCCCCAACATTATGTTGAATGTTTAAATTTAAGTGTGTGAGGATGCTGCGCAGATTACTTTCCGGTTTAGTCTTAGGACTGGGTATGAGTTAACAAAACTTAAAAATCTATTATAAAAATTTCAACTTATTAAAATATCTGAGAAACTAATTCTGTCATGTGATATTAGATCTGATCCCCTGTCAAGAGCTAAACATAGTTGATAAGATCTAAAGTTCATAAATATATTGATTCAATCAATCAATTAACACACCGATGATGACTATGTTGAATGGTGATTTCAACCGGAGGAGATATTTTCATCAAAATGTGATTTTATTTTCAAATCAAATTAACTCATATTAAATATGAATCTAAAAATACTTAAATAAAATTAAATCATTAAAAGCTTAAAGCAAAACTCAATTTATCCACATTCCATAATTGTTTGTCGGAGGTGACAAATTAAGAAAATTCTAACTCACAAAAAAGCTAATGTTAAATCAAGTGTTCTACTATGTTTACTCTTAATCAATCTCCGAAGGATGTACTGTTCTTCGTGCATTGGCCAAGTAGACTCCATAACGAAAATTTAGTCCTGACGAGGCTTAAGAAGACCATTATATTACGATCACAACCGAATCAGATGCTCTCCAATGACTCTTGAGTTGGAATCATGGTATACTTGATAGACAAATAGCCTCTCTCTAAGGTAGACTTAAGATTGTCTCCTTAGACAAATATCATCCCAGGTCTACAAGGATTTCTTGGACGACGTAACAAATGTATAGCAATCCTTCGATCGGGTCGACTACCTCCTCCGAAGTAGACGTGATCAATGACCGATGACTAACCATGAGATCTAGATCGGCACGCCATCATTCCCCAACCATCCGATTGTTTAAATGATGAATTTTATAATTTTAAATTATAAAACTCCATATCGCTACTATATATTATGCATTCTGATTAACTTTAATCGAAAGTTCTCTCACTTATTAAGAGGTAATTAACTATGTGGGGTTTGTATAGAAACTTGAAACAGATCTAAAGTCCTCACCAAATGAGAATAAATCTGATATCTTATCTACTATTCCATGCCTTGACATCATAACACTAAAATCAAACTATCTTCAATTCAACATCACATTAATGAATTTTGTCTACAATTATAAAATATAAAATTGAAATTGATTGAAGCATTCTAAAGAATTTTGATTAGTTTTCACGAGGATAGCATTTTTGGTGTTCCAACTTCTTCTCTTTCAAATAATTTTGAATAGGTCTATTCTTTTATTTTTATTTTTTTTGTTTGAAAGTGTGCATATTACATTAATATTTGAAATAAAAAAAATATGCAGAAAAGAGTATAATATAAGGGTGTATACTATATATATGCTAAATCTTCTCCAACAAATTTAAGGGTATAACTATATGAAATTAATTATTTTTGTTCTGTAATTCCTTATAGAATGCTTCTCTTGTATAACAGATAAGTAAGGTTCAATATTAAAATAGAATTTAATTAAATTTGTTAATTTTATAACTAATTGATTATACAAGTTCATGCATATATTTTAAAATTAATTAAAATTTAAATTAAACTTATATCAAAACATTGAATGGAAAGTATATTTAAAGTAAAATTTAATAAGTCAGAACATCTGCTTTTAGACGGGAATGGGTACAAAGGCAATAAGGCTTGACACGATCCATAAATAAATGTGTTCAATAAAGGGAAGTTAAACAAAACCCAGATAAGGGCTGAGGAGTCTCATCGCTTTTCGGTCCTCCAGTTGTCCGGTTATCATATAGTTTTTAAATGGCAGGTAAACCTAGACCATCCACCACCGATTTTCTAATATTTTCGTCCGGAGTTGGGGTTAGGGTTTCGATCGTTCTACCGACGCTCGTTGTTTTGGAAGATGGAGGAGGTTACTGAGGCGGTCAACAACCTGAACATCAACGATTTACATAAGAAGAATCGGATCCAGGTCTCTAACACCAAGAAGCCCCTTTTCTTCTACGTCAATCTCGCGAAGGTAAAGCGTCGTCCGTAAACGCCATCGATCTCGCTATTAATTCGAATTTTTATCTTTTGGCCTGTTTCTTGTAAGTCAGCTTTTCGTTTTTGTTGTGGGTGAAGGGCTGGTTATTGTATTATCTGAATTTATATTTTATGAGAGTCTTGGCAGCAGAGAGTTTTGTGCGGATGCTTGTGTTAGATCTATGTATTTTAAGTGACCGTGAGGGTTGCAGCGCAGGGTCATTTAAATTTGATTTGTTTTTATTGTATGTAATTCTACAATGGATGCTTTTACCTTTTTTGTTTTTTTAAAAAATTATGTTGCTTTCTTATTGCAGAGGTATATGCAGCAGCACAATGAAGTTGAGCTTTCTGCCCTGGGAATGGGTGAGCGTTTCCTTTTTCATTGCTTTTCCCTTGGAGTGAGATATGCATTTGTTTTTCGATGCCAGTGTTTTTTTATTCCGTTATTTTGTTGATGTTAGTCTGCAGGGAATTTTTGGAATTCTTAAACTTATTATAATTTGTTTTGCTACAATAGAATGACTATATAAGTGGTTATTGTCTATTGAGGTAGTCCTTCTCTTTCTGATGCGTCTATGTGATGCTTGGGTTGAATCCTCACTTTGATTGTGTTCTTTCTGTTTAATTGAATTGCTTTATTTTTCCAATGTTCATTTTTATAGGGTTTATTTATATTCTTCAAATGATTTGAGAAGATGTGAATACTAAACTGTGAAATGAGTTTTATAGAATTAAAGTGTACACTGCACATGACAATCAAACTAATGAGTATAACTTATACACAATATCTAGAGAACTAGATTATATATATATGTATATTGTTGCAAATAGGCTAACTTTAATCATGAAACAATGACAAACCAAGGTGGTGTGGAAGAAATAGCTGCCCATTAATTGTAGCATACAAAATTATAAAATTAAAATGAGCTTGTACAGTCACATGAGGTAATTGGCAGGTTTATTGTAAACACTTATCCACAAAACACACACATTTTATGTATGCCTGCACTTGTTGATATTGATAGTAATATAGTTTATCCAATATGGCAGACCTATACTAAAGAAAACAACTTTACTTTGGTGGTATGTTATCATGGTGCAACAAATCCACTTAAACAGTTAAACTCCTTCAATCAATGGACATCAATTAAGCTAAATTTTATCTTATTTCTGATGAAGAAGTTGGTTACCTAAGAGAGCGAATTGAAAACTTTTGCTTCATTGGAATTGCGAAATTTTTGGAGTTGGAAGACTTTGATCTTTTGTTTTTAAATTTTATATTGGCACATAGGTATGGTATGGGTTTGTTTGTGTGGGCTTGTGTTCAAATCATATAATTACATGCTTGATGGACAGTTATCTTCTACAACTCATTGTGTTTAAAGTCTATTCTTGATGTTAGGTTTGCTATTAACATTATTTAAGCTGAATTTTGGATCAAAGGCACACTAAGAAGGGGCTTGGTGAATTGAGTGTGTGGTGTGGTACTGTGGACTTTCAAAGTCTTACAAATTTAAATCCTCAAGAGAATACACTAATAGAAGTAATAAATATAAC
Organism: Cymbidium sinense; assembly: GCA_021442155.1. NCBI lineage: Eukaryota > Viridiplantae > Streptophyta > Magnoliopsida > Asparagales > Orchidaceae > Cymbidium > Cymbidium sinense. The sequence continues at coordinate 87,922,507 of CM038214.1, read as the reverse complement.
AGATAAATTAATTAATCAGACAAGATGTTATATATCAACACTTGGTGTCCAAGCGAGAGTGACAGTTTATATGATGTTATACTTTTAGGACATGCGCATGTGATCAATTCAATCATACAAGTTGTACCACACAACTTAACTATGGTGTAATTAAGTGATTTATAAAAGTGAGTGAACATTTCAACCATTGGGCACAAAATAAAATGCTAATTCAACTACATACCTATTCAATTAATTCATTAACACCAGTTACGCAAGTGAAATTAATCAAATGCAATAAAATAACCGATGATAAGTGACTGCGTTTAATTGAAGCCCAATTGAATTATTCTAATCTACACAATAGCGTAAGAACAATAATTATATAAACACTAAGTTACCTATCAACCTGAAGCAATTAAATAAATAAATTAAATTGGTGGAATGCCAAACAAAATCATAGAGATTTTAAATGGGAAATGTTTTTACATTATTTAGTGGGATGTATCCAATCCTATACCCTTCATTGATTTGGTATTCCAATAACATGGTTTGCAACTATAAATCCACTTCATTACTTTTCGAGAAGGTGAATAACATCTCTTATAAGTTTCTCTTGACAAGCCATAAAAGTTTCAAAATAAAACCAAGTTCTTTTGAGCTCTGGAGATAACCCTATGACTATCACCTAAGATTCAAAAACAATCTATATACAAGAAATAGGAAGACATAGGATGAAAATACAACTTGCAAATACTTTAAGATGAATGAGAAATGTTACCAAATGGAAGCCTTTCATGCGTAGAGATTGAGATGAACACTCTTTGATTTATTCTTGAAAACAAAGAAATATTTTGCCACGAAAGCTCTTTAATTTTGTAAATAAAGCAATTTTTTTTTACTTCACATTGAATGTGGCATTTAGAGCCTAGGATTTACATAAATTAATATAAAAAATACATGAAAAAATTCCCATGAATGTTTTTAAAAGGCAACACAAAATCGTAAGCTAAGAAAATCCATTGTCATTTAGGCAATACCCATTGGCTTGTGCATATCGGAGGCACTTTGATGGCTTCAGTTTATGCGTGTTTTGGCTCTGCCTATGCATTATGCAATAATGATTTGGTAAATAATTTGAAATTTTATTTTAACTATAATTCAATGAAGATAAAATCTATATATATATATATATATATATATATATATATATATATATATATATATATATATAATATATGTGTGTGTGTGTGTGTGTGTGTGTGTGTGTTATATATCCAAGAAATTTAATGGAATTAAATTAAGTTTAAAATTATTTATTATAAATGATTGCCTATTTAATTTTGAATTAACTACAATTAACATATTTTTCTAACTTTGATGAATAAATGGAACATGTAAAACTTGGTAAAGTTACTAACATACAATGTGCTAAACTAAGGAATATTAATGGCATTTTGATTATGCTTATTTTTTAATGATTTGATAATAGTATAATTAACAATATTAAGCATATAAGGCAAATCTTCGGTATATTGATGGATTGAGGGATTTACTGTGAATGATTGATGGATTGACACTAGCAAAGAGGGTGTATTTCTTTCAACTTATTAACGAGATGAGTGTTGAGATCATGAATGAGAGCGAAGAGCCCTTCTGTTTAGGACGCTGAGTAGGTTAATTTTAAGTGGGGTTCATGTTGTATTGTAGATTAACCCAAAAAAAATATTGGCTTCATTGTTTGGACTTGAACCTAACTTTTATGATATTTAGGTCAATCCAAAAGGGTTTTGTTTTTCATACCGGGTTCATGTAGGACATTTGTGAAAGCCTAAAGTTGAAGCAGATCACCGGAGTATAACCTTGTGGGGGAACCGTGCAATTTCTCAGAAAACTAATTATAAATAGGTCTCTTTTCTGTAAAATTTATTTCAAATTTATTTAATCTTTAAAATAATATATTCCAAAATATTTTGCAGCCATTGCAACTGTTGTCACTATTGCAGAGATTCTGAAGAACAATGGTCTTGCTGTTGAGAAGAGTGAGATTCTTACTTTCATCTACTAAATTCTTTGTATTTGTGTTTGTTTGAACCGTTCCTTTTGTGCATGCAGAGATCATGACATCCACTGTGGACATCAAGGATGAATCAAGGGGTCGGCCCATCCAGAAGGCAAAGGTTAGCTCTCTCTCTCTCTCTCTCTCTCTCTCTCTCTCTGTGTCTGTATATATATGGCTTAGAGATAAAATGAATGATATTTGGATATATTTTGAGCAGATTGAAATATTGCTGGGAAAGAGTGAAAAATTTGATGAACTGATGGCTGCTGCTTCTGAGGAGAGGGACGATGCTGAAGGGGATGAGCAGAGTTAAACTATCTTTTATACTTTTTTCTTATTTATTTTGCTGCACTTCATGCTTGTCTCGTTTTGTATGTGAACCCTTTACTGTGTTGTGTTGTTGTGAAGAACGTGTTGAGATATGCTTTTGATCCTTAGTTTAGCTCCATTTGTAGTATGTTTTTAATCCAATGTTTTTATTTATTTGATTTGATGTCGATTTCCTTTTGTTTGTAAAGCCTCATTTGCCATTATTCGGCCTTTGTATTAATTATTATCCTTGTAAGCCTCATTTTCCATTATTCTTTTTTATCAAGAAAAAGCTCATTTCTCGTTCCATCTAGATCCTGAATGTTCTGTAATCTTAGCCTTTGTATTATTGATTATTTATCTCGCATGAGAACATCATGACCTTATGTATAAATGTAATATTTTAAATTTGTAATCCTGATATTTCATCTATGGATGAAATGGGTGAATATCTTAAAAAAAAAAAAAAAATTCTACGTACTCATTTACTATTTACTGTATGTATTCTTCTGATACGAACTGATTTTCCCTTGTCTCGATGGAAGACCGTTTCTATTTTGGGGATAATTATATTAATACAGCTCAAGTCTTATTGATAAAATTAATATTTAATTATATTTGTAATAAACTATACAAATTTTAAAGCGCAAAATGAAATCTAAACTCATTATTTATACTTAAATTGCAGCTTGTATAAATTATTAGGCAAATAGAAACAAATCTTTGTCACCAGAATGAGATTCTTATATTATGAACTAGTACTCAAATTAACAAAATTAAATATTAAAAAAAAAAAGTAGCGGTCAATATTTATTCCTCCATGAATGCCATTTAAGCTTCATCTGATACCAAAGTGGAGAGACGCCCAAAACGCCTCTTCCCAACCTCGAATCAAACACATTAAAATTGCACCTCTCCATCGATTCGTAAAGAACCTCCACCCCCACAGCAGGCAGCAACACAGGAACAGCCTCTACAGGAACACTCGCCGCCAATTCTCTCGCCTTCCGTAGATGAGCCCTAGCAACCGATGCAACCTCAAACACCGAATCCGAAAGCTTCTCCTCCGAATGATCCATTCGAATCTCTGATGATCTCCCATTCTCCGTCACTAACAACAGCCCATGCTTCTCTGCTACTTCAGCTGGTATGTAAGGTATTCTCCCAGTTCTTCCCGCATGGTATGGCAGAGATTTCATCAGCAGCAGAATCCCATCTGCTTTCCCAACATGCGAAGCCGCATGATCTGCTGCGGTGGATTCAATCCCACCTGCCTGGAGAGTCATATATAGAATCGTCGAAACCGTGTCTTCTGCATATTTCTCCAGATCGGCGATGCTCGCTGGAATGCGACCATCTTCTTTCTCGGCATCATTTATCCGGGCCTCGACTGATCGTTTGAGCCAGTGTTTGCTGATCTTACGCTCTGAGATCACGGCAGAGAGAGCTCTCGCAACCGGCTGTTCGACGAGCTTCTTGGCAAATATCTTGTCGATGGCTTCTCGCCACCATAGAAGACGCATGAGTCCGATTCTAGGATCCGAAGCGACATCCATGGCTCTCGCAATCTCGACATTGAAGGCGCGGAATGCGAATGCAGCCCTCCGCATTGCGGGTGGAAGGAGAAGTAGGCAGAGGTAATGGTGGTAATCATAATTGCGGACTTGCTGGACACAGTAGGAGAAAGCTGCTGCTCGAATGCTGTTGCTGGATGTTGGAGCTGCATTCATATTTGTCCCAATGGTAAACCCTAAACACGAACACACAACAATAAAAGAAAATATAAAGGTTGGTTTGGACTGTGGTTTGAAAGACAAAGAAAGAAATCTTAAAATGACTGTTAACAGCATTATTAGCCTGGAACGACTGTTGTTCATGCTGTCATTTTCATCTAAATGCTGAAAGCAGCAGCAGCGTTAACAATTAAAAAGCAGCCATGGAAGGCAACAAGATTAGGACTACCTAAACAGATTGTTTTAAGTGTTCGATAGTCTTGAAGCTCCATAATCAGCTTGTTTCTAAGAACTTAAATGAGTCAAACACTGACATGATCTTGTTTGATCATATTTGACTCAATAATATCTCGATAAATATTTATGAGTTCATGAAGAAAATCATTTCATTTCAAAACTTGCATGGCTGTATTAATCTAAGATTTCAAAATTAAATGAATCAAAAGCTGCTGATTTACTTTTGTATTCAAATCAACATCAAACTCATTCATTTCTAGTTCATGAACACAAATGAATGCCCACTGATGAGATTGTTCCTAAGGACTGGACTATTCCTTTCCTTAGCTTCTTAAACATAAACAGAAGTCAGCATAGACATCGAAATCTTGAAAGGTAATCTTCACACAAAGAGCTTGGGAGAAGCCAGCAACAAGAGAACAGCTATTAAAGACTTAAAAAAGTATTTCCAAATGGTTCCAAATAATAGTTTTAATAGCCAAATAAGTACATACATGATGAGAGGTTGTTTTCTTTTCAATTAAAGACTTTAAAATATAAATTAGAATTTTATATGAGTCATTTTAAAACTTATATTTTTACATTCGAGGTACTTTCAGATTATCCTTAACACCAACAAAATTAAAATTTTATAAGTAGCATCCAAATGAATCTAGATCTATCTAAATTAGCTTATTTCAAGTTCTCTTCCTCCCAACAACAACAACAACAACAACAAGCCTTAATCCCACTAAGTGGGGTTGGCTACATGAATCCTTCGTCTCCATTGTGTCATATTATGTCAAATTCTCATTTAAAGATACTAAGGTCATTTTTTATACATCTTAACCAAGTCTTTTAGGTCTACTCTACCTTTCTTAACATAAAAAATCTAATGATCTACTCTCCTAACCGTCATCTGACCGACGCTTTATGTACCAAACCATCTAAGACTCTCTAATCTTATCCGCCACCTGAGCTACTCCAACTTTTTCCCAACATACTCATTTTGCATTTTTATCTCTAAGAGTAAAGCCACTCATCCACTAAAGCATCCTCATCTCTGTAACACTTAACTTAGTCTTATGCTTCTTTATTGGCCAACATTCTCGCACTAAGTCATTGCGTCTTACCACCATCTTATAAAATTTTCTTAAATTTAAGTGGAACTTTTCTATCACACAATAGATGCATTCCTCCACTTCAACCATCCAACTTGAATTCTACTAATAACATTCCATCTATTTCACCATCATTTTGAACAATAGAGCCTAAATATCTAAATTGGTCACTCTTATTAATGACTTGTTCACCTAATGTCACAACACTACCACTAGAACTTCTACAACTAAAATTACACTCCATATATTCAGCTTTTAGATCTACTTAAACTAAAAAACCTTTAGACTTTAAAGTTAACCTCCATAATTCAAGTTTCACTTGGACTCTCTAGTCTTATCAACAAGAAGAATGTCATCAACAAAAGCATACACCAAGGTACATCTTCATGTAAATGCCTAATAAGAACATCCATAACTAAAGTAAAAAAGATAAGGGCTTAAAGCTGATCCTTGATGTAATCCAACTGAAATAGGAAAATATTTTGTTAATCCTCCTTGTGTTTGGACACAAGTAACAGCTCTAGTATACATATCCTTAATGACTTGAATATAACCAATATTAACTCCTTTCTGCTCTAGAACTCTCCAAAGAACATCTCTTGAAATTTTATCATAAGCTTTCTCTAAATCAATAAATATCATATGTAGATCTTCCTTACTTTCTATGCTTCCATCAAACCTCTTAACAAATGTATAACATCCATAGTAGATCTACCTGCATGAAACCAAACCGACAGGAGAAATTTTGTATCACATTGTAACCTATGCTCAATTACTCTCCCATAATTTTAATGTATGACACATTAACTTAATTCCTCTATAATTTGCACACTTTGCATCACCTTTATTCTTAAATATAGGAACCAACAAATTCTTTCTCAACTCATCTGACATCTTTTTAATTTTTAAAATAATATTAAAAAGATTTGCAAGCCAAGAAATTCCTTGATCTCCTAAACATTTTCACACTTCTTTTGGAATGTTATCGTCCTATCGTTTTTTTTTCACATTTCATTTTCTTTAAGCTTCTCTAACTTCTGATTTATTAATGCGATGATAAAATGAAATTCTCTATTTTGTTTAGTGATTGCTAAAATCAATCAGATTCTCAGATCGCTTCATCAAAAGTTTATCAAAATACCTCATCCACTTATTTTCAATATCCTTTTCTAAGAAAATCACTTTATTATTTTCATCTTTAATACACCTCACTTGAATTATATCTTTATTTCTCCTATCTCTTTGGTTGGCTAACTTATACATACATCTTTCACCTTCTTTGATCTAATCTATCAGATAAATTACTAAAAGTTTAAATTTTTCAGATCATATATCGCTTTTAAATCTCTATGCCACTTTATATCTTTCCCAATTCTCCAAATTTTACATCTAAACCAAGTTTTATAACAATGCTTCTCTTTTATCTTCGACACTGACTCACCACCAACTATTCTTATTAAAAGAAGTTTTTTTTGATTCTCCAAGCACATCTTTAAGAATTTAATACTTCTACTTTTTTTCACATAACATTAACTTGCTTAACATCCCAAATTCTAATCTCTTATACTTCTTAAAAATATTTTATTTTCTTTATTCCCCATCTAATCCTAACAATAATTTGATTTATTTTTCCTCTTACAACCTTTCATCTTAAAATCTAAAACTAACAATCGATGTGACTTAAATTTTCACTGAATGACTTTTAATCTTTACAATCTAAACGATCTATTTTTCTTATCGTAAAATAATCAATCTGTTTTACTAGATCCATTTTATAAGTAATATGTTTATCTCTTTTCTTAAATAAAGATAAGAACTACAAAATCATAAACTAAAGAAAATCTAATATACCCTACTTTCATTACAATACCCAAATCAGAACCATCATGAATACTTTAAAATATTCTACCACTCTACCAATACGCCCATTTAAATCTCCTCCAATAAATACTTTTATTAAGAGATATGTGTATTAATCTCTAATTATTTCCTTTTTTCTTTTAAGCTTACATCCAAACCTACTGAGGAGCATAAACACTTTATAACATGATAATCTTAATATCAATAATAATCTTTAAAGCTATAATTCTATCTCCATATCTATTAATATTTATAACATTATCCTTCAAACTTTTATCTATAATCACACCTATACCATTTCTAATTCGACTTCTACCTGAATACCAAAATTTAAAACCTAAGCTATCAATCTCATTGGCCTTCTCCCTAACTCATTTAGTTTCTTGAACACATAAAATATTCATCTTTTGATGAACCATAATATCTATTAATTGCATTAATTTACCTGTAAGAGTACCTATATTCTAAGATCCTAATATAATTCTAGTTTTATGGACTAACTTCTTTGCCCGATCCGTCCATAATGTGAACCTCTTATTTAACATCGCACTGGCAGAATGCAGCTCTAAGACATTTTTCATCGTGATGCAAGCCATACAATGCCGCTTTCGTGACGCAAGATTAACACAATGATTTAAAGGATTTATGTCATGATTATTTCAAGTTCTCTTCCTCCCATTGACATTTAAATGATATAAGGTATTGAATCCTACATAATGGAGTAGAAAATGATCCAACTCATATTGACTTGATCCAAAAGGAGTACTACACTTCAACTTGACAGAACCTAAATAACATGACCTAACTTGCTCAGGTAGTCATTTTACAAGCATGAAACACCCCACCCACCTTAGTCAATAGTGTGCCACATTATCCATGCTCTTTTTGTTCATCACTCCACACCTATGCTACTGTGAAAGAGAAACGGTATGAGGGTAATGAGACCATGAAAAGGCCATGCGAACACAGACACCATGATAAAACTCCTTAGAAAATGTTTAAGGAAATTATAATTGTTTTAGGGACTTCTCCTTCCCATCAAAATAGTCCTTAGAGAACATCGAAGGTCTCCCATTTTTCTTTTGGGGTTTTTTTTTTTTTTTTTTGAAGGGTGGGGTGGGGGTGTATATAGAATAGAAGTAAACCATAAAAAAAGAAACATTAGAAAATCCAAAGGATACACAAAAGAGCACACCCATAAAGACAAGGAGGATATAAACAAAACAACAACATAATAACAACAAGCCTTTATCCCATTATGTGGGGTAAAAGTAGGTCGTGGATGATTTTTCCTTGATTTTTGGGGCAGAGTTGAATGAATGCTTGTAATGATAAGGAATAATAGCTACTTATCCTAGATTTTAGTTGATTAGGATTAGCATTTCATTCTTTTCAATTGCTTTAAATACTAGGATTAGCATTTCAACCTTTTCAATTGTTGTATTCATGAAATTAAATTGGTCAAAGCCCTCTCCTCTTGCCCACCAAAGACCCCTCTCTCGCTAATTGTTCCCTTCTCTAAACACTCCCTCTCTCACTCTGATCTCTCTATCCAAAAGCCCTTTAATTGATTAATTGAGAGTAAGGAGGTAAGAAAGAAAAAGAGAAATTAAAAAAAATAAAGTAAGAAGGCTAAGAAGACTTGCAGGGAGAAAAGATCAAAGAGCTTCTACAAGAGGAATCTTCAGAAGGTTTGGAAACTTCTAAAGCTTCAATAATTCTAGCCAGTTTACTGCTTTCAAAGTTCATCTCTTTAGTGCACCATCCCTCTTGAATCACACCAATCCCTCATTAATTCCATTGGCTGAAACCTTGGCTAACGGATAATCTGATTCGATTATCTCTTGTAATAATCCACCACAAAAAAAAAAAAAAAGTCATCTAAGATATTCAAAAGATCAAAGCTAGACAAATAGCTTTTTTCCTTTGCATCCTAAAATTATGAGGGGTTTAAATAGTAATGAAGCTATCAATCCAGGATCATGTTGACCTTGAAAAGTACAAGCACCTTAATTGTTTCATGCCAGAGGCATAGCAATTCTAAAGGAACATACCTAGTGGAAAAACACACAAACACACACAACTCAAATGCTATCACTAGAGCATCACACTTAAATTCAACTCATTACAGCTTCAATAAAAACTACTGAAATGCTTCATATATACATTGCAATTCACACATTCACTAGCAACCAAAAAAAGAAAAAAGTGCGCAGTCCCAACAGTCCATTAAAACATAAATTTGATGCACCTAGACAAAAGAGGCACTTTAATAATGCAACAAAAAAAGATGCGATTTTTCAATCCTCTCATGGCAGCAGCGGAGTAAAAAATAAACCACTAACAATAGAAAAGTTAAGGTCATTAGTGTACTTCAATTGGGATACTTTATGATCAAGTTAAACTGCTCATTAATAAGTTCGATAAAATTTATTCAATTAATTAACAAACTACTCAATATTGTTGTTCATTAATAGACCGGATGTACATATTTGTCTAGCTGATAGGCTGAACTCTAACTAATCTGAAACAACCATAATTTTAAATGAACTAAACTTGGGAACTAGTAAAAAATACAAATACTCAAATCGAGCTTGAACTAAAACCTAGGGTTTTAAAAAACGAGCTCAAGTGCGAGCAAGCTCCTCTTCAGCTTGCCTTGGTGTTTCTAGCTCTATTAGGCATAATTGCATACGGATGTGGCAGGATTCTTAAACAAATTTGTACTCTGCCACACCTCAAGATCTTCCAATATGAAGTTAGAATTATGTCGACTCAAGCATAGGAAAGTATATCCATGGACTTCTTATGAAAATTGCTTGTCAAACAGTATTGGTCATCATTATATTTTTGTTATGGTAGATGAATTCTCAAAAATTATAGCACTTATGACATGCATGCAGGTAATAATGAGAGAAGCAACACATTTTTTTTCAAATAATATTTGAGTGATTTTCAATTAATTGAGCTCAATCATCTCAGATAGAGACTTCCACTCTGAACTTGACATGATACTACTTTGAAGAGTGGCACAATATTTCATCCAAAAAAGTAATGACTAAACTATGGTGGTGAACAAACCCCTACAAGGATTTAACACATGACATCTAAAAACTTAGGATAAGAATATGTTGTATTTTGAATTTGTATTCAATAGAGAGACAAAGTTCCACAAGTCAAGCTCTATTCAAGTCATTAATAGATTTGCCTTAAAGCCTCTTCAATGGAGTTCTTGATCAAAATAATCATTAGGCTTTAAAACTATGACAAAGGTCTCGTATCAAAGGTCTACCTCATGTCCCATATTTCTAGGTGTACCACATTACTTTGGATTTCATAGAATAGTATAGATCAATTTATTTTTCATTATATATACTTTAATTTTTCTTAGTATAGAAGAGCAAGGCAAATTCTTTTAGGCTATTCCTAATAATTATTATATTTGTAAACTTATTAAGTATTGTCTATTTACTTTATTTTGCCTTACTTTTATTTATTTGTTTAAACTAATACCCATGAGAAAAAGTGTTGCAATTGCTGGCGATAACAATAAATAGAAATCTACTAGAGAAGTTACTTTTTTACCTAGAAATCCCAACTCTACTAATCATCATAGAGTTCCACTCGGACCACTTTCAACCACTGATGATGTTGCTCTCATTTAAATTATGCCATAAATAATACTCAAGTTGTTTAAGCAAATTAGCAAGCAGCTCAATCAGCATAACAAACTTCCATAAGTGCACTAGTCACTACAAAACTCAAGTACATCAACCAGTACTAATGTATAAAAATCTCAAGTGATTCAAGTGAATGTGGTTGCTTAATCTAACAAAAAGATTAGAATTCCAATGCTCATGTAGGAGAGATGAACCGAGTTATGAAGCATCTAATACGTTGAGATTCAAGCTGATTTGGGGCAACTTTATGCCTATGGTACGGTTCGAACTGCACCGCAAGACGTATTGACTACATTTTGAAAAAAATTGTAGTGGAAAAGCTACATTTTCCATAACATGCTAAAGTGCGATGACTGTCAGAAAACTATGATCTGACTTTTTTTTAAATGAAAATTTTTGTAATATTCACCACAATCTCTTGGACAACAACTTCTCTACAACAACACTAATATTGTATTTTCTTACTGCTGCAAGTGTCCCAAAATAAACTCTTAAGTGAAATCATCAAATCCTATAATCCTAGGATGAACCACCTTTCGGACAAAAGTTTGATATAATCCATAAAATTAATAACACAAATTGTACTCACAAATTTTTTGACAAACAAGAAGATAGATCAAATGAAAATTCTTAATTAGGAGATGTCTGATTGCAAGATCTAGCCAATATTTATCAAGAATTAAGCAAAATCCTACGAAATAGTTTTTTAAGCCACATAAATATTCACTGCATTCTTAAATCTTATTTTTCCCACATTCGGGCTGAATAATGCATTTTGTAAATCCTGTTAAAAGTGTGATTTAAGAGATTTACATCATTTCTCCTCACCGTGCCTATTATTCTCTTTCCCTCATATCTATCAAACAGTTAACAAGGACTTAACCATCTTTAAAATTTATCAGGTATAAAATTTTTCAAAATTTAAATGACTCCTGATTTACTAAATCTACATTTACGAGATTTATTTAATCCTAATTGTAGCTAAACAGCCCCTAGACTTCTTCTTCTTTAAACTTGCCCGCGCAATAATTTAACAGAAGCTTCAATCAAACTTAGCAAGTCAATCATCTAACAAACAGCTGCAACAGTTCAAAATGGTCAGATTTCATGAGGCTAAAAAATGTAAAGTTCCATCGAATCAGGTTAGGTTTTCCTAGCCATGAGTTAAGGAAGAAAAAAGGACAGCGCACTCCAGCAATTTAACCCACCGGTGTAAGCGCGGCCAGCAGTCGCCTCCCGTTACCTAATAAGGAGATAAAACGAAAAACAAAGAGATAATGAAGACGGAAAGTGGAACCAGAGCATCTTTCGTTCTAGCTCAAGATCACCTCAAAAAGAAGTCACCGACGACCCCAAACAAGCCGGTGAAATCCTCTCTCCCATCGGCGCCGCTTCCTCGCCGACCTCTCCCACAAGCGCTGACGCGCGCGCGCGCTCTCTCTCTCTCTCTCTCTCTTTCTCTTGAGCTACGTTGTAACACTGCCGGCTTACACCCACACGCCCCGCAAAATATCTAATTAAAAAGAGGTAATTTTATTTGTGCCCACCTAATCTGAATATATTATTAGTTAATACTCAGATCCATAGCTTGCATACTTAATTTAATTATATTTTAATTAATTTTGAAATGCTATTCGATATAGAATAGGTGATTTATATACGTACAACCGAACTCTTATATTTAATATTATAATCTGTTAATCACATAAAATAATAATATTAATATTATCTCATTAAAAAAAAGATATCTTTTTATCATTCAATGCATAATTTTGATATAATTTAAATAATAAAGTGTTCTAAAAATGAATATAAAATATAAAATATATAAATATATAAGAATTTAATAATATGCATGTCAATTCTCTAAATTAATATTATGCTCTTTCGATATTATAAGGAATGGCATCATATTTATATTAGAGAGTTCATTGATTTATAATAATATATTAAAAGAGATTTCAAAAATCCTATTAAAAGAGATGATATATTATGACTCAATAATTTTAATGTATAAATATAATTACTTAAATAGTTTTGATTGAAATATATATTTATAATATTGTTAAGTTCTTAAAGTAGTTTATCAATATTCATATGAACCTCATGCCTGACACACCTATTAAGAGAAGGAATATTGATATATTCTTTTAAAATTTATAAATTAAGTATGAATCTCAAGTTAAAGTATGTATACAATCAAATTAAGCAACTCAGTGAAATGAGTTCAATAACGCTAGCCAAAAGTTATACATAAAAAGTTCAGAATATTGATTGGATGATCAAATGACTTTTAAATTTGATTTGCTTATAGTCGAATCAAGCGACTCGACGAGACAAATTCAATGAGCCTAAGATCACTCAGATCAAATATCATTTGAATGACCAAATCACTAAAAAATTATCTATGATCAAATAAATCAATACGAACCGTCAGATGGAGTGTTTTGAGATTTTGGATACAATGACCAAAATACCCCTCTTAAAATCCTATAAATGACTCATTCTTGTCATGAAGGGAGGAAGAAGTTTCGAACTTGGGAGAAAGCGAAAAGAAGCTAAATTCCATCACCACCGTTGTTGATCGCCATCAAATCGCCGACGCCAACAACTATTCACTATCACTACATAGATGTTGTAACTTGATTTTGGAATTTCATTGTCATGATTTATCACATATAATCTTGTAATCCTGTTATCGGAAAACTTAAACTTTGTACTTCAAAGCAGATATATAGTGAATCATTTTTACTAGGCTAGACCCCATGATCTTTTCACCTCTTCATGAAGTTTTTCCATGTAAAAATTATGGAGTTTCTTATTCTCTTTTCAACTATCTGTTTGTGTGCTGAATTTTCATGCAAGCTAAAGCATGAAGTTTTATTCTACTGCTACGAGTTTTTCGGCACGCAATTTATTGCCATCTATGGGAAACATTCTATTTACATCTTCACAATGATTGACAATCTGACTTCAAGTTAAGAGTAGCATCATCTATATGATGAAGAAAATCTTATTTGGGAGTAACACATATGAAGAATTAAGAAACATCAAATGCTGATCCTTCAATTCTTATCATAAATTGGGGGGCAACCCTTGATCTCAAAAGATCATCAAAATCAATATTCTAGATATCTAATTGATTATCAGTTCAAGTAGCAAGTCAACGATGTGGAGTAATTTCAATATTGAAAAGAAATAGAGATGTCTTTGCAAATTATGATTCTCCAATCATACTCATGGAAAAATAAGACAAATATCAATAAGCAACTTTGACTACAACCTTCAACGGATGTTTTGATTTGACATCTTCCATACAGGTTAACGTCATCGAGTAATACTCTAATAAATAATCTTGGAAGAGTCAAAATATTTAACCTCTTCCACACAGGTTAACGTCATTGAATAATACTTTGACAAAATAACCTCGGATGAGAGTTAAAATTATTGACCTCTTCCACACAGGTTAAATGTCACCGAGTAACACTCTGACAAATAATCTCGGATAGGTCAAAAATCATTTATAGATTCCTCCCCTAGAAGGCATGCCCTGAGAAAGCCTCGTGGGAAGCTAGTAGTGGACAAGGTCCACACTTGAGAGACTCCAAGAAAGCAAGCAGTTGATAGAGTCTCCACTCATCGAAAACCTTAGAAGGAAAAAGCCTCATAAAATATATGTATATTAAAAATCTTAGAAGGCAAAACCTTAAAAGGTACATGTACATCAAAATCTCAAAAGGCGAAGCCTCATAAGGTATAGACATTAAAAAACCTTAGAAGGCAAAAGCCTCAGAAGGTACAGGTACATCAAAAACCTTAGAAGAAAAAAGCCTCATAAGGTACATGTACATAAAAAACTTCATAAGGCAAAAGCCTCAGAATGTACAAGTACATTAAAAAATCTCAAAAGATAAAAGGCTCAGAAGGTACAAGAACATCAATAATCTAAGAAGGCCAAAGGACTTAAAAGATACAAGTATACTAAAAATCTCAAAAGATACATGTATACCAATAATGTCATGAGATATATATATAAATCATAATCCTTTCAAAGTAAAAGTCTTAAAAAGAATATATGATTACTATCATCATTGGGGGGTCGGTACGGTTATACAAGTCAGTGGAGGCTACCAAAGAGAAGAAAGAGGAAGCACACTAGAGCTTGAATTCAAGATGCGTGCCGCTGTGGTGAAATATTTCTCGCCTTCATCTATCCTTTTGCAGAGGATAAATGAAAATAAAAATATATGCCTTTTAGTTGGGACACCACATAGATCTACAGATGTTCTTATTAGGATGATCGGGTACGACATTGAGGTGTACTATCTCGAAAGAGAGAAGTCACTACCATACAATGGACCTAATCACCTCAATAAGGACTCATAAGGACAATGGGTCTGCATATGTACATCCTAAGGAAGAGTTTATTTTAAATCGGGTTTGTTAAGTTCCTTACTAGGGCAAGCCCCCATTATTAATTACATCCTAAGGAAGGGATTCTTTAGGAATACTCTCGATTAAGGTAAATGATCATTGTCTCCAAAATATTTTGAAGATTAGACTATCAATTAATTGGTTTATTTTGGAAGATCAAATGGGATTGATCAAAGGGAGAGAATTATTATCGAAGCTAAAGGAAGATAAGTAGGAGATGCTTACGATGCTAGAAAACCTAGCATCTCAAACTATCCTACGGTTGGGCTTTACATTTTTGAAATTGAAGTGATTTATTTGTTTGAGTTGAATTTTTGTTAGAAATATAGGGCTTACAATTCCATGAAATAAGATCATAAAAATGCCTAAGAGGTGAGGATTTATGCTTATGACCCATAGAAGGAAGAAGCAACCTCAAAATGTGAATCTAGGGAGCTTTCACGAGGGCCAAAAGCATGACTTAAATCTAAGGTGAAAATGGGCATATGGTTTATCTCCACAAGAGAGGATAAATCACCCGTCTATTAGACTTACAACCGCATGGGGGTGGCATCCAACTAACTCATCCTACGTTTTAAATTCATGTAGGCAAGTCATATGCTTTATGCAAGATAGTTGGGTTATTATTTATTTAGAAAGAGACTAAGTCCTTAAACTCACTTCCTAAATAGACTAGATCATGTAAGAGGATGCTTCAAATGATCTAAATCTAATGCAAATCATATTGCATGTTATTTTCATTTTTGGATAATCATTTGACTCAGGCTTATAAGATTCATATGCCTAATGCATAAGAAATAAGATTATGGGCCAAAATCAACGAGAAGGTGGAGGTGTGTTTCTATGCATGATGTTAGAAAATAAATGCTCATCCAACTAAGGGGTTGCTAATTCTTTTATCTTGATTTTAACTTAGCTTTGAATGAGGTTATGAGTTATTTATTTATAATTTTGAGTTGATTAATTTAGTAGAAGATTTATTTTTCCTAAGAGCCTAATCGCCATTCAGGCCATACATCAAAGCAAGGAAGAAACTAGAAAAATATGTCATTTCTAATGCACAAGCTAAACAAAATATCAAATATTTTATAAAGCTAACACAAAAGAATAAAAGACCAAGTGTGGTCGAGCACCACTACACAAATCCAAAAACAAATTGGGTAGCCGAGCTCTACCCTTATATAACCCGGATTACAAATGAATTAATTATAATTAAGCAAGAATTCATGTTATAGGGGGTCTTCATTCTTTATTTATTCTTTCTTCTTTCTTTTTTTAGTTCTTCTTTTGAATAGTTGGAATGTGGATGCTCCAAAGGCTTCACGTGGTATATAAGATGTGATCTTATAACCAATGCTCATCTAATCCCCCATAACAATCATTCAAAAATCCTAATTTTAAAAGTTCATGAAAAGGAAAAAAAGCAAATCTAATTAAAACTTGCAAAACAGAGATTAGCTAGTAAACCACACATTCCCAAGCATGTATATAAACAAATTAGACTTAGCACCTCACACATGGGTAACCAAGTCCACCTGACCTATTTTGGGATTATGCTTAAGGGTATAACAACCTATACAACAAAAATAATTACATTTTCATTAACGCCCCTTAAGAACAATCTCCTACAGAAGATAATGATTAGACTAAATCATCCTATCATTCATTCTACGCACATACACCCTAACATCCATACAAAAATATCACATCACAAAATAAAAGCAAATATCAAACCATGTACTGCCTTAGCATAATACTAGAAGTGGTGACTTAGCCTAATGTGTGTGTCTTGTAGGATTTGTGTGGTATACTTAGCTAGGCTTTAAGGTAAGGATTTTTTTCAGTGTGAAAAGGTTCAACTTATAAGGGTGGTCTCATTTAAGTTGTTTAGTTGATATGAGTTAATTTTATTTGATGATTTGATTTGGTTTGAATGAACCTACTTAATTACTAAAGGTTGTAAAGAGAGGAAAAGAGAAGAAAACTTTTCTTTCCTCCCTACCTTAAGTGATTTCTAAGGTAGATTCATTAATGATTTTTGTTTAATAAATATTTTATTATGTATTTTTAATTAATCCTAAGTTTAGACTTTCTCTAAACAAACTTATTCAAAAGAAAGTCATTTTTAAGATTAAGTAAAATGAATTACTATCACAAAACACACAATATTTTATTTCTTTCCCACATGTGTATCATACATATGAATGGATCCTAAGCATATATATACATACAAATGAGAATGTTTAGCATACTTATGATGAATGCTAAGTGATTTACTTAAAGAAATTTGAATACTTTATGATGAATGATTTTCATTAAGTAGAGAAGAGATTTTCTTATCCATTTTTCACATGCACACATGTATGTATGAAAGACATAAGTGAGTATGGAGCCATTATTAACCAGGGGTGTAACGTACAAGACCTTCTTAGGGCTACTTAAAGCTTTACACCACGGGGTTGTCCAGGCTAATATATCACTTTCCTTAAATACAAGTATATGTACAAAAGAAATGAAGGGAAAAGAAAGATGCAAAAAGTTTGTGTTGGTTGATTTATTTTGTTTATAAAATTTATATGTGAAAATGTAGATGTCCTTCTTAAGTAATAGTATAGAAATGAATAGGAAGGGAATTAGGCAAGTGTTATGTTCTTTTCAAATGAACTATACACTTTGCCAAATCCTATTCAAAACCATACTAAAAGAAAAGAGAAGGAAGGTTACACTATGCACGTCGGCATACTTATATCCACATACAAGCTCATAGCTAATCATAAATAGCACACTTTAAATTTTGTATATTTGATTTATAGATCTTGAAAATAGTTTTGAATTTAATAGTGATAATAGTCATTCATATTTTACTTTAGCCAAAACATACAATTTGAAATAAAGAAAATATTTCACTTTCATTTTGATTTTTGAAAAGAATGAATGCATGAAATTCATATGATACACATTTAACATGTTAGGAAAGAAATAAAGTAATGAAAACATGTAAACACATTCACTCTAATTAGTTCTTAAAGATAATCTTATGAAATAATAAAGCTTAAAGCAAATCAAGTTATTTTTAAAGATGGTTTGATTTTGTTTTGAGTTTGTTTTAATTTGAGAAATGTGAGGTGAGTTTGCTGTTCCTAATCCATTCCCACATATGTTTGGTGTTTTAGTTTAATTTTTAGGTGATTAGATTAATTTTATGCTTTTGTTAGGTTAAGGTGTAGATTAAGTTCATTAATTACCCCTTACCTATACCACTTTAACATATTTAATCAAATAATTATGAGCCAATGTATGACATAAAACCACAAGGAATTTAAATCAGTAATGCACCATAGGAAAGAAAGGTGCTTAATGCAATTGGCTCACAATTAATGATTAATTAAGCTAAAGGATTTAATTTAAGTACTTTTATAACCCTTCCCACACATGTGGGTTAGGTATGATTTTCTTAAGTTACTTAGGTTATTGAACACCGAAGCATCTACCCAAGAAGGATTGATTAAGTTTCTCGATTAATTTTGGTTTTGAGAATTTGATTTGATTAATTAAGTAGATCATTAATGGATTAACCCTTAATTAAATTTGGATTAAGGAAGAAAGGGAGTTTAGGGAATAGCTTAAGAAAAATATCCCAAAATTATTCCATAAACCTTGTAATCACTTCAACAAAGTTTAATTATCTTAATCAAGGAATTAAACCACTATTCACATGCTTAATTTACCTTATTACATTAAGAGAGTGATTAGCGGTTCAAGAATTAATTTTCCTGATTAACTCATTAATAAATTCCAAGAAAATTAGAAGAGGCAAAAATCATCCCATTAAACACACCTAAGAAGTTTAAAATTAATTAATGAAGTTATTAGGGAGTAATTAGGGTAATTAAGTTATCAAACAAACCCTAATTAAGGAAAATCTACTACTCAAATTCAATTAAAAATAATTTTACTAGATTCTACCTTAAATTATCTTTAAAATGAAGCGAGTTTGTATTTTTTTGAATTTTTCTACAATTAGTTATGAATTTAGGAAGTTTAATTGATTTAAGTGATTTTTATGAATTATGCTAATTTATTTTATTAAAATAAATCATTTGACACTAAAAATTCAATATCTTTTAATCCAAAAGGCATTTTGACTTGAAATTTTTATTGTAGGTGTATTTTAACATCAATTTTAATCTGAAAATTTCAACTTAATCTCACATGTATTTTTGATTTAATTAAAAAAATTAATTTTTACTAAAACTCAAATTAAGCTCAAAATATTCAGTGAAATTTAGAGATTTTGGGTTTGTTAGATTCCTCTGGAAAGATAAATCCAATGAGACATTGTTTTCAATTTTTGGTTTCCATCAATTTTGGTTTGATTTGAGTTTGATTTGACTAAGTTCAAGATTTTGACTTGAAGACTTAGGTTGATTTTGATTGAATTTGGATTTGATTTTTGAATCGATTCTTGGATTGATGATTGAAGTTTGTATTTATATTTGGATTCATAATTGTAGATTGATTGAATCATGAAAAAAAATCAAGGATTTGGCTTGATTTGAAATTGATTTGGCTAAGTTCAAGATTTTGATTTGAAAGCTTAGGTTGGATTTTGGTTGAATTTGAGTTTTAGTTTTGAATTTGGTTTTAGATATTTAAATTTATATTTCATTTATATATGTAAATATAAATAAAAATATAAATGGGTTATGAGAAAATTTCAAGGATTCAAATTGATTTGGATTTGATTTGAGCTAAGTCCATAAGATATACTAAGGAAAGATTTTTGGAATTTGAATTTAAGTTTTGGATTTAGTTTGGTTGATTTGAATTTATATTTCATTTATATATGTGAATATAAATGAGAATATAAATGGGTTATGAGAAAATATTTTGAATTTGAATTGATTTAGATTTGATTTGAGCTAAGTTCATAAGATAAAATCAAAGGGCTTAGGAAAGATTTTTGGAATTTGAATTTCAATCATTTATTTGGAATTGATTCATGATTTGAGAAAATCCATTGAAATTGATTCAAGGTTTGATTTGGAGTTGAAGTTGATATGAGTTTGGAGTTTGATTTGAATTTGACTTGAAGGAAGGAAGTGAGGAGTTGGTTCAAGCTATAGGGTAGACAAATTTTCCTAACACCCTTAAGGCATGACTTATTCCTATGGCTAACTCTTCTAAGTCTATAGGGTTAGGTTAAGTGTCCATCTAATCATTAGAAGTATCTTAAGACTAAGGAACTCTTAATGTCTAAGAGAAGTCTTATGTCTAAGATGGAGGGGTTGAAAGCTCATTCTAAAAATGAGGTCAACAAAGGGCGCCCAATAGGTGTGGTGTGACTGACAAGGAACACTGCATGTATTGGTGTTGACCGAAATGATCAATAACACTGAGCAATCACAAGCACTAACAGAGACAATCTACTCCTAACCCAAGGTGTAGAAGGAATCTAGAGCTTAGTGCAATGTGGTTCTATCTATGTCAATGACATAAGAGAGGGGAGGTGGAATCCACTAGGGATAGAGTATGTGAATCTTCCACTAAGGAAAAAGGTTTAAGTCATCCACTAAGGGTTGAAAGGTTTGATTTGATTTGGGTCTCAGAGAAATTTGATTTGATTTGTCAAGTTTCGCTGGGAAGAGGGTTGAATTTGTTTCAATTTGTTATTTTCTTAATTGTGTTTATTTTGATTCCACCAGGGATAGACAAGTGAACTCTCCACTGGGAGGCAAGTTCAAGTCATCCACAAGAGAGGAAAGGCTGTGAAATCTATTGAGGGATTAGAATTCTAAGTCCACTGAGAGCTAGAAAAATTTGCATCTCAGTGAAGAGGAGCAAAAGATTTGATTTGGATTGATTGATTATTTTTTGTTTGTTTCAGATTTTTAATTTTGGTTTTGAAATGAACCCTGTTGGTATACAATGGACTGCACCGAGTAGGAAGCCATGGAGGCCTAGACCTAACTCAGATTTACTAATCCAAAGGGGTAGTCTAATAAACACATAGTAGGACTAGCCGACCAAAGGGGTGCCTTTCGGTATGCAACAGCTGTACTAGGAAGAAAGCATAGTAGACTTTCATCCTCCAAAGTAGGGACCAGTTGCTAGGGTGATCCATTGGCAAGGCAACAGATTGAACCCAACCTAGGGCTGATAATTGAGTGAATGCATCTGGGGGACTTAAATCAGCTTAAAGATAGTCAAAATTAATTTTAGTTTTTAGCTTATTTTGATGGGTCCCATTAGTTTGCAAAGGACTGTACTGAGTAGGGGTCGTGGTGGCCTTGGTTTAACTCAGATTTATCAATCCAAAGAGAGTAGTCTACCAACCACAAGGTAGGACTATCCAACCAAAGAGATATCTTTCAATTTGCAATGGTTAAGTCCTACGAAGAAAGCGTAAAGACTCACATAAATAAGAAACCATTGGGGTGATCGGTTGGGCAACATCGGGTCAACGACTTTAAGTGAATGCCACTGGGGACTTAAATTTAAGATGCTCAAAGATTAATTTTATTTTTTTATTTATTTTGATAGATTTTGTTGGTTTTGGATCTAAGAAGGAGCTTATATTAGCCTGCATCGTATTTATTGAACGAGTAGCTTCGGTTGATAGAACTATCGAAAAGGAGTGCCTTTGGGTTTGCAATGATCAAGAAAGCTTGGGACTCACGTCTTTCACTTTAAAAGACAAGGGTGATCGGTTGCTTTGGGTTTGCCGGGTCATGCTAAAAAAAGAATCATGGTCTTCCAAAGCGGAATAAGGGAACACGCTTGTTGGCAAAAGCAGATTGAACTGCACCTAAGGCTTACTGAGTTTGTACCAACTGGGATTTATCTCAACTAAGGTAGTCAGACAATTCCTATACGGAGTTCTGTTGACACTGCCCTAAAGATAGGATGCATGTTTGGAAAAAGGGGGCCCTTTAGGGGCTTGAATTTCTAATCCACAAGTGATTAATTTATTTGTTTAGTTTGTTTATCATGGACCCTATTAGTTTGTGAGGGATCAAACTGAGAAGGATCTTATATCAACCTAGACCTATCTCAGATTTATTGAACTAAAAGAGAATTTGTGCAGCTGTTGAACAAATTCTCCAACCACAGGGGTGACTACTAGGAAAGGGGGACTGTCCAATCTAAGAGTAACCCGAGTAGTGTCTAAATGGGGTCGCAAAGGACATGATCCAAATAAAGTGTATCCAGGGGATGGGGCCGCTAAGGGCTGAATCCAAAACTCTGGAGAAGATAACATGGCTATTCATATATCAAATTGGCATTCAGTGGCCAACTCAAGGAGAAAGCGCAGGGACTCACATCTGCCAAGAGTGGTGTATCCACCGGGTGAGTTGCTATCAACATAGTAAACATTAACCAACCTAAGGTGCCCGTTGGTTTGCAACAATCCGCCTAGGAAGAAAGCTCGGGGACTCACATCCTCCTATAGCAAAACTGATTGTTGGGATAGTCTGTCTTCGGATCGAGAGGTGCTATCTAACTTAGGGAGACTACAGAGTGAATGCCACTGGAGGGCTTATATCAAATTAACTATAGTCAAGAGAAAAGGAGTCGCTAGGAGACTTATCCTAAACCTCAAATATACTCGACCTAGTTAGATCATGATGATTAGTTAAAGAAGAAAGCATTGGGGACTCACATCTTCTTAAACAAAATCAACATGGGATAGCTTACTAGCTGGGCAGTAAAGTCTACCATACTAACAAGGCACTCGATGATTTGTAATGATCAAGTTAGGAAGAAAGTGTGGGGACTCACATCCTCCAATAAATGACCACTAGGGTAACATACTAGCGAGGTAGCATGTAAACCCAACCTAGAACAGTTAATGAGTGAGTGCCACAGGAGCTTGCTCTCACAATAAAATAGTCTGAGACAAAAGATATGTGTTTATTATTGTGTTTGTATTAAAGAGAATATGATGCCTCTTGGGTTCTCTTATACCTATCTTAAACATGTTTGGGGAATTTGATGAAATTGTGCCATAGATGGCAACGGGAATTCCCACTAAGAAAGGATGCTGCTCGGGTTCTCTTACACCTAACTTAGTTGTGCTAATCAGAATAGGATGCCCTTTGGGTTCTCTTACACCTATTCTAATAGCTAGGAGATTGTGTTTGATTGTGTTGTGAGAGAAGGATGGGATACTTACCCTAAACACATTGGCGGTGCAAGATAAGCAAACAATGCTTAGAACGAAGAGAAGATTTTGATGAAATTGAATCAAATTTTTGTTGATTGATAGAATTATTTTCAAACATGATTTTTATGGGTAATATTTCTTCAAATATAGCCCATTAATTAAAAGCATTGGGTGTTCCCCTTTACAATCATAAGCTGATAAGATCCTCCTTAGTAGGCCTTCTCTATGTCATAGGGGCCTTTCCAAGTGGGTTCAAACTTGCCTCCCATCTTTCAACAGACAATAATTGGTATCCTTAGGACTATCACAAGTTCTTCTATTTAGAAAGACCTAGGGCAGACCAGCTTGTTGTGAGTTTGAATCATTTTGGCCTTATACAACTCAAGGTTTTGACACTCTCGTAGGCGACTCTTCTCCTAACCTTCAAGATTTTCTAACCGCAACTTTGCATTCTGTTCTGTAGTGATCTTGCTACCAATGCTATCCTTAGTGACGGGAGTTGAACTTCTAAAGGTAAAACAATTTCAGACCCATACACTAAGGAAAAGGGGGTAGATTGAGTTAGAGTTTGGTATGTGGTGCGGTAGGCCCACAAGGCTTCAACTAACTGCTCATTCCACTATCGTTTGTTATCATCAAGAGTTTTTTTTAGTATTTGGATGAGACTTTTGTTGAATGCTTCTGCTAAGCCATTTTCTTTGGGATAGTAGATGGTGGAGTATCTCCAATCGATACCATGTCTTCTAGTGAAGCTGTTGATTTTGATATTTTTGAATGCAGTACCATTATCGGATATAATTTATCGAGGAACCCCGAACATATATACGACATGGTTCCTGAAAAATTAAAGCACATGCGGAGTTGTGACCTCTCTGAGTGGGATTGCCTCTGCCTTGGAAAAGTAGTCGGTGGCAGCTAAGATGAACCGATGACCCTTGGAAGAAGAAGGATTGATAAGACCTACAATATCGGTACCCCAACACTCGAATGGCCATGTTTCCAGTGTAGGGTGTAGAATGTTGGGTGGTTGATATAGGACCACACCGTGTACCTGACACTGATGGTATCTCCTAGCTACATCCATGCGTTGTAATCATCGAGAAAGGGTAGTATCCTAGTCTCTTGATCTTCATCTTCATCTTTAAACCCATTGATGTGCTCCTCATATACGAATGTATCGGTTATGCCATGCCTGGATCTAAATAATGTAACCACATCGTCAAAGGGCCGACAAGATGCAGGTGCCATCACGAGCATAGGAGAGTGCTCTCTGTTTCATTTGATGGGCTTGTGACTTTTCTTGAGGTAGTTTGCCGATGTTCATATAGTCTATGAATGGTTGCCTCCAATCTAGCTCCTTATCCTTATAGGCAATGACAACCTCCCTTCAAGAGAAAGTCTCTCGATGAGTTCATCATCAATAAGGGATAGGACTTGTCTATTTTAGACCCTTATTGGAATGGAGACATCTTCTAGACATGCCAATTCTTTGGCAAGTTTGGCCAAAGTATCTACTACTGTGTTCTCTGCTTGGGAAACCTTGTAGATGGTGACTTCAGGGATTTGGGCCAACAGCTTCATGGTATACTCATGGTAATGACGAAGCTTGGGTTCGAGAACCTTATAGGACCCGATAATCTGGTTGATGATCAACTAAGAATCCTAAAAGATGTTGATGCTCTTGACACTGATTGTGATAGCTAACTCCAAACCAATAATCAAAGCCTTATACTCAGCTTTGTTGTTAGTGCAGGGGTTGGAAAAGATAGTATGAGAATCTCATCACATCATAGTATGGAGTTAGGAAAACTATTCTTACCCCTACCTTTCTTGGAAGAGTAGATCGTGGTGTTTCCCTTTATGAAAAGAAGCTGCACCATCAAAATACATCTCCCAATTATGATTGTTAACCTCCCCTAAGTTCATGATTTGTTCATCAGATCGATAAGCAGGGGAGTGGGTAGGAAGTGAGTGTCGTTAAAAAATCTCGGCGGTCCTTCTATCGTATGAAGGGGTACGAATGTGATATCAAACTACGAGAGAATCATGGACCATCATGCCAAATGTTTGGATAGTGTTGGCTGTATTATGAGATACTGTAGTGAATTGGTTTTGGAAATCAAGTTCACCTTATGAGAAAATATATAGTGACATAGCTTTTGGGAGGCAAAGATCAAAGCTAGGCAATATTTCTCAATAGGTGGATAGTTTTAGGAATTAGATGACAGTTGAGGTAGTAGAGAGCACTTTCCTTCCCTTCATCATTGGCTTGGGCCTACAAAGCGTCGAGAGAGTCATCCAATATAGCAGTGTAGAGGATGAGTGGCCTGCCCGAGATAGGGGCTGCTAGAACTGGTGGCTTCACCAAATACTGCTTGATACTTCAAAGGCATGCTAACACTTGTCATCCCACTTTAACTTGTCATCCTTTTTGATGAGTGTTGAGAATGGCTTGGATCTCCCGATAGGTTGAAAATAAAGCATCTTAGATACGCTAACCATCCTTGGAAAGATCTGAGTTGAGTTAAACTTTTAGGAGGTGACATTTTTAAGATGGCTTTAATCTTTTTTGGATCTATTTCTATTCCCCGGTGTTGGACAACAAACCCAAGGAATTTTCTTAAAGCTATTTCGAATGCACACTTCAGGGGATTCATCTTAAGGCTATATTATCTTAATCGTTCAAAAACTACTCTCAAGTCAAAGAGATGGTCTTCCTTTACTCTGCTCTTGACTACTAGATCATCAACACAACACTCAATCTGATGGTGGATGAGTTCGTTGAAGATCTGAGTCATGGCTCGTTGGTATGTAGCACCATCATTTTTGAGGTCGAAAGGCATGACCCTATAATAAAAGATTCTGATCAAGGTTCGAAAGGTAGTGTTTCTTTCATCTTTGGGGGCCATCTTGATTTGATTATAGCCAGATGACCCATCCATGAGGTGATATCCACCATTAATTCTAGTATTGGAAGAGGAAACTCATCTTTAGGACATGCCTTATTTAAATCCTTGAAATCGATGCATATGCAAATTTGGCCATTCTTCTTCTTAACTGGTATGACACTGGCTAACCAAGTGAGATATTTTTCTTCCCGATGAAACTAGCATTAATCAATTTTTTAACTTTAGAAATGACATGTTGTTTGATTTTTAATTGCAAGCGTCTATGAGCTTGCTTGATAGAGTTAGTGCTAGGATTTATTGCTAGTTTGTGGACTACTACATCAGGAGATAATCCAGACATCTCTTCATAACTCCATGCAAAGAAGTCCTTAAACTCAGTTAATAGCCTAACTAAGTCATTGGTTTCTTCTTTATTCAACAACAAACTAATTTATGTCGGGCATGAATTTTCTTCTATCCCTAGGTTGATTTCCTTAAGCTTGTCAATTATTGAATGGATCTCCTCTTCAAATTCTGGTGGTGCATCTTTGATTTGGAGATCATCTGGATCATCTGAGGTTTCTAAACACACATTCTCATAAGAGTTGATGTTGTGTGAAAAGAACTTATCAGACTCCAAATGATTGGTAACAACTAAGCAATAGTCATCATCATCGATTGGACCCACTATACCAAGTCTTAGTCCTGCTTTTGATTATGCTTCCATGCTTGTATTGTTCCATAGCTTCTCAAAATACTCTGACCTGTGCCTGGACCATGTATGAGGAACCAAACCTTTTTATATAAGATTATGAATACAAGGTGAGTAAAAGTCAAACGGTAATTTCATTAATTCTTTGTATGAATTCTCCTCAAGTTCTACATCATTTTAGGACTTGAGGAGGATGATCCTAAAAAAAATCTCTTCGACTTCATATCACTAGAAAACTTAGGGGCTTCCTAAACTACTAAACCTTTAACTTTTTGGGATGAAAGTGAGGTTAGAGCTAAGGTTCCCAACTGCTGCCTGATAATTTTACATACATCTGATTCGAATACCTTGCTTTGTCTGGGGGCCCGATCTTTGTAGCTGTCCGGCTCGAGTGTCACCTCTAATGAAACTCACTGAGAGGGGTTGGCTAGTATGCTAATCACATTAGACTCATCCTCTGAACTGGATTCCAAGTCTATGTGAATAGTAGGGGTACTCCTATGAACTGGAACATAACCCTGTTGGCTGATGGCCAACCAGGGGCCTTCCACCTCGGCGCCTGTTTACGCCTCTTCCTCTGCCTGGTGGAGGTTGAGTCATTCTACCCACATGTCCATATGATGGAATGAACTATGGGTGGAATGTGATATGAGGATCTATTTCTTCTTCAATTCTCCTTTCTTGTTCACTTGGATTTTCCTTTTCCTTTTCTTTTTTTCTTTTCTTTTTCTTCATTTTCTTTTGCTTTTGAATTTGAGTTTTTTCCAAGTTCACGAGAAAGGGTATTTTGTGGAAGAAAGTAGGTCACATCCTCATATATCTCAACCTCTTTAACTGAAAATGGTTTTTCATCTCCTTTGACATAATATCAATCCCATCCTTACTGAACTTCATGCACTGATGGAGGGAGGATGAAATTATCTTGTTCTGATGTATCCAATGCCTGTCGAGCAAAGCGATGAATGAAGTATTCAAATCAATTATGTAAAACTTGGTTTCAATCTTCCAGTCACCTATCTCCAAAGGTAACACTATGGAACCTAAAGCCTACTTGACTTATTCATTGAATCCTCTCAACATCATTCAATTTCCTCAAAGTGTGGAGATGTCGATCTTCAAATAGGCAAGGGTCTTTAGACTCATATGTTCACCGATGCACCTGAATCATTGAGGACTCTGACAAGTCTGAATCTGCCCATGTCAACTGTAATGTTGAGGGGACGGTTGTGCTCCAAGTCCCCTAGAAGAAGGTCTTCATCTATAAAAGTGATCCCCTGAGCTTCTCTGGAATAATGTGCCTCCTCACCAATATTGGTCAACTAAGCTAAGCATATCTTAGGGTCAAGGAGAGCCGTGATTAATGATTCCTTCTTCTCTTTAAATAAGACAAGGGCATCATATATGCTTAGCTTATATGGCCACTTTCTTAGGTGAGAGAGGACATTGTAGTCCACCTTGGGTTGATCCTCCACAAGCATATCCAAGGGTGGAGCATCACGTGGAGGCTTCTATCCTAAACCAATGCCTTGTTTCCCTTACCTTGAGGTGCTACCCTAGGAGGTAGAACCTTTCCACTATGGAGGTTGACTTCAATGATCTCTTGTAGAAGGGTAATGGAAGGTTCTACCTGCACGTTAGGCTCACCTATAGCTTCTACTATAGGACCCTCAGAATTGGATGATTCCAAGTCTATCTCAAGAGGTGAACTGATAGTGTTCAAAGTAAGAAAATCCAACTTTGAATCAGAGAGAGGAAGGTTAGAATTATTATCGTTGATGTTTAGATGTGAAGAGTTATTAAGAATAGATTCAGACATCCCATCAGAAGTGACATAGATGTAATTCAAGCGAGCTTTATTCTTCAATTTCTTGGATTTGATAGAAGGTGCAAAATAGAAATCAAGTAAAGTAAGAGGGGTGAGGGATTTGATGCCCTCATCCAAATACAAGATTCTACTAGCGAAGAAGAACTAAAATAGTGGTAGTTCGATGTAGCTACAATGAGTTCTTGGAGGACTCGATCGGTGGTTGTCTTCTTGGGCTATCCCGGGGCATATCTCTTTGCTATTGCTTGAGCTCCCCTTTTCCAGTTGGCTCGGCAAACCTTTTTGATGTTGGAGGTTTGAGACTCACCTATAAGGAAAGTTTCTTGATCTTCTGAACAATCTTTTTAAAGGTTTTGGATAAGGAGATATCCCAACCTTCTTTGGTTTTGGAAGGATCACAGTCATCCCTAAGGATTACCTTAATGGAATTGGATGGTTGTTCCATAAGATATTCCTTTGGGATAAGTATAACACTGGTCTTGAAGCTATGTTCAAGTCAGTCCTTAAATGTGATGCAATCCTGCAAAACATGACCTAGCATGCGGTGGTATAGGCAAAAGTTAGGATCATTGCTTTTGCCCACTTCCTTCGGCCTTCTAGGTTCGGGTTGTTGAAAGTCAGGTTTCTTTAAGAGATTCTTAAAGATTTTCCTAACTACCTCTCTTAAATGAATATGGTTTATTTTGTTTATCCATAAAAGTAGGTGGATGGTAGCCACTTGGTGATGGGTATGTGTACCACTGCTATTGTGGATATGGCTAAGGAGGAGGCGGTGCAGGCCATGGAGGCTATTGTGGCGGCCGGTAGGACTATCTCGGTGGTGGTAGAGGAGGCGGAAGCGATGGCTGTGGAGCACGAGGTCTCTCAAACTACTCTCTAGCTGGCTATTTCCCCTTATATACTACTATCACTTCCACGAGCTTCTTCTCATATATCTTCTGCAGCTTTGGCTTTGTTGGTAGATTTGGAGAAGGTAACTGTTTGGCTTCTCCTTGCAAACCAGTCACTTGTTCATTAATTTCTCAAAAGTTTTGATGGTGAAACCTTTGAGCATGAAAGTGATCGGGCCATGGATATTCTTAAGTAGAATCTCAATGGCATGTTGTTCAAATAGTTATGGTTCGCATTTCATACTCAGATTATGCCATCTGAGAATGTAATCAATAAGAGACTCACCATGATTTTGTTGAGCCATAACGAGATCGCCAACATTGATCCTTTGCTGAGCTCAACAAACCTCTTGATGAAGAGTTGCTCCAACTCAGCAAAAATCTTTGTTGAACTATTGAGAGGTTCAACATACTAATCAAAAGCTATCCCTTCTAAGCTATTGACGAAGGGATGGAAGAGTAAGCGTCACTACCACCAATGTTGCAATATCTAGCTGAAATGCACGATGTGCTGCCTCAGGTTCCCATTGTCATCAAAACTCTTGAAGGAAGGTGGCACAAAACCCTTAAGATATTGGATTGCATCAAATTCCTCCAGGTGGGGTCTACCCTTTGGAACTGATGATCCTCCTCGGGCTTGAGCCAATGCTTCCTTCACTTGTTGCTCAACCATGGACTTGATATCTTTTTTCTGTATGGAGGTACTATCCAATACCTTCCTATACATGTTGGTGTTACCTTTCTTTACTGGAGGTAAAGTCCTGGCTGGGTCCAAGACATACACTAACTCTGAACTAGCATGAGCTGTGGTAGGATGAATTTGGGGCTTGGTTTTGCAATGCTAAAATAGTTGTTAACAGATCTTTGAGCCTCTTCTCCATCCTTCTGCTTTATCTATGCTAGGAGGTGTTGGGTTGAGTGGATTGTGTCTTCCTGTTCGGGCTCAACACCTTCCGTAGTCTAATGCTCCCTGAGGAGGGATCCCCTGGTATCTACTATACAAACCCCTACTGAGTCTCCTAACAAATCATCTTCATTGGGATCAAAACTGATCTTCTCCTCATCAAACCAATCATATCCTAGTATCGCCTTATTTTCTATGAAATAGTGAGCTACTATGTCATCTAAAAGAATGATCTGTTAGGACTACCACAAATGCTTTTGACAGACTGATGGTGGGATCCACCTCGTGTACTGTGAGGCACCAGACCTCCCATACTACTGAAGAATCAATCTTGTGAGGACTGTACTCTCTAGAAGAAATGCACTCCTAGTTGTCACTGACTATGAAATGGGTGACACTCTTAAGAGGCTCTATTATCATGGATATAACTGGGCTATCATCTCCTCTCTATGCTTGCTGCAACCATCTCTATGTCCTACTGAACTAGTGGTGTTGGTGAAGGGACGACCACTATGCTTGAGGTGCCATTCCTCCACACCCTCGGGATAGAAGGTCGAACAGAGCTTCGACCTCACCACATGGTGGTGTAGATGGAATAGGGTCCCTCGGTCATGGGATCCAGCCTCCCAGATGTGGCCTTCATGGCCTTGAAGCGAATATCATGCGTGAATGGGTGGCGGGTGGGGGGGGGGGGTGGCGGTGACCACTAACTTTCGGGACAGACCCTCTTCCTATGATGGGTTATTCACGTAAAATACTATCTATGATTGGCGTGGGTAGTGCATCGAGAAATCAATGAGTCGCGGGAGGCCCTTTGCCTTTCTCTTGGTGATTTATGCAGTGCGGGCCTCTTTGGCCCTCTCTAGTCATAGGTGTTTCCGCACACTATGGGGAATGATAGATCTCAAATCGGATTGAGCTCCATACTCAGAACATCCATAAGCTCCTCCAACCTGGCGTATAGCGGTGATGGAGCATATGACCTCCTCCTCCTAGCAGGCGTACTAAAGGTGGAGGTGAAGTACGGATCATAGCATCCTCTCTATTAGACCTAGAGAGAGGATGAAACTGGTCGCTGTAACTAGCGGCAAAATCATAGTGGGTACCTCCTCCAAAACTGACCGTGTAGCGACCTCCATCTCCCAAGCAATACGTGTATGATACTGCTTAATCATATGATTTTTATTTCTCATCTAAGTCCTCGTAGGGTGAGTAGAGTAAGAACTAGACCCAACCTCAAAAGCTGGGGAGGCAATATCTAGGATTAGAGGAGCCTTACCCTTAGAGGGTGCCAATGAGTGGGTGCTAGCCCTTATTGGGCAGCACAGGAAACCACAGGATGCATTGAGACTGGTGCTAATGCTGGTACTGTCACTAGCACTGGTGTAGAAACTGTCATTACTTTCCTCTTGAGAGAGGGGATATCAAAACCTGATGGCAAGTCAATCTGAATGACCGGCTTCTGCCCGGCCATTGTGGTCCTACTAATAGTTGTGAGGGGAGTGCCCTCACAAGTAATCCTCATCCCCTCAAACTCTCTATCAAAATGGATGAGATGGGTGTAATCATCATGAGGATCGAGAGTCAATCACATGGGGAAAGAGCTAAACACATACTTTTGAGAAGCCATAACAATCAACTATAATTGGAAAAGCTCGAAGCTATGGCGATCTTTGAGCGAGTTTGCAATATTGAAAATGAACTTGGATCAGATTTTTGTCTTGTTGATTTCTGAATTTGAATTTAAAATTTGAACCCACATCCAACATCTTGGAAGTGTTAAGTGGGGTTCAAATGGATTTAGAGAAGATTTAGAGATTTGATTGGAAAGAGGAATTTTTGAATATGAAATCCACTTTCAATAAATTTGGGTATGTTGAAAATGAGTCCAAATATTATTAGAAAGATGCTTCCATAGGTTAATGTTTGAAATTAGATTTTGATTTGAGGACCCTTCCCTTTAACAAATTTGAGTATGTTAAAGTAAGGGTCAATTGGTTTTATTTTTGATTTGATATTTTGGAATCCAGTCACTTAGCAAATTTGGGTATGATAAGTGAGGTATTTGAAAACAATTTCTTCTTTTTGTTTCTTTGTTTATTTTGTTTTGTGTGAATCATGTGAATTTGAGAATAGAATTTTCACTTAGCAAATTTGGGTATGCAAAATGAAGAATCCAAATGTTTTGTTATTTTTGAAAAGGTGGAACTTTACTTAGCAAATTTAGGTATGCTAAATAAAGGATCCAATGTGATTGATTTTCTTCTCTTGATTTTTTTTGAATGAAGATTTCTACTTAGCAAATTTAGGTGCTAAATAGGAGATTCAAGTGTGATTTTATTTTGATTTTGTTGAAAAGAGGATTCTTAGCAAATTTAGGTATGCTAAGGAAATCCAAATGTGTTTCATTTTGATTATTTTGAAGAGAGGATCCTTAGCAAATTTAGGTATGCTAAGGAAATTCAAATGTGGTTTATTTTGACTTTTGTTGATTTTTGAAAAGGGGATCCTTAGCAAATTTAGGTATGTTAAAGAAATCCAAGTGTGTTTCATTATTTTGATTTTTGTTTGAAAGGAGGATCCTTGGCAAATTTAGGTATGCTAAAGAAATAAAAATGTATTTTGATTTTGAAAAAGAGGATTTTCACTTAACAAATTTGGGTATGCTAAATGAAAGATCCAAATGTTGTTTTATTTTTGAAAAGGAGGATTTTCACTTGGCAAATTTGGGTATGCTAAATGAAAGATCCAAATGTTATTTTATGTTGAAAAGATTTTTATTGATTTTATTTTGAAAAGAAGGTCTTCATTTGGAAAGTTTGGGTATGCTAAATGAAGAATCCAAATGTTGTTTTAATTTTGGAAATGTGGTTGTTAATTTTGATTTTTGAAAAGGTGTTTGTTGATTTTATTTTTGAAAAATATGATTGTGGTTTCTTATTTTGAAATGAAATCTTCATTCAATAAATTGAGTATATTGAATGGAGATATTCATTTGTGCTTTTGGAAAATATGATTGTTGATTTTGATTGAAAATGAAAACTTTCATTCAATAAATTTGAGCATATTGAATGGAGTGTTCATTTGTGCTTTTGGAAAATGTGACTTTTGATTTTTGATTGAAAATGAAAACTTTCATTCAATAAATTTGAGTATATTGAATGGAAGTGTTCATTTGTGCTTTTAGAAAATGTGATTGTTGATTTTTATTGAAAATGAAAACCTTCATTCAATAAATTTGAGTATATTGAATGAAAGTGTTCATTTGTGCTTTTGGAAAATTTGACTTTTGATTTTTAATTGAAAAATGAAAAATTTCATTCAATAAACTTGAGTATATTGAATGAAATAGCTCATTTGTACTTTTATAAAATATGATTGTTGATTTTGATTTTTGGAAAGTGAAGTCCTCATTTAATAAATTGAATAAGGAAGTTCACTTGTGCTTTTTTTAAAAAAATGATTTTGGATTTTATTTTTATTTTATTTTATAAAAAATCCTACTTATAATAATCATGAAGATTGTTAGATGAGGTTGGTTTGCAAATTTTTTGTGAAAATATTTTATTATGTGCATTTTGAAAAGTGCTTTTTGGAAAGATGATGTTTTTTGTAGAAGGATTTATTATTATTTTATTTTTGGAATGAACCTTTCCTTACCATATAAATAGTAAGGAGGAAGTCTTTAGTTATTTCTTTTATTAAATTTTTATTTTTACCTATTGGGAAACCTAATAGAGGTTTTAAGACCTACATGAAATGAGGTCCTAAAACCTAAAGATGTTGGCTAGCTTAGCTTAAGAATGAAATAAACTAAGTGCCAACAGAAAAGAAGGATAGTCTCAGACTTGTATAAAATACAAATCCACTATTGATACTTGAAGATAACGATCATTTACCAAAGATGGAGAGAAGAACTCTCCCAGCAGAGTCGCCAAAAAAATCTATGGTGAAATATTTCTGCATTCATCTATCCTTTTGGAGAGGATAAATGAAAACAAAAATATACGCATTTTAGTTAGGACACCACTAGATCTGTTGATGTTCTTATTAGGGTGATCGGGTACGATATTGAGGAGAGGTGTACTATCTCGAAAGATAGAAGTCACCACCCTATAATGGACCTAATCACCTCAATAAGGACTCCTAAGGACAATGGGTATGCATATATACTAGAGAATCTTCCCTACTTTACATGAAAAAAGTAAAGTAGGGTTTATTTTAAATCGAGTTTGTTAAGTTCCCTACAGGGGAAAGCCCCCATAGTTAATTACATCCTAAGGAAGGGGATTCCTTGGGAATACTCTTGATTAAGGTAAATGATCATTATCTCCAAAGATTTTGAAGCTTAGACTATTAATAAATTGGTTTATTTTGGAAGATCAAATGAGATTAATCAAAGGGAGAGAGTTATTATCAAAGCTGAAGGAAGATAAGTAGGAGATGCTCATGATGCTAGAAAACCTAACAAGCATCTCAAACTATCCTATGGTTGAGCTTTACAATTTTGAAATTGAAGTGATTTATTTATTTGAGTTAAATTTTTGTTAGAAATCTAAGGCTTACAAATCCATAAAACTAGATCATGGAAATGCCTAAGAGGTGAAGATTTATGCTTATGGCCCATAGAAGGGAGAAGCAACCTAAGAACCTGAATCCAGAGAGCTTTGACGAGGGCCAAAAGTACAACCTAAATCTAAGGCAAAAATGGGCATATGGTTTACCTCCACAAGAGAGGATAAACCACCTGACTGTTGGACTTACAACCGCCTTGGGGTGGCCACCAACTAACTCCTCCTATAGTTTTAAATTCATGTAGGCAAGTCAAATGCTTTATGCACTAAGTCTTTAAACTCACTCCCTAAAGAGACTAGATCATGTAAGGGGATGATTCAAATGACCTAAATCTAATGCAAATCATATTACATGTTATTTTTATTTTTGGACAATCATTTGACTCAGGCTTATAGGATTCATATGCCTAATGCATGAGAAATAGGCTTATGGGCCAAAATCAACTAGAAGGGGGAGGTATGTTTCCACCATGGCTCTCAAACCTCAAGCCAAGTTCTCTGGCAAAGGTGGAATCCCTCCAATCAAGAGTGAAATAATATATTTTTATGCATGATGTTAGAAAAGAAATGCTTATCTAGCAAAGGGGTTGCTAATTCTTTTATCTTGATTTTAACTTAGGCTTTGAATGAGGTTATGAGT
The DNA here is from genome assembly GCA_021442155.1 of Cymbidium sinense. Classification (NCBI taxonomy): domain Eukaryota; kingdom Viridiplantae; phylum Streptophyta; class Magnoliopsida; order Asparagales; family Orchidaceae; genus Cymbidium; species Cymbidium sinense. The sequence continues at coordinate 87,886,513 of CM038214.1, read as the reverse complement.
TATTTATTTTTAATTTTGAGTTGATTAATTTGGTAGAAGATTTAATTTTCCCTAAGAGCCTAATCGCCATTCAGGCCATACATCAAAGCAAGAAAGAAACTTGAAAAACATGCCATTTTTAATGCACAAGCTAAACAAAGCATCAAACTTTTTATAAAGCTAACACAAAAGAATAAAAGGTTAAATGTGGTTGGGCACCACCGTACAAATCTAAAAATAAATTGGGCAGCCGAGCTTTACCCTTATACAACCCGAATTACAAATGAATTAATTACAATTAAGCAAGGAATTCATCTTATGGTAGGTCTTCATTCTTCATTTGTTCTTTCTTCTTTCTTCTTTCTTCTCTCTTCTTTTTGTTCCTTCTTTTGAAAGGTTGGAATGTCGATGCTCCAAAGACTTCACATGGTACATAAGATGCGATCTTATAACCAATGCTCATTCTAATCCCCCATAATAATCATTCCAAAATCTTAATTGAAAAAGTACATAAAAAGGGAAAAAGTAAATCTAACTAAAACCTGCAAAATAGAGATTAGCTAAACAAATCACACATTCCCAAGCATGTATATAAACAAATTGGACTTAGCACATGGGTAACCAAGTCCACGACCTTTTGGATTATGCTTAAGGGTATAAGCAACCTACATAGCAAAATAGTTATATTTTTTTAAAGCTTAAGCACAATCCCATAGAAGATATTAGACTAAATCCTCCTACCATTCTTTGCACATACACCCAACATCAGGACTAAAATATCACATCATAAAACAAAAGCAAACATCAAATCATGCACCGCCCTAATATAGGACTAGAAGTGATGACTTAGCCTAATGTGTGTGTCATGTAAGGTTTGTGTGGTATACTTAGCTAGGCTTTAAGGTTATGATTTTTTAAGTGTGAAAGGGTTCAACTTAGAAGGGTGGTCTCATTTAAGTTGTTTAGTTGATATGGGTTAATTTTATTTGATGATTTGATTTGGTTTGAATGAACCTACTTAATTAGTAAAGGTTGTAAAGAGAGGAAAAGAGAAGAGAACTTTTTTTTCCTCACTACCTTAAGTGATTTCTAAGGTAGATTCATTAATGATTTTTATTTAGTGAATGTTTTATCATGTATTTTAATTAATCCTAAGTTTAGACTTTCTCTAAATAAACTTATTCAAAAAGAAAGATATTTTTAAATTAAGTAAAGTGAATTACTATCACAAAACACACAATATTTTATTTCTTTCTCACATGTGTATCATACATATGAATGGATCCTAAGCATATCTATACATAGAAGTGGAAATATTTAGCATACTTATGATGAATGCTAAGTGATTTAATTAAGAAAATTTGAATACTTTATGATGCATGATTTTTATTAAGTAGAGAAGAGATTTTCTTATCCATTTTTCATTTTCACACATGTATGTATGAAATATATAAGTGAGTACGACGCCATTATTAACCAGGGGTGTAAGATACAAGAGCTACTTAGGGCTACTTAAAGCTTTGCAACCCTGGGTTTGTCCAAACTAACATACCACTTTCCTTAAAAAGCATATGTCTAAAAGAAATGAAGGGAAAAGAAAGATGCAAAAAGTTTGTGTTGGTTGATTTATTATGTTTATGCGATTTATATGTGCAAATGTAGATGTCCTTCTTAAGTAATAGTATATGAATGAATAGAAAGGGAATTAGGAAAGTGTTATGTTCTTTTCAAATGAACTATACACATTGCCAAATCCTATTCAAAACCATACTAAATGAAAAGAGAAGGAAGGCTACACTATGCATATCATCATACTTATATCGACATGCAAGCTCATAACTAATCATAAGTAGCACACTTTCAATTTTGGATATTTGATTTATAGATCTTGAAAATAGTTTTGAATTTAATAGTGATAATCAAATGAATTACACAAATTCAAATGGGCTAATTAAGATACTTAAGAACATTAGTTAGATTCTTTATAGCATGTAGAATTGTTAATACAAATAAAATTCATTCTACTCATATTCTTGAAAAATCACTTTCATTTTGATTTTGAAAATGAATGTCATGAAATTCATATGACATACACATTTAGCATGTTAGGAAAGAACTAAAGGGATGAAAGCATGTAAACATATTCACTCTAATTAATTCTTAAAGACAATCTTATGAAATAAGAAAGCTTAAAGCAAATCAAGTTATTTTTAAAGAAGGTTTGATTTTGTTTTGAGTTTGATTTAATTTGAGAAATGTGATGTGAGTTTGTTGTTCCTAACCCATTCCTACATATGTTTGTTATTTTACTTAATTTTTAGGTGATTATTTTAATTTTATGCTTTGGTTAGGTTAAGGTGTAGATTAAGTTCATTAATTACCCCTTACCTATACCACTTTAATATATTTAATCAAATAATTATGAGCCAATGTATGACATAAAATCACAAGGAATTTAAATCAGCAATGCACCCTAAGAAAGAAAGGTACCTAATTCAATTGGCTCATAATTAATGATTAATTAAGCTAAAAGATTAAATTTAAGTACTTTCATAATATTAATATTATGGGGAAGATCAATGATCCTGTCAATGGGCTTGCATGCACCGAGGTTAAGACAGATACAAGCAAATGATCTCGTTAAGTAAAATTGATTATGTCATTAGCTTCAAAATTTTGAAATTCAAGTAAGATTGTTAACTCAATTTGGCCAAGTGCATTAAAATTGGGTGGTAGAAGTAACACGTATTTTGGTGAAATTGACTCAATTTGATAATAAAAGCGACATCTAATTGTGAAACAGTGACGTTTGGATCAGAATAAATTTGAATTGATATATATATATATATATATATATATATATATATATATATATATATATATATATATATATATATATATATATATATATATATATATATATATATATATATATATATATATATATATATTATAAGATTATCTAATTGTGAGATAAATTGCATTAAAAAAATTAAACACTTAGAAAACTAATTTAAAATCAATTTAAATGCTTCGTTTCAGTTACGTATTGCTGGTAAGTCTTCCTCCCCTTACATGCATAGAAGCCTGTTCGACACTCTTGCGCCGGTGACTTCCATTTAGCTCCTCAATCATGAAAGTCACATCGAACCGATCATGATCCATCTTCTCCTCTTGCGCCAAGCGACCTCGCGTCTCATCTCCTCATTCCTCAGGAGACCAACAGGGCTTCCCCTCTCCAAACCGAATGCTCCCTCTCTCTTCCACTTCCTCCCTCTAAACCGAAAAGGTATGCTTCACTTCTTATCCTCCTCTACTTCACCTCTTCTTTTCAGCTTCACCATTCAACTGTTCATGGCTCTAGAGCAAGCAAGTTCTTCTCTTTGTAGCCTAATTCATTCCATATTCTGCGTTCCTTGCTTCATTAGTAATGTGGCAAAAATGCTAACCATACATGCTTCATTAGAAATTAGAAACATTGAGACTAATGTCTGCATGAAAACATTAAGTCAGATTAACAAAGGCAACTTGCATGCTAGTATCAAAATAAATTCTTTATTTTTTTTCTTTTTCGGAAATCCTTGGAGAGCAATTATTTACTAACACTGCCCATATGTCCTATCTTTTATTACCATTTGAGCATCGTCAACTCATGTAGGACTCAAGTAATTTCACTTGCAAATTCATGCATCATCGGATAAGGACTACCGTTCATCGTAGTAATGCAATCTATAGGAATGTTATTAACAAAGGAGGTAGTGACAACTTGAAGGAGTTTATTGATGTTGGAGTGAATGCATATGCACTTGGTTGCACTGATGAGGTTTGAGGAGAGAACTTTTGAACATGAGTAATTCTAGCAAATGACGGTTGCCGAAAAGAACTCCGTCATCAAATGGGTTCACTTGGTCTCCGACATTTTCCCATTCCTTCCCTTCCTCTGGGTTTAGTTTAGATGACAAAGTTTATCGATGTTGCCGATTGTGAATGTATATGAATATAAATGTGGGGAATGGAAATATATATGCTTGCGTCTCTCTTTGCAGGTTCCAAGACCCCACAAATTCCCCATAGGATGTAGCGGGTGCGAGAAAATATGAATGCGGAAAGATATGTATGTATATGCTTGCATTTCTTTCTAGGTTTCAAGACCCTACTAATGCCCCATAGGGCGTAGCGGCTATGAAGGCGATTGCAGTTTCGTAAGACACCACTTGCTATGCTCAATAGGGTATATTGAGCAAGCCAAACAAATTGTTAGATGTCGCTCCGCTAGCCAAAATGCTGCCAAAATTTTGTCTGAATTTAAAAAAATTTTCTAATCACTACGTTTGAACACCAATGCAGGTTTCAAGACCTCGCAAATGCCCCATAGAGTGTAGTGGTTATGAAGATGGCTGTGGTGTTGCAAGACACCACTCATTCCTTCAATAGGCGTGTCGAGAAAACAAAACACTCCGATGACCCTATCGAGGATGATCTTAGAGAGGCTACTAAAATTTTGGATTGAGCGTAAACAAATTCAAACTGAAATCATCTAAGCTTAAATTAAATAAAAAATACATGATAAATGTTAAAACAAACATCAAAACAAAAAAGAAGAAGAGGAAAAGCACTTATAAAACTTATTTAAGCATGTCGAAAGACTTCCCGAAGTGCGAACTAAAATCCTTCCCCCCTCTTTCTCAGGTACTCTATACTCAAGAAAGTGCGCCCTCTTAGCCTTATTTAGAGGGATTTGAGGAAGTAATGAGGAACCCATTCTTATTTAAAATTAACTTTTTAATAAAGTGAGTTCTCTTTTCTTGTAAATTTCTCAAAATTAAACAAGCTTTAATTTGAACTTGGGGAGGCTAATATTACTCAAAAGTTTTAAATTGAAATTCTCTATGACTTAAATTGAAGTGGTAAAGTGAGTTTTCTTCTCTTGTAGACTTCTCAAAATTAAAAAACTTTGATTGAAATTAGGGGAGGAAAACACCAAGCTCATAAAGACTTATAATAAGTTTGAAGTTTGACTTTTAAATAAACATAAAACTTGATGTGGAATTTAAAATAAAGTCAAATCAAGTTTGATCGCTTTTATATGAAGACTGGATAATTCTCATAAGTATAAGAATACTATTCGATAGCTTACTCAAAAGCATAACCTGTTGGCTTGCTGATAGTCATGAATGCTATATTTCTAGTTTACTTGAATTTGTATCTCAATACAAAACTAAATCATAAGAAATTCGTTGAGTGTTATGCTTATATATATAATAAAAAGGGGGAAGTCAAATGAAATTTATGAGAGAGCTATGAAGAAGTAAAATAACATGTTAGCAAGCACAGTTAAACCTCATTAATAAATAACTAAAAGATTCATACAATAGTTGTTAATAGATTGTTTCAAACTAATTGGAAGATAAATTATTAAATATGAAGGAATTTGAATCTGCTCACAAATGAATTTGAAAACTTGGAGAATTGAAAAGTTCAACAAGTAAACTAAGTGCGGGCAATATTTTAAATTATAATCTAAATCAAAATGCCACCGGATTTGCAACACATCGTATAAGCGAATAGAAGATATTAGTTAAGGCATTCTTAAATATACCTGCATGGGCTCTGACACTATGCTGAATGCTTAAATTTAAGTGTTTGAGGATGCTGGATGGGTTGTTTCTCGGTTTAGTCTTAGGACTGGGTCCGAGTTAACAAAACCTAAAAATTTATTATAAGAATTTCAACTTAGTGAAATATCTGAGAAGCTAATTTTGTCATGTGACAGCGGATCTGATCCTCTATTAGGAGATAAACAGAGTTGATAGGATCTAAAGTTCTTAAATATATTCAAATTAATCAATTAACTACCCTGATGATGGCCACGTTGAATGGTGATTTCAACAGGAGGGGATACTTCTATCAAAATGTGGTTCTAATTTTAAATCAAATTAACTCAAATTGAGGTCAATCTAAAAACTATTTAAATGAAACTCAATCATTAAAAGCTTAAAGAAAAATTCAATCTATCCACCTTCCGTAATTGTATTTCAAGGGTGACAAATTAAGAAAACTCTAGCTCACAAAAGAGCCTATATCAAATCAAGTGTTATGCTATATTCACTCTCAATCAATCTCTTGCCAGTAAGGATATGGCCCATGTCCTCTAATTGTGTGGCTTGGCCAGTAAGCTCCACAGATGATGGAGTTACGACCAGAGTCCTCTGATCGGGTGGCTTGGCTAGTGAGGCTCTATTATATTATGATCACCTAGTGTATGCTCCCCAATGGCTCGCCCTTTGAGTTGTGAATCATGTACGATAGGCAAACAACCCTCTGTCAGCTGAGGTAGACTTAAGATTATCTCCTTAGACAAACACCACCCCAGGTATACAAGAATTTCTTGGACGATGTAACTCATTTATTGCTGATAAGGATCTTTGGTCGGTTGGGTGATTACCTCCTCGATTAAGTAGACTGTGATCACGATGGGATGGAGATTATGGGATCTAGATCGGGCATGTCATCATTCTCCCAACCATCCGCTTAAAGCTAATGATGATGAATTTCATAAATCCTAAATTTTAAATTCTAAAACTCCATATACTGCTACTATACACTACACATTTAGTGATCTAATGACTAGTCTTAATCAAAAGTTCTCTCTCACTTATTGAGAGGGGTAATTAACTATAGGGGCTTGCATCTATAGGAAACTGAACCAGATGTTCTCACCAAATGAGGATGAAATCTCTGGGTAGTGTCTTATTTACTATTCCATTTACCTTCTAAATATTACACTCACACTTAAATCACTCTCTTTAATTCAATTTGTCGAGGGATCGATGGTGAATTTTTGAAGCCCACAGATTTCTGGCGACTCTACTGGGGATAAGATTCTCTTTCCATGTTTGGCTAGTCATATATGTGATATAGTAGCAATGAAATTTTTTAAAAATTCAAAACAAAAAATAGTGATTTAAGTGTGTAATATATTCAATATGAGGCTCTATGTAGAATGAATCATTCTGTAGAGTATATCTTTATTACACTATTATTTATTATATAGTATCTCTTCATCTTGAAAGTATGGCATGAAATAATTACTAATTACTAATCCTCATCTTTCACTTTTTGGATTTCTGAGCACTCCTTTCCTTTGTCCTAAGCATGGTGCGAATATCTAGCCAATGTCATCAACCACGGAGATGTTGGGGATACTATTCAATTTGGTAGCTTGAGTTTCTTGGCTTAGCTTTACAACTCTAGTACATTACATTCATCAGAGGCCATCTTGGAAGGCCTCAAGTTATTCTCCAGCCATGTTGCTAATTAGTTTAGTCAACGCTATCAAGTTCTCCAGATGAGAACTTCGGTTTTGAAGGCTAGGTCAATCAAAGCTGTGAAAAGAATCATCATGGGCCATGTCTTGAATGCCTCATGGCATTTTCTCGTCGATTGAACATTTTGTACCTGGAAAGCATGATCACGAAGCTTTCTTATCAGGAAGCAAATTAACGGTGAGGAGAAATCTTGGGGCTTAAGATCTCCTTCAAATGACCTAATGAACAAGCAATACTGTCGCCAGAAGTGAGTATTCCTACCCATAACAACTTTGATAATCTGAAGTGAGTAAAAAGGAATAGCTCTACTGGTGAAGGAAAGAGATCCTTCTAGAATCAACAACTTCAAGCTCCACCACCACAGAGGAGATAGCCTGAAACACTATTTGCCAGAATACACAAAATTCTCAAAGTAACTAAGGACAGAGGCTTAATGAAAGAAGATTTCAGAAGCCTGTGGTAATAGAAAATATTGAAGCTCCACTAAGAAAGTTGTCATGTCTTATAGTAGCTAGCCATCGAGCCCATTATGCTTCACGCGGTGAGCATCAGAGCATGACACTTGGACCCCATGCCCAAGAATCCATTGTCAAAAGGTCCCAATGAAAGGATAAGCAGATATAAAGGCCAAGGCCCCATAATGAAATCCCAAAGAATGGAAGAGGTGTGACATCTAACACATATACTCAGAAACCTGCCTAAAAAATAATTCATCAGAAGTGGATACCCAAAAGAAGGGATATCATTGATGAAAGACATGATGGTCGACACCATGGAGAATCCTCTAGGGGATCCCATCATAGATCAGATTCACCCTCAGAAGAGAAAGTGGACTTTGATCGCAGCCCTTTAATAGAAGAAGTGTTTGTTCAGCACATTAAACCAGAAATCCACTAGAAATGTCGATCAAAAATTCATGTGCAAAAAGAAGGTGATGAAGAAGACACTATGGAAGTGGTATATGATCGAGATATAGATGAACTCTCTCAGACACCATGGTATCATGAACTGGGAACACGGACATGAATTGACATTTTGAAGAAGATGAAACAAATAGAATCTTAGGTCTTTCTTTGAAGAAGAAGAAGAAAGAAGAATGAAAAAAATAGGTCATAGGTGAAAACTATCTATATGGTTGAGCGGAAATGATTAGCTTAGTACATTATACAAATGCACAAGGAGAAGGAGACTCAAGTTCTTCTCTAAAATGAAACAAGAGTAGAACAACAATAAGAAATAGAAGAAGAAGAAGAGCCACTGGCTAGCTAGAGAGCAAAGAGAAATGTAGCATTAAATGGAGGTCAAAGATAAGGAGATTGCACAGTTGGGTACCAAAATAAATGATATGATGGTACAAATGAATATCATGATGGAGATGTTGCAAAAGAATATCACATCAACCCAGCATGTTTCTGCTTATCAGCAACAGCTAATAATGCAACTTCTATATCACTAGTCCCTCTAGTACTTCAAGCTCCTACAAAACATGTTACACCAGAAGTAAGGAATGAAGTTAACCAAACACCTCTCCAACCGATTTTTCAAAATCTGGCTAGCACACCTAGAGCAGTAATAGCTACTTACAAATAATAATCAATAAAAATATAAAGACATTTATAATTTCAGAGCAGGCTGAAAAGCTAGTGAGTAAGGGTCGCCCTTACCCAGCTGAATATGATCAAGTATCATACGCAAAAGGTTACTTTGTGCTGAAATCTAATACTTTTAGTGGGCTTAGTAACCCAAACCAACATCTAGCCCAATTTAAGGCTACTTTTGGTAGAGAACGAAGCAACTTTTCCATCGGTTGTCGAGCTCTCTCCCACTTTCAAATGATACATAGAATTTTTGAATGATTCAGTTAAAACCTATGCTGAATTAGAGACGATATTCGTGAAGAGGTTCACTAGTGCAACTGAGAAAATAATAATCGCTGACCTTGCCTTACTAAAAAGAAAAAAAGATGAGTTAGTGACAAAATTTATAAGTTTTTGGCATAATCTAAGTATAAAGTGTGAGCAACAAATGGAAGAGGAACATGCGATCCAATTGCTAATGAAAAATATGGATGATAAAATGACACCATTTTTATGTATGACGTCAATTACAACATTCCAAGACTTGCTCGATAGGATGGATAAATTTGAAAAAAGCTGAATTGCCCTAAGTTTGAGGTTTATGCACATAAAGCAAAGAGAAATAAACCTTCAGACTCAAGAAGAAATGAAATTCATGTCGCTTCCTATAGCTGAAATGGTGAAAAGCGGGTGATATATAATGTGGATAAAAGAAAATAGCCGATGTACAATGATGATAAGGGAAAGAAGCCTGTCTATTCTAATCCACAACCAAAATTAGTATTGGGTGGCAATGATAAACCTCAGACTTTTCCAAGTGGTGGGGAGTGTCCAAAATAAGCAACAAGAGATGATGAGCGAATGCGGCCACCTCTTAAGAAAAAAGGCGAACAATTAGCATTCTCTTAAGTGAATCCCTCACGGACGGCCGCGTAAATTAGCATACCGTCCGTGAGCACGAGGATTAGTTAGGGAATTAATAAAAATGCTAATTAATCAAGGGATCTTCTAAAATTCATAACTCTCTCTACAAAATTCAAAAAAATATGAAATAAAATCTTATGGAAAGATAATTCAACCTAAAATATTTTAAAATTATATTCAATAGGTTTTGAGTTATGATTTTCTGATTTTGTGTTTTATTGGAAACTTCATTTTTCTAATTACTTTTTAATTAAACCTCTAGTTAATCCCAAACTTCTTGAGTATGATTTATGGGATGACTTCTACTTTCTAATTTTCTTGGGATTTATTGAAGGCTTGATTAGAAGAATTGCATATGGATTTCTTAATTACCCTTCTTATGTAATTAAGGATAATTAGGGTGTGATTAGTAGTTTTAATCCATGATTAGAGTTGATTAAAGTTAGATCCAATAGATAGGAGGTTTAGGGAATAATTTTGGGGCACTTTTCCTAAGATATTCCCTAAACCTCCTTTTTCTCTCCTTAATCTTCTCTTAATTAAGGGTTAATTAATTAATTATCCCTTTAATTATTTTCTAAAAATTCTAAAAACTTCCAAAACTTAATTAATCTACTTTGGGTAGATGTTTTGGTGTTTAATAGCCTAAGTTCAATTAAGGAAATCAAAACCAAATTCATATGTATGAACGGGTGTTTTGAAATTACTTAAGGTAAACCCCTTAGCTTAATTAACTATTAATTATTAGGCAAATTGCATTAGGCTTTTTTCTTATTAGGTGCATTGCAAATTTAAATTCCTTGTGAGTTTTTTATGTCATCTCATTGGCTCATAATTATTTGGTTAATTATTCTAAGGTGGTGTAGGTAAGGATTAATTAAGTTACTTAATTCATACCTTAACCTAATTAATACATAAAAAAAGGATCTAATTATCTAAAAATTAAACAAAAATATCAAACACATATGGGAATGAGTTAGGAATAACAAACTTAACTCACCTTTTCAAAATTAAATTAAACTTCAAACTAAACAAAAATCACATTGAATTCACTTTGATTTATTTTAAATTTTCTTATTCTATAAGAATGTCTTTAGGATTTAAGTGAAGTGAACTTGTTTACATGCTTTCATTGCCTTGAGTCTTTCCCCAACATGTTAAATTTGTATGTCACATGGTTTCATGCATTCATATTTTTCAAATTCAAGTTTAAAAAAATGAAATTGTTTACTTTATGTCAAATTTGGATGTGTTGGCTAAAATAGAAATATGAATGGCCATTATCACTACTAAATACAAATTATTTTCAAAACAAATAAATCAAATATCAAATCTAAAAGTATGCTATTTATATTTTAATTATGAGTTTGCATGTGAAAGATTATAAAGGTATGCTTAGCATAGGTTTCCTTTCTCTTTTATGTTAGCATAGTTTTGAATAAGAGTTGATAAGATGTAGCGTTCATTTGAAAAGAACCTAACACTTACTTAATTCCATACCCCATTCAACCCTATGCTATCACCTAAGAAGGGATACCTATACTTGCATATATAAACTGCATAAATAAAATTAATCCATTAATACAACTTTTGCATTCTTCTTTTCCATTTCATTTCTTTTATACGTATGTTTGTACTTAAGGAAAATGGTATATTAAACCCAGAGATTGTGATTTAAGTAGCCCTAATTAGGTCTTGTACCTTACACCTCTGGTTTACAATGGCACTTTATGCCTTTCTTACTTTCATGTGTATGTGAAAATTTGGATAAAGAAACCCTTTTCTACTTAAGAAAAATCATGCATATTCAACTTCTAAATTTTCTTAAATGGATTACTTAGCATGCATCATAAAGTGTGTTAAATATTCTCATTTGTATGTATAGATATGCTTAGGGTCCATCCATATGCATGTTATATATGTTGGAAAAGAAATGAAGTAATGTGTGTTATGTGAATTTTGATTCATTTTATTTAATCTTAAAATGCCTTTCTTTTTGAATATGTTTGTTTAGAGTTTATCTAAACTTAGGATTAATTAAAAGATTTAATCAAAACATTCACCTAAATAAAACTAAAATCTAAATCTACTTTAGAAATTACTTAAGTTAGGGAAGGAAAGAGAAGCCCCCTTCTCTTTCCCTCTTTTCATAACTTAGTAATTAATTGTAGGATTTACTTGAACCAAATCAAAATATAAAATGAAATCAATCCAAAATAATTAAACAACTTAAATAAAACTCTCCTCTAAGTTGAATATGTTCTTCACACTTAGGAATCTAAACAGCCATAGCATACCACACACAAACCTTAAAGCTTTACACATTAGCTTTAAGTCACCACTTCCAGCTTTAGGTTAGGTGGTTGCATGGTTTGATATTTATTTTATTTTGTGATATATGTTTTAGACTAGATGTTAGGGTGTATGCTCATAGAATGAATGGTAGGATATTCTTTTCTGCAGGGGATTGTGCTTAAGGGGCGCTATCATAAATAAAAATTTAAATACTTTTGCTTGTAGGTGATTTATACCCCTAAGCATAATCCAATAGGCTTGGTGGACTTAGTCACCCATGTGTGGGGTGATAAGTCCAATATACATGCTTGGGATTTGTGTGGTTTGTTTTAGCTAACCTTTGTTTTGTAGGTATTAGTTAGATTTTCACTTTTTCTTTTCATGTAAATTTATGCAATTAGGATTTTGAAATGATTGTTATGGGGATTAAGATGAACATTGGTCATAAGATCCTATCTTATGTACCATATAAAGCCTTGGAGCATCTACCTTCCAACCATCCAAAAGAAGGAACCAAAGAAGAAAGAAGAAAATAAGAAGAAAGAAGAAAAGAAGAAAGAAGAAATGAAGCTTGAAGACCCTCGTAAAAATGAATTCCTTGCTTAATTGTAATTTAATTCATTTATAATCCAAGTTGTCTAAGGGTAGAGCTCGGTTACCCACATTTGATATTTTCGAGTTTGTGCGGTGGTGCCCGACCACAACGGCCTTTTATTCTTTTTGTAATTAGCTTTATAAGTTGATTGATGGTTTGTTTAGCTTTTGCATTAAGTGGCTTACTTTTTCTAGTTTTTCCCTTGCTTTATGTATGGCCTGGATGTAGATTAGGCTCTTTAGGGAAAAATAATTCTTTTTCCCAACTTAACAACTCAAAATAAAAATTAAACAACTCATAACCTCACTTAAAGCTTAGGTTTAAAATTGAGATAAAAGAATTAGCAACTCCTTAGCTGGATGAGCATCTCTTTTATAATATCATGCACAAATGCATCTTATTTCACTCTTGATTGGAGGGCTTCCTCTTTTGCCAGAGAAACTTGGCTTGACGTTTGAGAGCCATGGTGGAAACTCACCTCCTCCCTTCTCGCTGATTTTGGTCAATAACTCTATTTCTCATGCATTAGTCATATGAATCATATTAGCGTGAGTCAAAATAATTGTCCAAAATGAAAATAATAATGAAATTTGAATTGCATTAGATTTCGATCAATGAAGCATGTCCCTTTGTGTGATCTAGTCTCTTTAGGGAGTGAGTTTAAGGACTTTGTCTCTTTCTAATAAATAATAACCTAGCTATCTTGCATAAGCATAAAGACTTGCCTACATGTATTTAAAATTATATGAGGAGTTAGTTGGTGGCCACCCCCAGGCTGTTGTAAGTCCAAGCTGTCGGGTGGTTTGTCCTCTCTTGTGGAGGCAAACCAAATACTCATTTTTCACCTTAGATTTAGGTTGTGCTTTCAGCCCTAGCCAAAGCTCCCTAGATTTAGGTTCTGAGGTTGCTCCTCCCCTTTGCGAGCCATCAGCATAGTTCCTCATCTCTTAGGCATTTCCTTAATCTTGTGTTGAGGAATCATAAGTCCTAAATTTCTAATGAAAAATGTAACTCAAACAAAATAAATCAATTTCAAAAATATAAAGCCTAATTATAGGATAGTTTGAGATGCTCACTAAGTTTCCTAGCATCATGGGCATCTCCTACTTATCTTCCATTTTGGCTTCGATAATGACTCTCTCTTTTGATCAATCCTATTTGATCTTTCAAAAATGAAATAATCGATTGATAGTCCTTTCCTATTGAAATCTTCAAAGATAATGATCATTTACTTTAATCGAGAGTTTTTCTAAGGAATCTCCATTCTTTAGGATATAATTAGCTTGTGAGGGCGCCCTATAGAACTTAACCCAGGTTTAAAATAAACCCTACTTTATATTTTCATAAAAGGTAGGGGAAGAATCTATGGTACATATGTAGACCCATCGTCCTTAGGAGTCCTTATTGAGGTGATTAGGTCCATTAAAGGGTAATGATTTCTATCTCTCGAGATAGTACACTATTTACTTGATGATGGCATACTCGATTACCTGAATAAGTACATCTGCAGATCTGCGTGGCATCTTAAAAAGGCAAATTTCTATAAGTCTTGTCTTTCATTTCTCACCAATAGATTTGAAAGGCGAGTCGGCTATACAAATTTTTCTCCACATATACAGAAGCTAAATTTCATGTAATCGATGTTGATACATCATTTAGAGCTCTATTGGGCCAGCCAAAGCTGCATGAGTATGGCATGGTCCCATCAACTATGCATCAATGTATGAAGCACCTAAAAGAAAGAGAAGAATTTAAAATTCTTAGTAACTTACAACTATTCTCCATCCATGAAGCAAAGATTTATGAAGATGCAAAGTACTTCATCCCTAAAGAGCCCAAGCCAACATATCCTCTTGAAGCGGTAGCGTCCACTTCAGGAACTAAAAAGTAATTTTATAAAGTGAAAGAGCAGAAGCAAAGAGGAAGGAAAAAAGGCAATGCTGACTCTCCCTAAAGCCCTTGATTTTACATCTAAATCAAGAAGATCAGTTCCTCATTTGGGAAGTGACATAATAGAAGAAGAAGATATTTCTATCAAACCTATGGGAACTTATAAGCTTTCAAGAAAGGCAAAGTATGAAATAAGTGATTCTGATTCAAATTATGATTTTAAATCTGCTTATGGAAATAGAGTTCAGATGGTCGCACCAAGAAGGATAGCTCACATGGCAGAGTTAGATGACTCACTCAAAATTATACCCATCCCTTAACAGTACTTCAAAGAAATCACTTCACTGGAGGTTCATAACATTGAAGAGTTGATAACATTCTATGTGCCACCGTTGAGTGAGAGTGGTGAAATAGGAACTCTATTTTACAAATCTTAAGAGTCTCAGCCTCATAATTTTGATCAGCCTACTCAACATGAAAATTATGATGAGATAGTGCCAACAAGAATACTAATATACTATCCTCAGAAATTGTGAAGAATGATGCATAAACATGGAATTCATATTGGGACTACTAAACACAAAACTCAAATCTTTAACAAGATGAGGAGCCAAAGAAGTTCTCAAGCATCACGAAGAAGTGATAAGTTTATCACTAAAGGTCTTGGGTTTATCCACAAATCTCATCAAAATAAAGCCTGTTATAATAAAATTGAAGCAAAGATAGAAACTCATACTGACGAAGAAGATGATCTCCATAAATTCTTCTGTCAAATGATGAAGAGGTAGAAGCCAAGCCCGCACATGAAGAACTCGAAGATGATGGATAAATAGCTACTATAGATGAACTCAAAGAAATCAACCTAGGGAGAGGATGATCCCGTTCAACTTTAAATTGGTGTCCTACTTGAAAGTTGAAGTGGTATTACTTTGCCTGGACATATTCTGAAATGCCAGGCTTATCCCCTGATGTAGCAGTTCATAAACTAGCTATTAAACTAAGTGCAACGCTTGTTAAGCAAGCTCCTCGATGAATGAGATTAGAGATTGAAGAACAGGTAATTGTAGAAATTAAGAAGCTGATCAAGGCAGGCTTTATCCAAGAGAAGAAGTATGCAGATTAGATAGCTAATATTGTCCTATTTAGGAAGAAAAATGGACAAATCCGTCTCTACATTGACATCCGGGACCTAAATAAGGTGTGCCCAAAAGATGACTTTCTGCTTCCAATATCAGAATTACTAGTGGATAATACTTTCAACTATGACATGTTCTCATTCATGGACAGATCATCGAGATATAATCAAATCAAGATGGCACTAGAAAGTAAAAAAATATACATCATTTAGAACACCTATTTGCATCTATTGCTACACAGTCATGCCTTTTGGTTTAAAAAATGCTGGAGCTACATACCAAAGAGCCATGATGTGCATTTTTGATGAGTTGATTAACTAGAATGTGGCATGTTATGTTGACGATTTGGTGGTGAAGAGCTTAAATCATGAAAATCACTTTGAATACTTGAGAATTGTATTAGAGAGAATCAGAAAATATGATCTTAAGATGAATCCTCTAAAATGTGCCTTCGGGGTATCCTCTAGAAAATTCCTTGGGTATATTGTACATCGCAGAGGTATTGAAATTGATCCTGCTAAAATCAAGGCAATTATGGAGATGCCTCCACCAAAAAGTTTGCATCGACTCTGTTCTTTACAAGGATAGCTTACATTCATCCATTAATTTATATCAAACTTATCAGGACGCTGTCAATCATTTACAAGGTTGATGATAAAGGATGCTCCATTCAAGTGGACAAGGAGTGCCAAAAAGCATACAATATCATTAAAAGCTACTTGTTAAATCCACCAATCCTTGTAGCGCTTACTTCTGGGAAGCCCCTCATTCTATATATAGCTGCATTAGAAGAGTCCCTTGGAGCATTATTGGCATAAAAAATGAAGAAAGCAAAGAGAACACTCTTTATAATATCAATCAAAGATTAATAGGAGCATAAATGAGATACTCTCCGAAAGAGAAGCATTGTTTGGAGTTGATCTTTGAAGTCCAAAAGCTCCGTCATTACATGTTATCTCAGAAGATTACACTCATCCTAAGGATCGATCTGTTGAAGTATTTTATGATAAGACCAGCATTGACAGGTCGCTTGGCAAGATGGGCAGTACTACTTTTGTAATTTGATATCACATACATTCCAGAGAAAGCAGTAAAGGGACAAGTCTTAGCAAATTTTCTAGCTGCACACCCCATCCCTGCGGACTCTTCTCTTAATGATGATTTGCATGATGAGAAAATTATGCTCATTCATGAAAGATAAAAATATCAAATTTGGGAAATGTACTTTGATAGAGCCTCATCGATCAAACAAGTCAAACCTCTAAATTTCCCAAGGGTAAGAGCATGAATCGACATTATCTTCATAACACCAGAAAGGGGGATAATGAGATGATCATATGGGTTGATCAATCCAAGAACTAATAATGAAGCTGAGTATGAAGCATTAGTGGCAGGTCTTGAACAAGCTATTTTCATAGACATTCAAAACTTGCATATTTTTGGCAATTTTTAGATTTTATAAATCAAGTACTTGGCATCTATAAAATCAACAAGCTTGACTTAGCTTTCTATCACAAGTGAGTTCTCAAGCTTATGAAGCAGATACCAAATGTTACACTGACTCTTGTCTCTCGATCCGAGAATAGTAAAGTCGATTGCTTAGTAAAGTTAGCTAAGGAAATGAAGTATGAATGGTGATTATTATGGGCTCCAAAAATTTATCACCATCCTCTCAATAATTTATTGATTGAATTGATGAGAGTATGATTTGAGATGTCAGTGTAATTTTTAGAAGGCAGATTGAATAGTAGATAAGACACTACCCAGAGATTTCACCCTCATTTTGTGAGGATTTTAGATCTGGTTTTGGTTTCCTATAGGTGCAAGCCCCCATAGTTAATTACCTCTCTCAATAAGTGAGAGAGAACTTTTGATTAAGACTAGTCATTAGGTCGCTAAATGCGTAGCGTATAGTAGCAGCATATGGAGTTTCAAAATTTAGATTATGAAATTTATCATTTTAGCTTAAATCGGATGGTTGGGGAATGATGACGTGCCTGATCTAGATCCCATGGTTCCATCATCCCGGGCAACTATGGTCCCTAGTCTACTTAGTCAGAGGAGATAGTCAACCCAACCTGACAAAAGGATCCACATCAGCATCACATGGGTTGCATCATCCAAGAAATCCTTGTAGACCTGGTGTGGTGTTTGTCTAAGGAGTTATGCTTAAGTCTACCTTAGCTGACAAAGGGTTATTTACCCTATCAAGTATACTCTATGACTCACAACTTAAAGGGTAGAGCCATTGGGGAGCATACGGGCTACGATCGTGATCCTAATAAAATGGAGTCGGATTGGCTAAGCCACCCAATCAGAGGACTATGGTCATAACTGCTTCATCTGTGGAGCCTATTGGTCAAGCCACACGATTAGAGGACACAAGCTACATCCTTATTGGCGTGAGATTGATTGAGAGTGAACATAGTAGAACACTTGATTTGACATTGGCTCCTTTGTGAGCTAGAGTTTTCTTAATTTGTCACCCCCGACAAAATAGTTGCGAAAGGTGAATAGATTGAGTTTGATTTAAGTTTTTAATGACAGAGTTTCATTTAAGCAATTTCAGATTGCTACTTAATTTGATTTAAAAAAAATTAATTAATTTGAATATGTTTAAGAGCTTTAGATCATGTCAACTCTGTTTAGCTACTAATAGAGGATTAGATCTCAACATGATCGGTTTCTTAGATATTTCAAACTCTTATTATAAGTTTTAGGTTTTGTTAACTTGGGACCCTCTAAGACTAAGCAGGGATGCAACCTGCGTAGCATCCTCAAACACTTGAATTTAAGCATTCAACATAGTGTCAGAGCTCATGCGGGTGTATTTAAGAATTTAAGCAATTTTTATTTCTGAGTTATGAGATTGATTTAAGATTTTTCATTTAATTCCAACTTGCTTTTCACTGACATTAAAATTTGCACTTGAAATCTTTATGTCTAAGCACATAAATTGATAATTTTAATTAGTGATTTCATTGATTTTTGAAAATCATAATTAGAATAAAATTTCTTAATTTTTGATTAAAGGTTGTCATATGATTTTTATAGATTTTGATTTCTTTACATGCCTTGTACAAAGTTGCTGGTGTGGGCATTTTGATTTAGATTGTAGTTTAACACATTACTTGCATGTTTACTTGTTAAGTTTTTGTAATTCTCCCAATTTGATTATGTTCAATTTATATCACTTTTGATAAGTGTGACAATTTTAGTGTTTGTTGTTTTAGCCCTACTCATGCTTATTAGCTAGCATAGTAATTACCTACATATTTGTAGGAGAGTTATTAAACCCAATTTGGATTCATCCTTAGATTTTTAGTTTATTGTCAGTTTGTTATGGGTTTAGTATTAGTCACCCCAAATTCTAATTAAAGCTTGTTTAATTTTGAGGAATCTACAAAAAAAGAGAACACGCTCATTACTTCAATTTAAGTCATAAAGAATCGCTATTAGAGTTTGTGAGTTTAATATTAGCCTCCCCCAAATTTCATTTGCATTTTAAATGAGTGTTCCATTTTTTCCAAAATTATCTTTAAAGGCTCCCCCCTTTTTCTCTTTGATTTAAAATTTATTTTCATATTTATCATATATTCTTTTGTTTGACTTAAATTTAGGTAATTCCCATTTGAATTTGTTTAAGTCTTGAATTTTAGTCTAAATTATGTCATCCATCTTAGTACATCAGGGTATTTTGGCTTACTCGATTCACCCTCTTGAAGTAGTGGCGGTGTCTTGACACCACAAGAGTTTTCATCTCATCTCTTGAGATGACAGGCCTTTAATCCTGAAAGAAGATAAATGCAATATATATTCATTCCCTCCTTTTTTTGTTTGATGCTTTTAGTTTAAAATTAGCTGCAGGTTCCTTACTTAGCACCCTTAGGTCAGTTCATTTCACTCTCCCCTTTTTCTAAATCAAAAGATTTGATGAAATTTTGGTAGCCTCTTCATCCTGTAGAGTCATTGGGGATTTATTTTACTTGCTCTTGATCTTGAGAGTGGTGTAACACTACGACCAATTTTTTTATCTCATTAGTCTTAAGAAGTCCTTCAGACCTGAAAGAAGATATACAATGCAATATATATTCATCCCTTTTTTTTCAAAGTCTAGAAATTAGATAAAATTTTGACAACATTTCATCTAGGGGAGCGACATCTAACGAGTGTTGGCTTACTCGATATGCCATTCATCTTATAACATAGTCAATTTTTTTTCTCTGTAAACTACTTAGGTCTTCAATATATATCCACATTCACAGATCACACATGTTATGATGCATTTTTTGGCGCACTACAATGCTCGGCAAAGGAACGAGGTTAGGTATGCAATTGAGAATATAATGCAAGGAGTGCCAGAAATTGAAAGAAGAATTCACTAGTTGACGATGTTCTTCTCCAGTTTGTGGTGAAGCGAAAATGGGAAGGCTAAAGCGAGGGGTGCGACGTCAAAAATCGAAAGAAGAATTCTCCTCTTCTCGATGTTCTTCCCTTGATTGCGCCGAAGTGAAGGTTGGAAGACTAAAGCGAGGAATGTGATGTCAAAAATCGAAAGAAGAATTTGGCTATTGACGATGTTCTTCCCCGGTTTGTGGCAAATCAAAAAAGGGAAGGCTAAAGTGAGGGATGCGATGCTGAAAATCAAAAGAAGAATTCACATGTCGACGATGTTCTTCGATTGCGTGAAAAGCAAAGATGAAACAATTTCTTGAAATGTCATTTTCTTTTTGGAGGAATCACTGGAATAGCATTTGGTCTATAGGAAGGTGGAGCTAGTCTAAGAAGGTCTTGTTTGAGACAATGGGTTAAACAGAGAACAGTCAGCCAAAGGATCAGCCATGCTATACAACGTAAGTCTCATTACACAGGTGGCAATGATGGAGAATTTTGTTAATGGACCGTACCATGTGAGGTAAATTTGAAAACCACAAGTGGGTCGGCTGATTCTGAGCAAGAAGATGTCTGAGTCTGCTTGCTATTTGGGAATGGCATAGCCATGGTTTGTGCATGGAATGGACCCACGCCACATGGAAGAATCAGAAAGTCCCTAAGTGGAAAAAGCAGATCTGAAAGCTTATCTATGGGCAAGAGTGAGTATGAAGCTGTGAGCAGAGTCCATGGAGCAGATGCACCATGAGTCATCATTTGAGATTCGTGTAAATCTATGCATCAAGAACAGTCGTCAGTGGGGAACGAGTGGGATCGGGACTCGCATTTGTCTTAACATAGAAACAGGTTGGAATACTGAATAGCGACAAGAGTGGAAGAGAAATCGAGGAAAATTACATGTTTTTTTAGAGAGAGAATCAGAAGGGCATAATGTGGGAGTATGGAGGAATGGGGAACTGCCCCTTTTTTCTTCTTATTTTTTTTGTAGTTGATCAAAAAATTGAAAATAGGGGGGAACGATTGAGCATGGGGGATAATTTATGGATTTTTAATGAATTTTAAATAGATTTAAATGATTTTAATTTGAATTTTGCAGAAATTCACATATATATATATATATATTAATTTAAGATAATTCCATTGTTCTGAATGCAATGGCATAGTCCATTTCATCAAGACCATTTGGGTTTCAATTGAGTCCATTTAAATCAAAATGTGCCGCTTTCGACATTCGATTTATACACTAGTTGAATTGAGTGTAAATAGTCTTACTTGATATATTTTGATGTTTCAAAGCTAACGATGCAATCAACTTTATGAAAGAGGGTCATTTGGTCATCATCTCAGCTTCCCGACTCTGATATGCACGTCGAGAAATTGATAGCTCAAGTACTTAATCGATTGATCATCAAGTTCTGCAATATTTATATTCTGATCAATTTTGACATTCTGAATGCGACGGAAAAGTCCGTTCATCGATCGAAGGTCATTTTGACCATTTTTAGAAATGTCTAGTGCACTTCAGCCTCTATTTGCTTCAAATCATTCAATATTTGCACAGACTCGTCTGATTTTATCATGGATAATCTCATTTGATAGTTTTCAACATTTTAAAGCTAAGAGTGCAATCAATTTTGTGAACAGGGGTCATTTGGCTTGCATCGATGCCTCCTAACCTCGATATGTCGTCGACACTTTGATAGCTTGCGCGCTTAATAAATTGCTCATTAGATTTTGCAATATTTATATTTTGATTAATTTTGATGTTCTAAATGCTTTAGCAAAGTCTGTTCATTGATCGAAGGTCCTTTCGATCATTTTCAGTGAAGTCAATTACATTTTGAGCACCGATTTGCATGCTGTCACTTGCGAAGTCCGTTGAATTCAACTTGTAACTTGACTTATGACACATATGGAGGTCAACAAATGCCCCTTAATAAATGTGATTTTACATTGAGTCACATTTATTGATTGACCCTTTTCCTTGGATCATTTAAGCTTTTATCACGAGCTTTGATTTGTCATTAATATGTTGCCTTAATGACATGCTAAATGATGGGGATTAATCAATTTATCAGAATCAACTTGTTGGATATCATCTACTATTTGCTTCAATGACTTTACTTAAGATCTCTTTCTTTTATGTCATTGTAGATTTGAGTTTCCCTTGGGTTTGATGGAGGATTAATTTATTTTGATGAAGGATCGCTATGGAATTGGTTTATCCATGCTTGGTGGATCTGAAATTCTTACTCTAATTTGAGCTTGACTTGATAAAGACTAACATTTTTAATTGACTTGTCAAGTGTATGCACTTTATGAACCTGTTTGCTACTTGATGGATTCGTTGAAGTACATTGATGACCTTCATTATAGGGTCAATATTGAGTTATTAGTCTAGTAATGTGTGCTTTAACAAACTGAATAACCACAAAATTTCTTTAGTTAAGCCGTCAGCTTTGTTAGAACTATAGAATCACTTCCGGTCACGTTTTACTTTGATAGACTTGATGAGGGTGGCTTTGATCATTGCTTTGAGCTTATTAGATCATTTGAGGATAGATTGATATATCACCATGCGAGGAATATATAGATTGATTTTAGCGACTCTGAGAGTTTCATTATCTTGATTCGATCAAGTAAAAGATCTTGGATCTCAATTGTAATCACTAAACTGGATATGGTTTGAGATTGAACAGATATTATCATTTGACTGACGAGCGGGGGCTCTTTCACTACGATCTTTTCTTATGGCTTGTTGAGTGAGGAGAGCATCAGCAACTCGACCACATTTGGGTTTATTGAGTTTGACCTTTAGAACCTACTCGAGTCTTTGACTTAAGATATAGTGGGTTGGTGGTTTTGTCAACAGACTAACGAATGAGGGCTCTTTCACTACTGCCTTTTCTTGCAGCTTGTTGAGTGAGGAGAGCATCAACAACTTGGCCATTTGGGCTTGTTGAGTTTGACCTTTAGAAACCATCCATACCCTAGACTTCAGGATGTAGAGGTTGATGTTTCTCCAACTTAATTGATTGAATCCTCCAAAATTGGGAGCTCTCTTGACTTGATCTCCAGAATTTAGAAAATCTGAGAGATAAATTTCTTAATATTTAGGGTTGTCCTTTCATGCATAGAAATAGATTCATTTTGTTCCTACAAGACTCTGCAACTTAACAGAAATAATTATGGATATATCCAGGGATTTTGGCATAAAGCTCGATGTCAACCTGAATAAAAATATATTTGAGGATCTCATCTTATGGCACAATGTCAACTCAAATAAACTTAATATAAACTAAAAGAATGTCCCTATCTTACAGGGGGAATTCTAAAGCACATTTAGGAGAATTTTCAAGATGAAATTATACAAATATACTAATATTTGAATTGATATACTCTAAAGGGGATTTTAACATGCACATTGATTTCATCCATGTATAGAAATAAAATATGTGTAATGGGGAATTTTCATGAAAAGTTCTTCATCCAGTATGTTTATTTAGGGATCTCGGATGAAACGATTTCAACATAAATAGATATACTAAAAAAATGCCTAGGATTTCTATTATTTCAGAATGTGGTCATCAAGTATAGTACTTTTCAAGTATCAACCATTAATTGGCGATGTATTTCACCCTTTAGTCGATGAGTTGGTATGCCCCTCATTGGTATACATTTTCAATGATAAAGGGCCTTCCAGTTAGGCTCAAATTTTCCAAATTGATTGGGGATAATTCTTCAGACCAATTCCCCTTTTTGGAATGTTTGAGGCCACACTGTATGGTCAAAATCCTAGGACATCTTTGCTCGATATACTTTCAGATTTTGGTGAGCTTGCACTCTAACTTCATTAAGCAAGTTGAGTTCCTCCATCCTCAGACGAGTGTTTAACTCACTTAACCCATATTTGGGTTAAGTTGAGTCAAGCTTGTTTTCTTATGGGTCAAATGACCCATTTGACCTAAACACACCCAATAGAGTTAGGTTATATCATTATGATTTATTGATTTTCTTCAATTTGAGTTCAATGTGGCTTATTTTATTTTAAGGAATTTAATTTACTTAATCTAAGCCTTAAGAACTCAAATTTATTATTATGGCTAAAACTATTTATTTAATTTTATAAATATTTTTTGGTGATTTTATTTAGTCAAATTTAGTGTGTTGACTTTTTTGACCAAGTGGGCCCCAAGTCTAGGTTAACAAGAGTTGACTTTAGGTTTGACTTTAATCATTTTTTGATGATTATTGATTTAAGTTGATTAGTTGATTTTGAATTTGGATGCATGAGTTGATCCTATCTAAGATGAATTCTCTAGGTCACTAGGCATTGTGTCCTAAGCATGCTAAATTAACCTCATCCAAAAATGAGGTCAACAAATGGACCCCCAATATGTGTAATGGATTAACTAGAATACACTGCACATATTGATGTTGACCAGATTGATCAACATACAAGTATAAGCTTGGGGTTAAAATTCATGATTTTAGTTTTTGATTTGAATTTTATTTTGATTGTGAAAGATAGGTATATGTATACCTATCTTTTCTTTGGAGTGTGATTCATTCTTAGAAACTTAATTTTCATTAAGTTCTAGGATGAAGAAGAAAGCTATTAAGAATAAGCCCAAAGATTGGTCTAATCCTAATGCAATCATTATGCTCAAGGAAAATGCCTTTAGGGGACTTACTCTTTCTTGAGAATATTGGTGACTCATGTGATTAGCTAATAAGATGGGTCCGTTTAAGGGAGTGATCCATCCTAGTTAGCTAAAGAGAGGAGAGGGGTCTTTAAAGACTTGATCCAATCCTCAAAAACTATGCTGGGGAGAAGAGGCTTGAAATGCTTGATCCTACTCCACAGCATTTTGACTACTAAACAGGGGTCACATGGACTTGATCCTATTTAGATAATTCAAAGAAATAAGGCCTTTAATGGCGATTCCATTCTTTAGAAGTTTGAATAGGATGCCAACGAGGGACTTATTCCTATATGATTAGAAAAGAATGAGGGACTTATATCTTTCTTTGTTAGAAAGGGTCATAAGACTTAATCCAATCTAACTTGCACTGTAGCATGAAAGGGCCTTGATGGCTAATTCCAATCATATACACTAAGGTAGGATGTCAACTAGGGACTTACTCCTGTTGATTTAGAAAGAAGGCCGACTGGGGTCTTATATCTTTCTGGCTATTAGAAAGGGGTCGTAGAGACTTCATCCAATCTAACTCATCTATGTAATATGAAAGGGGCCTTGATGGCTTGTTCCAATCATGTACACAAAGGTAGGATGCCGACTGGGGACTTACTCCTTATGATTAGAAAAAAGGCCGACTAGGGACTTATATCTTTCTGGCTAATAGAAAGGGGTCATAAAGACTTAATCCAATTTAACTCTTCTGTGTAGCATGAAAGGGGCCTTGATGGCTTGTTCCAATCATGTACACGAAGGTAGGATGCCGATTGGGGACTTACTCCTGATGATTAGAAAGAAGGCCGACTGGGGACTTATAACTTTCTAGCTATTAGAAAGGGGTCATAAAGACTTAACACAATCTAACTTGCGTGTGTAGCATGAAAGGGGCCTTGATGGCTTGTTCCAATCATATACACAAATGTAGGATGCCGACTGGGGACTTACTCCTGATGATTAGAAAGAAGGTCAAGGGACTTATATCTTTGCTATTAGAAAGGGTCGAAAGACTTAATCCAATCTAACTTCCCTGTAGAGAGAAGGGCCTTGATGGCTTGTCCCAATCATGTACAAGAAGGTAGGATGCCGGGGACTTACTCTCGATGATTAGAAAGAAGGCCGGGGGACTTATATCTTTCACTATTAGAAAGGGGTCATAAAGACTTAATCCAATCTAACTCTTTGTGTAACATGAAAGGGGCCTTGATGGCTTGTTCCAATTATGTGCACGAAGGTAGGATGCCGACTAGGGACTTACTCCTGATGATTAGAAAGAAGGCTGGGAATTATATCTTTTGGCTATTAGAAAGGGTTAATAAAGACTTAATCCAATCTAACTTCGTGTAGCATGAAAGGGGCCTTGATGGCTTATTCCAATCATGTACATGAAGGTAGGATGCCGACTGGGGACTTACTCTTGATGATTAGAAAGAAGACCTAAGGACTTATATCTTTCGCTATTAGAAAGGGCATAAAGACTTAATCCAATCTAACTTATTAGCATGAAAGGGATTTGATGGCTTGTTCCAATCATGTACACAAAGGTAGGATGCCGGAGGACTTACTCGATGATTAGAAAGAAGGCCAACTAGGGACTTATATCTTTCTATTAGAAAGGGGAGACTTAATCCAATCTAACTTCGTGTAGCATGAAAGGGGGATGGCTTGTTCCAATCATGTACACGAAGGTAGGATGTCGACTGGGGACTTACTCCTGATGATTAGAAAGAAGAATTGGGACTTATATCTTCGGCTATTAGAAAGGGTCAAAGACTTAATCCAATCTAACTGTGCTAGCATGAAAGGGGCCTTGATGGCTTGTTCCAATCATGTACACAAAGGTAGGATGGATGGGACTTACTCACCAGAAGGACATGAGAAAGGTGCCACAGAGGGCTTCTCCCATCTCAAGTCATGTATAGGAAGGTGCCACAGAATGGCTTGCTCCCATATACAGTATTTTTCATGGGAATGGTGCCATGAAGGGCTTGTTCCAAACCAGAAGGACATGAGAAAGGTGCCATGAGGGGCTTGCTCTATCTCAAGTCATGTATAGGAAAGGTGCCATGAAGGGCTTGCTCCCAATATTCATTTCATGGGAATGGTGCCACGAAGAGCTTGCTAAACCCAGAAGGACATGAGGAAGGTGTCTGAGGGCTTGCTCCCATCTCAAGTCATGTATGGGAAGAGTGCCATGAAGGGCTTGCTCCCACCT
This sequence comes from Cymbidium sinense, assembly GCA_021442155.1. Taxonomy (NCBI): domain Eukaryota; kingdom Viridiplantae; phylum Streptophyta; class Magnoliopsida; order Asparagales; family Orchidaceae; genus Cymbidium; species Cymbidium sinense. The sequence goes on along the minus strand of CM038214.1, from coordinate 87,859,485 downwards.
TACTTTTTCATGGGAATGGTGCCCAGCTTGCTCCAAACCTAGGAAGGACATGAGAAAGGTGCCACAAAGGGCTTGCTCCCATCTCAAGTCATGTATAGGAAAGGTGCCACGAAGGGCTTGCTCCCAACCTATATAGGTAGTTTTAGATGAGGAAAAGGGGTCAAAGTGACTTATTCCTAATCCTCAAAGTTTTGACTAATAAGCAAGAGTCTCAAAGACTTAATTCTTACTTGATTAGTCAAACTTGATGAAGAGGTGATGGAAGGTTTGCTTCCATTTCTTGATTTCACTAATACTCCTCACACATAGAAGTTTAGTTAAGGAGGTTTCAAAGAGTTGGAATTTATTTTGAGGGAAGACTTGGGTATATTTTGGACACAATGCTTTATTATACATAGAAATTCATCATTTTCCTTTTTATATCTCAAAGTTACAATGAACCATGCTAGATGTCTAATTCATTAAAGGCAAGACATCATAGGGTAATAACCTGAGAATTTTATCTCTTTGAGCTTGCATGTGACTGTGTAGTTCTTTAGGCAGTAAGAACCAAAGTCAACTAGTGCTTCTCAAATAAAATTTCATTTTCTTTTTGTTTGGATATGTATGTTAATTTTACTTTGTTGACATGAATCAATAGCTTATAAGGCATTATCTTGGATTCAATGAAGATCAAGAGATTCCTTTAAAGTTTTGTAAAGTGAATGAGAATCAAGATAATCTTTTGGATTCTCATAGAGATACAAAATTCTTATCCCTAATCAATAAGGGAATTGAAAGGATTAACTTATTATAGAAATCTAGATTCTCGATAAGTTTGGAAATTGAATTTCTTCTTGATTTATTATTATAGGAAATGAAATCTCATAATTGTCTTTGATTAATTTCTTATTTTTGCATTGATCCTTCTACATTTTACTACAAGGTCTTTGAAATTACTTCAAAAGTAAATTTCAAGACTCTATATATAGTAACATGATTGTTCTTCACATCATATTGAAGTTTCTATTATTTTCTTTTATTTTATTTTTGACAATATTTTCAATATAACCCTCTACCTAATTGAATGTGGGATTATAAGAAATCTTTATCATGACCCTTTTCCAAAATTGTCTCAATATTTTGAGATTGAATGATATGACTCTATAATAGAACATTCTTATAAGGATTCTGAATGTCATATCATATGCTTTCATTTTTTTTATAATTGTCTTGATTTGATAATTTTAGATAAGTTATCCTTAAGAGGATAATCTTATGCATAAAATCTTTTGATTTGAAAATGAAATATGGGTAATATGAACCCATTTTTAAAGATTCTACCCTAGTCCCAAGATGTGGGTCATATAATGATGTTAGCTAACCAAGAAGAATATTTTCTTCTTATGTAGAAGCATCATTTTCTAGCTTTTAATTATAGCAAAATTTTGCTTTTCTTTTGGAATTTGACCACAGTCATCAAGGGACTTAATTTATTGAAATGTCATCAAGCTTAAGTTTATGGACCGCTACATCGGAGATCATTTCAATTTTATTTCTAGATAAAGTAGTCTTTAAACCCAAAATATAGCTTGATCAAATCATCAATAGCTAACTCATTAAAGAGTTAGATCATTGATATCATCTATCAATTATGGAATTGGATTTTTCTTCAAATTCTATGGGTGCATTCTGAACTTGAAGATTATATAAATATCCATACACATCTAAACAACAATGATGCAATGTGCTAGAGTGCCTTTTAAAAAGAAAGTTAGGACCCAAACTACTTAAGCTTTTTAGCTTACAAAGGATCTGTAATTCTATAATTCCATAACTTTTCTTATTTATGGTTATAGGCCACTTACAAAGGAATCAGAGTATACTCAATGAGACCTTTGCCATACAAAGGATATGGACTTCTTGAAAAGAAGATCCACTATCTTTTCTTTTAACAAGCGAGCTCACCCAATCATGGCAAAGGCCAAAATGACAAAGTATGAGATATCTTATTTTTTGTTCAGCTAGGGATAATTTTGACTTCTAACCCTACCACTTCATTTTGATGTGGAGATGTTTGAAGTTAAAATGTCCATTTACATTGGTTTTCTTTGCTTCATTTAAAATCAGAATACACTCAATAGAATTTTGCCATTCAAAAGATATGGTTTCTTGAAAAGAAGATCCACTATCTTTTATTTAACCAAGTGAGCTCACCCAATCATGGCAAAGGCTAAAATGATAAAGCATGAGATATCTGATTAATTTTTATTTAGCTTAAAGATAATTTTTGACTTCTAACCTTACCACTTCATTTTGATGTGGAGAAGTTTAAACTCAAAAATATCTACATGCTTAGAAAATCTAAACTTCATCCTTTTGCTCTTGGATATAGTCCTTCCATCCCCTTACTTTTCTTTCTTTCTTTCTTTTACTAATATTCTGATTTCATTTTTTTTTAATGAAAGATTACATTTGGTAATTTTCCTAGTTACAAGATTCACTAAGAAGATAAATATATTTGACTCATTCTTTATGAAATGACTCCACTAAATGATTTGCTATGAATTTTGATGTATTTAACCTTTTGTCCAAATACAACATTTTATTGATTAGCTTTTTTTTTTTTTGATATGATTCAAGTTTGTGCTTGATTGATCATATAATATGATCCAACATTTTTATTTATTTTTAATCTTTTCATGGAGCAATAAATCATTTAGTGAGGTCATTTAAGATTGATAAGAATGACTTTCTAATGATATTACGCTTGCTGAATTCAAAATTATTTAGTGGAGTGAGTCAAAAAACTTTACACTTCTAAAATCAGAATTTTCTAATGGAATCAAATTTTAGTGAGGTCATTTAGGAATAGTTGAATGTTATTCTTAAAGACTCAACACTTTATGATGGATATGAATATCCCTCAATAATCAGTATGTTCCTTCTTCTTTTTTCTTTTTCATTTGATTCCTTTTTATTCTCTTTTTTTATTTAGACTGGATAGGACCATCCAAGAGCATTTATAGATGCTTCATGAATTCCTAAGTTGCACTTTTTCATGTTTGAATTTTGGCTTCAACCAACAATGTGATTAAAATCAAGTTCTTTTTCTAAGTTGAGATTTTAAGATTGAATTTTCATGAAGCTGAAAACTACTTTCTTTATTTGATTGAATTTATATGGCATCAACTTATCAAAGCTTGATTAGAATTGAGCCTATATAAATTCATTCTTATGTTTATATTTGGTGTTGACCGATGCACCCAGATCAACATATATTTGGAGATTTTTCTTCTTTTAAATTTTGCACATCGACTAAGATGTTAATAAGTTCTTAATAGTCTATCTTCATCATAGAAGATAACCCTAGAACTTCTTTATATTGGAATGCCACAACAAGAAGTTGCTTATAGTTTAGAAAGGCAAATTGCATGATTATGTAATGCCTTTACTTTTCTTTCTTCATCATTTTTTTTTATTTCATATTTCATTTTATTTTATAAGAGCATTATGATGCTTGATTTTGCAAGAAACTTATTTAAGATAGGCAAAACATCATATTTTGAAGATGATTTATTTTCCATTTCTTTTCAATGTCATTTGAGGTGGTATGACTCTACCATTTTGAATTTTAATTCAAGAATTTCCCTTTTTATATGAAGGGAAGGTAAGTCTAACTCTGTCCTCAATAGATCAAAATACCTAATGATCTATTCATTTATAAGATCATCATTTAAAAGAGGACTCTCTGGGGTAGATGATGTGCTATTAGAAAGTCAAATTTTGACTTGCATTCTTTATAGCATATAAGATTAAAGGTAATCTCGACTTGCAATGGACTCTTTGACCACCATACTTAATATTAAGATAATGTCAAATAGGTCATAAGACATTGCAAAGGATTCTCCTTAGATTCATTTTGTATTGAAAGCATATAATACCTTAGTCTTGAAAATTAAGGCATTTTTCATTCATTTGGACTGACAAAGTCCTAAGTGATTTATCTATTAACTTTCCAGAGATAGGAATTAAACATAGGACCCAATCCTAAGGTCATGATTTATTTAGAAGGATTAAAGTCTTCATTTATTTTCTTTTCTTAATTTAGCCTTAAAATTAATTAAAGCTAATCATGGAATATCATTTCATTCAATGGGAGAAAACTCCCATTAAGAAAATTGATTTAAATTTCATTCATTTCAACTTTATCAAGAGAATCATATTTCTCTTTTGCTACCCTCTCTTTTCTTCTACTAATTTGAAGCAAAAGTGAATCTTGTTTTATGTCATATCATCTTCCTCTTTTGACTCTCTCCCAAACTCTTAAGAATTTAAGATTTTGGAAAGGTCTAAAAGAAGGTTACCTCCAAGTCACTCCTTAGAATTGGCCAATCAACTTGAGTAGTTGGTTTTCCAATATTCTAGTGGACTTGTAGAAATTAAGATTAATGCTGATTTACATTCATGTATAATTTTTTTCTATAAGAATAGAAGATTTTCATTGAGTTCCTTAATCAACCTCTGCCTAAGGTCAATAAGGTATTCTCTTTTTGGGATGATTTTATTTTTATTCTTCTTTTTTAAATGCTATTCAAACTTCAATCATGGTGGGAAAAGAGGCAATAGGCATAATTATGCCTCCTTTTGATTTAAGTTTTCTCAGGTTTTAAAGGAATACCTTCATTTCAAATTACATCCTTAGGTGTTTTGACACCTTTTGAATGCAGTAGAACAAATGGTATTCATTCAAGGACCCTTGATTCTCTTTAATACAAAGCCAAAGTAAGAGGACAAGTTTAACTTTGAGACTTTATTTTTGGAGATTTGCTTTTCAAATCTTGAAGTACTTTTCATACTTTTTTAAAATTTAATATCTCTTTTCCATATTGGAATGGTTTCAAATCCATCTTGACTGAGGTCATACAGAAGTACTTTGTTTTATTTATTTCTCTTACCTCTCATTTTATTTTTGGATTTGGTTCTAGGACCCAATCGTTTAACTATGACAAATGAAGAGTTCTAGAACTTCTATTCAAGATGCTGGATAGGCTCAACCAAGAATGAAATGGAGAGGTATCCAATGGAAAGAAAGGCAATCCAGACTGGCGAGTGACACTAGTACATTGCCGATATATAGAAATAATCACCTATTTCTAAAGATGGAGAGAGGAACCATTCCAGTGAGTTGGAAAAAATATGTTGGTTCTCTTTTCTCTAATGAATAGAAAAGAAATGACACCACATAGAGTTTAGGAATATTTTATTTAGATGATCAAATACATTAAGGAATAAGCATATTATCTCGAAAGATAAACATGCTTTCCTATAATGGATTCAATCATTTCAATAAAAAAACTCCTAAGGCTAATGGGTCTTTCATGTACCAAAGTATTTTCCCACATGAAAAGTAGAGCAGGTCAATTTTATCACGGGATCTGGTTCCTAGGCAAGCCTTTATAGTTAATTACATCTTAGGAAGGGTCTCTTCCTAAGAATACTCTCGATTAAAGAAATAAGTGGTTATTCTAAAGACTACTAGGTAGCTTTCAAAGGATTGATTTTGGAAATTCAATTGGGAAAGGTCCAAATTAGAGAGTTATTTTAAGATTTGAGCGGAAAAAATAGGAAATGTTTGATATGGATGCTAGTAGACATTTCATCTATCTATGATTAGCTTAAATTTGGGATTTAATTTTAGATTTCAAGTTGTCATTTTCTTAGAAATCTAGGACTTAGATTCTAGCAGCACAAGACTACAAATGCCTAGGGTTGAAGACTTATTCCTAAAAGAATGCTTCGGAACCTAGTCTACGTGCGACACATGTCGGATGCTTGACCTAGTTCTATCATCATTGGCCATTCTCCTCACTTGGGGAACTAACCTATTCACTCTTACGGACTTACAACACGGAGAAGGCTAGCTAACACCACCTAACCACATTTTAAAAAACCATGAGGCTAAGTCATATGAATGCAAGATGGTTGGTAATTTTAGGAAAGAAATCTATGAACCTAGACTTACTCTAAAAGATGTATATAACTAATGCACATTTTTTTATATTTTAATAATTTTGACTCACGATTCATTTAGGCCATAAGGATATAATTTATGCCTAATGCATGCAATTAGAAAAGATCATGGGCCAAATCAAAATAGAAGAAGGTGTACTTCCATCATAGGCTCTCAAAGGTCAAGCTAGGTAAAGATGGAATTTCTTCATTAATCAAGAGTGAAATAATATGATTATATGACATCCGCCTAAGGGGTTGCTACATATTTTATCTTGTTTTAATACCTAGGCTTTTATATGAAGATTATGAGTTGTATTTATTTTTATGTTTCAGTTGATTTAGTTGAGTAGAAAATTAAGATTATTCTATGAGCCTATGTCCAGGAATACATCACAGCACAAACATAGCACAAAAAGAAACCTAAGAAAAGCATGTTGTTTCTCTTGCACCCAAAATAAATCAAGCCAAATTAAATTATATAAGAAAAGGCCAATGCAGCCGGGTACTGCTATACACCCCGGAAGAAAGAAAATGGGCAGCCAAGTTCTGCCCTTATACAACCCGGCCTAGAACTACAAGTTTAGATCTATGGGTCTTCTTTCAGGAAAGTCTCCTTCTTCAGGACATCCATCGGGCTCCACAGGGGACCACCACACCATCTCCTGGTTGGGTCAGTTCCTGCTAATCCTAGACCCCATAAATCCTAACCTAATTCTAAGCTCAAATTTACATTTAAAATTCAAAGAAAATCCTAAGCCCTACAAAACAGATGTTAGGAAATACACACAGCATACAAAGCAGTTTATATTTCACAAACATATGGGCCTAGCATTAGTTGCTTGCCAAGCCCACCTATCCTTTGGACTATGTTAAGGGATTTTTAGTACCTGCAAGAAAATGACAATTTTATGATTTATTTATTACAACGATCCCTTTAACACAGTCCCCTGCAAAAAATAATGTTAAATCTAGAAAGAACGCCCTAACATCCAGTCTAACGAACAAACAAGCTTAGGCATCCAGTCTAAAGCAATACACCACACAGACATGTGAAGCACATCACAACATATCACAGGAGATTAAAAGAAAATCACAGAATGATCTAATCTAGATCTAGGGTCCGTGACCTAAATAATCTAGTGTGTGTAGAAGTGGGGTTTGTGTGGTAAGTCTTTGCTAGGCCTTTAAGTTTAAGTTTTGAAGTTTGAAATTTGAATTATTTTAATTTTTTACCATTGGTTGGTTTCAATTCAAATGATTTAATGATTTAATTCATATTTTATGTTCATTCTATTTGGTTAAAGTTGTATAGGTTTTCAAGAATGTGAAGTAGAATGAATTTCATTTTGTGAAACTCACTTTATTCTGCATCCTAAATCCTAATGAGGTTTCCAAAAGTCTAACTAAAATCCTTAAGTATTTTAATTAATCCTTTTGATTTTATTTATGTTTGGGTTTGATTTATGTTATTTTTATTTATTTGAATTGCTTTATTTGATTTATTTCATTTTGAATTAAGTTATATGGATTTCATTTGATTTGGCATATGTTAATTTAAAGAGTTTGATTTAAGGTTGATTTCATTCAATTTAACTTAAGATATTAAATAAGTTTAAATTTTAGGTCATTTAATATGAATTAATATCTTAGGATTGTTCATTGATTATTCTTAACCTAAAGTACTTAGGTTAATTACTTGATCTGATTTGATTAACCTAGGTTTTAAGTTTATTATTTAAATTCATTAAAGATGAGTGGTTTTATTAAATTTAACTTAAGTTGTTTAATTATATTTGATTTTCATTAAGTATTGATTTTCTTAAAATTTTATTATTCAATCAAATTATTTGATTTAAGAAGTTTTGATGAATTACCCTAAGTATTTCTGATGTTTATTTTAGTTTAGTTCAATTTAGTTGTTAATCCAATGAATTAATGATTTTTAATTATTATTTCATTCATATTGACCTAAAGATTTGGAAAATCAAGAATTCCAAATTTATAGACCAATTTGGTTTTAGATAATTATGGCAAGTGGGGTTACATTCAAATTTTATGCTCTTAAAGTTTCAGCTTAATTCAGGATGTAATTAATGTGTAATTAAGGCTTTAATTATTTCATTAAAACATAAATTAAGCCTAGTTTGGTAAGATTCATTAAGAAATTTTATTTTTCACTTTTTATTCACTGAAATACCTTTCCAATGAGGGTTTATTCATAATTTTTGGTTTATCAGTTGATTTATTATGATTTAATTAAGTTCAAGTGATTTAATTGAATTATTTAATTCTTTTAATTATCAAATTAAGTTATTTAAGTTCATATTAGGTTCATATTGGTTTAATTAAGTTAAATTATTATTCTGATGTCATTATGTTGACTTAATATTATTAAATTAAAATTTTATAATTATTTTATTAAAGGGGAATTAATTTAATTAATTTAAGGGTTAATTCATATGAAATTTCAATTCCATTTGAATTCAGAAATTTAAATCTCCAAAAATTTATCTATGGTATGTTTCAAGCTTAATTTTAATTCTCCAAAGTTTCAAATTAATTGGATTATTAATATAAGAGTAATTAAGGTTTCATATTTTTGATTAAACATAAATTAAGGAAAAATCACCCAATAAAAATTGGGGATTTAATTTCTATGGATTTCTCTCATCAAGATGAATCCATAAAGATTTTATTTGTATTTTTCTGATTTTTCTTTGATTTTATATGATTTTTTGAAGTTTTTTGAATTTTTTTAAATTAATTAAACCTTTGCTTAACGGTTTTTTAACATTGTTTTTAAGTGACGGGTTCCAAGCAGTTTAATTAAATCGAGCGAGAATAGCTTTGGACCATCTGATCGAAGATCGGATGTTCCCTATAAGTCGTGGTGTCACGATGGGGACGCCGTGTGCGCTACATGGTTGATCCTGTTTGATCCGGGACCGAGATCTGACGACGGTCGATCACTCCTTCGATCCTAAAGGGCTTTAATTAGAATTAACGGCTAGATTTGGACCGTCTATTTCTTTTTAAAAGAAACGGACGGTCCTGATTTCATCTCCCTCAACCTTGCAAGAGCTATGGACCATCCATTGTATTTGGTTAATAGCTTTTGATATAATTAACCAAATTGGATGATTCAAAGTGTTACATGATCGTTGAAAGATCCTCTTTCAATCCATACGGCTTGATCTCACTGGCAAACAAGCCTTGTAGGAAAATGACCAAGGCTGAAAGCTTTGAAGAAAAAAGTGGGGTCATGAATGGCATACCTTGATTTAGGGGATCTCAAAGGCTGGAGTCAATTGGAGTAGCTTCGATTCTTCAAGAAAAAAGTCTTATTTCAAAGGAATTAGGAGAATTCCTTGTGGTTTGATCACTAGCCCAAGCTTTGGATTCAAAATTTGGTTTTGATGGTTTGATTGAGAAAACTTTGAGGGAGGAGGAATTTCGTTGGCTTCAGTTGTATGTGGGATGGTGTGAGAGCTCCAACATTGAGAAATGATTTGATCATCTAAATAAAATATTCTTAAACTTTATGTGGTGTCATTTCTTTTTCTCTACTTGTGAGAGGAAAAAGAAAACCAACATATTTTTCTGGTGACTCCGCTGGGGAATGGTTCTTCTCTCCATCTTTAGAAATATGTGATTATTTCTATATGGAAGATAATTAGTGCCACTCACCAAGGGCCTTTCCATTGGATACCTCCATTTCATTCTTGGTTGAGATCCGATCTTGAATAGAGGTTCTAGACTCTTCATTTGTCATAGTTAAATGATTGGGTCCTAGAACCAAATCCCAAAATAAAATGAGAGGTGAGAGAAATAAATAAAAATCAAGTCATCTCTATTATGACCTAAATCTAGTCAAGACGGATTTGAAACCATTCCAGTATAGAAAAGAGATATCAAATTAAAAAAGTCTAAAAGGTACTTCAAGATTTGAAAAGTAAATCTTTAAAAATAAAGTCTCAAAATTAAACTTATCCTTGATCTTACTTTGGCTTTGTACTAGAGCTAAAGAGAATCAGGACAGGGTCCTTGAATGAACACCCTTTGTTCTACTGCATTCAAAAGGTGTTAAAACACTTAAAGATATAAATTGAGATAAAGGATTTCCTTCAAATCTTGAGAAAAACTTAAATCAAAAGGAGGCATAGTTGTGCCTATTGCCCCTTTTCCTACCATGATTGAAGTTTGAATTGCATTTAGAAATGAAGAATAAAAATTAAAAAAATCATCCCGAAAAGAGAATGCCTTATTGACTTTAGGCAGAGGTTGATTAAGGAACTCAATGAAAATCTCCTATTTATATAGAAGAAAATTATACATGAATGCAAATTAGCTTTAATCTTAATTTCCATAAGTCCACTAGAATATTGGAAAACCAACTACTCAAGTTGATTGGCCAATTCTAAGGAGTGACTTGAGGTAACCTTCTTTAGACCTTTCCAAAATCTTAAATTCTTAAGAGTTTGGGAGAGAGTCAAAGATGATATGATATAAACAATGAAAGTTACAAATTCACTTTTGCTTCAAATCAATAGAAAAGAGAGGGAAAAGAGAATTATGATTCTCTTGATAAAGTTGAAATGAATGAAATTTAAATCAACTTTCTTAATGGGAGTTTTCTCCCATTGAATGAAATGGTATTCCATGATTAACTTTAATTAATTTTAAGGCTAAATTAAGAAAAGAAAATAAATGAAGACTTTAATCCTTCTAAGGAAATCATGATCTTAGGATTGGGTCCTATGTTTAATTCCTATCTCTGGAAAGTTGATAGATAAATCACTTAGGACTTTCTCAGTCTAAATGAATGAAAAAAGCCTTAATTTTCAAGACTAAGGCATTATATGCTTTCAATACAAAATGAATCTAAGGAGAATCCTTTGCATCTTATGACCTATTTGACATTATTTTAATGTTAAGTATGGTGGTCAAAGAGTCCATTGCAACGAGATTTTAATCTTATATGTGCTATAAAAGAATGCAAGTCAAAATTTGACTTTCTAATAGCACATCATCTACCCTAGAGGGTCCTCTTTTAAATGGTGATCTTATAAATGAATAGATCATGAGGTATTTTGATCTATTGAGGATAGAGTTAGACTTACCTTCCCTTCATATAAAAAGGGAAATTCTTGAATTAAAATTCAAAATGGTAGAGTCATACCACCTCAAATGACATTGAAAAGAAATGGAAAATAAATCATCTTCAAAATATGATGTTTTGCCTATCTTAAATAAGTTTCTTGCAAAATCAAGCATCATAATGCTCTCTTATAAAATAAAATGAAATATGAAATAAAAAATGATGAAGAAAGAGTAGCAAGGCATTACATAATCATGTAATTTGCCTTTCTTAACTATAAGCAACTTCCTGATGTGGCATTCCAATATAAAGAAGTTCTAGGGTTATCTTCTATGATGAAGATAGACTATTAAGAACTTATTAACATCTTAGTCGATGTGGAAAATTTAAAACAAGAAAATCTCCAAAATATATGTTGATCCTGCATCTCAACATCAAATACATAAGAATGAATTTATATAAGCTCAATTCTAATCAAGCTTTGATAAGTTGATGCCATATAAATTCAATCAAATAAAGAAAAGTAGTTTGCTTCATGAAAATTTAATCTTAAAACCTCAACTTAGAAAAAGAACTTGATTTCAATCACATTGTTGGTTGAAACCAAAATTCAAACATGAAAAAGAGCAACTTAGGAATTCATGAAGCATATTTAAATGCTCTTGGATGGTCCTATCCAGCCCAAATAAAAAATAAAAAAAAATAAAAAAAGAGAGAATAATAAGGAATCAAATGAAAAAAGAAGAAGAAACATACTGATTATTGAAGGATGTTCATATCCATCATTAAGTGTTGAGTCTTTAAGAATATCAAACTCCTAAATGACCTCACTAAATATTTGATTCCAATAGAAAATTTTGATTTCAAAAGTGTTAAGTTTTCAATGAAGTCATTATGCCAATCTTGAATGACTCACTCCACTAAATAATTTTGAATTCAACAAGTGTAACATCTTTAGAAAGTCATTTCTATCAATGTTAAATGGATTTACTATATTCGTTGTTCCATGAAAAGATGAAAAAGAAATAAAAATGTTAGATTATAATATATGATCAATCAAGCACAAACTTGGATCATATCAAAAAAAAAAAAGAAGCTAATCAATAAAATGTTGTATTTGGACAAAAGGTCAAATACATCAAAATTCATAGCAAATCATTTAGTGGAGTCATTTCATAAAGAATGAGTCAAATATATTTATCTTCTTAGTGAATCTTGTAAATAGGAAAATTACCAAATGTAACCTATCATGAAGAAATGAAATCAGAATATTTCTAAAAGAAAGAAAGAGAGAAAAGTTAGGGGATGGAAGGACTATATCCAAGAGCGAAAGGATGAAGTCTAAAATTTCTAAGCATGTGGACATTTTTACCTTCAAATTTCTCGGCATCAAAATAAAGTGGCATGGTTAGAAGTCCAAAAATTGTCCCTGACTAAATAAAAAATAATAATATAATCAGATATCTCATGCTTTGTTATTTTAACCTTTGCCATGATTGGTTGAGCTCGCTTGGCAGGTTAAATAAAAAGATAGTGGATCTTCTTTTCCAAGAGTCCATATCATTTGAATCACAAAGATTCTATTAAGTATACTCTGATACCATTTCAAATAAAATAAAAATACCCTATAAAATTTACATTGCTTAATGAAATTAAGATAATCAGATATCTCATGCTTTATCATTTTAGCCTTTGCCATGATTGGGTGAGCTCGCTTGGCAGGTTAAATAAAAAGATAGTAGCTCTTCTTTTCAAAGAAACCATATCTTTCGAATGTCAAAGATTCTATTGAGTATATTCTGATTTCAAATGAAGCAAAATACACCCAATGTAAATGGACATTTTAACTTTAAACTTCTCCACATCAAAATAAAGTGGTAGGGTTAGAAGTAAAAAATGACCCTATCAATAAAAATAAGCGATCTCATACTTTGTCATTTTAGCCTTTGCCATGATTGGGTGAGCGCTTAAAAGGAAAGATAATGGATCTTCTTTTCCAGGTCTATATCTTTGTATAGCAAAGGTCTCATTGAGTATACTTTGATTCCATTGTCTACAACCATAAACAAGAAAAGTTATGGAATTATAGAGCCATTGCAAGTTAAAAACCTTAAGTAGTTTGGGTCCTAACTTTCTTTTCGAAAGACACTCTAGCACATTGCATCAATGTTGTTTTGATGTGTCTGGAGATTTATATAGTCTTCAAGTTCGGGATGCACCCTTAGAATTTGAAGAAAAATCCAATTCCACAATTGACAAGATAATATCAATGATCTAACTCTTTAATGAGTTAGAATGAGTTAGCTATTGATAATTTGATCAAGCTATCTTTTGGGTTTAAAGACTACTTTATCTGGAAATAAAATTGAAATGATCTCCAGATGTAGCAGTCCATAAACTTAAGCTTGCTAACATTTCAATAAATTAAGTCCCTTGATGATGGTCAAAAAAAGAAAAGCAAAATTTTGCTAAAATTAGCTAGAAAATGATGTTTCTACATAAGAAGAAAATATTCTTCTTAGCTAACATCATTATGACCCACAACTTGGGACTAGGGTAGAATCTTTACCTTGAGAATGGGTTCATATTACCCATATTTCATTTTAAAATCAAAAATATTTCATGCATAAGATTATCCTTCTTAAGGATAACTTATCTAAAAATTGTCAAATCAAGACAATTATAAAAAAAAAAGAATTGAAAGCATATGATATGACATTCAGAATCCTTATAAGAATGTTCTATTATAGAGTCATATCATTCAATCTCTGAGATAATTTAGCAAAAGGGTCATGATAAAGATTTCTTATAATCCCACAGTCAATTAGGTAGAGGGTTATATTGAAAATCTTGTCAAAAAATAAAATAAAATAAAATAAAATAAACTTCAATATGATGTGAAGAACAATCCTGTTACTATATATAGAGTCTTGAAATTTACTTTTGAAGTAATTTCAAAGACCTTGTAGTAAAATGTAGAAGGATCAAAAATGCAAAAATAAGAAATTAATCAAAGACAATTATGAGATTTCATTTCCTATAATAATAAATCAAGAAATTCAATTTCCAACTTATCGAGAATCTAAATTTCTAATAAGTTAATCCTTTCAAATCTATTATTGCTTAGGGATAAGAATTTTGTGTCTCTATAAGAATCCAAAAGATTATCTTGATTCTCACTCGCTTTAGAAAGCTTTAAAGAAATCTCTTGATCTTCATTGAATCTAAGATAATGTCTTATAAGCTATTGATTCATGTCAACAAAGTAAAAATAACATACATACACAAACAAAAAGAAAATAAAATTTTATTTGAGAAGCACTGGTTGACTTTGGTTCTTACTGCCTGAAGAACTACACAGTCACATGCAAGCTCAAAGAGATAGAAATCTCAAGTTATTACCCTATGATGTCTTTCTTTCAATGAATTAGACATCTAGCATGGTTCATTATAACTTTGAGATATAAAAAAGAAAATGATGAATTTTATGCTCATGGCATAATAAAGCATTGGGTCCAAAATACCCAAGTCTTCCTCAAAAAATAAATTCCAACTCTTTGAAACCTCCTTAACTAAACTTCTTCATGTATGAGGAGTATTAGTGAAATCAAGAAATGGAAGCAAACCTTCCATCACCTCTTCATCAAGTTTGACTAATCAAGTAAGAATTCTTGAGACTCTTGCTTATTAGTAAAACTTTGAGGATTAGGAATAAGTCACTTTGACCCCTTTCCTCATCTAAACTACTAGGTTAGCAAGCCCTTGTGGCACCTTTCATACATGACTTGAGATGGGAGCAAGCCCTTTGTGGCACCTTTCATGTCCTTCGGTTTGGAGCAAGCTGTGGCACCATTCCCATGAAAAAAAATACTGTAGGTTAAGAACCATTCCCATAAAAAAAAATACCGGTAGTTGGGAGCAAGCCCTTCGTGACACCTTTCCTATACATGACTTGAGATGGGAGCAAGCCCTCTATGGCACCTTCCTCATGTCCTTCCTGGGTTTGGAGCAAGCCCTTCGTGGCACCATTCCCATGAAACAAATACCTGTGTAGGTTGGGAGCAAGCCCTTCATGACACCTTTTCTATACATGACTTGAGATGGGAGCAAGCCCTCTGTCTAGGATCATGTTACTGTAGGAGACCTAATGGTAGCACAACAAAAGCCTGTAGAATCTCTAGTAGATTATATTCTAAGATAGAGAATTCTCAGCCTAAAATGCGAGCCTCAACTACAAGAGCAGCATGCTGTAGAGATCCTCCTTAGGAATATACATGGCCCTATAGCCTTCCTCCTCAAAGGCTTTACTATTAAAACCTTTGAGAAATGTTTAAATAAAGCATTTATCTCATCTTAGGAAGCTCCTTGCTAGATTAAGCATTTATGATGCTCTCATTCTTTCAAAATAAATGAGAGAATCACTATTACATGCATTACTTGATCCAGAGATATGCCTGACTCAACTAGCAGCTACTTTCTCAGAAGAGGCTAGTTACTTTAAGGAGATCCCAGGAGTTACTTTCTTCAATGAGAATCTACTTTTGGGAACCAATGACCATAACCGTCCTCTCTATATCACTGTAAAAATTGAAAATATAAGATTATCAAGAGTTCTAGTAGATCTTGGTGCATCTGTTAACATCATGAACTCTAGAACATTGGTATTCTTAAATATTCATAGCAGAAGACTTAGTTCTGATAAGATGTTGTTAAAGGGTTTTAATGAAACAGGTGAAAAAGCTTTAGGCTTAATCACTCTATTTTTAGAAATAGAAGGATTGAAAACTGAAGCTAAATTTCATATTATAGATTCAGAAACTTCCTTTAATGCTCTCTTAGGCAGACCTTGGATTCATGAATATAGAATGGTACCATCTTAACTTCACCAGTGTATTAAATACACTAGGGATGGAGTGTAGTATGTTATAAAAGGAGATGTACAACCATTCGCTATTCATGAGATTGAGCCTTATGAAGATGCTATGTATTACATGCCTAAGAAACCTAGAGTTGATTCTATGAAATCCATCATTATTGAAGAAAAAAAAATAATAATAAAAAAGATGAAAAGAAAGAAAAGGAGAAAAAAAGAAAAAGAAACAAAAAAAGAACCTCCAATAATTCATATTGATTTGGAATCCAGCTCGGATGAAGACTACTATCATAGAAATGCTTCAAAAAGGTTTGAGATTTCCTCAGAATCAGATACTAATGAAGAAGAAATCAAAGCATTAAAGGAAGAGTCTGAATTATCCACATATGAAAAATTGAAAATTTATGTGGACACTTTAACTTTGACTCCTCTAAATCAAAATAAAATATCTCAGTTAGAGGTCAAAGTAGTTCCTAACTTATCAGGAGAAGTAGGGAGGTCAGAAAATTTTATTTGCACTGATCCTTCAAGCTCGGGAGATGTAAAGAAGAAGAACCATATTTCAATGAAATAATAGAACTTCCTTTTGACTGGTACTTGACTTGTATAGAGAATTCTGTGAAACATGGTTTTATTACAAATATTTGGCCTAAAGATAAAGCACAACGCATGGAGAGCTTATGGAACCAAAAACATAGAAATTTTCATTCCAAAGCTAGCATTGGGTTTGGTACTGTTAAATCATTTAACGATATAGAGCATTGTTTAATGATAAGTAATCATCAAATAGATCAACTCTTTGAAGTTTCTCCTACTCTTTTAGGAGACTCAGTCATAAAAACTATAGAGGAATGTACAAATGATTCACTTCAGAATGCACCTCCTAAATATGAGGAAGAAATAAAATCTACTATAGATGAATTAAAGGAGATTAACCTAGGCCTGAGAACCCAAAATTGACTTTTATTAGCTCTTTGTTGGGTCCGAAGATTGAAGAGTTAATCACCTTACTCTTGAGTATAAAGATTGCTTTGCTTGGAGTTATGATGAAATGCCAGGTTTATCCCAGGATGTAGCTGTACACAAACTAGGAATTAAACTTGATGCCATCCCAGTGAAGCAGGCTTTTAGGAGAATGCACTTAGAAGTAGAACAACAAGTAATCATTGAAATAAAGAAATTAATTGAAGCTGGCTTTTTACGAGAAGAATAATACCCTAATTGGGTAGCTATCATAGTTCCAGTAAAAAAGAAGAATGGTCAAATACGCATCCGTGTTGACTTTAGAGACTTAAATAAAGCTTGTCCCAAAGATGAATTCCCTTGCCTATACCGAACTCATGGCATAGCTCGCATAAAATCTTTTCATTTATGGATGGATCATCTGGTTATAATCAAATTAAGATGTCCCCAGAAGATAAAAAACATACGACATTCAGAACTCCAATACAGATTTTCTGTTACACGGTCATGCCATTTGGACTCAAAAATGCTGAAGCTACTTATCAAAGAGCTATGACTAGAATATTTGATGACTTGATTCATAATCAAGTTGAATGTTATATCGATGATTTAGTCATTAAAAGAAAAATAAAACAAGAACATTTTATGATTTACGGTCATTTTGGACATGCCACTATAACTTAAAGATGAATCAAGTGCCTTTGAGTGACTTTAGGGAAATTCTTAGGGTTTGTAGTGCGGCATCATGGGATAGAAATTGACCCAGAAAAGATAAAAGCTATTATAGAAATGCCGCCACCTAAAAGTCTTACACAACTAAGATCATTCCAGGGAAGGCTTGCATACTTAAGAAGATTCATATCAAATTTATCTGGAAGGTGCCAACCCTTTGCAGCATTATTAAAAAAAGACTCCAAATTTATGTGGGATGAAAAATGTCAAGAGGCCTTTGAAAATCTAAAGCAATATTTAATGAATCCTCCTATTTTGGCTTCCCATTCCGGAAAGCCATTAATCCTCTATCTGCTATGGAAGAATCTCTTGGGGCTTTATTAGACCAAACAAATGAAGAAGGGAAAGAAAATGCCCTCTATTATTTAAGTTGTAGGCTTATTCCTATAGAAAAGAGTTATCCTTCTATTGAGAAACATTATTTAGCCTTAGTTTTTGCCGCTCAGAAACTGAGGCATTATATGCTTTCTCATAAGGTCAACCTGATTTTAAGGGTGAATCCTTTGCAATATCTCATGACCCATCCAACACTATCTGGGTGTCTAGCACGATGGTCAATGATTTTATTACAATTTGAGATCACCTATATTCCTCTTCGTGCTGCGAAAGGACAAATAGTAGCAGATTTTCTAGCAACACACCCTATGCTTGAAGGGTCCCCTTTAAATGATGATCTCCCAGATGAATAGATCATAAAATTAGAAGGTGAGCCTACTGCCACCTGGGAATTAAATTTTGATGGCGCATCATCATCAAGAATACATAAGGAATCAAATTCATCCATCCCAGGGAAGGCAGGAATTGGGTTAATCTTTATAACCCAGAAAATGGAATGATGAGATATTCATATCATTTGGCTAAGCCTTGTACAAATAATGAAGCTGAATATGAAGCTCTTATTACTGGTTTAGAGGTGGCAATCCTTATGGAAATTAAAAATATAAAAATCTTTGGGGATTCCCAACTAGTTATAAACCCCAAGTAAGTGGAATCTATAAAGTTTTGAATCTAAAACTCTTCAATTATTATAAATATACAATGAAATTACTTGGAAAAGATTCCATATGTATCATTGCGTAGAATATCTCATCAAGAGAATACAATTGCAGATGCTTTGGCTAAATTAGCTAAAGAAATCATATGCCTAGAAAAAGAATCAATTTTTATAGAAGTTCAAAATCAACAGGTATTGTCCTAATAGATTACATTAATAGGCAAGAAGAAGAAATGCAATGGATAGCCACTCTTCTGAAGGTCAAAAGAATGTGATTGGAGGCAACCATTTATTGACTATTTAAGTAAAGGGAGGCTTCCTGAAAATAAATCTTTAGCAAATCAAATAAAGAAATGCGCTTTATCTTATGCATTGATTAATGATGTTTTATATCGAAAGTCATTTGACTAAATGTGGCTCCATTGTTTAGACAAATTGGAAGCTCATAAAGTTATGACTGAGATACACTCTAGATTGTGTGGAGCATACTAATCTGGACCTAAAATGAAATTAAAAATCAAAAGACTTGGGTATTATTGGCCATCGATGTTAACTGACTGTATGGAGGTTTCGCGTCGATGTCATCGATGTCAAGTACATGGTGTGGTATTAAAGGTGGGGTCAAGCCAGCTAAGGGGTTGAACTCACTTGGCAGGCTTAAATTCTGAACTACTTAGATATCTCATGAGAAAGATGTAACTCCCCAGCGGAGTCGCCAAAAAAATATGTTGGTTTTCTTTTTTCTCTCTGGAATAGAGAAAAGAAATGACACCACATAGAGTTTAGAAATATTTTATTTAGATGATCAAATGCGATATTAAGGAATAAGCATGTTATCTCGAAAGATAAACATGTTTTCCTATAATGGATTCAATCATTTCAATAAAAGACTCCTAAGGCTAATGGGTCGTAAAGTATTTTCTAACTACATGGAAAAGTAGAACACGGTCAATTTTATCCTGATTCTAGTTCTATAAAGGCAAGCCTCTAGTTAATTACATCTTAGAAGGGTCTCTTCCTAAAAAATACATTAAAGAAATAATAAGTGGTTATTTCTAAAGAATACTAAGTTATTTCAAAGGATTGATTTTTGGAAATTCAATTGGGAGAGGTCCAAATTGGAGAGAGTTATTTTAAGAGTCAAATGGGAAAAGAAATGTATTACTATGATTCCCGTGAGAAATTTCATCTATCCCATGATTAGCTTAAATTTGGGATTTAATTTTAGATTTCAAGTTGCCATTTTCTTAAAAAATCTAGGACTTAGATTCTAGAAGATAAGACTACGTAAATGCCTAGGGTTGAAGACTTATTCTAAAAGATGCTAACCTAGTACGTTTCTAACACATGTCGGATGCTCATTCTATTCTTGGGAATAATTGGACATTCTCTTCACTTGAAGGAACTAAATCGACTTTTCCGGACTTACAACCTACCGAGAAGGGTTCCATAACACCACTTGCCATTTTAAAACCATGAGGCTAAGTCGAATGCAAGATGGCTAGGCTATTGTAATTTTAGGAAAGAAATCTATGAACGTAGACTTACTCCCCAACCCTAAGATCATATGAATATGCATATAATTAATGCACATTTTTAGATTTTAATAATTTTAACCGAGATTCATTTAGACCATAAAAATACAATTTATGCCTAATGCATGCAATTAGAAAAGATCATCCAAATCAAAATAGAAGAAGGTGTACTTCCATCCTCAAAGGTTAAGCCTAGATGGAATTCTTCATTAATCAAGAGTGAAATAATATGATTATGCATGACATCCAAGGGTTGCTACATATTTTATCTTATTTTAATACCTAGGCTTTTATGTGAATATTATGAGTTGTATTTTTTTTATGTTTCATTTGATTTAGTTGGGAAGAAAATTTAGTTTATCCAATGAGCCTACGCCCGTGCATACATCAGATAAACATAACACGTAAAGAAACCTAAGAAAAGCATGATATTTTTTATGCACCCAAAATAAATCAAGCTAAATTAAATTATATAAGAAAAGGCCAATCCGGTACTATTGTATACCCCTAAGAAACAAAATGGACAAATTGAAGTTACCTTATACAACCCTACTAGAACTACAAGTTTAGATCTATGGGTCTTCTTTCCAGAAAGTCTCCTTCTTGTGGACATCCATTAGCTCCATAGGGTATCACCATCATCTCCTGTTGGTCAATTAGACCCCATAGATTAACCTATTTCTAAGCTCAAATTTACATTTAAAATTTAAAAGAAATCCTAATCCCTGAACAGATGTTAGGAAATACACATCACACCAAGCGTTTATATTTTACAAACATAGCTTAACATTAGTTTGCTTCACTGCCCATGGACTATGTTAAGGGATCTTTAGCTCCTGCAAGAAAATAATAATTTTATGATTTATTTATTACAGCGATCCCTTTAACACAGTCCTCATGCAAAAAATAATGTTAAATCTAGAAAGAATGCCCTAACATCCGCCTAATGAACAAATAAGCTACATCCGCCTAAAAGCACACCATAAGACATGTGAAGCACCGCACAACATATCACGGGAGATTAAAAGAAAATCATAGAACAATCTAACCTAGATCTAGGTCCACCTAAGTAATCAGTGTGTGGCGGGTTTGTGTGGTAAGTCTTTGCTAGGCATTTAAGTTTAAGTTTGAAGTTTGAAGTTTGAATTGGTTTAATTTTTACCATTGGTTGGTTTCAATTCAAATGGTTTAATGATTTAATTCCCATTTTATGTTTATTTTATTTGGTTAAAGCAGTATTTAAGTTTTCAAGAATGAGAAATAGAATGAATTTCATTTTTAAGTGAAACTCACTTTATTCGAAGATTCTAAGTCCTAATGAGGTTTCCAAAAGCTAACTAAAATTCTTAAGTATTTTAATTAATCATTTTGATTTTATTTATGTTTGGATTTGATTTATGTTATTTCATTTATTTGAATTGATTTATTTGATTTAATTTGTTTGATTTATTTCATTTTGAATTAAGTTATATGGATTTCATTTGATTTAGCTTATGTTAATTTAAAGAGTATGATTTAAGTTTGACTTCATTCAATTTAACTTAAGATATTAAATTATGAATTTGTAAGCTTAAGATTTAAGTCCATTAATATGAATTAATGTCTTAGGTTTGTTCATAGATTATTATTAACCTAAAGTACTTAGGTTAATTACTTGATCTGATTTGATTAATCTAGGTTTTAAGTTTATTATTTAAATTCATTAAAGATGAGTGGTTTTATTAAATTTAACTTAAGTTGTTTAATTATATTTGATTTTCATTAAGTATTGATTTTCTTAAAATTTTATTATTCGATTAATTTATTTGATTTAGGAAGTTTTGATGAATTACCCTAAGTATTTCTGATGTTTATTTTAGTTTAGTTCAATTTAGTTGTTAATCCAATGAATTAATGATTTTTAATTATTATTTTAGTCATATTGACCTAGAGATTTGAAAAATCAAGAATTCTAAATTTATAGACCAATTTGGTTTCAGATAATTATGGCAAGTGGGGTTACATTCAAGTTTTATTCTCCTAAAGTTTCAGCTTAATTAGGGATGTAATTAATGTGTAATTAAGGTTTTAATTATTTCATTAAAACCTAAATTAAGCCTAGTTTGGCAAGATTCATTATAAGATTTTATTTTTCACTTATTATTCACTGAAATACCTTTCCAATGAGGGTTTATTCATAATTTTTTAGTTAATTGGTTGATTTATTATGATTTAATTAAGTTCAAGTGATTTAATTAAATTATTTAATTCTTTTAATTATCAAATTAATTAAGTTCATATTAGGTTCATATTGGTTTAATGTTAAATTATTATCCGATGTTCATTATGTTGACTTAATATTATTAAATTGAAATTTTATAATTATTTTATTAAAAATTAATTTTTAAGGGTTAATTCATATGAAATTTCAATTCCATTTGAATTGAGATTTAAATCTCTAAAAATTTATCTAAGGTATGTTTCAAGCTTCATTTTATTTCCCCAAAGTTTCAAATTAATTGGATTATTAATGTAAGAGTAATTAAGGTTTAATGTTTTTCTATTAAACTTAAATTAAGGAAAAATCACCCAATAAAAATTAGAGATTTTAATTTCAATGGATTTCTTTCATCAAGGCAAATCCATAGAGCTTTTATTTGTATTTTTCTGATTTTTCTTTAATTTTATATGATTTTTTGAAGTTTTCTAAATTTTTTTTAAATTACTCAAAACTATTGCTAAATGTTTTTGAAGGACGCGTCCCACGGTTTAATTAAATTAAGAAAGCTTTGACCAATCAAAGATCGGACGGCCTCGGTGAGCCGGTGTCACGATGGGATGGCTCAAGATCGCCCGCGGGTTTGATTCGGACACCCGATCATGACATCGGACTATCACTCCCGCGATCCTAATGGGCTTTAATCAGAATTTACGGCTAGATCTAGACCATCCATTTCTTTTTAAAAGAAACGACGGCCCATTTCGCTCTCAACCGCTGAGAGCTGGACCGTCCATAGTATTTGGTTAATATCTTTTGATATAATTAACCAAATTGGAGGATTCAAATTGCTAAATGATCACTGAAAGATCCTATTTCAATCCATATGGCTTGATCTCATTGGAGAATAAGCCTTGTAGAAAACCCAAGGCCAAAAGCTTTGAAGAAAAAGGTGGGGTCATTAATGGCATACCTTGATTTAGGAGATCTCAAAGGCTGGAATCAATTAAAGTAGCTTCGATTCTTCAATAGAAAGCCTTGCTTCAAAGGAATTGGGAGAATTCCTTGTGGTTTGATCACTAGCCCAAGCTTTGGATTCAAAATTTAGTTTTGATGGTTCCACTGATTGAGAACACTTTAAGGGAGGAGGGAATTTTGTTTGGCTTCAGTTTGTATGTGGGATGGTGTGTGAGAGCTTTTTTTTTGCCTTGAGGGAATGTGTATATGTTATTTCCTTCATGGCATGCTCTTTCTTTTTTTATTTTTTTCTCTTTTTTTTCCTTATCTCTACATGATTGGATTTTTTTATGCTTGATTACCTGCTTTAGAAACCACCTGAAGAGATGGCTTTTTTTGTCTTGGGGTAGGTGATGTGGGATGAGGACAAAAGGAATTTTTCCTCTCTTTATCCTTTTTTAATTATTTTTTATGTTATTTTGTTATTTGATTTATTAATTAAGGAGATTAATTAACTTATTAATGGTGTTTAAGATGATTAATCTCTTATGCACATTCATTGGTTAAGATGGTTTTGAATTTTAATGCTTTTATGCTCCTAACCCAAACAAGTTGAGTCGAGCTTATTTTTCTTATGGGTCAAATGACCCATTTGACCTAAACACACCCAATAGGGAGTTAGGTTATGCCCTATTATCATTCCCATATGATTTAGTTTGATGTTATTTTGATTTTTCTTCAATTTGAGTTCAATGTGGCTTATTTAAGTTATTTTGTTTTAAGGAATTTAATTTACTTAATCTAAGCCTTAAAGAACTCAAATTTATTTGGTATTATGATTAAAACTATTTATTTAATTTTTAGAAATATTTTTGGTGATTTTATTTAGTCAAATTTTAGTGGGTTGACTTTTTGACCAAGTGGGCCCACTTAAGTCAATTCTAGGTTAACTAGGGTTGACTTTAGGTTTGACTTTTAATCATTTTGGATTGATGATTATTGATTATTAAGTTGATTAGTTGATTTTGAATTTGGATGCTTGAGTTGATCCTACCTAAGATGAATTCTATAGGTCACTAGGCATAGTGTCCTAAGCATGCTAAATTAACCTCATCCAAAAATGCGATCAACAATGAGCATTTTGATCTTCAGTTAGATTGTATTGGATGGCTACTCAAAGTCAAGGCAACTCAACTTCAAGTGGAAGAACTGCTTTTGTTCCAAATACTAATAAATAAGGAATGACTTTAGTCGATGTCTTATAGGTAGTTCGATACGCCCATAGAGCCTCTACTAACTTGGTATGCCATTCTCTCTTATTTTTAGTGAGAATATTCTTGAGCAATTTGACTAATGTCTTGTTGAAGGCCTTTGTCAAATCATTTGCTCTTGGATTATATATTGAAGAGTATCGTCAATCAATTTTGTGTCGATGAATCTATAAATCTTTGCACTTCTGAAAGCTGTGCCATTATCAAAATTATTCGGTGCATCACCCCAAATATATAGCCACATTATGCATGAAGAAGTTAATCACTCGATCAACAATAACTTCTTTAAATGGAGCAGCTTCAGCCCACTTAGAGAAATAGTCAGTCGATGCTAGGATGAAGTGGTGTCTAGCTGACGATGGTGGATCAATTGGTCCAATTACATCTGTAGCCCAACATTCAAATGGCCAGAATGCTATTATTGGATGTAATAGATTTGGAGGTTGATGGATGAGATTCCCATGTACTTGACATTCATGACACTTCTTAGCGTGATTAATATAATCTCTCACCATAGATGACCAATAATAACCCATCCTTTTGATCTTTACAGCCATCTTGGGACTTGACTGATGTGCACCACAAAGTCCTTCATGAACTTCAACCATCACTTTGCTAGCTTCATCTACACCTAAGCATCGTAGCCACATTTGTTCAAATGATCTACAATATAAAGTGTTGTTGACAAAAGCATAGCATAATATTCTCTTCTCGATTTGAGCTGCCAGTGATTTATTATTTGGTAATTTTCCTTCTTTAAAGTAGTATGAATGGTGATTATGTCACGTGACTCTTCTACCGTAAAGGCTTCACATTGCTTTTCTGAGGCAATGTCATTCTTAGCTTTTCATGGTACAATTTCTTATTGATTTTGGGAGTATGAGGAGCAACCTGAGTCGCATCCTGCTGGGTCAAATTTGGTAACCTCTCTACCTGCGGGGATTGATACTTTATTATCTCTAAGACTCATCGAGTGAATATACTGATCATGACATAATCACCATTCATACTTGCTATTTCCTTAGCTAATTTTGCTAAGCAATCAGCTTTACTATTCTCGGATCGAGAGACTCGAGTTAGTATGATATTTGGTATCTGTTTCATAAGCTCGAGAACTCGCTTTTAATAGAAAGTTAACTCAAGTTTTTTGATTCTATAGATGCCAAGTACTTGATTTATAATTAGCTGAGAATCACCAAAAATGTGCAGGTTTTGAATGCCTATGAAAATAGCTTCTTCCAGACCTACCACTAATGCTTCATATTCAACTTCATTATTAGTTCTTGGCTTGATCAATCCATATGATCGACTCATTATCCCTCCTTCTAGTGTTATAAAGATGATGTTGATTCTTGCTCTTGCCATTGGGAAATTTAGATGTTGGACTTGTTTGATCGATGAGGCTCCATCAAAGTACATTTTCCAAATTTGTGATTTTCTCTTTCATGAATGAGCATAATTTGCTCATCGGGCAAATCATCATTAAGAGAAGAGTCACAGGATGGGATGTGCAGTAAAAATTTGCTAAGACTTGTCCCTTCTTTCGTATGTGATATCAAATTGCAAAAGTAATATTACCCATCTTGCAAGCGACTATCAGCGGTCTTATCATCAAGTACTTATTTTAGTGGATCGATCCTTGAGATGAGAATCTTGTGAGATAACATATAGTGATGGAGCTTTTGGACCAAAGATCAATGCTAAATAGTGCTTCTATCGGAGTATCTCATTTCGCTCCAATCGACCTTGACGATATAAAAGAGCATTCTCTTTGCTTTCTTCATTGTGTTGTGTCAATAATGCTCCAAGGGACTCTTCTAATGCAGCTGTGTATAGAATGAGGGGCTTCCCGGGAGTAGGCGCTATAAGGATTGGTGGATTTAACAAGTAGCTTTTAATGCTATTGAAGGCTTCTTAGCACTCCTTGTCCCATTTGAATGGAGCATCCTTCTTCATCAACCTTGCAAATGGTTGATAGCATCGATAGATTTGATATGAATATGAGATGAATGAGCGTATCCTTGTAAGAACAAAGGCGGCAAACTCTTGGTGGAGGCATCTCCACAATTGCCTTGATTTTAGCGGGATCGATTTCAATACCCTGTGACGCAATGTACCAAAATTTTCCAGGATACCCGAATGCACATTTTAGAGGATTCATCTTAAGATCATATTTCCTGATTCTCTCTAATATAATTCTTAAGTCTTCGAAGTGGCTTCCACAGTTTAAGCTCTTCACCACCAGATTATTGATATAACATTCCACTTTTTGATGAATCAACTCATCAAAAATATGCGTCATGTCTCTTTGGTATGTAGCTCATTTTTTTGCCAAAAGGCATGACCGTGTAACAAGATGCCAATATTCGAATGATGTATATTTTTCATCTTCAGGTGTCATTTTGATTTGGTTGTATCCTGATGATCCATCAATGAATGAGAACATGTCATAGTTGGAAGTGTTATCCACTAATAGTTCTGATATTGGAAGCAAAAAGTCATCTTTTGGGCACACCTTATTTATATCCCAGAAGTCAATGCAGAGACAGATTTGGCCGTTCTTCTTCCTAACTAGGACAATATTTGCTATCCAATCTGCATGCTTCTCCTCTCGGATGAAGCTTATTTCGATCAATTTCTTAGTTTCTACAATTACCTGTTCTTCAATCTCCAATCTCATTCTTTGGAGCTTGTTTAATAGGGCGCATCGGTAATAAATAGTTTATGAACTGCTACATCAGGGGATAAGCCTGGCATAATATGTCCAGGAAAAGCAATCCCTGAATTCAAAAAGTAGCATTTTTAGCTCTTCAACTTTCTCATCAGGTAGAAGGACACTGACGAAAGTTGGACGGGGATTTGTGGATAAACTTAAGGCCTTTAGTGATAAACTTATCACTTCTTTGTGATGCTTGAGAACTTCTTTGGCTCCACATCTTATTAAAGATTTGAATTTTGTGTTTAGTAGTCCCAATATGAATTCCAAGTTTATGCATCATTCTTCATAATTTTTTAGGATAGTATATTGGTATTCTTGTTGGTAGTATCTCATCAGAACTTTTATGTTGAGTAGGTTATTCAAAATCTTGAGGTTGATACTCTTCAGGTTTATAAAATAGAGTTTTTGTTCTGCCACTCTCACTCAACGGTGACACATAGAATGTTATCAATTCTTCAATATTATGAACCTCCGATGGACTTATTTCTTTGAAGCACTACTGAGGGATGGATATAATTTTGAGTGAGTCGTCTGACTCTGCCAAGTGAGCTATCCTCCTTGATGCAGCCATCTGAACTCTATTTCCATAAGTAGATTCAAAATCATTGTCTGAATTAGAATCACTTATTTCATACTCTACATTTCTTGAGAGCTTATAAGTTCCCTTAAGTTTGACAAGAATATCTTCTTCTTTTTCTTTGTCACTCCCCAAATGAGGAACTGATTTACTTGACTTAGGTGTAGAATCAAGTGCTTTAGGGAGAGTCGACATAACCTTCTTTCTTCCTCCTTGCTTCTGCTCTTTCACTTTGTGAAATTACTTTTTTAGTTCCTAAAGTGGATGCTACGACTTCAAGAGGCTTTGGCTCTTTGAGGATGAAATATTTTGCATCTTCATAGATCTTTGCTTCATTGACGGAGAATGATTGTAGATTATCAGGAATTCTGAATTCTTTTCCATCTTTTAGATACTTCATACATTGATGATGCATAGTTGATGGGACCATGTCATACTCATGCAGCCACGGCCAGCCCAAGAGAGCTCTAAATGATGTATCAGCATCGATTACATGAAATTTGGCTTCTGTATATAAATCCTTGAACTTGAGTGGGAGAATAAAAGAACCCAAAGTTTTCTTCCCCTTTTCATTGAAACCATGAACCATCAACTTATCTCTCCCAAGATGTTGGATATTGAGTGATAATCCTCTCAATACCTTTAGACTCATAAGATTGATAGAGAAACCTGGATCAATCAATATTCGGCTGATCGAGATGTCATCACTCTCTACAGTAACATAAAGAGGATGATTGTGATCCGCTATCCCCAACATAAGATCTTCTTCAGAAAATGTGATTACTGGGAGATCTTAGGAGATCTTAGGTTTCTTGCAATGTAGTCATCCATTTTTTTGGCAAAGTAACTCTCGATCTTTGAAGCTATCAAAGTTTCTCAGAGATCTTTTGACATCATAAGAGCCTCATACACACTCAAATATGCAAAGATCTTTCTCAGATGTGATAGAATATTATAATCTATTTTCTCGCTTGATTTAGGATTTATCTTAGGATTTTTTGGAATGATATCCTCATTGACTTTAATTTGTTTGCCTTTGTCTTTATTTGCATATCCCTTCTTTGATGAAGGTGGTGAGACTTTACCACTTCTCAACCAAACTTAAATCACCTTATCTTGCTCAAATTCTTTTGAAGAGGTAGTTTCTTTAAATTCTCTTCTTATTCTGAAAGATTGGCCAAAAGGGCTAGACTCATTTTTCAATGTCATACATTTCATACGTGATGATATCGATGAGTCTGACTCTTCTCTCGAGAAAACATAGATCTTCATCGAACTATTGTTAATCATTAAACAAAATTGATATTAGCTCCTCGGGCTCTTCTTGCTTTCGAATTGTGATGGGTTGGTCGAGTTTGACTATCTTGTCATCTCTAATGCGATGTTGAAGAACCTCTGACATCACGTTGATGAGTCAGCATGTCTCTACTGGACAAGATTCACCATTATCTTCTTCATCTGATTCAGCAATACGAAGTTTAGGAATGAAGTCTACAAGCATAAATGGCTGTCTTGCCGGTTGGTGATACTCATCTAGATTGTTAATGATCTTTTGAGTTGTAATTCCCTTCTTGATCTTCTTTTTCTTAGCCAGCATCTTTGATTTATGAGGCTGTGTTTAGTAGCTTCTCATCTTTGTGAAGTAGCCTTATTAGAATGCCAGAAGCCCAAATACTTGGTTTAGGCATCTCTTCTAAGTCCAATATATAGGTTCAAGTGGTAATTTTTTACTTAACACTAGGACATCTTTTAACATCACATCTTCACGATCTTTTTGGAGACTACTGTTTGTCATTCTTGATCGAACTAATTTTTTTTGTTTGTCTTTTGGATACGGAAGAGGACGTAATCATCCTTGTAGACTCTCTTTTTAAGTTGACTAGAACACTATCAGATAGTGTAAATTCACCTTGTCAATACTTCCTTTCTAGCCAATCTTTGAAGACATAATAATCGTCAATAGGGTGAATGATCATCCGATAATAGGGATAGTAGTTTGGATTATTGACTTGATCGACTTCTTGAGCCTTTTAATTTTATATTAGCTATAGACTTTGCTTGCCAAAATAATTTAGCTTGTGTCCTTCTAAAGGAATATTCTATATTCATCTTTTTCTTAAGAGATGGCTGCATTCGCTCATCATCTCTTTTTGCTTGTTTTGGACGCTCCCCACCACTTGGAAAAGTCTGAGGTTTATCATTACCTCATAATACTAATTTTAGTTGTGGATTAGAATAAGCAGGATTTTTACCCTTATCATCATTGTACACCGGCTGCTTTCCTTTATCCACATTGTATATCACCCGCTTTTCTCCATTCGAGCTATAGGAAGCAACATGAATTTTATTTCTTCTTGAGTCTGAAGGTTTGTTTCTCTTTACTTTATCTACATAGACTTCAGACTTAAGGTGATTCAACTTTTTGAATTTAGCCACCATATTGAGCAAGTCTTGGAATATTGCATAGAAATGGTGTCATTTTATCATCCATATTGCCCATTAGCAATTGGATTGCATGTTCTTCTTTCAATTATTACTCGTACTTCATACTTAGGTTACGCCAATGACTTATGAATTTTGTCACTGACTCATCTTTCCTTCTTTTTAGCAAGGCAAGGTCAGCGATTGTGATTTTCTTGATTGCACTGGCGAACCTCTTCACAAATATGGTCTCCAATTTAGCAAATATTTTAACTGAATCATTCGACAATTCTATGTACCATTCAAAAGCAACTAAAGTCAGGCTATTGATGAATTGAAAAAAAGCAGTGCATCATTCCCTCTTGTTACCAAGTAATTAAATTGGGCTAAATGTTACTTTGGATTACCAAGCCCCAAAGTATTAAATTTTTGATCGAGTAACCTTTAATTGGTCATATTCAGTAAGGGGTGACCCTTACTCAGTTTTCACTGATCGGCTATGGCTCTTTTCATTGACCATTTCTGAGCATTTATTACCATTCGGGTGCTATAGATTTTGAATAGTCGGTTGGAGAGGTAGTGGGTTAACTTCGTTCCTCGCTTCATGCGTAGTATGTACTAGAGGAGCTTGAGATACCACAGTGGCTAGTGGTATAGAAGTTGTATGATTAGCTGCCCGTTGATTAGTAGACAAAATAGGTGTTGCACTTGATGTGATATTCTTCTATAATATCTCCATCATGATGTTCATTTGTACCATCATATCATTCATTTTTGGTACCAAGTTGTGCAATCTTCTTATCTTTGACCTCCATTTGACATTGCATTTCTCTTTGCTCTCAAGCTAGTGCCATGGCATCAATCAGTATAAGCTCTTCCTCTTCTTCTATTTCTTGTTGTTGTTCTGCTCCTTGCTCATTTTCAGGGGAAGAACTTGATTATCCTTCTCTTTGTGCATTTGCAGAGACAGATGTTGCTGGGGATGTACGACGATGATGATTATAAAAGCGTGTACCAGGCTGATCATTTTTTGGTTCAACCATATAGACAACTTTGACACCCATGATATCTTTCTCATTCTGGTCTTCTTCTTCTTCACCTTCAGCAAAGATCAAAGATCCATCCTCTATTTACTTCTGTGAAGACTCTTCTTCATAACTATCAAATTCAGGTTCGAGTTTCCTGAGTTCATGTTGCTGTTGATAGTACTGAGCAGAGAGTTCATCTATATCTCTGACCATATAGACAACTTCTACTTCCATAGAATCCTCTTCAATATTTTCTTTCTGCACATGAATTTTTGATCGACGTTCTCAGTGGATCTCTGGTTCAGTGTGCGGAACAAGTACTTCTTCTATTAAAGGACCATAATCAACATCAACCTTCTCTTATAGAGGTGAAACTGATCAGTGATGATCCCATAGAGGATTCTCCAGGGTGTCGACTATCATATATTTCATCAGTGACATCCCTTCTTTTTGGTATCCACTTTTGATGAGTTGATTTTGAGGTGAATTTTTAAGTATATGTGTTAGATGTCACACCTCTTCTATTACTCAAAGTTTCATTACGGGGCCTTGGCCTCCATATTTGCTTATCCTTTCACTAGGACCTTTCGGTAGCAGATTCTTGGACATGTGGTCCAAGTGTCACGCTCGATGCTCACCATGCAAAGCATACTGGGCTCAGGTGGGTTACCAGAAGAGATGGAAACTTTCTTGATGGAGCTTCAGTATTTTCCATCACCACAAGCCTTTGAAATCTTCTTTTCATTAGGACTTTATTCTTAGATACTTTAAGAACTTTATATATCGGCATATAGTGTTTCAGGTTGTCTCCTCTATGGTGATGGGGCTTGACGCGGTTGGTTCTAGAAGGACTCCTTTATTGTGGGTAGAGCTATTACTCTTTACCTATTTTAGATTGTCAAAGTTATTGTGGGTAGAAATACTCGCTTTCGGAGGCAGTATTGCTTGTTCACTAGGTCGTTCAAAGGGGATATGCTGAGCCCTCAGCTTAGCATTTCTCCTTCTTCTCTATCTTCTGGTTAATTTGCTTCCTTATGAGGAAGCTTCATGATCATGCTTTCAGTACAAAGGTTCAATCGGTGCAACGTAGATTAAAGACAGTTTTTCCATTGATGATTCTTTTCATCACGGGGGCTTCAGATTGACCTAGCCTTTTGAAAATTGAAGTTCTCTGTTAGGAGAACTCCTTAACAGCTGTTGGTTGTTGAACCGGTTGACGCACATGGCTAGTAGGAACTTCAGTAACTTGAGGTCTTCCAACATGTCCTCGTAGGAATGTACCACAGGTAGGTACTTTAGGAGTTAAAGCTACGATAGCTGGGAAACTCAAGTTACCAAATTGAATGGTAGCCCCGACATCTCCTATGTTGATGACGGCGTTGGCTAGCTTCGCATTCATGACCTAGCTGAACGGTGAAAGGAGTGCTTTGTAGATCCATTTCTACGAAAGTGAAAGATGGGATTAGTAATTAGCAACTATTATTTCACCCCATACTTTAAAGATGCAGAGGTGCTACAGAACAAAATAATGGTGTAATAAAGATATACTCTTCGGAATGATTCATTCTACATAGAGCTTCATGTTGAATTTATTACACACTTAAATCATCATTTTTGTTTTGAATTTTCAAAAAATTTTATTGCTACTATACCACATATAGGATTAGCCAAAGATGGAAAGAGAATCCTGACCCCAGCGGAGTCGCCAGAAATCTGTGGGCTCCAAAAATTGGCCACCGACCTCTCGACAATTTATTGATTTAATTGATGAGAGTATGATTTGAGGTGTCGTTGTAATTTTTAGAAGGTAGATGGAATAGTAGATAAGACATTACCTAGAGATTTTGCCCTCATTTTGTGAGGACTTTAGATATGGTTTCAGGCTTCCTATAGGCGCAAGCACCTATAGTTAATTACCCCTCTCAATAAGTGAGAGAGAACTTTCAATTAAGGCTAGTCATTAAGTTGCTAAATGCGTAGCGTATAGTAGCAGCATATGGAGTTTCAAAATTTATATTATGAAATTTATCATTTTAGCTTAAACTGGATGGTTGGGGGAATGATGACGTGTCCAATCTAGATTCCATGGTTCCATCATCCCGGGCAGTCGTGGTCCCTAGTCTACTTAGTCAAAGGAGGTAGTCGACCCAACCTAACAAAAGGATCCTCATCAACAACACATGGGTTATGTCATCCAAGAAATCCTTATAGACCTGGTGGTGTTTGTCTAAGGAGATAATTTTAAGTCTACCTTAGCTGATAGAGGGTTGTTTTCCTATCAAGTATACCCTATGATTCACAACTCAAAGGGCAGAGCCATTGGGGAGCATATGGGCTACGGCCGTGATCGTAATATAATGGAGCCAGACTAGCCAAACCACCCGATCAGAGGACTCTGGTTGTAACTACTTCATCTGTGGAGCCTATTGGCCAAGCCATGAGGACACGGGCCACATCCTTACTGAGATTGATTGAGAGTGAACATAGCAGAACACTTGATTTGACATTGGCTCCTTTGTGAGCTAGAGTTTTCTTAATTTATCACCCCCGACAAACAATTATGGAAGGTGGATAGATTATGTTTGATTTAAGTTTTTAATGATAGAGTTTCATTTAAACAATTTCATATTTCTTAATTTGATTTAAAAAATTGATTAATTTGAATATGTTTAAGAGCTTTAGATCCTGTCAACTCTGTTTAGCTGCTAACAAAGAATTAGATCTACTCACCCAAAAGAATCAATTTCTATATTTCATTGAAAGCTCTTATTATAGGTTTTAGATTTTGTTAACCCGGACCCAGTCCTAAGACTAAACCGGAAGCAACCCGCACAGCATCCTCAGACACTTGAATTTAAGCATTCAGCATAGTGTCGGGGCCCATGCGGGTGTATTTAAGAATTTAAGCAGTTTTTATTTTTGAGTTATGAGATTGATTTCAAATTTTTCATTTAATTCCAACTTTAGCCCGCGCAACCTTTTCAGACATTAAAATTCGCACTTGAAATCTCTATGTCCGAGCATATGCAGGTGTTTATTGCTTAGATAATTTCACCTAATTAGTGATTTTATTGATTTTTGAAAATCATAATTAGAATGAAATTTCTTAATTTTTGATTAAAGGATGTCTTATGATTTTTATAAATTTTGATTTAGTATCGTCTTCTGTCTGCTTGTACAAAGAGTTGCAGATTGGCTAAGAAGACATTTTGATTTAGATTATAGTTTAATATATTACTTGCACTTAGTTTACTTGTTATGTTTTTGTAATTCTCCCAATTTGATTATGTTCAATTTATATCACTTTTGATAAGTGTGGTGATTTCAGTGTTTATTGATTTAGCTCTACTCATGCTTATTATCTGGCATTGTAATTACCTCCATATTCGTATGAGAGTTATTAAACCCAATTTGGATTCATCCTTAGATTTTGAGTTTATTACAAGTTTGTTATGAGTTTAGTATTAGTCTCCATAAATTCTAATTAAAGCTTATTTAATTTTGAGGAATCTACAAGAAAAGAGAACTCACTCATTACTTTAATTTAAGCCATAGAGAATCGCTATTAGAGTTTTTGAGTTTAATATTAGCCTCCCCAAATTTCATTTGCATTTTAAATGAGTGTTTTATTCTTTCCAAAATTTTCTTTAAAGGCTCCCCCCCTTTTCTCTTTGATTTAACATTTATCTTCATATTTATCATATATTCTTTTATTTGACTTAAGTTTAAGTAATTCCCATTTGAAGTTATTTAAGTCTTGAATTTTAGTCTAAATTTTGATAGCCTCCCGACGTCATTTTCATGTAGGGGGCTGCATCGGGAGTGTTTTGGCTTACTCGGTACGCCATCCTGAGTATAGCGAGTGGTGTCTTGTGACACCATAATTGGGTTTTTCATCTCACCTCGAGCACATTTATCTTTAAACGAAAGAAGATAAATGCAATATATATTCATTCCCCTCTTTTTTTGTTTGATGCTTTAGTTTAAAATTTGCTACAGGTTTTCTTACTTAGCACTCTTAAGTCAGTTCATTTCACTCTCCCCATTTTTCTAAGTTGAAAGATTTGATACAATTTTGGCAACCTCCCGGCATCATCCCCTATCGTATCAGAGGGTGTTTTCTTGCTCGTGACGCCCTCTGAGCTGAGTGATGTCTCGACACCACAAACAATTTTTAATCTCGTCGTGCTCTCTTGAGCATGACGAGGCCTTCATACCTAAAATAAGACATACAATACAATATATATTCATCCCTTTTTTTAAGTCTAGAAATTAGACAAAATTTTGGCAGCATTTCGTCTAGGGGGAGCGACATCTAACGAGTGTTGGCTTACTTGGTATGCCCTGTTGAGCGTAGCGAGTGGTGTCTTGCGACACCACAATCAGTTTTTTTCATCTCGTCCCGCCCTGTTGAGCACAACAAGGTCTTCAAACTTGCAATAAACCTAAGCATATATACATATCCACATTCACAGATCACACAAGTTCTGACGCATTTTTCGGCGCATTGTAATGCTTGGCAAAAGCAGGTTAGGTATGCAATTGAGAATGTAATGCAAGGAGTGCAACACCGAAAATCGAAAGAAGAATTCTCCTGTTGATGATGTTCTTCCCGATTTGCGGTGAAGCAAAAATGGGAAGGCTAAAGCAAGGGGTGCGACACCAGAAATCGAAAGAAGAATTCACCTCTTGACGATGTTCTTCCCCCGATTGCGGTGAAGCAAAGGTTGGAAGGCTAAAGTAAGGAATGCAACGCCAAAAATCGAAAGAAGAATTTGTTTGTTGAGAATGTTCTTTCTCGGTTTGTGGCAAAGTGAAAACGGGAAGGCTAAAGTGAGGGGTGCGATGCCGAAAATTGAAAGAAGAATTCATGTGATGACGATGTTCTTCCCAATTCTGTAAAAAGACGATGGACCGGAACACCTTGTCTGGGCCGCTGATTTCTGGAGAGGAACGGACAGAGTGGTTGTAAGAAGGTGGAGTGGGTCAGAGGAAGGTGCATGTGCGGATAGGCGAATGGGTCAACCGGTCAGAATGGGTCCAGGGGACAAAGGATGCGGGCGTACCGCAATGAGAAGCAGAGTGCACGGTTACGTGGCGGCCATGGGTTTGTCGAAGACACCATGAGGAGGAGGCTCAGAGAAGACAGTGGGAGCCGGTCTGACGACGCCGGGCCGGGAATTTGAGATGGACGCCGCGGCGCGTGATTATCAGGTGTGGCCCCATGGGTTTAGAAGGGATGCATGAGGCGGGCACGCTGGAAGGCCAGAGCAGAGGAGTGGAGGGGAGGAATCACGGGGACGAGATCGAATGACAGTCGGTGGTAATCCTGAGGGATAAATGATGGCCACGGCTCATTGCACGGATACAGGTCACAATTGAGAGCACGCGGTCGGCTGAGGCGCGGCAGTGTGGATTGGATTACCGGTGGGGACAGCCCGAGGGATCTTTGGACTCGCAATGTTGTCAGCCGTGACGGAGAAATGGGTTAAACACAACAAATGAACGAAAAGAGAAGAGAAATTAGAAGGAAAATTACCTGTGTTTCGTTTGAGAGAGAGAATCTGAAAGCGAAACGCGGGGAGTATGGAGAGGGAACCACTTTTTTTTCTTTTTCTTTTTTTTGGCAGTTAATCAAAAAACTAAAAATATGGGGGAACGGTTGAGCATGGGGATAATTTAGGGATTTTCAATAAATTTTAAATTGATTTAAACAGTTTTAATTTGAATTTTGCACCAGAATTCACATAAATATATATATATATATCAATTGAAGGTAATATATATTATTAATGCAACGGCAAATTGCTTTTATGATGAGATCGCTTAGTTCAATCAAATTGAGACCATTTCAGCTCAAAATGTGCGTCGTCGCTTTCGACCATTCAATTTTCAGACTCGTCCGAATTGAGTATCAATAGTCTTACTTAATAGATTTCGATGTTTCGAAGCTAACGGCGTAATCAATTTTATGAATGGGGGTCATTTGGTCATCATCGTAGCTTCCTAACTTTGATATGCGCATCGACACATTGATAGCTCGAGCGCTTAATTGATTGATCGTCAAGTTATGCAATATTTATATTCTGATCAATTTCAACATTTTAAATGTGATGGTGGAATTCATTTGTCGATCGAAGGTTGTTTCGACCATTTTCAAATATCCGGCACTTCAGCCTCGATTTGCACTATCACTTCAAATCATTCAACATTTGCACAAACTCGTCTGATTTGATCACAGATGATTTCATTTGATAGTTTTCAACATTTCAAAGCTAACAATATAATCAATTTTGTGAAAAGGGGTTGTTTGGCTTGCATCGGTGCCTCCTAATCTTGATATGTGCATCAACTCTTTGATAGCTCGAGCGCGTAATCAATTGCTCATTAGATTTTACAATATTTATATTTCGATCAATTTCAATGTTCTAAACGTGATGACAAAGTTAGTTCATCGATCAAAGGTCATTTCGACCATTTTTAGTAACATCCAGTGCATTTTGAGCCCCGATTTGTGCACTATCACTTTAGAAGTCCATCGAATTTAACTTGTGGACCTGACTTTGATTTATGGCACACATATGGAGGTCAATAATTATGTCATGATTGACATATTTACTCGACGAGTTCTATAGCTAGTAAAGTATGAATCCCCATAGGTAGAGGGGTTATGAAGTTTGACACAACAGGACGTGACTCAGGTTACTCCTCATACTCCTCAAAATCAACATTGAATTATACCGAGAAAAGCTAAGCCTGACATTGCTTCAGAAAAGTAATGGGAAGCCTTTATTATAAAAGAGCCACATGATTAGAGGAAACCCTTCATCGACTACTTTAAAGAAGGCAAATTACCAAATAATAAATCACCGCACTCAAATTGAGAAGAGAATCTGCTATGCTTTCAATAACACTTTATATCATAGATCCTTTGAACAAATGTGGTTACGATGCCTAAACACAGAGGAAGCTAGCAAAGTGATGGTTGAAGTTCATGAAGGACTTAGTGGTGCACATTAGTCAGGTCCCAAGATGGCAGTAAAGAGCAAAAGAATGGGTTATTATCATCTATGGTGAGAGACTGTATCAATCATGCTAAGAGGTGTCATGAATGTCAAGTACATGAAAATATAATCCATCAACCTCCAAATCCACTACACCCAACAATAGCATCCTGGCCATTCGAACGCTGGGGTACAAACGTAATTGGACCAATTGATCCACCGTTGTCAACTGGATATCACTTCATCCTAGCATTGACTGATTATTTCTTTAAGTGGGTTTAAGCTACCCCATTTAAAGAAGTTACTGCTGATCGAGTGATCAACTTCTTCATGCATAATGTGGTCTATAGTTTGGAGTGCAGCGCCGAATAATTTTTGATAATGACACAGCTTTCAAAAGTGTAAAGATTTATAAATTCATTGATCGACATAAAATTGATTGGTGATACTCTTTAATATATAATCCAGAGCAAATGGTTTGGTAGAGGCTTTCAACAAGACATTAGTCAAACTGCTTAAGAAGATTCTCACTAAAAATAAAAGAGAATGACATACCAAGCTAATAGAGGCATTATGAGTATCGAACCACCTACAAGAAGCTGACTAAAACCACTCCTTATTCATTGGTATTTGGAACTAAAGCAGTTCTTCTGCTTGAAGTTGAGTTGCCTTCACTTCGAGTAGCCATCAAATAAAATCTAATTGAAGATCAAAATGCTTGTCTAAGAATGGAGGAACTCGATGCGCTTGATGAAGTTAGATTGCAAGCTCATAAAAATTTGGAAGTTTATCGAGCAAAGATGTTAAAGGTTTTTGACCATATGGTGCAGCCTCGAACATTCCAAAAAGGGGAATTGGTCCTGATGCTAAGAAGACCAATTATTCCCAATCAAAAATTCAGTGGCAAATTTGAGCCTAATTAGGAAGGCCCTTTTGTCATTGAGAAAGTGTACCAAAAAGAGGCATACTAACTCATTGACTTAAAGGGTGAGAGTCTAATGCGCCAATTAATGGTTGATACTTGAAAAAGTATTATACATGACAAATAGATTCCTGAAGTACAATAAAAATCCCCCCGCAAGACAGGGCATTTTTTAGTATATCTATTTAGATCGACATCGTGCTTTTCATGCCAAGATCCCTAAATAAATATACTCACTCTAGATGAAAAAGCTTTTTCATGAAAATTCTCCTATTACATAGGGGGCATTTTAGATTTCTATATATAGATGAAATCAATGGTGTATGTTAAAACCCTCTAAGAGCATATCAATTCAAATATTAATGTATTTGCATATTTTCATCTTGAAAGTTCTTCTAAATGCGCTTTAGAATTCCCCCTGCAAGAGGGAAATTTTTTAGTTTATGTTAAGCTTATTTGAGTTGATGTCATGTTATAAGACAAGATCCTCGAATATATTCTGATTTAGGTTGACATCGAGCTTTATGCCGAAATCCCCGAATACATCCCTAATTATTATTATTAAGTTACAGAGTCTTGCAGGAACAAAAAGAATCTATTTCTATGCATGAAAAGATAGCCCTAAATATCAAAAGTTTATTTCTCAGATTTGTTAAATTTGAAGATCAAGTTAGAAGAACTCCCAATTTCAGAGAGTTCAATCAATTAAGTTAGAGAAACATCACCCTCTACATCTTGAAGTCTAGGACACGGATGGGTTCTAAAGGTTGAACTCAACAAACCCATAAATGGCTGAGTTGTTGATGCTCTCCTCACTCAACAAGCCTCAAGAAAAGGCCAAAGTGAAAGAACCCCCGTTCATCAGTCTAATGACAAAACCACTAGCCCGCTATAGCTTAAGTCAAAGACTCAAGTAGGTTTTAAAGGTTGAACTCAATAAGCCCAAATATGGTCAAGTTGCTGATGCTATCCTCACTCAACAAGCCATTAGAAAAGGCGTAATGAAAGAGCCCCGCTTGTAAGTCCAATAATGATAGCTGTTCAATCTCAAACCAAATCTAGCTTAACGATTACAAGTAACTAGGATCCAAGAGATCTTTCTACTTGATCGATATCAAGACAATCTGAGGAAACTCTCAATTCAGGGCTGACTCAAATCAATATATATATTGCCCACATGGAGATATCTAAACTTATTCTCCAATTATCTGATCAATCTCAAAGCACAGATCAAAGATAATCTCCTCATCAAGTCAATCAAAGCAGAAAGCACAGGACCAAGGAAGCAATTTCATAGTTCATACAAAGTCGATGGCCGAACTAAAGGAAGTTTGTGTTTATTCAGTCTGTTAAAGCACAAATTGCTAGACTAATAACTCAGCATTGACCCTATATAAGTCAGAAGGCTCGGTCATCTGTATGTACCTTTCAATCAATTCGTCAAAGCAGCAAGCACAGGATTCATGGTGTACATACACTTCCTGATAAGTTAATATGAATAAATCAGGTTAATTCTTCATCAAGTCCGTCAAGCTTAAAGCTAGGACAGAAAGAATTTCAAATCTGACCAAGCACGGATAAACCAACTCCCCAACGAAGCCCTTCATCAAAAAAAAAAACCAATTCCTCAAATGAACCCAATCAAGCACGAAGTTAGGGTTGGAGGAAACTCAAATATGTAATGACATAAAAGAAATAGATCTTCAACAAAGCCATCAAAGTAGAGAGTATATGGTGTAATAACTCTTATCTACCTGAAAAGTCAATCAGGACAAATCGGTCAATCCCATCATTTAGTATGTCTAAATAAGGCATCATACTAATGACAAATTCTATCAAAGCTCCATAAGCTATTACAATCAAAGCTGAAATGATCCAAGTTCTATGGCCAGCCCAAAGGGTCAACCAATTTTCAACAAATGTGACTCGCTCTGTGTGAATCACATTTGTTGGGGGGCATTTGTTGACCTCCACTTATGTGTCATAAGTCGAGTCATGTCCACAAGTCAAATTCGACAGACTTCGGAAGTGACAGTACATAAATCGGGGCTCAAAATACACTGGATGTCACCAAAAATGGTTAAAAAAAACCTTCGATCGATGAACAGACTTTGCCATCACATTCAAAATATTAAAATTGGTCAAAATATAAATATTGCACAATCTAACGAAAAACATCAGCGATCGATATCAATATGTCGACATATATCGAGTGAAGTCGGACGATGTCCAAACGACCTTCATTTGCTAAATTGTTCA
Source organism: Cymbidium sinense (assembly GCA_021442155.1). NCBI lineage: Eukaryota > Viridiplantae > Streptophyta > Magnoliopsida > Asparagales > Orchidaceae > Cymbidium > Cymbidium sinense. Next base: position 87,817,941 of record CM038214.1, on the reverse strand, counting down.
TGATATTAGATTTGAAACATCAAAAAAATATCAAATGAGACTATCCACGCTTAATTCAGATGAGTCTGTGCAAATCTCGAATGATTGGAAGTGACAACACACAAATCGAGGTTGAAATACATGGGACACTGCAAAAATGGTCGAAATGACCTCCGATTGATGAACGGACTTCCCCATCACATTCAGAGCATCAAAATTAGTCAAAATATAAATATTGTATAACTTGATGATCAACCGATCAAGCGATCAAATCGTCAACATGCCTGCATGCATATCAAGGTCAGGAGGCATCGACACAGACCAAATGAACTCCGTTAGGTTTAAAACATCAAAATCTATCAAGTAAGACTATTCACACTCGACAAGTCCGGCAACATCAGTGGTCCGAAATGATAATGCATGAAATAAATGGACTCAATTTGATCAATTGAATCAAACGCCTCCGACAAGGAAATGGACCGCCCGTGCGTAATATAAAAAAGCTATGATTGATATATATTTCTAATGAGATTTTATCGACATAAATTTCACATTAAAGCATAATAAAAAATTAATTTAACAACCTAAATAAATTTGGTGACCCTACTAAACATCCCTAATCCATGCAAAGCTTGCTTCTGCTCTTCCTCTTCCCTCACATGAAGAAACCTCCTCGCTCCTCAGACACAATGCATCTGAGGCAAGACCACTTTCTACAGTAACCGTCATTTCCCCTCCTCAGATGCAAACCGCTTGGTTCCTTTCCCTAAATTGAGCCGCTTTCTCTCCCCCCACTTCTATTTTGCTTTCCTCCTCCAAATCGAGAACTTTCCACTTTTTTTCGTTTTCACTTCTTCTCCTTCAAACCTCAGAAACCTTCCCTTTTCCTTCTCCAAAACACGAGTTAGATTTTCTTCTCCTTTCTTTCTTTCCTTTATTTTTTTCCATTATTTATTAAACTGAATTTCATCTTCCATTTCCTTTTTCCACTAATCCAAATCCTCACTTTCCTTACTTCTTTCTCCTCTTTCTTTTTTTTTCTCCCTCTCTTCCTTCTTCCTCTCTTTTCCAAGATTTTTTGAATTTCATCATCAAGAATTCAAGATTCCTCTTCCATTATTTCATTTTCAGAAGAAGAAATCAGAGGTTCTCCCAGTTCGCTCTTCTTCCACATTTCCTTTCTTGTCAGAACTAATAGGAACATCATTATTAGTGTTCCTCTTAGTTTCGATATTCAACCCACTTTTCGAGCATTGTAACAAAAAATGAAGTAACATGTGGGATCAATGTGTGATGTGGATATATATGCTTGTGTTTCTGAAGGCCTCATTGTGTTCATTAAGGCCGAGATAAAATCGTGGTGTTAAAGAGACCACCGGCCAATAAGATATCGAGCAAGCCAACCTTTATTAGATGTCGCTCCATCTAGCCAAAATGCTGCCAAAATTTTTACAAAATTCTAGACTTAGAAAAAAAAGAAAAAAAAGAAATATATATATATATATATATATATATATATATATATATATATATATATATATATGCAAGTTCTCTTTATGCTTCCAAGACCAATGTCCCATGAGAAGTAGGTGAGAAGATGTGGTGTCGAAGACACCACTGCACGCTCATTGTGTACCGAGAAAGCCAAAATACTCCCAATGCACTATGCATGGAGACAAAAATTTCATCAAATTTTTAGGACTTAAATTTAAAATTAATTAGATATTAAATTAATGGTGAAGCATAAAGTGTTACAACAAAATAAAATGAAAAGGGAATGTGGAGTTCACATGTAACTTAAAAGTAATAATAGAGGGTGACGTGCTCAATAAACATTATTACCCTATAAAAATGTACTAAGTGAAGGTAAATTTAGTCAATTAATTTATTACTAAATGAGTGCTTGATTCGTTGTTTAATATGTTCAAACAAAAGAGGAGACTCAAGTTAAATTCAAGTGAAACTTGGGGAGGTAAATATTAAACTCATAAGAGACTTGCAATAAATTTAAAGTCTAATTTTCAAATAAATATGGAATTTGATACGGAGTTAAGGATGAATCTAAATTGAGTTTAATAACTCTTTTATGAATATGGAGAGAATTATAAAGCTAACTAATAAGCATAAGTAGGGCTAAAATAATAAACATTGAAATTGGTATAACTTATTAAAAGTGATTTAAATTGAACATAATCAAGCTGGGAGAATTGAAAAATTCAACAAGTAAACTAAGTGCAAGTAATGTTTTAAACTACATTCTAAATCAAAGCTTTAAAGAATACTTAAATGCAAGCGGGCAAAAGGCACCATTTAAAAATTCAAGTAAAAAAATGCCACTGGATTCGCAACACTTTGTACAAGCCAACATAAGGCTTTAATTAAGGCATTCTCAAATACACACGTATGGGCCCCGACACTATGCTGAATGTTTAAATTCAAGTGTCGAGGATCATGATACCAGTTTAGTCTTAAGATTAGTTAACAAAACCTAAAAATCTATTATAAAAAATTTCAAATCAGTGAAACATATGAGAAACTAATTCTATCATGTGATTATAGATTTGATCCTCTATTAGGAGCTAAACAGAGTTGACAGGATCTAAAGTTCTTAAATATATTCAAATCAAATTAACTTAAATTAGGTAACAATCTAAAACTGCTTAAATGGAATTCAGTGCATTAAAAGCTTAAATCAAAACTCAATCTATCCACCTTCCACAACTATTTGTCAGATGTGACAACTTAAGAAAACTCTAGCTCACAAAGGATCAAATGTCAAATCAAGTATTCTATTATGTTCACTCTCAATCAATCTTTTGTCAGGACGTGTCTGTCATCCGACAGTTTAAGAGCTAAGTGATATTGCGCTATGAGACTCTACGAGGTTTGGCTAGTTAAAGCTCTATTATATTATCAATCTCGAGTGTATGCTCCCAATGGCTCACCTTTGATTTGAATCATGTAATACTTGATAGGAAAATCTCTAAGTTAAGGTAGACTTAAGTTTTCTCTTAAAACACCATCACTACAAGGATTTCTTAACAGATATATGTCTTGAAAGAATCTTTCAAGTTGTCACTACCTCCTCGACTAAGTAGAAACCATAACGAGAGATGACGGAATCATGGGATCTAGATGCACGCCATCTTCCCCAACCATTGGTTTAATAAATGATGAACTTCATCATAATCAAATTCTAAAACTCTATACTATACGCTACACATTGCAAACGACTAGCTTAATCAAAATTCTCTCACTTATTGGGATGGGTAGTTAACCATGGCATGCCTATAGAACTGAACCAGATCTAAAGTCCTCACCAAATGAGGACAAAATCTCAGTGTCTTATATACTATTTCATCTCAAAAAATTACATTCTTAAATCACTCTTCAATTCAATTGTTAAAGGCAATTTGTGACACCACTAACCAGACAAAATCCCAAGATTGTGGATAATTAGCTTTGGGGGGTCAACATGAAGTGGAGAATCAAAGAAAAGAGTGAAACACACCTGAGCTATAATTAATGAGAACCTAATCGACAGTTAGATCGGGAGAATAAGCATGAGGAAGTCGATACCATTATATAGGTTAGTGGATGCTGCCACCCCCCAAAATGCGAGCCATTTATTAACAAAAAATCATTTCCCTCTCTCTTTCCCTCCCCTCTCACTCTCTCTCTCTCTCTCCATGATCCTCTTTCTCTCCCTCTCTTTCATCCTTTTCTATTTCGCTCTCTTTCTCCACAAAAATTGAAAAAAAAAATTGAGGAGCCCACAGCCTCATCTCTTTCAAATCATGCGTCAGTCCAAAAAAGGAAAATAAATAAATAAATTATATATATATAATAATAATAATAATAATAATAATAATAATAAAATAATAAAATAATTTATATATTTATAAAAATTATCACTTTATATATTTAATTAACGAATAAATAAATAAATTAATACAAATAATATATATAATTATAAATTATAATAATTTTTAGCTAAAGTAATTTTATTTTTAAAACTTTAATATAACTTTGAATGAATTAAGTTTTATCATCTAAAATACAAAACATATATATCCTTTAAAATCTATAAAAGATTAATTAATGTATGTAATCAAATTAAAATTCAAATTTAAATAAGTTTAATAACGCTAACTCAAAACGAGAAATGAAGTCTCAAAAGCTACACATAAAATTTCGTAACATTGAATGATCAAAGACTCTAAATTTGATGCTTATAATAATCGATCAATGGTATAATCCAACGAGCTAAGATCCCTGAAGGTCATTTGAATGGTCAAACTATCAAAAAACTATTTATGATCAAATGATCAGCAATGTGTGATTTGAGATTTAGCTAATGACCAAAATGCTCCTCTCAAAATTCTATAAATAAGACCTCATTCTTGTCATGAAGAGATGAAGAAGCTAGAAGCAAACTTGAGAGAAAGCTAAAAGAAAACTAGAAATTTGAAGTTCGTCACCACCATTGTTGTCGTCGATCGTCTCAATTATAGACCGCCACCAACAAGATAAAATACATAGATGTTATAACCTGATTCTGGAATTCCCATTGTCAAGATTTTTCACATATAATTTTGTAATCATATTATCAGAAAAACTTAAATTTTGTACTCTAAAGATATAGAAAACATTTTATTGATAGTCAAAATTTTCCCCTTTTTGGGGTTTTCCAATGAAAAATTTTGGATTTTCTTATTCTTTTTTCAACTATTTGTTTGTGTGTTGGATTTTCATATAAGTTAAAGAGTAAAATTTTATTCTACCGAGTTTTCCGACACACGACAAATATATTACTTAAAATGCTCAAGAATCGACCCCATTGATATTCAAGGCAAATGATACTTTTTTAAATAATTAGTTTTGCTTTTTTGTCGCATGAGCATGAAGAGTTTTTATATTTATTTTTTAAATTTCTTACATGGAGTTACATATAGTGTAAAAGTAATTATGTCGGTAACCTTATTATTTTGTATCATTTGTGCATAAGTATTTCGTTTTTTTGTCAGTTTTATTGAGCTATGACTCACTAGCCATTAAAATTCAGAAACACATAATATTTTGGGAGTGCTACATAATTATGTATAATCTGAAAATTGTATTCTTAAATGATTATATATAATGATTATTGTTGCGTGCTAGAGTATTTTATTCCGGTAGATGCAGATCTTCGTCAGCCAAAAAATTATCCAACACACAAGCGGGATATGAACACGGGGTTATAATGGAAAACCCGTTAAGGAAAACCAGCCTTGCCTCCAGAACTTTCACTATGTGTTCAAAAGATACGGTCCTTGCTTCTCGTTAGTTGAGAAGAAGGTGTTTAGGAAACAATATTCCAGTGTAGATACAATATCGGTCAACTCCAACCCAAGGGAGAAGTTTCCCAAAAGCGAGAACGGATCTTCGGAGCAACCTCTTGATCTTCGTGGAGAAAGAGCGAATCGGTCTTTCTAGTCCTCCTGGCGATCTCCTAGAGCTCCTCGATCTTGCACTACCGGTGGTGCACCTGGTGGGGATCGTCGGCCAAGGTTGATCGAGGTTCTCGAGCTCGGTCTTCAAATCGAGGCCCCTGGTGAGAATGAAGCTCTATTTATAGATTTTGGGAGTGGCGTGCCTTGTAAATTCGTGGAAAACTCCAACCACTCCCACTGATCGGACGCCCAGGCGATCCCTCGATCGACGGTGTATTTTGATGATCCGTGCCTTAATGATGTCAATTGGGTGATCTTGATTCGTTGGATTCGTCTTGACGCCGCCGACCATATAAATATGTCAATTTTGGTGACCATTTGGCGGATCGATCCATTTTCATACTCGATAGCTTGATCCGAGTCGATTCGAGTTCGGATCGACTATGATTGATGTTATGTTCGTCATCATCTCACTGAGTTGAAAATCGGTGAAATCAAGATTTCAAAATGCCTTGAGATTCGGTTTGATCGATTAATTTTCTCGAGGATGTGTTGCTCTATTTTTGGGTGACATTAGCCATCCAAAAAATATATGAAATACGAAAATAGCAAATAATGAAATTTGAGAGTCCATCAATCAAGCATTTTGAGAGAACAGATCTTCATAACAAAGACAATATTATAACCGGAAGCAATGCGCCGCAAAGTATGCGCGGATTTGAGATTAGATCGATCCGGAGCTCAGAGCTCGCGGTATGGCGCTCACGGCCGGCGCCTACGGGCGACGGCCAGCGCATATGGCGCCAGCACAAGCCGCATAAATGCTCGGCTTCGCTGGTCGGCGGCACGCTGGCTGAATGGTCGGCTGAATCATGGGCGGCTATGACCATGGCTATAAGCGGTCCGGGTCGGATTTCGCCCGAGACTTATCGGCCATGGCTGGGTTAACCGCTGGCGGCTTTCAAATGGGTCTGAAGCGGTGCGACCCGCGGACCGGCAGATCTGCCATGCGCGGCGGCCACATGATGTAGCACATGCTGGTCGACCATGGGCTCGCTGGCTGAAAGGGGCTGGATCCACGGGTCCAATGACTGCTTTGGTTTTGGGCGGTTTTACGCTTTTGCCTGGGGGTCTATAAAACCCCTGGGCTGGGAGAAGGCACACCTTCTCATCTCCTCTTCTCCTCTTAGAGTGCATAGCCTCCCTGGTGGGAGTTTGGGCACTCTTTGGATCCACCTTCCTCCTCTTAGAGTGCATGCCCTGGTGGGAGTTTGGGCACTTTTGGATCAACCTCTCCTCCTCTTGAGTGCATAGCCCTCCGGGTGGGAGTTTGGGCACTCTTTTGGATCCACCTCACCTCCTCTGAGTGCATAGCCTCCCTGGGAGTTTGGGCACTCTGATCAACCTCTCCTCCTCTAGTGCATAGCCTCCCCAGTGGGAGTTTGGGCACTCTTTGGATCAATTTCATCTCCACCAAGCCGAGTGCATAGCCCTCTCGGTGGGAGTTTGTAGATGGGTGAGAATCTTTTGAAAGAGACACGTCCACCCTTGTAAGGCACGACGAGGGAACCTAAAAATGGGAGAGGGGATTCGGAGTGCGATCACGGAGACACATTGATCGTGCTGGAAAAAATATTATTTTCAATGATTTGGTTCTTAAGTGTCCAAGAAGTCCGATAGAGCCCAATCTCCCGTGGGTATTTCACCACTTACGAGATGAGTTTGGGCGCGGGATTGCGGTTTCCATCCCGAGATGATCGCCATTTTGTCAGCATGCGAGGTTTGCATTTCCCAGCTTTCGAGCAGGGCAATGACGATCGTGATGGGACTTATAGTCTTTTTCGTGGAACCTTGACTATGATTACCTCGCATGATGTAAGTTTACTGCACATGGTCGATCACCGCAGAGTCACCTCCGGACGAAGGATTCTCCCAAGAGTTGCGGCATTCTTTTGTGAAGAATGACGGTCTTCAAATGGGGAAAGCGAGAGATTTACCCATTCCCTGTGTTGTGATGAAGATATCCGACGCGAAATTCCGTAATATTGAAGATCTTCGATTTGAGATTCGACATATTTGTGCGGAGGAATCTTTGTTCGAGGGCTTTCTATTCATCCCGGCGGTCTTATGCAATGCGTTGAGAAAGCCCAACAAAGAGGTTTCCAGATCTCCTAGCGCCCTCCTGCTTCCTGCCAGAAGGACCCCTCCACAGAGAAGAGGAAAAGGAGCTAAGAGGTGATGGTGATATGACACCAAAAAGAGCCCTTCGTAGTAGTCCCCCAAGGATCTTCATTCAGGACGTGTTGAATCATTCTGGTAGGTCGCGATGTCAAGAACTGGTAACAATCCTTCTTATGCTCATCATCTTTTATTTCCCATTTCGGTGCGTAATTTTTCTTATTTCGATATCGAAGAAGCAAGAACTTGACTTCAAAATGAACATTGTGCTGAATGACTGAAATTCAGAGTTCGTGAAGGTCAAGTTTTTCCATGGTGAATATAAGAAGCGGTATGTGGAGAAAGTAAAAGAGATGTCCGTGTTGGAGAATCAACTTGATGAGTGTAGGACCGAGTTTACCCGTTTCTCTTTCTTTTCGCCGAAGGAAGTTACTCGGATGAATTAGTGGAGGCTAGAGAGGTTGGTTCCGAAAGGATCCAAGATCTTTCGAGAAGGTTTCGGTCTTGAGGCAAAGAACCGAGTTACGCGCTTCATCTTTGAGAAAGGTCGCCTTATCTCGGTAGAAGCGAGCCGGATCACGGTCCGTGGAGGACTTCTGACACTTCAAGAGTATCATACAGGATCACGCCTCGAGGCCGAGACCACGGTATGATGTAGAGGTGAAGGCTTTGAGCGGCGCGGTGTTGATGAAGGCTTCATCCGAGGTTTCTTGAAGGGGACACGCCACGACGCAAGAGTGTTGAGGTCCTTTCTCCTAGCCTAGCTTCCCACCTTCTAGTGACGAGGATGACTCGATAGTTCTTCATCATCTCGATGAGACCATCAAGACTGTAGTTGTAGTTCCTTTATGTTGCTGCAGTGTTGTATATTATTTCTGGTTGATTGTACTTGTATGTTCATGAAGTATTACAATATACAAAATTGTTTGTGAATATTTCGAGTTGTGTGTCAAAGTATCGATGATAAAGATTCGAGAAGAGATCATCTGAATCCTTTAGGTAATTCGATCTATTCTAAGATCATTACCGAGTGTTACTGATGACAAACTTGCACGGAATATATTTATGTTCAATCTCGATCTATCCTAGGTTGTGATCGAGCGACTGATGATGTTAACTATGGAGAAAAGAGGCGCCTATAGAGGATTGCCAACTTATCCAAGGTTGTTTATCGAGCACTCGATGTTAACTGATAGAAGATCTGAATTGAATCAGGATTTTGATCTATCGGTTGTGTATGAGCGTTACGATGATGTTAACTGTTATGGAGAAAGAGGCCTATGAGGATTGCCAACTTATCCAAGGTTGTTTATCGAGCGCTACTGACGATGTTAACTCAGAGGGAAGATCGATCAATTCTGGGATCGATCTACTGAATGAGATACAACAATAGCATTATCTCTTGAGTCGTATTTAAAATGCAAGCATAAGCAAGAAAAGTCACAATAAGTATGAGAACTTTAACATAGATAGAAACATAAATCCAAACACCTTGATGCCAAGGTTGGACAATAAGTATTACAAACGAGTATCGATAAATTCGATAACAATAATTGCAATACAAACATACACGATGATAATATTTCGCATTCACTAGAATAAAAAAGTCGCGTACCGTAGTACGGAGGTTTGTAGCATTCCAGGTACGTGGGAGAGTCTTCCCCATACTATCCTTAAGCTTGAACGTGCCAGGCTTGATTTTAGACACCACCACATACGGGCCTTCCCAAACTGGTGAGAGTTTGTTCTGTTGTGGGCCTTTTTGATATTGGTCGTGGCTTTACCCTTCGGTTGAAACCTCGAGCAATCCTTTGCTGATAGGAAGCCATTCGGAGTGCTGACATGTCGCGGGTCTCTTGCAGGAGATCCAGATGGAATTATCGCCGCCGCAGATTAAAGTTATGGGTTCTAGGCTCGGGACCCGATGTCGGAATAAGACCTCGCCCAAACACGATTGTACGGCGTTTCTCCAGTAGGGGTCCTTGATGTAGTGCGGTAAGCCCAAAGAACATTGGATAGTTCTTCGGCCCATTGCCCCTGGTTGTCTTTAGCCCTTTAGTATTGTCCTATTGGTGACTTCGTCCGCCCATTTGCTGGATGGGATACGTGTGGATTAACTGATATGCGACCGGCGTAAAGATGTGAATGTCTTTCGCGGAACGGCCCCATTATCGGGTGATGATTTTGGAATGCAAACGACAAATAATATTTTCCGGACAAATTGCGGCATTTGTTTTGATTTTGGCCTTCGCCTTCCACCCACTTCGTGAAGTAATCAACGCCAAGATTATGAATTGCTGTGGCAATGGGAAAGGGTCCCATTATATCGATCCCCATTGAGCAAAGGGCCAGCTCGATTGTGGTGAGTTCTACTGTGATGGTGTATGAGTGAGATTGGAATGTAACGACACTTGTTACATTTCTTTACAAACCAATGCGTCCTTCTTCATTGTAGGCCAAGAAAAAACCTTGCCTCATGATTTTGAGGGCGGGCTTTTCCTCCCAAATGTTCACCACAAATTCTGAATGAACCTCTCGCATGTAGTTAGCCTCAAGGTGGTAGACACTTTAAGTAGGACCGCCAGAAGTTCGCCACCGATTATGGTGAAGTTCGCTGCTCACGCCTGAGACGGACAAGATCGGTGGTCTCATGGCAAGGCCCCGCTTTGAAGAAAGGACATGATCGGGTCAATCCATGAAGATTCTTTTGGGTCCTTGAGATTGTATCACCCAAGGGCCTTGAATACCGGGAAAGTGGATGTCCTCTATGTATTTGAAAAGATCTCCGTCATTGTTGCTAACTTGGAGAGGGCATCCGCCGTGTCTCCTCCTTAGAATATGAGTTATCCGATGGGTCTATTCTGCAAGAAGTGACTTTGCCAAAAGACGGCCGAGCAAGCGGATGACTGCATCAAGTCTCCTTCAACTGAGGCCACAAGTCGTGAGTCCGTAGATGGCTAAGTTCGGACCTCACCAATGGCGAGCCTTAGTCCTGCTATGAGGGCCTCATACTCAGCGACATTATTGGTGGCCGGGAACTTTAGTCAAGCTGCACTCTAAAGTTATTTTACTTGGGAGATAAGCAAAATTCTCGCTCCCGACCTGGTACCGAAGCTCCATCAACATATAATGTCCATTGATTTGTCATGGAGTGATGTGATGGGATGGTACATTCTACAACGAAGTCAGTGAGCACTTGTGACTTTATATCAGGACGTGGAAGAAAATGGATGTCAAACTCTCCAAGCTCGACCGACCACTTCATCAACCTTCCGGATACATCGCTTTAGTTCTTAATGGAAGATGAGTGTGACGCGTTGATGGTGTGAAAGTACGGTCGCAATTTTCGTGCAGAATGCACTAGGCCAACGCCGCCTTATCTCGCTAGTGGATAGCGCCTTCAGACGAAAGAATTTTGCGACATAATAAATGGGTCGCAGTAATGAATTCTCCTCGATAGACGAGCTACATGAGAAGAAAAGAAGATAGATGTACGCCTTCTCTCCTTGGATAGGCTTTGATAATAGAGGGGAAGCTAAATAGACCAAGTTGCTCAAAAGCCTGACATTCATCTCACCGGAATCCATTTCCTCGCACCCCTTAAGATTTTGAAGAATGGTAGATACTTATCTCGGCGCCAAGAATCGTGATAAAGTGCAATCCTTCCACCAAACGTTGGACTTCCTTGATCGTTCTTGGAGGTGACATGTCCTTGAGTGCTTTTATCTTCGGGTTGGCCTCTATCCCGCCGAGTGACCATGAAGCCTAGGAATTTCCCGAGGAAACTCCAAAATGCACTTACTTGGGTTGAGCCGCATCTTGTAGTGTCAAGAATGTCAAAGCACGCAGATCGAAATATGTGTGATATTTCCAAGCTCTTCACCAAAGATATCATCAACATACACCTCCATATTGTGCCCTATAAGATCCTTGAAGATCTTATTCATAAGGCGTTGATATGTTGCTCCAAAGATTTTTTAGTCCGAATGGCATGACGATAGCGATAGTCCCTTATCTGCTTGGAAGGATGTTGCTTCCTCATCTATTTTGTTCATCCCGATTTGATTGTAGCGAATAGCATCCATGAAGCTCGATTCGATGTCCGATGTCGCATCAACTAGTTGGTCGAGGAAGGGGAAGCTATCTTTTGGGCATGCACGATTAAGGTCAAATGCATTCTCTCCGAACGTTGGCCTTCTTGACTAACACCACGTTAGCCAACCGTGGGGTAGTAGACTTCTCGAATGAATTGACTTCCGTAAGTTTGGTGATTTCTTGTTCTATGACCGCAATCGCTCGTAAGCGGTTCTTTTCTTCAGATCACCGGCCAGTAGGTTGAGTCAACTTTGAGGGAGTGCGTAATGACTTCCGGTCAATGCCCAATATCGATGCGCCTGCAAAGATATCTTGATTTTACGCGTAAAATCTAATGACGATTTCGATCGAGAAAGCAACGATCCCACCTTCACCTTCGCGATGGATCAACTTCGAGATAGGAAGACAAATTACATCTTCAACCGGAGAAGCCCTTCGTGAGGCATCCTCATCTCAGGTCAAGTTCTCGATGTTGAGGGTTACCGACGTAAATGGTCGGGCTTTTGATATAGACGCCATGTTATCTGTTGATTCCCACTTACCATGCCGATGCCACCGGTGTCGGAATTTCATCTTGAGGTGAGGCAATGTGGCGTGATCACCAATATGACCGGAGAGGTCTCCCAAATATTGCATTGTATGCGACTCGACTTGACTACAATAAATTGTATCAAGTGGGTTGTGTGTCGGGGAAATTCTCCAAGAGTTACGGAAGACGATTGTCCCTTCCACTAATACCGTCGATTATCAAATCCATACGGGACCGCCGCTGGTTGAAGCTTCTCTTTCTATACCCATGCCGAGGAAAGTGGAGTAAAAGAACATCAACCGAACTCCCATTGTCGATCAATATCCTTTTAATATTGAAGCATGGATCACACCCTGACCGATGAGGGGATCTTGATGTGGATGCTAAGCCCTCTAGATCTAAATCATCAAAGGTGATAGAATGGTCAACCCGAGACTTCTTCGCGCTCTTGAAGGGCAATGAATATTTGGCTAGATAACACCGCTCCCGCAATTGTTTCTATCTCACCGGCCATGCTTCCGGCCGTTGCCCCCAAAGATTTTCGGACGAGCAGGTTGGTTTTGTATAAAACGGCCTAGATACCCCTGACGTATTAGTCTTTCAATCTCCTCCTTCAGGTGGCACTCGGCCTCTAGTGGAAAGTGAATTTCTCTTGATTTCCACCTGTGCTTTAAAGGTCGCCACTTGACGCCATCCTCTTCTGAATAGCCAGGATGTTCGCGCATGACGTGTTGAGAGTCAGATATTTTCTCTCGAGTCATCCGAGGTCGCCGAGGAGGTTTTGGGGAGGTTGTCGCTTCTCTTTTTTTCCGAGATGTTTGAACATCATCTTTGGGAACCTTCTTCCGCTTGTCGCTTGGTGGTTCAAACTGCTGTCGATGAGCACCGATAGCTTCACGGAGATTTGTGCTCTATTCGGACCTGTTAGCATAGAATGGACCTCCGCATTAATGATGGAAGTATCGGCGAGTCCTCCAGAAGCACGCCTCAAAAGTTCCGGATCTACTCGGTACTGGCCGTGAGGAGAACCTCGGAAGTATTCTTTGAGGGACTCTCCATCGCTCAAGGATTCGAGAGATGTGATGAATCTGATGATTCTCTTGTTCGCCAGAACTGCTCTACAAAAAATCATGAAGCTCTCCAAATGATCGGACGGACCCCTTAGAGTGAATAGAACCGCACGAGCTTCGAGAGAGTCGCGGAATACGACACAAGACAGTCATTTGCACCGAATGTGCATCGCTTCAAAGTGATCGATATGCTCGACGGACGGTTGCCATCGTAAGGGTCCATGTCGGGAAGCTTGAATCTCGCCTAATCGGTATTGCGATGATCTCGCCGAAGGGGACGAAGTTTTGGAAGAGGCGCGGAGAATGGATCATTCGATTGTTGCCGGAACTCTTCCCGCACTCGTCGTAGTTCATCGCAGAGGTGACGTGGAGTTTCACCGATACGCATTGAGCCATTCGTGGGGTGAGAACCGGGCGGTATCCAAGTTCGATCCGGATGTGGTGCCAAGGGGTTCTCTACTTGTTGATCCGATTCCCGTAATCATTCTCGTGAAGAAAACTGGATTATGCCGAGGTCGTGGCGAACCCGTGGCTCTTCCAGCGCGTGTTGAACGCTTTGCCGGCCTCTCGCAGAGTCAAGAATTGCTCGGGAATCCTCCATCCTTGAACGCGATCTTCCAAAGAGGGGCCTGACGGACCTCACCCGGGGACGTAAGTCCATGTAGAGAAGTGTTGGAGACTTGGCGCCCTTGATCCCCGAATGAGGAGCATTGGAGCAAAACCCCGCTTACCAACCATAGTGGAGATATAGCAATGGGGAACTGTTTTCCAGACGGCGCAAATCAATGCGTTAGAGTATTTTATTCCTAGATGCAGATCTTCGTAGCCCAAAAATTATCCAACACACAAGGTGGGATATGAACACAGGGTTACGAAAACCCAAGGGAAAACCACGGGCCTTGCCTCCAGAACTTTCACTATGTGTTCAAAAGATACAGTCTCGCTTCGTTAGTCGAGAAGAAGGTGTTTACAGGAAATATTCAGTGTAGAAAATATACATCGGCCAACTCCAACCCAAGGAGAAGTTTCCAAAAGGTGAACGATCTTGGGAGCAACCTCTTGATCTTCGTGAGAAAGGAGCAGAACCGGTCTTTTCTCGATCTATCTCGCGAAGCCCCGATCTTCGTGCACTATGGTGGTGGCACCTGGTGCTAGATCGTCGGCCAAGGTTGACTGAGGTTCTCGAGCTCTGGTCTTCAAATCGATTCGTCCTCTAAGGTGAGAATGAAGCTCTATTTATAGATTTTGGGAGCGTGCCTTGTAAAGGTGGAAAACTCCAACCACTCCCATAACCATCCGACCTGACGCCTCGATCCCTCGACGACGGTGTATTTTGATGATCCGGTGCCTTAATGATGTCTAATTGGGTGATCTTGGATTCGTTGGATTCGCCTTGACGAGCGCCGACCGACCATAAAATATGTCGGGTGACCATTTGGCGGATCGTGATCCATTTTCATACTCGATAGCTTGATCCGAGTCGATTCGGTTCTGGATCGACATGATTGATGTTGCTATGTTCGCCTCATCGAGACGTTTGACGTAAGTTGCTGAAATCGGTGATTATCAAGAAGCATTTCAAAATGCCTTGAGATTCGTGTGATTAATTTCGGGACGTATCAATTATATATATATCACAAATTGTTTACATCCCTAAATTTAGAACATATCATTGTCCTCTTTTATATAAAATTTTAATTCCCGTCAACATATATATGACGAAAAGCCTTCACGACACATGGAATAATTAACTTAATAATCACATTAAAAAAAATATCCAATTCCATGAGAACAGAAAACAATAAACTCTTCTTTTAGTGATTCCATGGAGTATGACTCATCATATATCATGTAATTAGGTCTCAACATGGATCACATGTAAAGAGCACTAGATAATTAATTAAAAACAAGCTAAACATGCAACATATAAGAGGGAAGAACAGAGGATTATGATAAATTTTAATATTATTTTAACAGTTTTCAAATAGTTACAATACTGTTTTATTTCATTTCTCATAAGAAAAGAACCAATCCTTATTTAATTCAATCTAAATAAATAAACTGTGAATGCAATTAGTTGCTTGCACGCAAACAATATATCAGTACTTAAGAATCACGTGTAACTTAATACAAAAGTATTCAGTATACAAGTTATTGCTAAGTCTATCCTCTAAAGTTAATTAAGAATGCTCTCCTTTTATCATAACAATGCTTACCCACTAATTGATTGTTATTACTCACTAAACAACGGTTGGAACCAAAGGAACCTTTATCTTTTTCTTGTGGTGATCAACAAGCAGGTAAAAGGGTATATATATATATATATATATTATATGCGTGTGTTATAGATTGTTATATTAAGACAGAGTATAGAAACAACTCCCTTGTGATTAGCATCTAACTAATCATATTCTTTAAGTACTTTCATCCTCCATTAAACTATGAGATTATTCATTACAATTTCAATGTTATTGTTATGGCTGAGATTGTTTCAGGAAGCAATTCCGACCGTCAGCGATGTTGGCACCGCATCTTCCTATGATCCCCCATATATTCGTGAGCAATTTATTCTATTGGCTCTTCTTTTTATATATATATCTCTTTAAATTTTAAGGCAGGAATAGTTTCATAATTCATAATCAAATCCGTTAGAAAAAAAAAAGAAGAAGAAAACTAATGTCTTGTGTAAGTAAGGCTTTGTCTAGAAGATTGATATAACTCTCTCTTATTTGTGCACTTTGAACAGCAACCAAATGCTATGGAGACAGTAAATATCAGCTCCCAGCAAACAACATGTTCG
Source organism: Cymbidium sinense (assembly GCA_021442155.1). Lineage (NCBI taxonomy): Eukaryota > Viridiplantae > Streptophyta > Magnoliopsida > Asparagales > Orchidaceae > Cymbidium > Cymbidium sinense. The sequence continues at coordinate 87,801,858 of CM038214.1, read as the reverse complement.
CTGCTGTGTCGAGAAGCTTGTGGGATAATGGTGCTGCCTGTGGTAGAATGTACAGACTCAGATGTCTTAGCGGACGTGGAAGGCCATGCAAGGATGCTGTAGTTGATGTACTGGTTGTTGATGAGTGTTCTCAGAATCCTTGTCCTTCCAATATTCTTCTCTCAGCAACCGCTTTCATGGCAATTTCACATAAAACCAATTCAAACATTAACATCGAGTTCACCATGTAACTATGCATTATATATATATATATATGTATTCCTAATCTTTTCATTAGCTCGTAGCTCTTTGCTGATAATTCTGTCATCTTCCTGCAGAATTTGATGAGGTGTGAAGGAGACAACATACGTAGAATTCTAGAACTTCATACGATCAGTTCCTGACGCATACTGATTTCATTGGCTTATGAGGATGACTAAAGTTTAATTGCACTAGACACTTTTGTCTTCTAAATTTGTTGTCTTTCTTTAAAACCTTATTAGGAGCAATGCATCTTGGAATTTGACTGACTGCAGTGGGCATAGGCAGGGGAGTACTGGTCCTCTCCTGTCGCAGCCACACTCTTTTCTATGCGAAGTGTGATAAGATTGTTTGTAAGGGATTATCTGCTGCTTCGATCAATGTTATACTTGCTCAGTTAGTTGTATTGTATGTTGTACAATTGTACTTGGGCTAACCAAAGTTGTTATAAGAATTTAATAAGATTTATTTAATGTCTAAAAGAAAATAATTCAATAAATGAATGTGTTGTGAATACAATAGGCTAAAAAGAGATACATGTGTTTGTAGAATGAAAATGATGATAATAAAGGATATCAAGAGAATATGTTATGTTATATTTGTAATGATGCTTGTCATTAATATAAATTGAATATCCATTGAATAATAAAACAATTTTACATCCAAAACTAGTACTTATTGGCGCATAACTTTTTATCTCAATAAATTATAATCTGTTCGATTATTTAATAATAATTTCTCTAATTTTAATAAGTATTATATTTTAATTTATTCTTTTAAATTGTAAATTTATTTATTTTACATTAACAATATATAATTTAAAAATAAATTATAGATTAATAATTTTAAAAATATGAGATGCAAGTTATTTAAATCTATTGAGAGTTTGGATTTCAACCAAGGAATCTTGAATTAAAGAGTTATATGTATATGTATGAATTTTGGAGTGCTAATTTAGGTTTACGAGTCGGATTTGAGTTTGACCCTATAAAGAGTTGTACATTATATGTATGAATTTAGGGGTGTTAGTTTTGGTTCATAGGTCAGTTCAGGTCTGACTCAACTCGAAACTAGTTGATTGAAATCCTACTCTAATATAGTACGGGTTGAAAACACTAACCAAATTTTGGCCAAATTGTCCAATTTAGAAATATATTTTGGGGCAAATTCAAATTAAAAATGAGTCACATTTGAGTTCATGGTTAAATTCAAATTCAAGTTAGCGGGTCAAAATCAGGTCAATTTTGAATAGACGGTTTAACTTAAACCAAACTCAAAAAATTGAATAGTTAGATCACTTGAGCTAAACACTATCAAAAAATGATTCTAGTAAACTCGAATTTGATTTTTTTAGTCTAATTTGTATCGAATTATCAAATTGGGTCAATTATTGATACATTATATGAATTTGGGATTAAATTAGTTTAAATATTAAAAAAGGAAAATTTACACACAAGTATATAATTTTTATATTTTTTATATATGTTATACCTATAGTTTGATATTTACAAAAATATTATTTTTCTTATATATAAAAAGGTATATTTATTTTTAAAAAAGTAATGATGATGCTATTTTTTAAATATAATAATAAAGATTTTAATTATATCTATGTAAATATAAAAATTTAAATATTAGATATGAAAATATATAAAAATTTTATGTTACATATGAAAATGACTAAAACAATATGAGATATACCTATATGCAGGGGCGGAACCAGCCTTTATTTTGAGGGTGGGCAAAAAGTAATTTAAAAAAAAAGTGAATTTAACAATGAATAACTCAAAAGGAAGAATTGTATTACATTATTATCAATCTAATGAAAAATGTTTACAAACTTCTTAATCTATTTTGCATCGATAATATACATATTCATGAATCGATTCAAATACTTCTTTCTCAATATAGGTATAAGACAATCATTGATAATCATCACTCATTCGACCACGAATCGATATTTAACAATCTTCATCGTAAAATGCTCTCCAGTAGTTATTGGTAAACACAATAGATAAATTAAAGGATACAATCATCCTTCTTTGTGACAAGTTTGACAAGATCAACAATATCATTTAAAGATGAGAAATCATGACTACTATGCACATCGATAATATAATTGGAAAGCTGATGTTCAAGGGCCACAACTATAGAAAAAATCAGGATATAACTCTGCAAGTCGAATAAGTTTTTCCTTATCAAAAGCAAAGAATGAATCACTTAGGTTTAAACATGTCACACAAAGAAGTAACTATGTGCTTGCTTTAGAAAAATGATTATTCAATTCTTGAATTTGCATATCAATTACAAATGTAATAACTCAACAATAGTGATGCATATTTGTCATTTCTTCACCTCCTCATAGCTGTCGACGAAGTTTTAAAGGTAGAATTCATATGGAATATCAATCTCAAAAACATTACAAAAAAGAGACACTTCATGTAATAAAGAATCCTATCCATTATTTCTTATTATCTGTAATCATTGCTTAGATATATGCACTAATTTCATTGCATTTTCAATATCTTGGTCTTTTCTTTGCAGAGATTGTGATAATTCATTTGTGATACCTAAAATATCAATCATCAAATGCATAGTGAATACAAAATCAAAAGACTCCATTGCACTGATTAAAACACCTTCAACTGATTGATGATCATGTACTACATCCTCTTTACTATCTCAAGCACTTCGCACGGATGCCTACATCTTCATAAGACTAATTAAACTATAAAATGTGAACTCAACGAAAGTGTCACCAGCTCATTGTAGGTTAGTTTCTTGATTCAAACCACGTCCACTAATTAAATCCCCTGTTTTGAGATGTAAAATAATCTTTTCACGTTGAATAATTTTTAAAATATCACTTCTCTTACAAGAACTTCCAATTGTGTTTAAAATTCTTGAAGTGAACTCAAAAAGATGGTTCACTTGCCAATGATTTTTTGCTACAGGCACTAAACATAATTGAAATTGATGGGCAAAACAATGAACATAAAATGCAGATTATCATTAAGAATGAGCCTTCAAACCATTGAATTTACTCACATATTGGATGCCCCATCATAGCCTTGACCTCAGATCCTATGCAAGCTTAATGAATGTTTAGCCTCTCTTTGCCTTAAGTGCAATTAATTGTTGAACAAACATATTTAATGCTAATAAATCTTTCAATAACTTGACTTTTTATCAACATATCTCAAATGTAATTGTTCCTTTGTTGATACATCACGAGATTCAACCACAATAATAGAAAAGTAAGAATCACCGATATGTTTGATGATAGAAGTTAAAGTCTCAGATGATGTAGCTTGATAAAGTTGTTTTTGTACATTTGGTGAAGTCAATTGTAATTTTGTTCTAGCATTTTCAAATGTAACCTTTTTCATTGGTTAACTGAATTAGAAGATTCATCATGACTAAAATGGTAATCCTTGTCAAAAAGAAATTAACACACAATCAAAATTATCAACATTATCCTATACTCTTTTGTTTCTTCATCTTTAGTCAACCACATAGTATGGACATTTTGTGTTGAGGCTTCATTAGATCTTCACACTTTTGTCTTGCTACATGAGTAATTATTGTGTTCACCAACGTGAGCTAAAAACTTTTCTTTTCTTTTTCAATTTTAAATCCTTCTCTAATAAATGAATCTACACCTCCTTGATTTATAGTAACTTATTCTTGAGGCTTAAATAAATAGCAATATAAACAATATGCATCATCTTTCTGTATGTTATATTCTAACCAATATGAATATTCCTCAAACCACTTTGAATTAAATCAAATGATGTTATCATTGTTTGAAAAATTATGACTTTGGGTTGATGTTGCCATTTTACCAAATATGCTCTATGATTCATTATTAACATCATAACTCCAAATATTTATGATCTTAAGATTATCGATATCAAGATTAATTCGTTTTTCTTTCTTTAAATAACGATCCATTTAGGAAATCTTAAATATGATAGTAGAATGCAAATAAAAATAAATCAATAAATAATGGCACACTTTCAACCTTTTCCAAAAAAAAAATCATAATATCTCAAGAATAATCTTATACTTCCTTTTAAAATAAAATTAAACCAATAATTTTAAAAAAAAGGCACACCTTCAGCCTTTTTAAAAATAAAAATGCTATTCACATACCTTAATTGATTGTGAAGAATGTTGCACTGAAGAATATTATTGAATAGCCTAATTCTTTAATATCACTTGCATAAAGCATATAACTAATGATTAATACACAAAAAATATAACATTGAATGCCCAATCTAATGCTTGTCATGGGTTAGCAATTAACTTGAAAATCCTGTAAACATAAATCTTTGGAAGAAGAAAAATTTTGAAAAGAATAATGTTGATTTAAACACAAAATGAATATGAAAAGAATAGAATAATGAGAGTAGAGTAAGGTTTTATGGTTTCAAATATGATGTAATGGAGTGGTAAGTCAAAAATCTTAAGAATGACTTTGACCTATTAATACTCATGTCTCACTTGAGATTCTCTACATCATATTTCTAACTTTGAAGACATAGAACTTGATGAATGGAGGAGTGCAAATGAAGATAGAATAAAGACAATGCTGTGAGGAACTCATGACCTAGCCTTTAATGAAGTAATAAGTCGAGAAAGATCAAAATTAGTCTTCTCTCCTCAAACAAGAACTATTGAACAAACTACAATCAAGGTTCTAAAGATAATACTAATGCTCAAGTTTTGTTCAACTTCCATCATGGAAATCTTTTTTTATAGTTACATTAACATGTTAATTAGAAATAGAGGAATTTCCCTTAACTCTTCACATATTGAAAGTGACTTCAACAAAGAAAACTATTTTTTAACTATTAAGCTCCAAATAACATGTCGATAAGCAAGAAAATTTTCTATGGTATTCTATAATATATATATATATATATATAAAATATATATATATAATAATATATATATATATATATATATATATATATATATATATATATATATATATATATATATATATATATATATATATTCATCCCATTATCTCCTTTGTTTTGAAAAGGTGAAGACAGATATATTTATTTTAGCAAAAACGAGAACCACAAACACATCGTGAAAGGTCTTTGTTTTGAAAGCTGAAAGGTCTTTCATTTATATAATTTTTTTTTGCTTAATTATAAAAATTTGTTGCCTCAAATTTCACATAGCCAGATTGAAGAATAACTTTCTCAAGAGAAACAAAACAATATTCTTGGAAAAGCCTAAACAAAAAAAAAAAATTTGACAAACACCTATTAAATTCATAAATCCATCATCAGTGAGAAAACATCTTTTGTTAGATTGCAACTTGCAAGATAATTCATAATACATTACAAGAAAGAAAGGACATTTGATGAAAACAATGAAAAGTAGGACAAAAATTGAAGGGAGATATGTGGTAGTGGAACGCTTGTTTCTACCTAGTGAAGAAACGGAGAGTCCCTGCTACCAAGATAAATACACAAAGAGATGATCGACCAATCCTCTAGTAATAATACACGTATTCTCAAATCGCCACCTTCTTCGATCAATGGATGGATGCAGAAGAACTAACTGTGGAGATGCATAGAGAGGCCAAAAGTTGCGACATGAACTGAATGATCTAAAATGGCTTTAAGAGTGTTAGCATGGGCAACTTACCTTTTTCCCCACCTTATAATAAAGTTGAGGGTGGGAAATTGCCCACCCTCACATAAATGTGGGTCCGCCCATGCCTATATGAAAATATTGAATGACACGTCAATACAAATATTTTTTAATGCTCACCGTTTTAAAATAAAGTTACCGCTCACCGGCCAAAGTCATGTCCACCGCCATGATGCCATGATGAATCGTTTTCCCCACGTCAGCCTCCACTCTCCGATAACGTTTGAACAAATTTTAAAATTAAGTATTTTAATTAATAATTAACAGATTAAATATTCATAAAAAAATTTAATTTTAGTACGACCATAATTGGCGGCGTCTCATTATCGAGGTGGCGTGACCGTCGCTACTTATCGGCGACCCTAACTTGATCGCGCCCGATTAACGGCTTCACGGTTAAACGTCGCTAACTATTGGCCGGAAAACGGTCGCCCGATAAGTAAGCGGCGAGTCATCTGACCCGAGCCCCTTCGATTTTTTCTGTTTCCTTTTGCTCTCGGTCCCTCCTCTATTCTCCTCCATTCTCCTCCATATACACGAGACCCCATCGCCGGCTCCACCATTGACATTCGTAACTTTCGCCGGCTCCACCATTGGCATTCGTAACTTTGGTCGGCTCCACCAAATGACTTTCGTTGAATTAGTAACTTGATTATGTCGAGATTTAGATTGTAAGTTTGTTTTTTTTTGATTCTTGCTTATTTGAATTAGCAATAATGTGATTAGGGTATACGATATATTGGGATTAGGTAATTTGGTAGGTCATTTTTTGCGTTGCTTAATTGTTAAGTGAGCAATATATATTTTTGTAACAGATTTTGAGTGTATTGTTAGGTTTTGTTCCAATATTGGTTGCTGAGCTAATAGTAGAATGAGTCAGGATCTCATTTCCTTAATTCTGTTATATGACGAGCAACTGATCATTGATGGTCAGTTCATTCCAAGTTATGATGGTGGAAAAAATCGGCCCATGCGAGTGTCGCGTCATACAAACTTAGGAGATTAAAAACTAAAAGTGCTCAGTCTATGCGTTATGACGTTGATAACTTCGCACAGTGAAGATTACATGTCATTTTCCTATAGGTGAGGGATACATAGCTTGTACTGTTGATGATGATGATGTATGCAGTACTGTATTGGATGAAGCTTCCCACCAAACATTGATTCTTTACGTGGAAATAAAATCACAATCTTTTACCCGGCGATATTATGTCATCGAATGTACACTAGTTGGCCAATATTTGTTGAATAAATGCTTGTCTTATCATGAAAACGGAGATAGTGTAGCATTCATCATCCGACATCCATTGGTATTTTTATTTTTTGTTTGTGTATGGTATCTTATTTTTTAGAAGATGATATATGTTTAAATGCGAGCGAGATGATTCAGCTGCGCATGATCAACCTAGTTCATCTAGACAACTACGATGATGAGTAAATGATGAATAGTGAATCAAACACACGCATCGATGATAGCGATCTTTTGAGTCTTTGCTTGGTAATGCCAATTTATGCGACGATAGTCTCGGTCATGATCTTCTTGAGTCATTATCCGATTGATGGATCATGATGTAATGAATTCCACTAATGAAATGCGTTTGTCAGACCGAAAAAGCGGGATCGGATATTGTGTTTGATGGTCCATCGATAGCTTAGGTTTTGAGATGATGTGTTCCGTAGAGTTATATGAAGGTATGTGTTTCTCAAATAAGAAGGAGCTTGATTCGATGCTGGTCCATTCATAATAATGTCGATTCGTTGCGTGACATCAATCGGAAGAATTTCACTATTATATGTATGCGCATCTAGCAGAGACCTTGCCAATGGCATGCATAGAAGCAAGAGGTTGGGAGGCGCACGGAGGTTATCAACTTTAGGTTCTCGCACATGCGTTTCCACCATCGGTGGTTGAGGACATCGCCATGCACTTCTAAGTTTATTAGTTACTTCATAATGCGGTAATCGATTTCAAATCGACGAAACCGGAGAGATCATAGGAAGGATGAAATCAAAATTTAACATCAAGGTCTCTACATGAAGGACGGGATGCGAGCGTAAGAGTCGAGCAATATTTGGCGGTTGGGAGGAGTCATATCGCTCCTAGCATTGTTTATGGATTCATTATGCTGCATTGCGTCTTACGAATTATGTCATCAGATACATGCAAGTTTCAGAGACTGTTCTGGGATTTTGGACCATCTATTACTGGTTGGGGATATTGTCGACCTGTTCTCAGCATGGACGGGACGTTCCTTTTGGGCAAGTATCGGGGTATGTTGCTCACAGCCATTGGTATTGATGCAAATAATGGTTATTTCCCTTACTTTTGTGGTGAATCACGAGAATAACGAATCCTGTTCGGTTCATTATGTGCCTACAACAACGCCAATTGTTTCATCAATGCGATTTATGTGTAATCTCGGATAAGCATTGAGTTGGTTTTGTAGGTGCAATGTATTTCCATGAGCATCGTCATTGCTTGCGACATCTTAGGAAAACTTTAAGAAGGTGAGGAGAATGGGTATTGCGGATGTTGAGTTTATGTGCAAAAAAATGTACTTGGCGTGACCGATGACATCAACATATTTAACCGCAACATGGACATCAAAAAAATTAAACCAGAAGCATATCAGTGGTTGGTAGAATATGATGTGGAGAAGTGGACATTGATTCATGATGGTGGGAAGCGTTACGGTACCATGACCACGAATGCATCAGAGTGCTTTAATGGTGTACTTAAACATGCACGGGGACTACCAATTCAAGCATTGATAACTGTAATTTACTATAACATCGTGAGTCTATTCTATAAGCGGGCAAGTTCAATTGATTCAGATGAATTCACCTTCTCTCCATGAACCCAAATAGTCATAAGAAAATTTGAGCAGGAGGCTAAACATTTCCCACAGCCAGTCAATATTAATGCAAATGAGGTGTAAGTGTTGGACGAGTCACTCCTTGAGTTGATTTCACGGAAGATCAATTTACTCATGCGGTTATGCGATTTATCATATGTGTAGTCATACCATACGCTAGTACATGAGAATCAATCATCGGCTTATGTGTCAAGATATTACACCATGTCGATATGCGGAAGACATACTCTTCTAACATGTGATGCGATCAAAACACTGGAGAGTACGGCCGGAGTGCCGCCTGATCGCCGATGGTCAAAGTCGGTCGTAGGCCCCGCGATCACGTAGAGAACACAATGGATGATTTAAAGCAATCACATGTGGTTGTAAATCAATCTATTCTGGGACATCGTTCTCATAACCCTTCTAGTAGGTGAGTTTAGTTTGTGTTTAGATATATCTCGAATATGCATAGTTTTTCTTTGTCTACAATTATATCGGTACTCTAATAAATTTTCATTTCTTGTTAGTGCGATGAGGAGCCTTCTAGACGGTTAGATGTCGAGGAGGCGTCTTGAGCGATTGATGACACTGGACCCCACTGCGAGGTTCATCCCGGCCTTACTTCGCGGCGGAATAGGCGATCTAGATCTGGTATGAATATACTTGCTTATTTTTTTCTATGTGTTTCATTTATCTATATTTAAATTGGCGAACCTTTTATGGAAGAATCACTTTCTTTTGTATTAGCAGTACAGTACATCGAGCACCATCACATCGCGCAACAGAGTGTTGGTCTCCCAGAATAACACATTTATTTTTTCTTATGGGAGAGATAGCGGTGACATTGCGGATGTTGCAATGATCCACGGGTTTCATATTACGGACCACCGGTTGTCGGTCTATTTGTAGACATGGTAGTTGGCGAGTGCTGCTATGCAGCTGTGGGCATCCGATTCCGCAACGTATCATGATTGACCCATTACATTCGGATGGGCGGCACATGCCGACACATGCCACTCAGTGGTTACGTTGGACATTTTTCAGGGAGTCCTACACAGACTTCCCTGATTTGGACTTCATTAGACATGTGCGAGCCTAATATTTTGTTCCTTCTTGGGAGTTTTTTTACTACCAGATACATCAGGGTCAGAGGTGCATTTGCAGTATATCCCATTGGTAGAGAATCTTGACACATTCAACACTCTATCTATTGGCGGTGCAATGTTAGCCCACTTATACAGGGAGTTGCATGAGTGTACTAGGCCGAGGAGAGCCAACATGGGCAGGTGTCTTGGTTCTACTGATCTGGTCTTGGGGCTGCATGTTGGTCGACCGACGTTACATGTCCCCTACCCTAGAGATCTCGATGGGCTCAGCATCGATTTTAAGTAAGGAAATTAATATCTTTATATCTGGCTTTAACATAATGACATACAACCTGACTTGTATATGATATTTTTTTTTATCAGGTGGAACGAGAGATATGTGCGTCAGATGTCATTCGACAATATCATATTTTTTAGGGATGAGTTAGATGGGCTTCTACTGAGCCAGGTACTTCTTTTAATTGTTATACATCATTCTCAATAAATACTATCAAACCATTGTCTAACATGCATTGACACATACAGTTGACTTGGGAGCCATCGACCTTGATTAGAGTCACCTGATATTTGCACGGTGAGGACATCTGGTTAGCATGGGTTCCACTAATTAGTTGGAAGAGGGTGGAGTGGCACTTTCCTGACAGAGTCCTTCATCAGTTTGGTCACTTTTCCCGCCATGTAGCCCGATGGACTCAGTTTCAGAGTCGATGGCGGAGAAGCAGTCTGGTGATACATCATCGGTACATTTCGTGGAGGCCCGAGATCATGTTCTTTGTGGTGGATGATACTTACGCCTGCGGTCCCTCGAGTACATGATGGTTTAGGTCATGGGCATTGTTGTACTTAAGGCGCTCTTGACCCGTGGTCTTCCCAGCACGCCCGGCGAGCATATGTTAAGATAACTCTATAATTTGCATATTTTTTTAGTTATTATTTTCACATATTTACGTAGTAACATTTTAAACTAGTTTACTGTATGGAGCATATTTTGTCGACGGAGAATCTTTTTTGGCCTTTCTTTGGACATTCAGAAGACGTGGACTATCAGTTTGCCATCAATAAGTACGAGCATATGATGCAGGATCTGAGCTTGATGACATGTCGACTACTGGGCATCGCGTGAGCATATGTCCGCGAGGATATGACACAGGATATGATAAATGTCTATGATTACGCTCGCACATACAACAGACATGGATGGGGCCATCCACTATCTTGATCGGGACCATCTTCTTTTCGAGAGCACCCAATCTCCGTACCATATGGGCTCGACATCATTATTGGGTATCTACAAGACTTCCTTGGCCGGACATTGGATTAGATGATGCAAGCTCATCAGCGCGATCGTTCGCGCTCGAGCACTATACTCGTAGTATTGTGATAACTATAGGCGCGTCGGATAATAGTGTTTAGAGGTGTACTTATTTTGTATACTGTCGGATATTTTTATTATTCACTTTTATCTATTACGTACTTGAGTTTATTTTGGCTTATGGATGAAATTTTTTTTTGTATCGTTTGATTACTAGTACATTTGTAGATGTTTGATCTATTTGTATTTTCTAGTATCATTTGTTCACTGGTATTACAAGTTCATGTTACATCTATTTGCATTTCTTGTACATCGTAAAAAAAAGACAACTTATTTTTTTAAAAAAATTCAGAGCAGGCAAGTCGCCTACTTATCGGGTGACTGGCTACACTTATGCCAGTCGCCGATAATCGGTCCACTGGTTTACTTAGTGCCAGTCGACCAATTATCGTGGATCGCTTTATATAGTCATAAGTGGGCGATCGGCGCTAGCCACCCTAGTGAGGCGGTCGGCCTCACCATTTATTGGGTGACTGTACCTATATTTAAATTTTTTTTATCGATATTTAATCTGTTAATTAAGTTTTAAAACATACTTAATTTAAAAATTTTGTCATAACGTTTCGCCACCATTCTGCTCAAGTGGGAGTTCCGTTGGAAGGCTCGATAATTAACGCCATTGGAAGGCACGATAACAAATATCGATGGCAGAAGACGGCGAACGACGGTGACACAACTTGATTCCATGGAGACGAAGTCCTCGCCACATCATCGGCATTGGCTCATGCCGCTGCTTGCTTCCCTCCTTCCCTCCTCTTCTCAGTGGCCTGTTCTCATCTTCGCCATTTTCTCGGATACTTGTCTTCCTCTCCCTATCCAGATCCGCGTAGGCTACAATGGCAAGGAATCCCTCTACGTTGAGCCACAGCTAGTTCTCGCCTACAAATGTCATGCCTCACCTCGCCTATCATCTCTGGCTCAGCGGGCGACAGGAGTAGTCTGAGGAGGAGGGCCACGCCCACCACAGAACATGTATGTGGTCCACCTCGATCTCGAGGCTGCACCAGCGGAGCGGATGGAACTATTTATTGCCATTATAGATGATGCGGTGTATTCACAGTTCCGGAATGTGAGAGTGATTGTGAGGGTGAATCTTGCTGTGGGGCAATTATGGTGGCCAACACGCTACACGCAGCTGCCATATTGCTCAAGGAGGCGGGTGACTGGGACTGGTTCATCGATCTAAGCGCCTCTGATTATCCGCTTGTTACTCAGGACGGTGAGGGATTTTTCTTTATGAACATCTTTGAGTGTCTACTTTTTCAGTTGTTTCCTTTTTTAATAGATGTCCGTGTGGGCTCAGAAAATTCGGCAACGACCTCTTCGATGAAAAAAGTGTTTTAAAGTATCGGTGTAATTTCCAGAAGGAGATAAGATAGTAGATAAAATACTACCCAGAGATTTCATCCTCATTTTATGAGGACTTTAGATCTCTGTGTTTCCTATAGCAAACCCCCATAGTTAATTACCCTCCCAATAAGAGAGAGAACTTTCGACAAGGTTAGATCACAAAATATGTAGCATATATTAGCAGCATATAGAGTTTCAGAATTTAGATTATGAAATTCATCATTTCAGCTTAAATTGGATGGTTGGGGGAATGATGACATGTCCGATCTAGATCTCATGATTCCATCATCCCAGGAAGTTGCGGTCCCTAGTTTACTTAGTCAGAGGAGGTAGTCATAGGACAAGGGCCACGTCTTTACTTACGTGAGATTAATTGAGAGTGAACATAGTAGAATATTTGATTTGACATTGGCTCCTTTGTGAGCTAGAGTTTTCTTAATTTGTCACTCCCAATAAACAATTGCAAAAGGTGGATAGATTGAGTTTGATTTAAGCTTTTAATGATAGAATTTCATTTAACCGGGATTATATTTGATTTGATTTGAAAACTTGATTAATTTGAATATATTTAAGAGCTTTAGATCTTTACTTCTATTTTCTACTAATAGAATTAGATCTGTACGGCGTAATTAGTTTAGATATGTCTTGATTTGAAACTCTTATTATAGTTTAGGTTTTGTTAACCCTCTTAAAAGTAAATGACAACCCATCATCTCACACTTGAATTTAAGGATTGAGATAGTATTTTTGAGTGTATAATAATTTTAGGTAATTTTATGTTTGAATAATTTGACTATGTTTAAAAGCTTTATATCTAACTTTGTTTAGGCTAACGAGGATTAGATACTTTTTAAACTCTTATTATAGGTTTTAGGTTTTGTTAACTTGGGACCCATCTAAGACTAAAATAAGAAGCATCTTGAACACTTGAATTTAAGCATTGTAGCGTCGGGCATCTTGGTGTGTTTGAAAATTTAGGTAGTTTTGTTTGAACTATGATATTGATTTCAAATTTTATTTAATTATTTTAGCTTAGCGACATTTTTTAAACATTAAAATTTGGAAATCTCTACATCCAGACATCTGTATTTATAGCTTAGCTAATTTCATCTAATTAATGAAATCATTGATTTTAAAAATCATAATTAGAATAAAATCTCTCAATTTTTTATCAAATGAAGCCCTATTATTTTTATAAATTTTGATTTAATATTGTATTTTGTCTGCTTGTACAAAGAGTTGCAGATCCGGTGGTAAAGAAGGCATTTTGATTTAGATTTAATAGATTTTGATTTAATATTACATTTTGTCTGCTTGTACAAAGAGTTGCAGATTCGGTGGCAAAGAAGGCATTTCGATTTAGATTGTAGTTTAAAATATTACTTGCACTTAGTTTACGTGTTGAGTTTTTGTAATTTTCCAACTTGATTATGCTCAATTTATATCAATTTTGATAAGTTATATTTGATTGTTTTATTATTTTATTACTTATGTATTCATATAATATTATTTTCACATTCGTATGAGAGTTATTAAACCCAATTTTGATTCATCCTTAGATTTTGAGTTTATTGCAAATTTGTTATGACTTTAGCATTACTCAATTCCAATTAAAAGCTTGTTTAATTTTGAGGAATTTATAAGAAAAGAAAACTCACTTTACCACTTCAATTTAAGCCATAGAGAATTGTAATTAAAGTTTGTGAGTTTAGTATTAGTCTCCCCCAAAGTTTGTTTGCATTTTAAATGAATGTTCCCTTTTTTAAAAAAAAATTGCTTTGAAGGTCCCCCCCCTCCTTTTCTCTTATTTGATGCTTTTAGTTTAGAATTAGCTAGGTTTCTTAGCGTTCTTAAGTGACTCATTTTACCCTCTATTTTTTCTAAGTCAGATTTGACAAAATCTTGGGTCTCTGTCTTTCGCAGGGATCGAGTATTTTACTTGCACCCTTGAAGCGTAATGTGTCTTAACACATTTTCTCTCATGCTTGAAAGCGAGATCTTTAAACTTGAAAGAAGACATATAATGTAATATATATTCATCCTCAGACACTTGAATTTAAGCATTCAGCATAGTATCGAGGCCTATGCGAGTGTATAATAATTTTAGGTAATTTTATGTTTGAATAATTTGAATATGTTTAAAAGCTTTAGATCTGTCAACTGTTTATTTATTTAACGATTAGATCTACTTTGAAACTCTTATTATGGTTTTAGGTTTTATTAACCCAGATCTACAGAAAACAACTATCTTATTGGCTTGAATTTAAGCATTAAAGCGTCTATCTTTTGAAAATTTAGGTAATTTTGTGTTTACTATGATATTGATTTTAGATTTTTATTTAATTCCATTTTAGCTTTACAACATAAATATTAAAATTTGTACTTGAAATCTGTAATGTACACATGCATGTATTTATCAGCTAATTTCATCTAATTAATGAAATTATTGATTTTAAAAATCATAATTAGAATAAAATCTCTTAATTTTTGATCAAAGGAAGCCCTATTATTTTTATAGATTTTGATTTAATATCGCATTCTATCTGCTTGTACAAAGAGTTGCAGATCCGGTGGCAAAAAAGGCATTTTGATTTAGATTATAGTTTAAAATATTACTTGTACTTAGTTTACCTGTTGAGTTTTTGTAATTTTTCCAACTTGATTATGCTCAATTTATATCAATTTTGATAAGTTATGTTAATTTAGTGTTTATTGCTTTAGCCCCACTTATGCTTATTAGCTAGCATAATAATTATTTTCACATTCGTATGAGAGTTATTAAACCTAATTTAGATTCATTCTTAGATTTTGAATTTATTGCAAATTTGTTATGAGTTTAGCATTAGTCTCGCCTCAATTCCAATTAAAGCTTGTTTAATTTTGAGGAATTTACAAGAAAAGAGAACTCACTTTATCACTTCAATTTAAGCCATAGAGAATTGTAATTAAAGTTTGTGAGTTTAGTATTAGCCTCCCCAAAGTTTGTTTGCATTTTAAATGAATGTTCCCTTTTTTTTTCAAAATTTGCTTTAAAGGCTCCCCCTCCTTTTCTCTTATTTGACGCTTTTAGTTTAGAATTAGTTGTAGGTTTCCTTAGCGTTCTTAAGCCAGCTCATTTTACCTTTCCCTTTTTTTCTAAGTCAAAAGATTTAACGAAATCTTGGCTCCGATCTTTACATGGTCATGAGTGTTTTGGCTTCTCGGTGCTTGAAGCGTAGCATGTCTTCACACCAAGCGATTTTATCTCATCGTCTATGAGCACGAGGTCTTAAACTTGAAAGACATATAATGCAATATATATTCATCCCCTTCTTTTTTTCTAGTATAGAAATTAGACAAAATTTTGACATTTAGTCAGGGAGCGACATCTAACAAGTGTTAGCTCATTCTGAAAGCGAAGCGGTGTATGACACCACACCCTATTTTCATTCATTGAGGTCAGGCTTAAACACAAATGTATATATATATATATATATATATATATATATATATATATATATATATATATATATATATATATATATATATATATATATATATATTCACAAATCTCACATGTTCTGACACATTTTTATAAGATGCAAGGGGGGTTAGGTATGCTATTGGGAATGTAAGGTAAAGTGCCAAAATCAGAAGAATTGCCTTTATGATGTTCTTCCCAATTTGCGTGAAAATGCTAAAGTGAGTCGATAAAATCAAGGAAGAATTGCAATGATGTTCTTCCTCGATTTGGCGTGAAACGACATAGCGAGGGGTGTGATCATCGAAGGAAGAATTTACTGCGATGTTCTTCCCGATTTTGGCCGTGGAAAAATGACGGCTAAGGAGCTAAAATCAAAGGAAGAATTCTAGCGATGATGTTCTTCCCGATTTATGTGTGAAATGGGACGGCTAAAGTGAGGTGTGCGATGCTGAAAATCGAAGGAAGAATTACCGATGATATTCTTTCCGATTTGTATGATGAAGGTAGAGGTTGTGGTTTGGTGGGACCTGGACTTATATCATGATGGATTGCATAAACGGACCAGGTGCAGGAGCTAGATTCAATAATCTTGAGGAAGAGGCGAGCTAGTTTTGTGGGTTGGAGGAAGATCAGGCCTTGGGCTGAGTGAAGTGGGTTGGAGCTAGTGGAGCGGATCAGAGATATGAAGCTATTAATGCGTGGACCAAAGCGGCTAGGCGGCAATGTGTGATTTAACAGAATGGTGAGATTCACGGGTTGGCAAACGGTGAGAAGGCACAGTTCTGAGCTTATGAAGGTCTCTGGGATGCCTGACAGTCTGGCAGTGTGAGCGGTCAGCGTGTTGGCAAACGGATAGCGGGACAAGCAGTGAAATGGCGGGTCAGAATTCAGCGGAGGATTTGAGCCAGAGACTGGGAGAGCATGAACATGAGTCAGCGTGTCAAGATCTGGGTTGGTTGCTTACAACATGCTCAGGTTGAGGATCGACAGTGGAAGGTGGAATTTTGAGGATGGCCTTTGCATGGTTTCTGGAACAAATAAAAAAAGAGAAATAAATTAAAAAAGGGGAGGAGAATTACATTTCTTGGACATGAGAGAGGGGAAATCGAGAGAGAGATCAAGGAATGAGAGGAATGGAGTGGATTTTCAGTTTTATATTTTGAAAAAGAAAAATAGGGGTTCGCTGAGGTATTTAGAAATTTTTTTAATAAATTTTGAATTTATTAAATGGTTTAAATGTGGATTTCACACTGATAAATGCACATAGTCAATATATATAACGATTTAGTGTAATTCCATTATTTTGAACGTAATGGCACAGTCTGTTTCACGATCGGAAGTCATTTAGCTCAATTCGGTGCCAATTTGAGTCCATTTCAGCTAAAATTGCGCGTCATCGCTTTCGACCGCTCAATTTTTATGCAGACTCATCCGAATTGAGTGTGAACAGTCTTATTTGATAGATTTCGGCATTTCACAGCTAACGACTTGATCAATTTCATAAATGGAGGTTGTTTGGTCATCATAGTAGCTTTCTAACTTTGATATGTGCATCGACAATTTGATAGCTTGAGCACTTAATCGATTGATCATTAGATTTTGAAATATTTATATTTAAATCAATTTTGACATTTGAATGCGATGGTGAAGTTCGTTCATCGATCGGAGGTCATTTCGATCATTTTCAGGGACGTCCAGTGCATTTTGAGCCTCAATTTGGGCACTATCACCTCCGTCGAATTTGATTTGTAGGCTTGATTTGATTTATGACACATATGTGGAGGTCAACAAATAGACAAATGTGTGACGTGCGAGTCACATTTGTTGAAATTACCATTTGGCACGGCCAGCTTGGATCATTTTAACCGATTGCAAAACTACAGACTTTGCGAGATTTGTCATTAGTATGTTGCCTTATTCAAGACATGTTAAATGATGGGAATTGGATGATTTGTCAGAACTGACTTATCGGATAGATAAGAGTTCTTGCACCATCTATTATCTGCTTCAATGGCTTTGCTGAAGATCTCTTTCTTTTATGTCCTTGTAGATTTAAGCCTCCTTCGACCCTAGCTTCATGTTTGGTTGAGTTTGATGGAGGAATTAGTATGCTTATTTTGATGAAGGACTCCATTGGAGAATCGATTTATCTATGCTTAATCAGATTTGAAATTCCTTCTGTCCTAGCTATGAGCTTGACGGACTTGATGAGGATTGACCTGATTTATCAACATTAACTTGTCAGGAAGTGTATGTATGCCATGAACCCTGTGCTTGCTACTTTGACAGATTCGTTGAAGGATACATACATATGACCCAGCCTTCTGGCTTATATAGGGTTAACGTTGAGTTATTAGTCTAGCAATGTGTGCTTTAATAGACTAAATAACCACAAAATCTTTTGTTCTGCCATCGGCTTTGTATGAACTATGGAATTGCTTCCTGGTCCTGCTTTACGCTTTGATGGACTTGATGAGGAGATAGCTTTGATCTGCTTTGAGCATCATCATTTGAGAATAGATTGAAATATCACCTTGCATGTAATATGAAGATTGATTTGAGGCAGCCCTGAATTGAGCGTTTCTTCAGATGGCCTTGATCTATCGATCAAGTAAAAAAGATCTCTTAGATCCTAGTTGCTTGTAATCACTAAGTTGGATCTAGTTTGAGATTGAACAGTTATCGTCATTGGACTAATGAGCAAGGGATCTTTCACTACGACATTTTCTTATGGCTTGTTGAGTGAGGAGAGCATCAGTAACTCGGCCACATCTGGGCTTGTTGAGTTTGACCTTTAGAACCTACTCGAGTCTTCGACTTAAGCTGTAGTGGGTTGGTGATTTTGTCATCAAACTGACGAATGAGGGCTCTTTCACTGTGGCCTTTTCTTGCGGCTTGTTGAGTGAGGAGAGCGTCAGCAACTCGACCATTTATGGGCTTGTTGAGTCTGACCTTTAGAACATATTCGTGTCCTAGATTTTAGGATAGATTTTAGGATGTAGAGATTGATGTTTCTCCAACTTAATTGATAGAAGCTTCCAAAATCAGAAGTTCTTCTGACTTGACCTCCAAAATTTGGCAAATCTGAGAGATAAATTTCTTGACATTTAGGTTTATTTTTCATGCATAGAAATAGATTCTTTTATTCTACAAGATGCAACTTAATGATAATTATAGATATATCAGAATTTTGGCAAGCATATCAACCTGAATAAGAATATATTTGAGGATCTCGTCTTATGGCACGATATTAACTCAAATAAACTTGATATAAACTAAAAAAATTCTCCTGCCTTGCAGGGAGAATTCTAAAGTATATTTAGGAAAATTTTCAAGATGAAAATATACAAATACATCTATATTTAAATTGATGTACTCTAAAGGAGATTTTAACATATAACATTGATTTCATCTATGTATAGAATATCTAAAATGCCCCCTGTATAATAGAGAAATTTTCACAGAAAAGTTTTTCCATCTATAGTGTATTTATTTAGAGATCTCATTATGATGCACGATGTCAACTAAATAGATATACTAAAAAAATGCCCCCTGTCTTGCAGGGGGATTTCTATTGTACCTCAAAAAGTATAATACTTTTTCAAGTATCGGCCAATAATTGGCGACATTGGTCTTTCACCATAGGTTGATGAGTTGGTATACCCCTCCTTGGTATACTTTTTAATGACAAAAGGGCATTCTCAGTTAGGTTTAAATTTGCTACCAAATTTTGATTAGAATAATTGGTCTTCTCGACGGACCAATTCTCCTTTTGGAATGTTGAGGGGCACATATGGTCAAAAGCCCTAACATCTTTGCTCGATAGACTTCTAGATTTTGATGAGCTTGCAATCTAACTTCATCAAGCACGTCGAGCTCCTCCATTCTCAGATGAGAATTTTGATCTTCAGTTAGATTGTATTGGATGGCTACTCAAAGTGAAGGCAACTCAACTTCAAGCGGAAGAACTGCTTCAATTCCAAATACCAATGAATAGGAGTGGCTTTAGTCGGCATCTTGTAGGTAGTTTGATACGCCCATAGTGCCTCTACTAGCTTAGTATGCCATTCTCTTTTATTTTTAGTGAGAATCTTCTTGAGCAGCTTGACTAATGTCTTGTTGAAGGCCTCCGCCAAACCATTTGCTCTTGGATTGTATATTGAAGAATATCGCCAATCAATTTTATGTCGATCGGGAATCTATAAATCTTTACACTTTTGAAAGTTGCCATTATCAAAATTATTTGGCGTGACACTCCAAATCTATAGACATTATGCATGAAGAAGTTGATCACTTTGATAACTTCTTTAAATGGGTAGCTTCAACCCACTTAGATAAATTCGGTCATTGCTAGGATGAAGCGATGTCCAGGATGGATCAATTGGTCAATTACATCATACCCCAACATTGAATGGTAGGATGCTATTGTTGGGTGTAATAGATTTGGAGGTTGATGGATGAGATTCCCATAAACTTGACACTCATGACACTTCTTAACATGATTAATACAGTCTCTCACCATATATGGCCAATAATAACTCATCCTTTTAATCTTTACTGTCATCTTAGGACCTGACTGATGTGCACCACAAAGTCCTTCATGAATTTCAACCATCACTTTGCTTAGCTTCATTTACATTTAGGCATCGTAGCCACATCTGTTCAAAGGATCTACGATATAAAGTGTTGCTGACGAAAGCATAGCACATCATTCTCTTCTCGATTTGAGCTACTAGTGATTTATCATTTGGTAATTTACCTTCTTTAAAGTAGTTAATGAAAGGTTGCCTCCAATCCTGACTCTTCTAAAGGCTTCACTACTTTTAGGCAATGTCATTCTTAGCTCTTCTTGGTATAACTTCTTGTTGTTGATTTTGAGTATGAGAACAGCTTGAGTCGCATCCTGTTGGGTCAAATTTGGTAACCCCTCTACCTGCGGGGATTGATACTTTATCGGCTCTAGAACTCATTGAGTAAATATGTCAATCATGACATAATCACCATTCATACTTGTCATTTTTTTAGCTAATTTTGCTAAGCAATCAACTTTACTGTTCTCAGATCGAGAGACTTGAGTTAGTGTGATATTTGATATCTGCTTCATTAGCTCGAGAACTCGCTTGTGATAAAAAACTAACTTAAGCTTGTTGATTCTATAGATGCCAAGTACTTGATTTATGATAAGTTGAGAATCGCCAAAAATGTGCAGGTTTTGAATGCCTATGAAAATAGCTTCTTCGAGACCTATCACTAATGCTTCATATTCAGCTTCATTATTAGTTCTTGGCTCGGTCAATTCATATGATCGTTTCATTATCCCTCCTTCTGGTGTTATGAAGATGATGTTGATTCTTGCTCTTGCTCTTGGAAAATTTAGATGTTGGACTTGTTTGATCGACGAGGCTCCATCAAAGTACATTTCCTAATTTTTTTGATTTTTCACTTTTATAAATGAGCATAATTTGCTTGTCGGGCAAATTATCATTAAGAGAAGAGTCCGCAGGAATAGGATGTGCACACAAAAAATCTACTAAGACTTGTCCCTTCACTGCTTTCTGCAGAACGTATGTGATATTAAATTGTAAAAGCAATATTGCCCATCTTGTCAAGCGACCTGTCAATGCTGATCTTGTCATCAAGTACTTCAGCAGATTGATCATTGAGATGTGTGTAATCTTGTGAGATAACATATAATGATGAAGCTTTTGGACTGTAAAGATCAAAGCTAAATAATACTTCTCTATCAGAGAGTATCTCATTTCTGCTCCAATCAGCCTATGACTGATATAATAAAGAGCATTCTCTTTGCCTTCTTCATTGTGTTGTGCCAATAATGCTCCAAGAGACTCTTCTAATGCAGTTGTGTATAGAATGAGAGGCTTCCTAGGAATAGGTGCTGCTAGGATTGATGGATTTAATAGGTAGCTTTTAATGCTATTAAAGGCTTCTTGGCACTCATTGTCCTATTTAAATGGAGCATCCTTCTTTATTAACCTTGCAAACGGTTGACAATGTCTTGATAAGTTTGATATAAATTGACGGATGAATGTAAATTGTCCTTATAAAGAATGGATAAACTTTTTGGTGGAGGCATCTCCATAAGCCTTGATTTTAGATTAATTTCAATACCTCGTGACATACAATGTACCCAAAATTTTCTAGAGGATACCAGCACATTTTAGAGGATTCATCTTGAGATCATATTTTGATCTCCAATACAATTCTCAAGTCTTCAAAGTGGTTTTCATGATTTAAGCTCTTCAAATCCACATAACATTCCACCTTTTGATGAATCAACTCAAAATATATGTCATGGCTCTTTGGTATGTAGCTAGCATTTTTCAAGCCAAAGGGCATGACTATGTAACAATAGATGCAATAGTGTTACGAATGATGTATGTTTTCATCTTGGTCATTTTGATTTGGTTGTATCCGATGATCCATCCATGAATGATAACATGTCATAGTTGGAAGTGTTTTCCTTAATAGTTCGATATTGGAAGCAAAAGTCATCTTTTGGCACACCATTTAGGTCCAGTCAATGCAGATGGTTGAGTTCTTCTTTCTAACTAAGACAATGTTGGCTATCCAATCGGATACTTCTCCTCGGATGAAGCACTTGATTAACTTAATTTACAATTACTTATTCTTCAATCTCAATCTCATTCGCTAGGAGCTTGCTTTACAGGCATTGCATCTAGTTTAATAGCTAGTTTATAAACTGCTATATCAAGAGATAAGCCTGACATTTCAGAATATGTCCAGGCAAAGCAATCCCTAAATTTATGAAGTAGCATTTTTAGCTCTTCAACTATCTCATCATGAAGCAGCGATGAAAGTTGGATGGGGATCATCCTCGACTCTAGTTGACTTCTTTAAGTTCATCCATAGTAGCTATTTGTCCCTCTTCAAGTTCTTGGTGTGCTTGGCTTCTACTTTTCATCATTTTTTTAAAAAATTTCATGGAATCATCCTTCTTCATCACTAAGAGTTTCTATCTCACTTTATTATATTATAACAGCTTTATCTTGATGAGAGAAATGAGACCTTTAGTGATAAACTTATCACTTCTCTGCGATGCTTGAGGACATCTTTGGCTCCACATCTTGTTAAAGATTTGAGTCCTATGTTCAATAGTTCCAATATGAACTCCAAACTTATGCATCATTCTTTGTAATTTCTGTGGATAGTATATTGGTATTCTTGTTGGTACTATCTCATCAGGACTTTTATGTTGAGCAGGCTGTTCAAAATTGAAAGGCTGAGATTCTTCAGATTTATAAAATAGAGTTCCTGTTCTGCAACTCTCACTCAACGGTGACACATAGAATATTATAAATTCTTCAATATCATGAACCTCCAGTGAAGTGATTTCTTTGAAAGCTTGTTGAGGATGGGTATAATTTTGAGTGAGTCATCGACTTTCCAAGTGAGCTATCCTCTTGATGTAGCCATCTGAACCCTATTTCCATAAGTAGATTCAAAATCATAGTCTAAATCAGAATCACTTATTTCATACTCTACTTTTCTGGAGAGCTTATAAGTTTCTTTAGGTTTGACAGGAATATCTTCTCCTTCTTCTGTGTCACTTCTCAAATGAGGAAGAGCTATTCTTGATTTAGGTACAGAATCAAGTGTTTTAGGGAGAGTCGCATTTCCTTCTTTCTTCCTCCTTGCTTCTGCTCTTTAGTTCCTGAAGTGGATGCTACCGCTTCAAGAGGCTTTATTGGCTTGGGATCTTTGAGGATGAAGTACTTTGCATCTTCATAGATTTTTGCTTCATTGATGAAGAATGGTTGTAGGTTATTTTTGAATTCTTCTCCATATTTTAGATACTGCATATATTGATGCATAGTTGATGGGACCATGCCATACTCATATAGCCACGGCCAGCTCAAGAGAGCTCTAAATGATGTATCAGCATTGATTACATGAAACTTATCTTCTGTATATAAATCCTTGAATTTGAGCGGGAGAATAAAAGAATCCAGAGTTTTTTGCCCATTTTCATTGAATCCATGAACCATCAATTTATCTCTCCCAAGATATTGGATATCGAGTGATAATCCTCTCAATACCTTTAGACTCATGAGATTGATAGAAGAACCTAGATCAATCAATATTTGATTGATCGAGATGCCATCACTCTCTGCAGTAACATAAAGAAGGCGGTTGTGATCTGCCGTTCCTAACATAAGATCCTCTTCAAAAAATATGATTACTGGGAGATCTTGAGTTTGCAAGGCTTCAGTCATGCATTTTTCAGCAAAGTAAGCTTCATAACTCTCCGGATCTTTGAGAGCTTATCAAAGTTTCTCGAGGTCTTTTGACATCAAAGGGAACACACAATGTTGTGGATCTTTTAGATGTGATAGAATATTATAATCTATTTTGTCGCTTGATTTAGGCTTTGTCCTAGGATTTCTGGAATAATATCCTCATTTACTTCAATTTTCTTGCATTTATCTTTATTTGCATATCTCTTCTTTGATGAAGGTGGTAAGACTTTACCGCTTCTCAACTGAACTTAAATCACCTTATCTTGCTCAGATTCTTCTGAAGAGGTAGTTTCTTTAAATTTTCTTCTTATTCTAGAAAATTGGCCAAAAGGGTTAGACTCTTTTTTCAACATCATACATTTCATACGTGATGATATGGATGAGTCCGACTCTTCTCCATCAGAAAACATAGATCTTCATCTGCTTATTATCTTGTTGAGTCATTAAACAAAATTCTCTCCTGGACACTTCTTGTTTTCGATAAAAATTTTTGGCGGGTTGGTCGGTTTGTCTATCCTTGCCATCTCAGAGTAACTGATGTTGAAGAATATATGACATCATGCAGATAATTCACATGTCTCTATCGAACATAACTCACCATTATCTACTTCATCTGATTCAGCAATGCAAAGTTTAGGCATGAAGTCTGCAAGCCTAAATGGCTTTCTTGTTGGCTGGTGATACTCCTCTAGATTGTTAATGATCTTTTGAGTTGTAATTCTCTTCTTGATATTCCTTTTCTTGGCCAACTTCTTTGATTTATGGGGCTTGCGTTTGGTTGACTGCTTCTCATGCTATGACAAAGTAGCCTTATCAGAATGCTGTTGAGAAGCCCAAATACTTGGTTTAGGCATCTCTCTTAAGTCCAATATAGGTTCAAGCGGTGATTTTCACTTGACACTAGGGACATCTTTTAGCCATTTTAGCATCTTCACGCTCTTTTTGGAAACTACTGTTTACCATTCCTCAGTATAAACTAATTTCTATTTCTATTTGTTATTGTCGGATGTTACGTAAGATGATGTAATCATCCTAGTAGATTCTCTTTTAGGGCTGAATAGAACACTGTCGGATAGTGTAAATTCACCTCGCCGATACTTCCTTTCTAGCCAATCTTTGAAGACATAACAGTCTTTGATAGGGTGACTGATCATTCAATGATAGGGGGATAATTTGGATTGACTTGATCGACTTTGGCCTTTTGATTTATGGTAATTGTAAACCAGCTTTGACTGCTTGCCAAAATAATTTAGCCACACTGTCCCTTTTAAAGGAATATTAAGAGATGGCCGCATTCATTCATCATCTCTTGTTTCCTGTTTTAGATGTTCTCCACCACTTGAAAAAGTCCGAGGTTTGTCATTACCTCCTAATACCAATTTTGGCTATGGATTAAAATAAACAAGCCTTTTACCCTTATCATCATTGTACACTGGCTGTTTTCATTTATCCACATTGTATATCACCCGCTTTTCACCATTTGAGCTATAGGAAGTGGCATGAGTTTCATTTCTTCTTGAGTTTGAAGGTTTGTTTCTCTTTATTTTATCTGTATAGACTTTAGATTTAGGGCGATTCAACTTTTCAAATTTAGTCACTTTATTGAGCAAGTCTTGGAATGTTGCAATCGATGTCATGCATAGAAATGGTGTCATTTTATCATCCATATTGCCCATTAAGCAATTGGATCACATGTTCATCTTCCAATTATTGCTCGCACTTCATACTTAGGTTGCGCTAACGACTTATGAATTTCGCCACTGACTCGTATTTCTTTCTTTTCAACAAGGCAAGGTCAGTGATTGTTTCTCGGTTACTGCGAACCTTTCAAATATATCTCTCCAATTCAAAATATTTTAACTAAATCATTTGACAATTCGCATACCATTGAAAGTGGGTGAGGTCAAATTCTTAAATTGATGGAAAAAAGTATCGTTCCTCTTATGTTACCACAAGTAACCTTAAATTGGGCGGATGTTGGTTTGGATTACCAAGCCCATTGAATTTGACGAGTAACCTTTCGGGTATGACACTTGGTCATATTCAGCTGGGTAAGGGTGACCCTTACTCACGAGCTTTTCAGCCTGCTCTGAGGCTATGACTTCCTTTATCTTTTCATTGATTATTGTTTCTAGCTGAGCAGTTGTTATAGTTCCCGGTGTGTTAACCAGATTTTGAATTATCGGCTGGAGGTGTTTGGTTAACCTCATTTCTCGCTTCATGCATAGCATGTATTGTAGGAGCTTGAGGTACCATAGTGGTTAGTGGTATAAAAGTTGTATGATTAGATGTCTGTTGATTAGCAGACAAAATAGGCGCTGCACTTGATGTGATATTCTTCTGCAACAACTCCATCATGATGTTCATTTGTACCATCATATCATTCATTTTGGTACCAAAATACAATCTCTTGTGACTTCCATTTGATGTTGCATTTCTCTTTGCTCTCTAGCTAGCACCATGGCGTCAATCTCTTCTCTTCTCTTTTCTTTTGTTGTTGCTCCTTACTCATTTTAGAGAACTTGGCCCTTCTCCTTGTGTATTTGTAGAGACAACTATTGTTGGGGATGCGGATCTTGATTATAAAAGTGTATACAGTGATCATTTCTTTGTTCAACCATATAGACTTCACCCATGATCTCTTCTCATTATGGTCTTCTTCTTCTTCATCTTCGAAGATTGAAGATCCATCTCTATTTTCTTTGAAGATTCTTCTTCATAAGCGTTAAATTCAGTTAGATTCCAGCTTTGCGTTCGGATGGTCTTTGAGGGAGTTCATCTATATCTCGACCATATAGACAACTTTACTTCCATAGAATCTTCTTCATTATTTTCTTCACATGAAGTTGATCGGCTTTAGTGGATCTCTAGTTCAATGTCGAGAATAACCACCTCTTATTAAGGACCGATCAGCGCCAACCTTCTCTTGTAGGGGTGAAACAGATCGGCGATGGGATCCCCTAGAGGATTCTCCAGGGTGTCGACTATCATATCTTTCATCATCGATATCCCTTCTTTTGGGTATCCACTTTTGATGAGTTGATTTTGATATGGATTTCTGAGTATATATATCAGATGTCACGGGTTGTTTTTCGGTTTAGTCTTAGGACTGGGTTCGGGTTAACAAAATCTAAAAAACTTATAATAAGAGTTTCAAATCAGTGAAATATCTAAAAAATTGATTACGTTGGTGTGAGATCTAATTGTTAGCGATTGGCGATCTAAAGCTCTTAAACATATTCAAATTAAGTCACAATCTGAAACTACTTAAATGAAATTTTATCATTAAAAATTTAAATCAAACTCATTCTATCCACCTTCCGTAACTATTTATCGGGGATGACAAATTAAGAAATCTCTAGCTCATAAAGGAGCCAATGTCAAATCAAGTGTTCTATAATATTCGCTCTCAATTAATCTCACTCAGTAGGTGACATGTCCTCACATTGCTTGGCATAGGCTCCACCAGATGAAGTGGTTGGGACGAGTCCTCGTCGGTGGATTGGCCAACTTCATTATATTACTATCACAGTCAGTGCTCCCATAATGGCTACCCTTTGAGTTGTGAATCATAGTTACTGAGGAAAACATCCCTCTATCATTAAGGTAGACTTAAGATTGCCTCCTTGACAAACACCCAGTCCATAAGGATTTCTTGGATGACGTATCCATGTTGTGATGAGGATCCTTCACGTTGTCAACTACCTCCTTTGACTAAGTAGATTAGGGCGCTGACGGGATGAATCATGAGATCTAGATCGGGCTCATCATCATTTCCCCAACCATTCGATTTAAGTTAAAATGATGAATTTCATATATTAAATTCTAAAACTCCACATGTTGCTACTATACGCCACACATTTTGCGATCTAATGACTAGCTTTAATCGAAAGTTGTCTCTCACTTATTGGGAGGGGTAATTATAAGGGCTTGTTATGGAAAACCTGAAACTTGGTCTATGTGTGTAATAAATTCAATATGAGCCTCTATGTAGAATGAATCATTCCGTAGAGTACATCTTTATTACACCATTATTGGTTCTATAGTATCTCTGCATCTTGAAAGTATGGGGTGAAATAATAATTACTAATTACTAATCCCCATCTTTCATTTTGCAGAAATAGATCTACAAAGCACTCCTTTCACCATTCAGCTAGGTCGTGGTGCGAACATCTACTAGCTAATGCCGTCATCAACACTGGAGATGTCGGGGCTACCATCTAATTTGGTAGCTTAAATTTTCATCGTGCAACTCAAGTACCCACCCATGGTTCATTCATCTGAGGCCATGCTGGAAGGCCTCAAGTTATTGAAACTCCTACTAGCCATGTACGCCAACCAGTTCAACAGCCAACTATTGTCAAGGAGTTCTTCCAATAGAGAACTTCAGTTTTCATGAGGCTAAGTCAATCACGAAGCTCAGTGAAAAGAATCATCAAGGGACAGTGTCTTTAATTCCTCGTATGCATTGTTGTGCCCTCGAACCTTTTGTACACGGAAAGCATGATCATGAAGCTTCATCGAAGCAAATTAACCGAAGAAGAGAGAAGGAGAAATCTTTGAGGCCGAGATCCGAATGACCTAGTGAGCAAGCATCTCGAAGCGGTATTCCCACAACAACTTCGATAATCTAAAGTGGGTAAAGAGGAATAGCTTTATAGGCGAAATAAAGCAGTCTTTATGGAAGAACCAACCACGTCAAGCTCCACCACCACAGAGGAGACAGCCTGAAACACTATATGTCAGGATATATAAAGTTCTCAAAGTAGCTAAGAACAAAGGCCTAATGAAAAGAAGATTTGAGGCTGTGGTAATGAAAATATCAAGCTCCACCAAGAAAGTTGTCATCTCTTTGTAATAGAGCCTAGTATGCTTCATGGTGAGCATCGAGCGTGACACTTGGGCGCATGCCAAGAATCCAGTCGAAGGTCCGGAAGGGTAAACAAATATGGAGGCCAAGGCCCCATAATGAAACTTTGAGTAATAAAGGGTGTGACATCGATACATATACTCAAAATCGCCTCAAAATCAACTCATCAGTGGATACCCAAAAGAAGGATATCAATGATGAAAGATATGATGGTCGACACCTTGGAGAATCCTCTGGGATCCCATGCGATCGGTTCACCCTATAAGAGAAGGTTGACATTGATCGTGGTCCTTTAATAGAAGAGGTGGTTGTTCTGCACATTGAACCAGAGATCCACTGAAAAGGTCAATAAGAAATTTATGTGCAAGAAGAAAATAATGAAGAAGATTATATGGAAATAGAAGTCATCTATATGGTCAGATATATAGATGAACTCTCCGCTCAGCACCATCAGCATCAACACGAACTCACGGAACCTGAACCTGAATTTAATGCTTATGAAGAAGAGTCTTCACAGAAGCAAATAGAGGATGAATCTTCAATCTTTGAAGAAGAAGAAGAAGAAGAGACCAGAATGAGAAAGAGATCATGGGTGTCGAGGCTATTTATTTGATTGAACTAGAAAATGATCGACCGCTTTTATAATCGTGTCGTATACGCAACAATAGCGCATTGCAAATGCACAAGGAGAAGGGCAGTCAAATTCTACCCATGAAAATGAGCAATGAGCAGAACAACAACAAAAAATAGAAGAAGAGGAAGAACCTGTATTGATTGATGCCATGACGCTAGCTAGAGAGCAAAGAGAAATGCAACATCAAATGGAGGCCAAAGACAAGGAGATTGCACAGCGTGGTACCAAATTGAATGATATGATTGTACAAATGAATATCATGATAGAGATATTATAGAAGAATATCATATCAAGTGCACCTATTTTGTCTGCTAACCAATGGGTAGCTAACAATGCAACTTTTATACCACCAACCACTATGGTACCTCAAGCTTCTACAATATATGCTATGCATGAAGCGAGAAATGAGGTTAACCAAACACCTTTCCAGTCGACAATTCAAAATTTGGCTAGCACACCAAAAATTATAATAGTTGCTCAACTAGAAATAATAATCAATGAAAAGATAAAGGCAGTCATAGCCTCGGGCTGAAAAGGTGAGTAAGGGTCTTACATTGAATATGACCAAGTGCCATACCCACAATTACTTAAATTCAATACTTTTTGGGCTTGGTAATCCAAAGTAACATCGGATTTAAGGCTACTTGTGGTAACACAAGAGAGAATGATAATTTTTTATCAATTTGTCGGTAGCTTGACCCTTGCTTTCATGGTATGAATTGTCAAATGATTCGCTTAAAATATTTGAATTGGAGATATTTGTGAAAAGGTTCATCGGTAAGAAAATCACAATCACGACCTTGCCTTGTTGAAAAGAGATGGAAGATGAGTGTGATGAAATTCATAAGTCATTACCTAAGTATGAAGTGCGAGCAAGAATTGGAAGAAGAACATGCGATCCAATTGCTAATGGGCAATATGGATGATAAAATGGCACCATTTCTATGCATGACATCGATTGCAACATTCCATGACTTGTTCGATAGAGTGGCTAAATTCGAAAAGTTGAATAGCCCTAAGTCTGAAGTCTATGCAGATAAAGCAAAGAGAAACAAACCTTCAAACTTAAGAAAAAATGAAACTCATGCCACTATAGCTCAAATGGCAAAAAGCGGGTGATATACAACGTGGATAAAAGAAAATAACTAGTGTATAATGATGATAAGGGTAAAAGCACATTATTCTAATCCATAAAATTGGTATTAGAGGTAATGACAAACCTCGAACTTTTCAAGTGGTGGGAGCATCCAAAAGCAACAAGAGATGATGAGCGAATGCGCCATCTCTTAAAGAAAAGATGAATAAAGAATATTCCTTTAGAAGGGATAGTGTGGCTAAATTATTTCGGCAAGCAGTCAAAGCTGGTTTACAATTACCATAAATTAAAAGACCTGAAGAAGCTGATCAAGTCTAAATTATCCCTATCATCAATGATCGGTCACCCAATTGAAATGTCTTCAAAGATTGGCTAGAAAGGAAGTATCGAGGTGAATTTACACTATCCGATAATGTTCTATTCAAAAAGAGAATCTACTATGATGATTTCCTCTTCAACATCCAAACAATAATAAATAAAGGAGAAATTAGTTCATCTTGAAGAATGGACAATAGTTCCAAAAGAGCATGAAGATGCTAAAGCTAAAAACGTCCCTAGTATCAAGTGGAAATCACCGCTTGAACCTATATTGGACTTAAGAGAATGCCTAAACCAAGTATTTGGGTTTCTCAATGACATTCTGATAAGGCTACTTCATCACAGCATGAGAAGCAGTCAACTAAATGCAAGCCCCATAAATCAAAGAAGCTGGCTAAGAAAAAAAAAGATCAAGAAGAGAACTACAAATTAAAAGATCATTAACAATCTAGAGGAGTATCACCCAGGACAGATACCATTTAGCTTGCATACTTCATGCCTAAACTTCATTCTTTGAATCAGATGAAGAAGATATTGGTGAGTCTTGTCCGGTAGATACATGTCAAATCATCTGCGTGATATCAGATATTCTTCGATATAAGTTACTCTGAGATGACAAGTATAGTCAGACAAACTCGACCAACCCATCAAAATTTTTATCAGGAATGCAAGAAGAGCCTGAGGAGCTAGTGTCTTAATTTTTTTTAATGACTCAACAAAACAATAACAGTTAGATGAAGATCTATATTTTCTCGACGGAGAAGAGTCAGACTCATCGATATCATCGCGTATGAAATGTATGACGTTGAAAATGAGTCTAACCCTTTTGGCCAATCTTCCAGAATAAGAGAAAAATTTGAAGAAACTACCTCTTTAGAAGAATCTGAGCGAGACAAAGTTATTCAAGTTCAGTTGAGAAGTGGTAAAGTCTTACCACCTTCATCAAAGAAGGAAAACACAAATAAACAAAAGACAAATAAATTGAAGTCAATGAGGATATCATTCCAAGAAATCCTAGGACAAAGCCTAAATCAAGCGAGAAGATAGATTATAATATTCTATCCCATCTAAGAAAGATCCCTACATAACTAAGTGTGTATGAGGCTCTCTTGATGTTAAAAGACCTCAGAAAAACTTTGAGTTATGAAGCTTACTTTCTTTGAAAAATGCATGGCGAAGAATTACAAACTCAAGATCTCCCAGTAATCACATTTTGAAGAAGATCTTATGTTGGGAACAGCGGATCACAATCGTCCTCTTTATATTCTTCAGAGAGTGATGACATCTCGATCAGAATATTGATTGATCCAGGTTCTTCTATCAATCTTATGAGTCTAAATGTATTAAGAGGATTATCATTGATATCAACATCTTGGGAGAGATAAGTTGATGGTTCATGACTTCAATGAAAAGGGTAAAACTGGGTTCTTTTATTCTCCCAAGTTCAAGGATTTATATACAAGCCAAGTTTCATGTCGATGCCGATACATCATTTAGAGCTCTCTTGGGCGCCATGCATGAGTATGGCATGGTCCCATCAACTATGCATCAATGTATAAAATATCGAAAGATGGAGAATTAGAATTCCGGTAACCTACAACCATTCTCCTCAATGAAGCAAAAATCTATGAAGATGCAAAGTACTTCATCCTCAAAGAGCCTAAGCCAAAGCCTCTTGAAGAGCATCCACTTGAGAACTAAGAGCAATTTCACAAAATGAAAGAGCAGAAATGAGGAGGAAGAAAGAAGGCAATGCTGACTCTCCTAAAACACTTGATTCGACACCTAAGCCAGGAAAATCAGTTCCTCATTTGGGAAGTGACATGGAAGAAGAAGAAGATATGCCTGTCGAACCTAAGGAAACTTATAAGCTCTCAAGAAAAGTAAAGTATGAAATAAGTGATTCTGATTCAGACTATGATTTTGAATCTACTTATGGAAATAGAGTTCAGATGGTCAGGAGGATAGTTCACTTGGCGAGTCGATGACTCACTCAAAATTATACCCATCCCTCAAATGCTTCAAAGAAATCACTCCAGGAGTTCATAATATTGAAGAATTGATAACATTCTATGTATCACGTTGAGTGAGTGGAGCAGAACTCTATTTTATAAATTTGAAGAGTATCAATCTCAATATTTTGAATAGCCTGCTCAACATAAAAGTCCTGATGATATAGTACCAACAAGAATACCAATATACTATCCACAAAATTATGAAGAATGATGCATAAGCTTGGAGTTCATATTGGAACTACTAAACATAGGACTCAAGTCTTTAACAAGATGTAGAGACAAAGAAGTCATCAAGCATCGCAAAAAAGTGATAAGTTTATCACTAAAGGTCTGGGGTTCATCCACAAATCTCATCAAGATAGAGCTTGTTATAATATAATAAAAGCTGAGGTAGAAACTCATAGTGATGAAGAAAATGATTCCCATGAAATTCTTCTTAAAAATGATGAAGAAGTAAAAGCCAAGCCCACACCTGAAGAACTTGAAGATGGTGGACAAATAGCTACTATGGATGAACTTAAAGAATGTCAACCTAGAGCGAGGATGATCCTCGTCCAACTTTTCGTCGGTGCCCTTCTGAGAAAGTTGAAGAGCTAAAAATGCTACTTTGTGAATTAGGATTTTACTTTTGGACATAAATGTCCTTATCCCGATATAGCAGTTCACAAACTAGCTATCTAACCAAATGCAATGCCTGTTAAACAAACTCCTAAGCGAATGAGATTGGAGATTGAAGAACAGGTAATTGCAAAAACTAAAAAGCTAATTGAAGCAAGCTTCATCTGGGAGGAGAAGTATGCAGATTGGATAGCTAACATTGTCCCAGTTAGAAGAAGAACAAATCGTCTGCATTGACTAAATAAGGGCAAAGATGACTTTTTTTTGCTTATTAGAACTATTAGTGGACAACACTTCCTATGACATTCATGGATGGATCGTGATACAACCAAATCAAAATGGCACACAAGATAAAACATACATTTAGAACACCTATTGACATCTATTGTTATACATGCCCTTTGGCTTGAAAATCGAGCTACATACCAAAGAGTCATGACACATATTTTGATGAGTTGATTCATCAAAGGTGGAATGTTATGTTATTTTGGTGAAAGAGCTTCGTGAAAATCACTTTGAAGACTTGAGAACTTGGAGAGAATATGATCTCAAGATGAATCCTCTAAAATGTGCATTGGGTATCCTAAAATTCTTGGGGCATTGTACATCGGTATTGAAATTGATCTGCTAAAATCAAGGCAATCATGGAGATGCCTCCACCGAAGAGTTTGCGTCAACTCCATTCTTTACAAGGACAACTCGCATTCATCCATCAATTTATATCAAACTTATCAGGACGCTGTCAACCGTTTGCAAGGTTAATGAAGAAGGATGCTCCATTCAAATGGGATAAGAAGTGCCAAGAAGCTTTCAATAGCATTAAAAGCTACAAATCCACCAATCTTAGCGCCTATTCTTGGAAGCCTCTCATTCTATACATTGCATTAGAAAGTCCCTTGGAGCATTATTGGACACAATGAAGAAAAGAGAATGCTCTTTATTATATCGTCGAGGCTGATTGGCAGATGAGATACTCTCTCGATATAGAAGCATTTTTGGCATTGATCTTTCGGTCAAAAGCTTCATCATTATATGTTATCTCACAAGATTACACTCATCAAGGATCAATCGAAGTACTTGATGATAAGACCAACATTGACAGATCGCTTGGCAAGATGGGCAGTATTATTTCTGAAATTTGATATCACATATGTTACATAGAAAGTAGTGAATGAACAAATCTTAGCAGATTTTCTAGCTGCACATCTTATCCCTATGGACTCATCTCTTAATGATGATTTATCAGATGAGTAAATTATGCTCATTCATGAAAGAGAAAAATTACAAATTTGAGAAATGTACTTCGATGGAGCCTCATCGGTCAAATAAGTCCAATCTCTAAAATTTTCAAGAGCAAGAGCAGGAATCAACATCATCTTCATAACACCAGAAGGAGAGATAATGAGACGATCATATGGATTGACCGAGCCAAGAACTAATAATGAAGATGAATATGAAGCGTTAGTGGTAGGTCTAGAAGAAGCTACTTTCATAGGAATTCAAAACTTGCATATTTTTGGCGATTCTCGGCTTATTATAAATCAAGTACTTGACATCTATAGAATCAACAAGCTTGAATTAGCTTTCTATTACAAGCGAGTTCTCGAGCTTATGAAGCAGATATCAAATATCACACTAACTCAAGTCGCTCGATCCGAGAATAGCAAAGCCGACTGCTTAGCAAAACTAGCTAAGAAAATGACAAGTATGAATGGTGATTATGTGATGATATTTACTCGATGAGTTCTAGAGTATAAAGTATCAATCCCAGGTAGAGGGTTACCAAATTTGACCGGGGATGCTAGTTGCTCCTCATACTCTCAAAATCAAAAGTTATACCAAGAAGAGCTAAGAATGACATTGCCTCGGAAAAGCGGTATGAAGCTTTTTATTGTAGAAGAGCACATGATTGGAGGCAACCCTTCATTTTAAAGAAGGCAAATTACCAAGTAATAAATCACTAACTCAAATCGAAAGAGAATGCAATATGCTTTGTCAACAACACTTTATATTGTAGATCCTTTGAACAAATGTGGCTACGATGCCTGTAGATGAAGCTAGCAAAGTGATGGTTAAAGTTCATGAAGGACTTTGTGGTGCACATCGTCAGTCCCAAGATGGCGGTAAAGAATATCAAAAGGATGGGTTATTAGCCATCTATGGTGAGAGATTGTATTAATCACACTAAGAAGTGTCATGAGTGTCAAGTACATGAGAATCTCATCCATCAAGCTCCAAATCCATTACACCCAACAATAACATCTTGACCATTTGAATGTTGGGGTACAGATGTAATTGAACCAATAGATCCACGTCATTTGGTTCCATCATCGGCGACTATTTCTCTAAGTGGGCTGAAGTTGTTCAATTTAAAGAAGTTACGGCGAGTGATCAACTTCTTCGCATTATATGATTTGGAGTGGCACAATAATTTTGATAATGGCAACACTTTAAAAGTGCAAGATTTATAAATTCATCGACACAAAATTGATTGGCAATATTCTTCAATATACAATCAAGAGTAAATGGTTTGGGAGGCCTTAAGACATTAGTCAAAAAGAAGATTCTCACTAAAAATAAGAGAATGGAATCGCTAGTAGAGGCTCTATGGGTGTATCAACTACCTACAAGACCACTAAAGCCACTCCCTATCATTGGTATTTGGCTGAGCGGTTCTTCCACTTGAAGTTGAGGTTGCCTTCACTTGAATAGTCATCCGGTACAATCTGGCGAAGATCAAAATGCTTAGAATGGAGGAACACGGCTTGATGAAGTTAGATTACAAGCTCATCAAAATGGGAAGTTTGCTCGGTAAAGATGTCGGACTTTTGACCATCTGATGCGGAACATTCCAAAAGGAGGTGGTGGTGTTGAAGACCAATTATTCTCAATCAAAAAATTTGAGCTTAATTGGGAATGCCCTTTTGTCATTGAAAAGTGTATCAAGGAGGGCATACCAACTCATCAACCTAAAGGGTGAATGTAATCAGCGGTCATTACACGAAAGTATTATACATGGCAAATACATTCCCAAGGTACAATAGAAATCCCCCTGCAAAACAGGGGGCATTTTTTTTAGTATATCTATTTATGTTGACATCGTGCTTCTTTGTGAAAATTCCCATGTTACACAGGGGCCATTTTAAATTTTTATATATAGATGAAATCAATGGTGTATGTTAAAATCCCCTTTAGAGTACATCAATTCAAATATGGATGTATTTGTATATTTTCATCTTGAAAATTCTCCTAAATGTACTTTAGAATTCCCCTTGCAAGACAGGGGGTATTTTTTTAGTTTATATTAAGTTTATTTGTGTTGACATTGTGCCATAAGATGAGATCCTCAAATATATTCTAATTCAGGTTGACATCGAGCGTTACGCCGAAATCCTTGAATATATTTATAATTATCATTGTTAAGTTACGTGTTATTGTAGAAACAAAAAAAAATTATTTCTGCACATGAAAAGACATCCTAAATATTAAGAAATCTCTTTACCAAATTGCGGAGATCAAGTCGAAGAACTCATTTGAAGTTTCAATCAAGCGAGTTGGAGAAACTTCTCTACATCCCAAGTCTAGACACCTGATGTCTAAAGGTCGAATCTCAACAAGCCCACAAATGGCCGAGTTATCGACGCCTTCACTCAACAAGTCAGCGAGAAAAGTCGCAATGAAAGAGCTCCATTCATACCGATGACAAAAAAAATACTAACCCACTACGCCTTAAGTCAAAGACTCGAGTAGTTCTAAAGGTCGAACTCAACAAGCCCAAATATCGAAGTCGACGCCTCCTCACTCAACAAGCCACAAGAAAAGGCCGCAGTGAAAGAGCCCCTTCTCATCATTCCAATGACGATAGCTATTTAATCTCAAACTAGATCCAGCTTAGTGATTACAAGCAACCAGGATCCAAGAGATCTCTTTACTTGATCGATAGATCAAGGCAATCCGAGAAAACTCTCAATTCAGGGCTGCCTCAAATCAACCTTCATATTACCTGCAAGGTGATATTTCAATCTATTCTTAAATGATCTGATCAATCTCAAAGCACAGATCAAAGCCTATCTCCTCATCAAGTCCGTCAAAGCAGAAAGCACAGGACCAAGGAAGCAATTCCATAGTTCATACAAAGCCGATGGCCGAACTAAAGTTTGTTAAAGCATATGTTACTAGACTGATAACTCAACATTAACCCTATATCCGAAGATTATCTCATATTTCCAACGAACCATCAAAGTAAAAGCATGATTCATGGAGTGCATACACTTAATAAGTCAATGGGGATAAATCGTCACCCTTCATCAAGTCCCAAGCTCAAAGCTAAATGTAAGGAATTTCAAATTGATCAAGCATTGATAAACCATTCCCTAGTGGAGTCCTTCATCAAAACAAATGCACTAATTACTCCATCAAATCCAACCAAGCACGGTTGGGGTTCGAGGAAACTCAAATCGCAATGATATAAGAAAGAGATCTTCAAACAGATAAGAAGGTAAGAACTCTTATCAATCCGACAAGTTGACTCGACAATCGATCAAGCCCGCCATTTAGCATGTCAATAAAGCAACATACTAATGACAAATCCTATCAAAGCTCGTAGTTATCAGAATCGGTTAATGATCCAAGCTCGTCAACCCAAATGGTCAATCAACAAATGTGACTCACCATGTGAATCACATTTGTCGGGGCATTTGTTGACCTCCACATATCATAAGTCAAGACAAGCCCATAAGTCAAATTCGGGACTTCGAAGTAAATGCAAACCGAGGCTCAAAAGACGATGTCACCAAAATCAACTCAAATGACCTCCGATCTAAATGACTTGCACCATTTTAACGAAATCGTTGATATAAACATTGCATGATTTGATCAACCGATCAAGCGCCGAAGTCGTCAACGCACTGCATGCATATCGAGATCGTGACCGAAGTAAAAAACGACCTTCGCTCATGAAATTGATCATGTCATTGGCTTAAATGCCAAAAATCTATCAAATAAGATCGTTCACTCAATTCAATGAGTCATGGAAAAATCGAGCCGAAAATAAGATTTTGAGTAACACTCAATTGACCCACTCAACGCATCTAAATCAAAACGATGTTATCGATTCGAATAATGAATTATCCTAAATCGATATATATATATATATATATATATATATATATATATATATATATATATATATATATATATATATATATATATATTGATTATGTGTTTATCAGCGTGAAATCCACATTTAAAATATTTAATAAATTTAAATTTATTTAAAATTTTTAAATTACCCCTATGCTCAACTGTTCCTCACATTATTAATTTTCTGAAAAAAAAATTGAAAAAAAAGAAGATAAAAAAAACTAAAAAAACCACTCCATCCATTCCCTCCTCATTCTTTTCCACTACTCTCTCTCTCTCCTGCTCTCTCGCTACGACGGAACAAAAAGAGGTAAATTCTCCTCTTTTTTCTGAATTTTCCTCCATTCTGCGCATTTTTTCGATGTGCCAATCCCGCTGCTAGCCTTCCGCATTCCCGTTGCTGCAAAGATCACCGCCGGCCGCTAATCCCTCCTCAGTGCGTCTCGCCGGCCAAGGCCTCACCAGCGCACCTTCCGCGGCACGCCGCTGTCCCGCAGCCCGCTCCGACCCGAGCCCGCCGCTCCGGCAATCCGCCATTCCGCATAAGCCCACCGCCCCGACAACCCGCCATTCTGCGTAAGCCCGTTGTTCCGACTCGCGGCCCGCTCCGATGCCGCGCGACCCGACCCGCTAGCCCACGCCGCGCATTCCGCGACCGCGACCCGCGACCCGCGATCCGAACCCGTTCCACGTTCCCGTTGCAACTGACCCGCCGCAGGCCCGTTCCACTGCTCCGGCCCATTCCGCGCAAAACCACCGGCCCAGCCTCCAATTCCAGCCTGTTCCAGCCTTCAAACCCACACTCCAGCCCATCAGCCCGCAAATCTGCTCCACAAGCCCGCTGTTCTGGCCCGTTCTGCACAATCCAGCCCGTTGTCTCACAGCCAATAACCTTTTACTTGTCCCGCTCATCAGAATTAAGAATATCATCACAGAATTCTTCCTTCGATTTTCAAGATCGCACTTTCGCTTTATATCCTGTTTCCTGCATAAATCGGAAAGAACATCGCTGATTTAATTTTTCGATTTTCGCCGCCTCTCAGCTCCCCCATTTCCATCAAGGCGCAATTTGGGAAGAACATCATCAGCAGGTGAATTCTTCCTTCGATTTTCGACGTCGCACGACTCACTTTAGCCATCCCGTTTTCGCTGCACGAATCGGGAAAAACATCATCCAGAAATTCTTCCTTCGATTTTGGCCGCACCCTCGCTTTAGCCCTGTTTCTGCCGAAATCGGGAAGAACATCGAGAATTCTTCTTGATTTTCGACGCTCCTTACCATACATTCACTATACCTAACTCCATTCCTTTGTCACGCCAAAAAAATGCATCAAAATATGTGGATTTGTGAATGTGAATATCATACATGCCAGATTTACATTCCTTATTCTTAACGAGATTTTAGTATGAAGACCTTCATACGCCAGAGGCGCATCGAGTAACCATCACTTGTTGATATCGCCTCCTATGAAATGCGCCAAAATTTTGTCTAATTTCTAAACTTAGAAAAAAAGGAGAATGAATATATATTATCAGATTCTTTGTAGGGCCTCAAGATGCTCAGGGTGCGACAAGATGAAAATAGTGGTGCAAGACACCACTGCTACGCTCAAGAGTATCGAAAATAAAAGATCGAACCTACACGATGATCAAGTCAAATTTTGTCTAAATTCTGACTTAGAAAAGAGGGAATGAATATATATGTATCAGATGTCTTTCAGAAGGCCTCTGTGCTCAAGAGGGCTCGACGAGATGAAAATCGGTTGGTGAAGACATCACCGCTATGCTCAAGAGCATCAGGAAAAAAACACCCCGATGCCAGACAGGGGATGACCGGAGGTCACTAAAATTGTCAAATCTTTGGACTTAGAAAAAATGGAAGAGTGAAATGAGCTGACTTAAGAGCATTAAATAGGAAAATTTGCAACTAATTTTAAACTAAAAGGCAGGAAACAAAAAAAAGGGGGGAGCCTTTAAAGCAAATTTTGGAAAGAATAGAATATTCATTTAAAATCTAAGTGAAATTTGGGAGAGGCTAATATTTAACTCACAAAATTTGAGAAAGGATAATACTAAATTCACAAACTACTAATATCAAACACAGCTTTAATTGCATTCATGGCTTAAATTGAAGAGAAATGAGTTTTATTTTCTTGTAATTTCTTCAAAATTAAACAAGCTTTAATTGGAATCTAGGGGGGACTAATGCCAAACTCATAACAAACTTGTAATAAACTCAAAATATAAGGATGAATCCAAAGTGATTTAATAATTCTTATACGAATGTGGAGGTGATTACTATGCTAACTAATAAGCTTGAGTAGAGCTAGAGCAACAAACACTGAAATCGGCATAACTTATCAAAATTGATGTAAATCGAGCATAATCAAGCTGGGAGAATTACAAAAATTCAACAAGTAAATTAAGTGCAAGTGATATTTTAAACTATAATATAAATCAAAATGCCTTCTTCGCCACCGGATTTAAACTTGTATAAGAAGACGTGATAGATTAATCCAATTATACAAAAAATCAGAGGGCTTCCTTTAATCAAAATTAAGGAATTTCATTCTAATTATGATTTTCAAAATCAATGATTTTATTAATTAGATGAAATTAGTTAAGCTATAAATATCTGCATGTGCTCGGACATAGAGATGTCAAGTGCAAATTTTAATGTCAAAAAGGGCAGATGCTAAAGTTAGAATTAAATGAAAATCTGAAATCAATTTCATAGTTAAGAAACAAACACTACATAAAGTCTTAAATACACCAGATGCCCACACTATGAATGCCTAAATTCAAGTGTAAGGATGTAAGGTTGTCTCTTAGTTTAATATTAACAAAATAAAACCTATAATAAGAGTTTCAAATCAATGAAATATCAGAAATGATTGTCTATAGTAGATCTAATCCTCTGTTAGCTAAACGAGATGTGACCAAAACTGCTTAAATATATTCAAATTAATCAATTTTTCAAATCAAATTAAATAAAAAATGCAAATCAATCTCATAACTTCGAGTAAAAGCGTAAATTCTTAAATAAGCTCACATGGGCCCCGACACTACGCTGAATGCTTAAATTCAAGTGTCTAACGATGTTGCGCATGTTGTTTCCCGGTTTAGTTTTAGGACTGGGTCCAGGTTAACAAAGCCTAAAAACCTATAATAAGAGTTTCAAATCAGTGAAATATCGGCGATTATCAAGTGACGGTATATCTAATCCTCACATTGGCGGTGAGCGAGGATCTAAAGCTCTTAAACATATTCTAATTAATCAATTTTTAAGTAGCAATCTAAAACTACTTAAATGAAATTCTATCATTAAAAATTTAAATCAAAACTCAATCTATCCACCTTCCACAACTTTTTGTCGGGAGTGACAAACTAAAAAATCTCTAGTTAACAAAGGAGCCAATGTCAAATCAAGTGTTCTGCTATGTTCACTCTCAATCAATCTCTTGCGATGGGGCGTGACTCGTGTCCTCTAGCTGCGTGGTTTGGCCAATACTCCAGATGAAGCATTACGAGAGTCCTCATCGGGTGGTTTGGCGGTCCGTCCATTATATTATGATCGTGGCGTATGCTCTAATGGCTTTTCCCTTTGAGTTGTGAATCATAGGGTATACTTGATAGAGCAAATAGCCTGTTGTAGGTAGACTTAAGCTGTCTCCTTGACAAACACCACCCCTAGGTTTACAAGGATTTCTTGGATGGCGTAACCCATGTGTTTGATGAAGATCATACGTCGGGTTGGATCACTACCTCCTCGTGCGTAGACCGGTGGCTGCGGGATGAGAACCATGAGATCTAGATCAGACGCGTCATCATTCCGGGTTAAATTTTAAACTAGGCCACTTTAAAATGTTAATTACGTGATTAGGCGAAAAAAAATTTAAAAATAGGCTGGTTGGCGATCCGTGGCTGGCGGTATGGCGACCGGTCGGCGCCGATCAGATGGCTGGCATCATAATAATTTTAAAAAAAATTAAGTTGGCGTATACATTTTATGGTCGCATTTCCGGCGGATGTCGGTTGGGAGTACTTGATATCGTTGGAAAGATAATAAAAAATCTACAACTTTTATGTTCAACACTTTTGGCGAATCTCGTCGGTGACATGCGTGTTTACAAATCTGCGAATTCAGAAGTTACAAAAAACTTAGATATTGAGTTTGAATCTTTATGCAATTATCGGTTGAATCTCAACTCTTAGCATTTGATTTGGTCAAAATATTCAAATAATATAATACTGATGGAATAATACAATAAAAATGTACATGAATGACTAAGAGATCGAAATATAAAATAACATAGAAATTACAACCCCTCCACTATCTTGGCGATAATAGCGTGGTGGAATGGCAGGTGTAATGTCGGTGGTCGTGTGGCCGATCCCGAGATGATGTTCGATGGTCCTCCTCTTCTTCATCACTTTCGGCAGGTTGTTGCGAATACCAAGTCAGCAACATGGTATATCGGTAGACCCTGCGTGAAACGAATACATGGTACTCCATATGGTGGTGTCATATGGTGGTGGTCCATATATGTTTGGGCTATGTCCATGGGTGCATCACGACCACATTACTGGTATGAATCTTGTGGTGGGCGAGAATATGCGTGAAGCGCCCTGCTTGGTGTCGAGGATGGCTCCATCGGCCGGAACATGTGAATGCGATGATGCGGTGTGTGTGTACCGCATCCGATTGTCGGATATATGCATGTTTAGCCAGTCCACTAGACTCTTCATATTAGTTGAAAGATCTCGAACTTACGTATCTTCATCTGCCAAAATAGTCTTTGGAATATTCCCTCGTCTTCAAGATGTGCTGCGGCATATAGAAGATTTAGATCAGGATTTCGTTGTAAATAGGAAAAACAAATTAAAATACTTTGCGTATACTAACCATCAAGCGTTCCCGGTGCTGCGGGTAATATGTGGAGATGCCTTGCGAGCATGTAAAGTGATGCCCATGAGCGATACCATCTCATATAGCGATTGATTCGGATCATCGAGATGAATCAAGCGTGATAATCGAGTCCGCGTCATGCTTATGTGCAATGAAGAGTGGTGGAATTGTACCCAATCAACATCAACCTTTCCACGTCCATCGACCCGTACGAATGATGGATCTATCGGTGCGACATCAGTGGAAGGAGGAATGCCAAAGCTGTAACACGATCGGTAAGTACCACTCCACCCTCTTCCAACATATCGGTGGTACTCTTAGCATATCACTCTCCAGAACATATATCTGCGGCGCGCATGCGGTCGATGTCCATATGGCTCCCAGTTACACCGCAAATACAACATAAATTATTCTTTACTTCAACCATAGTAAAGAATTTTGCGAAATAAGATTACATCAATTCTCACGACTCGAAGAAGTCAGTCCGGCTCATCTCACTCGAGATTGCTAATGGCATTTCGAACATACTCTTAGTTCCAGAAAGCCAACACTAAGCCCATCAATGTCGGAAGGATCCACATAAGGTAGGTCTTCATGAATGTGCTCCAGGCCCATACCTGCGGTAAATGTGCTCATGGCCATGTTGCTTTGGTTTGGTGGCTTCATGTAATTCTCTGTATAGATGGCGTATATTTGAACCAGACAACTCACGAATGTATCAATAGCCTCAAGTAGCGGTAGATCGCAAGTGGACCTCGTTCACGATGTATCGGTAGAAGAAATGATCCAATGGTAAATAAAATGTAGCTTCGACATGCATGGTGGCTTCGAGCTACGGATCTAAATAAGAGTCGATAGATGCGCACCGCAGGTAAACAAGTACATGCATGCTGTCCCATGCGAAACTTCGGATGTGATCTCCGGATGGATAGGATCATGGTAAATGATATCGGCTGGAT
Organism: Cymbidium sinense; assembly: GCA_021442155.1. Classification (NCBI taxonomy): domain Eukaryota; kingdom Viridiplantae; phylum Streptophyta; class Magnoliopsida; order Asparagales; family Orchidaceae; genus Cymbidium; species Cymbidium sinense. The sequence continues at coordinate 87,756,953 of CM038214.1, read as the reverse complement.
GTGCTCCGATATCATCAATCGCCATGAAACTCACCCAACAAAGTCGCCAATCATCGAGCCATCTATCCGGACGCCTAAAATCATCATCATCCACGTAGAGTAGATCATCTCTCCGTTGGCCAAGTGAAATGAGTTCGTGCAGGCACCATCGTTCAACAAGTCTTTGTCGACAAATGATGATCAATCTTTATATCTGCATCGAGATACACAATCTAAAGCCTTCATGATAAATGCATCAGGCGGTTAACGAGGCCATTCTCACGATATGTAAGTGGCGGCGGCATCAAGAATAGAAACCTACAATCAAATGAATCATGTTTAGGATGTATCAGTAAATTAAGAAATGAAGCACAAAATCAAGAAAAATGATAAAGAAAACCCATTACGGATGCATGTGCGACTGTACTCCATAATCACTATCTTGGGATACGGTCGGGTAATCCTCAACTAACCTCGGTCATGCTCCTCTCATGGGGTGAGCCTCATCATGAACATGTTATCATTTAAAGTTAGCGGTATCTTGAAAGAAAATATAGTTATAAAATTTATAAAAATGCTGTCTTTTTTAAATGCGAGAAACTATCAAGTTTATTTCATTAAGTGAATGCTGAAAGTTACATCAAGTTATCCAGTTTGCCATACATGTCACTACCAACAAAAAAACTATAACAAGTACTACAACATAAAACATAAGTAACATCAACAGGATAACAAGTACTACAACATAAAATATAAGAAATTACATTCGCGACTCTATTCTCGAGGACAAGTTGACTGTTGGACCAATAGTTTTACACACACCACAAAGTCGTGAACTGTAGAGATGCTCGCCCATTGAATTCTATATCCGCTTGTCCTAGGACGCCGACTTTCGGCTGATGTGCGAGTTGGGTATGTCGCTATCAAATGTTCCATCCATTCTTCACGATCCGTATCACATGGAACTCGCTTTGGTAGGTTTTCATAATTTTGTAAGCTATAATAGGGAGACACAAATGTCACATGACTTATGCGACGCTGACTCAAAGACAAGAATTACATGCGCACGCAGTGATAAGCCTGAGGTTGGCCGCATGTACACTTACAGTCGTTGTTCTCGCTTACCTCAACTTTGAAAGTTCTCGCCAGGGCATCAAACACTTGGTACTCATTAATATTTATCCTCATTGGTTCAGAACTCACGTGACTCTCGCTCATTGTCAACAGAGCTTTAATGCGCTGGGAGAACAAGGTATCCGTTGGCTTTGCAAAGGTGGTGGATGATTCAAGTCGTTTCATGAATATTGTAACTATATAGATCAGAATCAATGCTTGATGGGTAAACCACGAGCTCTCTTGAGTACACCGCTGAAGCACTCATGTGCATTTGTGGTCATTGTACCATACCTATAACCCTCATCATGAGTTAAGGACCACCGCTGACATCCCTTAAGACCAAATCAAATGCTTCCTCGCTAATATTTTTTGATGTCCGCCATGTATCTCCTAAATATCCAATATCATAAGATTCCCAAGCGCATATCTTCCGCAAATGAACTCAACATCGCCAATGCCTAATTGTCGACCGCTTTTGAAATTCTCCTCGTGGCGCAGTAAAACGATGTTTAGCTAAGGAAAGATTTCTACACGATAACTATACTGCATGTCTATCGAGATAAGGCAAAGATCTCCTCTTGTAGACATGGGATCAAATCTTGTAATGTACGTAAACCAAACCTGACTCGATCACTCGATTCCAATGATCGCCAATGGGAACAAGCCATTATTTGCATCGATTCCAACCGCACTAGTAAAGTAATTCTCAGATTTCCCCAAAAGAAAGGTGCCATCTAGACAAAGTACTGGACGACAATGTTGCCAACCAGTGATTGAAGGTTCGAAGGACCAGAACAAACGTTGGAATTTATTTGATTTGTTGAGTGTATCGATACATCCCGAGCATTCTTGAGCATCTCTGACCATGAAGCGTCACGAAGTTCTATAAGACTCTTCCCTACCAAATTGCCTTTCTTGCTTTCGCCCGTGCATCCAAGCCTTCATGTAAGACACTCTAATATTGAACTTTGCCTCAATCTACAATTTCCGTGGTTTTATATCTAGGCGATTTGATTCTGGGTTTTATGAAATAGCGATGAATTGATGTACATTGTACATGACCGGCATTCAGGTGAATGAGCACAAGTATGGTGACCCAATCGAACCTATCTTCCATGCACCCCTAGCAGCTTAAATGAGCGTGCATGAAGGCGCCATAAAACCAGTTCACAGTGCAGTGATGAGTGCCGAGCGATAAATTTAGATTTGTTAGAAGCATATATGACATAATCAACATTGTTTGTGATACACCGACCTTGAGCGACAAGCGTAGTTGTTTCTTGTCACGAGCAGATACCTTCTACCGGTTCATTTGGAATGCGTTCTCGCCTCAAAGATTGAATTGTCAAGTGGGCCATCAAATGTGACTCATCCCACTCTCTAGTTGTTTGGGCACTTCGAAGATAGTCATTGCTATGTATCAAGTGTTCTTGTGTGGCTTGTTACAGAGGCAATCAAATCTCTAACCACGGATGGTTACGTCTCCCTCAATGCATTACGTATGCGCTATCATCTCTTCTTCATCATCACTTACCTCCTAGGCATAGTTTCATATCCTTGGTCTTGGAGATGGTAGATTAATATCATCATGCGGGTCACCCATAGCGGTAGAACTTGTCGACCAAATATTCATGTTCTCTTGCTCGAGACCCATAATACTCCACGAGAAGATAGTGTAATGTTCTCGGTCTTTGTTTATTGGCATTCCCGCCTTTGTTTATCTCTATCACCACGGATGTTCGTTAACTTCTACATAAATGACAATAGGTTGTGCACATGCATTAAGCACAACTTGACAAACTTAGTCGAATGTGTGTTGCAATAAATCCGATACTTTGAAGCGACCAACAAGATTAACAAATTTACGTCTTTGGATCCGTCAGCGACCATTATTATTTGTTGTAATTCAATTGATTGAGTCCGTCGTGGGATTTGAGCAGGCGATTTCTCCCACCAATGTATGTTGGAATGAAATTAAACTAACTCTAAGTTCACCTCGTAGTAAAGAACTATGAATCATCTACAATTCATTCTCACTATTAATAAAACAACAACTTTCCCAACTAACGATGAATTTGGCAAATAAGTTCAAATCGGTAAAATTCGACAAAGTATCGGTTAATTAAGCAGAGACAAACACCACAAATCAACCTCATTTCCTTCATCGACTAAATAATTTACGCATTATGCTCAAATAAGCATAAGCATAACCAAACCAACTATTTCTTAATAATTTTAATAATCATTAACACATATTTTTTTAATACTCACCAAATCAATTTTCATAATACTTAACTATATGATTTCTCAAAATCAATAAAGATCATTTCTTTGCTCATATACTTTCTCATTAATTGTATAAAATAAACAATGTAAATTATGGATTTTCCTTCAAAACAACTAGAACATGAAAAAAAACTTGCATTTTGAAGATGAAATAGCTTATCGACTTCTTGAGAGCACATAAAAACACAAAACAAACCATCTTACAGCATTTTCCATATACTTTATTCAATCATATGCAAAATTTATCTCAAATAAGCATAAACATAACCAAATAACAAACTAGATCTGAAATTTAACAAACCATCCACCTCAAATCTAGCAAATTTCCTTCAAAAAATCTCACTAAATAGCATCTAACAAATATTTCCTATCAAAACAACAAATCCAAACTAGATCTGAAATTTATTTTGCATTTTATTTAAAATACCTAAATCGTGAAAGATCTCTCAAAGCCACAAGTTAACCGGTTGGAAACAACCGGCGGCGACCTTCCTTGGCCGGCGGCAAGCACCTTCGCCGGCGGTAAGCTGCGTCTTCGCCGGTGGCGTAAGCAGGCGGCGGATCGCGGAGAAGCGGCGGGAGAAACCGAGAGCTGCGTCGGCCCTGACTCTCGGTTTAGGCCTAATTTTAAATGGTCGGTGATCAGCCATTGGCGGTGGCCGGCCGCCCGGTCGGCGCCGATCGGATAAAACTATTTAAATTTTTTTTAGTAATCACGTAATTAACATTTTAAAGTGGCCTAGTTTAAAAATTAACCCTCATTCCCCCAACCATCCGGTTTAAGCTGAAATGATGAATTTCATAATCTTAAATTCTGAAATTTCATATGCTGTTATTATACGCTACACATTAAGTGTTCTAATGACTAGCCTTAATCAAAAGTTCTCTCTCACTTATTGGGAGGGATAATTAACTACAGGGGCATTGTTATGTATGAACAATTATTGCTTAGGAGTTGTGGTATGGCTGACTGCGAGAATTGTGTATTTGAAGATAGCTGTCGTGCAAATTTATGAACATGAAAGATGAAAACAAGTGTTGCGGCATACAAATTGGTGACAGTGTTATGGTTCATCTTGTCATCAGGTTCTGCTTGGATGATGCTTTCCCATCAGTTCATTGAGTTCTGCATATGGGGATGGAACAACCTTCCTCGAACCGTTCTCATGTATTATGCCAACTTCCTTTCCTCCCCCGAAGGATATTTCCACACAGTCATCTGCAACGCACCAGAGTGTCGCAACACCACCGTCAACCATGACCTGCATTTTATTTCTTGGGACAACCGTCCAAAGCAGCATCCTCAATTTCTCACAGCCGATGACTTCGCCGGCATTGTTTCCAGTAATGCTCCATTTGCTAGGAAATTTCGGAGGGATGAGCCAGTGCTGGACCAGATTGACAGGGAGCTCTTGCGCCGTGATGCTTTTGATGGGTTTGTGCATGGTGGTTGGTACGATCATGTGAAGAATCACAACGATTCTCGTTATTCCATTCCACATGTCAAGTAGCTTAGACCTGGACCAGGTGCTGAGAGGATCAAGCGCCTCATTTCAGGCTTGCTCTCAAGTTTTTGACGAGAAGCATTGCATAGGAAGAACTGAGCTGGCTTCTTGGATGTTCTTGACAACTTGAAACTTGGAGCCATTGGTGGCTGGATATCCAAAATGGTTTTGTATTGAAGACTTTAAGCCGTTGGTGAATTTGGCTGGCTCTTAGAGAGTGGATTATGCTGTAAGCAGTATTGAGATACCTAACACATAGCTGCAACTTGGGAGAGGCTGCATGCGTGATAATTTATGTAACAGCTGCTGCTTTCTTTGATTGGTTCAGCACCATTTATCATAGTATAAATGGCATCTACTCACTGTAAAGATATAGTTATCCTCTACAGAGACCCTTTACTTAATTCCAATGCAAAATATTCTCTTACTTTCTTATCGTTATGATGGCATGCTTTGAGGGCAGCTGTGGGAAATTGTTTAGTTCGACAAGAAATTGGGCTAAGGAGAGAAACAGAAATAAAGCAAAGGTTTCACTCTTATTTAAGTAGATGTTTTGATTTATTATTTATTTATCATATTTTAGTTAATTCTAACTCTTTTTTGGCCCTCTTGTATGACGTTTGAAAATTTTCTTAATCAATTTTAAGAATATTATTATGTGGAGTCTGGATGTAGAAATTATATTCAGATCTTAATAATATAATATTATATGGTGCTCAGTCAATACATTGTTGTTATGTATTCGTTATAAAATGTTATGTACTGGCTCTAAAATATTATGTATTATTGTGTACATATATATTATTTATTACTATATATTTAGTATTACATCAATACATATCAATAAATTATATTTTACAATCATTGCATAACAATTATGTATTGATTGAGCGTCACATGACGTTATATTTTTAGAGTTTTAATATAAAGTTACATCTAGATTCCACATATAATAAGCTCTCAATTTTATGTCTATTATCTTTGATGGGAAAATCATAATATTGTTATATTTTTTTTATTTTTAAAAACACACACACACACACACATATATATATATATAATATAATGGTGCATGGGACAAATAGACTTTCAAATATTATATTTTATTTTCACCTTTATTATGAGAATGCTATTTTAATTTTATAAACAAGTTTTATATGCTAAATTTACTAATTTCATGTTTGCATATATTTTATTAGATTACAGTTGCTTTTTCCAAAATTTAATATTATTTTATTTAAGAATGAAATAATCTATAAAGTATACTTAGTATAAAAATTTGAAATTATAGATCATAGACCAAATTTTCTCTATCTAGAAACTTAAATTTTAATTAAAAGAATTATATATATAGTCGAAATTATAGTATTTAGAAATTTTATTGTTTAAATTCAGTTTTTTGTAAGATTTCACGGAATTAATTTTACTTATACTTTTAATTAAGATAATAATCAAAAATTAAAATTAAGAAATGATCTCAAATAAAATTATACATATTTAGTGCATAAGTTGGTATATCTATTTAAGAATTCAGAAATTATTTTAAATGAAATAATATTTACATTTAGTGTAGATATTTATGGAGTTATTTCATATTTTAGAAATCATTTCAAACAAAATTATATCCATATTTAGGCATGAATTTATAGATTTATGTCATATTTTAAAATCCATTTCAACGAAATTGTATTCGCATTCAATGAATTGATTTATATATTTATTTCAGAAAAAAAAATATAAGAAACATTTGTCATTAACGTAATGTCGTTGCTTGGATACACTATTATGAGATATAAATTGTGATTTTAAAGGTTATAATATTGTAAAGTTTAAATAAAATCATAAATTGTAATATAATAATAAAAGAAAAATAAAATAAAATTATTCATAATAATTGTATCATCAAGGATTGATATTATAATCTTATTTCAAGTAAATAAAATTAAAGCTTAAAATAATAAGTCTAATAATTTATCAAAAATTTAATTAAATTTATCTCAATCATGTTGAATAATTTAATTTTTTTTAGGATTTAATTATTTCACCTTATCTATACTGATTCTACAAAATCCTAACCATACATTCCCTTAGAACGAACTATAGAGGTACCAAGCTGTTATCTTCTTCACCGGCGTTCGTCTTGTTGCTCTGAATAAACACAGAAAACAGTTTTCGAGTTCTTCAAGATGAAGGTGGAGAACAGATATGTTACAATCAAACATCCGATCGAAGGCAAGCCATTAAAGTCTGACTTCGAGCTAAGGACGGAGCAGCTAACGCTGGAGATCCAGGAAGGTTCTAAAGATGTTGTTGTGAAGAACATCTTCGTCTCCATCGATCCATACCAGCTCAATCGCATGAAAGTTGAGAGTGCTTCTCAGAAAGCTTCCATCCTTTCAGCCGGCATCTCTCCTGGACAGGTACGTCTCTCTTTCATGACATTCAAGTGTGGTCTGCTAAGGTCGGAGAGATATGATTCAAACTGCTATTATAAAAGCTGGTCGAAAACGAATAATATCTTATATGGTATGAATTGAATCGCATGATTTTTGCATCGCATAAATTTACTACTTTTTATAAAGCAGAAGATTGATGCTTGGGCATTGGGGAGAGTCGTGGAGTCTGGCGACGACAAGTGGAAGAAGGGTGACTTGATTGTTGGGCTGTTCGGTTGGGAGGAGTACTCCTTTGTGAAGACATGGCCGGCACCTTACAAGATAGAGGTTGTCGATCACTTTCCACTGTCTTGCTATCTTAGCGTCTTAGGTTGGTATTAATTATACATCATGACTTGTTATCTTCATAATTTTTGTGCCAGTGCCAACATCTTAGTCTCCGTTTACCTTCTTCCTGGAGCAGGTACCAGTGGGCTTACAGCATATGCAGGATTATTTCATATCTGCAAGCCAAAAGAGGGTGATAAGGTCTTTGTATCGACAGCGGCGGGATCAGTCGGCAACCTTGTCGGCCAGTATGCAAAGCTCGCAGGCTGCTATGTTGTTGGATGTGCAGGAACCCAAAAAAAGGTCTTAGCTTTTGAAGTAAAATAATGATTAGTGATGGTTTATTTCTTGCTCCGTCAGTCCATTTGGAAGTCTATTGTAGAAAGCTTTATGCAATTCAATCATAAAAGCATTAATTGATCTAATATTTTGTTTCAACAATTAACCGTGAAATATTGCATTAACCATGAGAGGTATGAAAATCATTAATTGGTCTAATTCTAGGTTGATCTGCTCAAGGAAGAGCTGGGATTTGATGATGCATTCAACTATAAAGAAGAACCTGATCTAAAGTCTGCACTAAAAAGGTCAGAATAAGTTCCAGTATGCATATAGCATAGTGCATATTGATTTATACGAACAGATATCACACTAGCTGTTGTATGCAGGTATTTTCCAGATGGAATAGACATTTACTTTGACAATGTAGGCGGAGAGATCCTTGAAGCTGCAATAGCTAACATGAATGCATTCGGCCGAGTTGCCGCATGTGGTGCCATCTCAGAGTACACAGACAACGAGAAGCAAACCAGAATCGACATGATGGATGTGATATACAAGAGAATTATCATTTCTGGCTACTTGTCTTCTGATTATATGCACATACATCCTGATTTTGTGTCCGTTACCTCTGAGCATCTTCGTCATGGCAGAATGCATGCAGTTGAAGACATCTCCCATGGCATTGAGAATGTTTCCTCAGCCTTCATAGAACTATATGAAGGTCTCAACATTGGAAAGAAATTAGTGCAGATGAGTGAAATCTAAAGGGCAGGAGCAGTACTGAAATTAATCATTGACTTCTGGTTTTATCTTCGGTTTCATGTCGCTTGTCAATGCTCTTGTCCACAGTAATAAAATGTAGGGACAATTAATATCTGCATCGAATAATTGTCCAGATTTCGACCTTCAGTTTAACTAATCATCTGATAATATTAGAGATCTATAGTCTTAATGGAAAGAATGAAGAAAATGATGATGAAGATTTTTAATTAAAAATTTAAGAAGTATTATTTTGTGAAACTTAATTTTATCTCTTATTTCTTGCCTTTTGCGCTGGCCGAGCTAGATGGTGAGCTAGTTGAGGGGGTTGCACTTGTACCCTTGAAAAAATAAAAAAAATTGGTGAGTAGCACCTTAGCGTCGTAGAAGTACACCTTAGAAAAAAAATTTTAAATAATATGATTTATTTTAAAAATAATGAAAAATAAAAGTATATAAAAATACATCAAATTATAAAATGTAACTATCAGTTTTTTTATGATTATAAGCACTTTATTTTAAACGATAAGTAAACGAAATTATAAATGACTGTTAAAAAATATCAAAATAATAGATAATATTCGTATTCAATGAAAATGTTAGATAATTAAGATTTAATAAGATCTAAAATAAATAAATAGCAAAAACTTAAATTAATTTAACAATCCTAGAATAAATGATTGATAGCATTACTGATAAAGTTAGATGAAGCTAGAAATTACTTCAGAGATGAATGAGACATGTGTTATAGTTAATTAAAAAATAATAATATTATAACGTTATAACGTTATAAAGGTTATAATGTTAAAACCAATAACGTTATTATAATTATAATAAAATGTTAATATTATAATATATAAATTAAATAAATTAAATATAAATAAATCAATAAATTTATAATTTAAAATAATAGTCATTAATGAATATAAATTATAAATGATGATTTTATATTTTATTCTTATCTTTCATATATAAATACATAAGAATCACATCATAAAATTATAAGTACCCTTTTTTTTTTTCTTCATTCACTTCTTTTTTTTTAGTATTCTATTCATTTCAATTTTGGACGAACAAGAGACATGCGATTATTAAATATTTAATATTTTATCATAGTATTATATTTAAATATTAAATTTATGTTTCAAAAAATTACAATATACTTTAATAGTGAAAATTAGATATTCAAATAATAATTAAACTTTTTTATAATTGCATTTCATTAATATTATAAGAATTAGTAAGTAATTAAATTATTTAAGTGTTCATGAAAGATTTTCTAATTATAAAAGAGCTCGTATTCACATTTAGCACAAAATTAATCGATTTTTTTTCCAGATTTTAGAACTTATTTCAAGCAATATTTTATTCAAATTTAGTGCAAGAATTTTTATAGTTATTTCAAATTTTAAAAATTATTTAAATGAAATAAAAATAAAATCTTGTCATTTGTTGATACATTATCCTGAGATATAAATTTTGATTTTAAAATTTAATATTTTAAAGTTTATAATTATTTTAGTGATAAATATTTAAGAAGATTATGAATTCTTATGCCTTCTCAATTTCTTACTTTCAAGAGAAAATATATACATGTATTTTGGCATAATAAGTATATATAATAGACATAAGAAAATCTCATTGTTGACCTCTGCATATCTTCCAAAGATTGAACCGAGCGGATCAGGTGAAATCAACAAAAAAAAAAGAATATGATTTCGTTTAAATAAGTCAAAATGTCCTGACCGCAAATGAAATTGATCGAAATATCTTCCATTCATAAAATAAATCACATAAATATGTTCAGAATAATGAAATTGATTAAAAGAGACTCATCATATTGTCTAATGATCACCCAATTGACTAAAAATAATAATTTCATGTATATCAGAATCGGGAGGCTTGACGTCATCTAAATGCACTCCATTCATATAATTGATTGAGCAGATATCACCGAAATATCAAAATCCATCAAACAGGCGATCGATTCTATTAAGCTTATGCAGGTGTCGAGCGAATGAATACACATCACGCGATTCTGATTAAAATCATCTTGATTGACATCAAAATTTTCAGATGACCCTCGATTGTGAAATGGACTGTGCCGTTGTGTCTAAAATATCGAAATTACCTACTATAGATACTCATATATCCCTAAAATATTATGAAATTTATAATAATATCAAAACAATTATTCATAAGTTGCGATGCATGAGATATCATATAAGAGAAAAATATAAGATAAAAATGGCCATAAATAAACTATTCGAAATAAACTATTCAAACTAAGATTAAATTGAATTATCTTATCTCTATCTAAAATGATTATTAAAATCAGACTTATCATTATTATAAGATTTAAATAAATATAATTAAGTTATATATATATATATATATATATATATATATATGTATATATATATATATATATATTAAAAAAAAATCTCTAAGGGCTCATTAATCACGAGAGGAATGCTGTGGGGACTTCCACCTAAGGCTGTAATCGAGCCGAGCCGAGCCGAGTACTTATTGGATTGGACTTGGCTTGGATAAATTATAAGTTGTTCATGTCGCCGAGTTCGAGCAGCGTGGATGTTCAAGCTTGGTTTGCTTAATTTTATCTATGTCAATCAGACTTGGCTTGTTTGAAATAAATGAACAATTATATAATCAAGTTAATGAATAAGATTTAAATGAGTTCTAAAATTTTCTCTAATTTTTGGTTGGATTACTTCCTTAAATCTCATATATAATGAATCATGATCTAAGTCCACACAATATAAAAAATCTAGATTCTTAAAATAAATAAATGAAAAATTCTATGGCGATTTTGACTAAAACATACATAAAATCAAGAGCTATTTAAAATTTTATGATTTATAAATTTATATAAATTTATAAAAAATAAATTTCCATTTTAAAATATAAGCATAGATTATTGTTTAAAATAAATGTGACTTTAAAAAAAACTAAAGACACAAAGTCCTTTTATAAAAAAAAATAAAGACACAATCCCTTTAAAAAATATAAAAATAGATAATTAAATTTGTGTAACATACCTTATTTGCTCTAAATTACAAAGAATTTCTCTCTAAAACAAGACACACGTAAAAAAAAAAATTAATAAATAACTTAATTTAAAAAAAAAACTCAAAATAAAAGAGTGCATACTTGGATATAAAGCATTATATATGGAACAAGTCTATCAATCTCTCCAAATAGAAAAGTGCTTCAAATTCATAAGAGAGTGAAAACATATTGCTATTTTTCTCAAAAAAAAATGTTTAATACTGAAAACACCTATTCATAATGATTCAAAAAACATTCATTGTTCTATTCAAAACTTGACTAAAACATACATAAAATCAAGATTTATTTAAAATTTTATGATGATATAAATTTATAAGAAGTTTGACACACAAATTCATTTTAAAATATAAAGACACTATCAATTATTATTTAAAATAAATATGACTTTTAAAACTAAGAAACACAATACCTTTTTATAAAAAAATAAGGCACACAATCTTTAAAAAATATAAAATAGATAATTAAATTTAGTATACCTTATTATTGCTCCCAAATTACGAATTTCTCTCTAAAACAAGACACCTGTAACAAAAAAAAAAAAAATTAATAAATAACTTAATTTGAAGAAAAAAAACTCAAAAATAAAAGAGTGCATACCTGGATATAAAGCATTATATATGGAACAAGCTTCTATCAACCTCTCCAAATAGAAAAGTGCTTCAAATTCATAAGAGAGTGAAAATATATTGCTATTTTTCTCAAAAAAATGGTTAATCGAAAACACCTATTCATAATGATTCAAAAATATTCATTGTTCTATTCAAAACTTGATAATAGTTATTCCCAAAAATATACAATCATTCATATATTTAGTGGATTAATAGCATGCTATTCTTTACATTGAATGGTTGCAACAAAATTTTATAATATCACCTTCTAAGACTCCTTAAGAAAGATTAATGACTTTGATGTCTTCTTTATCCTTAAATAAAAGCAATTAATATAACTCTTTACTATAAATATATTATCAACTTAAAATAAAATGAACAACATACCATTGATTTTTCTTAATCCCATAATAATTTCTAAACCAATCACTTCCACACATAAGAACTTGATTGTACCGGATGAGCGATATGTATCTATAACTTACCCAAAGACGAAAGTGGACTCGATGCAACAAGTAGTAATATGTATTGATAGCATATCACAAGCCATTTTAGATAGTATTGAAAATTTTAATGTTTTGCTTTCCACCACTCTAAAGCATCAAATTGGTAATGGTCATTACTCTTATCAGGAATATGAACACCATCTTCTAAGTAAACATCAAGTTCAAATTTTACATTCTCATTAGCATCACTCCTAAGATAATTTTCAAATATTTCTTCAGCCTCAAAAGACTTGTCTCTAAAGTGAAACGAAAGTGTTATGCCTAAAGTGACAACAACAACTTCTTCATTCAAGTTGTATTTCCTATGATATTTGAAGCATGTATTTGCATAATCATTATGCAATAGTTGTAGTGACTCAATGGTTGTAACATGCTTAGCTTCATTTGGAGAATAAATTTTAGAAAATGCAAAGTTAACTAACTTCATCTTATTTCTGATCAAGTCGCAAAGAATAAATTAGTTACATTCTCCCCAATATTTGTCAAACTTCTCTTTCATGTTCAAGGCCATCAATCTCATATAATCAACACCATTTATAGAAACTTCATCCAACACATCCTTGATTCTCTAAAGATCAGAAAGAAATAGATTTGAAGTTGGATACTCTGTTCTTATAAATAAAGTTTGCATACTTACAAATAAAAATAAAAAAAAATGTAATGATAGATAAATGAAAGAAGATATTTAATGTAACCTGAAATTATATTTGTAACTTGATTAAATAAACCCAAAAATGAGCAAACATCTTGACTATTCCAATTTTTCTTCACATGGGCAATATGTGTAAGATGGATCTCTATCTTGATAATGAGGAAATACTTCTCTAAACTCAATGCACATGAAAGCATGGCATATGTTGCATTCCATCTAGTGCAATAATCAAGTATTAGCCTCTTGTTAGGAAGTTTAAGTTGCTTTGAAATTTCACTGAACAGATTTAATCTTGTAGTGGAAGTTGAAATATATTTCACACTTTCTCTTATATTATAGATAATATGGCTTATCATAGAAAGGCCATCTTGCACTATGCGATTTAATATGTGTTCACAACATCGTACATGAAATAATTTCCCATTCAATGGAAGCTTCTTTTGAAAGTTTATGCTATCACGCAAAAGCCCAACTGCTTTATCGTTATATGAAGCATTATCCACTGTCACACTAAAAACTTTGCCTTCAATTTCCCACTCTTTCAAACATTTATAAATAGCATCATGAATATCATGTGCTCTATGTGGTGGATTAACATCAACAAAATTTAAAACTCTCTTTTGTAGACACCACTCTTTATCAATAAAATGCCCCGTGATAACCATATATTGAATTTTTTGTCCAGACTTACATAAGTATGTTGTTATGCTTATCATCCCTACTGAACTTAACAAACTTTTCAATCGTTTCTTCTCAATTTCATAACTACTGATATAATCTTGCTTTGCCATTGCACGTGAAATTTTCTCATATTGTGGACTAATAGCCTTCATCAAAATATTAAACACTTCATACTCTGTAAAAGTGAAAGGCAACTCATGCACCATGATCATATGAGATGTAATCTCTAATTTTAGCATGATCATACTTCCAAGTTTGTACGCCACTCACTAGTAAATGTAAGTGTTGATTTTCCCATAGTGATAAGTAGTTGTCCCTTTAAAATTTTTGGACAAGTTTGAAGATGCCTTTTATATTGTCATCCTTATTTTTATTCATGTATAACTTGCAATGATTGCATTGCACTTTCTCAACACCACTTTTTAACTTTACAATAGTGAAGTCTTTCCAAACATCTGAAGTTCTCTTTCTTTTCCTCTTTTCAAAAGGGTTTTCTTGAATATCATCGATAACAAGATCTTCACTTCTTTCAGTGGCACTTATAATAACATTAACATCTATATCTGCTTGAGTCTCATCATGATTTTAACACTAGAAAAAAGGAAAAATAATGATCACTCCAAAAAAAGTCTACTACATCATTATTAAATTAAAATATTTAATACAAAAAAACTATATAAAGGACAAAAAAATGTTATAGGCTCATATAAAAAATGCTTTATTAGTGCCATCATAGGATGAGAGATATTAGGCTTGAATCTTCCAAACCCTAAACTAAAAGAAGAGGTCAGTAAAATATTGAAAATAATGCTCTCAACTTCCAACAAACTAAGATCTACAATAGTAGCCAAATTTGATATATATATATATATATATATATACAAACAAGCTATAATCCAAATTAAAATAAACTTAATCTAGAAGAATATCAAAGACCAAATAGAGCTCACATCAACTAAGTTGCACTAAATGAAGCAAAAAAGATATAATCATTGCCTTTAAAAAAAATCTATCTTTCAGGTTGCCACTTGCTAGTGGCCTTCCAATAAAAGATAGACATTAAATTTAATAAAATGGGAGGGATCCATAACTTTTTTTCTATATCACTTCCATCAATATCTCCATAACTCTTTTTCTATAACAAATAACATAAATTGAAATCCTCAAATAGAATATTTTTGACATAAGTCAAACACAAAATATCCAGTAATATTTGAGTTAACAAATACATGAGAACAACTATCAATAGGCAACAAAATAATAAATCAAAATCAAAGAACGAGAATGCAACAATGCTTACATCATAATATTATGACACTAGCATAGAATCAAGTTGGTATTACTAATATTCCTTGGTGCATTATAAAAATAAAGAAGGGATATGAAGCTAATTGGGAATCACACTCATAAAAAGCAGACAAAAAAAAGAAAGTGAAATAGTAGTTAAAAAATGAAACCCCCTCCAACTATAGCAAGTAGTGGCTATATTATTATAGAAAATTACTATTATGATAGAGTTCTGATGGATATTTAAAGATCTCCAAATCATAATATTGTCAGGACTCAAGAAGAACCTTCCTAAGCCTAGAATCAATCAATGCATAAGAACTCTATTATCAACGCACAAGCATATCAACAAGTGAGGGCATTAGCATACAAGTAAACAGGTGATAGAGCATTAGCACGCAGACAAGCAAGAACTTTATTATCAATCTTAGCTAAGCAAAAATTATTTAATGCCATACCTAAGATGACCAAAGATTAACCGAGAGAGAGACAAAGAACTAACCGGAAGAAGTCAAGAGGGAAAAGACGTTGAAAAGAGAGGCAGGAAGTCGAAGAAGAAGATAGAACGATCGGTTCAAGCCACAGTTTCCTTCAATTTACCTTGTGAATCGACTGAAATTGATAAGAAGATGAGAGAATGTGAAGTCGAAGAGAAGACGAGTGAATGCCTACGGAAGTCGATGCCGAAGCCAAGTTAGGGCTTCAGTGCTTTGCTTCAAGGGACGAACCGATAGAGCTTAGGAGTAAGGGCCTAAATGCTAAAAAGAAATGTGAAATGCAAAATCGAGCCTCGGCACTAGAACGTAAATGAACTGCTTCAATTTGGATGAACCAGACGTAGGGGAGGCATATGATATAAATATATAATTAATATAAATATAATTAATATTATAGTTATCCATTTGGACCATTTCATCATTTATAAATTAAATAAAATAATTTATTAACTTTAATTAAATATTTAAATAATTAATATGAGTTTCTTTTATTTTTTGTGTATTTATCTTATAATTTATAAACTATAATATTAATTATATTTTATAAAATTTAATTAAATATATCATATATTTGTATAGATTATACTAGTAAATTTAATAAATTATAATATTTTTATTAAATATATAATTAAAAAATTATAAGTTATATTTACTTATATTTTAAATATATGAATTATTATCAAATTTAATATCAATTAATTAATAAATTATTTGTCAATAATAAACGAGTATGTCAAACATAAACAATGAAGAGATCATTTCACGTTCGTCATTTAACATCCGAAGTTTTCAAAAAACTGCTCGTTTGTTTGTTTATTAATGAACAAACACGAACGAAGATTAATCGAAGTTCGTAGTTCAACGAGCATCTCATTTACGTTCCTACTTCCACCCGCTCCCTCTCACCTTAGTCTCTCCCTCCTTCTTGCAGACGGACAGCTGAAGCGAATTAATGGCCAGCCTATGCTCCAGTAGGTTTTGTGTGAAAATGTGATATAGTGGGTATCTAAATATGAGAAGTCCTGTCACTATACAGTACAATATTGGGTTATGATTATATATATGTATGTTACTATATCACCTGGATTATTTATGAAAATTTTGACAAAAATTTCAGAATAAGCCTAAAGATCATGTGGCGTTTAAAACAAATATATATAATAATAATAAATTAAGTCTTTTAGCAGTCCTTTCGGCGTGCCATACTATATTTATTATGCATGTTTTCTCCTTTTTTTTTAATATTAAAAAATAAAAAATAAAAAATAAAAATAATAAATGAATCTGAAGCTAGGAAGAAACACTTCCACTAAATTAAGCCTTAAATATCTGTTCAGATGAGCTAGGGGAGGCTCGTCCTCGCTCTCATTTTTATGTAAGCAACTCTTTAAAGGGGGTGTTTGATAATGAATTTATTCAAAATTGAAGTATATAAATCTCTTAAATTCTGTCAAACATATTTTCTGAATTTAGTAAATCCAGGATTTCATAAATCCTGTAATTCACGTAAATCCCAGATTTAGTAAGCCCGAAAGAAGGCTGGGAGCGATGGAAGAAGGAAGATGCGGCTCACGAGCTAGCTTAAGCAGTGAAGATCATACTCATTGGAGGAGGTGACCGCTATCGAAGCTGAAAAATCAGTAGTAGTTCAAGAAAGGCAGAAGGGAGAAATTGCGACGATGGATGTAGCCGACAATGTATATAGTCTCTTTCACGCAATAGCTTTTGCGTAGCTCCTTCCAATGCCTGGACTACTAGTGGTCACCAAGGAGGAAGGAGGAAGGAGGAGGAAGGAGGAGGACGGTCATTTGGTATGACAATGTTAGAGGGCTTAGCATTAGGATAATTAATTTTAACTAATTTAATAGTTATTATTAAATTTTAATTATATTTAACTTACTGTTGACCTCCATGCATGCGCCATGAGTCGAGTCGAGCTCATAAGACAAAATCGATCGATTTGATACTGTGGAGCAAATCAAATGAAATACACTCGACGTCCAAAACTAAAGACCTCGATCGAACAAACATTTGCCATGATTCAAGCCGTTGAGATAGCATATGCATAATTCAACCATAAGACAAGACAAAATTCATCAAGCCACACATATATCGAGGCAAGGAATTGCCAGATGACCTCCGTCTTAAATTGATTGCTGACTTTAAAACATCAAAATCTATCAATGAGACTATTCAATGCGATTCAAGGTCACGCAAATATCGATGAAAGTGAGAGATTTTTTTAAACCAAATCGATTCGACTAATTTCAATCAAAGATGAAACGAGCACTGCGCCCGAATATCGAATAATAATATATATATATATATATATATATATATATATATATATATATATATATATATATATATATATATTATATAATTTTGTCGTAAAATCTATATTGAGATTAATTAAACAATAAAAAAAATTTAATTAATAATACCTATATCCTATCTAGCCCTAACCGTTCCCTCCTGTATTCCTTCAAACCGTAAGCAACTTACAGATTTAACCCAATGCTCGAATTTACTAAGGGGGTGTTTGGCAACGGATTGGATTTATTTTAAGTAGGATTTAGTAAATCAGATAACTGATTTAGTAAATCTAGTTAAATCTGAGTTTTGGTAATGTGATTTATTAAATCGCTAAATCCAAAGATGTTTAGTTATAGGAGGATTTAAGTTTATAATTAAATAATAATATTTTTAAAATATAAAAATAAATAAAAAAAATAAAATATTAAAATTAAAATTCATTATTTAACAAAAATATCAAGTTCATTACAAAATATAAATAAATATTACATTATTTGGATATAAGAAATTTTTTTACTGATATCGATCAATAAAATTGTATAGGACCGCACATGCAATTACAATGTCATGCTTAAAGGAAATTTCACGTGAGTCAGACTCAAATCTTTCTTTCTAAATCTCAAAAGTTCTCCACCACATTCCATGTGGTTTAATGGTTAAACAACTCAGAGGTAGATATCATGAGTCAGACTCTACGATAAATACCAGATAACGAAGTCTAAATCTGAATAACGAAAAGCAATTGTCTGTAGTTGTGTATGACGATTAGGTTGATCATTAGATTGATCATTAGTTTGTTGATATAACATACGGAAGTCTGCTTTTATGTTCTTATACCGTATAATAATAATAGTGTGTGTACTTTATTCCCAATTTTATATTTTAAATTTGATAAATGAGTCATTAAATTTAATATATATATATATATATATATATATATATATATATATATATATATATATATATATATATATATATATATATATATATATATATATATATATAAGGTATAAATTTAAATCTTAGGATCTGCATATTTTTCAGATTAAATATAAAATAATATGTCGATCACTAACATACCAAAAGCAGAAAAGTAAACCGCTACAGTGCCAATATCATGTTGCTTCCCTGTCCTCTTTTCTCTCTCTCTCTTCTCTTGCTCTCTCGTCCAGACACCGCAACCCTCACTTTTACCTTCTCTTCTCGATTTGTTGTTCAACATCCGGAGAGCAACTCGGTTTATGAGAATTATTAGCTTTATCTGAGTAGTAGGGGTAGATTTCACAAAAAAATCGACTTTTCCCATTGCAGGATTTGTGAAGCATGATGAGCTACCAATGCTATTTTTGCTTTTGGAGGACGTAGGGGTGGATATAATAATTAGAGGCGCCAATGCCTTGGGCAGGCCTGGAAGAGCTCTTTCTGTCCACTTCTCTCGCGAACTATCTCGATAGTAAACTATCTTTCTTTGCCTTAACTACCACACTATCTGCACTTCATCTTCTTTTTACAAAACGCACTGTATAATAATCCACGAAAGACGCGGATAGGCTTTTGGCTGGGCTAAGAAATGAACGATCCTTGAAGAAATAGGGGTTCTTGGAAGGGGTTACGACCAATTCGCCATATCGGTTTCTAATGAATCATGGATTTAATAAAGGATTTACCGTAACTGGATTTATTGGATTTGACTAAAGGATTTAGTAAATCCGCACAAGATATTTGGTAGGATTTACGGGATTTAGCTAGTTAAATTCTTGATAAATCCGTTGCCAAACACCCCCCAAGGAATTTAAGGTAAATCGGAGGGGAAATTGGATTTAAGATTCTTCCATCCCCTCACTATTGCAAGTAATCACATTTCCCTCGTCGCCCACGACGTTGCTGCTCACCGTCGCCGTCTCCTATCGCGACACCCACAAGTTAAGGGTATTTGTGAAGGCGAGAAAAAAAAGGAGAGGACTTCAAGCCCATAGAGAGAAATTTGCGGTCGAAGAGAAGATTTTTGGGTTGTCGGTGAGAGGAGGAGATGAGGAACAAGATTGCACGAACAACCCAAGTTTCAGCAACAGAGTATTACCTCCACGATCTCCCTTCCTCGTATAACCTAGTGCTGATTGAAGTCCTTGGATGTGGGCGGTTGTTCAAATCCATTCTCTGTAAGCACGACGAAGGTCTCATCCTTGTTAAGGTCTACTTCAAGCGCGGTGAACCCCTTGATCTCAAGGAGTATGAGAGGAGGCTGTACTGTGCAGCATCCCCACGTCTGGCCATTCCAGTTTTGACTTGAGACAGATAAGACAGCGTACCTTTTTAGACAACACTTCTTCAGCAATCTTCATGATCGGCTAAGCACATGACCCTTATTGAGAAGAAATGACTTGCTTATCAGTTACTTTGTGCAATGAAGCAGAGCCATGACAAGGAAGTTTGCCATGGTGATATCAAGTGTGAGAATGTCCTCGTCTCCTCTTGGAACTGGCTTTACCTTGCAGGCTTTGCTTCTTTCAAGCTCACATACATACCAGATGATGACCCTTCAGATTTCTCATTCTTTTTTGATACTGGTGGAAGGAGGCGTTGTTATCTTGCACCTAAGAGATTTTATGATCATGTTGGTGAGGCTCATAATGTACGAGATGCTCCTTTGAAGAAATCAATGGACCTCTTCTCTGTTGGGTTTGTGGCCGAGTGTTTCAAAGTTATCATATCGGAGGCGCTCAAAAAATTGTTATATGTTAAAATAAAATTTTGACTAAATTTCTAGAAAAAAGAGAATAATCAAGATTCATTTAAAATGAAATCAATCACATCAAAATAAACAATCTAAAATTAAATTTGAATACATATAAATTGCATATATATATTTACTTTCATGCAGGTGATCTAAGACACCACTAATGCTTAATAGGGCTTAGCGGGCATTAAGACTCGACTGTGGTGTGACAAGATATCGTCCGCTACGCTCAATAAAGCATACCGGGTAAGCCAAAATAGTTCCGATGTAGCCCCCTTATTGACCTGACTTTTGGAGTGAACTCTCAGCTTCCTCATCATGGGTCTAAGACTCTTATAGACACTAAGAGTTCTTTAGTTTTAAGAACACTTAACCTAATCTTAGAGACTTAGAAGAGTTAGCCATAGGAATAGGTTGAGCCTTAGGGATTTAGGAGGACTTGCCTATCCTATAGCCCAAACCCAATCCTTACTTCTTTCTTTCAAACCAAACCTCAAATTCAAATTCAAAATCTCAAAATTAGATCCAACTATCCAATGATTGAAATCCATCACCAAATTCAAACTTCAAATCCCTTCCTAAACCCTTTGATTTTATCTTATGGACTTTGCCTTAACCAAATCAAATCAACTCAAAATCCAATTGACTTTCTCAATTATCAAATTCAATCTCAAATCAAATTCCAAATCATAAATCAATTCTAAACTTCAAATGATTGAAACCCATGATTAAGTCTAAATTTCAAAATCTTTCTCTAAGCCATATGACCCACCTTCATATGCTTAGCCAAAACTCCTTCAAACAAACTCAAGCTTGGTTTATTTCTTCATAAATCAATCATTCTTTCATTTATATTCACAAATAAAAATAAAATCCAAATTCAAACCATTCAAATCAAATCAAAATGAATCAAACCAAATGAAGACCCTTCTTAAGCCCCCTATAGACCCACCTCCATAAGCCCAATCAAATCCTGATCTAAATCAACTCAAACATTATTGATTTCCTTATAAATCAATCATTTCTTCATTTATATTCATAAATATAAATGAAACCCACCCTCTAATGACCAAAAATAAATCAAACCAAATCAAAACCCATATTAGCCCTTTTGACCTACATCCCTAAGCTTAATCAAGTTTGCTTCCAAATCACTCCAAATTCAAGTAATTTTCTCATAACCCATTTATATCTTCAATTATATTAACTAATATAAATGAAATATAAATTCAAATGACCAAAATCAAACTCAAATCAAATCAAATTCTTAATTTTAGCCCTTTTAGCCAAACTTTTGAACTCGGCTAAATGAAACCCAAATCAACTCAAAACTCATGAATTTTTTCATGATTTAATCATTCCTTCAATCATTGATCCAAATATAAATATAGACCACCATTATCAAACCAAATCCAAGTCAACCCAAATCAAGCCCAAATTGATCCTTTTGACTTGAAATTGTCATATGAACCTAAACCCATTTGGCTCCAAACCAATTACAATTGGATTTATATTTCAATCTTTAGCTCATATGTGGGTTCAACTAAACTTGAATCAAACCTTGATCAAGCCAATTGACTCATTTAGGCTCACTTGACCTAAAGTGACCTAAAAGATCTTTTTGAGCCAAGTTCTAATCCAACCCAAATTGGATTGAACTAAGAATATCTAAACCTTAATCATGATCAACAATCATCATGGGGTGATCAACCACTTTGAATTGGATCAAACCAAGTTAAACCTAGCCTTTGACTAAGTCAACATTTAGCCCAAATGAAATCCAAACTAGCCAAAATCCATCATATGCCAAATTGATTAAACCATTGACCCAAACTCATTCATAATCAATGATTGAACATGACCAAACCATCAATTGAGCCAAACCAAGCCTAATTGGCCACTTGACCTAAGTTGGCTCAAATTGGCCTAAAAAGTCAAAATGGGTCAAATCATGATTTAATCTAATTTGATTGCAACCAATGGCTCAAGCTCATTCCAAATCACTTATTGAACTTGACCAAAGCTATGATTGAGCCCAAGTTGACCAATTGGTCAACTTGACCCAACCTAGCCCGAATTGACCTAAAAGGTCAAATTGACCAAAATTCAAATTAATTCCAAATTAAACCAAATCATTTTTTAATCAACCAATTGAACTTGACTCAACACCTAACCCAACCCAATTTGGTCAAATTGGTCAAATTGACCAATTTGACCCTTTTGAATCCAAATGAGTCAAATCCAAACCTAGACCAAACCAATCCAAATTAGTTGAACCAAAACATCCCAAATCATCATATAAACCTAACCCAAGCCTTTGTTTGACCCAATTTGACCAATTAGTCAACCCAACCCAACCCAACCCATCCCAAATGAAACCCATTTGACCAATCCAAACAAAACCACTCAAATCCAACTTAGGTGATCTTGTGGATGGCTAACTCCTTAATTCACTAAAGCCCTAAGACCTCCCAAAAGCTGGGGCCTCACCAAGAGGATTAGCCATCAAACCATAAGATTTAAACCTTAAAACCATTGGATCCAAGTCAAAGTCAACTTGCCCATCCCCATGGAAGCTTATTAACACTCTATGGAACCTTCTCCTGACGCACCTAGCCAACCTAACTCTCCCTAGGTCGGCTAAGGACCTTTGGGAGGTGAGTTGACTCACATCCAACCCAAACCTAGCACCCATTAGATCCAAACCTTTGCATCCTTGCACATTGGGTCCGTGACAGTCTGCCATCATTCCTCCCATCCCTAGCGTGGCTCCCTGACTTGATGGAGACAAGTCCGACAGCTGGATGGTGGCGAGTCAGTGCAAATCATGTGCACATTGCCATCCATCCATGATGAGAAATTTAGGGGTATACCCCCTCAATTCAAGCACAATTTCATGCACATTTACATTGTGAGCCCTATGAAGTGAATTCTAAAGCCCTTAGAGTGTTTCCAAGGATCCCCAAGCCCTCTTCATTTGCCATTGTCCATTCAGCAAAGCCGAAATAGGGCATCCCAATCCCAAGCAATACTCCCTCTCCACTCAATCAAATTTCAATTCCTCTTAGCCACACCATCACCATACCCTATCGAAGCCAACCGAACTGATTTCCAAGCTTCCAAGCCATGGGGGGAGTGAGTTCGACGAGGTGCCCTGCGTGTGTGGATTGGTCAACCAGCATCCCACACCAAATCAAGCTCAATGTTTCAATGGGGCCTCGCTCACCAGCGGTTACCTCCATGTTGCACCGCTGACATTAGCTCCGGTGAGATAATTTCTCAAACCGAGCCTTGTATGGAAAAGTGGTTGGTCCTTTGTGAAGTAAATTCAAATTTCATGGAAAATTGATCATTGGATGTGTGATGTCTCCCTTCCCCGGCGTGGAAGAATTTGAGACCCGAGCTCGTGAGACGAGGAAGATGGACGACATCCGTATCGACACAATGGATAGATCATGCCCATCTCGCATGATTGTGATGAACACTGATCAAATCCCATGGTAGCTCTCGATTCCTTTCTAAACCGGATATCAAATCCCAATCTTAGATCGACGGTCCATGAGAAAGCGCATTCCACCATGAGTCAAGCGTGATGTGAATACTTAAATAGCCAATCCCGTCACGCCACGTGGTCCAACGGGATTAAGGCTTTAATTTGGGCTAATTAATTAGTTTTTAATCCTGATTCTAAAATCATAATTAATTGTAGAAAAAAAAATTTAGGCTTATTTTGAAGATATTTCAAAGTAGAATCTGAGAAAATTATAATTAATTGATTTTGAACAGTGATTTTGGCTTAATTAAAGTTTTATCAAAAATCTAATTAGCTTAATTACACTTTAATTAAGCACTCAATTAATCTCAAATTTTTTATGGATGTTTAGGAGGATGATATCTGCCTCCTTTATTTTTTCTGGGATTTTATTGTTTGCTTAATTAGGGAAATCACTTGATTAAGCCCTAATCACTATCTTAATCCAATTAATCATAATTAATGAATGAACAGTAACTTGATTAATCATTTAAACATAATCACCTCTCTTGAACAGTAAGATAACTTAGGGAATATGATTGGGGATACTTTTCCTAATTCATTTGCTAAGTATTCTTTATCTTTAAAAATCAAACTAATTAATGGTTAATGGAATGATTAATTGATTAATTAAGTGATTAATCTTCAAAATAAGAAAATAAAAATCTAATTAAATGTTTAAAATGATTTAGGGATTATGATTGAGACCTTGCCTTTGATCCTTTCCCCTAAGTCAATTTCATCATTCAAATTAAAACATAACCAAAGTGTTTAATCAATTAATTAAAGGCTTAATGAAATTAAAATTAAGAATTAATTCATCCACACCTAAGCAACCTTTAATTGATCTTGGGTAGCTCCTTGGGTGTTCAATAACCCAAGGTGAGAGATAATGAAATTATGGTTGGCTCACATGTATGAGAAAATCATAAAAGTAATTAAGTGAGATCCCTTAAGCTTAATTAACTATTAATTATAAGCTAATTGTATTAGGCCCCTTTCATTTCTTAGGAGTATTGCAAATTTACTTTTCATGTGGTTACATATTATTTTGGCTTATTATTAATTAACTTAAGTTGATATAGGTAAGGGTTAATTAATTCATTTAATTCATATCTTAACCTAATTAAAATATAAAATAACTCAAATATTCTTCATTAAACCAAATTAATTCACTCATGTTGAATTGGGCTAGGATTAGCAAACCACTCTCATATTTCCTAAATCAAATCAAACTCAAAGTTGAAAATGTCTTTAAAGAATTTTGGTTTATTTTAAATAGCCTTATTTAATGTGATTGTATTTAGAATTAATTGAGGTGAATGAAATCATGTGCTTACATTCATTTATTTATTTCCAATCATGCTAAATATTGCTTGCCATATGAAATCATGCATTCATTTCTTTTGAAAATTAATTGAATAAAATGTTTTCTTTTATGTCAAATTGTATGTGTTGACTTAAATTAAAAATATGAGTGGCTATTATCACTATTAAATCCAAAATTATTTTCAAAACCTATAAATCCATTATTATAAATGAAATAATGTTAATCACAAATATCTATAAGCTTGCATGTGATAGCAATATAAGATATGCAATATGAAGTTCTCTTTCCCTATCTTAACATGGATTCACATAGGATTTGCAAGTGTATAGTTCATTTGAAAAGAGCTCAACATTTATCTAAATCTATCCCTATGCGTCTCCAGTTAAGACTTAGGAAGAATTTCATATCACATAATCAAATCAAACATAATTTCTTGCATGATTCCCTATTCATGTGGTTCTTTTTGTACATTCAAATGTATTTGAGAAAAATAGTATATTAGTCTGGACATCCCGGGGCTGTGAGACTTTAAGTAGCCCTAAGTAGGTCTTGTACCTTACACCCCTAGTGTAGAAAATAATGGTGCCGTACTTACTTAAAACTCTTATGCATATGCATATATGATGTGGCCAATGAATAAAGAATCATAAATCAAATAAATCAAGTAAAATCTTTTGCATGGATTTTCCTATCCTTATAGTTATTCATACATTTACATGTATCTAAGAAAAGTGATATATTAATCTGGACATCTCGGGGCTGCGAGGCTTTATGTAGCCCTAAGTTGGTCTTGTACTTTACGCCCATGGTGTAGAAAATAATGATGCCATACTCATTTAAAACTTTTATATATGTGAATGTGTATTTAGCTAATGGATGAAAAATCCTTCTTTTCTACATAATAAAGGCATGCATTCATAATTCAATCAACAAATGAAATATTCAAATTTCTAAATACACTTCTTTGCATTCATCATCAAAGTGTGATAAGATTTACATTGCATGTATATGTATGCTTAGGACTATTCATATACATGATATACATGATGAAAAGAAATGAATGAATATGTATTATGTGATAGTAATCCATTCTAATTAATCTTAAGATGCCTTTCTTGTTGATTAGGGTTATTTAGAATGAACCTAAACTTAGGATTAATTAAAACACATAATAAACCATTCACTAAAGGAAATTCATTAATTAACTTACCTTAGAAATGGCTTAAGCTAGGGATAAAAGAGAGATTTCCTCTCTTTCTTCTCTTTATAACACTTACTTGCTAAGTGTAGGCTATATAAAATAAAATAAAATACTAAGTAAAATCTTCAAATCAACTAAACCACTTAAAGAGAAATCAACCCTTTATAAATGAAATCCCTCACACTTAGCAAATCATAACTCTAAAGCTTAGTTAGGACAGACCACACAAGCTTTAACACATGCACATTAGACTAAGTCACCATTTCTAGTTTTATGTTAGGGTGGTACATGATTTGATGAATGTTTAGTTTTATGATGCATTATTTTAGGCTGGATGTTAGGGTGTATGTGTGTAGTTTGGATATTAGGTCAACATTAACCTAATCATGTTTTATGCAGGGGGTCATACTTAAGGGCCCACTGTAATAAAAATATAAACACTTTTTTTACTGTGAAAGTTGCTTAGCCCCTAAGCATAGCCCAAGTTAGGACAGGTGGACTTGGTTACCAATGTGTGGGTTACTAAGTCCAAATTATTCATATAACTGCTTGGGTTGTATATTGTGTTTAGCTAACACTTATTTTGCAGGTGTAGCTAGATTTACTTTCCTTCTCTTTTAATGTAATTTTGCATTAGGATTAGGATAAGTGTTATAGGGGATTAGGATGAATATCGATTATAAGATCAAGTTTTATACACCATGTGATGCCTTTGGAGCAAACAACAACCCAATCAAGCCAAAAGAAAGAAATAAAACAAATCAAAAATGAAGAAATGAAAGATTAAGAGTGAAGAATGGAAGATAAAAAATGAAGACCCCATAACACTTATCATTTTATAATTATAATTATTATTTCATTATACCGGGATGTATAAGGGTAGAGAGTCGCCACATTTCTTTTGTCAGATGACTGCACTGACGATCGGTCTTTTATTCTTTTCTGATAGCTTTATAAAATTATTTGATATTTTGTTTAGCTTGTGCATTAGAAATAACATGTCTTTTCATAATTTCTTTATGATTGGTGATTATTGTGTGACTGATGCTCGTTCTTAAGATAAAAAATAAATTTTCTATCCCACTAATAACTCATAACTAAAATTTTGAAATATCTCATAACCTCTCATAAAAGCCTAGGAATTAAATCAAGATAATAAAAATATTTAGCAACCCCTTAGCTGGATGATTATATGTATAATATCATGAATGCCATATTCTTCCACTCTTGTTAAGAGAGGGCTTCCATCTGTGCCAGAGAATAAACTTAACTTGTAAGAGCATTTGATGGAAGAACACCTCTTTCTATTTCGATTTGGCCCATAATCAATTTCACATGCATTTTGACATACAAAAATCCAAAAATCAAAATAAAACTTGACAAAATTTGCATTATATTTAAGTCATTATTCATGCCCTTCATGATCTAGTCTCTTAGGGAGTGGGTTTAAGGACTTAGTTTCTCTTCTAAATAAATAACAATCTAACCATCTTGCAAAGCATATGACTTACCTACATGGATTTAAAGCATATGAGGAGTTAGCTGGTTGCCACTCTAGGCAGTAATAAATCCAGTAGTCGAGTGGCTTACCCTCTCTTATGGAGGTAAACCATATACTTACTTTCACCTTAAATTTAGGTTATGCTTTGGACCTCGCCAAAGCTCCCTAGATTTAGGATCTGAGATTGTTGTTTCCCTTTGCAGGCTACAAGTATAAATCCTCACCTCTTAGGCATTTCCATAATCTTGTATTGTGGAATTATAAGTCCTAGATTTTTAATAAAAATTCAACTCAAATAAATAAATCTCCTCAATTTCAAATACATAAAGCTCAATCATAGGATAGATTGGAGTGCTCATTAGGTCTCCTAGTATCATGAGCACTCCCTACTCATTTCCTTTGGTTTTGATAATAACTCTCCCATTTTGATGTCTCCCATTTGATTTTCTAAAATACAACAAATCCTTTGATAGTCATATTTTTGAATTCTTTGGAGACAACAATTGGCTACTTTAATCGAGAGTATTCTTAAGGGATTCACTTTCCTTAAGATGTAATTAACTATGGAGGCTTTCCTTCATAGGGAACTTAATGAACCCGATTTAAAGAAACCCCGCTACTTTCCATGTAAAGTGGGAAAATCTCTGTATATTCAAGACCCATCATGCCTTGGGTCCTTATTAGGTGATTAGTCCATTATAGTAGTGACTTCTGTCTCTAGAGATAGTATACTATTCCTTAATGTAGTACCCGATCACCTGAATAAGTACATCCTCGAATCTGCATGGTGTCCCCTCACATATACACCACAAAATGCACCAAACCAAAAAAAAAAAAATAAATAAACACCACACATTTTTTTGCCGACTCCGCTGGGGATGGTTCCTCTCTCTATCTCTTGTAGATGATTGTTGTCTCCAAGCATCGATAGTGGACTTGCATTTCATGTGAGTCCGAGACTATCTTTCCTTCTGTTGGCACTTAGCTTATTTCATTCTTAAGCAAGTTAGCTAACATCCTTTAGATTTTAGGACCTCACTCCGTGTAGGTCTTGAAACCCCAATTGGGTTCCCCAATAGGTAAAGAACTAGATTTATCAATAAAGGGTAGATAATAAAAATTTAGAACCTCCTCACCACTAGCTTGTTGAGGCAAGGTTCATCATAAAATTTAAAGAAAAATAATTTCTTTCACAAAATGACACTTTCCAAAAGCACCTTTCAAAAAATTCACAAAATCACAAAATCAAAACCCCTCTATTTAACGATCCCTATAATTGCTACATGGAGGTTCTTTTCAATAACACATTCTTGAAAAATAATCATGCCCATTCAACATACTCAAAATTATTGAATGAGGAATCCATTTTTTAAATAAATTGAAACTTCATCTAACAAATTTCACAGATGTTGGAGTTGAAGCTTCCCTCTTTGCAAGAGAAAATCATGTCATGTTTGATTCCCACTTAACATATCCAAACTTGTTAAGTGAGAATCTTTATTTGAATCAAACATAAAATTTGACTTTCACTTAACAATTTCAATTTGTTAAGTGGGGATCTCATTTTCAAAATATAAAATTTGACTTTCACTTAACAATTTCAATTTGTTAAGTGAGGGTCTTATTTTCAAAACATAAATTTGACCTTCACTTAACATATTCAATTTGTTAAGTGGGGGGTCTCTTTTTCAAAACATAAATTTGGCTTTCACTTAATAATTTTAATTTGTTAAGTGGGGGTGTTGACCTCATTTTTAGGATGAGCTCTGAACCTCTCCATCTTAGACATAGGAATTCTCTTAGACACTAAGAGTTTCTTTAGTTTTAAGACACTTCTAATGATTAGGTGAACACTCAACCTAACCCTAGAGACTTAGAAGCGTTAGCCATAGGAATAGGTCATGCTTTAGGAGTGTTAGGAAAACTTGCCTATCCCGTAGTTTGAACCAAATCCTTACTTCCTTCTTTCAAGTCAAACTCAAACCAAACTTCAAATCAAACCAACTTCAAACTCAACTCAATTCCAACTTAATTGATTTTCTCAAACCTTAAATCAATTCCAATTGGTTTTCTCAAATCATGAATCAATTCCAAATGATTGAAGCCCATGATTGAAACTCATGATTGAATTCCAAATTCCAAAATCTTTCCTAAGCCATCTTGATTTCATCTTATGGACTTAGTTCAAATCAAATCCAAATCAAATTAAATTCAAGAAATTTTCTCATAACCCATTTATATTCACAAATATAAATGAAATATAAATTCAAATATCCAAAAATCAATTCAAAACTCAAATCCAAATTCAACCAAAATTCAACCTAAGCCTTTCAAGTCAAATTCTTAAACTTAACCAAATCAAACTCAAATCAAGCCAAACTCTTGATTTTTTTTCTTCATGATTCAATTAATACTTCAATCATGAATCCAAATATAAACACAAACTTCAATCATCAAATCAAAACAAAATTTTAAAAAAAATCAAACCCAAATCAAGCTCATGTTCACCATTTTGAACTTGAAATTGTCAAATGAATCAAAACCCATTTGACTTTAAACCACTTGCAAATGGATTTATATTTCAATCATAAGTCCATATGTAAGTTCAATCAAACTCAAATCAAGCTTTGACCAAGCCATTTGCCCAACTTAGGCCCACTTGACCCAAAGTGACCTAAAGTTTCCTTTTGAGCCAAATTCTAATCCTACCCAAATTAGATTGAACTAAGCCCAACTAAGCCTCACATTGTGAGCAACAATCATCATGATGATCAATCACTCAAATTGGTCAAACTAAGTCAAACCTAAGGGTTGACCAAGTCAACACTTAGCCAAAATGAAACCTAAACTAGCTAAAATCCACCATATGATAAATTGATTGAAACCATTGATCAAAACCAATTCATGATCAATGTTTGAACTTGACCAAGTCATCATTTGAGCTAACCAAATCTATTTTCACTTAACAAGTTGACCAAAGTCAAATTGGGTCAAAACTTGATCTAAGCCAAATTGGTTATAACCAATGGGTCAAATTCATTCTAAACCACTTGTTGAACTTGACCAAAGCCTTAATTGGCCAACTAGACCCAACCTAGACCATTTGGCCATGAACCTAACTTGACCTAAAAGGTCAAATTGAGCCAAAATCAAATCAAACCAAAATTGATTGGAAAAAAAGCTACCAAATCATTTCAAATGACCAACCAATCCTAAACCAACCCATGACCTAACCCAAATAGGTCAAATGGGTCAAATTGGTCAACTTGACCCATTTGACATAAATGAAATCAAATGAACCAAAACCAAATATAAACCAAATTGAACCAAACCAATGATGCTAAATATTTCAAATGGTCATATGAACTTGACCCAACCTTGGTTTGACCAATTTGACAATCAACAACTTGACTAAGTTGACCCATTTTGACCTAAATGGGTCAACATGAGTTAAATGATATCAAATCAATTCCAAATTCATTAAAACTTGGCCAAAACCATTTTTAAATCATTCCAACCCAAACTGAAATCCAAGCTAAATGACCATTTTACCCCTAGGTCAAGGGGTAACCTATGGACAATTCTACTTGGAATTTGGTCATATCCTTTTCATGGCCACGACACCTTCTTAGTGGACCAAGTTGACACTAGTGAGTGTGGTGCACATGACCCAATGGGTTTGGGTCAGCCAAACCCAACCCAATGGCCAAACCAACCACCCACTTGGAAATGAGCATGGGAATCACTCCTCCACCTCATTTAGCACATGGAAACTTCTCCACTACATCCCAATGGCCAAACCAACCACATGACATCCAAAATGGCCTAACTAACTCAACCCTTGTGATCAATTTGATCAAAATGGCATAGGGAAGCTCGACCATCCGATCCTTCTAGGGGGTGATATTCTCCCCCTAATTTCATTTCATTTTCACACACTCATACTTGATTGAGCTATAAGAAGCCAGAGCAAGCAATCCCAAGCTCCTCCAAGCTTTCCAGAGCTAATTCAATTTTTCCATTCTCGGTTTCTTCAAAATTGAAAATAGGGGAGGTAGCAAGATTTTCAATCTCATCCAATACCCAAATTCAGCTCAATTCCTCCTTCAAGCACCTTGAGGGGACCCAATCGAGCTCACCCAAGTCTTCATCCAAGCTCTCAAGCCACAAGAAGGGAGAGTTTGATCAAGGCCACAAGCAACTGAAGCCCACCATGGTACATAGTAAGATCCACTCAACCTCAAGCCCTCAAATCTTTAACAGTGCTTCATCTCCACTAGATGAAGTTACCTCGACGATTAGGAGCACCGGTGATAGCCTTCGGTGAGGTATGCCTTCAAACCGAGCTTAAGTGTAGGAGTTCTTGGTCCTTTGTGAAAGAAACTTTCACCCCATGTGAAATTGGTTGTTGGATCTTCTTGTGTTTGCTCCTAGATCGTGTGAGTAAAATTTGAGCTCAATCAGAGCTCAATCGAGCTCAGATCAAGCCATAAGGAGTGGATGGTTGCCCTCTCCTACAGGCGAGCTCAGTGACGGATCATGGACCATCCATCCACACATTTTGGATGGATGGTCCTAATTAAGCCATGTAGGATCCTCTAATTTATCCTATTAGAACCACGTGTTTAATCCAGACCATCTAATCTTTGATCGGACGGTCGAGGAGAAAGTGCGTAGTGCCGCCGGTTGACGTGATATTGGATGTGACTACTTAAAATAGTGAATCCTGTCGTGCCACGTGGAAAGCGCGTGCCACGTTAGCGGTCCACATGGCGTCGACGGGATTAACTATATAATTAGGCTATTTAATTAGGTTTTAATCACTAAAACTTTAAAATTACCTAACTCAATGTAGAAAAATAAAAAAAAAATAAAATAAAATGCATTGTGAAGATAATTCAAAGGGAAATTCATTAAAATTATTTCCAATTTATTTTGAGCAATTATTTTTCCTTAATTTGGGTTTTGGTGAAAACTTAATAAGCTTAATTAATCCCTAATTACTTCATTAATTCATTTCAAATTTCTCAGATGCATTTACTGTGATGACCTCTGTCTCCCCTAATTTTCTTGGAATTTATTGATGAGTCAATAAGAAAAATCAATTAATGAATCCTTAATGACTCTCTTAATATAATTAAGCTTAAATAAGCATGTGAACAATAGTTTAATCCCTTGATTAAGTTAATTAAACTTTGTTTAAGTGAAGAGGAGGTTTATGGAATGGGTTTGGGGGTATTTTCCCAAAGTTATTCCCTAAACCCCCTTCCTTCCTTAATCTAAATTTAATTAAGGGCTAATCCGCTAATGACCTACTTAATTAACTTGGTAAAAATTTTCAAAACATTCCAGAACTCAATCAATCCTTTTTTGGTAGATGCTTAGGTGTTCAATAACCTAAGTGAACATAAGGAAATCAAATCTAACCCATATGTATGAGAAGGGTTATGAAAGTACTTAAATTAAACCCTTTAGCTTAGTTAATCACTAATTGTGAGCCAATTGCATTAGGCCCTTTCTTTCTTAGGTGCACTACTGATTTAAATTTCTTATGGTTTTATGTCATACATTGGCTCATAATTATTTGGTTAAATATATTAAAGTGGTGTAGGTAAGGGGTAATTAATGAACTTAATTTACACCTTAACCTAACCAAAATATAAAATCCACTTAATGATTCTAAAAATTAAACTAAATCAATACACACATGTGGGAAATGGGTTAGGACCAAAAAACTTTTCACATTTCTAAAACTAAATCAAATCAAATTCAAACAAAAATTAAAGCTCTCTTTAAACAATTTTGATTTTCCTTAAATGATCTTATTTCATAGGATTGTCTTAGAATTAATTAGGATGAATAAAATTACATGCTTGCATCACTTTATCTCTTTCCAAGTATGTTAAATGTTCTTGCCATGTGAACCATGCATTCATTCTTTTGAAAAATCAAATTTAAAATAAAATATTTTCTTTATGTCAAATTGCATGTTTTTGGCTAAAGTAAGAATATGAGTGGCTATTATCACTACTAAATCCAAAATTATTTTTAAAATTTATAAATCAAACATTACAGCTAAAAGGTATGCTACTTATAATTATTTATGAGCTTGCATGTGAGTATAATATAAAGATGTGCATTATGTAACTTTCCTTCTCTTCTCTTTTAACATAGTTTTGAATAGGGTTCGCAAAGTGTATAGTTCATTTGAAAAGAACATAACACTTGTTTAAAATCCATTCCTATTCACTCCTATGTCATCAATCAAGAAGGATATTCATGCTTGCACATATAAATTAAACAACCAACAAATCAAACAAACAAACATAAACTTTTTGCATAATTCTTCATCCATTTCATTTGATTTTGTACATGTACTTGTACTTAAGAAAAGTGGTATATTAGTCTGGACATCCCAGGGTTGTGAGGCTTTAAGTAGCCCTAATAAGGACTTGTGCCTTATACCCTTGGTGTAGAACAATGGCATCGTACTCACTTCATTTGAATAATGGATAAAAGAATTCCTCTCTTTTCTACTTAACAAAATCATGCATCATAAAGCATTCAAATTTTCTTAAGTAACATCCCTTAGTATTCATCATCAAGGTTTGCATTCAAATTTTTATTAAGAGATTTGCTGGAGCTCAGCAAAGGGTAACTTTGGGCAATCTCATCATGGCTCAACAACACCCCGGTGAGTTCTTCATTGATTATATTCTTAGATGGCATAATTTAAGCATGAAATGCGAACCGCAGATGTTTGAACAATATGCTATTGAAATTCTACTAAAGAATATTCATGGCCCGATTTTCTTCATGCTTAAAGGTTTCACCATTAAGATATTTGAGAAGTTAATCAACAAGGTGGCTAGCCTACAAGGATGGGCTAAACAGTTTTCTTTTCAAGATCAATCATCAAAGCCATAAAGCCTATATGAAAAGAAGCTATGTAAAGATTGATAAAAAACAACGGCCGAGATCGTATGAGAGACCTCGAGTTCCACAACCATCACATCCACCTCCTTTACCACCACCTAGGCCATCCTATCGGCCACCGTAGCAGTTTCCACGCCTTCACGCTCCTCCTCACCATACTCAGTGGTACACATACCGCCCAGGTAGCTATCATCTACCTACTTTTGGATAAATTAAACAAAACTTATTCATTTAAGAGGGAGGTAGTTAAGAAAATCTTTAAGAACGTCTTTAAGAAACTTGATTTTCAGCTACCCGAGCCTAGGAAACTAGAGGAAGTGGGCAAGAGTAGTGATCTTAACTTTTGGCCCTACCACCGCATGCTAGACCATATTTTAGAGGATTGCTTTACATTTAAGGATTGGCTTGAGCATAGCTACAAGTCGGGCACTATAATTATCCTTAAGAAATATCTAGTGGAACAACCATCTAGTTCTATTAGGGTAATCCTTGGGGATACATGCAATCCTCTTAAAATAAAAGAAGGTTGGGATATCTCTTTATCCCGAACCTCTAAAAAGATTATTTCTAAAATCAAGAAACTTTCGTTACAGGTGCCTGAAGCAACTCGAACCTCCAACATCAAGGAAGGTTCACAAGTTACCAAAGACAACTTGGGGAAAGTAGTGAGAGAACTCATACTTGCATAGGATAGCCAAGTAGCACAACCACCGACCGAGTTTGACCTCCATTCCACCGTTATAGCTACTACTTTAGCCGACATTCCTACTTCATCTAGCTCTTCTTCTAGTAGAAATCTTGTATCGATGGATGAGGGCATCAAAACCCTCACCCCATTTACTTTACTAGATTTCTAGTATGTGCCTCCTTTTAAATCTAAGAAATTGAGGAATAAAGCTAGTTTGAATTACATCTATGCCACTTCTGATGGGTAATCTGATTCTACTCTTTTAAAAAAACTCTTCAAGTCTTAATAATTATAACAACTTTGATCATCCTCTATCTGATTCAAAAATGGACTTTCCTTTTCTGAATACTATGGGTTCACCTCTTGAGATAGGCTTGGAATCATCTGATTTCGAGGGTCCTATAGGAGAGGGTATGCCTATGGGTGAACCTTCCACTAACCCACCATAAGAGGTCACCAGTTAACCTCCATAGTGGCAAGGTTCCCTCCTAGGGCAAAGACCTCAAGATAAGGGAAAATAAGGCATTGTTACCAACGAGCAAGAAGCCCCTCCACAGGATGCTCCACCCATGGATATGCTTATGGAGGATTAGCCCAAAATTGATTATAATGTCCTCGCTCACCTAAGAAAGTTGTCAGCTAAACTAAGTATATATGATGCCCTTGTCTTATCCAAAGAGATGAGGGAATTATTAATCAAGGCTCTTCTTGATCGAGAGATATGCTTAGCTCAGCTGACCACTATTGGAGAGGAGACACATTATTCATGAGAAGCCTAAGGAGTCACATTCACCGATAAAGACCTTCTTCTGGGGGACATGGAGCACAACCGTCCCCTCTACATCACAATGGATATGGATAGATTCAAACTTTCTAGGGTTTTAGTTGATCTAGGTGCATTGGTGAACATTATGAGCCTAAAAACCCTTGGCTATTTGAGGATTGACATCTCTAAGCTCCGAGGAGATCAGATGATGTTGAGAGGATTCAACGAACTAGGCGAGAGGGCTTTAGACTCAATAGTATTACCTTTGGAAATAGGCAACTAGAAGACTGAAGCCAAGTTCTATATAATTGATTCGAATACATCTTTCACTACTTTGCTCGGTAGGCATTGGATACAATAGAACAAGATGATTCCATCCTCCCTTATCAGTGCATCAAGTTTTAAAGAGATGGAATCTAATACTGTGTCCAAGGAGATGAAAAACCATTTTCAGTTAGAGAGGTCGAGATATATGAAGATGCAACCTACTATCTTCCTCGAAACCAAAATGTCTATTCTTGTGAACTTGGCCAAAATTCAAATAGAAAAGATAAAGGAAAAGAAGAAAAAAAAAGAAAAAGAAAAAGAAAAGAAAAAGGAAAGTACAAGTGAGCGAGAAAGGGATGCCAAGGAAGAGGTAGAGCCGCATGATACATTCCACCCATAGTTCATTCCACTGCATGGAAATATGGGTAGGATGACTCGACCTCCACCAGGCAGAGGCAGAGGCAGACACAGAGGCAATTCCATAGGTGGAAGACCTAGTTGTGGCCAACAGGTTATGTTCCACAAGAGTACTCCATATTCACATAAACTTAGAATCTAGAGGATGAGTCTCATGTGATTACCACACCCCAACCCTCTCTCGGTTTCATTGAAGGTGACACTTGAGCCGATAGTGATGAAGACCACCTCCAAGAAAAGCATAATGTATTCAATCATGTAAAACCATTAGGCGGAGTTGGGAACTTTAACCCTCACTTTCTTCTCAAAAAAGTTGAAGGTTAGTAGTTAAGGAAGCCCCTAGATCTTCCATGGTTGTCAAGCCAAAGAGATTCCTATTGGGATCATCATCCTCAAGTCTAGAAGCTGATGTAGAACTTGAGGATAGTACATATAAAGATTTAATGAAATTACCTTTTGATTGGTACTTGCCTTGTGTTCATAATCTTGCAAAGAAAGGTTTGATTCCTAATACATGGTCCGGGCACAGGTCAGAGTATTTCAAGAAGCTATGGAACAACAACGGCAAAGATGCACAATCAAGATAAGGACTAGAATTCAGTATAGTGGATCCAGTCGACAAGGATGGTTACTGTTTAGTTGTCACCAATCATCTTGAGTCTGACAGGATCTTCTCAAATCACACTAACTCTTATGATGAGGTATGTATAAAAAATTCAGATGATCCTGATGATCTTCAAATCAAAGATGCACCTCCAAAATTTGAAGAGAAATCCATTCAACTATTGACAAGCTTAAAGAAATCAACCTCGTGACGTAAGAAGATCCATACATGCATCTTTATTGAATGAAGAAGAAACCAATGACTTATTTAGGCTATTGACTTAGTTTAAGGACTGCTTTACATGGAGCTATGAAGAAATGCCTAGATTATCTCCTGATGTCGCAGTCCACAAACTAGCAATAAACCATAATGCTAACCTTATCAGGTAAGCTCCTAGACGCATCGATTAGAAATCGAACAATATGTCATTTTTGAAGTCAAGAAACTGATCGATGCTGGTTTTATCATGGAAGATAAATACCCTACTTGGTTAGCCATTGTCGTGCCAGTTAAGGAAAAGAATAGCCAAATTCACATATGCAGTGGACTTAAATAAGGCATGTCCTAAGGATGAATTTCCACTTCATATATCAGAATTAATGGTGGATATCGCCTCATATCATGCAGTATTCTCCTTTATGGATGGGTCAACTGGTTACAACCAAATCAAGATGGCCCCCGAAGATGAAAGAAATACTATTGTTCGAACCCCGATCAGAATCTATTGTTATAAGGTCATGCCTTTCAGCCTTTAAAATACAGATGTTATATACCAGTGGGCCATGACTTAGATCTTCTATGAACTCATTTATCATCATGTTGAATGCTATGTTGATGATCTAGTAGTCAAAACAAAGATAAAGAAGACTATCTCTTTGACTTGAGAGTAGTTTTGAATAGTTAAGATAATCAATCTCAAATGAATTCTCAAGTGTGCAGAGTAGCTTTAGAGAAGTTCTTTGTTGTCCGACAAGGAATAGAGATAGACCCAAAAAAGATCAAAGCTATCTTAGAAATGACACCCCTAAAAGTCTAACTCAACTCAGATCTTTCCAAGGGAAGTTGGCGTATCTAAGATGCTTTATCTCCAATCTATTGGGAAGATGCAAGCCATTTTCAACACTTGTCAAAAAGGATGCTAAGGTCAAGTAGGATGACAAATTCCAGCATACTTTTGAAGACATCAAATAATATTTAGTGAAGCTTTCTAGCCTATCTCGCAAGCCACTTATCCTCTACACCGCATTAGATGACTCCCTGCTTTATTGGCCCAAACCAATGATAAGAGAATGTGAATACTCTACTACCATCATCGATCCTCAAGAAACTACCCTATTGAGAAACATTGCCTAGCTTTAATCTTTACATCCTAAATGCTATGACAGTATATAGTTTCTCATAAGGTAAACGTGATTTCAAGAATCAATCCACTGTAGTATCTCATGACACGGCTGACGTTAACTGGATGGTTGGCACGTTGGTCCATGATTCTCTCACAATTTGATATTACATTCATACCTCTTTGTGCAGTGAAAGGACAGGCACTAACGGATTTCTTAGTAGCACACACACTTTATGCTGATTCTCCACTTAGTGATGATCTCCCTGATGAACAAATCATGAATGTATGGGAGGTTGATAATCTTCACTAGGAGATGTATTTTGATGGTGCAGCTTCTTTTCACAAAGGAGAAGAACCACGATCTACTCTTCCAGGAAAGGCAGGGGTAGGAATCATCCGTTTAACTCCAGACTACGATGTGATGAGATTCTCATACTATCTCTCCAATCCATGCACCAACAATGAAGTAGAGTATGAGGCTTTGATTTCAGGTTATTACTTGTGCAAAAGAATAACATCATAGGGATTCATCATCAACCGATTGTTAGGTCATATAAGGTTCTAAAACCTAAGCTTACCACATTAAGTACACCATGAAGTTGTTGGCCCAAATCGAGGTCATCTATAAAGTTCCTCGAGGAGAGAACATAGTAGATGCTTTGGCCAAACTCACAAGGAATTGACATCTCCGAAGATGAGTCCATAATAAGGGTCCAAAATAGACAAGTCCTATCCCTTATTGACGTTGAACTTATCGAGAGACTTTCTCTTGAAGGAGAGGTTGTCATTGCCGAAAAAGATGAGGATCTAGATTGGAGGTAATCATTTATAGACTACTTGAACACAGGCAAACTACCTCAAGAGAAATCGCAAGTCCATTAGATGAAATAGAGAGCTCTCTCCTATGCTCTCGTGGATGGCACCTTGTACCGATAGTCTTTTGATCAAATGTTATTATGCTATTTAGACAAACACGAGGCCCATAAGATCATGATCGAGGTACATTCAGGTCTATGTGGAGTGCATCAATCTATTCCAAAGATGAAAGCCAAGATCAAGAGACTAAGATACTACTGGCCATCAATGATTACATATTGTATGAACGTAGCTTGGAGATGCCATCAGTGTCAGGTACACGGTGTGGTCCTACATCAACCACCCAACATTCTACATACTACATTGGCGTCATGGCCATTTGAGTGTTGGGGTACCGACATAGTGGGCCCTATCGATCCTCCTTCTTCCAAAGATCATCGGTTCATCTTAGCTGCCACTAACTACTTTTCCAAGTGGGCGGAGGCAATCCCACTAAGAGACATGACAACTCAACATGTGCACCAGTTTTTCAAGAATCATATCATATATAAGTTCGGGGTGCCTCGATGAATTATATCCGATAATAGTACTGCTTTAAAAAGCACCAAGATCAATAGCTTTGCTAGGAGACATAATATATATTGGAGATACTCCACCAAATACTATCCCAGGGCAAATGGCCTAGCAGAAGCATTCAATAAAACTCTCATCCAGATACTAAAGAAGACATCAGACAAAGTGGCATGAGAAAGCTAATTGAAGCCTTGTGGGCATACCGCGCCACATACAGAACTCCAAGCCAATCTACCTCATTCTCCTTAGTGTACAAGTCTAAAGTTGTTCTACCATTAGAAGTTCAGCTCCCATCACTAAAGATAGCAATGGGTAGTAAAATTACTACAGCATTGCAAGTTATGTTAGAAGAGCTTGAAGGTTTGGAGGAAAGACACCTACGGGCGTGCCAGAACCTCGTTATACAAAGCCAAGATGATTCAATCTCACAACAGGCTGATTCGCCTTAGAGTTTTTCAAGTAGGAGAGCTTGTTTTAGTTCTAAGAAGACTAATTATTGCCAATCAAAAGATGGGAGGCAAGTTTGAACCCACTTGGGAAGGCTCTTTTATCATAGAGAAGGCCTACCAAGGAGGATCTTATCAACTTATTGATTATGAAGGGAACGTCCGATGCTTCCATTTAGTGGGCTCTATTTCAAGAAATACTAGAAAATAATTATCTTCAAAAATGTCATTCTAATTCATCAAAATATTCTCTTCATTTGAAGCATTATTTGCTTGTTTGTAAATCCGCCATGATGTGTTTAGGGTAGGTGTAAGAGAACTCGAGAGGCATCCTGTTCCTCTTTCATAATGTGAACACAAATTAAACACAATTCCCCAATGCTACTAGAATAGGTGTGAGAGAACCCAAGAGGCATCCTATTTTGACTAGCACAACTAAGTTAGGTGTGAGAAAACCCAAGCGACATCCTTTCTTGGTGGACTCGCAACTGCCATTCGTGGCACTATTTCATCAACTTTTAAGCATGTTTTAGGATAGGCGTAAGATAATTCAAGCGGCATCTTTTCCTCTTCAAACATAAACACAAGCATAAAAAAACATATATCTTTTATCTTGGGCTATTTTAATGTGAGAGCAAGCCCCTGTGGCACTCACTCATTAGCTGCTCTAGGTTAGGTTGACATGCTACCTTTCTAGCATGTCAACCTAGTGGTCATTTGTCCGGCGGATGTGAGTCCCCATGCTTTCTTTCTGACTTGACCATCGCAAATCGATGAGCGCCTGGTTAGTTTGGTAGGCCTTACTATGCAGCCAGTAAGCTACCTCATGTTGACTTTGTTTAAGAGGATGTAAGCTTACATGCTTTCTTCTTGAACTAGCCATCATGCACTGACTAGGTCGAATATATTTGAGGTTTAGGATAAGTCCCCCAGCAGCACTTTTCCTCTTGACTACTCTTGAGTTGATATAAGTCCCTGGCATTCACTCAAGAGTTACCTAGGTCGAGATAGCACTGGCCGAAGAAGACGTACTATCCCAAGCTGTAGAGGATGTGAGTCCCGATGCTTTCTTCCTAGTTGATTGTGCAAAGACGGGCACTTTAGGTTGGTTTATGTTCGCTATTTTGACAGTGACTCACCCGGTGGATACACCACTCTTGGTAGATGTGAGACCCCACACTTTCTCCTTGAGTTGGCCACCAAATACCTATAGACTTTATCTTCTCCATGGTTTTGGATAAAGCCCTTAGCAGTCCCTCCCCTGTGAGCACTCTACTTGGATCACATCCTTAGTGACTCCATTTAAACACTACCCAAGTTACTCTTGGATTGGACATTCCCCCTTTCTTAGTAGCCACCCCTATGGTTGGAGAATTTATTCAGCGGATGCATAGATTCTTCCTTGGACTAGTAAATCTGAGATAGGTCTAGGCTGATATAAGCTCTTTCTTAGTATGATCCTTCGCAAACAAATAGGGTCCACGATAAACAAACACACAAATCTATTCACTTATGAATTAGGAATTCAAGCCCCCAGTGGCCCCTTCCCCAAACAGGCATCCTATCTTTGAAGGAGAACTCCCATAGGAATTGCCTCACTACACTTGACGAGATAAGTCCCGGTGGCACTCTCTCAGTAGTCACCTTAGGTCGGGTTTAATCTTCCACAAATAGTTGCCCACAGTCATTTTCTTGAAAGATGTAAGCCTACTATGCATTCTTTTCTAGCATGATGGCAGACATTTAGGTCGGTTGACATGTTACTTTGCTAATGTGTCACCCCAATGGTCTTTTATTAAGGAAAGATATGAGTCCCTGTGATTTCTTCCCTAAATTGTTCACTGCAAACCGAAAGACACCCCTTTGGTTGGATAGTTTTCCACTTGGTCAGGAAGCTACTCCCTTTGGATCGGTAAATCTGAAGTAGGTCAAGGCTGACATGGTCCCTACTCAGTGCAGTCCATTGCAAACCGACATGATCCACCAAATATAATTAAAATGAAATTAATTTTGACTATCTTTGAGCTGATTTAAGTCCCCGCATTCACTTAAGAGTCGCCTAAGGTTGTTCAACCCGCTTCCTCAACCCACCCAAGATTAATCCCTACTTTGAGGATAGTCTACTATGCTTTCTTCCTAGTACAATGCACAGAAAAGGCAACCTTTGGTTGGATAGTCTACTATGTGGGTAGACTACCCTTTGGATTAGTAAATCAAGTAGGCCAGACATGACCCTACTCATGGTCCATCGCAAACTGACAGGGTCCATCTCAAAATTCAAAATTAAAATCAAAACAAAATCAACCCTCCTCCCCAATGGAGTCAAATTAAATCAATCGCCTTCTCCTTAGTGAGATGCAAATCTTCCAATTCCCCAAGGAATCAATCCAACCCAAACCTGCTCCCTTAGTGGAGGTTCACATTTTATCCCTGGGGATTCCAAATTCTAATCCCCAAAGATTTCACAACCTCTCATCCCTAGTGGATTCCTCCTCGCTTCTCTCTTATGTCTTGATAAGTAGAGTTGCATTACACTAAGATCTTCCCTACACCTCAAGTCTAGGTAGATCATTTCTATTAGTGCTTATGA
The DNA here is from genome assembly GCA_021442155.1 of Cymbidium sinense. Classification (NCBI taxonomy): domain Eukaryota; kingdom Viridiplantae; phylum Streptophyta; class Magnoliopsida; order Asparagales; family Orchidaceae; genus Cymbidium; species Cymbidium sinense. The sequence continues at coordinate 87,712,920 of CM038214.1, read as the reverse complement.
TCGCTCAAACATTGTTGATCATCTGCCAACACCAATGCATGCCTTGTCACACACACCTATTGGGAGCCCTTTGTTGACCTCACTTTTGGAGTGAGCTTTAACTTCTCCATCTTAGACAGACTCCTCTAGAGACTAAGAGTCCTTAGTCTTAAGACACTTCTAGTGATTAGTGAACACTTAACCTAACCCTAGAGACTTAGAAGAGCCATGAATAGGTTATGCCTTAGGGGTATTAAGACTTGCCTACCCTATAGCTTAAACCCAATCCGCTTCCCTCCATCAAACCACCCAAATCAAATCTAAATCAATTCCAACTCATTTTCTTAAATTGAATCGCTATAAATGAAATCTTAAATCACCCAAACTCAAACGACCACATAACCATTTATATTCTCATTTATATTTACAAATATAAATGAAATATAAATTCAAATAACCAAAACTAAATTCAAAACTCAAATCCAAATCCAACTTAAATCCAACTTATACTCTTTCAAGTCAAATTCTTGAACTTAGCCAAATCATTCTCAAATCAATCCAAACCTTTGATTTTCTTCAAACAATCATTCCTTCAATCACATGCCCAAATATAAAACATAAACTACAATCCAAAACCAAAATCAAACTAACCCAAGTCAAACCCATGTTCACCCTTTTGACTTGAAATTGTCAAATGAATCAAAACCCATTTGACTCTAAATCACTTGCAATTGGATTTATATTTCCATCATAAGTCTACATGTAAGTTGAACCGAACTTAAATCAAGGCTTGATTAAGCCAATTGACCCATTTAGGCTCACTTGACCCAAAGTGACCTAAAGCACCTTTTTGAGCCAAATTTTAATCCAACCCAAATTATATTGAACTAAGCCCATCTAAGCCTCACATTGTGATCAAAAATCATCCTAGATGATCAATCACTCAAATTGGGTCAACCAAGTCAAACCTAGCCTTTGACCAAGTCAACACTTAGCCCAAATGAAACCTAAACTAAGCCAAAATTCCATAAGCCAAATTGATTGAAACCATTGATCTAAACCAATCCATAATCAATGATTGAACTTGACCAAGCCATCAATTGAGCCAAACCAAGCCTAACTGGCCACTTGACCTAAGTTGACCCAAATTGACCTAAAAAGTCAAAATGGGTCAAATCTTGATCCAAGCCAAATTGATTGCAACCACTATGTCAAATTCACAAAATTGATTGTTGAACTTGACCAAAGCTTCAATTAACTAATTGAACCCAACCTAGCCCAATTGACCATGAACCCAACTTGACATAAAAGGTCAAATCAACTTGAAATCAAACCAAACCAAAATTGATTGAAACCAAAGCTTACGATACATTTCAAATGATCAACCAAGCCTAAACCAACCCATGACCTAACCCAATTTGGTCAAATGGGTCAAATTGGTCAACTTGACCCATTTGACCTAAATGAACCTAAATGAACCAAAACCAAATATAAACCAAATTGAACCAAACCAATGATACCCATAGGCTCTAAATGATCATTTGAACTTGTCCTAACCCATGGTTTGACCCAATTTGACCAATTAGTCAACCTAACCCAATTTGACCCAACTTGACCTAAATGAGTCAGATTGAACCAATTCAAACCAAATGAACTCCAAATCTCTTAAAATTTGGCCCAACCTATTTTAAAATCATTTAAAATATGCCCAAATCAAAATCATGGCCAAATGACTACTTTTCCCTTAGGTCAGGGTCCTATGACCCACTTAGAATTTGGCCAATCTTTTTCTCAAGCCACTTGCATCCTCTAGTGGTCCACTAACAAGGATGGTGGTGAACATGAGCCAATGAGCTTGGGTCAGCCATGTCCAAACCCAAGGCCAAACTGACACCTCCAATGGAAATTAAGCACTTGGATCACCAAATGCACTCACCTAGCACATGAGCACTCACTCTCCTCCACTCCTCTGCCTAAAATGACCCACATGGGGTGTTTTGCAACTCTAACCATGAACCCAATCTCACCCTTTGATCAAAAATGGCATTTCCTCACCATCCGACAAGGAGGAGATATACTCCCCTCATTCCCACTCAAAGTACAAGCATTCATTTCCATGAGCTGGAGATCAAATCAACTCTCCTAAGCATTTCATGCTCCAAGCTCCATTGATTTCTCCTTCTTAGTTTTTCTCAAAACTGAAACAAGGGAGGTCCATCCCAATCCCAATTCACTCAATTCTCCATCAAAATCAAATTAACCTTCCACACACCCTCAGTGGACCTCATCGAGCTCAACCAAGTCGTTTCTCAAGTCTCCAAGCTACGAGAAGCATCACCTTGATCAAGGCCGATCACCATTGAAGGGGAAGTTGGTCAACTGATCCATCCACTTCAAATCAATATCCAATACCTTCAACAGGGCTTCATCTTTACTAGACGAAGCTACCTTCTCTGTTGGAAGCACCGGTGATAGCCTCCGGGAAGGTAATTGCTCAAAACTATAGCCACAATAAAAATTACTTAGTCCTTTATGAAGGAAATTATAATCCCATCAAATCTTGACCGTTAGATACATTACTTGTGCTTCCTCAAGGTGTGTTTCTTCCATCAGCTCGGGTGAGCTCGGATCGAGCGACAATCAATGGATGACATCCGTCTCTCACCGCTCGGGAGGAGAAATATCACACACCGTCCATTCCACATGATTGGAATAGACAGCTATGATTAAATCATGATAGATCCTCCCTCTGATTTAAGCATAAATAATGGGATTAATCCTGGCCATCCGATCTTAGATCGGATGGCTCGTGGAGAAAGCGCGTTCGATGCTAGTTGTCTCGGGGATGGATGTGATAACTTAAATAACCTATCCCGTCAAGCCACATTGAAAACACGCTGTCCGCACATGTCGATAGGATTAGTTAATTAAGCTATAATTAATTATTTTAATGCTAAAACTTCCAAAATTCATAACTAATTGTAGGAAAATCCAAGAAATACAAACTCAAGTTCATTTTAAAGATAATTCATAGAAGAATAATATAAAATTAAAATCAATTGATTTTGAATAGTAGTTTTCACTCAATTTGGGTTTTATTGAAAATATAATTAGGCTAATTACTCTTTAATTACTTCAACAATTAAGTCCAAACTTTCTAAGGTTGATTAGTGGAATGATCTCTACCTCCCATGATCTTGGAATTTACTGTTGGATTAATTAGGAGGATTGCTTGTTTCACCCCTAATCACTTTCTTAATTAATTAAATAAGATAAATCCATCAATTAAGCTTGCTAATCATCATGAAATAGTGAATGAAATTAGTGAATGAGATTAGGATTTTTTTTCCAATCTTTTCCCCTAAGTTAATTTCATTTGGATAAACACTTAATTAATTTGCAAATTAATTAATGACTTAATCACTTCATTAACTAGTTCAATTAATCAAATTCAAAACTAAATCATTCTAGAACTTAATCACTTAACCTTGGGTAGATTCTTAGGTGTTCAATAACCTAAGAGACTTCAAAGGAAATTATAATAAAACTACAAGTGTAGGATGGTTATGAAAGTACTTAATTAAACCCTTTAGCTTAATTAATCAATAATTGTGAGCCAATTGTATTAGGCCCCTTTATTTCTTAGGTGCAGCATTTAAATTCCATGTGGTTGCATATCATATGTTGGCTCATATTACTTAAATAATTGTTAAAGTTTTATAGGTAAGGGTAATTAATGGATTTAATTCATACCTTAACCTAAACAAAACATAAAAATCAACCTAATTATTCTAAAATTAAACTAAACTAATTCACACATATGAGAAATGGGTTAGGACCAGCAAACTCTTTTCATATTTCCTAAGTCAAATCAAATTCAAAAATAAAAATCTCTTTAAAGAATTTTGATTCATTTTAAATAATCCTATTTTATATGATTGTCTTAGAATTAATTAGGTGAATGAAGTCATATACTTACATCACTTTATTTCTTTCCAAGCATGCTAAATATTATTTGCCATATGAAGTCATACATTCATTTCTTTTGAAAAACCAATTAAATAAAATGTTTCATTTTATGTCAAATTGCATGTATTGGTTAGAGTTAAGAATATGAGTGGCTATTATCACTATTAAACCAAAAATTATTTCCAAAACTTATAAATTAAAGATTATGAATGAAGTGATGCTACTTATAAGTACTTATAAGCTTGCATGTGATTATAGCATAAGATGTGTTTTATGTTATTTTCTTCTCTTCAATTAACATGGATTTGAATAGAATTTGCAAAGTGTATAGTTCATTTGAAAAGAATATAACACTTGCTTAAATCTATTCCTATGCATTTCTATATTATGACTTAACAAGGATCCTCACATTCACACATGTAAATTATACAACCAAATCAAACATAATCTTTTGCATGATTCATCATCCATTTATTTATTTTTGTACATCTACATTTATTTAAGAAGTGGTATATCTGTCTAGACATCCCGGGGCTGCGAGGCTTTAAGTAGCCCTAAGTAGGTCTTGTACCTTCCTTAGTAGAAAATAATGTTCATACTCTATGTCTTTTATAGATGGATGCATTTTGTTAATGGATTAAAAATCCCCCTTTTCTACATAATAAAGACATGCATAAATGGAATATCCAAAATTTCAAATCATATCTCTTAGCATTCATCATCTAAGTGTGCTAACATTTGCATTGCATGTAGGTATGTTTAGATTATTCATATGCATGTATACATGGTGGAAAGAAATAAATGGTTGTTTGTCATGTGAAGTACCTTAACTAATCCTAAGATGCCTTCTTCTTAAATAGGGCTATTTAGAGCAAAATCTAAACTTAGGGTTAATTAAAACACATAATAAAATATTCAATATAGGAAATTCATCAATCTACCTTAGAAATGTTTTAAGGTAGGGTTGAAAGAGAAGTTCTCTTCTCTTTTCTTCTGTTCATAATATTTAGTAACTAAGTATAGGTTCATTCAAACCAAATCAAATCACAAAAAAAATTGACAAATCAACTAAATCACTTAAAATGTAACCACCCTCTAAATTTAATCCTTCACACTTAGGAAATTTCAACCTTAAAGCCTAGCTAAGATATGCCACACAAGCCTTAAATGGCACACACATTAGGCTAAGTCACCATTTTTAGCTATATATTATGGCGGTGCATGGTTTGATGCCTAATTTTATTTTATGATGTAATATTTTTTATGACGGGTATTACGTTGCATGCGTGATGCGGATGTTAGGCCAATATTAGCCTAATCATGCTTTATGTAGGGGGTTGTGCTTTAGGGGCGCTGTAATAAAAATATAAAATACTTTTTGCTGTGCAGGTTGCTTATACCCCTAAGCATAACCCAAATTAGGACAAGTGGACTTGGTTACCCATATGTGGGGTGCTAAGTCCAAATTATTCATATAACTGCTTGGGTTGTGTGGTATGTTTAGCTAATCTCTGTATTGCAGGTTTAGTTAGATTTATGTTTCTCTTTTTGATGTAAATTTTGCAATTGAAATTTGTAATGAATGTTAGGGGGGAATTAAGGTGAACATTGGTTATAAGGCCATGTCTTATACACCATGTGATGCCTTGGAGCAAACTACATCCCAAGTAAAATCAAAAGGAAGAAAGAAATGAAGAAAGGAAGAAATGAAGAACAAAGAATGAAGAATGAAGACCCCCCCACCCATAACATGAATTCCTTTTAATTGTAATCATTCATTTATAATCTGGGTTGTATAAGGGTAGAGCTCGGCTACCCACATTTCTTTTGTGTTTGTGTGGAGCCCGACCACATCAGCCTCTTATTCTTTTGCACTAATTTTATATATTGATCAATGTTTTGTTTATGATTGCACAATTAGGATAACATCATTTTCCTAGTTTCTTAATTGCTTGATAGTTGTTAAATGGCTTGGATGCGATTAGGCTCTTAGGGAAAAAATAAATTTTCTATCCAATTAAGCTACTCAAAATAAATTAAACAACTCATAACCTCACTTAAATCCTATGACATAAATCAAAATAATAAAAGATTTAGCAACCCCTTAGCTGGATGATTGTATGTCTCACATCATGCATAAAATATATTGCTTCACTCTTGCTAATGGAGGGCTTCCACCTTTGCCAAAGAAAATGGCTTGACTTTTGAGAGCCATGGTGGAAACACTCCTCATTCTTTCTAATTTTGGCCCATAATCAATTTTCTCATGCATTAGGCATATAAAATCCCATAGCCTGTGACAAATAAAAATGTCCTAAAATAAAAAAATAAAAAACTAAAACTAAACAAAATTTACATTAGATGAAGTCTTTATTCACGCCCTTCATGATCTAGTCTCTTAGGGAGTGTGTTTAAGGATTTAGTCTTTTTTCTAAATAAACAACAGCCTAGATATCTTGCAAAACATAAGACTTGCCTACATATAAACAACAGCTCGACCACATCTTGCGAAAAATAAGTCCACTAGTTGGGTAGTTTACTCTCTCTTGTGAAGGTAAACCATATACCCATTTTTCAACTTAGATTTAGGTTGTGCCTTGGTCCTCACCAAAGCTCCCTAGATTTAGGATCCAAGGTTTTTGTTTCATCTTTACAGGCTATAAGCATAAATTCTCACCTCTTAGGCATTTCTACAATCTTGTATTATGCAATTGTAAGCCCTAGATTTCTTATAAAAATTCAACTCAAACATATAATTCTCTCAATTTCAAAAATATAAAACCTAATCATAGGATAGTTTGGGATGCTCACTAGGTTTCCTAGTACCATGAGCATCCCTTACTCATCTTCCTTTGGTTTCAATAATAACTCCCTCCTTTTGATCAATTCTACTTAATTTTCCAAAATAACCAGTTTGTTGATAGTCCTATCTTTGAAATCTTTGGAGACAATAATCATTTACCTTAATTGAGCATATTCTTAAGGAATCTTATTCCTTAGGATGTAATTAACTATGGGGGCTTTCCTTCATAGGGAACTTAATGAACCCAGTTTAAAATAAACCCTGTTTTACTTTTTCATGTAAAATAGTGGAAAGATATCTTGTACATTCGAAGACCCATTATCCTTAGGAGTCCTCACTAGGTGATTAGGTCCATTATAGGATGGTGACTCCTATCTATCGAGATAGTACATCATTCCTCAATGTCGCACCTCATCACCCTAATGAGCACATCTAAGAATCTACATGGTGTCCCAACAAACATAACATACTTTTCAAATTCAAATTTGAAAATAAAACACCACAGTGGATATGAGCAGATTCAGACTCTCTAGAGTGTTAGTTAATTTAGGTGCATCAGTGAACATTATGAGTCTAAAAACCCTTGCCTACTTTATGATCAACATCTCTGAACTCTGAGGAGATCGGATGATGTTGAGAGGATTCAATGAACATGGCAAGAGGGCTTTAGGCTCCATAGTGTTACCACTAGAGATAGATAACTAGACAACAGAAGCTAAGTTCTACATAATTGATTTAGATACATCATTCATTACTTTTCTTGGTAGGCCTTGGATACATGGAAATAACACGGTCCCATCCACTTTATATCAGTGCATCAAATTCAAAGAGGTGGAATCGAGTATTGTGTCAAAGGAGACTTAAAATAATTCTCAGTTAGAGAGGTTGAGATTTATGAAGATGCAACCTACTATCTTCCTCCAAATCAAAAAGTATATTCTCATGAACTTGGTGAAAGTTCAAAATCAAAAGAAAAAGAAACAAAAGAAAAAGAAATTGAAAAAGAAAAAGAAAAGAAAAAAGGAAAAGAAAAAAAAGTACAAGTGACCGAGAATCAAACACCAAGGAAGAGGTAGAGCCAGATATTAGATTCCACCCACAGTTTGTTCCTCCATATGAACACATGGGTAGGATGACTCAACCTCCATCAGGTAGAGAAAGAGGCAAGTCTAGAGGCAATTCCAGAGGTGGAAGACCTCCTTGCTGGTGGCCAGCTGGTAGGAGCTATGTTCCAGCTCGCATGAGTGCTCCTGCTATCCACATAGACTTAGGGTCCAATTCGAAGGATGAGTCTCATGCGATTAGAATGCCAATCAACCCCTCTAAGTGGGTCCCTTTGGAGGTGACATTCGAGCCAGACAGTGGTGAAGACCAGGCCTCCAAGCAAAGAAGGATTGTATCCAAGTCATCATTATGTAGAACAGTTAGACAATAGTTGGAAAATTTAGCTCTAATCTCACTTTCTTCCTAGAAAGTTGAAGGTTTAGTAGTTAAGGAGGCCCCCATGTCATCCATAGATGTCAGGCCGAAGAGGTTTTTGTTGGGAGCATCATCCTCAAGTTAGGATGTCGATGTAGAACTTGAAGATGATTCATATAAAAATTTAATACAACTACCTTTTGATTGGTATTCGCCTTGTGTTATTAACTTAGAAAAGAAGGTATTAATCCCACACACTTGGTCTAAACACAGGTCGGACTACTTTGAAAAACTATGGCACAACCAAAGTAGACACTCTCAACTCAATCAAGATCAGGACTAGGATTCACCATAGTGGGTCTAGTCGATGATGACAACCATTGCCTAATAATCAACACTCATTTGGGGTCTAATAGGTTCTTCTCAAATTATGCTAAATCTTATGATGAGGTATGTTTAGAAACTTCAGATGACCCAAATGAGCCTGAAGTCAAAGATGCGCCACCAGAGTTTGAAGAAGAAATTGGATTATCCATTGATGAACTCAAAGAAATTAACTTTAAAAGAAGATCCACGCATACCGGTTCGTTGAATGAAGAAGAAACTAGCCTTAGTTAGGCTATTATTAGAGTTTAAGGCCGGGGAGTTATGAAGAAATGTCCGCTTTATCTTCATAGCAAAACTAGCAGAACTAATGCTAACCCTATCAAGCAAGCTCCTAGATGCATGCGGAATTGAACAACATCTCACTTCTAAAATCAAGCGATCGATGTTGGCTTTATCAGGAAGAAATCCAAGGCAGGTCCCAAGATGAATTTCCATTTCCTATACCAGAATTAATGGTGGACATTACCTTATCTCATGAAATATTCTCTTTTATGGATGGGTCATCTGGCTACAACCAAATCAAGATGGCCCCCGAGGATGAAAGAAACACTTCTTTTCAAACCCTGATTGGAATCTATTATTATAAGGTCATGCCTTTTGGCCTTAAAATACTGGTTCTACATACCAGTGGGCCATGACTCAGATTTTCAATGAACTCATTCACCATCAGGTTGAGTGCTTTGTTGATGATCTAGTAATCAAAAGCAAAGAAAAGGAAGACCATATCTTCGACTTAAGAGTAGTTTTTGAATTGTTAAGATAATTTAACATCAAAATGAATTCTGTGAAGTGTGTATTCAGAGTAACTTCAGAGAAATTCCTTGAGTTTGTTGTCTGACACCGGGGAATAGAGATTGACCTAGAGAAGATCAATGCCATCTTAGAAATGCCACCCCCTAAAAGTCTAACCCAACTAAGATCATTTCAAGGGTGGTTGGCGTATCTAAGATGCTTTATATCCAACTTATCAAGAATATGCCAACCATTCTGAGCACTTGTCAAAAGGATGCCAAGTTCAAGTGGGATGATAAGTGTTAGCATGCCTTTGAAGACATCAAGCTCTGATGATTTTTGCTTAGCAGCTATCCGAACCATTGATCCTCTACACTATTACATTAGATGACTCCCTTGGATCCTTGTTGGCTCAAACTAATGACGAAGGAAAAGAAAATTCTCTCTACTATCTCAGTCATCGTCTAATTTCTGCTGAGACAGATTACCCACCTATTGAGAAGCACTGCCTAGCTTTAATTTTTGCATCCCAAAAGTTACTACACTACATGCTTTCTCATAAGGTGAATCTAATCTCTAGAATTAATCCACTGCAATATCTCATGATATGACCAACATTATTTGGATGGTTGGAGTGATGGTCCGTGATTTTATTGCAGTTTGACATCATATTTGTACCCCTCCATGTTGTGAAAGGACGGGCACTAGCAGATTTCTTATAAGCACACCCACTTCCTATTGATTCTCCTCTTAGTAATGACCTCTCCGATGAACAAATCATGAACTTAAGAGACATTAGCATTCACCATTGGGAGATGTATTTTGATGGTGCGGCTTCCTCTCAAAAAGAAGAAGAACCACGATCTACTCTTTTGAGGAAGGCAGGGGTAGGAATAATCCTCCTAACTCTGGACTATGATGTGAAGAGATTCTTATATCATCCGTCCAATCCATGCATCAATAATGAAGCCAAATATGAGGATTTGATTGTCAGTCTGGAGTTAGTTATTACACTATACATCTAGAGCATCAACATCTTCAGGGATTCTCGGTCATCATCAACCAAATTGCTGGGTCCTACAAAGTTCTAAAGCCTAAACTCCATCATTATCACAAGTACACCATGGAGTTGTTGGCTCAAATCAGAGGTCACTATCTACAAGATTCCTCGAGGAGATAATGCTATAGCAGATGCATTGGCCAAGGAGTTGGCATGCCCAGAAGATGAGTCCATTCCAATAAGGGTTCAAAATAGACAAGTCTTATCCCTTATTGATGCTGAACTCATCAAGAGACTCTCTCTTGAAGGAGAGATTGCTGTTCCAAAGAGGATGAAGAGTTGATTAGAGGCAGCCATTCATGGATTACCTAAACAGGCAAACTACCTCAAGAGAAGTCATCAGCCCATCAGGTGGAACAGAGAGCTCTCTCCTATGCTCTCGTGGGCGGCACCTTGTATCAATCTTATGATTATATGTGGTTACATTATTTAGCCAAACATGAAGCTCATAAGATCATGATCGAGGTACATTCAGACTTACGTGGAGCTCATCAGTCCAGTCCGAAGATGAAAGCCAAGATCAAAAGACTAGGATACTATTGGCCTTCGATGATTACAGACTGCATGGATGTAGCTAGGAGATGTGTTGACCTCACTTTTGGAGTGAGCTTTCAACTTCTCCATCTTAGATATAGGACTCCTCTATACACTAAGAGTTCCTTAGTCTTAAGACACTATTAATGATTAAGTGAACACTTAACCTAACCCTAGAGACTTAGACGAGTTAGCCATAAGAATGAGTTATGCCTTAGGAGTTTAAGAGGACTTGCCTACCCTATAGCTTGAAACCAATCCTTACTTCTCTCCTTCAAACCAATCTAAATCAAATCTTAAGTCAATTTCAACTCAATTGATTTTCTCAAATCATAAATCAATTCCAAAATTCAAATAATGAATCAATTCCAAATCAAATGATTGAAACCCATGATTGAATTCAAATCCCAAAATCTTTCCTAAGCCTTTTGATTTCATCTTATGGACTTAGCTCAAACCAAATCCAAATCACTCAAACTCAAAAAAATTTTCATAACTATTTATATTCTCATTTATATTCATAAATATAAATGAAATATAAATTCAAAACTAAATTCAAAACTCAAATTAAAATCAACTTATATAAGACAATCTCTTGATTTAGCCAAATCATTCTCAAATCAACCCAAACCCTTGGATTTTCTCTTCAAACAATCACTCCTTCATTCACATGCCCAAATATAAACACAAACTACAATCACCATCCTTTTGACTTGAAATTGTCAAATGAACTAAAACCCATTTGACCTCAAATCACTTGAAATTGGATTTATATTTCCATCATAAGTCCATATGTGAGCTCAAGCATACTTGAATCAAGCCTTGATCAAGCCAATTGACTCGCTTAGGTTCACTTGACCCAAAGTGACCTAAAGGACTTTTTTGAGCCAAATTCTAATACAACCCAAATTGGATTGAACTAAGCCCATCTAAGCCTCTCATCATAATCAACAATCATCATATGATCAATCACTTAAAAGTCAAACCAAGTCAAACCTAACCAAGTCAACACTTAGCCCAAATGAAACCTAAATAAGCCAAAATTATTATAAGCTAAATTGAAAACCATTGATCTAAACCAATCATAATCAATGATTGAACTTGACCAAGTCATCAATCGAGCCAAAACCAAGCTTAATTGGCCACTTGACCTAAGTTGACCCAAATTGACCTAAAAGCCAAAATGGGTCAAATCTTGATCTAAGCCAAATTGATTACAAACCAATGGGTCAAATTCATTCTAAATTGATTATTGAACTTGAAAAGCTTCAATTGACCAATTAGACCCAACCGCCCAATTGACCATGAACCCAAACTTGACCTAAAGGTCAAATTAACTTGAAATCAAATCAAATCAAAATTGATTGAAACCAAAGCTTGCAATATCATTTAAATGATCAACCAAGCCTAAACCAACCCATGACCTAACCCAATTATTAAATGGGTCAAAACTTGACCCATTTAAAATGAACTAAATGAAAAAACCAAATCTAAACCAAATTGAATCAAACCAATGACATCCATAGGCTGCAAATAATCATTTGAACTTGACCTAACTAACAGTTTGACCTAATTTAACCAATTGGTCAACCTAACCCAATTTGACCCAACTTAACTTTAATGGGTCAAATTGAACCAATTCAAATCAAATGAACTCTAAATCACTTGAAATTTGGCCCAACACATTTTTAAATTTGCCCAAATCAAACTCATGGCCAAATGACCACTTTGCCCTTAGGTCAAAGGGTATCTTATGACCAAATTCACTTGGAATTTGGCCATTTCTTTCTCAAGGACACTTAGCATCCTTCTAGTGGCCCACATGGACAACAAGGAGGGTGACCCAATGAGCTTGGGTTGGCCATGACCCAAGCCAAGGCCAAACTAACCTCTCCAATGGCATTTGAACTTGGAACTCCAAATGCACTCACCTAGCACATGGGCATCCACTCTCCTTCACTCCACTTCCCAAAATGACGCATGTGGGGTTTTTACAGCTCAAACCGTGTTTCCAATCCCAAGTCATTGAACAAAAATGGCAAATAGCCTCTCATCGTCTGATCCAAGGAGGGGGGAGATATACTCCCCCTCGCTCTCACTCAAACCATAATCATCATTCCTCACCTGAGGTTGAATCAAGCGCCCCAAGCTTTTTCCATTTTGAGCCCCCATTTCCCATTCTCGATTTTACTCAAAGCCAAAATAGGGAGGTGAGCTCAAACTCCAACTCATCCAATTCTCAACCAAAATCAAATTAACCTTGCACACACCATCAGTGGACTTCGTCAAGCTCAATCAAGTCATTCCCAAGTCTCCAAGCCATGGAAAGCACCACTTCAATCAAGGCCGATCACCATTGAAGAGAAGCTTGGTCAATCGAGCAATCTTCTTCAAATCAAGGTTGGATTCCTTCAACAGGGCTTCATCTCTACTAGACGAAGCTACCTCCTCCATTGGAAGCGCCGATGATAGCCTCTGGTGAGGTAATTGCTTGAAATCATAGCCATAGGAAAATTTGGTTTGTTCTTTTTGAAGGAAATTGTCACCCATTGAAATCTTGACTATTAGATGTGAATTCCCCCTCCTTTCAAGGATCATTTTGATCCCAACCGAAGCTGGGTGAGCTTTGAATGAAGAGAGATGAACGGTGTTCGTCTCTCATCACTCATGAAGGAGAAGGATCATACGCCATTTGTTCCACATGATTGGAATGAACAGCTGTGATCAGATCACGCTAAATCCATGATTCATTCTAAACCATAATTACCGATCTTAGTCAATTGACTTAATGTGACAACTTAAATAACCTATCTCATCACGCCACATGAAAAGCACAGCACGTCAGCGCGCCGTGTCAACCGCAATGTGGCCCGATGGGATTAGGGGTTTAATTAGGCTTAATTAATTTAATTTTAATGATGAAACTTCCAAAATTCATAACTAATCCTAAAAAAATCCAAAAAATGCAAACTCAGGCTCATTTTGAAGATATTTTAGAGCAGAATCTAAGAAAATTATAATTAATTGATTTTAAGTAGTGATTTTGGCTTAAGTAGGGTTTTATAAAAAATCTAATTAGCTTAATTACACTTTAATTAAACACTCAATTAATCCCAAATTTTTTGTAGATGTTTAGGGGGATGACCTATTCCTTCCCTAGTTTTGTGGGATTTTATTGATTGCTTAATCAGGGAAATCATTTGAGTAAGTCCTAATCACTTTCTTAATAAAATTAAGTATAATTAAGGGATGAACAGTAGTTTGATTAATCACTTGAACATAATTATCCCTGCTAAGTAATAAAGTCACCTAGGGAATATAATTGTGGACATTTTTCCTAATTTATTTTCTAATTATCCTTTACCTTTGAAAATTAAATTAATTAATGGGTTAATGGAATGATTAGTTGATTAATCAAGTGGTTAGATCTTCAAAATGAGAGAATCAAAACCTAGTGGAATGATTGAATGACTTAGGCATTAGGATTGAGGCCTTACCTTGATCCTTTCTCTTAAGTTAATTTTATCATTTAAATCAAAGCATAAATAAAATATTTAATCAATTATTTAATGGCCTAATGAAATCAAAATTAAAAATTAATTCACCCAACCTAAATAAACCCTTAATTGGTCTTGGGTAGCTCCTTGGGTGTTCAATAACCCAAGGTGAGAGATAATGAAATTATGATTGGCTCACATGTGTGAGAAAATCATAAGAGTAATTAAGTAAGATCATTTAAGTTTAATTAACTATTAATCATAAGCCAATTGCATTAGGTCCCCTTTCATTTCTTAGGAGCATTGCAAATTTACTTTTCATGTGGTTGCATATCATATTGGCTTATTATTAAGTAATTAATTAACTTAAGGTGATATAGGTAAGGGATAATTAATCCATTTAATTCATACCTTAACCTAAGCAAAATATAAAATCAACCTAATTATTCTAAAATTAAACTAAACCAATTCACATATGGGGGAAATGGATTAGGACTAGCAAGCCCCTCTCACATTTTCTAAGTCAAATCAAATTCAAAGTTAAAAATCCCCTTAAAGAATTTTGACTCATTTTAAATAATCCTATTTTATATGATTGTCCTTAGGAGTTAATTAGGGTGAATGAAGTCATGTGATTACATCCCTTTATTTCTCTCCAATCATGCTAAATATTGTTTGCCATATGAAATCATGCATTCATTTATTTTAAAATGAATTAATTATGTAAAATTGCATGTGTTGGCTAAAATTAAGAATATGAGTAGCTATTATCACTATTAAAACCAAAAAATTATTTTCAAAACCTATAAATCAAAGATTATGAATGAAGTGATGCTACTTATAAATATTTACATGATTTCATGTGATTATACCATAAGATGTGTATTATGAAGTTCTATTTTCTTCTCTTAACATGGATTTACATAGTATTTATAAGGTGTATAGTCCATTTGAAAAGAAAAACACTTATTTAAATCTATTCCAATGCATTTCTATGTTATGACTCAAGAAGGATCTTCATATTATACATGTAATTTATACAACCAAATCAAACATAATCTTTTGCATGATTCCTCATCCATTTGGTTCTTTTTGTACATTTACATGTATCTAAGAAAAGTGGTATGCTGGTTTATCCCGGCTATGAGGCTTTAAGTAGTTCTTGTACCTTATGCCCCTGTGTAGAAAATAATGGCATCACTCACTTATAACTTTTATACATGTGGATGTGCATTTAGTAAATGGATGAGAAATCCCTCTTTTCTACATAATAAAGACATGCATCAATGATACAATTAACACATGGAATATCCAAATTTTCAAATCATATCTCTTAGCATTCATCATCAAAGTGTGCTAAAATTTTCATTGCATGTATAGGTATGCTTAAGATTACTCATATACATGGTATACACAATAGAAATAAATAAATGGGTGTGTGTTATGTAGTGGTAATCCACTCTAACTAATCCTAAGATGCCTTTCTTATTAAATAGGGCTATTTAGAGCAAATCTAAACTTAGGGTTAATTAAAATACATAATAAACCATTCACTAAAGGAAATTCATTAATGAATCTACCTTAGAAATGCTTTAAGTTAGGGATGAAAGAGAGTTCTCCTCTCTTTTCTTCTCTTCATAACATTTAGTCACTAAGTATAGGTTCATTCAAACCAAATAAAATCACTAACTAAAATTAACAAATCAACTAACTTGAAATGAAACCACCACATAAATTGAATCTTTCATACTTAGAAAATTTCAACCTTAAAGCCTAGTTAAGACATGCCACCCAAGCCTTAAATGGCACACACGCATTAGTCTAAGTCATAACTTCAACCTCTATGTTAGGGCGGTGCATGGTTTGTTGTATGATTTTTTTTTGTGATGTATTATTTTAGACTAGATGTTAGGGTGCATGTGCGTAGTTTGGATGTTAGGACGATATTAGCCTAATCATATTTTCTATAGGTCAGGCTTTGTGTAATAAAAATATAAGTACTTTTTGTCAGTGTTGCTTATCTAAGCATAACCCAAATTAGGATAGGTGGACTTGGTTACCCATGTGTGGGGTGCTAAGTCCAACTTATTCATATAACTTCTTGGATTGTGTGGTATGTTTAACTAACTTTTGTTTTGTAGGTTTAGTTAGATTTACCTTTACCATTTTGATGTAATTTTTGCAATTAAGATTTGGAATGAATGTTATTGGGGATAAAGATGAACATGGTCAAGATCATTTTATGTATGATGATACCTTTGAGCAAACCATATTAATCAATAAGAAGAAAAAGAAAAAAAGAAGAAAAAAAAATAAAAGAATGAAGAATGAAGAAGACCCCATGACATGAATTCCTTCTAATTATATTCATTCATTTATAAGGTTGTATAAGAGTAGAGCTCATTACCCACATTTCTTTTGGGAGCGGTGGTACCATCGCCTTCTTATTCTTCTACACTAATTTTATAAATTGATTGATGTTATGTTTATGATTGCATAATTAGGATGACATGATTTTCCTAGTTTCTTATTTATTTGATGATTGTTGAATGGCCTGGATGCGATTAGGCTCCTAGAAAAAAATAAATTTTCTATCCAATTAATCAATTCTTAATCTTACTTAAAGCCTATGACATAAATCAAGATAATAAAAGATTTAGCAACCCCTTAGCTGGATGTTGTATGTCTCTATCATACATAAATCATATTATTTCACTCTTGCCAATGGACGGTTTCCACCTTTTCTAAAGAAAATAGCTTGGCCTTTGAGAGTCATGGTGGAAACACACCTCCTTCTTTCAGATTTTGGCCTATAACTAATTTCTCATACATTAGGCATATGAAATCCCATAGCCTGTGTCAAATAAAAATATCCAAAAATCAAAAATAAAACTTGAGGAAATTTGTATTAGATTAATTCATGAATTCATGCCCATCATAATCTAGTCTCTTAGGGAGTGAGTTTAAGGACTTAGTCTCCTTTCTAAATAAACAATAGCTTAGCCATCTTGCAAAGCATAAGACTTGCTTACATGCATTTAAAATTCATAGGAGGAGTTAGTTGGCCACCCGTGTGATTGTAAGCCCAATAGGTGGTTTATCCTCTCTTGTGGAGGTAAAACATATACCCATTTTTTTGATTTAGATTTAGTCGCTTTGTCCCTGCCAAAGTTCCTAGATTTAGGATTTGAGGTTGCTATTTTCTTTATGGCTACAAGCATAAATCCTCACCCTGTTAGGTATTTTTACATCTTGTATTGTGAATTAAACCCCAAATTTTTTAATAAAAATTCAACTCAAACATATAATCCTCTTTAATTTCAAAAATATAAAGCCCAACCATAGGATAGTTTGGGATGCTCACTAAGTTTTTTAGTATCATGAGCATCCCCTGCTCGTCTCCCTTTGGTTTTGATAATAACTCTCTCATTTTGATCAATCCCACTGGATTTTTTTAAAGATAATCAATTTGTTGATAGTCTTATCTTGAAATCTTTGGAGATAATGATCATTTACCTTAATCAAGAGTATCCTTAAGGAATCTCATTCCTTAAGATGTAATTAACTATGGGGGCTTGCCTCCATAGGGAACTTAATAAACCTAGCTTAAAATAAACCATACTTTACTTTTCTATGTGAAGTAGGGAAAAATCTTTGGTACATTTGAAGACCCATTGGCCTTAGAAGTCCTTATTAGGTGAATAGGTCCATTGTAGGATGATGACATTTGTCTCTTCAGGTAGTACATCATTCCTCAATGTCATACCCAATCATCCTAATAAGTACCCCTAAGAGCTACGTGGTGTCCCCTCATCTAAACACACACTTAATAATAACTTCACATCAACAAAAATAAACACCATAAGATGCCACCAATGTTAGATGCACGGTGTGGTCCTGCATCAACCACCCAACATTCTACATCCTACTTTTGCCTCGTGGTCATTTTAGTGTTGGGGCACTAACATAGTGGGTTCGATCGATCCTCCTTCTTCCAAGGGTCATCCTCATCCGCCACCAACTACTTTCCAAGTGGGTGGAGAAAATACCTAGAGAGAATGATGTTCTCTAGTTTTTAAGAACCATATCTTATATAGATTTGGGTGCCTCGATGAATTATATCCGATAATGGTACTACATTCAAGAGCCAAGATCAACAGCTTTGCTCAGAGACACAACATAGATTGGAGATATTCTACCATTTATTACCTGAGGGTAAACGTCTAGCAGAAGCATTCAACAAAACTCTCATCTAAATCTTGAAGAAGACACTCAACAATAATAAGAGACAGTGGCATGAGCAATTGGTTGAAGCCTAATGGGCCTACCTCACCACATACAGAACTCCAACTCGATCTACCCCATTCTCCTTAGTGTATGGGTTCAAAGCCATTCTACCATTAGAAGTCCAACTCCCATCATTAAGAATAGATGTGGGTAGCAAGATTACTATAGAGCAGAATGCCAAGCTACGGTTAGAAGAACTCAAAGGTATGGAGGAGAGACGCCTCAGGGCATGCTAGCACCTCGAGTTGTACAAAACCAAAATAATTCAAGCTCATAACAAGTTGGTCGTCCTAGAGCTTTTCAAGTAGGAGAGCTTATTTTAGTTTTAAGGAGACCAATTATTGCCCATCGAAAGATGGGAGGCAAGTTTTAACCCACTTGGGAAGACCCTTTTGCCATAGAAAAGGCCTGCCAAGGAGGATATTATCAACTTATAAGCTGTAAGGGAGAGCGCCCAATGCTTCCAATCAACGGGCTCTACCTAAAGATATATTACCCATAAATCTTGTTTGAAAATAATCATCAATAAAATTCTTTTCATATCAAATTCCATCTCTTATGTGTTAGAAACATCCATTGCTTGCGAATCCGTCATGATATGTTTAAGGTAGGTGTAAGACAACCCAAGTGGCATCCTATCCCTCCACAACACAAACACAAACACAAACTATATTAAATCCTCCAGTACTATTAGGATATGTGTAAGAGAACCCAAGCAACATCCTCTTCCTTCCTTCACATCACAAACAAATACATATCTTCTATCTCGAGCTACTTTGATGTGGGAGCAAGCCCCCCGTGGCACTCACACATTAGCTACTTTAGGTCAGGCTGATATATTATTGTGCTAGTATGTCACCCTAGTGGTCATTTATTGGGCAGATGTGAGTCTCCATGCTTTCTTCCTGACTTGACCATTACAAACCAATGAACACCTTGTTAGTTTTAGTCTTCACTGCTAGTTGGTAAGCTACCCTCATTTAAGAGATGTAAGCCTACATGCTTTCTTCTTGAACTAGCCATCATACATATCGAAAGTATATTGAGTTTGGGAGGCTCTTTCCTCTTGACTACTTTGAGCCCTGGTTTAGTATAACTCTCGCTAGTAGTCCCTAGTCGGATAGCCTGAGAGAAAGACTGTGTGATCAATTTTGCTTTGAAGAGATGTAAGTCTACATGCATTATTTATAGACTAATTATTGCAAACTGATGGGCACCTGGGGTTGGATATCACATGATGGACCCACTTGGTGGATACACCACTCTTAGCATGTGAGTCCCCGCTTTCTCAGGTGGGCACCAATATCTACAGATTTATAGGGTTTTGGATAATGCCCTGACACTCCCTCTGGGCACTCTATTTGGATCACATTCTTAACAATCCCATTTAGACACTACCCTGGTTACTCTTAGATTATAAACAGTCCCCCTTTCCAAATAGCCACCCCTGTGGTTGGAGAATTTGTTTAGTGAATGCGCATAGTCTCCTTTGGTCCAATAAGTCTGAGATAGGACTAGGCTGATATAAGCTCCTTCTCAGTATGGTCCCTCGCAAACCAACATGGTCCACATAAATATAAAATAAACAAAATATATCTTCACTTGTGGATTAGGAATTTAAGCCCTGAATGGCCCCTTTCCTAAGCACCATCTTGGCAACAAAACTTCCTATAGAATTCGAATACTTTGGGTTGAGATAAGTCCCAGTTGACACTCTCTCAAGATTGTTCTTAGGTTCAACGGCCACCAACAAGTTACCCACGATTGTCTTTTTCTTTGAAGGATATAAGTCTATTATGCATTCTTTCTAGAATTTGTAAATCGATGCATCCTTAGTCGTTTGATTTGTCATCGTGACCAATCACCCCTGGTTCTTATTTAGAAGATGTGAGTCCCGCACTTTCTTTCTGACCATTGCAAAAGACACCCCTTTATGTTCTACCCCATACCGGTAGACTATCCTGATTGGTAAATCTAAGACGTCTGGGCGATATTAGCTCTTCTCGTGGATCCATCGTAAATCTATGGGATCCATCAAATTAAAATAATTAAAATTAAAATAAATGCAATTTGATCAAATGACATTATCTTGACTACTTCTGAGTTGATATAAGTTCCCCATAGGCATTCATTCAAGAGCCCTAGGTTGGGTCCATGAGTTGCATCCAAATCACCCCAATGGTTGTCCCTAGAGAGATGTAAGTCTACTACGCTTTCTACAACTAGAAATAGGTAACCTTAGTCGATAGTTCTACCATGTTGCCGATGGACTACCCCTTTGGATTGGTAAATCTGAGTAATGGAGGTGGGCATTCTTTATTTTAATGAGATTAAGAGAACATGGGTATTGAAGGTGAGGGAAGAAGATATGCTGGATAACTAGTGCTCCTGCCAAGGATTGCCAAGGTTTGGCCACCAAGCTCTCAAACCACAAGAATAACTCAATAATTTGTAATTGTCAAAATTTCTCTTTCATTTTAGTAAGAGAGGCAATTTATAGCCATTACAAATATCTTTCAAAAGAAAAAAATTCAAATCATGGAGGAAAAGGTGGGTGGCCACATTAATGTGAAGCATTAAATTGCCTCATTATTTTTTGCCATCCACCCATTTCACATGCTATTATTTTATGTGGATTAAATCACCTCACATGTCATACTTTGAATTTTTAAATGCAAATATCAAACATGGAGTTTCTAGAAGAAAATTAAAAATTACATAAATAAAAAAGATGAAATCATAAAATGGGCCTTAGCAGGCTAATGGGCTAAGCCTTCTTCTTTCTAGAATTTTCTTGGGCTTTAGCTTGAGATCTTGTAAATGGATCTTAAGCTCTAATTTTTGGATCCTAATGTTGTTCTACATTAACTCCCCTGGGCTCAATTGAACTCTGCTCCGTAGAGTTGAAATATAAGAAGCCTTCTACTAATTGTGGGGCTAAAGTATCCAAATCAATATGTGTCAACCATGTGTCTTCAGCTAGTGGCTTATTCTTCTAACGAATTAGAAAATGATGTTCAAAAGCTAGATTAATGGGTGCTTCCTCGGTGATAATATAGTCAACTTCAAAGAAAGAGGGCTTCTACAAGTATGGTGATATTTCTCCTGCTAAAGAGTTAGACTGAACAAGTGAAAGTTTGCTAATTCCTTCATATGGTATAATATCTTCAATATTAATAACTGGATGAATGAGCATATCAGCAGGAAAATCAAGGTGATAAGCATTAGTTCCAATTTTCTTAAGAATTTTAAATGGACCACAATCTCGGGCATGTAATTTCTTATATCTAGTATTTTGATAATGCTCAAGTCAAATGCGAATTAATACATAATCACCTTCTTTATATTCTTTCATTGAACGATTATGATTTTCCTTAGAAGCATAGTTTTCATTACTTATAGTAATTTTCTTTCTTATATCTTCATGGAGGCTTTGAAAATCTTTAGCAAATGAGAATGTTGCATTAGAAAATACATGAGATGGTAGGTTTGCTACATGTATTGGTCTTCATGGTTTTTGACCATAAACTATCTCAAATGGTGATTTTTTTGTAGTTCTAAAATTAGTACTATTATAGGCAAATTTTGAGGTTGGTAAATGTAAATCCCAATTTCTTAAACTTTTACCTGCCAAGCATCTAAGCAAATTTCTAAGGTATGATTAACTACTTAATTTATCCATCGGGTGAAAAAGAAAAATTTTAATTTGGCCTAATAATTTCAATATTTTTCAAACATATGAGACAAACTTAACATCTCTGTCAGAAATAATGGTTAAAGGGAGACCATGGAGTCACACTATTTCTTTAAAAAAGAAGCATCATTTGTTTTTGAACAAGGTAAGAAATGAGCCATTTTGAGAACCTATCCACTACAATGAAAACACTATCATGTCCTGAGTCAGGTAATCCTAGAATAAAATCCATCGATAGATCTTCCAAGGCCTATGGGAACAAGGCAAGGTGTCCGACCTTTGTTTGATAGTTTTACATTTACAAATTAAACATTGAAACTAATTTTGAACATCTCATTTTAATGAAGGCCAATAAAATCTTTTTAATAAACATATGGTCTTATCCTTTCCAAAATGACCAGCTACACCCCCAACATGTAGCTCAGTGATAAGGATTCTCTAAGAGAAGATCGAGGAATGCATAGTTATTTTTCATTATATAAATATCCTTTTGTTATCAAGAATGTCCCTTATAAAGTTATTAGTTTATCTAGGTATTCAAGATAAATTAGGTGAAAGTCATGGCACACAATATAATCATCTTTAATTCTATCAAATCCTAAGATTCTCAATTCTAAAGAGGAAATCATTAGGTTTAACCTGGATAAAGCATCAATAGGTTTATTCTCAATTCCAGGCTTATGCTTTAGAACAAAAGAGTAGTCTTGTAAAAATTCAACCCATTTTGTATTCCTATGACTTAATTTTCATTAAGTGTTAATGAATTTTAAGGCATGATGATTAGAATTAAGTATATATTCTCTATGTAAGAGATAGTGTCACCAATGCCTTAAGGATTGAATTACAAAATAAAACTCTCTATCATAAGTGGAATATCATTGTTTGGCTTCATTTAACTTTCACTAAAGAATGCTATAGATGATTCTCTGACTTAAAATTCCATTTATCCTAATTCACATGTCACTTCAAAGGCTTTAAAAAATCAAGCCTAAGGATTCGAAGTGATAAGAACTTTAATTTCTCTAAGACCTTTTGTATTAGAGTCAAAATTTATCTAATTTTAGTATATCGCTTATTGAGCAACAATGGTACTAAAATTTTGATAAATCTCCAATAAAAAAGTGGCTAAACCGGAAGCTTCTAACTTCAAGAAAACTTTAGGTGATGGCCAATCTAAGATTGCTTTCACTTTAGAAGGATCAAGTCTAGTAGTGGATATAATAAAGCCAAAAAAGATTACCTCACCTTGCAAAAATAAACACTTTTTTAAATTAATGTATAATTTCTCTTGTCTAAGTAGTTCAAAGATTTTTGTAGGTGTTGTAGATTCTCATTTTCACTTGGACTAAAAATCAGAATATCATCAAAATACACCACCAAAATTTACCTATATGGTTTAAGAATATTCATTAATCTCATAAATGTGCTAGGAGCATTTGAAAGTCCAAAGGGCATGACAAGCCATTCATAAAGTCCATCAAGGGTTTTAAAAGTCGCTTCCACTCCCTCCGATCTAATCAATTTGATGATATCCACTTTTAGATCAATCTTTTAAAAAAATTTGCTCTTGAGATTAAATCTAACATATCATCTAATCGGGGAATAGGAAACCTATATTTAATAGTAATTTATATATTGCTCAACTATCAACACACATTCACTATGTTCCATCTTTCTTTGGAGTTAATAATGTTGGAACTGCCCAAGGGCTAAGACTCACTTGAATAAAACTCTTTTTTAATAATTCCTCAACTTGTCTTTTAATCTCAACATCTCGGTAGGGTTTATCCTATAATGTGAAAGATTAGGAAGTTAAAAACTGGGTAAGAACTCAATAGAATGTTGAATGTCTCTTTGAGGAGGTAGCTCATTAGGAAGCTCATTGGGTGTAATATCTTTAAAATCAGAAAGAAGAGAAGAGACTATAGTAGGCATGTGAGTCTCATTAGAGTCTGGTATGACTTATTTTAAATGTAATATGTGAAGAAGAAATGGATCAAAAAATTCTTTTCGTAAAGCTACAAAACCTATTGTTTCTATCTTTGAGTCAAAGAAAGAGTAAATGTTTTAAAGTAAGAATCAAAAAAAAATGATAGTTCTAATAGGATTTTCTATGATAATTAATTGAAGTTTGACATTTTTCTTCAATAGAGGCTTAGGTTGCAAGTCAAGTTATTTGTGTGGTGTTATGGAGGGTGTTTTTCTAGTGACTTTTATTGGTAGAGTTTAATAGTTTATTATTATTTTAAAAATATAAGTATTTTTCCTACCATAGTGAAATTCATATCATACAACCAAGGTCATCCTAAGAGAATATGAGCAATGTCCATAGGAGAACATCACACCAAATTTGATCCTCATAGCTTCCTATTTTAATTGGAACTAAACATCATTGGTGATGGAAGAGATGTATGATTTACCCAACTAACATGAAAATTCTGGTGAGGTTCAAATTTTAGATTGGCTCGAGTTAAGTGTGTGTTGAAATGACATTCATAGCACTCCTTCCATCTATAACTAACCTACAACTCTTTCGATTACACAAAACATACATGCTAAAAAGTTTTTTACTCCTCCAATCTTCTGCCTCAATTTTATTTACAGTAACATATCTCATTACATTAACATGAAGGTCATCAATTAATTCTAATTCTTCATCAGATAATGGGGTGTCATCATAAACTTCTTCTATATTATCATCTATTAGATTTTCAACTTCTTCTAAAAATAAGATTTGAGCTTTACATTGATTTTACATATGACCCTTTTTATGACATTTAAAACATATTACTTCCCTAGTGTTCTTAGAGCTCCCTTCAATTGAAGTTTTAGGCAATGGGGCTGGGCATTTGGATGGGAGGGTTTAACAATAGATCTATGGGATGAAATTGAAGGTACTTGACTTTTAATTTTAGAGAGGGAGGCAGATTTCTTTTGTTGTTCAACCAATAATTCATAATGAAATGCTTCCTCTAAAGATTTTGGGTCAAATAATTCAACTTTATTTCTAATGTCAGTCCTAACTCTAATAACAAATTTATTGGCTAATTGCCAATCATTATCAGCACAATCAGATCTAGAAATTAGATCTTCAAAAGTATTCAAGTATTCAATTATAAGATAATTACCTTGTCTCAAAGTTAATAATTGACTATGTTTATCATGATGCCTAGAGTACTTTGCTCTTAACATTTCTTTCATTTCTATCCAAATGAGGTTTGTCCTTCCTAATCTTTGTTCTTTAGCTAAAGTATTTATCCAATAAATTTTAGCATGCCCTATTAATTTCATTTCAGCAAAAGTAACCCTTTGTAACCATCCATTTTATACCAATCAAAGAAGTCATCTATTTGAACTAACCAATCGAGAAATTTATTTGGATCATGTATACCATCATAAGTTAGGGCTTCTACTTTAACTCTTTGAGATGGATCATTAGAGTCTTCTATAGTCTTAAAATAATTTTCTCCCCTTCCACCATTTCTAGCAATTGATGATCTTCTAAGGAGTTAATTTTCTCTATGGTTTGGATATGAATCTTCTTCATTTATCCCTATTGTACGAATATTGGGAGGAGTTGGTATTATTTTTTGTAGATGAGCTATAAGAGTTTGCATTTATTGTTTAAGTTATTGCAATTTATTCTTACTTTCTTCTAGTATTTATTGAGTTTTTAATTCATTGTCATGGATCCTAAGATCTAAGGCATCAACTAATCTTGTCAAATTTTCAACTTGATCTTGAGAGATAGATTTTGGTGCCAAGAGATTTTTTTTAAGAAAAAAATATATATGAAAAGGGGTCAATGAAAAAATGAAATAAAATAAATAAGTATAATATAATTGTGCAATCAAAGTGATATTTTAGGCTAAGAGTACTTCCAGGTGAGGAGGGGTACAAGACCACTTAAATAAAGCCCAGACTTTAGTTCTTTTTGATAAAGTTCTTTTTCCAAAAGCATGTTTAACACACTCAAATTATTATGCATGCATATTTTTTTATTTTTTTTAATGCAATGAAAAAATGCTCAAATTTATCAAGCCACTTTTTTATTCTTAAGAAAGCAAGTTATCATAAGTTAATCAAAGAAACTTCTAAAATTAATCATAAATAATAAGAAAGATAATAAAGCAAGTAATTAGATTTTGATTTGCTATTATGTTTTTTTAGAAGAACAAGGTACTCTCTTAATTTTTTTTCTTTGGGGTTCACACAATTGGAAAATGAATAAAATATATAATGGAGCTTACTAATTGAAATTTTATGCTATCACCATAAATTAGCAAGTAATATATATCTTTCCAAGCTACTAATATGTATTTAAACTATCATATAAAAGAAAATTAATTAACCTCACAAGTTTAAGAAAAACTCACAAGTTTGAAGACAAGTCCACTGCTTGAGATGCTCCCTTTGTTGAAGCAAACTTTTGACCAAATTTGCTCCTTCTAGGCTTCATTCTGATACCAAATTTGATTGAGGTGGGCATTCTTTCTTTTGATGAGATTGAGAGAACGTGGGTATTGGAGGTGAGGGAAGAAGATATGCTGGATAACTAGCACTCCCACCAAGGATTACCAAGGTTTGACCACCAAGCTCTCAAACCACAAGAATAACTCAATAATTTATAATTGCCAAAAGATCTCCTTCATTATAGTAAGAGGGGCTATTTATAACCATTATAAGCATCTTTCAAAAGAAAATAATTCAAATCATGGAGGGAAAGTTGGGTGGCCACATTAATGTGAAGCATTAAATTACCTCATTATTTTATGATATCCACCCATTTCACATGCTATTATTTTATGTGGATTCAACCACCTCACATGTCATGCTTTGAATTTTTAAATGCAAAATTTCAAACATAGAGTTTCTAGAAGAAAATTAAAAATTACATAAATAAAAAAGATGAGATCATAAAATGGGCCTTAGCAGGCTAATGGGCTAAGCTTTCTTCTTTCTTGAATTTTCTTGGGCTTTAGCTTGAGATATTGTAAATGGACCTTGATCTCTAATTTTTGGATCTTCATGATGTTCTACATTACTAAGATAGGCCAAGGCCGACATAGCTGCTTCTCAGTGTGATCCATTGTAAACCGTGGTCCATT
Source organism: Cymbidium sinense (assembly GCA_021442155.1). Lineage (NCBI taxonomy): Eukaryota > Viridiplantae > Streptophyta > Magnoliopsida > Asparagales > Orchidaceae > Cymbidium > Cymbidium sinense. The sequence goes on along the minus strand of CM038214.1, from coordinate 87,685,451 downwards.
TTGAAATCCAAAACTTAAACAAACAATCAATCAATTTGTCCTCAGTGAGACATCAATCATCCAGACTTCCACAGTGGAGTCAATTAAACCCGATTCAAATTTGCATTCCCGAGTGTACCCTCAAAAGAAATTCAAATTGTCCTTATCCCTAGTGGATAACCTGAACCTGCTTCTCAAGTGGAAGGTTCATGCATCTATCTCTGGTGGGTTATACATCCTAATCCCCAATGAATACTCTATCCAAATCATACCTTACATTGAAATCCAAATCACTTTATCTCTAGTGGATAACTTGAACCTGCTTCCCAAGTGGAAGGTTCACATGCTTGATCCCTTGGTGGATCCCTTCTTCCTCCTTTATGCCCTTGGCATGAGTGGAGTTGCATTGCACTAAGATCATGATTCCTTCTACACCTTGGTTTTAGGAGTAGATCATTTTGTTAGTGTTTATATCCCTCGATGTTGTTGATCACATCTCAATACGCGCGGTGTGCCTTGTCACCACACACACCTATCCGCCTTTTATTAACCTCACTTTGGAGTGAGCTCTCAGCTTCCTCATCATAGGTCTAGGAGTCTTATAGACACTAAGAGTTCTTTAGTCTTAACACACTTCTAGTGATTAGGTGAACACTTAACCTAACCCTAGAGACTTAGAAGTGTTAGCCATAGGATTAGGTTGTGCCTTAGGGATTTAGGAGGACTTGCCTACCCTATAGCCCAAACCCAATCCTTGCTTTATTCTTTCAAACCAAACCTCAAATTCAAATTTAAAACCCCAAAATCAAATCCAACTATCCAATGATTGAAATCCATCACCAAATTCAAACTCCAAATCCCTTCTTAAACCCTTTGATTTTATCTTATGGACTTATCCTTAACCAAATTCAAATCTACCCTAATCCAATTGATTTTCTCAATTATAAAATTCAATCTTAAATCAAATTTCAGATCATGAATCAATTTCAAACTTCAAATGATTGAAACCTATGATTAAGTACAAATTCCAAAATCTTTCCTAAGCCATATGAACCACCTTCATGTGCTTAGCCAAAACACCTTCAAACCAACTCAAGCTTGGTTGATTTCTTCATAAATCAATCATTCCTTCATTTACATTCACAAATATAAATGAAATCCAAATTCAAAATATTCAAATCAAATCAAAATGAATCAAACCAAATTGAGACCCTTCATATAGACCCACCCATAAGAATCAAATCTCATCCAAATCAAACATGATTGATTTCTTTATAAATCAATCATTCCTTCAATTATATTCATAAATATAAATGAAACCCACCCTCCAATGACCAAAAATAAGTCAAACCAAATCAAAACCCAAGTTAACCCTTTTGACCTACATCCCTAAGCTTAATCAAATTGCTTCCAAATCACTCCAAACTCAAGTGATTTTCTCATAACCCATTTATTTCTTCATTTATATTCATAAATATAAATGAAATATAAATTCAAATGACCAAAACCAAACTCAAATCAAATCAAATTCCCAAGTTTAGCCCTTTTAGCCAAAATTTTAAACTTGGCTAAATGAAACCCAAATCAACTCAAAACTCATGGATTTCTTCATTATTCAGTCATTCCTTCAATCATTGCTCCAAATATAAACATAGATCACCATTATCAAACCAAATCCAAGTCAACCCAAATCAAGCCCAAATTTGACTTGAAATTATCATATGAACCAAAACCCATTTGGCTCCAAATAAATTGCAATTGGATTTACATTTCAATCCTAAGCTCATATGTGGGTTCAACTAAACTTGAATCAAACCTTCATCAAGCCAATTGACTTATTTAGGCTCACTTGACCTAAAGTGACCTAAAAGACCTTTTTGAGCCAAGTTCTAATCCAACCCAAATTGGATTGAACTAAAGCTATCTAAACCACAATCATGATCAACAATCATCATGGGGTGATCAACCATCTTGAATTAGGTCAAACCAAGTCAAACCTAGCCTTTGACTAAGTCAATATTTAGCCCAAATGAAACCCAAACTAACCAAAATCCATCATATGCCAAATTAATTGAAACCATTTCCCAAACCCATTCATAATCAATGATTGAACATGACCAAACCATCAATTGAGTCAAACCAAGCCTAATTGGCCACTTGACCTAAGTTGATCCAAATTGGCCTAAAAAGCTAAAATATGTCAAATCATGATTTATTCCAAATTGATTGCAACCAATGACTCAAGTTCATTCCAAATAACTTATTGAACTTGACCAAAGCCATGATTGAGCCCAAGTTGACCAATTGGTCAACTTGACCCAACCTAGCCCAAATTGACCTAAAAGGTCAAATTGACCAAAATTCAAATAAATTCTAAATTAAACTAAACCAAAGCATACAATCATTTTCAATCAACCAATTGAACTTGACTCAACACCTAACCCAACCTAATTTGTTCAAATTGGTCAAATTGACCAATTTGACCCTTTTGAATCCAAATGAGTCAAATCCAAACCTAGACCAAACCAATCCAAATTAATTGAACCAAAAATATCCCAAATCATCATATGAACCTAACTCAAAGCCTTTTTGACCCAATTTGATCAATTGGAACCCAACCCAACCTAGCCCAAATGAAACCCATTTGACCAATCCAAACCAAACCACTCAAATCCAACTTATGGGATCTAGACCTACTTAAGCTCACCTTTGTCAACCTAAGACCCCCAAAATCCAAGGGCTCACCAAGGGATTACCATCAAACCATAGGATTTAAACCTTAAAACTATTGGATCCAAGCCAAAGTCAACTTCCATCCCCATGGCTCATTAGCACTCCATGGAACCTTCTCACCCACCTAGCCAACCTAACTCACCTGGGAGAAAAGACCTTGGGAGGTGAGTTGACTCACCTCCAACCCAAACCGAGCACCCATTGAATCCAAGCCTTTGCGTCCTTACACTTTGGGTCCATGGCAGTCTCCCATCATTCCTCCCATCCTTGGCATGCCATCCTGACATGATGGAGACAAGTCTGACGCAGCATAATGCAAATCATGCCCGTCTCTCCTCATGATGGAAATTGAGGGTATACCCCTCAATTTGAGCATGATTTCACACACTTACATGGGAGCCCTCTAATTGAATTTCAATCACTAGTGTTTCCAAGGATCCCCAAGTTTCTCATTCGACATTGCCCATTCGAGTAAAATACATCCCACCCCTTCTCCACTAATCAAATTTCAATTCCTCTTAGCCACACCATCACCATACCCCATCAATAACCAAACTAATTCCCAAGCTTCCAAGCCATGGGAAGAGTGAGTTTGATCTAAGCTGAGCCCTTTGCGTGCATGGATTGGTCAACCAAACATCCCAAACCAAATCAAGCTCAAAGATCTTAAAATCAACTAAAGCTACCTCCGATTTCACCTGACATTAGCTTGTGAAGGTAATTTCAAACCGAGCCTTGTATGGAAAAGTGGGTTGGTCCTTTATGAAGTAAATTCAAATTTCATGGAAAATTGGCCATTGGATATGTGTGTCTCCCTTCCCCAAAGGTGTGAGAAGAATTTGGAGACAATCCAGTGAGCTTGGATCAATGAGAAGATGGATCCATCTTTCATCATTCACGAATGGATAGATCATGCCATCTCGATTGTGATGCCACTTTGATCAAATCTTGTGGTAGAGATTCCTTTCATAAACTATGGATCAATGGCCATCCCTAGATGATGGTCCACGAGAAAGCGTGCCGTCCTACCGAAGTTAACATGTGAATGTGACTACTTAAATAACCAATCTCATCTCGCCACATAGAAAGTGTGTCGTGTCAGCCGCCACATGGCTTGATGGGATTAAGGCTTTAAATATGGCTAATTAATTGGTTTTTAATCCCGAAACTTCCTAAAATCATAACTAATTATAGAAAAATAAAAAAAAATACAAACTTAGGCTCATTTTGAAGATATTTCAGAGTATAATCTAGGAAAATTATAATTAATTGATTTTGAACAGTGATTTTGGCTTAATTAGAGTTTTATAAAAAAATGTACTTAGCTTAATTACACCTTAATTAAGAACTCAATTAATCTCAAATTTTCTATGGATGTTTAGGGGGATGACCTCTTCCTCTATTTGGATTTTATTGATTGCTTAATTAGAAAATCACTTGATTAATTCACTCTCTTAATCCAATTAATCATAATTAATGAATGAATAAGAACTTGAGTAATCATTTAAACATAATCACCTCTCTTGAATAGTAAGATTACTAGGAATGTGATTGGGATACTTTCCTAATTCATTTCTAAGTCTTCTTTATCTTTAAAATCAAAATTAATGGTTAATGGAATGATTAATTGATTAATTAAGTGATTAATCTTCAAAATAAGGAAATCAAAATCTAATTGAATGTTTAAAATGATTTAGGAATTAGGATTTGGACCTTGCCTTTGATCCTTTCCCCTAAGTTAATTTCATCATTCAAATTTAAACATAACCAAAGTGTTTAATCAATTGATTAAAGGTTTAATGAAATTAAAATTAAGAATCAATTCATCCATACCTAAATAACCTTTAATTGATATTGGGTAGCTTCTTGGGTGTTCAAGAACCCAAGGAGAGAGATAATGAAATTATGGTTGGCTCACATGTGTGAGAAAATCATAAAAGTAATTAAGTGAGATCTCTTAAGCTTAATTAACTTTTAATCATAAGCCAATTGCATTAGACCCCTTTCATTTCTTAGGAGCATTGCAAATTTACTTTTCATGTGGTTGCATATCATATTGGCTTATTATTAATTAGTTAATTAACTTAAGGTGATATAGGTAAGGGTTAATTAATTCATTTAATTCATACCTTAGCCTAATTAAAACATAAAATCAACCCAAATATTCTTCATTAAACCAAATTAATTCACACATGGGGAATTGGGCTAGGATTAGCTAACCTCTCTCATATTTCCTAAACAAATTAAACTCAAAGTTAAAAATGTCTTTAAAGAATTTGAGTTTATTTTAAATAGCCTTATTTAATGTGATTGCCCTTAGGAATTAATTGGGATGAATGAAATCATGTGCTTACATTCCTTTATTTCTTTCCAATCATGCTAAATATTGCTTGCCATATGAAATCATGCATTCATTTCTTTTGAAAATTAATTAATAAAATGTTTTATGTCAAATTGCATGTGTGACTTAAATTAAATATGAGTACTATTATCACTATTAACCAAAACTATTTTCAAAACCTATAAATCAATTATTATAAATGAAATGATGTTACTTACAAATATCTATAAGCTTGCATGTGATAACAATATAAGATATGCAATATGAAGTTCTCTTTCTATCTTAACATGGATTCACATAGGATTTGCAAGTGTATAGTTCATTTGAAAAGAACACAACATTTGCCTAAATCTATCCCTATGCATCTCCATGTTAATACTTAAGAAGAATTTCATATCACATAATCAAATAAAACATAATTTCTTGCATGATTCCCTAGTCATGTGGTTCTTTTCGTACATTCAATGTATTTGAGAAAAGTGAAATATTAATGGACATCCCGGGTGCGAGGCTTTAAGTAGCTCTGGTCTTGTACCTTATGCCCTTGGTGTAAAATAAATAATGCCACACTCACTTAAAACTCTATACATATGCATGTATGATGTACCAATGAATAAAGAATCATAAATCAAATAAATCAAGTATAACCTTTTGCATGGATTTTCCTATCTTTATCATTATTTGTACATGTACATGTATTTAAGAAAAGTGATATATTTCCGACATTCCAAGATCAGGCTTTAAGTAGCCCTAAGTAGGTTTTGTACCTTACTCGTAGAAAATAATGGAGTAATTCACTTAAAACTTATACATGTGAATGTGTATTCAACTAATGGATGAAAAATCCCTCTTTTCTACATAATAAAGGCATGCATTCATAATTCAATCAACAAATGAAATATTTAAATTTCCAAATACACTTTTTTGCTTTCATCATCAAATTGTCCTAAGATTTACATTGCATGTATAGGTATGCTTAGGAATATTCATATGCATGATATACATGATGGAAAGAAATGAATGAATGTGTTATGTGATGTAATCCATTCTAATTAATCTTAAGATGTCTTTCTTGTTGAATAGGGTTATTTAGAATGAACCTAAACTTAAGGTTAATTAAAACACATAATAAACCATTCACTAAAGGAAATTCATTAATTAACTTACCTTAGAAATGGTTTATGGTAAGGATAAAATAAGGATTCCTTTTCTTTCTTCTCTTTATAACACTTAGTTGCTAAGTGTAGGCTATATGAAACAAAAGAAAATGCTAAGTAAAATCTTCAAATCAATTAAACCACTTAAAGATAAATCAACCTTTTATAAATTAAATCCCTCACACTTAGCAAATCATAACTCTAAAGCCTAGTTAAGACATACCACACAAGCTTTAACACATGCACATTAGATTAAGTCACCATTTCTTTATGTTAGTGTGCATGGTTTGATGAATGTTTAGTTTTATGATGATTATTTTAGATGATGGGGTGTATAGTCTGGATGTTAGGCCAACATTAACTTAATTATGTTTTATACAGGGGTAGTGCTTAAGGGGCCACTGTAATAAAAATATAAATGCTTTTTTGCAGTGGAGGTTGCTTAGCTCTTAATCATAGCCCAATTAGAGTGGTGGACTTAATGTAGGTGCTAAGTCCAAATTATTCATATAACTGCTTGGGTTGTATGGTGTGTTTAGCTAACATTTGTTTTGCAGGTATAGCTAGATTTACTTCCCTTCTCTTTTAATGTAACTTTTGTATTAGGATTAGGATAAGTGTTACGGGGGATTATGATGAATATTGATTATAGGATCAAGTCTTATACACCATGTGATGCCTTTGGAGTAAACAACATCCCAATCAAGCTAAAAGAAAAAAAAAAGAAATGGAACAAATCAAAAATGAAAAAGGTGAAAGATGAAGAACGAAGAATGGAGGATGAAGAATGAAGACCCCCATAACACTTATCATTTTATAATTATAATTATTCTTTCAATATACTAGGATGTATAGACGTAGAGCTCGGCTACCCACATTTCTTTTCAGGTTGTACGGCGGTATCCGATTGCATTGGTCTCTTATTCTTTTACGATAGCTTTATAAAATTATTTGGTATTTTGTTTAGCTTGTGCATTAGAAATAACATGTTTTTTCATAGTTTCTTTCTGATTGGTGATTGTTGTGTGGCCTGGATGCAGTTAGGCTCTTAGGATAAAAATAAATTTTCTATCCCACTAACAACTCATAACTAAAATTTTGAAATAAATCATAATCTCACTTAAAAGCCTAGGAATTAAATCAAGATAATAAAATATTTAGCAACCCCATAGCTAGTGTTGATCTCACTTTTGGAGTGAGCTCTCAACTTCCTCATCATAGATCTAGGACTCTTATAGGACTCTTATAGACACTAAGAGCTCCTTAGTCTTAAGACACTTCTAGTGATTAGGTGAACACTTAACCTAACGCTAGAGACTTAGAAGAGTTAGCCATAGAAATAAGTTGTTCCTTAAGGATTTAGGAAGACTTGCCTACCCTATAGCCCAAACCCAATCCTTGCTTCCTTCTTTCTGTCCAAACCTCAAATTCAGATTCAAATTCCAAAATCAAATCCAACAATCCAATGATTGAAATCCATCACCAAATTCAAACTCCAAATCCCTTCCTAGGCCCTTTGATTTTATTTTATGGACTTAGCCTTAGCCAAATTCAAATCAACCTCAATCCAATTGATTTTCTCAATTATCAAATCCAATCTCAAATCAAATTCCAAACCATAAATCAATTCCAAATTCCAAATAATTGAAACCCATGATTAACTCCAAATTCCAAAGCCTCTCCCTGAGCCATATGAACCACCTTCATATGCTTAGCCAAAACTCCTTCAAACCAACTCAAGCTTGGTTGATTTCCTTATAAATCAATCATTCCTTCATTTATATTCACAAAAATAAATGAAGTCCAAATTCAAGCCATTCAAATCAAATCAAAATGAATCAAACCAAATTCATACCCTTCTTAAGCCATATGGACCTACCTCCATAAACCTAATTAAATCTTGATCCAAATCAACTCAAGCATGATTGATTTCTTTATAAATCAATCATTCCTTCATTTATACTCATAAATATAAATGAAACCCACCCACCACTAACCAAAAGTAAATCAAACCAAATCAAAACCCAAGTTAGCCCTTTTAACCTGCATCCCTAAACTTAATCAAATTTTCTTCCAAATCACTCCAAACTCAAGTGATTTTCTCATGACCCATTTATATCTTCATTTATATTCATAAATATAAATGAAATATAAATTCAAATGACCAAAACCAATCTCAAATCAAATCAAATTCCCAATTTTAGCCCTTTCAGCCAAACTTTTGAACTTGGCTAAATGAAAACCAAATCAACTCAAAACTCATGGATTTATTCATGAGTGAATCATTCATTCAATCATTGATCCAAATATAAACATAAACCACCATTATCAAACCAAATCCAAGTTAACCCAAATCAAGCACAAATTGACCCTTTTGACTTGAAATTATTATATGAACCAAAACCCATTTTGCTCCAAACCAATTGGATTTTATATTTCAATTAGGCTCATATGTGAGTTCAACTAAACTTGAATCAAACCTTGATCAAGCCAATTGACTCATTTAGGCTCACTTGACCTAAAGTGACCAGACTTTTGAGCTAAGTTCTAATCCAACCCAAATTGATTGAACTAAGCTATCAAACCTCAATCATGATCAACAATCATCATGGGGTGATCAACCACCGTGAATTGGGTCAAACCAAGTCAAACCTATCCTTTGACCAAGTCAATATTTAGCCCAAAATTCATCAAATGATAAATTGATTGAAACCATTGACCCAAACCCATTCATGATCAATGATTGAACATGACAAAGCCATCAATTGAGCTAAACCAAGCCTAATTAGCCACTTGACCTAAGTTGACCCAAATTAGCCTAAAAAGCTAAAATGGGTCAAATCATAATTTAATCTAAATTGATTATAACCAATTGCTCAAGTTCATTCCAAATCACTTGTTGAACTTGACCAAAGCCATGATTGAGCCCAAGTTGACCAGTTGGTCACCTTGACCCAACTTAGCCCAAATTGACTTAAAAGGTCAAAATCAAAATCTAAATTAAAATAAACCAAAGGCAATCATTTTAATCAAATAATTGAACTTGACTCAACACCCAATAACCTAACCTATATTGGTCAAATTAGTCAAATTGGTCAACTTGATCAATTTGACCCTTTGAATCCAAATGAGTCAAATTCAAACCTAGGCCAAACAAATCCAAATTAATTGAACCAAATATCCCAAATCATCATATGAACCTAACCCAAGCCTTGGTTTGACCCAATTTGATTAATTGGTCAACCCAACCCAACCTAGCCCAAATAGAACCCATTTGACCAAATGAAGCAAATCCCTCCAAACTAACTTATGGGACCCTAGGACTTAGTCAAACCCGACCCAAGCATTTCCTAATTCATTTTCAAATTAGCCTAAAAGCCAAGTGGGCCCCACTAAGTGGAATAGCCATCAAACCATAGGATTTAAATCTTAAAACTATTAGATCCAAGCTAAAGTCAACTTGTGCATCCCATTTCATGACACTTCATGGAACCTTCTAACCTACCACTAACCTAACTCACCCTAGCCAAGAACCTTGAGGTGAGTTCACTCACTTCAACCCAAATGAGCACCCATTGGATCCAAGCCTTAGCATTCTTGCATTGGGTCCATGGCCCTCCATCATTCCTCCCATCCCTAGTGCCTCCCACTTGATGGAGATAAGTTGACTATGACATGATGAGCCGCAGTAAAATGTTCGCGTTGTCCTTCAATGATGGGAAATTAAGGGGTATACCCCTTGTGGTGTTTTTATTTCTCAAACTTTGGGAATTTTGAGAAATGTATATATTGGTTTGTTGGGACACCACATAGATCCGTAGATATACTCATAAGGGTGATCGGGTGTGACATTGAGGAATGATGTACTATCTCAAGAGACAGAAGTTACCATCCTACAATGGACCTAATCACTTGATGAGGACTCCTAAGGATAATGGGTCTTCGAATGTACCCAAGATCTTTCCCCTACTTTACATGGAAAAGTAAAGTAGGATTTATTTTAAATCAGGTTTGTTAAGTTCCCTATGGAGGTAAGCCTCCATAGTTAATTACATCCTAAGAAATGAGAATCCTTAAGAATACTCTCGATTAAGGTAAATGAGCATTGTCTCTAAAGATTTCAAAGAAAGGACTATCAACAAATTGGTTATTTTTGAAAAGTTAAGTGGGATTGATCAAAAGGAGGAGGTTATTATTGAAATCAAAGGGAGAAGAGTAGGGGATGCTTATGATACTAGGAAACCTAGTAAGCATCCCAAACTATCTTATGGTTGGGCTTTATATTTTTGAAATTTGAAGAGGATTATATGTTTGAGTTGAATTTTTATTAGAAATCTAGGGCTTACAATTCCACAATATAAGATCGTGAAAATACCTAAGAGGTGAGGATTTATGCTTGTAGCCCACAAAGGGAAATAGGGACCTCAGATCCTAAATCTAGGGAGCTTTGGTGAGAGCTAAGACACAACCTAAATTTAAGATGAAAATTGGTATAAAGTTTACCTCCACAAGAGAGGATAAACCACTTAATTTTTTGACTTACAACTGCCTAGGGGTGGCAGCCAACTAACTCCTCCTATAATTTTAAATACATTTAAGCAAGCCTTTATGCTTTGCAAGATAACTAGGCTGTTGTTTATTTAGAAAGGAGACTAAATCCTTAAACATACTCCCTAAGAGACTAGATTATGAGGGGAATGAATAATGACATAATATAATGCAAATTTTGTTAAGTTTTATTTTAATTTTTGAACAATTTTGTTTGACATGGGCTATGAGATTTCATATGCCTAATGCATGAGAAATTGGTTATGGGCCAAAATCAGCAAGAAGGAGTTGGCTTCCACCATAGCTCTCAAAGGTTAAGCCATTTTCTCTGGCAAAGATAGAAGCCCTCAATTAGCAAGAGTGAGACAATATGATTTTAATGCATGATGTGAGACATACAACATCCAGTTAAGGGGTTACAAAATCTTATTATCTTGATTTATGTCCTAGGCTTTAGGTGAGGTTATGAGTTATTTAATTTAATTTTGAGTTGATTAATTGGATAGAAAATTTATTTTTTCCTAGTCTAATTGCATCAGGCCATTCATAATCAAATTAAGCTAGGAAAATCATGTCATCCTAATACACAAGCTAAACAAACATCAAACAATTTTATAAATCTAGCACAAAAGAATAAGAGGCTGATGTGGTCTGGTACCACTGCAAAACTCGAAAAGAAATATGGGTAGGTGAGGTCTACCCTTATATAACCCGTATTACCAATGAATAATTATAATTAGAAGAAATTCATATTATGGGGGTCTTCATTCTTCATTCTTCACTAATTCCTTTCTTTCTTTCTTTCCTTTGGTTTGATTTGGGATGTGATTTGCTCCAAGGATTCACATGGTATATAAGATATGGTCTTATAACCATTGTTCACCTTAATTCTCCCATAGCATTCATTCCAAATCTTAATTACAAAATTTACATTAAAATGGGAAAAGATAAATTTAATTAAACCTGCAAAATAGAAATTAGCTAAACATACCACCCAATCCCAAGAAATTATAGGAATAATTTGGACTTAGCACCCCACACATGGGTAACCAAGTCCACCTATTCTAGTTTGGATCATGCTTAGGAGTATAAGCAACCTACACAGCAAAAATATTTATATTTTTATTATAGTGCCCCTTAAGCATAATCTCTTGCATAAGACATGATTAGACTAAGATCTTCCTATCATCTAGTCTACGCACATGCACCCTAACATCCAATCTAAAAATATTATATTACAAAATAAAATCAAGTAGAAAACCATGCACCGCCCAAACATAGAGCTAGAAATGGTGACTTAGCCTAATGTGTGTGCCATTTAAGGCTTGTGTGGCATGTCTTAGCTAGGCTTTAAGGTTAAAATTTTCTAAGTGTGAAGGATTCAACTTAGAGGGTGGTTTCATTTTAAGTGATTTAGTTGATTTGTCAATTTTAGTTGATGATTTGATTTGGTTTGAATGAACCTACACTTAATTAGTAAATGTTGTAAAGAGAAAAAAAGGAGAAGAGAACTTTTAAAGTAGATTCATTAATAAATTTTTTTAGTGAATGTTTTATTATGTGTTTTAATTAACCCTAAGTTTAGATTTTCTCTAAATAAACCTATTCAATAAGAAAGGCATCTTAGGATTAGTTAAGGTGAATTACTATCACATAACACACAACCATTTATTTCTTTCCACATGTATACCATGCATATGAATAATCTAAGCATACCTATACATGTAATACAAATTTTAGCACACCTTGATGATGAATGCTAGAGATATGATTTGAAAATTTGGATATTCCATGAATGCATATTTTTTATTATGTAAAAGAGGATTTTTTATCCATTAACATAATGCACATTCACATGTATAAAATACAGTGAGTGACCATTATTTTCTACACCAGGGGTGTAAGGTACAAGACCTACTTGGGGCTACTTAAATCCTCACAACTCCGGGATGTCCAGATTAATATACCACTTTTCTTAAATACATGAAAAGGTACAAAAAGAAACAAATGGATGAAGAATCATGCAAAAGATTTTTTTTGTGTTTGATTTGGTTGTATAATTTACATGTGTAATGTGAAGATCCTTCTTAAGTCATAACATGGGAGTGCATAGGAATAGATTTAAGCAAGTGTTATGTTCTTTTCAAATGAACTATACACTTTGCAAATCCTATACAAGTCCATATTAAGAGAAGAGAAGAAAATAACACAAAACACATCTTATGCTATAATCATATGCAAGCTTATAAGTACTTATAAGTAGCATCACTTCATTCATAATTTTTGATTTATAGATTTTTGAAAATAATTTTTGGTTTAATAGTGATAATAGCCACTCATATTCTTAACTTTTAGCCATGCAATTTGACATAAAGGAAACATTTTATTTAATTGATTTTCAAAGAGATGAATGCATGATTTCATATGAAACAACATTTAGCATGCTTGGAAAGAAATAAAGTGATGTAAGCATATGACTTCATTCACCTAATTAATTCCTAAGACAATCCTATAAAATAAGATCATTTAAAATTGAATCAAAATTCTTTAAAGAGATTTTATTTTGAATTTGATTTGACTTAGGAAATGAAAAGAGTTTGCGGTCCTAACCCATTTCCCATGTGTGAATTAGTTTAGTTTAATTTTAGAACAATTAGTTTGATTTTATGTTTTTATTTAGGTTAAGGTGTGAATTAAATCCATTAATTACCCCACACATACCTAACATAATTAAACAAGTAATTATGAGCCAACATATGATATGCAACCACATGGAATTTAAATCGTAATGCACCTAAGAAATAAAGGGGCCTAATGCAATTGGCTCATAATTAGTGATTAATTAAGCTAAAGGGTTTAATTAAGTACTTTCATAACCATCCACATGAGTTGGATATGATTTTCTGAATTATCTTGGGTTTTGAACACCTAAGAATCTACCCAAGATTGATTAAGTTCTTGGTTTGAAAGTTTGATTAGACTAATTAATTTGGTGGATTAATTTAATATGTTTGGATTAAGGAAGAAATTAGGGAATAACTTAGGAAAATATCCAAAATTCCATAAACTTCCTCCTTACTTAAATAATGTTTAATTATCTTAATTAAAGGATTAAATCAATGTTCATATGCTTAATTACTCTTAATTACATTAAGGGGGTGATTAGGAGTTCATTAATTAATTTTTCTAATTAACTCATTAATAAATTCCAAGAAAATTAAAGGGAGAGTCATCCCTAAATCAAGAAATTTGGAATTAATTTAAATAATTAAGTAATTTGTTTTAATTTAAACCCTAATTAAGAAAAAATTCAATTATTTAAAATCAATTAGAAATAATTTTATTGGATTCCCTTTTAAAATACCTTTAAAATGAGCCCTCATTTATATTTTTTTGGATTTTTCTACATTTAATTATGATTTTATGAAGTTTTATGATGAAAAGATAATTAAGATAGCCTAATTAATTAACTAATCTCATCGGTGCCATGTGGACTACTGACGCGACGCACTTTCCACGTGGCACGATGGGATTGGTTATTTAAGTTATCACATCCACGCCAACGGAGGCACACACTTTCCACCGCCATCAATCTAAGATCGGATGGCAAGGATTAATCTCACAATTTATGCTTAAATTAAAAGGGGCTAACACATGATCTAATCCCAACCGTCAGTTCCAATCACATGGAACAGACGGTGTGTGATCTATCTCCTCCCGAGCAGCGAGAGATGGATGCCGTCCATCGATCGTCGCTCGATCCAAGCTCACCTGAGCTCGGATGGAGTTCAAACTCACCCCACACCTTTGGAGGAGCACAAGCAAGAGATCCAATGGCTAAGATCTAATGGGATTATAATTCCCTTCACAAAGGACCAAGTATTTTTAAACTTATGATCGATTTTGAACAATACCTCATCGGAGGCTATCACCGATGCTTCCAACGGAGGAGGTAGCTTCTTCTAGTAGAGATGAAGCCTTGTTGAAGGTATCAAGCTTTGATTTGAATTGAATTGTCTGACCAATCCAAGCTTCAATGGCATGGGCTTGATCTCCCTTCCCGTGGCTGAGACTTGGGAAACACCTTTTTTGAGCTCAACGAGGTGCCTTGATGGTGCTTGCAAGTTTAATTTGGGTTTAGTGGAGAATTGTATGAGTTGGAGTTTCACTTCACCTCCCCTATTTCGGCTTTGAAGGAAACCGAGAAGGAGAAATTTAGGAGGCTTGGAAATGGTTTTGGTAAGTTTGGAGAAGCTTGATTTCGATTCCTAGAGCTCAATCGAGTGCAATGTCTCTAATTTTAGTGGGAATGAGGGGGAGTATATCTCCCCATCCTTAGATTAGATGGCCAAGACTAGCTTTGCCATTTTAGCTTAATTGCTTTGATTAATTGATTGATTTGGGTTATTTGACAGTCCATGTGGTTCATTTTAGGTAGAGGAGTGGAGGGGAGGGAGTGCACATGTGTTAGCTGAGTGTATGGGGTGATCCAAATGCTTAATTCTCATTGGAGGGGTTAGTTTGGCCTTGGGTTGGGTCATGGCTGACCCAAACTAATTGGGTCATGTTCATCACCTCCCTTGGTGTCCAAGTGGACCACTAGGAAGATGTCAAGTGGCCATGAGAAAGAATTGACCAAATTCCAAGTGAATTTGGCCATAGGGTACCCTTTGACCTAGGGTTAAAATGGTTATTTGACCTTGATTTTGATTTGGACAGATTTAAAATGATTAAAGAAATGGGTTGGGCCAAATTTCAAGTGATTTGGAGTTCATTTGGTTTGAATTAGTTCAATTTGACTCATTTAGGTCAAGTTGGGTCAATTTGGGTTAGGTTGACCAATTGGTCAAATTGGGTCAAACTATGGGTTAGGTTAAGTTCAAATGATCATTTAGAGCTTCTGGGTGTCTTTGGTTTGGTTCAATTTGGTTTAGATTTGATTTTGATTCATTCAGGTTCATTTAGGTCAAATGGGCCAAGTTGACCAATTTGACCCATTTGACCCAATTAGGTTAGGTCATGGGTTAGTTTAGGCTTGGTTGATCATTTGAAATGTATTACAAGCTTTGGTTTCAATCTAATTTTGTTTGGTTTGATTTCAAGTTGATTTGACTTTTTAGGTCAAGTTGGGTTCATGGTCAATTGGGCTAGTTGGGTCTAGTTGGCCAATTGAAGCTTTGGTCAAGTTCAACAAGTGATTTAGAATGAATTTGACCCATTGGTTGCAATCAATTTGGCTTAGATCAAGATTTGACCCATTTTGACTTTTAGGTCTACTTGGGTCAACTTAGGTCAAGTGGCCAATTAGGCTAGCTTTGGCTCAAATGATGGCTTGGTCAAGTTCAATCATTGATTATGAATTGGTTTAGATCAATGGTTTCAATCAATTTGGCCTATGCTGGATTTTGGCTAGTTTGGGTTTCATTTGGGCTAAGTGTTGACTTGGTCAAAGGCTAGGTTTGACTTGGTTTGACCCAATTTGAGTGATTGATCATCCTAGATGATGATTGCTCTCACAATGTGAGGTTTAGATGGGCTTAGTTCAATCCAATTTGGGTTGGATTATTATTTGGCTCAAAAGGTCCTTTAGGTCACTTTGGGTCAAGTGAGGGATCAATTGGCTTGATCAAGGCTTGATTCAAGTTTGGTTGAACTCACATATGGACTTATGATTGAAATATAAATCCAATTGCAAGTGATTTGGAGTCAAATGAGTTTTGATTCATTTGACAATTTCAAGTCAAAAGGGTGAACATGGGTTTGACTTGGGTTACCTTGATTTTGGTTTTATGATTGAAGTTAAGTTTATATTTAGGCATGTGATTGATGGAATGATTGTTTGAAGAAAAAAAATCCAAAGGTTTGGAATGATTTTAGATTGATTTGGCTAAGTTCAAGAATTTGACTTGAAAGAGTATAGGTTGGATTTAAGTTGGATTTGGATTTGAGTTTTGAATTTAGTTTTGGTTATTTGAATTTATATTTCATTTATATTTGTGAATATAAATGAGAATATAAATGGGTTATGAGAAAATATTTTGAGTTTGGAGTGATTTGAATTTGATTTGGGCTAAGTCCATAATATGAAATCAAAGGGCTTAAGAAAGATTTTGGATTTGGAATTGATCATGGGTTTTAACTTTGAGATTGATTGAATTTGATTTGGAATTGATTTATGATTTGAGAAAATCAATTGAGTTGGAATTGATTTAAGATTTGATTAAATTGATCATGGGTTTTAATCATTTGAGATTCGATTCGTGATTTGAATTTCAGAATTGATTTTTGATTTAAGATTTGATTTGAGTTTGAAGTTTTACTTGGAAGAAGGAAGCAAGGATTTGGTTCAAGCTATTGGGTAGGCAAGTCCTCCTAACACTCCCAAGGCATAACTTATTCCTATGGCTAACTCTTCTAAGTCTTTATGGTTAGGTTAAGTGTTCACCAAATTACTAGAAGTGTCTTAAGACTAAGAAACTCTTAGTATTTAAAGGAGTCCTTATGTCTAGGATGAAGAAGTTGAAAGCTCACTCCAAAAGTGAGGTCAACAAAGGGTGCCCAATAGGTGTGGTGTGACTGACAAGGTACACGTATTGGTTGACCGAGATGATCAACAATGAACAATCACAAGCACTAAATAAATGATCTACCCTAAACCCAAGGTGTAAGGAATCAAAAGCTTAGTGCAATGAGACTCTACTTATGTCAAAGACATAGGAGAGTGAAGGAGGAATCCTCTAGAGATTGAGTATGTGAACCTTTCACTAGAGAGGCAGGTTCAAGTCATCCACTAGAGGATGAGAGGTTGTGAAATCCACTCGGGGATTAAAATTTGGAATCCACCGGGGATAAAAGATGTGAACCTTCCACTAATGGAACAAGTTCAGGTTGGATTGAATTGATTCCACTAAGGAAATTGGAAGGATTTGCATCTCATTGAGGAGAAGCTGATTGATTTGAGTGTTTTAATTTGACTCCACTAGGGAGGTTGGTTGATTTGATTATTTAATTTGGCTCTACTGGGGGAGGTTGGTTTTGTTTATTTTAAATTTTAAATTTTAAATTTTGAGATGGACTGTGGATGGACGATCAGTAGGGCCATGTTGGCCTTGATCTACATCAGATTTACCAATCCAAAGGAGTAGTCTACCAACCACATGGTAAAACTATCCAATAAAAGGGGTTGCCTTTCGGTTTGCAATAGTTAAATTCAGGGAAGAAAGCACGGGGGCTCATATCTTCCTGAATAAAAGACCACCAGGGTGACATATTAGCAAGGTAACATGTCAACCCAACCTAGGGCTAACTACCGAGTGAATGCCGCTGGGGGACTTAAATCAGCTCAAAGATAGTCAAAATTAATTTCATTTTAATTATATTTGATGGATCCCGTTGGATTGTGATGGATTTCACTGAATAGGGGCCATGTTGGCCTTGTTCGACTTTCAGATTTACCGATCCAAAGGGAGTAGTTTCTTGGCCGAGGGGGAAACTATCCAACTAAAGGGGTGCCTTTTAGTTTGTAATGGTCGATTCAGGGAAGAAAGCATAGGGTCTCACATCTTCCACTACAAAAGACCACTAGGGAGATGTATTAGTGAGGTAATATGTCAACCCACCTGGGTCGCCGGCCAGGATAATCATGCTAGAAAAATGTGTAGTAGACTTACATCTTCCAAAGCAAATGACTAATTTGTGGCAAAATAGATTGAACCCTCCAAGAGACTACAGATAGTGATGACTCTTTATCTCAACTCAAGTGTAGTCAAATTCCTATAGGGAGTTCTCACGACGCCCCTAAAGATAGGATGCCTACTTGGAAAAGGGGCCACTGGGGGCTTGAATTCCTAATCCATAAGAGAATATATTTGTTTGTTTATTTGTTTATCATGGACCTTGTTGGTTTGCGAGAGATCATACTGAGAAGAAGCTTATATCAGCCTAGACCTATCTTAAGTTTACTGAACCAAGCGAGAATATGTGCATCCACTGAACGAATTCTCAAACCACAGGGTTGGCTACTAGGAAAGGGGGACTGTCCAATCCAAGAGTAACCCAGGTAGTGTCTAAATGGGGTCGCAAAGGATGTGATCCAAGTAGAGTGCCCGCAGGGGAAGGGGCCACTAAAGGCTATATCTAAAAAACCCCGAAGAAGATAATGTCTATAGGTATTTAGTGGCCAACTCAAGGAGAAAGCACGGGGACTCACATCTACCAATGTGGGTGTATCTACCAGGTGAGTCGCTATCAACATAGCAAACATCAACCAACCTAAAGTACCCATCGATTTGCAAATAAGCCTAGAAGAAAGCATGACTCCCATACAAGAGAACTAATTGGGATAGCCTTCTCGATAGTGCTATCCACCTAGTTACTACTAAGTGAATGCCATTAGGGGACTTATGTCAACTTAAGAGTTGTCAAGAGGAAAGGAGTCACTAGGGAACTTATGCTTAAGCCTCAAATATATTCGACCTAGTCAGTGCATGATGGCTAGTTCAAAAAGAAAGCATGTAGTCTTACATCCTCTTAAACGAAGTCAACATGAGGTAGCTTATTGGCTGTGCAGTGAGGTCAACCAAACTGACAAGGCCCTCATTGGTTTTCAATGGTCAAGTCAAGAAGAAACTGCAGGGACTCACATTCGCCAGACAAATGACCATTGGGGTGACACACTAACAAGATAGTATGTCAGCCTGACCTATAGCAGCTAATGAGTGTGTGCCACATGGGGCTTGCTCCCATATCAAAATAGCCTGAGACAAAGGATATGTGTTTTTGTTTGTGTTTGTGTTTAAAGAGGATAGGATGCCACTTGGTTCTCTCACACCTATCCTAAAACACACTTAAAATTTGATGAAATGGTGCCATGATTGGCAGTTGTGATCCCACCAAGAAAGGATGCCGCTTAGGTTTTCTTACACCTAACTTAGCCGTGCTAGTCAAAATATGATGCCTCTTGGGTTCTCTCACACTTATTCTAGTAGCACTGGGAAAATCATGTTTAATATGTATTCATGTTGTGAAAGAAGGATAGGATGCCTCTTGGGTTCTTTTACACCTACCCTAAACACATCGTGGCAGATTCATGAACAAACAAACAACGCTTTGAATGAAGAGAGTATTTTGATGAATTGGAATGAAATTTTTTATGATAATTATTTTCAAACATGATTTTATGGGTAGTATTTCTTCAAATAGAGCCCATTAATTGGAAGCATTGGGTGTTCCCCTTTATAATCAATAAGTTGATAAGATCCTCCTTGGTAGACCTTCTCTATGACAAAAGGGTCTTCCCAAGTGGGTTCAAACTTGCCTCCCATCTTTCAACAGGCAATAATTGGTCTCCTTAGAGCTAAAATAAGCTCCCCTACTTGAAAAGCTCTAGGGCGGACCAATTTATTGTGAGCTTGAATCATCTTGGCTTTATTTAACTCAAGGTTCTGGAATGCCTGTAGGTGTCTCTCGTCTAAACCTTCGAGCTCTTCTAACCACAACTTTGCATTCTGCTTTGTAGTGATTTTACTACCCATTGCTATCCTTAGTCATGGTAGTTGGACTTCTAATGATAAAATAGCTTCTGACCCATACACTAAGGAGAACGGGGTAGATTGAGTTGGAGTTCTATGTGGTGAGGTATGCCCACAAGCTTCAACTACCGCTTATACCACTATCGCTATCGCCGAAAGTGTCTTCTTTAGAGGATGAGAGTTTTGTTAAATACTTTCTAAGCCATTTGCCCCGGATAGTAGATGGAATATCTCCAATCTATATTGTGTCTTTGGGCAAGCTTTGATTTTGTGCTCTTGAATGCGATCATTATCGATATAATTCATCAGGCACCCCAAACCTATATACGATATGGTTCCTAAAAATTGGAGCACATGCCGAGTTGTGACCTCTCGAGTGGGATTGCCTCATACTTGGAAAAGTAGGTTTAAGATGAACCGATGACCCTTGGAAGAAGAAGGATCAATAGGACCCACTATGTCCACAACACTAAATGGCCATGAGGCCAATGTAGGATGTAGAATGTTGGTGGTTGATGTAGACCACACCGTGTGACCGATGGAATCCTATATTCATGTAGATCATCAAGGTCGAAGTATCCTTGTCTCTTGATCTTTGCTTTCTTGGACCGATTGATGCACTCCACATAGATTGAATGTACCTTTGGTCATCATCTTACATCTTCATGTTTGTCTAAATAAACCACATTTGATCAAAAGACCAGCAGTGGTGCCATCCATGAGCATAGAGAGAGCTCTCTGCTTCATCTAATGGGCTTATGATTTCTCTTGAGGTGGTTTTCCTGTGTTCAAGTAATCTATGAATGGCTACCTCCAATCGAGCTCCTCATCTTTATTAGCAATGGTAACCTCCCTTTCAAGAAAAAGTCTCTCGTTAAGTTCAGCATCAATAAGGGATATGACTTATCTATTTTGGACCCTTATTGAAATAAACTCATCTTCCGGACATGCCAATTCCATCGCAAGTTTAAAGCGCATCTGCTTCTCCTCGGGACCTTATAGATGGTGACCTCAGGGATTTGGGCGAACAGCTTCATGGTGTACTCGTGGTAATGATGAAGCTTAGGTTTCATAACCTTATAGGACCCAATAATCTGGTTGATGACCAGCTGAGAATCTCTGAAGATGTTGATACTTTTGATGCACACTGTAATAGCTAACTGAGACAATCAAAGCCTCATACTTTTCATTATGCATGGATTGGAGAGATAGTACGAGAATCTCATCATATCATGGTGAGTTAAGAGAACAATTTCTATGTCTGCCTTCCCTGGAAGAGTAGATTGTGGTTCTTCTCCTTTGTGAAAAGAAGCTGCACCATCAAAATACATCTCCCAACGATGACTGTCAACCTCCCCCAAGTTTATAATTTATTCATCAAGGAGATCGTCATTAAGCGGGGAATCATCAGGAAGTGGGTATGTGCTAAGAAATCCATTAGTGTCTGTCCTTTCACCGTATGGAGGGGTACAAATGTAATATCAAACTGTGAGAGAATCATGGACCAGCATACCAATCGTCTGGATAACGTCGGCCGTGTCATGAGATACTACAGGTGATTGATTCTTGAAATCAAGTTCACCTTATAAGAAAGCATATATTACCGTAGCTTTTGGGATGCAAAGATGAGATCTAGGCAATGTATCTCAATAGGTGGAAAGTTTGCTTTAGCAAGGATCAAATAATGGCTGAGGAGATAGCATTCTCCTTCCCTTCGTTATTGGTTTGAGCCAACAAAGTGCCAAGGGAGTCATCCAATGCAGCAGTGTAGAGGATAAGTGGCTTGTCCGGGATAGGAGCTGCTAGAACTGACGGCTTCACCAAATATTGCTTGATGTCTTCAAAATCATGTTGGCACTTGTCATCCCATTTGAACTTGACATCCTTTTTTGACAAGTGCTAAAAATGGTTGCATCTCTCCAATAGGTTGAAGATAAAGCATCTTAGATACACCAACCTCCCTTGGAATGATCTGAGTTGGGTTAAACTTTTAGGAGGTGTCATTTCTAAGTTAGCTTTGATCTTTTCTAGGTCTATCTCTTTTCCCCGATGTTGAACAATAAACCCAAGAAACTTCCTTGAAGCTACTCCAAATGCACACTTTATGGGGTTCATTTTGAGGATGAATTATCTTAATTTTTCAAAAACTACTCTCAAGTCAAAGAGATAATCTTCCTTTTCTTTGCTTTTGACTACTAGATCATCAACATAGCACTCAACTTGATGATGAATGAGTTCATTGAAGATCTGAGTCATGGCCCACTTGTATGTAGCACAAGTATTTTTAAGGCCGAAATACATGACCTTATAACAAAAGATTTCGATCGGGGTTTGAAAAGCAGTGTTTCTTTCATCCTCGAGGGTCATCTTGATTTGGCTGTAGCCAGATGACCGATCCATGAAAGAGAATACAGTTTGAGATGAGATAATATCCACCATTAATTCTAGTATAGGAAGTGTAAATTCATCCTTAAGACATGCCTTATTTAAGTCCCTAAAATCGATGCATATGCAAATTTGGCCATTCTTTTTCTTAACTGGCGACAAGCAACTGTGTAGGGTATTTTTCTTCCCTGATGAACCAACATCGATAAATTTCTTGATTTCAGAAATGACCTATTGTTCGATTTCTAATCGCATGCGTCTAGGAGCTTGCTTGATAGGGTTAACGTTAGGGTCTATTGGTAGTTTATGGGCTGCTACGTTAGGAGATAATCCAGGCATCTCTTCATAGCTCCATGCAAAACAGTCCTTAAACTCAGTCAATAGCCTAACTTAGTCATTAGTTTCTTCTTCATTCAACAGAGAACTGATGTATGTCGAGTGTGGATCTTCTTCTATCCCGAGATTGAATTCTTTGTTCTTGGTGCCAGAACCTTGAATTATACAAAGCCAAGATTTTTCAAGCTCAAAGTGCATCTAGAACTTTTCAAGTATGAGAGCTTGTCTAGTTCTATGAGGTCAATTATTGCCCTCAAAGATGGGAGGCAAGTTTGAACCCACTAGAAGGCCCTTTTTCATAGACCCTACCAAGGAGGTTCTTATCACTTATTGATTGTAAAGAACGATTTCCAATTAATGCTCTAGTTGAAGAAATATTAACCATAAAACATGTTTAAAAATAATTATCATCAAATATTTCATTCCAATTCATCAAAATCTTCTCTTCATTCAAAGAATTGTTTGCTTGTTTATGAATCTGCCACGACGAGTTTTAGGGTAGGTGTAAGAGAACTCAAGAGGCATCATATCCCTCTTTCACAACACGAACACAAATTAAACACAATTCCCCAACGCTACTAGAATAGGTGTGAGATAACCCAAGAGGCATCCTTTTTCGACTAGCACAACTAGGATATGTGTAAGAGAATCGAAGCGACATCTGTCCTCTAAACACAAAACATAAATACATATCCTTTATCTCGGGCTATTTTGATGTGGGTGCAAATCTCCTGTGACACTCACTCATTAGTCGTTTATCAATGACATCTACATTCTAGATATCACCCCGGGTCATTTATTTGGGGGATGTGAGTCCCCAAACTTTCTTTTTGACTTGACCATTATAAACTAATGAGCACCTTATTAGTTTGGTAGCCTCACATAAGATCTACCTCATGTTAACTTATTGGAAGATGTGAGTCCGTGCTTTATTCTTGAACTCCATCATGAACCCTATGTCAATATATTTGAGATTTTGATAAGTCTGAGGCTCTTTTCTCTTGACTACTTTGAGTTGATAGTTATTCACTGATTTTTGATAGGGTCGAGCCAAAAAGTAGACCATCTAATAAGCCCACTATAAGAGGATGTGAGTCATGCTTTCATAATTTTTATGAACCAATGGGCACTTTAGTTGGTTGATGTTCATTATGACAAAGGACTCACCCGTGGATACACCACTCTTGAGATGTGAGTCGCTTTCTCCTGAGTTGGTCACCAATACCTATAGATATTATCTTCTTTGGGGTTTTGGATAAAGCTTAGTGCCTTTTGGCACTCTACTTGGGTGACATTTGCACCCCATTTAGACATTACTTGGGTTACTTGGATTAACAATCTTCTAATGACACTATGGTTGGAGAATTTGTTCAATGCATAGATTCTCCCTTGGTTCAGTAAATTTGAGTAGGTCTAGGCTAATATAAGCTCCTTCTCAGTATGATCCCTCATAAATCAACAGGGTCCACGATAAAAAAATAAACAAAATAAATTAATTAATTCACTAGTGGATTAGGAATTCAAGCCCCATTCCCCAAGCAAGCATCCTATTTTATGTCAATGAACTCCCTATGAATTGCCTCAATTCACTTGAGTGAGATAAGTCCCCGAAGTCAAAGATCTCTGGATTCTCCTTAGGTCGGGTTCAATCTATTTTTCCACAAACAAGTTACCTGTGGTCATTTCCTTTGGAAGATGTGTCATTATGCATTCTTCTAGATTGTCACAACACGCAAAGGTGGACATATTATCCAATGTGTTCAAGGGTCTTTATGAAATATGTGAGTCCCCATGCTTTAAATTAAAAATAAAGGAATTTGGTTGGATAATTCTCCCATTGAGAAACTACTCCCTTTGAGGGTAAATTTGAATGTATCAAGGCCAACATGACCCTACTTATCATCAAAGAAGGGATCCATCAAATATAACTAAAAATGAAATTTATTTTGACTATCTGTGGTGAAATATTCCTCACACACACATCATCATCTACTACATTCTTGCCTTTATCCATCCCCTTTGGAGGAAGATATGAAAATAAGAATATATATACATATATATAAGAATATATATGTATATATATATATATATATATATATATATATATATATATATATATATATATGATAAGAATATATATACATATATAAGAATATATATATATATATATATAAAAGAAGAGATGTGTGGGTGAAAATTCATTGAAGAAATACTAAATGCAGATGTACTTATTGAATGGTATGACATTGAGGAGAGGTGTACTATCTCAAGGATGAGAAGTCACCACCCTATAATGGACCTAATCACCAAAATAAGGACTCCTAAGGACTATGGGTCTTCGATGTGTACCAGAGATTCTTTCCCTTCTTTACATAGAAAAGTAAAACAGGGTTTATTTTAAACTAGGTTCATTAAGTTCCCTACAGGGGCAAGCCCCCATAGTTAATTACATCCTAAGGAATGGGGATTCCTTAGGAAAATTTTTTATTAAGGTAAATGATCATTGTCTATGAAGATTTTAATAGGAAGGACTATCAATCAATTGGTTTATTTTAGAAGATCAAATGGGATCGATCAAAGAGAGAGTTCTTGTTGAAGTGAAATGGAAATGAGTAGGGGGTGCTTAGGATACTAGGAAGCCTAGTAAGCACCCCAAACTACCCTATAGTTTGGCTTTACATTTTAGAAATTGATTTAGTTTATTTGTGTGGCATTTTTTATTAGAATGTTAGGTCTTATAATTCTATCACACAAGATGATGGAAAATGCCTAAGAAGTGAGGATTTATGCTTATGGCCCAAAAAAAAGGGAAAGCAACCTCATAACCTAAATCTAGGGAGCTTTGACGAGGGCCAAAAAGCACACCTAAATCTAAGGCAAAATGGTATTTGGTTTGCCTCCACAGAGACAAACCACTGATTGGACTTACAAAGGGGTGACCGCCAACTAACTCCTCCTATGATTTTAAATTCATGTAGTCAAGTCTTATGCTTTATGCAAGATAGCAAGGTTGTTATTTATTTAGAAAGGTACTAAGTCCTTAAACTCACTCACGAAAGAGACTATATCATGCAAAGGATATGCTTTAAATGACCTAAATCTAATGCACATTTTTCATGTTTTATTTTCAATTTTGTATAATCATTTGACTCAGGCTTATAGGATTTTTATGCCTAATGCATGAGAAAGTAGATTATGGGCCAAATTTAGCAAGAAGGGAGGAGGTGTGTTTCTACCATTGCTCTCACAGGTCAAGCCTAGTTTCTCTAGCAAAGGTGGAAGCCCTCCAATCAAGAGTGATACAAGATGTTGTTTATGCATGATGTTATAAAATAAAGTACTCATCCAGCTAAAGGGTTGCTAAT
This sequence comes from Cymbidium sinense, assembly GCA_021442155.1. Classification (NCBI taxonomy): domain Eukaryota; kingdom Viridiplantae; phylum Streptophyta; class Magnoliopsida; order Asparagales; family Orchidaceae; genus Cymbidium; species Cymbidium sinense. Next base: position 87,659,077 of record CM038214.1, on the reverse strand, counting down.
TCTTTTATCTTGATTTTAAGCCTAAGCTTTAAGTGAGGTTATGAGTTATTTATTTAGTTTTGAGTTGTTTGGTTTGGTAGAAAATTTATTTTCCTAAGAGCCTAATCGTCATCCAGGCCATACATAAAGCAAGGAATAAACTAGGAAAATGATGCCACTTAATGCGCAAGCTAAACAAAGCATCAATCAATTTATAAGCTAACGTAAAAGAATAAGAGGTCGATTGTGGTCAGGCACCACCGTACAAACTCAAAAATAAATTGGGTAGTCAAGCTCTACCATTATACAACTCATATTACAAATGAATTAAATACAGTCAAGCAAGGAATTTATTGTTATGGGGGTCTTTAAGCTTCATTTCTTCTTTCTTCTTTTCTTCTTTCTTCTTTTCTTCTTTCTTCTTTCTTCATTTTGGTTCTTTCTTTTGGTTCCTTCTTTTGGATGGTTGGAAGGTGGGTGCTCCAAATACTTCATATGGTACATAAGATAGGATCTTATGACCAATGTTTATCCTTCTACCCCATAACAATCATTCTAAAATCCTAAAAAAGGAAATCTAACTAACACCTACAAAATAGAGATTAGCTAAAACATACCACACAAATTCCAAGCATGTATATTGGACTTAACACCCCACACATGGGTGACTAAGTCCACCTGACCTATTTGATTATGCTTGGGTATAAGCACTCACAAAGAAAAGCATATTTTTTATTTATGACTCTAAAGCACAATCCCGCAAAAAAATAAGTTAGATCATCCTACCATTCATTCTCCGAGCATACACCCTAACATCTAGACTAAAATAAATATCATAAAATAAAAGCAAAACATCAAGCCATGCACTCCTAACCTAAAGCTAGAAGTGGTGACTTAACCTAATGTGTGTGCTCTAAAAAGTTTGTGTGTTATTCTTAGCTAAGGCTTTAAGGTTTAGATTTCCTAAATGTGAAGATGTTCAACTTAGGGGAGGGTTTTATTTAACTCATTTAATTGTTTTAGGTTAATTTTATTTTGTATTTTTGGTTTGGTTTAAGTGAATCCTACAATTAATTACTAAGTTATAAAGAGAGAGAAAAGAAAGAGATCTTCTCTTTCCTTCCCTAACCTAAGTAATTTCTAAAGTAGATTCACATTTTTAGTTTTGTTTGGTGAATGTTTTGATTAAATGTTTTAATTAATTCTAAGTTTAGATGAATTCTAAACAAACCTATTCAAGAAGAAAGGCATTTTAAGATTAAATAAAATGAACCAAATTCACAAAACATACATGACTTCATTTCTTTCCCAGCATGTATAACATGCATATGAATGAGTTCTAAGCATATCTATACACACAAATGAGAATGTTTAACACACTTTATGATGCATGCTAAGTAATTCATTGAAGGAAATTTGAAAATTTATGATGCATAATTTTCATTTAGTAGAAAGGGGATTTCTTATCCAATTTTCACATGCACACATGAAAGTAAGAAAGGCATAAGTGAGTACAACACCATTGTTAACCAAGGTGTAAGGTATAAAACCTACTTAGGGTTGTCCAGACTAATATACCACTTTCTTTAAATACAAACAAATGTGTACAAAAGAAATGAATGGGAAAAGAAAGAATGCAAAAGTTGTATTAGTTGATTTGTTTTGTTTATGCCATTTTATATGTGCAAGCATAGGTAACCTTCTTAAGTAATAGCATAGGAATTAATAGGATGTGGGATTAGGCAAGTGTTAGGTTCTTTTCAAATGAACCACACATCTTACCAAAATCCTATTCAAAACTATACTAAAAGAAAAGAGAAGGAGAACCTACACTAAGCACATCCTTATATTCTCTTAAATGCAAGCTTATAATTAAAAATATAAGTAGCACACTTTCAGTTTTAGGCATTTTATTTATATGTTTTGAAAATAATTTGAATTTAGTAGTGATAATAGCCACTTATATTATTACTTTAGCCAACACATGCAATTTTGACATAAAGTAAATAATTTCATTTTGAATTTGATTTTGAAAAATATGGATGCATGAAGCCACATGACATACAAATTTAACATGTTGGGGAAAGAATTAAAGCAATGAAAGCATGTAACCATATTCACTTTAATTAAATCCTAAAGACAATCTTATGAAATAAGAAAGCTTAAAATAAATCAAAGTTCATTTAGTATGATTTTTGTTTGATTTTGAGTTTGATTTAATTTTGAAAATGTGAATTGAGTTTGCTATCCTTAACCCATTCCCACATGTATTTGACATTTTTTTTCAATTTTTAGATGATTAGATTCATTTTATATTTTGATTAGGTTAAGGTAAGAATTAAGTATGTTCATTACCCCTTACCTACACCACCTTAGCATAGTTAACCAAATAATTATGAGACAATGAGATGACATTAAACTTCATAAGGAATTTAAATTTGAGATGCACCTAGGAATAAAATGGCCTAATGCAATTTGGATCATAATTAATGGTTAATTAAGCTAAGGGGTTTAACTTAAGTAATTTCAAAACACCCTTCAAACATATGAATTGGGTTTGATTTCCTTAATTGAACTTAGGCTATTGAACACCCAAGCATCTACCCAAAGTAGATTAAGTTCTAGAAGTTTTATAAATTTTGAAATTAATTAAGAGGGTAATTAGTGAACTAACCCTTAATTAAGTGAGAATTAAGGAAGAAAAGGGGGGGGGGTTTAAGGAATAGCTTAAAGGAAATTTCCCAAAATTATTCTCTAAATCTCCTATTCACTGTAACAGACCTTAATCAACTTAAATAGAGGATTAATTCACTAATTAAACTCTTAATTAGGCTTAATTAGATTAAAGGAGTCATTAGGGAATGAAATAGCAACTTTTCCAATTAAGCCCTCAATAAATCTCAAGAAAATTAAGGGAGGTAGAGGTCATCTCCTAAAATATACTCAAGAAGTTTGAGATTAATTAATGGCTTAATTAAGAGGTAATTGGCTAATTAAGATTCCTAAAGAAACTCAAAATTATGGGAAAATACATTTCAAACTTAATCAAAATCAATTTTAAAATATTCTAGGTTAAATTATCTATCAATGAAATTTTTCCTTATATTTTTTTGAATTTTATTTAGAGGTATGAATTTTTAGAACTTAGGGGATTAATTAAAATTAATTAAAACCTAATTAATTTTAACCCCACATCACACGATGCAATGTACTTTCCATGAGTCACGCAGTGAGGGATTCACTTAAATGTCATGTCGGGGTGGCAGTGCGGCGATGGGACGCGCTTTGATCTCTGTCGTCCGATCAAAGATCGGACGGCCAGAGATCTCCTCGCAGTTTTAAAGGGATAAAAGAAATCCTAAACGTGGGAATTCCATCCAAATGCATGGATGGATGGTGAGATCTCCCTCAGTTCTTCCTTGGGATCAATGAGAACCCATGATTTGGGAAGATCCGAGATGAGCTGATTGAAACCAAACTTAACCCACACATCTAAAGCATGACATCCAATGGTGGATTTTGCATGACATTTCTTTCACAAAGACCAAAGACTCATTTAGTGGTCAAAAAATTTCATACCTCATGGAGGTGATCATCGATGCTCGAGATCGATGAGGTAGCTGTCTTGGAGACAAGCTTGAAATTTTAAGGGGTTGAGTGGATTGCTCATGGACAAACACCACTTCAATCCTTGCCTTTGATCTAATTGCTCCTCTGTGGGAACTCTAATGGAAGCTTGATGCTGATCCCTGAAGAGTGTGCAAGAGGAATTGGAGATTTTAGTGCAAAGGAAGAAAGGTGCCCCTATTTTCTGCAAACCGAGAAATGGAAAATGCTAAATCGAGAAGATTAGATGGCTCCTTCCTCCTTTGGGTTCAATGAATGAGAGTTGGAATGGAATGAATTAGGGGGAGTATATCTCCCCCTTGAAGGATTGGATGGCCATGCCTTGCCATGCCATTTTGATCCAATGGAGCATAGGCAGTGGATTGGTAGGCCATTTAGGAGTGTCCTTGAGTTCATTTTAGGTAGGGAAGGTGTGGATGAGGTGGCCACTACTCCATTTGAGTGTAAGGAAGATTCTCATGTGACCCACTTCAAGCCATGTGCTCAGTTTGGCTATTGGGTCCATTTATGCTGACCCAAACCCATTGAGTTGGGTGCACCACTCTTCATTAGGTCCCCTTGAGGTATTAGGAAGGTATCAAGTGGATATGAAGAGGGCATGATCAAATTACCACCCATGGATTAGACCAAAATTTATTCTATGGCCTAAGGGTAAAATGGTCATTTGGCTTATTTTTGAATTTAGATATGTTTGGTATGTTGAGAAAATGGGTTTGGTCAAGTTTCATTGGATTTGGAGTTCATTTGGTATGGTTTGGCTCATGTTGACCCATTTAGGTCAAAATGGGTAAACTTGACCAATTGGTCAAACTAGGTCAAACCAAGGGTTGGGTCAAGTTCATATGACCATATAGAGTGGATTGGTGTCTATGTTTTCAATCAATTTGGTATATTTTTTGGTTCATTTGAGTTCATTTAGGTCAAATGGTCAAGTTGACCAATTTAATTATTTGACCTATTTGAGCTAGTCATGGGTAGGTTTAGGTTTGGTTGGTCATATGAAGTGGATTGGAATCATTGTTTCCAATCAATTTTGGTTAAGTTTAATTTTGGCTCAAAGTCCCTTTAGGTCAAGTTGGGTTCATGGCCAAATCAAAGTGTCTAGTTGGCTAATGGGAGCTTTGGTCAAGTTCAACAAGTGTTTTGAAATGAACTTGAACCATTGTTTCAATCAATTTGGCTTTGACAATTTTTTGACTTTTTAGGTCAAGTTGGGTCAACTTGGGTCAAGTGGCCAAATGATAGTTAGGCTCAAATGGCTCAAGTTCAAACATTGGTCATGAATGAACTTAGATTAATGGTTTCAATCAATTTGGCCTATGAGGATTTTGGTTATGTTGGGATTCATTTTGGCTAAGTGTTGACTTGGTCAACACTTGGGTTTGACCTTGGTTTGACCCAATTTGGTGATTGATCATCTCATGGCGATGTTTTCCCACAATGAGAGGCAAAGATGGGCTTAATTCAATCCAATTTGGTTAGGATTATAATTTGGCTCATTAACAACACTTTAGGTCACTTTTGGGTCAAGTGAGCCTAAGTGGGTCAAATGGCTTGGTCAAAGCTTGATTTGAAGTTGATTGAACTTGTGTATGGACTTATGATTGAAATATAAATTCATTTACAAGTGGTTTGAAGTCAAATGGGTTATGATTCACTTGACAATTTCAAGTTCAAAAGGAAGAACATGAAATGAATTTTGGGTTCGATTTTTGAATTGAGTTTGATTTTAAAATTGATTTGGATTATTTTAATTTATATTCATTTATATATGTGAATATAAATGAGAATATAAATGATTCATGAGATTATTTCAAAGATTTGAAGTGATTTGATCATGATTTAGACTAATTCTATGAAGGGAAATCAAAGGACTTAGACAAGATTTGGAATTTGGAATTTTAACTTGGATTTCAATCATGGAATTGATTTGACTTTGGAGAAAATCAATTAAGATCGATATGATTTTGAGAAAATCAATCAAGCTAGAATTGATTTGGAGTTTGACTTGAAGGAAGAAAGTGAGGAATGGTTTAGGCTAAGGGCAGGCAAATTTTCCTAACACCCCTAAGGCATGACCTATTCCTATGACTAACTCTTCTGAGTCTCTAGGGCTAGGTAAAGTGTCCACCTAATCACTAGATGTGTCTTAAGACTTAAGAATCTCCTAAAGTCTAATAGAGGTCTTATGTCTAAGAGGGAGGAGTTGAGAGCTCATCCTAAAAATGAGGTCAACACTATCTTTGAGTTGATTTAAGTCCCCTAGAGGCATTCACTCAGTAATCATCCCTAGGTCGGGTTTGATTTGTTGCACAAGCAACCGATCACCCCAGTGGTCTTTTGTAGTGAAAGATGTGAGTCTCTGCTTTCTAATTGAGCTATAAAGAAGGCATTGGTTGGTTAGTCTATGGTACCCTTAGATTTAAATCAAGTGATCAAGGCCAACATGGTTTATTTAGTGTCCATCGTGAAATCAAAATGGATCCATCTCAAAATTCAAAATCTAAAATCTGAAACAAAATCAACTAACCTCCCTCAGTGGAGTCTAATTAAACAAACAAAACAAATCCAACTAACCTCCTTCGTGGAGTCCAATTAAACAAACAAATCAATCATCTTCTCCTCACTGAGATGTAAATCAAATCAAATTTCTCCCCAGCGGATCCAGAATTCTAATCCGTAGTGGATGACTTGAACTTGCTCCCCTAATGGAGAGTTCACATTTTCACCCCTAGTGGAGTACCAAATCATAAATCAAAAAATCAAATCAAATTTCTCCCCAGCGAGATGCAAATCAAATAAAACCTCTCATTCCCTAGTGGATGACTTAAACTTTTTCCCTAGTGGAAGGTTCACATACTTAATCCCTAATGGATTCCCCCTTTGCTCTCTTATGTTGTTGACATGAGTAGAAGTCACATTGTACTAAGCTCTTCATTCCTTCTATACCTCTGGTTTGGGGAGTAGATCATTTCTGGTAGTGTTTGTGATCATTCGGAGGTTGTTGATCATCTGTCAACACCATACAAATAATATGCCTTGTCCCACACCACACCTATTCTTTGTTGACCTCATTTTTAAAATGAACTCTCATCTTCTCCATCTTAGACATAAGACTCCTCTTAGACACTAAGAGTTCCTTAGTCTTAAGACACTAAGTGAACTGAAACCTGAGACTTAAGAGTTAGCCATGGAATAGGTTATGCCTAGGGGTATTAGGAAAACTTGCTACCTCATAGATTGAACTAAATCTTACTTCCTTAATTCAAATCAACTTCAAATTCAAATCAACTTCAAATTCAAATCAACTTCAAATTCAAATCAAACTTCAAATTCAAATCAACTTCAAATTCAAATCAACTTCAAATTCAAATCAATTCCAAATCAAACCTTAAAATCAATTCCAACTTAATTGATTTCTCAAATCATAAATCAATTCCAAATCAAACCTTAAATGAATTCCAACCTAATTGATTTTCTCAAATCATCAAATCAATTCCAAGATCTAAATCATGAATCAATTCCAAATCAAATGATTGAAACCCATGATTGAATTCCAAATCCAAATCTTATGGACTTAACCAAACCAAATTCAAAAGATTTTCTCATAACCCATTTATATTCTCATTTATATTCACAAATATAAATGAAATATAAATTCAAATAACCAAAACTAAATTCAAAACTCAAACTCAAATCCAACTCAAATCCAACTTACCTTTTCAAGTCAAATCCTTGAACTCCCTCAAATCAAATCCAAATCACTCCAAACTCAAAAGATTTTCTCACAACCCATTTATATTCGCATTTATATTCACAAATATAAATGAAATATAAATTCAAATAACCAAAAACAAATTCAAAACTCAAGCCCAAATCTAACCTAAATCTAACCTATACCCTTTCAAGTCAAATTCTTGAACTTAATCAAATCATTCTCAAATCAATTCAAACCTTTGGATTTTCTCTCCAAACAATCAATCCTTCAATCAAAAGCCCAAATATAAACATAAACTTCACTCACCAAATCAAAATCAAACTAACCCAAGTCAAACCCATATTCACCCTTTTGACTCGAAAGTGTCAAATGAATCAAAACCCATTTGACTCAAATCACTTATTGATTTATATTTCAATCATAAGTTCATATGTGAGTTCAACCAAACTTAATCAAGCCTTGATCAAGCTAATTGACCCACTTAGGCTCACTTGACCTAAAGTGACCCAAAGGGCCTTTTTGAGCCAAATTCTATTCCAACCCAAATTGGATTGAACTAAGCCCATCTAAGCATCACATTATGAGCAACGATCATCCTAGGATAATCAATCACTCAAATTGGGTAAAACCAAGTCAAACCAAGCCTTTGACCAAGTCAATATTTGACCTAAATGAAACTCAAACTAGCCAAATTCCACCATAAGCCAAATTGATTGAAACCATTGATCTAAACCAATTCATAAATAATGATTGAACTTTACCAAGTCATCATTTGAGCCAAACCTAGCCCAATTGACCACTTGACCCAAGTTGACCCAAGTTGACCTAAAAAGTTAAAATGGGTCAAATCTTAATCTAAGCCAAATTGATTACAACCAATGGCTCAAATTCATTCTAAATCACTTGTTGAACTTGACCAAAGCCTCAATTGGCCAACTAAACCTAACCTAGCCCAATTGACCATGAACCCAACTAGACCTAAAAGGTCAAATCAACTTGAAATCAAACCAAACCAGAATTGATTGAAACCAAAGCTTGCAATACATTTTGAATGATCAACCAAGCCTAAACAAACTATGACCTAACCCAATTGGGTTAAATGGGTCAAATTGGTCAACTTGACCCATTTGACCTAAATGAACTCAAATGAACCAAAACCAAGTCTAAACCAAATTGAACCAAACCAAAGACACCCATAGGCTCCAAATGATCATTTGTACTTGAACTAACCCATGGTTTGACCCAATTGGTCAACCTAACCTAAATTCATGCATTTTGACCTAAATGGGTCAAATTGAACCAATTCAAACCAAATGAACTCCAAATCACTTGAAATTTGGCCCAACCCATTTTTCAATCATTTCAAATCTGTCCAAATTAAAATCAAAGCCAAATGACCATTTTAACCTTAGGTCAAAGGGTAACCTATGTCCAAATTCACTTTGAATTTGGTCAATTTCTTCTCATGGCCACTTGGCATCCTCTTAGTGGTCCACATGGACACTAAGGAGGGTGGTGAACATGATCCAATGGGTTTGGGTCAGCCATGACCCAACCCAAGGCCAAACTGAGCCCTCCAATGGAAATTCTCTACTTGGATCACCTCCTACACTCACCTAGCACATGTGCACTTCCCCTCCTCCACTCCTCTGCAAAAACCGAAGGACGTGGAATCCCTAACAACCTAAACAACCAATTCAATCTCCTCTACCAAAATGTTGTTTGTCATATGAAATCATGCACTCATGTCTTTTGAAAAATCAAATAAAGAAGATGTTTCCTTTTATGTCAAATTACATGCTTTGGCTAAAACTAAGAATATGAGTGGCTATTATCACTATTAAACCAAAAATTATTTTCAAAACCTATAAATCAAAGATAATGAATGAAGTGATGCTACTTATAATTACTTATAAGCTTGCATGTGATTATAGCATAAGATGTGTTTTATGTTATTTTCCTTCTCTTCTCTTAACATGGGTTTGAATGAGATTTGTAAAGTGTATAGTTCATTTAAAAGAACACAATACTTGCTTAAATCTATTCCTATTCATTCCTATATTATGAATTAAGAAGGATCCTTACATTTACACATGTAAATTATACAAGTCAAATCAAACAAAAATCTTTTGCATGATTCTTCATCCATTTATTTCCTTTTTCTACATTTACATGTATTTAAGAAAAGTGGTATATTAGTCTGGACATCTCAGGGTTGCGAAGCTTTAAGTAGCCCTAAGACATTCTTGTACCTTATACCCTTGGTGTAGAAAATAATGGCACTGTACTCACTTATATCTTTTATACATATGAATGTGCATTATGTTAATGGTTAAAAGAGTCCCTCTTTTCTACATAATAAAAACATGCATTCATGAAATATCCAAATTTTCTTAAACAATATCTCTTAGCATTCATCATCAAGGTGTGCTAAATTTTGCATTGCATGTATAGGTATTCTTAGGATTCATTCATATGCATGGTATACGTGGTGGAAATAAATAAATGGTTGTGTATTATGTGATAGTAATTCACCTTAATTAATCCTAAAATGCCTTTCTTATTTGAATAGGTTTATTTAGAGCAAATCTAAACTTAGGACTAATTAAAACACATAATAAAATATTCACTAAAGAAAAATCATTAATGAATCTACCTTAGAAATTACTTAAGGTAGGGATGAAAGAGAAGTTCTCTTCTCTTTTTCTCTCTTTACAACATTTAGTAACTAAGTGTAGGTTCATTCAAACCAAATCAAATCAAATAAAATTAACAAATTAACTAAATCACTTAAATGAAACCACCCTCTAAGCACACTTAGAAAATTCCAATCTTAAAGCGTAGCTAAGACATACCACATAAGCCTTAAATGGCACACACTTTAGGCTAAGTCACCATTTCTAGCTCTATGTTAGGATTGTGCATGGTTTGATGCCTGATTTTATTTTGTGATGTAATATATTTAGATGTTAGGGTGCATGTGTGTAGACTACATGATAGGATGATCTTAGTCTAATCAAGTCTTCTGTAGCGGATTGTGCTTAAGGGATGCTGTAATAAAAATATAAATATTTTTGCTGTGTTGGTTGTTTATATCCCTAAGCATGATCCAAACTAGGACAGGTGGACTTGGTTACCCATGTGTGGGGTGCTAAGTCCAAATTACTCCTATAACTTATTGGGTTGTGTGGTATGTTTAGCTAATCTCTATTTTACAGGTTTAGTTAGATTTATCTTTCCATTTTAATGTAAAATTTGTAATTGAATTTGGAATGAATGTTATGGGGGAATTAAGGTGAACATTGGTCATAAGACTATGTCTTATGTACCATGTAAAGCCTTCGAGCAAACTACATCCCAAGCCAAAGAAAGAAAGAAAGGAAGAACGAAAGAAAGAAAGAAAGGAAGAAGTGAAGAAAGAAGAAATGAAGAATGAAGACCCCCATAACATGAATTCCTTTTAATTGTAAGTATTCATTTGCAATCGTTATATTGGCGAGCTTCTAATTTTTCTTTGTATGCGGTGGTAGCCCCACATCAACCTCTTATTCTTTTGTGCTAGCTTTTTAAATTTGTTTGATGTTTGTTTAGCTTATGCATTAAGATGACATGATTTCCCTAGTTTCTTCATTATTTGATGAATGGCCTAGATGTGATTTGGCTCTTAGGGAAAAATGTATTTTTTTATCTAATTAATCAACTCAAAATTAAAATTAACAACTCATAACCACACCTAAAGCCTAGGATATAAATTAAGATAATAAAAGAATTAGCAACCCCTTAGCTAGATGTTGTATGTCTTAACATCTTCATTCAATATACCCAAATTTATTGAATGAAGATTTCATTTCAAATAAAATCAAAATCATCTTTCAAAAGCACAAATGAACTTCTTTATTCAATATGCCCAAATCTATTGAATGAAGATTTCATTTTCCAAACAAAATCAAAAATCATCTTTTCAAAAAGCATAAATGAACATCTTCATTCAATATACCCAAATTTATTGAATGAAGATTTCATTTCAAATAAAATCAAAATCATCTTTCAAAAAGTACAAATGAACTTCTTCATTCAATATACCTAAATTTATTGAATGAATATTTCATTCCAAATAAAATCAAAATCATCTTTCAAAAAGCACATATGAATACCTTCATTCAATATACCCAAATTTATTGAATGAAGATTTCATTTCCAAATAAAATCAAAATCATCTTTCAAAAAGCACATATGAATACCTTCATTCAATATACCCAAATTTATTTAATGAAGATTTGATTTCCAAATGAAATCAAAATCATCTTTCAAAATTCACAAATCAACATCTTCAATCAATATACCCAAATTTATTGAATGAAGATTTTATTTCAAACAAAATCAAAATCATCTTTTAAAGAGCATATTTGAAAATGAACACCCTCATTCAACATACTTAAATTTATTGAATGAAGAATTTATTTCCAAATAGAATCATATCATGACATTGAAATTTCATTCCAACATATCTCACATATGTTGAAATTAGAATTTCTCCCTTTTTCAAAATTACAAATTTGAAAGTAAGCCTCTTCATTCAATATATCCAAATGTGTTGGATGTAGGTTTCATTTTCAAATAAAATCACACCATTTGAAATTCCACTCAACACATTCCACATGTGTTAAGTTAGAATTTCCTTCTTTCAAAAAAAACAAGAATCACACACATACCTTTGAAAAATAAAATATAATTGACTTCCATTTTACATACCCAAAGTTGTTAAATGGAAATCTACTTTTCAAAATCACAAAAATCAAACACATTTGGATCCTTTATTTAGCATACACAAATTTGTCAAGTAAAGATCTTCTTCTCAAAAAAAAAAATCAAACACACTTGGATTCTTTATTTAGCATACCCAAATTTGCTAAGTAAAGAACCCATTAAAATCATAAATCAAACACATTTGATTCTTTATTTAGCATACAAATTTTCTAAGTAAAGATCCTCTTTCAAAATCAAAATCAAACACATTTGGATTCTTTATTTAGCATACTCAAATTTTCTAAGGAAACATCCTCTTTTCAAAAAAAAATCAAAAGTCAAACACATTTAGATTCTTTGTTTAGCATACTCAAGTTTGCTAAGTAAAGATCCTCTTTTCAAAAAATCAAAAATCAAACACATTTGGATTCTTTATTTAGCATACTCAAATTTGCTAAGTAAAGATCCTCTTTTTAAAATCAATCACATTTTGATTCTTTATTTAGCATACCCAAATTTACTAAGTAAAGATCCTCTTGTAAAAAATCAAAATCAAACACATTTGGATTCTTTATTTAGCATACTCAAATTTGCTAAGTTAAGATCCTCTTTTCAAAAATAAAAAATCAAAGACATTTGGATTCTTTATTTAGCATACTAAAATTTGCTAAGTAAAGATCCTCTTTTCAAAATCAAATTCAAAGACATTTGGACTTTATTTAGCATACCCAAATTTGTTAAGTAAATATTCCATTTTCAAAATCAAAACATAAAATTCAAACACATTTATAATTTACTTAGCATACACAAATTTACTAAGTAAAGATTCCATTTCTAAATTTCACACATGATTCATATCATGGGAAAACAAGCAAAAGAACAAAATTATTTTAAAACAACTCTTTTAGCATATCCAAATTTGCTAAGTGAGTAATCTTAAACAAAATCATTTGACCCTTTATTTTAACATACTCAAATTTATTAAATAAAGGGTCCCCAAACATAAAGAATCAAATTCAAATATGAACCAATGGAAGCATCAAATATCTCTTCAAAATATTTGAACCCATTTTCAACATACACAAATTTATTGAAAATGGATTCTAAACTCAAAAATCTCTTCTCAAATTCTAAATTCAAAATCTCTTTCCTAAATCAAAGTGCCCCACTTAACATATTCATGTTGTTGAGTGCGGGTTTGAATTCTAAATCAAAATTCAAAAAGACAACAAAGCAGAAATCTAATTTGAGTTTGTTTTCAAAAATTGCAAAATTTCAACTCGCTTTCTCTCAAGTTTAGTCACCAAAATGGATGCGTAAGTCTTAACCTTTCCTTTGGGATGGATTTGGGCTTGATCGCCAGCCTCCATACTAACTTTTCCCATCTCATTCACTTTGAGGATTAAGGGGCTATGATCACATGTGAGCAACCTCACCACCATCAAGAGGTGGTGAGTGAAGCCACCATCCATGTTGAGTTTCCATCAGATTTAGAGTTTCCCTCACTAAAGAGGAAGGCGATGGAGGTTCCCATATGCGCCAAAGTGCTCGCTTTGTTCCCATTCTGCCTAGATGGGCTAGCACCCACTCACTTCTTCCAAGGGGAAGGCTACTGCCTTCGTGGATAGTCTTACCTGAGTGGGTCTAGTTCTCATACCTCCACCTGTGACTCGCAACAAGCATCGCAAGATCAAGTGGCATCATGTGCATAGTTAAGAGATGGAAATATTATAGTAGAAAGCCACCAAGGATAGTTTCTCCTCACGTTACAAAAAAGTTTCATCCTCCTGATCTCGATGGAGAGGAAGATGTTAGAGGATCTCGGTCACCTCCACCACGCTTAGTACAGGCTCTACCAGAAGAAGAGGTCATATGTTGGCCTCGCCAAGACGAGTTGGTGGGGCTTACTGACTTATGGGGCCCAATTTGATTTATGATCGCTATTCCTTGCAGGTGGGTGAGTATATCCGAGAGAGGGCTGGAGGCCCATGTATCGTGCATGTGACTCAGGGAGAGGTATGGGTAGTAACCGCCCCTCATGGATTTCCCGATCGGCACTACCCGCCATCCTGACATCATTCTATTTATCGATATTACTCACCTTGGGAGGAGAGCTCTTGCACAAAGAGAGTTGGTGTTATCTCCACAACACCGCTCCACTCCACATCCGCCATCACTAGTGCAAGTTCCATCTTCCAGTTCCATCGAAACCAATGAAAGCAACATTGGGGGAAAAGAAAGCCCCACTGGTGATCCGACTTTGGCCAAAAGATCCCATTTCATCTACATTACCACCGAGGAGGCCAGCTTCGCTCAACCTCCTACGTTGTGGTGAAGAAGGAGTGACCAAAGATCAGTGCCATCACCACCACCACCTCAGATCATGGACATAATAGCGAGAGAAGGAGACAGCTCATGACGAGATCATCCCAGAGTACTCCACCCATGGCGTGAGATCCAAGAGCATTTATCTAGTGAAAATATCCATAACATGTGCCTTAAGGGAGGCTAGATGTATTTCTGTCCATGAACATGATCCCACCACCGGTCAGCCTCGATCATTTGAGCTAGCACAGTAGGATTGCTCCCTAGATGATATCGTGACATAGGTTAAGGAAATCTTGTGGCAATGACGGGTCTAAACTGGGAAGAAAGTGGTCAAGCTGATCCCAACAAAGATTGTTGGAAGATTCAAGAGGTGCATATGACATTGTGTTCCTCTCCTTCGTGATCACCAAATTTTGGAAGGTGTTGCGTCAAGATGACACGCCTATTCGACCCAACACCTCCTTCAACAACTCAAATAAGGAAGATGACAAAATGGGAAAGAGGCTTGAAGATTTATTAGCGCTCGCACTTCGTAATCAAGCCCAAGAAGACATCCTACTATTATGGAGATCGGTCAGCCAGAGTTACTGCATGTCTTGGATCAACCTAAGATTTCACCTCGGTAGAGTAGGGCAGTACTAGCTTGTATAAGAAGGTAGTGGATAGTATCTTGGTACAAGAAAAGGACATTAAACTCATGGTTGAGCAGCAAGTGAGAGAAGCATTGGCGCAAGCCTGAGGAGAATTATCAGTTCCAAAGGGTAGGCCCTACCTAGAGGAATTTGATGATATCCAATATCATAAGGGTTTTGTGCCTCCTTCTTTCAAGAGCTTTGATGGCAGTGGGAACCCACGCCAGTACATAGCACATTTCAAGGTCAGCTGTTGCAACACTGGTGGCCGTGATGCGCTATTGTTCCATCTTTTTATCAATAATTTAGCAAGCATAGCCTTTGATTGGTACAACTCCCAATAGTTCAAGGAAGACTTTGTCGAAGTTGGAGCAACTCTTTATTAAGAGGTTTGTTGGAGCTCAAGAAGGATAACTGTATATCTTGTTGTAGCACAACAACACCGTGAGTCCCTCATTGATTATATTCTCGATGGTCAATTTGAGTATGAAATGCAAACCAGCATCTCAATAGATGCCATTAAAATTCTACTAAAGAATATTCATGGCCCGGTCGCCTTCATACTCAAAGGTTTTACCATCAAGATATTTGAGAAGCTAATCAATAAGGAGGCTAGTCTACAAGGAGAGGCCAAACAGTTGCCATTTCAAGATCACCAAGCCAAAGCCATAAAGCTTATGAGAAGAAGCTGGGCGTAAGATTGACAAGGGGAAGCAACCGCCAGAGATCAAGATGAGAGACCTGTGCTCCACACCATCTCTTCCACCTCCTTACCACCACACCTATGCCATCCTACAGTCGCCATAGGCCTTCCACTTTGCCTCCTCCTCAACCATACTCACAGTAGTGGTACACATACCCACCACTAGGTAGCTATCATCCACCTACTCTTTTGGATAAACTAAATAAACCTTATTCATTTAAGAGAGAGGTAGTCAAAAAAATCTTTAAGAACCTCTTAAAAAATATAATTTTTAGCTACCCAAGCCTAGGAAGCCGTAGGAAGTGGGCAGGAGCAATGATCTTAACTTTTGCCCCTACCACCGCATGTTAGGCCATGTTTTGGTGGATTACTTTACACTCAAGGATTGGCTTGAGCATAGCTATAATTTAGGCGCCACAGTTATCCCTAAAGAATATCTAATGGAATAACCATCCAATTATGTTAGGGTAATCCTTGGGGATACTTGTGAGCTTCTCAAAATAAAAAAAGGTTGAGAAATTTTTTATCCTGAACCTCTAAAAAGATTATTTCAAAAATCAAGAAACTTTTCTTATAGGTGCCTGAGACAGCTCGAACTGCTAATATCAAAGAAGGTTCGTAAGTTGCCAAAGAAAACTTAGGGAAAGTGGGAGCTCAACAGCAGCAGCAGCCCACACTTTCCTGGGATAGCCAAGTAACGCAACCACCGATTGAGCCCAGCCCCATTCCACCATTCATGCTCTCACAAGACTTCTACTTCTAGCTCTTCTAATAGACATCTTGTAGGATGAGGGCATCAAATCCTCACCCCACTTACTTTACTAGATTTCTATTATGTACCTCCTTCTAAATTCAAGAAATCAAGGAATAAAGCTAGTTTGAATTACATCTGTGTCACTTCTGATGGGTTGTCTGACTCTACTCTTTTAGAAAACTCCCCAAGTCTTAATAATAATTATAACAACTCTGATCATCCTCTTTTTGATTCAAAAATGAACTTTCCATTTCTGAATACTATGGGTTCACCTCCTAAGATAGACTTGGAATCATCTGATTCTGAAAGTCCTATAGGAGAAGTTGTAGGTATGCCTGACGAGCAGGTATAATCTTCCATTATCCTGCCATAAGAGATCATCGAAGTTAACCTCCGTAGTAGCAAGGTTCTACATCCTAGGATAGCACCTCAAGATAAGGGAAAATAAGTCATTGGTACCAACGAGCAAGAAGCCCCTCCACAGGATGCTCCACCCATGGATATGCTTGTTGGGGATCAGCCCATAGTTGATTATAATGTCCTCACTCACCTAAGAAAATTGTTAGTTAAACTAAGCATATATGATGCCCTTATCTTATCCAAAGAGAAGAGGGAATCATTAATCAAGGCCCTTCTTGATCCAGAGATATGCTTAGCTCAGCTAAAGCTATTAGAGATGAGGCACATTATTCAAGAGAAGCCTAGGGAGTCACATTCACCGATGAAGACCTTCTTCTGAGGGACATGGAGCACAACCATCCCCTCTACATTATAGTGGATATAAGTAGATTCAGACTTTCTAGGGTTTTGGTTGATTTTGGTGCATCAGTGAATATTATGAGTCTAAAGACCCTTGCCTATTTGAAGATTGACATCTCAGTACTCTGGAGAGATCGGATGATGTTGAGAGGATTCAGTGAATAGGGCGAGAGGGCTTTAGGCTCCATAATGTTACCTTTGGAAATAGGTGACTAGAGGACTGAAGCCAAGTTCTATATAATTGATTTGAATACATCGTTCACTGCTTTGCTCGATAGGCCTTGGATACACCAGAACAAGATGATTCCATTCTCCCTTCATCAATGCATCAAGTTCCGAAGGGATGGAATCGAGTATCATGTCAAAGGAGATGAAAAGCCATTTTCTATTAGAGAGGTCGAGATATATGAAGATGCGACCTACTATCTTCCTCAAAATAAGAAGTGAAGAAAAAGAAATGAAGAATGAAGATCCCTATAACATGAATTCCTTTTAATTGTAATTATTCATTTGTAATTCAGGTTGTATAAGGGTAGAGCTTTGCTACCCACATTTCTTTTCAGGTTGTGCGGTGGTAACCACATCGGCCACTTATTCTTTTGAGCTAGCTTTATAAATTTGTTTGATGTTTGTTTAGCTTGTGCATTAAGATGGCATGATTTCCCTAGTTTCTTCATTATTTGATGAATGGCCTAGATGTGATTAGGCTCTTAGGAAAAAATAAATTTTCTATCTAATTAATCAACTCAAAATTAAAATTAACAACTCATAACCTCACCTAAAGACTAAGATATAAATCAAGATAATAAAATAATTAATAACCCCTTAGCTGAATGTTGTATGTCTCACATCATACATTAAAACCATATTACTTCACTCTTGCTAATGTAGGGCTTCCACCTTTGTCAGAGAACATGGCTTAACCTTTAAGAGCCATGGTGGAAACACACCTCCTTCTTATTGATTTTAGCCCATAATCAATCTTGTCATGCATTAGGCATATGAAATCCCATAGCCTGTGTTAAATGAATTGTCCAAAAACTAAAATAAAAGTAAACAAAATTTACATTAGATTTAGGTCATTATTTATTCTCTACATGATCTAGTCTCATAGGGAGTGTGTTTAAGGACTTAGTCTCCTTTCTAAATAAATAACGGCCCAGCTATCTTGCAAAGCATAAGACTTGCCTATATATATTTAAAATCGTACTAAGAGTTAGTTGATGGCCAACCCCAGGCAGTTGCATGACCAATAGTTGGGTGGTTTATCCTCTCTTGTGGAGGTAAACCATATACCCATTTTTGTCTTAGATTTAGTTCATGCATTGGCCTTCGCCAAATCTCCCTAAATTCAGGATCCAAGGTTGTTGTTTCCCTTTATGCGCTACAAGCATAAATTCTCCCCTCTTAGGCATTTTCACGATCTTGTGTTGTGGAACTGTAAGCCCTGGATTTCTAATAAAAATTCAACTTAAACATATAATTCTTCTTAATTTCAAAAATATAAAGCCCAGCCATAGGATAGTTTGGGATACTCGTTAGGTTTCCTAGCATCGTGAGCATCCCCTACTCATCTCCTTTTGGTTGTGATAATAACTCTCTCCTCTTAATTAATCCCACTTGATTTTCTAAAAAAATAACTAATTGATTGATAGTCCTATCTTTGAAATCTTTGAAGACAACAATCATTTACCTTAATCGAGAGTATTCTTAAGGAATCTCATTCCTTAGGATGTAATTAACTATGGGTGCTTGCCTCCATAGAGAACTTAACGAACCCGATTTAAAATAAACCCTACTTAACTTTTTCTTATAAAATAGGGGAAAGATTTTTGGTACATTCAAAGACCCATTATCCTGGGAGTCCTCATTTGATTAAATTGTGGATGGTGACTGCCTCAAGATAGTACATCATTCCTCAATGTCGCATACCATCACCCTAATAAGTACATCTATGATCTTCGTGGTGTCAACAAATATATATATATATATATATATATATATATATATATATATATATATATATATATATATATATATATATATATATATATATATATATATATATATATATATATCTCTTTCAAACCCAAAGAGAGATATAAAAATATACATCTTCATATATCTCGATCTCTCTAACTGAAAATTGCTTTTCATCTCCTTTAACACAGTATTCGATTCCATCTCTTCCAAACTTAATGCACTGATGAAGCGAGGATGGAATCATCTTATTTTGGTGTATCCATGGCCTATCGAGCAAAGCAGTGAATGATGTATTCGAATCAATTATATAGAACTTGGCTTCAGTCTTCCAATCACCTATTTCCAAAGGTAACACTATGGAGCCTAAAGCCCTCGCTGTTCATTGAATCCTCTCAACATCATCATCTCCTGAGTCAGATGTCAATATTCAAATAATGGGTTTTAGACTCATAATGTTCACCGATGTGATCAACCAAAACCCTAGAAAGTTTGAATCGCCCATACTGAAGGGACAAGAAATGCTATGTCCTGAATGTGACTCTGGGCTTCTCTTGAATAATGTGCCTCTCCAATGGTTAGTGATCAAGAAGAGCCTTGATTAATGATTTTCTCATCTTTTGGATAAGACAAGGGCATCATATATGCTTAGTTTAGCAACTTTCTTAAAGAGGATAATCAACTCTGGCTTAATCCTCCACAAGCATATTAATGGGTGGAGCATCCTGTGGAGGGGCTTCTAGCTCATTGGTACCAAAAACCTATTTTCCCTTATCACGAGGTGCTGCCCTAGGAGGTAGAACCTTACCACTACAGAGGTTAACTTCGGTGATCTCTTATGGCGATTTAGTAGAAGATTCTATCTGCTCATCAGGCATACTTTCTACTTCTCCTATAGGACCCTCAGAATCAGATGATTCCAAGTCTATCTCAAGAGCTAAACCTGTAGTATTCAGAAAAGGAAAGTCTATTTCTAAATTAGAAAGAGGATGATCAAAATTGTTATAATTATTATTGAGACTTGAAGAGTTTTTTAAAAGAGTAGAGTCAGACAATCCATCAAAAATGACACATATAATTCAAACTAGCTTTATTCCTCGATTTCTTAGATTTAGAAGGAGGTACATAGTAGAAATCTAGTAAAGTAAGTGGGGTAAGGGATTTGATGCCCTCATCCGATACAAGATGTCTACTAGAAGAAGAGCTAGTGAAGTAGAAATGTCTGGCGAGTAGTAGTAATGGTGGAATGGAGGGAGGCTGCTCGGTGGTTGGTTGCTACTTGGCTATCCGGGAAAGTATGGGCATTTGAGCTCCACTTTCCTAAGTTGTCTTTGGCAACTTGAACCTTCCTTGATGTTGGAGGTTTAGCTACCTGCACCTGAAGTTTCTTGATTTTGAAATAATATTTTTAGAGGTTCAGGATAAAGACATATCTCAACCTTCTTTTATTTTGAGAGAATCACATGTATCCCCAAGGATTACCCTAACATAACTAGATGGTTGTTCCACTAGATATTCCTTAGGGATAACTATGGCACCTGACTTATAGTTATGCTCAAGTCAATCATTAAATATAAAGCAATCCTCCAAAACATGGCCTAGCATGCGGTGGTAGGGGCAAAAGTTAGGATCATTGCTCTTGCCCACTTCCTCTGGCTTCCTAGGTTGGGTAGCTGAAAATCAGATTTCCTTAAAAGGTTCTTAAAGATTTTCCTGACTACCTCCCTCTAAAATGAATAAGTTTTGTTTAGTTTATCCAAAAGAGTAGGTGGGTGATAGCTACGGGGGGTATGTGTATCCTATGAATATGGCTGAGGGAGGCGGCGAAGGCCATGGAGGCTGCTGTGGCGGCCGGTAGGATGGCCTAGGTGGTGGTAAAGGAGGTGGAAGCGATGGTTGTGGAGCACGAGGTCTCTCATACTGATCTCTGGCCAGTTTCTTCCCTTTGTCTAATGTTGTTACTGCCCCTGGCTTCTTTTCATAGATTTTCTATGGCTTTGGCTTTGATGACTGATCTTGAAAAGGCAACTATTTGGCCTCTCCTTATTTATTAGCTTCTCAAATATCTTGATGGTGAAACCTTTGAGCATGAAGGAGGGCCAATGAATATTCTTTAGTAGAATTTTAAATGTTATAGCGTGGTTCACATTTCATACTCAAATTTTGACCTCTGAGAATATAGTCAATGAAGGACTCACCAGGGGTGTTGTTTCTACAATGAGATCACCTGATTACCCTTTGAGCTCCGAAACCTCTTAATAAAGAGTTGCTCTAACTCAGTAAAATTCTTCACTAAACTATTTGGGAGTTTAGCATACCAATCAAAGGCTATTCCTGCTAAACTGCTAATAAAAAGATAGAACAATAGTGCATCGTTGTCACCAGCATTGAAACAACTAGTCCTGAAGTGTGCTATGTGCTGGCATGGGTTCCTGCTGCCATCAAAACTCTTGAAAGAAGGAGGCACAAAACCCTTAGGATATTGGATAGCATCGAATTCCTCTGGGTAGGGTCTACCCTTTGGAACTGATGAACCACCTCAGGCTTGCGCCAATGCTTCTCTCACTTGTTGTTCAACCATGAGTTTAATATCTTTTTCTTGTACGGAGGTACTGTCCACTACCTTCTATATAAGCTAGTGCTTTTTGCTGAGGTGAACTCTTGGGTTGATCCAAGACATGCATCAGTGACCAATCTCCATAATAGTAGGATGTCACGCTAGCTTGATTTTGAAGTGCTAAAACTAGCAAATCTTCAAGCCTCTTTTATCTTGTCAATCTTCATCCTTATTTGAGTTATTGAAGGAGGTGTTGGTCGAATAGGTATGTCATCTATTTTAACACCTTCCAAACTCTGATCCCGAAGGAGGGAACCCGTGTCAACCATATGCACCTCAGTCTTCCAAAAAATCATCTTCATTGGGATCAACCATCTCTTCTCCCTAGTCATACCATAGGATTTCCTTCTTCTCGAGATATTGTGCTATGATATCATCTAGGAGGCGGTCCAATAGCACAAATGATCAGGCTATGTGGGGATCATGCTCATGAAAGATACATCTAACCTCCCCCTAGAATCTAATCTTGTGAGGGTTGTGCTCACGAGGATACATGCTCATATTGTCACTTATGTGAGTCGCTCTCTAGGATAATCTATCGCCATAGGGACAACAGAACTATCTCCTTCTCCCTCTGCTACTGCTATATCCATGATCTGAGGTGGTGGTGGTGATGGAATGACTACGATGCTACGAGGTTGCCACTCCCTCTTCACCATGGAGTAGAAGGAGGTCACCCTGACCTCATTGTGGAATAGAAATGGGATTTCTTGGCCATAGTCGGATCATCAGTGGGGCTTTCTTTTCCCCTAATGTTGCTTTCATGGCTTTAGATGGAACTGTGGAAAATGGAACCTGAACTGGTGATGGCGGACATGGAGTGGAGCGATGTGATGGAGACAATACCGACTCTCTCTATGCAAGAGCACTCCTCTCATGGTGGGTAGTACCAATAGAATCACAGATGTGACCAGTAACGGGATCGAGGAAATCATGAGGCGGTGACTAGCATACCTTCACCTCTCTCTGGTAACATGTGCACTAATACATGGGCCTCCCGCCCCTCTTCTGATATGCTTTCCACTGAGGAATAACTAATGGTAAATCAAATTGGGCCCCGACCTCATCCATAAGCCCCACCATCTGGCAAAACTATCAGACATACGACCTCCTCCTATCTCTAGGTGCCATAAACTGCTGGTGGAGGTGACCACATCTAACATCTTCCTCTCCATCGATCCGGAAAGAGGATGAAACTTGTTATATGTGAGGAGAAACTAACACAGGTGACTCTCAGAGATGTCTTCTCCTTGGCTATGCTGATGATGATCTTGATATTTGTGAGTTCTGTGAGGTGTGATGCAGGGAACCTAGGTAGAGACTATCCAAAGCAGGCCTTCCCTTGGAAGAAGCCAATGAGTGGGTACTAGCGTCTTTGGGCGGACCCTGAGCTATGCAGCTGCTAAACTTCAATGTCTTCCTCTTGAGGGAAACTCAAATCTGAAGGCATCTCAACATGGATGACCTTCTAGTCACCACACTCTGGGTGGTGAGGTTGCCCCTCAGATCACATCCTGAATCCGAGGCCAAAGTGTATCAGATGAGAAAAATCAGTCTATGAGAGGTTGGCTCGACCCATGGCCAAATCCATCCTAAAGGGGAAAGTAAACATACTTGAGCATCCATTTGAATCTTGAACTTGAGTAAAAAAAAGCTGAAATTTGATTACGCAATTTTGAAACAAACTCAAATCAAATTTTTCTTGATATTCTAACTTTGAATTTGATTTAGAATTTGAACTCAACAATTTGAATATGTTAAGTGTGGCTCTTTGAATTTAGGAGAGATTTTGAATTTAGAATTGGAAGAGATTTTGAGTTTAGAATCCATTTCCAACAAATTTGTGTATGTTGAAAATGGGTTCAACTATCTTAAAGAGATTTTTTATGCATCCATTGGTTCATAATTGAATTTGATTCTTTATGTTTGGGGACCCTTTATTTAACAAATTTTAGTATGTTAAATAGTGGGTCAATTTATTTTGTTCGGGATTACTCACTTAGCAAATTTGGATATGTTAAATGAGTTGTTTAAAAATAATTTTCTTCTTTTACTTGTTTGCCCATGATGTGAATCATGTGTGAATTTGGAAATGGAATCTTTACTTAGCAAATTTGTGTATGCTAAATAAAGTCCAAATATTTTTGTTTTGATTTTTGAAAAGAGGATCTTTACTTAGCAAATTTGGGTATGCTAAATAAAGTCCAAATGTGTTTGATTTTTGTGTTTTGATTTTGAAAAATAGAGACTTTACTTAACAAATTTGAGGATGCTAAATAAAGCTTAAAATGTGTTTGAATTTTTATGTTGATATTTGAAAATAGAGACTTTACTTAGCAAATTTGGGTATGCTAGATAAAGAATCCACATATGTTTGATTTTTGTGTTTTGATTTTTGAAAATGGAGACTTTACTTAGCAAATTTGGCTATGCTAAATAAAGCCCAAAATGTGTTTGAATTTTTGTTTTGATTTTTGAAAATGGAGACTTTACTTAGCAAATTTGGGTATGCTAGATAAAGCCCAAAATGTGTTTGAATTTTTGTGATTTTGAAAAGAGGATCTTTACTTAGCAAATTTGGATGTGCTAAATAAAGAAACCAAATGTGTTTGATTTTTTGTGTTTTGATTTTGTGTTTTTGGAAAGAGGATCTTTACTTAGCAAATTTGGTAAAAATAAAGAATCAAATGTGTTTGATTTTGATTTTTTTGTGATTTTGAAAAGAGGATCTTTACTTAAAAATTTATGCTAAATAAATTCAAATGTGTTTGATTTTTATTTTTGAAATGATGATCTTTACTTAGCAAATTTGGGTATGCTAAATAAAGAATCCAAATGTGTTTGATTTTTTGATTTTTTGAAAAAGGATCTTTAGCAAATTTGGGTATGCTAAATAAAGAATCCAAATGTGTTTGATTTTTTTGTATTTGATTTTGTGTTTTTGAAGAGGATCTTTACTTAGCAAATTTGGTATGCTAAATAAAGAATCAAATGTGTTTGATTTTTTTTTGATTTTGAAAAAGGATCTTTACTTAGCAAATTTGGGTATGCTAAATAAAGTCTAAATGTGTTTGATTTTGTATTTTTGAAAAGAGGATCTTTACTTAGCAAATTTGGGTATGCTAAATAAAGAATTCAAATGTATTTGATTTTTATATTTTTGAAAAGATGATCTTTACTTATCATATTTGGGTATGCTAAATAAAGAATCAAATGTGTTTGATTTTGTATTTTGAAAAGGATCTTAGTTTAAATTTGTATGCTAAATAAAGAATCCAAATGTGTTTGATTTTTGTATTTCAATTTTGAGTTATTTTGAAAGGAGGATTTCTATTTAGCATGGTATGTTAAATGGAATCCAAATTATTTATTTTCTTTTTGAAAATGAAACTCTCATTTGACAAATTTGGGTATGTCAAATGGAATTCAATGTATTTTGATTTTATAATTTTTTTGAAAGTAGATTTCATTTAATAAATTTGGGTATGTAAAATGGAAATGTTATATTTATTTTTCAAAGGTGAAATTTTGTTGAGATTATTGCTTTTGAAAAAAAGGAAATTCTAACTTAACACATGTGAGTGTTGAATAAATTTCAAATGATTTTATTTGAAAATGAAATCTCCATCCAACACATTTGGATATATTGAATGAAAGGCTTATCTTCAAATATGTAATTTTGAAAAGAAAGAAATTCAACTTCAACATATGTGAAATGAAAATGGAATTTCAATTTTATATGACTTTATTTAAAATGAAATCTTCATTCAATAAATTTGGGTATATTGAATGAGGATTTTCAAATGTTCTTTTGAAATGTTTTATTTTATTTGAAAATGAAACTTTATTCAATAAATTTGGGTATATTGAATGAGGAAGTTCATTTGTACTTTTTAAAAGATGAGTTTGCTTTTATTTAGAAATGAAGTCTTCATTCAATAAATTTGGGTAGATTGAATGAGGATGTTTATTTGTGTTTTTTGAAAGATGATTTTGATTTTATTTGGAAATGAAATTTTCATTCAATAAATTTGGGTATATTGAATGAGGATATTCATTTGTGATTTTTGAAAGATAATTTTGATTTTATTTGGAAATGAAACCTTCATTCAATAAATTTGAGTATATTGAATGAGGATATTCATATGTGCTTTTTGAAAGATGATTTTAATTTTATTTTGAAATGAAATCTTCATTCAATAAATTTAGGTATATTGAATGAGGATATTCATTTTGAAAAGGTGCTTTTGATTTTATTTGAAAATGATATCTTCATTCAATAAATTTGGGTATATTGAATGAGGATGTTCATTTGTGCTTTTTGAAATATGATTTTGATTTTATTTGGAAATGAAATTTTCATTCAATAAATTTGGGTAGATTGAATGAGAATGTTTATTTGTGCTTTTTAAAATATGATTTTGATTTTATTTGGAAATGAAATCTTCATTCAATAAATTTGGATATATTGAATAAGGCTGGTCATTTGTGATTTTTGAAAGATGGTTTTGATTTTATTTGGAAATGAAATCTTCATTCAATAAATTTGGGTATGTTGAATGAAGATGTTCATATTTTTATTTTTGAAGGGATCCTCCATGTAACAATTATGAAAATTGTTAGATGTGGTTAAGTTATATGAAAAAAAAAATTTGTGCAAAGATTTTATTATGTGAATTTTGGAAAAGTACTTTTGAAAAGTAATGTTTTTATAAAGGATTTATTTGTCTTATTTGTAGAATGAACCTTACCTTACCATAGAAATGGTATGGAGGTTCAACAAAGTTTTTTAGTCATTTCTTTTTATTAAATTTTATTTTTTCATTAAATAGGTTTTAAGACCAACAGTGAGGTCCTAAAACCTAAAGAGTTAGCTTAGCTTAAGAATGAAATAAATTAAGTGCCAACAGAAAAGAAGGATAGTCTCAGATTCATATGAAACACAAATCCACTATCGATACTTGAAGACAATGATCATTTACCAAAGATGGAGAGAGGAACTCTCCCCAGTGGAGTCGCCACAAAAATCTGTGATATTTTTATTTTTCAAACTTTGGGGATTTTTAGAAATGTATATATTGGTTTGTTGGGACAACATATAGATGGAATATCTATTAGGATGATTTCATTGAGGAATGATGTACTATCTTTGAGAAGTCATCAACAATGGACCAAATTACTAATGAGGACTCCCAGGACAATGGGTCTTAATGTACGAGATCTTTCCCACTTTACATGGAAAAGTAAAGTAGGGTTTATTTTAAAAGTTCATTAAGTTCCATGGAGGTAAGCCCCATAGTTAATTACATCTAAGAATGAGATTCCTTAGAATACTAGTAAATGATCATTATCTCCAAAGATTTCAAAGATAGGACTATCAACAAATTGGTTATTTTTAGAAAGTCAAGTGGGATTGATCAAAAGGAGGGAGTTATTATTGAAACCAAATGGATATGAGTAGGGGATGCTCATGATATTAGGAAACTTAGTAAGCATCCCAAACTATCTTATGGTTGGGCTTTATATTTTTAAAATTTGAAGAGCATTATATGTTTGAGTTGAATTTTTATTAGAAATTTAGGGCTTACAATTCTACAACACAATATCGTGAAAATTCTTAAGAGGTGAGGATTTATGCTTATAGCTCGCAAAGCAAAAAAGCAACCTCGAATCCTAAATCTAGGGAACTTTGGCGAGGGCCAAGGCACGATCAAAATCTAAGGTGAAAATGGGTATATGGTTTACCTCCATAAGAGAGGATAAATCACCCTTCTGTTGGACTTACAACCACCTGGGGGTGACTGCCAACTAACTCCTCCTGATTTTAAAAATACATGTTGTCTTATGCTTTTTAAGATAGCTAAGTTGTTTATTTAAAGAGACTAAATCCTTAAACACACTCCCTAGAGAAGATCATGAAGGGCATGAATAATGACTTAATCTAATGCAAATTTTGTTAAGTTTTATTTTAATTTTTGGATATTTTTTATTTGACATAGCTATGGGATTTCATATGCCTAATGTGAAATTAGTTATAAGAATATGTGTTTATGGCTCTCAAGGTGAAGCCATTTTCTCGCAAAGGTGGAAGCCCTCCATTAGCAAAGTGAGAAGATTTTTATGCATATGAGCATACAACATCTAGGGGGTTGCTAAATCTTTTATTATCTTGATTTATATCTAGGCTTTAGGTGAGGTTATGAGTTGTTAATTTAATTTTGAGTTGATTAATTGGATATTTATTTTTCCTAAGAGTCTAATCGCATCAGGCCATTCAATCAAGCAATTAGAAACTAGGAAAATCATGTCATCTTGCACAAGCTAAACAAACATCAAATAATTTTATAAAGCTAGCAAAGAATAAAGATGTGGTCGGTACACACAACCGAAAAGAAATGTAGAGCTCTAACCTTATACAACCGTTATAAATGAATAATTAGAAGAATTCATGTTATGTCATTCTTCATTCTTCATTCTTCCTTTCTTTCTTTCTTTCTTTCTTCATTTCTTTCTTTCCTTTGGTTTGATTTGGGATGTGATTTGCTCCAAGGCTTCACATGGTATATAAGACATGGTCTTATAACCAATGTTCACCTTAATTCCCCCATAATATTTATTCCAAATCTTAATTGCAAAATTTACATTAAAATGATAAAAGATAAATTTAACTAAACTTGTAAAATAGAAATTAGCTAATCATACCACACAATCCCAAGCAGTTATAAGAATAATTTGGACTTAGCACCCCACACATGGGTAACCAAGTCCCTTCCTAATTTGGATCATGCTTAGGGTATAAGCAACCTGCAAAAGTATTTATATTTTTATTACATGCCTTAAGCATAATCCCTATAGAAGATATGATTAAAGATTATCCATCATCTATCTATGCACATACCCTAACATCCGGTCTAAAATATTATATCACAAAATAAAATCAGGCATCAAACCATGCATCGTCTAACATAGAGCTAAAAATGGTGACTTAGTCTAATGTGTGTGCCATTTAAGGCTTGTGTGGCATGTCTTAGCTAGGCTTTAAGGTTAAAATTTTCTAAGTGTGAAGGATTCAACTTAGAGGGTGGGTTCATTTTAAGTGATTTAGTTGATTTGTCAATTTAGTGATTTGATTTGGTTTGAATGAACCTACACTTGTTACTAAATGTTGTAAAGAGAAGAGAAAGAGAACTTCTCTTTCTTTACCTTAAATAATTTCTACGGTAGATTCATTAATGATTTTTATTTCATGAATATTTTATTATGTGTTTTAATTAACCTTAAGTTTAGATTTGCTCTAAATAAATCTATTCAATAAGAAAGGAATCTTAGTATTAGTTAAGATGAATTACTATCACATAACACACAACCATTTATTTCTTTCCACCATGTATACCATGCATATGAGTAATCCTAAGCATACATACATGTAATTCAAATTTTAGCACACCTGATGATGAATGCTAAGAGATATGATTTGAGATTTGGATATTCCATGAATGCATATTTTATTATGTAGAAAGAGAATTCTTTATCCATTAACATAATGCACATTCATGTATAAAAGACATAAGTGAAATGACACCATTATTTTCTACAGTGTAAGGTACAAGACCTACTTCTACTTAAAGCCTCGCAAGGATGTCCACTAATATACCACTTTTCTTAAATACATGTAAAAGGTACAAAAGAAACAAATGGATGAAGAATCATGCAAAAGATTTTTTTGTTTGATTTGGTTGTATAATTTACATGTGTAATGTGAAGATCCTTCTTAAGTCATAATAGAAGTGCATAGGAATAGATTTAAGTAAGTGTTATATTCTTTTCAAATGAACTATACACTTTACAAATCCTATAATCCATGTTAAGAGAGAGAAGAAAATAACACAAAACACATCTTATGCTATAATCACATGCAAGCTTATAAGTACTTATAAGTATCTCTTCATTCTTTATTTTATAGATTTTGAAAATAATTTTGATTTAATAGTGATAATAGCCACTCATATTCTTAACTTTAGCCAAACATGAATTTGACATAAAGGAAACATTTTATTTAATTGATTTTCAAAGAGATGAATGCATGATTTCATATGGTAAAATAACATTTAGCATGCTTCAAAAGAAATAAAGTGATGTAAGCATATGACTTCATTCACCCTAATTAATTTTGAAAGACAATCTTATAGAATAAGATCATTTAAAGTGAATCAAAATTTCTTAAGGAGATTTTTATTCTTTGATTTAATTTGACTTAGGAAATGTGAAAAGAGTTTGTTGGTCCTAACCCATTTCCCACATGTGTGAATTGGTTTAGTTTAATTTTTTTTACAATTGATTAATTTTATGTTTTATTTAGGTTAAGGTGTGAATTAATCCATTAATTACCCCACACTTTTAACATAATTAAACAAGTAATTATGAGCCAACATATGATATGCAACCACATGGAATTTAAATCAGCAATGCACCTAAATAGAAAGGCCTAATGCAATTGGCTCACAATTATTGATTAATTAAGCTAAAGGGTTTAATTAAGTACTTTCATAACCATCACACATGTGAGTTGGATATGATTTTCTAAAACTTAGGGAAAACCTAAGGATCTACCCAAAGAGATTGATTAACTCATTGGTTTTGAAAGTTTGATTAGACTAATTAAGTAAAATAATGGATTAATCCTTAATTATGTTTGGATTAAGGAAGAAAGGGGGTTTAGGGAATAACTTAGGGAAAATATCCCAAAGCTATTCTAAAAACTTCCTCCTTACTTAAACAATGTTTAATTATCTCAATTAAGGGATTACATCATTGTTCATATGCTTAATTACACTTAATTATATTAAGAGGGTGATTAGGGGTTCATTAATTAATTTTCCTAACTAACTCATTGATAAATTCCAAGAAAATTAAGGAGGCGAGTCATCCCCTAAACATGCACAATTTGGAATTAATTAAGTAATTAAGGGATAATTAAGGTTATTAAATTTTTATTAAACCCTAATTAAAGAAAATTCACGATTTAAAATTAATTAGAAATAATTTTATTGGGTTCCCCTCTAAAATATCTTTAAAATGAGCCCTCATTTATATTTTTTGGATTTTTCTACATTTAATTATGATTTTATGAAGTTTTTATGATTAATGGATAATTAAAATAGCCTAATTAATTAACTAATCGGACCATGGACGCGACATGTGCTTTCGTGGCAATGGGATTGGTTATTTAAGTTATCACATCAGCCACATTAGCTAGCTGCGCACTTGGGCGTCATCGATCTGATCGAATGGCCGATTAATCTGTGGTTTAGGCTTAAATTAAAAGAGGATAACACATGATCTGTCATCATTAATCAGATGGGATGTGTGATCCCTAAGTGGCGAGACGGATGTGGTCTCGTCATCCGAGCTCACCGAGCTGGGATTTCAAACTCACCCATACCAAGGAGCAGCAAAGAGATCCAATGGCTAAGATCTAATGGGATTACAATTCCCTTCACAAAGGACCAAGCATTTTTTAACTTAGGATTGGTTTTGAACAATACCTCACCGGAGGCTATCACCAGCGCTTTTAACGGAGGAGTTAACTTCGTATAGTAGAGACAAAGCCCTGTTGAAGGTATCAAGCTTTGATTTGAAGAATTTGTTGACAAGCTCCCCTTCAATGGTGATCTTGATCATGGTGAGGCTTCGTGGCTTGGAGACTTGGGGACCTTGGTTCTGAGCGAGGTGTCTTGATGGTGCTTGCAAGTTTAATTTGGGTTTAGTTGAGAATTGGATGAGTTGGAGCTTCACTTCACCTCCCCTGTTTCGACTTTGAAGGAAACTGAGAAGGAGAAATTTTGGATGCTTGGAAATGGCTTTGGGAAGTTTGGAGAAGCTTGCTTTTGATTCCTAGAGCTCAATCGAATGCAATGTCTCTAATTTGAGTGGGAATGAGGGGAGTATATCTCCCCCTCCTTGGATCGAACAATCAAGACTAACTTTTTTATTTTAGTTCAATTGCTCTGATTGATTGATCGGTTTGGGATGTTAGACACTCCATGTGGTTCATTTTAGGCAGAGGAGTGGAGGAGAGGGAGTGCACATGTGCTAGGTGAGTGTATGGGGTGATCTCAATTCCATTAGAATTTTGGCCTTGGGTTGGTCATAAACCCATTGGGTCATGTTCACCACCTCCTTGGTGTCCAAGTGGACCACTTAGGAAGATGACAAGTGGCCATGAAAGAATTGGCCAAATTCCAAATTTGGCCATATATACCCTTTGACCTAGGGTAAAATGGTCATTTGGCCTTGATTTTGATTTGGGAAGATTTAAATTATGGGTTGGGCCAAATTTCAAGTGATTTGGAGTTCATTTGGTTGAATTGGTTCAATTTGACCCTATTTAGGTCAAGTTGGGTCAATTTGGGTTAGGTTGATCAATTGGCCAAATTGGGTCAAACCATGAGAGTCAAGTTCAAATGATCATTTGAGCTATGGGGTCATTGGTTTGGTTCAATTTGGTTTAGATTTAGTTTTGGTTCATTTAGGTTCATTTAGGTCAAATGGGTCAAGTTGACCAATTTGACCCATTTGACGGTTAAGGTTGGGTAGATTTAGGCTTGGTTGATCAAAATGTATTGCAAGCTTTGGTTTCAATCAATTTTAGTTTAGTTTGATTTCAAGTTGATTTGACCTTTTAAGTCAAGTTGGGTTCATGATCAATTGGGCTAGTTGGTCTAGTTTGAATTGGCATTGAGCTTTTAAGTTCAACAAGTGATTTAGAATGAATTTAACCCATTGGTTGTCAATTTGGCTTAGATCAAGATTTGACCCATTTTGACTTTTAGGTCAACTTGGGTCAACTTAGGTCAAGGGGCTAGGTTTGACTCAAATGATGACTTGGTCATGTTCAATCATTGATTATGAATTGATTTAGATCAATGGTTTCAATCAATTTGGCCTATGGTGGATTTTGGCTAGTTTGGGTTTCATTTGGGCTAAGTGTTGACTTGGTCAAAGGCTAGGTTTGACTTGGTTTGACCCAATTTGAGTGATTGATCATCTAGGATGATTGTTGCTCATAATGTGAGGCTTAGATGGGCTTAGTTCAATCCAATTTGGGTTGGATTAGAATTTGGCTCAAAAGGTCCTTTAGGTCACTTTTGGGTCAGTGAGCCTAAAATTGAATTGAGCTTGATCAAGTTTGGTTGAACTCACATATGGACTTATGATTGAAATATAAATCCAATTTCAGTGATTTGGAGTCAAATGGGTTTTGATTCATTTGACAATTTCAAGTCAAAAGGGTGGGTTTGACTTGAGTTGATTTTGATTGAAGTTTATGTTTATATTTGGCATGTGATTGAAGGAATGATTGTTTGAGAAAATCAAGGTTTGATTGATTTGAGAATGATTTAAGTTCAAGAATTTGACTTGAAAGAGTATAGATTTAAGTTGATTTGGGAGTTTTTGAATTTATATTTCATTTATATTTGTGAATATAAATGAGAATAAATGGTTATGAAAATCTTTTGAGTTTGGAGTGAATTTGATTTGGCTAAGTCCATAATGAAATCAAAGCTTAGGAAAGATTTTGGATTTGAATTGATCATGGGTTTCTTTGATTCATGATTTGAGAATTGATTTATGATTTGAGAACAATTGAGTTAGAATTGATTTAATATTTGAGTTTGATCAGGTTTTAATCATTTGAGATTTGATTCATGATTTGGAATTGATTTATGATTTGAGAAAATCAATTGAGTTGGAATTAATTTAAGATTTGATTTGAGTTTGAAGTTTGACTTGGAAGAAGGAAGCAAGGATTTGGTTCAAGATATAGGGTAGGCAAGTCCTCCTAACACTCCTAAGGCATAACCTATTCCTATGGCTAACTCTTCAAAGTCTCTATAGTTAGGTTAAGTGTTCACATAATCACTAGAAGTTTCTTAAGATTAAGGAACTCTTAGTGTTTAGAGGAGTCCTTATGCCTAAGATGAAGAAGTTGAAAGCTCACTCCAAAAGTCAAGTCAACACTCCCTCAATTCGAACATGATTTATCATACACTTGCATCGTGAGCTCTCCTAAGTGAATTCTGAAGCCACTTAGAGTGTTTGCAAGGATTCGCAAGCCCTCTCCATTCGGCATTGCCCATTCCCGAGCAAAGCGGAAACATGGCATCCCAATCCCGAGCAATACTCCCTCTCTATTCAACCAAATTCCAATTCCTTTTAGCCAAACCATCACCATACCCTATCGAAGCCAACCAAATCAATTCTCAAGCTCCCAGTGGCGAGGTGTGAGTTTGATCAGTCTTCACGTGCATGGATTGGTCAACCAAGCCTCCCACACCAAATCAAGCTTAAAAAGCTTAACTTCAACTAGGTGAAGCTACCTCTGTTACCTTTTGACATTAGTTGAGGTAATCTCACAAAGTCTTGTATGAAAAATTGGGTTGGTCCTTTGTGAAAATTTGAATTTCATGGAAAATTGATTGTTATCGTGCATCTCCCTTCCCAATTGTGGGAAGAGTTTGGATAATCCGGCTTGTGAGATCGAACAAGGGAAGGTGAGCGACATCCATCTATACAATGGGATATCACAGCCATCCATCTCGTGATTAAGATGAATGACTCTGTGATTGGTTGCATATCATATTGGCTTATTATTGATTAGTTAATTAAGGTGATATAAGTAGGATAATTAATTCATTTAATTCATAACTTAACCTAATCAAAACATAAAATCAACTTAAATATT
This sequence comes from Cymbidium sinense, assembly GCA_021442155.1. Taxonomy (NCBI): domain Eukaryota; kingdom Viridiplantae; phylum Streptophyta; class Magnoliopsida; order Asparagales; family Orchidaceae; genus Cymbidium; species Cymbidium sinense. The sequence goes on along the minus strand of CM038214.1, from coordinate 87,624,489 downwards.
CTTCATTAAACTAAACTAATTCACACATGGAAAAATGGGTTAGGATTAGCAAATCTCTCTCATATTTCCTAAATCAAATCAAATTAAAAGATAAAAATGTCTTTAAAGAATTTTGGTTCATTTTAAATAGCCTTGTTTAATATGATTGTCCTTAGGAATTAATTGGGATGAATGAAATCATTTGCTTACATTCCATTATTTTAAATAAAATGTTTTCTTTTATTTCAAATTGCATACGTTGACTTTAATTAAGAATATGAGGGGATATTATCACTATTAAACCAAAAACTATTTTCAAAACCTATAAATCAATTATTATAAATGAAAGTAATGTTAATTACAAATATTTATAATCTTGCATGTGATGATAGTATATGATGTGTAATATGAAGTTCTCTTTCCTTACCTTAACATGGATTCACGTAGGATTTGCAAGTGTATAGTTCATTTGAAAAGAACATAACACTTGCCTAAATCTATTCATATGCATCTCCATGTTAAGATTTGAAAAATCACAATAAATCATACAAGATCAAACATAATTTCTTGCATGATTTTTATCCATTTGGTTCTTTTGTACATTCATATATATTTGAGAAAAGTGATATATTAGTCGACATAGGCTGAGAGGCTTTAAGTAGCCTAAGTAGGTCTTGTATCTTACCTTGTAGAAAATAATAATATACTCACTTAAAACTCTTATATATGCATGTATGATGTGAATTAATGAATGAATCAAAAATCAAATAAATAAATATAACTTTTGCATGTATTTTTCTATCTTTATAGTTATTCATACATTTACATGTATCTAAGAAAAGTGGTATATTTTGGACATCTTTTGAGGCTTTAGTAGCCTAAGTGGGTCTTGTACCTTAATCTAGTGTAGAAAATAATGGCATCATACTCACTTGAAACTTTTATACATGTGAATGTGTATCTTGCTAATGGATGAAAAATCCCTCTTTTCTCCTTAATAAATACATGCATTCATAATTCAATCAACAAATGAAATATTTAAATTTCCAAATACACTTCTTTGCATTCATCATCAAAGTGTGATAAAATTTACATTGCATGTATATATATGCTAAGGAGTATTCATATGCATGATATACATGATGAAAAGAAATGAATGAGTGTGTGTTATGTGATAGTAATCCATCCTAATTAATCCTAAGATGTCTTTCTTATTGAATAGGGTTATTTAGAATGAACCTAAATTTAGGGTTAATTAAAACACATAATAAACCATTCACTAAAGGAAATTCATTAATTAATGTACCTTATAAATGACTTAAGGTAGGGATAAAAGAGAGACCCTCTCTCTTTCTTCTCTTCATAGCACTTTGTTGCTAAGTGTAAGTTACATAAAATAAAAGAAAATACTAAGTAAAATCTCCAAATCAACTAAACAACTTAAAGAGAAATCAACCCTTTATAAATTAAATCTATCACACTTAGCAAGTCATAACTCTAATAGTTAAGACATACCATCTAATGCATTTAGGCTAAGTCACCATTTAAATTTTTTTGTTTGGGCATGGTTTGATAAATGTTTAGTTTTGTGATGTATTATTTTAGATTGGATGTTAGAGTGTATGTGCATAGCTTGGATGTTAGGCCGATATTAGCCTAATTATATTTTATGAAGGGGGTTGTGCTTAAGGGGCGAAATAAAATATAAATGCTTTGTAGGTTGCTTAGCCTAAGCATAGCAAGTTAGGATAAGTGGACTTGGTTACCCATGTGAGTGCTAAGTCCAAATTATTCTATAAACTTGGGTTGTATGGTGTGTTTAGCTAACATTTATTTTACAGGTGTAGCTAGATTTACTTTCCTTCCTTTTAATATAATTTTTGTATTAGGATTAGGATAAGTGTTATGGGAGATTAGGATGAGCATTGGTTATAAGACCAAGTCTTACACACCATGTGATTCCATTGGAGCGAACAACATTCCAATCAAGCTAAAAGAAAGAAAGAAATAGAGCAAATCAAAAAATGAAGAAATGAAAGATAAAGTGAAGAATGGAGGATGAAGAATGAAGCATAACACTTATCATTTTATAATTGTAATTATTCTTTCATTATCTTGGGATGTATAAGGGTAAGACTACACACATTTCTTTTTTGCTTCACATCGACCTTTTATTCTTTTGTGATAGCTTTATAAAATTGTGATGTTTTGCTTGTGCATTAGAAATAGCATGTCTTTTCATATCTTTATGATTGGTGATTATTGTTATTGGCAGATACAATTATGCTCTTAGGATAAAAATAAATTTTCTATCCCATTAACAACTCATAACTAAAATTTTAAAATAATTCATAACCTCACATAAAGCCTAGAATTAAATCAAGAAGATAATAAATTTTAGTGACCCTTAGTTGGATGATTGAATGCATAATATCATGCATGTCATATTCTTCCACCTCTTGCAGAGAGCTGCTTTAGAGAATAAAGCTTAACCTAAGAGCCTTTGATGGAAAAACACCTCTTTCTCTCTAATTTAGCCATAATCAACAATGCATTTAGGCATATAATATAAAACCTCATAAAAAAAAAAGTCCAAAAATTAAATAAAACTTGAAAAATTTGTAGATATTAAATTACTTACCCTTGATTGGGGTGAGTTTAAGGAACTTAAGATATAAACAATCTTGCAAAGTATGACTTTACATAGATTTAAAGCATAGGATGAGTTAGCGCCACTATATAATAAGCCAGTGATGGATGGTTTGCTCTCTCTTGTGGAGGTAAACCATATACTCATTTTTGTCTTAAATTTAGGTCATATTTTGGCCCTTGCCAAAGCTTCCTAGATTTAGGATGTGAGGTTGTTATTTCCCTTTGTGGGATACGAGCATAAATCCTCACTTCTTAGACATTTCTACAATCTTGTATTATGAAATTATAAGTCCTATATTTCTAATAAAAATTTCACTCAAATAAATAAATCTCTTCAAATTCAAACATATAAAGCCCAACTATAGGATAGATTGGAGTGCTCACTAGGCTTCCTAGTGTCATGAGCACTCCTTACTCTTCTCCTTTGGTTTCGATAAGAACTCTCCCCCTTTTGATCTCTCCCACTTGATTTTCAAAATTACAACCAATTCTTTGATAGTCCTATCTTTGAATTCTTTGGAGACAATAATCGCCTAATTTAATCGAGAGTATTCTTAAGGGATTCATTTTTCTTAAGATGTAATTAACTATGGAGGCTTGCCTTTATAGGGAACTTAACTAACTTAGTTTAATAAACCCTACTTTACTTTTCTATGTGAAGTAGAGGAAAAATCTCTAGTATATTCCAAGACTCATCATGCCTTAGGAGTCCTTTAGGTGATTATATAGATAGTGACTTCTATCTCTTGGTAGTATATTATTTCTTGTAAATCACTAATAAGTATATATGTGGATCTATGTGGTGTCCCCTCACACATACACACAAAGCACACCAAACCAAAAATAAACACCACAGTTGGATGATTATATGTATAATATCTTTCTTGTCATATTCTTTCACTCTTGTTAAGAGAGGGCTTTCTGTCTTGAGAATAAAAGGAATTAGATGGAAGAGCTCTTTCTCTCGATTTGGCCCATAATCAATTTCTCATGCATCTAAGTCATTATAAAGTCTAAAACTCAAATAAAACTTGACAAAATTTGCATTAGATTTAAGTCATTATTCATGTCCTTCATGATCTAGTCTCTTAGAGTGGGTTTAAGGACTTAGTTTCTCTAAATAAATAACATCTAACCTTCTTGCAAAGCATATGACTTTACATAGATTTAAAGCATGGAAGAGTTAGTGCTACCACTAGATAATAAGTCCATGATTGATCTCTCTTGTGGGGTAAATCATATACATACTTTTGCCTTAGATTGGAGGTGCTTTGGCTTGCCAAAATAGAAGGATCCGAGATTGTTTGTTTTCTGAGCATAAATCCTCACCTCTTGCATCTCCATATTGTATTTGAAATTATAAGTCTTAGATTTCTAATAAAATTTAACTCAAATAAATAAATCTCTCAATTTAAATACAAAAACCTAATAGATTAGTGCTTTGAGGTCTCAGTATCTGAGCACACTACTATCTCCTTTGGTTTTGATAACTCTCTCCCTTTGATCTCTCCCATTTGATTTTCTAAAATACAACCAATCCTTAGTCCCATCTTTGAATTCTTTGGAATAATATTTGTCAGTATAAGAGATTCACTTTCCTTAAGATATAATTAACTAGAGGCTTTCAAATCAGAACAATGGTTTAAATGCTTATTTACTTTTCCATGTAAAAGGAAAATCTCGGTATATTCAAGACCCATCTTAGCCCTTTATTATGGTCCATTATAGTAATGACTTTTTCTCTTGAGAGTATGTAGTATCATCTCAATAAGAAATATCGATCTACATGGTGTTCACATATACACACAATGCATCAAACCAAAAAAAAAAACTCCAAAAGCACACCAAACCAAAAATAAACACCAAAGCTAGATGATTATATGTATAATATATTTCTTGTCATATTCTTCCACTCTTGTTAGGAGAGGGCTTCCATCTATGCTAGAGAATAAAGGCTTAACTTATAAGAGCTTTTGATGGAAGAACGCCTCTTTCTCTTTCGATTTGGCCCATAATCAATTTCTCATGCATCTAAGTCATTATAAAAGTCTAAAACTCAAATAAAACTTGACAAAATTTGCATTAAATTTAAGTCATTATTCATGCTCTTCATGATCTAGTCTCTTAAGGAGTGGGTTTAAGGACTTAGTTTCTCTTCTAAATAAATAACATCCTAACCTTCTTGCAAAGCATATGACTTACCTACATGGATTTAAAGCGTAGGAAGAGTTAGCTGGCTGCCACTTCAGGCGATAATAAGTCCAGCAGTCGGGTGACTTATCCTCTCTTGTGGAGGTAAATCATATACCTACTTTTGCCTTAGATTTAGGTCGTGCTTTGGTCCATGCCAAAGCTCCCTAGATTTAGGATCTGAGATTGTTGTTTCCCTTTGTAGGCTACAAGCATAAATCCTCACCTCTTAAGCATTTCCACAATATTATATTGTGAAATTATAAGTCTTAGATTTCTAATAAAAATTTAACTCAAGCAAATAAATCTCCTCAATTTTAAATACATAAAGTCGAATCATAGGATAGATTGGAGTGCTCACTAGGTCTCCTAGTATTATGAGCACTCCCTACTCATCTCCTTTGGTTTTGATAATAACTCTCCCCTTTTGATCTCTCCCATTTGATTTTCTAAAATACAACCAATCCTTTGATAGTCCTGTCTTTCAATTCTTTGGAGATAACAATCGCCTACTTTAATCGAGAGTATTCTTAAGGGATTCACTTTTCTTAAGATGTAATTAACTATGGAGGCTTGCCTCCATTGAGAACTTAACAAACTCAGTTTAGATAAACCCTGCTTTACTTTTTCATGTAAAGTAGGGAAAAAATCTCTGGTATATTCGAAGACCCATATTGCCTTAGGAGCCCTTATCAGGTGATTAGATCCATTACAGGGTAATGACTTTTGTCTCACGAGATAGTATACTATTCCTTAATATAGTACCCGATCATCTCAATAAGTACATCCTCGGATCTACGTGGTGTCCCCTCACATATACACACATAAAATGCATCAAACCAAAAAAAAAACTCCACACCCTATGGGATGAACCCTAATCTCAAATGCTAAAATTTTCATCAATTTTTTGGGACTTAAATTTAAAATTAATTGGATATTAAATTAATGGTGAAACATAAAGTCTTAAAATAAAATAAATTTATGAAGATTGAATCTAAACGAGCTCAATGAATATTAATATTAAACAAGAATGAGCTAATTGAGAATGATTATGAATAAATATATATATGTTAAATATGAGATTGAAATATGATAATAATTTAGCAACACAAGATTAAATAACTCACTTATATGTTATAACAATGGCTAGTTGGCTAAGAAGAGCTAATTGAACTTTGTAGCTTATGTTATATCATGCATGAATAAGGTTGCAAGAGAATAAGCCAAATTAAAACATCATTTTGAATTCATGTCAAACTTACAGGAAGATTGTATGAAGCTAAAAGGCTAATTTTTAAATGGGGTAGAGCCCAAATCAAACTCTATAGTAAGGTTCACAAAGAACGTGCCTTCTTACATGGCAATGTCTATTTTAAAATGAATTGAAGAAGGCTCTCAATGGACATGAAATTAAAGCACATAGGATTTGTTGAGTGCTATTTTCAAACTAAAGTGAAAATTAAATAAAATTCATAAGAGTTTTTCACCATAACTAAATAGCATATTAGCAAGCATAATTAAGACTTCTTACTGAATAATTGACTTGTATTCAAAAGAAGTTTGAATTCAAATAAGCTTGCCTAAAGGAAGTATAGCATCTCGTATGAGCGAATATCAAATTTGAATATTGAATTTGCAAAGATCTAATAGGTCTTTAATGATCATAAATCAACCATTGAAGTTTATGAATTATACGAATAAATAAAATGTAAGCAAAGATACAACATTTTAAGTGCAAGTATAAATATAATTCTGCGATACCAATGCCACCGGATTTGTAACTCTTTGTAAAAGCAGACAAAAGATAATATCAAATTAAATTATGTATGAATTATGGAGCTTCAATCTAAAGATTAGAAAATTTTCATTCTAATTATGATTTTCAAAATCAATAATTTCATTAATTGGATGAAATTATTTAAGCTAAAAAAACCCGCATGGGCCCTAACACTACGATGAATGCTTAAGCTTAGTGTCTGAGGATGCGTCACGGGTTGCTTCTCGATTTGGTCTTAAGACCGGGTCCTGGTTAACAAAACCTAAAAATCTAATTATAATAAAAATTTTAATTTATCAAAATATCTGAGAAACTAATTTTGTCATATGATAGTAGATCTGATCCTCTATTATTAAACTAATAGAGTCGACGGGTTCTAAAATAATAAATTAAATGACCAAATAATACATCCACCCGATGATGGCTGTATTGAATGAAGATTTTAACAGGAGGGGACACTTTTATTAAAATATGATTATAATTTCAAATAAAATTAATGTAAATTAAATATCAATCCAAATGCAAAATCTAATATATCACTAAGCTATTAATGGTTAAATAAAATTTAATCTTTAGAAACTTAAAGGAAAATTCAATTCATCCACCTTAGAATCGTTTTTGAATAAAATTTCCAGCTCATGAAGGAGCTATATATTCACTCTCAATTAGTCTCATGCCGGGGACATGGCCCATGTCCTCGACTATGTGGCTTGCAAGCTATATGATGCAGCATTTGACCAGTCATCTAATCGAGTGGTTGTCACCAAATGACACCATATATTATGATCATGATTGTAGCTCGTATGCTCCCCAATGGCTCTGTATATTGAGATGTGAATCTTAGAGTACACCTGATAGGGCAAAAATCCCTATGTTAGCTAAGGTAGACTTAAGATTGTCTCTTTGGGCAATCACAATCTTAGACCTACAAGGATTACTTGCAACCCATAACTCTATGAAGGATCCTTCGATCGGTTTTACCTCCTCAATTAACTATAGGGGACCACGACATCCCGGGATGACGGAACCATAGGATCTAGATCGGACGCTTCATCGTTCCCTTAACCATCTACTTCAAGTTAAATAATGATGAATTTCATAAATTTTAAATCCCAAATCTTAAACTCCACATGCTGCTACTATATGATATGCATTAAGCGACATAATTACTAAATTAATAGAAAAGTTCTCTGGTATTGGGAGGGTATTAACTATAGTGCTTGCACATAGGAAACTAGAAGGATCTAAAGTCCTCACCAATGAAGTGAAATCTTTGGGTGGTGTCTTATCTACTATCATCCCTTCTAAAAATTTCACCAACATAATTCATCTGAAGAGGTGAGCCCACACTTACTATTAAATAATTTAACTAGATATATTAGTAGTTAATTGCTCTGCTATTTAATTAAAACTTATTACCTGTAATTATAGTTATTATAAATTTAATGATTGTTATGTTCAATTACATATAACTTACTAAATATAATTATAGTTATAATAACTAATTACTATGTTAGTTGATTATAATTTACTAATTATAATTTAGTTGTTTAAAATTTAATGTGATTATACTCACTTCAGTTCTATTTGATCAAATAAATTTACATGTTAGATATGTAAATTATCTAATAATGTTTAAATATGAGCATTATGTATTATTTTCTAACTTTATTTCATCTTTTACTTATTTGTTTTTATATTTTTCTCAAAAAAAATATTCTTTAAAATTTAATAGACTTAAAATTATCCTATGACTTGCCAAACATCTTCTCAGGATTTAGCAGGATTTAACTATTACATACCAAACACTTTTCAAAACATTAATTTACTATATGAACTCCCATAATAAAATCATAATTGCATAGTAACTAAGAAATGAAATGAATGAAATTTTGTAGATGATGTCCTTGATCTTTGTATTTAATTTGATTTGATTTCAATTATTTTTTAATTACATTAATTATTAAATAGTATTTTATTTTTTAGTAATTAGGTATGAATTCACTAAGTATCAAACTTATATCAATTAGAATTAAAATTATTATGTTATTAAATTAATTAAAATAAATTTTAATTAAGGAGTTGCAATATGACCGGTTAATAAACACCCCCTTAGAGTATACAACTACGCATTATGTATTAGCTTAAATAATAAATCAAATATTAATTAGGTATTTAATTTGAGAAGCATAGTTTACTTGGTAAAATTGCTTGTTTAAGCTTGAGAACATATTTATTTACACAAATAGGATTGATAAATTTGAACTAGAGAATTTTTCCAACTTTTTGGTTAACACCTAATTTTTACTATATGGTTTACTTTGTAAATTAAGAAAAAATAATATTTTATAATTTAGTAATACATACAAATATTTCACAATGCTGAATTTTAAAGGAGTTGAAAAATAAAATTATTATATCATAATAATTTTTACTAGATCTAAATAATGTATCATTTTGTGGGCTCCAAAAATTTGCCACAGACCTCTCGACAATTGAAGAGAGTGTGATTTAAGTGTCGGTATAATTTTAAGAAGGTAGATGGAATAGTAGACGAGACACTACCCAGAGATTTCGTCCTCATTTGGTGGGGACTTTAGATAGATATGGTTTTCAAGCACCTATAAGTTAATTACCCCTCCCAATAAATGAGAACTTTCAATTAAAGCTAGCATTAATGCGAAAGGCAATGTGGAGTTTTGAAATTTAAAATTAATGAAATTCATCATTTTTAGCTTAAAGCAGATGGTTCGGGAATCGATGTGTCTTGATCTAGATCATGGTTCATCATCCATCGCATCTACTAGTAATGAGTCACCAAACGACCGGGATCCTTATCGTACACACGCCATCCAAAATTCTTTCGGATGGTGTTTGCGAGACAGCTTAAATCTATCTTAGTTGATAGAGGGATTTTTGCCCTATCAGGTGTACCCTATGATTCACAACTCAAAGGAAAGAGTCATTGGGGAGCATACATGCTATAGTCGTGATCATAATATAATGGAGCCTATTGGCCAAACCACTCATCGAGACCGTGTCGTAACTATCATACGTGGAGCCGCCGTCATAAAAACACCGCCACGCCCTACGGAGATTGATTGTGAGAAACATACACTTGATTTGACATTGGCTCTTTTGTGAGCTAGAGTTTTTTTAATTTGTCACCTTCGATAAATTATTGTGGAAGGTGGATTGAATAGAATTTGTTTTAAGCTTTTAAAGATTAAATTTTATTTGAGTAATTTTTAAATTGATGCTTAATTTGAGTTAATTTTATTTGAAATTAGAATCACATTTTGAGGGATGTATCCCTCCGGTTGAAATCATAATTCAACACATCCATCATCAGGGTAGTTAATTGATTGAATCGAATATATTTGAGAAATTTAGATCCTGCCAACTCTGTTTAGCTCTTAATAGAGGATTAGATCTATCACATGTTAGCTTTATATTTTTAAGTTGAAATTCTTATAATATTTTAGATTTTGGATTTCCACCCCAAGACTAAACTAGGAAGCAACCCTCGCAAGATCCTCAAACACTTGAATCTAAATATTCAGCATAGTGTCGGGGCCCATGCAAGTATTTAGTAATTTAGGTAATTTTATTTCTAAATCATGAGATTGATTTTATATTTTTACATAATCCCAATTTAGCCTGCGTAGCCTTTTTAGACATTAAAATTTGCACTCTGAATTTCTATGTCTGAGCACATGCAGAAGTTTTTAGCATAAATAATTTTATCTAATTAATGAAATCATTAATTTTGAAAATCATAATTAGAATGAAATTCCTTAAATTTTGATTGAAGGAAGCCCTATGATTTTTGTAGAATTTGATTTAATATCACATTCGATCTGCTTGTACAAAGAGTTGTAAATCCGGTGACATAATGTATTATTGAGTTTTCCAATTCTTAGATATTATTTAGCTTGTAGTCTTTTATGAGCTTTAGTTATATTTTCCAACATATTGCTCATCTTTAGTAAAAACCTCATTTGAAATTCATTTGATTTTTACTTTAACTTGAAAATAGCACTTAACTAATCTCCCATGCTTCTAACCTAACTTTAAGCATAAGATCCAAATGATCCTTTTAAAGGCCACATTCATGAGTAATCATGAGTTGCCTAATTGAATTTGTGCTTATAAGAAAGCTATCAAATTTCTTGCACATTTTATTCTCAATTTTGAATTGGATATTTAGACTTACCATCAATCATTTATATCATTTAATATTCGAGATCTTTACTGCTTTGATATTAAATATGATTTGTTCATATAAGACTTCAAATCCATATGAATTTATCCTCAACTCCCGATCAAGTTTCATATTTATTTAGTAACTAGACTTCAAATTTATCTTAAATCTCTTATGAGTTTTGGTTCATGTATATCAAAAGAATTCAAGTTTATTTCAAGTTTTATAGGTTCACTTGAGTTTAATCCCTATTTTCTTATTTGAAATATAATTTTCATTTTTATTTGTACTCAAGTCTCTTTCAAATTTATTTTAAATTTATTTATATTTAATTTCCAATTCATTTCTTTAAGACAATATATTTTATATTTAACTTAATGGTAAATCATATTTTTGTTAAGTCTCAAAAATTTGACAAAATTTTGGCAACACTTCCACAGTATTTCGGCATCATCCCCACATAGGGGCTACATCGAAACTATTTTAGCTTACTCAGTATGCCCTATTGAGTGTAACGAACGGTGTCTTATGACACCACAGCTTGGTCTTAATGCCCATTAAACCCTATTAAATATTAATGAGATTTTCGATCACTTGCATAGAAATTAAGCAAACATATATAATTTTTTATACATTCAAGCCTCGTTGCGTTGTACTTTTGTAATCAAAAGCACGGTGGTTGTTGCGGGTACTGTAGCAAAAGATGGAGGAAAAGAAAAAAAAATCGGGATCTACAGTAATTGCTACAGTGGAAGAGAAGAGAGATCTCGATTTTACTGCTGCTATTTTTTCGGCTTAAGTTTCGACTGCGGACTAAAGAGAGAAACTGCGGATGAGGAAGGGGAGAGAGAGAGAGGCAGGTTGGCTCATAGGAGGGAAACAGAGAAGAAGAGGGAGCGGATCAGGAAGTCGCGTGCGGGAAAATCTTTGATCGGGCACGGCGCTCGAAGGAGGATGATGGTCGCGGGAATGAGATGCGCGAAGGGTGGCTCGGTTCGCTCGGCTGGGAGGATGGAACGGTGACAGAGCAGAGAGGCAAGTTGCGGCTTCGAGAAACAGGGAGGAGAAGTGATTTTATTTGCAGTTGAGTTGCCAATCAAACGAAAAGGGGATTCGATTTGAAGAACGGAAGAAGGCTGGATCGGTTGAAGAAAGTCAAATGCAAAAAAGGGGGGGAAGAAAGGCGGGATCGATTGCTCGGCTGGCGAGATTTTTTTCGACTTTAGGAGGCTGGACCAAGGGTCAACACGTTTATCTATGTTTTCTAATAAATATGATATATTTATTAAATAATAAAATTTAATTTTAATATTACATTTTTTTTATTTATTTTAATATTGCTTGTTAAGAATTTAAAAGGGAATCAAATTTAAAATAATACAAATTAGCTTTAAATTTTTAACGCCATTGGATCTGCAACACGAATCTAGAAGCAGATAGAATGCGTTGACTCAAATTCTAAATGAATGATGTGTACACCATAAATTCCATTCAATATAAGTATTGTGTAATTTGTCCAAACATTCAAACGGGATGAATATTATGTGTATGCATTTTATTCAACATAAATACTTTAATTTTCATTCAAAAAAATATTGGATTGAAGTGAACCATGCATAAATCACGTTGCAAATCATCTTCTAATTCAAGTATTTCAAAATTTATACAAACACTTACATTTAATAATCTATACATGCATCGTAAGACAATCCTATATTCAACTTATTTGTATTGATATATGTATAAGTGCTTTAGAAGATATTGAATTCTCTAAAATACATGTAAACATTTTAACATACCAAGAATTCTGAACGCTTAAACCAAAAAGGGATGCTGTGATTCAGGTTTGATAATTTGGGATGTCGGGTTTACAAAACCTAAAAATTATAATATTATAAAAATTTCAACTTAGTAAAATCTCGAAGTTAATTATGTCATATAATTACAAAAAATAAACCTAAACTTATTGATACAATTTCTCAAGTTCAAGCTCCCAAGTGAAAAGTCACAAACCCGATCCTCTACACTAAAGCTAGAGTTGATAATGTTTAGAGGATTATAAATTTTAGAAATTTAGACTCGATCCTCTGTAGAAAAGAGGTAGAGTTGACATGGTCTATTAGCCAACAATAGTCATATAATGAAAAGGCTATCACTACTAAGGTTTAAATGATCAATTTTTATATATTCAAATTTCAATCGATTATAAAATGATCAAATATTCAAATTAAAGAAATATAAATTAAATAAAATTTATTATTTAAATTTAAAGTAAAATCTATCCAACCATTCAGAATCGTTGTGAGGATTAAGAAAACTTTCTAAAAAAAGTCAATGTCAAATCAAATACATAACTATTTTCACACTCAAATAATCTTAAGCAGAATGATGTGGCTTATGTCCTCTCATGATTTTTTGCAAAATACAACATAAATGGTGGTTAATGAGCCTTTAATGTTTATTAAAATGACAACTAAATTATACTATGGTCCTTTGATGTTCTATACTTTTCGAGTTTGAACTATAAAATTTATTTTGATTGATAAAAGTTTCAAAGGTGACTTATATCTCCTTTACAAATACCATCCTACAAGGGGTCCTTGACGATGCAACCCATGGCTGCTGATAAGAATCATTCGATCAAGTTGGGTCAACAACCTCCTCTAACTAAGTAGGACCACGCATTCAGGATGAGGAACATGAGATCTTGATCGGGTTTCATCGTCCTCAACCATCCGCTTTAAGTTAATATGTTGAATTTCTAATCTTTCAAAACTCTAGCTATATACACTATGCATTCGAATTTAACGATATTTAATCGAAAGTTCTCTCTTCAGAGAGGTAATTAATTATAAGTCTTGCCATGTGAAACCTAACTAGATCTAAAATCCTCACAAAATGAGGGTGAAATCTCTGGATAGTGTCTTATATACTATTCCATCTACCTTCTGAAAATTTGATCGACTTTAAATCATATTCTCTTCATTGAGATGTGAATTGAGCCCACGATGTCGCTCGTGAAAGGGGACTTGCTTTGACAAAAAAAATTTTAAAATAATTTTAACTCAGGAGAAATTTATTTGCCTGTAACACACTCATCCAGTGTTGAAACTAAGTGATTTTTCTATCGTTATAAAGCTATTAGTTCAATGACTTTTGTGACAACTTTTATTCTCACCGATCGCAATTTTATGTTTGTCCATTTTTTTTACAGTGTGAATAAAAGTCTGAAAACTACGGTTGGTCGAGTGAGGGTCGTTGAAAGTTGTCAATATGAAAATCATAGAAAATTTAATAAGCTTTCAATGATATCAAAATTGCTCAATTCCGATACTAGACGAATATATTTGGTAGTTTAATGTATTTAGCACCGTAAAAAAATATGAGATAAATTTATAAGACTCAAATAGTTTTTAGGATGAAATTATTGTAAGGAGGAGAGAATTATATCACCCGAAAATTTAAAAAACTATAAGATAATTTTTTTATAAATTGTACCCCATTTTTTGCCTGCCCTCGAAAGGGCTAAACACATTTTTTAATAAAAATCTACAATCTATTTTGATCATTCTTATTATATAAGAATATATATGACTATTTGAGTATAATATTAATACAGAAATAAATAATCAGTTAACTAATTAAAAAAATATTCTAAGATTATTTTTCACATAACCTTATCTATTCCCTAACCTCGTGATTAATTGAGATGGAATTCAAATAAGATGAGGGAGAAAAAAATATGGGATGGAGACGAGAAGAAGACAAGGGGAAGTAAGAAGAAAAAGAAGAAGAAAAGGAGAAGAAGACATGAAGTAAAAGAAGAGAAGAATAAAAGAAGAAGAAGAGAAAGAGAGGAAGAAAAATGGGAAAATTTTAAAAATAAGGTAAGATTTGATTTTATGCATTTCTTTTACAAATTAAGTTAGATATTATGTTCTCATCATTTTTTTCAAAAAGAAGATAAATTTTTAGTAAAAAGCATTTATGTTTATATGAAAAGAAGTTCATTTAAGATGACATTGATTTAATTCAAGCTTAAAATTAGCAACATAATTTAATACTTAGTTTATGGATCTTTTATTAAAAAATATGTTTTGTAGTATTTAAAAATTTATGTAGTTGTATATTTATGTAACCCGTGTATAGTAAATATCATGAATAAATGTTGTGTTATTTACTTCTTATTAAATGCTTAATTGAAAATCTTTCTCATGCTAATCTTAAATGATTACATAAAGATTGAAGATCTGATGGGGTCATCACAATTATTCCATGCAGAAATTAACTGTCCCTACTAAAGACTGTTCGAGTTTCATGGCTTAACACCATTTTATTACTGGGGAGAAGAAGAGGACAATGACAAGTGAAATAAAACAGAAGAAAAACCAGAAGTCAATGATCCCTATTCCACAGATTCGACAGGTGCTCCTACCCCCTTCAGATTTCACTCACCTGCACTAATTTCTTTCCAATATTGACACCTTCATATAGTTGTACGAAGGCCGAGGAAATATTCTCAATGCCGTGGGAGATATCTTCAACTACATGGACTCTGCCATGGCGAAGATGCTCAGAGGTAACGGACGCAAAATCAGGATATATATGCATATAATCAGGAACAAAGTAGCCGGAAATGGTAATTCTCTTGTAGATCAGATTCATCATGTCGATTCTGGTTTGCTTCTCTTTGTTCGTGTACTATGAGATGGCCCCACAAGCGGCAACTCGGCCGAATGCATTCATGTTAGCTATTGCAGCTTCAAGCATCTCTCCGCCTACATTGTCAAAGTAAATGTCTATTCCATCTGGAAAGTACCTGCATACAACAACTAGTGTGATATCTGTTCGTATAAATGAATATGCACTATGCTATATGCATACTGGAACATATTCCGACCTTTTTAGTGCAGACTTTAGATCTGGTTCTTCTTTATAGTTGAATGCATCATCAAATCCCAGCTTCTCCTTGAGCAGATCAACCTAGAATTAGGCCAATTAATGCTTTTCATACCTCTCATGGTTAATGCAATATTTCACGGTTAATTGCTGAAACAAACTATTTGATCAATTAATGCTTTTATGATTGAATTGCATAAAGCTTTCTACAATAGACTTCCAAATGGACTGACGAAGCAAGAAATAAACCATTACTAATCATTATTTTACTTCAAAAGCTAAGACCTTTTTTTGGGTCCCTGCACATCCAACAACATAGCAGCCAGAAAGCTTGGCATACTGGCCGACAAGGTTGCCGACTGATCCCGCCGCTGTCGATACAAAGACCTTATCACCCTCTTTTGGCTTGCAGATATGAAATAATCCTGCATATGCTGTAAGCCCACTGGTACCTGCTCCAGGAAGAAGGTAAACGGAGACTAAGATGTTGGAACTGGCACAAAATTATGAAGATAGCAAGTCATGCTGTATAATTAATACCAACCTAAGACGCTAAGATAGCAAGACAGTGGAAAGTGATCGACAACCTCTATCTTGTAGGGTTCCGGCCCTGGCTTCACAAAGGAGTACTCCTCCCAACCGAACAGCCCAATAATCAAGTCACCCTTCTTCCACTTGTCGTCGCCAGACTCCACGACTCTCCCCAATGTATAAGCATTAATCTTCTGCTTTACAAAAAGTAGTAAATTTATGAGATGCAAAAATCAAACGATTCAATTCATAAAATATAAGATAATATTCATTTTGGCCCATATTTTATGATATCAGGTTGAATCTTATGATTTGGACATAGGAATCACTCTCCGCCCTTATCTGACCACTCTTGAATGCCATAAAACATGGATGCACCTCTCCAGGAGAGATGCCGGTTGAAAATATGGAATCTTTCTGAATAGCACTCTCAACTTTCATGCGATTGAGCTGGTATGGATCGATGGAGACGAAGATGTTCCTCACAATAACATCTTTAGAACCTTCCTGGATCTCCAACGTTAGCTGCTCCGTCCTTAGCTCGAAGTCAGACTTCAATGGCTTTCCTTCGATCGGATGTTTGATTGTAACATATCTGTTCCCTTCATCTTGCAGAACTGTAAAACTGTTTTCTGTGTTTATTGAGAGTAACAAGGCGAACGCCGGTGAAGAAGATGGAAGGGTGAAATAAAAGCTCGGTGCCACACTGCCACTTCTACTACTATAGATGCGGCCTTATCTCCAAGGACAGCAACAAAACAATTAAATAAACCATTGATTATTTCCGGCTAGTTTGTTTTTAGGTGGTGTTTGGTTAGGCTTTAGTAGATTCGGTGAGACAATTAATCCTGAAAATTTTAAATTAATCGACATAACAAAGATAAATTTAATTAATTTTTTTATAAATTATTTGACAACTTATTTTAAGATTTAAATGTGTTTACTTAAATGAGATTTTAATTTCAATCATAAATGACATAATTATTAAGAATAAATTAAATTAAATTAAATTAAATTTTATTATTTTTAATTACATTAATGTGCTCTAATTAAATTCATACCTGATATTGAATTAAAGAGTATGATTTTAGGTGTCGGGTAATTTTTAGAAGCGAGATAAAGATAAACAATAGATTTGCCTCTCATTTGGTGAACTTTAGATCGATTAGGGTTTCCATAGGCACATGCCTATAGTTATTACCTCTAAGTGAGAACTTTCGATTAAAAGGTCGTTAATAACGCATAGCATTATAGTAACAACGTATGGAGTTTTAGAATTTAAGATTATAAAATTCATCATTTTAAACCGATGGTTGGGGAATGATGGCGTGATCTTGATCCATGATTAGTCATCCCGGTTGTCCTCTACTCTTAGTCGAGGAGAGATAGTCGACTAACCCAGGATCTCATCCAATACATGGGTTATGTTAAGAAATTTTGTAGGCGAATTTGTTTGTCAGGAGACATACTTAAGTCTTTAGTTGTGAGGGCTATTTATCAGTATACCTATGATTCACTCAAAAGCCATTGGGAGCATCTATATGTGATCATAATATAATGAAGCATTCAACCACCCGTCGAGGACTCTCGGTCATAATTGCTTCATCATGGAGCCTACTGCCATGCGTGAGGATACGGCGTCACTTACGGAGATTGATTGAGAGTGAACATAACAAAACACTTGATTTGACATAGGCTCTTTTGTGAGCTAGAGTGTTCTTAATTTGTCATCCTCAATAAACAATTGCGGAAGGTGGATAGATTGAGTTTTATTTTAAGCTTTTAATGATTGAATTTAATTTAAGCAGTTTGTAAATTGATGCTTAATTTAAGTTAATTTGATTTGAAATTAGAATCATATTTTGATAGAAGTACCCCCTCCGGTTGAAATCACCATTCAACACAGACATCATCGGAGTAGTTAATTGATTGACTTAAATATATTTGAAACTTTAGATCCCGTCAATTCTGTTTAGCTCATGATAGAGGATCAGATCTACTGTCACATGATAGAATTAACCTCTCATATATTTTACTATGTTGAAATCATTATAATGGATTTTAGGTTTTGTTAACCCGGATCCAGTTCTAAGACTAAACCTGGAAGCAACCCGCAGCATCCAGACACTTGAATCTGAACATTCAGCATAGTGTCGGGGCCCATGCAAGTGTATTTGAGAATGCTTGTATAATTTTAAGATATTGAATTTGAGTTTTAATCATACTTCATAATATATGTAAGGATTCAATTGAAGCCTTAATTAACACCTTCTGTTCGCTTATACAAAGTGTTGCGAATCCGGTGGTATTTTGATTTAGATTTTAATTTAAAATATTGCTCGCAATTAGCTTACTTATTAGATTTTTTAATTCTCAAATATCATTTGGCTTATAGTCTTTCCAACAGGTTGCTCATTTTTAGTGAAAATCTCTTTTGAAATTCATTTGATTTTAAAGTTAACTTGAAAATAATATTTAACTAATCTCTTGTGCTTCAAACCTGACTTTAAGCACAAGATCCCAATGATCCTTTTAAAGGCCACATTCATGAGCAATCATGAGTTGCCTAATTGAATTTGTGTTTATAAGAAATCTACCAAATTTCATGAACACTTTATTCTTAATTTGGAATTAGATATTTAGACTTATCATCAATCATTTGTCATTTAATATTAATTGAGATCTTTACTTCATTTGATATTAAATATAACTTGTTCACATAAAAAAGAGACTTCAAATCCAATATGAATTTATCCTCAACTCCATATTAAGTTTCATATCTATGTGCTTGTGGTGAAATTTTATTGTTTAATTTCTAAAGAATGTATACTTCCATCTTCAATCTATGTGGAATAAAATGAAGATATAAATTTACTCTTTGTATGTATTTTTGGACACCACATAGATCCGCAGATATTTTTATTGAGGGTGATTGGGTACGACATTGAGGAGAGGTGTACTATCTCGAAAGATAGAAGTCACCACCCTACAATGGACCTAATCACCTCAATAAGGACTCCTAAGCACAATGAGTCTGCATATATACTAGAGATTCCTCCCATACTTTACATGAAAAAGTAAAGCATGATTTATTTTAAATTTGGTTCGTTAAGTTCCCTACAAGGGCAAACCCCCATAGTTAATTACATTCGAAGGAAGGGGATTCCTTATGAATACTCTCAATTAAGGTAAATGATCATTGTCTCCAAAGATTTCAATAGATAGGACTATCAATCGATTAGTTTATTTTAGAAGATCAAATGAGATTGATCAAAAAGAGAGAGATATTATCGAAGCCAAAGGAAGATAAGTAGGAGATTCTTATGATGTTAGGAAACCTAGCGAGCATCTCAAACTATTCTATGATTAGGCTTTACATTTTTGAAATTAAATTATTTATTTGAGTTAAATTTTTATTAGAAGTTTAGGGCTTATAATTCCACAATACAATGCCATAGAAATGCCTAAGAGGTGAGGATTTATGCTTATAGCCCATAGAAGGGAGAAGCAACCTCAGAACCTAAATCTAGAAAACTTTGGTGAGAGCCAAAAGTACCACTTAAATCTAAGGCAAAAATTGGTATTTAGTTTGCCTCCACAAGAGAGGACAAATCACCCGACTGCTTAGACTTACAATCGCCTAAGGGTGGCCTCCAACTAACTCCTCTTAAGATTTTAAATTTATGTAGGCAAGTCATATGCTTTATGCAAAATAGCTATGTTGTTATTTATTTTAGAAGGAGACTAAGTCCTTAAACTCACTCCCTAAGAGACTAGATCATGTAAGGGCATGAAAGATGACCTAGATCTAATGCAAAATATATTACATTTTACTTTTATTTTTGGATAATCATTTAACTTGGACTTATAGGTTCATATGCATAATGCATAAGAAATAAGATTATAGGCCAAAATCAGCAAGAATGAGAGGTGTATTTTCACCATGGCTCTCAAAGGTCAAGCCAACTTCTCTGGCAAAGGTGGAAGACCTCCAATCCAGAGTAAAACAATATGCTTTTATGCATGATGTTATAAAATAAATACTTATCCAGCTAAAGGGTTACTAATTCTTTTATCTTGATTTTAACTCATGCTTTAAATGAGGTTATGAGTTATTTATTTTTAATTTTGAGTTGATTAATTTGGTAGAAAATTTATTTTTCTAAGAGTCTAATCATCATCTAGGCCATACATCAAGCAAGGAAGAAACTAGAAAATATGCCATCTTAATGCACAAGCTAAACAAAACATCAAATTAATTAATAATTTAATCAATCAGTAAATGAATCTTCATATTTCTTCTTTCTTCTTTCTTCTTTCTCCTTTTGGTTTCTTCTTTTAGATGGTTGGAAGGTGGTTGCTCCAAGGCTTCATATGGTACATAAGATGTAATCTTATGACCAATGCTCATCCTAATCCCCCATAACAATATTCCAAAATTCTAATTGCAAAAATTTTATGAAAAAGGAAAAGTAAATCTAGTTGACACCTGCAAAACAAAGATTAGTTAAATAAACTATACAAATCCCAAGCATATATATATTGTACTTAGCACCTCACACATAGGTAACCAAGTCTACTTGGCCTATTAAATTATGCTCGGGTATAAGCACCTGCATAGTAAAAGTATTTATATTTTATTACAGCGCCCCTTAAACACAATACCCTACATAAAATAACGATTAGACAAAATTATCCTACCATTCATTCTACGCACATTCACCCTAACATCCAGACTAGAAATAATATATTATAAAACAAAAGAAAACATCAAGTCATGCACCGCACTAACCTAAAGCTAGAAGTGATGACTTAACCTAATGTGTATGCTTTAAAAGGTTTGTGTGGTATGCTTAGCTATGGCTTTAAGGCTTATATTTTCTAAGTGTGAAGATGTTCAACTTAGATGGGTGATTTCATTTAAGATATTTAGTTCATTTGGGTTGATTTTATTTTGTATTTTGGTTTAGTTTAAGTGAATCCTATAATTAATTATTAAGTTTCAAAGACAGAGAAAAGAGAAAAGAACTTCTCTTTCGTTCCCTACCTTAAGTAATTTCTAAAGTGGATTCATATTTGATTTTGTTTAGTGAATGTTTAATTATGTGTTTTAATTAATCCTAAGTTTAGATTTTTCCTAAACATGCCTATTCAAAAGAAAGAAATTTTAAGATTAAGTAAAGTGAATTAATATCACAAAACACACATCACTTCATTTCTTTCTCAACATATATAATATGCATATGAATGAATCTTAAGCATATCTATACATACAAATGGAAATATTTAGAACACTTAATGATGAATGCTAAGAAATATTACTTAAGAAAATTGGAATGCTTTATGATGCATAATTATCATTAAGTAGAAAATAAGGGTTTCTTTTATCCATTATTCACATGCATATGTATATGTATAAAAGACATAAGTGAGTATGATGCCATTATTAGCACAAGGAATGTAAGGTACAAGACCTACTTAGGGCTACTTAAAAGGTTTGGGGTTAATATACCACTTTCCTTAAATACAAACATATATGCAAAAGAAATGAATGAAAAAAGAAAGATGCAAAAAAGTTTGTATTTATTTATTTGTTATGTTTATGCAATTTATATGTACAAGTGTGGATGTCCTTCTTAGATAATAGCATATGAATGAATAGGAATAGGTTTAGGCAAGTATTATGTTCTTTTCAAATGAACTATATACTTTATTAAATCCTATTTAAAGCTATGCTAAAAGAAAAGAGAAGGAAAGCTATATTATACACATCTTCATATTTATATCAACATGCAAGCTTATAAGTAATTATAAGTAGCACACTTTTAGTTTTAGGTGTTTGATTTATAGATTTTTAAAATAGTTTTAGATTTAATAGTGATAATAATCATTCATATTTTTACTTTAGAATGAATTTCATATGACATACACATTTAGCATGCTAGAAAAAAAATAAAGTGATGAAAATAATATAAATTCATTCACCCTAATTAATTCCTAAAGACAATCCTATGAAATAAGAAAGTTTAAAGTGAATCAAAGTTTGTTTAATATGATTTTTATTTTGAATTTGTTTTATGTTTACTTTAGGAAATGTGAAAGAATGTTTGTTGATCTAACCCATTTCTCCCATATGTATGACATTTTAGTTTAATCTTTAGATGATTAGATGTTTTTTATATTTTGATTAGGTTAAGGTATGAATTAAGTATGTTAATTACCCCTTACTTATACAACCTTAGCATATTTAATCAAATAATTATGAGCTAATGATATGACATAAAATCACACAAGGAATTTAAATCCGTAATGCACTTAAGAAAAAAGGGCCTAACGCATTTGGCTCATGATTAATGATCAATTAAGCTAACGGATTTAAGTTAAGTAATTTCAAAACCTCTCTCACACATGTGAGTTGGATTTTAATTTCTTTAATGTACTTAGGTTATTGTACACCTAAACATCTACCCAAGGTGGATTAATTAAGTTCTAGAAGGGCTTAAAATTTTATCAAATTGATTAAGTAGGTAATTAGTGAATTAATCCTTAATAAGTTTGGATTAAGAAAGAAAGAGGGGATTTAAGGAATAGCTTAAGAAAAATATCCCAAAATTATTCCCTAAACCTCTTGTTTACTTAAACAAATCTTAATTAACTCAATCAAGGGGTTAAACCACTAATTACACACTTAATTAGGCTTAATTATATTAAGAGGATAATTAGAAATTAATGTAGCAATACCTCCAATTAAACCATCAATAAATTCCAAGAAAATTAGGAGAGGTAGAAGTCATCCCACTAATCATATAAAAGAAGTTTAGGATTAATTAGTGGGGTAATTAGAGATTAATTAGCAAAATTAAATTCCAATAAAACCCAAATCTAGCAAACAACACTACTCAAAATCCATTGAGACCAATTTTATAATATTCTAGATTCAAATACCTTTCATATGCAATTTATTTCACATTTTTTTTTATTTTTCTACACATAGATATGAATTTTGAATTTTTCTTGATTAATTAAGTCATTAATCCCTTAATTATAAAGCTAATCCGATGGCACCACGTGGAGGATGACACGGCACACGCTTTCCATGTGGTGCGACGATTTCTCCACATCCATCTGATCGAGGATTAGACAGTTGAGGTTAAATTCGCGGTTCTAAAGGGATAAAATGTGGGATCTATGTGGATTTAATCATAGCCGTCCATCCAAAATGCGGATGGACGGCCCATGATTCTCCTCTAATCTTCTCTGTGAGAGATGGTCACCGTCCATCTTCTAAGGGAAGATTCGAGCTCGATTTAGCTTATATTGGATTGAAACTCAACCCACACCATCAACATGCAAAGAAGATCATATCCAATGGCTAGAATCTCATGGGGGTGATACTTTACTTCACAAAGGACTAGACCACATCTAGATTGAGCTCAGTTTAATTGTATACCTCGCCAGAGTTGATCATTGGTGCTCGATTCCCTTGGAAAAGCTTCGTCTAGCGGAGGTGAAGCTTTGTTAAAGTTTTGAGGTGTTGAGATTGGATAGATCCTTCTAGAGGCTAACTCCACCTTCATTTGAGCTCGGTCTTGGTTAAAGTAGCACCTCCCTTGCCTTTGGAGCTTGGGAAAAAGCTTGGGTGAATTTGATTTGATCTTCTGATGAAGCTCAGAGGAGGAATTGGCTTGATTTAAAGTGTGGAGTAAGTTGGTTTTTCACTTGAGCTCCACTATTTTCAGTCTAAGAAAATTGAAAAATGGAGAAGTTCAAGTCACTTGAGAGAGCTTGAGGAGAGTTTCAAATGCTTTCTCTGGCTTCCATAAGTTCAATCAATTGTGAGAGTCATGGAATGAAATCAAATTAGGGGAGTATCTCCCCAGAGCAATCGGGATGCCTTACTTCTTTGATCCAATTGAGCTCCTTGAATGGGTTTGTTAGGCTATTAGAAGTGTCCTTGCATTTGGTTTGGCCTAAGAGCGGAGTAGTGGAGCTCCCATGTTCTTAAACCAAGTGGAGGAGGGATTTCATGTGGCCAATTTCATACAAGTGGTCAATTTTGACCTTAAGCTAGGTTGGGCTAACCCAAAGCTATTGGGTTAGGTGCATCGCACCCACTAGTGTCCACTTGATCTACTAAGAGAGTGTAAAGTGATTATGAAGAGGATTTGATCAAGTTCAATGAGAATTTGGTCAAAATTTACCCTATGGCATAGGGATAAAATGGTCATTTGGCTTGGGTTTCAATTTGAATATGTTTGGTATATTTGAAAAATATGTTAAGCCAAGTTTCATTGAATTTAGAATTGGTTTGATATGATTTGGCTCATGTTGACCCATTTAGGTCAAAATGGGTCAAGTTAACCAATTGGTCAAATTGGGTCAAACTAAGGGTTGGGTCAAGTTCATATGACCATTTGAAATATTTTGGTGGCTCTGGTTTAATTCAATTTGGTTTATATTTGATTTTGATTCAATTGAGTTTATTTAGGTCAAATGGGTCAAGTTGACCAAATTGGCCCATTTTTAACCTATTTGTCATGGGTTGGTTCATGTTTGGTTGGTCATATGAAATAGATTGGTATCTTTATTTCCAATCAATTTGGTTTATATTTGAGTTTGACTCAATATGACCCTTTAAGTCAAGTTGGGTTCAATGTCAATTGGGCTAGATTAGGTCAATTGGCTATTTGAGGCTTTAGTCAAGTTCAACAATTATTTTGGAATAAACTTGACCCATTGGTTTCATCAATTTGACTTGGATCAAATTTTTGACATAATTTGACTTTTTAGGTCAAGTTATGTCAACTTGGGTCAAGTGGCCAATTAGGCTAGGTTAGGCTCAAATGTTGACTTGGTCAACTTCAAATATTGATCATGAATGAGTTTAGATCAATAATTTCAATCAATTTGGCCTAAGGTGAATTTTGGCTATGTTGGGTTTCATTTTTGGCTAATTGTTGACGGTCAATTGACTTGGTTTATTTTGATGATGATCATCTTATGATGATTGTTGATCATCTGAGAGCTTAGGTGTTCAATCCAATTTGATTAGGATTAGAATTTATCTCATAAGGGTACTTTAGGTCACTTTGGTTCAAGTGAGCCTAAGTGGGTCAAATGGCTTAGTCAAAACTTGATTGAAGTTTGATTGAACTCACATATGGACTTATGATTGAAATATAAATCCATTTACAAGTGATTTGAAGTCAAATGGGTTTTGATTCATTTGATAATTTCAAGTTCAAAAGAGTGAACATGAGTTTGACTTAAATTTAATTTTGAATTGAGTTTTGATTTGATGATTGAAATTTATATTTATATTTGGATTCAAGATTGAAGGATTGATTGAATCATGAAGAAAAATCAAGAGTTTGGCTTGATTTGAAATTGATTTGGCTAAGTTCAAGATTTTGACTTGAAAGGCTTAGGTTGGATTTTGATTGAATTTGAGTGTGATTTTTTAGAGTTGGTTTTGGTTTTTTAAATTTATATTTCATTTATATATGTGAATATAAATGAGAATATAAATAGGTTTGAGAAAATTTCATGAATTTGAAGTGATTTGAACTTGACTTAGGTTAAGTCCTTAAGAGGGGATAAAAGGACTTAGGAAAGATTTGGATTTAAATTTGAATTTTGGATTTAGTTTGATTGATTTTAATTTATATTTTATTTATATATGTGAATATAAATGGGTTATGGAGAATTTCATGAGTTTGAGTTGATTTGGATTAAATTTAGGCTAAGTCCTTAAAAGGGGGCCAAAGGACTTAGGAAGGATTTTTGACTTGGATTTTCAATCATAAGCTTTAATCATTTGGAATTGATCATGGATTTCAATCATTTGGAAATAATTTGGGTTTGAAGAAAATCAATTAAGCTAGAATTGATTTAGGTTTGATGTTGATTTGATCTGGAGTTTGACTTGAAGGAGGAAGTGAGGAATTTGATTCAAGTTATAGGGTAGACAAATTTTCCTAACACTCCTAAGGCATGACCTATTCCTATGGCTAACTCTTCTAAGTCTCTAGGGCTAGGTTGAGTGTCCACCTAATCACTTGATGTGTGTGGGCTCCAAAAATTCACCACCGATCTCTCGATAAATTGAATTGAAGAAAGTATGATTGAAAGTGTGTCAGTGTAATTTTCAAAAGGCAGGTGAGATAGTAGATAAGACACTACCCAAAGATTTCATCCTCATTTGGTGAGGACTTTAGATCTAGTTCTAGGTTTTATAGCAAGCTATAGTTAATTACCCCTTCCAATAAGTGAGAGAGAACTTTCGATTAAAAGGCGTTAGATCACGCAGATATAAGATATGGAGTTTTAGAATTTTATGAAATTCACCCTTTAGATTAAAGCGGATGGTTGGGGAATGATGATGTGTTAATCTTGATCCCATTGTTTCATTATCCCATCGCTCCTAGGTCTACTTTTTAGGAGGAGGTGATCCAACTGAAGAATCCTTATCAGCAACACATGGGTTACATCATCCAAGAAATTCTTGTAGACCTGGGTGATGTTTATCTAAGGATATAATCTTAAGTCTATCTTAGCTGACAAAGAGTTGTTTGCTCTATCATGTATACCCTATGATTCACTCAAAAGAGGAGCCATTGGAGCATACAACGGTCGTGATAAATAATATAATGAGTCGATTGGCCAAACCACAATTAGAGGACTCGTAAATGCTTCATTTGTAGCTTCTTCGCAAAAGCATGTCGGAGGACGGGTCACGTCTTTATTGACAAGAGATTAATTGAGAGTGAACATAGTGGAACACTTGATTTGACATTAGCTCCTTTGTGAGCTAGATTTTTTTTTTAATTTTTCACCCTCGACAAATAATTACGAAGTTGGATAGATTGACTTTAGCTTTAAGTTTTTAAGGATTAAATTTCATTTGAACAATTTTAGATTGATGCCACTATTCAATAACTATCATCGGGATAGTTGATTAATTTGAATATGCTTAAGAGCTTTAGATCTTGTCAACTCTGTTTAGCTCCTAATAGAGGATCATATCTACTGTCACATAACAAAATCAGTTTCTCAGATATTTTATTGAATTGAAATTTTTATAATAGATTTTTAGGTTTTGTTAACCCACCTAAGACTAAACCAAGTACCGCATCCTTGACACTTAAATTTAAACATTCAAATAATTAAGGCCCATCTGTATTTAAGAATACCTTAATTAACACCTTATATTCACTTGTACAAAGTGTCACGAATCCAGTAGCGTAGAAGACATTATAAATTGATCTAACATCTTATTAGATTTTTCAGATTAATATTTAATTGATTTCAATTTAACCTGCGCAGCCTTTTCAGACATTAAAATTTATACTTTAAATCTCTATGTCCGAGCACACGGGTCTTTATAGCTTAGATAATTTCATCTAATTAGTGATTTTGTTGATTTTGAAAATTATAATTAGAATGAAATTATTTAATTTTTGTATTGAAGAAAAGTTTCTTCATTCATGCAACATTTAGTTTAGTGTCACCTTCTGTCTGCTTGTAAAAAGAATTGCAGATCCAGTGGTGAAATGTATTATTAAAATTTTCAATTCTTAGATATTATTTGGCTTGTAGTCCTTATGAGCTTTAGTTATACTTGACAACAGGTTGCACGTCTTTAATGAAAATCTCTTTTGAAATTAATTTGCTTTTTTTACTTTAACTTGAAAATAGCACTTAACTAATCTCTTGTGCTTCAAACGTGACTTTAAGCACAAGATCCTCATGATCCTTTTAAAGGCCACATTCATGAGTAATCATGAGTTGCTTAATTGAATTTGTGCTTATAAGAAAGTTACCAAATTTTTTGCACACTTTATTCTCAATTTGAATTGGACATTTAGATTTACCACCATTTATTTGCCATTTAACATTCAATTGAGATATTTACTTCATTTGATATCAAATGTGATCGTTCAAATACTTAATTAATATTGTTCATATTGATTACTTATTCATGAATTTAACACTTTGAATTTTCAAAGAGAAGCTTTATTCACATAAGAAGAGTTCAAATCTAACATGAATTTATTCTTAACTCCACATCAAATCCCATATTTATTTGAAAACTAGACTTCAAATTTATTATAAGTCTCTTATGAGTTTGGCATTTGTCTCCCAAAGTTTCAATTAAGGCTTGTTTAATTTTGAGTAATTTGAATAAAAGAGAACTCACTTTACCATTTCAATTTAAGCCATAAAAAATTATAATTAAAGCTTGTAAGCTTAATATTAGCCTCCCCAAATTTTATTTGCATTTTAAATAAGTGTTATATTATTTTCAAAATTTTCTTTAAGTGCTCTCCCGTATTTTTAACATTTATCTTCATATTTATCATATATCTTTTGTTTAACTTAAGTTTAGATGATTTTACATTTGAATTTGTTTAAGTCTTGAATTTGGTCTAAATTTCTGATTTTCGGTATTGTCCCCATGTGGGTGCATCGACTATTTTTGGCTTTCTGCCTTAAAGATAGAGTGGTATCTTCGACCATCTTCCTTCACTACTAATGGGCATTAGCGGGGTCTTGAAACTGTAGAAAGAAATGCAAGCATATATGTATTTTCACATTCATATTTTCTCGCACCCGTTATGTCTTATGAGGTATTAGCAGGGTCTTGAAATCTGTAGAAAGAAATGCAAGCATATATGTATTTTTTTATTCACATTTCCTCACCCACATTCTGCACCACAATTAATCTCCACGCTCTTGATAATGCCCACAACAACAGTCTGACTCATGTCCCTAACTGCAAATCTCCCAAGTGGAGGATACTCAGAGAATGTCTCAACAACAATGGGCTTGGTAGGAATCATCTTCACAAGTCTGGCATCTCCATTCTTCAGGAATTTAGGCTCCTTCTCATGCTCCTTACCAGATGCCTATCGACCTTGGTCAAGCTCTTAGCGAACTTAACAACAATGTGGCAGGTATGACAGTCAAGAACAAGGGCGTAGCCATTGCTAATCTGGCCCGGGTGGTACATGATGATGACCTGCGAAGTGAAATTGGCAGGTTCCTTTGTCGGATCATCCTTGTAATTTTAGGCGATAAATCCATGCTTCAAATCCTTCACGGTGACATTCTTAACATTGAATCCAACATTATCCCCAGGGAGGGCTTCTTGTAGAGCCTCATGGTGCATCTCAACAGACTTGACTTCGGCTGTGAGGCCAGTGGGTCCAAATGTTACAACCATCATAGGCTTGAGGACTCTGGTCTCAACTCGGCCAACAGAAACAGCTCCAATGCCTCCAATCTTGTAGACGTCCTGGAGAGGAAGATGCAGGAGCTTGTCTGAAGGACGCTTTGGTTTATGGATCAAATCTAGAGCTTCAAAGCAGAGTAGGACCCTTGTACCAATCAAGGTTGCTAGATCTCTCGATCATGTTCTCACCTTCAAATCCAGAGATTGGCACAAAGGGGATTTTCTCAAGATTGTAACCGACCTTCTTCAAGTAAGATGAAACCTCCTTCACAATTTCGTCGTATCTTGCCTTAGAGTACTTGGGGGTGGTGGCATCCATCTTGTTACAACAACAAATCATCTGCCTCACACCTAGGGTGAAAGCTAGAAGGGTGTGCTCGCGGATCTGGCTATCCTTGGAAATACCTGCTTCGAAACCTCCAGTGGTGGAAATTATCAAGACAGCACAGTCTGCCTGAGAAGTTCTGGTGATCATATTCTTGATAAAATCACGATGGCCAGGTGCATCAATGACAGTGCAATAGTATTTTGGGGTCTCAAACTTCCACAATGCAATATCTATGGTGATACCATGCACGCTCTGCCTTGAGTTTGTCGAGCACCCAAACATATTTGAATGACCTCTTGTTCATCTCGACAGCTTCCTTTTCAAACCTCTCGATAATTCCCTTGTCGATACCACCAAGCTTGTAAATAAGGTGGCCAGTAGTGGTTGAATTTTTAGAGTTGACATGGCCGATGACCACAATATTGATGTGGACCTTCTCCTTCCCATAGCTGATTTTACTTAAACTCACGGAGAGTCGGTAACAAATGTAAAAGACGTTCTTTTCTCTCCGGGTGCAGCTTCCAGTGGGCAGCGATTGTGGGTTTCTCCTTTTTGGTTTTTGAGGGAGAAAAGAGTCGAAAACCAAAAAGAAAATGGCGGGGGCAATCCTTTCTACGTGCGGTTGAAGAGAGGGAAGAGGAACGGTTATCTGTCGTTCGAATCTCACGTGGAGGAGGGAGTGCGGGAGTGGTTGGGTTCATTACAGTGGGTTAGGGCATTAAGGTTATATTAGTGATTTTAAATAAATTTTTAAATTGATTGATCGTCTTTAATGTAAATTTTATGCCGATAAAATCACATAATTTATATATATATATATATATATATATATATATATATATATATATATATATATATATATATATATATATATATATAAATTCTTATTCGATGTTAAGACGGCCGATGCGTTTGAAATATCACGTCGGTTGGGTAATTTCTTTAAAATCAGTTATTATTTTCACTTTGATGCAATTTATATGAATTGAGCGAGCGTCTTTGATATATTCGATTTTGAAACTAACGGCGATCAATTTGAATAGGTCGATTAAACGCGTCTGACCTATATCGCGCATTGATGGACCGATCGATACTTGATCATGTTATGCGGTATTTATATTTTGACCAATTTCGGCTCGATGGTGAAGTTCGTTCGATCGTCATTTGGTTAATTTTGGCGGCGTCGCATATATTTCGGCCATTTACGTGTTGTCACTTTGATCATCCGACATTTACGCTCATCTAAATGTAGCGATCTTTTTGGCGGTTTTTTATGTTTTTTGTAATCAATTTTATGACGGAGGTCGTTTGGGTCGTTGCTTCCTTTCTCGTATGCGTAATACATTGATAGCTCGATTATTAGATTCGATCTTTAGATTATAAATATTTATATTCTAATCAATTTTGATATTTTGAAACGATGCTCGTTCATTGATCGAGGTTGTTTTGACCATTTTGGTGGCGTCCCATTTACGCACTATCACCAAGTTTCTTGACTTCATGACATATATATGGAAATCAATGTGTCGGATCTCTTAAAGTCAAGAAGTCTATGTCTAAGATGAAGGGTTGAGAACTCATCCTAAAAATGAGGTCAACAGTGCTTAAAATATTTTGTAAGTACTCTTCCTCTTCTTTTCTTTAACTTAACATTTACTTTTGTACTTATTATGTATTTTTCTTTTATTTAATTTGAGTTTAGATAATTTTTCTTCTTTTAAATTCATTGTTTTCATTTGTTTTGACTTTCCCGTAGAGATTTTGCAAGCTCAATTGCATTTCAGGTAAGATTTAATATTTCATTTATCATTTATATTTTAATTTCCCTTTGAGTTTTGATTCAAGCTTGTTTATGTAAGTCATGGTGTTGTAAATAATTTTCAGTTAAATTTGTTTAAATCCTGAAAATTTAATGAAATTCTAGCGTCTGATCATCTTGTGACGTCGAGTGTTTTGGCTTTCTCGATACGAATGAAGCGTGTGAGTGTCATGACCTATCCATTCATCAATCCTAATGAGAACCTTGAACCGAAAGAAGATAAATGCAATGCAATATATTTTTTTTCTTTTTTAATTTTGAAAAAATTTGACATTTCTAAGGAGCGATATCTAAGAGATGTTTCTTCGTTACTGATAAGAGGGATGAAGAAATGGAACCAAGAGAGGAACCTTTAATGTGATATTATCTTTAGTAAAGGAAAAAGGAAGGAGATGTTGAAGCGGGAGAAGAACCTAATGACGGTGTTCCTCTCTTGTAAGAAAAGAAATTAGAAATGTAATGGAAAAGGATGATGTTGCAGAAGAAGAACGCTAATGTGATATTCTCTTAAGGAAAAATTAGAAATTGATCGGTGAAATGAAGAGGAAATGAGGGGACTTGAGAGTGGATTTTTGATTTTGGTGGAAATGAGGGGATTTGAATATGAATTTTTGGTTTTGGTGGGAATGAGGGGGAGAAAAATGGAGAAGGAAGAAAAAGAAAGAGAGGAAAAAAAAATTAAAGAGCTATTTTTGGTTTTGTGGCAAACGGGGGAAGTTTTCAGTTTGGTTCTGTGAGAAGAAGAAGAGAAAAGAAGGAGAAGAAGGGGAAGGAAGAAAAGGGAGGGGGATGCCTACCTTGCTTACGGTTTGAGAGAGGAGGAAGAATAGAGGGAGGAAGAGAGCTTCCTTGGTTCGATTTTGGAGGAACGAGGCTTCGACTCTTTGCAGTTGAAGCTCGAACGAACAAGGGGAGTTCTCCTCTACATGCGGTTGAAGGGGAAGAAGGGATCGGTTGAGCGGGAGTGGTTGGCCGAGCGGGATCGTTCGAACAGGGAGGAGAGCTCGTGCGATCTCTTCGGCCGAGCAGCACGTCTATGTGCATGAGGGAGAAGGCTCGGGTCAGGTCGGGTCGGGTCGTGCGTGAAGGCTTAGGGCAGTCCGAACAGGTTTATTAGAGTGGATTTTGGGATTTAGGTTAAGATTAAGATTTTTAAATTGAGTAATCGATTTTAGTGTGAATTTTACGCCGACACAATTAGATAATTAATATATATATATATATATATATATATATATATATATATATATATATATATATATATATATATATATATATATATATATATATATATATATATATATTGAGTTATTTCGATATTTCGTAATTTGACTGTTTTAAGGTATTTAGTTATCAATTGAGTTAATTTTTCAAAATATGCGTTCGTCGACCATTCGATTTTAGATTTGTCGAAATGAGTGAGAATAATCTTTGATAGATTTGATGTTTGAAACGATCAATTTTCGGAATTCGTTTGATTTACAGCTCTTGATGATGCTGATGTTGATATAAATGACGATCATTACTCTTTAGATATCTACATATTTTTGACTAATTTTGATACTCTGAACGCGATGATGAAGTCCGTTCGTCGATTGGAGGTTGTTTCGACCATTTTCTCCATGTCCGTATGTTAAACTTCGATTTGTGTGCTTCACTTTCGTTATTGCCCGACTGTCCAAATTGAGCGTGAACAGTCTCATTTGATATTTTTCGACGTTTCGAAGCTAATGACGTGATTAATTTCACGAACGGATGTCGTTTGGATATCATTGCAATTTCATTTCCCCGATATGTGCGTCTCATATTGATAACTCGATCGCTTGATCGTGTGCTTGTTAGATTGTGCAATATCATATTAGATCAATTTCGGCGTTAAAATGTGATAAAGTCCGGTTATCGATCGGTCATTTCGATCATTTTGATGGCGTCAGTTTTTTTCCGTTCTTGTAATCTTATCAATTGACTGACTTTCAACTTATGAACATATGAAAGTCAATAATTAATTATTAATTAATAAATTTCAAAGCAATATGATCATTAATTAAAATATTCTTAAATAAGTAAATTATTAATTAGAATTTTACTAAATTAATTTAACAATTTCTATTGATTAATTTAAATAAAATTAATATTTAATTACACTAATCATAATATTAATTACATGAATTAGCTTACAATTAAAATAATATAATATAATTAATTAATTAATTAATACTTAAAAATGTATATATCTAGTTATAAACTTAATAGAAATTGAAACCAAAACTCTTGTCCTTTTATCTTTTCCGCTCTTTCGCTCCTACAAATAAACCTTAGAGGTAAAAAAAAAAAGAAGAAGCGAAGTAGCCTCGACATAAAAGAGCAGCAGAGATCACTGATAGTATCATAGAGGCATCTTGAATAAGCTACAGAGCTGACAAGAAACTTGCCGGTCGCCCATAGCTTTAGAGTAGGAAAAAAAAATTCCCTTATAAAATAACCAGGTCCATTAATTGACCATCATAGCTTTAACAGTGTAATGATGATATTAATGTATATCCTGTTTCAAATTTTATTACATTGACTTTTTTTTATAAAATAATATTATTTATAATTAATTAGTTAATTATTATATTTATACATCTCAAGTAAATATAATGAATAAAAAAAATTAATCCGACAAAAGTTTGAATAAAAGGACATTTGCTGAGCACGTTATGCTAAAATTATTTAGGGTTGACCCTACAAGGGTTAAATATTGCAGCTTTTTTGTTTGACATTCAAGATTAACAAATAATTATATTAATTTTAATCTAACGGGACTTTCAATAGCATGCAATATTTCAATATTCAAAAAAAAAAAAAAAAATTGTATACACATTTCATAAACAGTTAAAAAATAACTTATGAAGCCAAATAGAGTTCATAAGTGCCCTTAGACAGACAATCAGATAGTAACTGCTGTGCCACATCTTAAGTTATTCTATATTAATCCAACACAAATAAGCTACAATCTGAATTAAACAAAGGGTGGGTTATGAAAATGTCTCCATTTTGATGAAGCATGTTGTTGCTTATATATAGGATTATATTCTGCTTGTATGTATGGTACAATCTGTACTGGATCATAATTTGTATTTTAGTAAATGATGGCCAAACAGTTGAATCAAGTTATTCATGAACCTGATATGAAGTACACAAAAAAGATCAAGTTAGTCTAACGCTTTTGAATTGAGAAAATAATGATTATAAATTTATCTTTTAGGAGAAAACTTTGTTAACAACTATGTTTAGATTGAGAAGCTCTCCCTCCCTCCATCCATCCATCCATCCATCCATATGAGATGAGATCATTAGCGCTTAACATGCATGATATTAGAGGATTGGAAGAAGAAGATAATATTTAAAAGAGATTTACCAAATGACCAACATGACGAAAGCTAGAATCCACAAAACATACTGATATACTTTGTGCTTTGGTTTAGCATAATTCATGTCATATCCAGGAGGAAAATGCTTCTGGTTGACCCATCCAAATTGAGGACGCATAAGAAGGATAAATCCAAGAAGAAAACCAGATATAAATCCTCCAATATGTGCACAACTGTCCACATGTGGTATCATTCCAACAGCCATATTAACAGCAATCACGATTAACAAGGTCAAAAGTGCTGCACACTGAAGCATTAGTCATACATATCAGCAGGATCTCATATTTTACTGCTAATTGAGATGCTTACAAGGTATTTAAAATTCACCTTATTGGCATATAATGTCCAATTAACTATGAGCTCAGAGAGCATAGCTCCTAACAATCCAAAAAGCGCACCTGATGCTCCACTGAGATTTTACTTTGAATAGATAGGGCAGACGTCAAACTCCCACCAATGCCGGATATGATGTACAAAGTTCCAACTTTCCCTTCAGGTGAAATCACAACAAAGACAAAACAATATCAAACAAGATGAAAAAAAATTGCGCATGGCAGAAATGAAGGGATTATTCTTAAATGAAAGTAAAAATCTTTTTGATTTAATAGTGAGTGTCAAGAGTCAGAATCATTATAAATGTAATATTAAACTAGTCAAATAGATTCACAATTAAATTGGTGCAACATCAGCCACCTATGTAGAGTCTAATTTGACACCGACCTCAAATTATTATCTACTTCCTCGTATGTTTGGATGAATTTACAAATACAAAAAAAATCTTTCTTTCACTATAAACTATTCTCTAGCATATGACATATATCTACTCTACTCCCAGTCAATTCTAAATCACCTTCACACCGCTGCCCACTACCCTTGCCTTAAACAACTTCAACTCCAAATGCCAAGCAAACCTCCATGGTTCATACCTAGCTACCTTCCCCCTCCCACTGGACTAGACAACAATCAAAGCACCACCTTCTCCCTCGATGGCTCCATGAACTATTGATATCAAATAAAATGTAATATAAGAATGGAGGACTAAGAGTTCACTTGGAACCAATACAGTTGTTTGTAAGAGTAGTTTGTAAATAGGTTGTGAGAAGAGTAAACTTTTTAAAAGCTGCATGACTATTATAATCTTTTTTTTTTTAGAGAAAAAAATAAGTTGATAATTTTCTTAAAACTATCAGAACTTAATATAATATATCTAGTCATTAAAAGTTGCTTCTCATCATAAAAATTTCTAATAAGAAATATGAAAGTTGTAACTACATAACATCGAGCAGTGAAAAGCAAAATTATGAAAAGACTGCCCCAAATGGACCTTTAAATCAACCCTAATGAAAGTTGTAACTACATAACATTGAGCAGTGAAAAGCAAAATTATGAAAAGACTTCCTAATAGTGGACCCTTACAAAAAAAAAAACAATTCCATTTTGTAAGATGACTCACCAAATCCAAATTCTTGTTCTAAACGAATTCCTATGAACAAAAGGCTGAGCATGTTAACAATTAAGTGGATAACCCCACCATGCAACCAAATGCAGCTGATGAGGCGCCAAGGTTCTCCGCTTACAATTTTCTTGTAATCAAGAGCCCCCAACGTATCAAGTCTGCATAAAAAAAAAATACGCTTATTAGCACAAATATCAGCTGCGCAATTCTCTCTTTCATCCCACTTCCCCTGCAACACAACGTCATAAAGCGTTCTCCTAAACCAAAGCATGACATGAATATCACGATCAATTCGATGATGGAAACTTACGTTCCAGGTGCAGGGCCAAGGAGAGGGTTGATGGAAAGAGGTTCGAACGAGTAGCGGCCAAGGAAGGAGAACATGATGCAGACGTCGCCGGGAGGGTGACGGGCGGGGCAGTCATTGGCGTACATGCTGTAGGCGAAGAAAACAATGTTGACTACAGCGAAAGTGGGGATGAGCCACGCCATCCACGGCTTATGAGGGGGCACCGGCGGTGGAGGATCCTGGTAGGGCATCCGCACCGTCTTCTTCTCCAAGTCGACGGCCGTCGAGCCGTCGACTCGCTTATCCATATGTTGATTCATTGCCTCGCCGCAAGTTTTTTCCAGCAGGCGAAGGTGGTGATCGGATATCGAGTGGTTGAGAGGGACGAAGCGGAATTTCTCCGAGGAAGGAGGTTTGGAGCTGGGATTAGTAGTTTCGGGAAGGAGACACGTGAGACGAGCTCACTACGCGGGTTCGCGGTTTCGATTTTAAAACCGAAACTGATTCATGCAGCTGGATGGGGCTTTCTGAATCCGGTTCGGCAAATGGTGGGTTGGGCCTGGCCTGTAAGCCAGTTTGACATCTGGATCCGATGTTAAATGGGATTCCTGTTGAAGTTCGGCTTGTAAGCCTAATTATAATTATATTATTTAAAGCCCATCATGCTTCTCCAATAATTATTAAAAATAATATTAAAGATAAAATTTGTACTAATATGTAATTAATTCTTACTGTCAGGGAGTTTTATTTTACTTTAAGGAGGTATTTGATAACAAATTTGATTTATTTCAAGTAGAATTTTTAGCATCAATTTAGTAAATCATATTAAATCTTGAAAATATTGATAGCATTAATTAAATCTTCTTAATCACGAAAGATGTTTGGTAAGTTATTTGAAGATTTAAGTCTGTTAGGATTTTAAAAAGATTTTTAATCAATAAGTCATTAATAATACACAATTAAAATTAACTTAAATATATATTAATTAATCAATTAATAGTATCAATATTAATCTAAAATACTATGTATTAATATTAACTATTAATTAATTAAAATTTATAACTATTAAATTCTATTAGTAGATTAATATCTTAGAAATAAAACTATATTAAAGCATGTGAAGAGATAAAATCATACAAATTCTTTTAAATTTTTAATTAATTAGCTATCAAATTTATAATAATTATAATTATATTTACTAAATTATAATTTAATTTTAATAACTTATAAGTTAATCTTAAATAATATTTTATTAAATCAATTTAAATAAAATTAAATTAAATTAAAAACTATCAACTATTATATTAACTAAAATTACTTAAATTTAATTAATAATCATAATTAATAATTTATATTAAATGAATTATTTAAAATTAAGATTTTTAAAAGATTAAAAAAAAGAGTATTTACATACATAACACACAATTCTTCTATATTTATATATCTAATACTTAAATATAAATATTTAGATATATAATACTTAAATTTTTATTATTACAATAAAAATATTTTTTTTCTTAATTTGTTTAAAATAAAATTCAACTTTTGAAGTATAAAATATATATTATATTTATAAATATTAAATTTTAAATATTAGATATATAAATACATAAAATTTATGTGCTATATACATAAATTTCTTTTAAAAACTGAAATTTCTTCTTCTCGCCTCTCTCTCTCTGTTTCGCGTTTTCTAAATCCCGTAAATCTTACCTTCCAGCAGGATTTACTAAATCCGAGATTTAAGAGGATTTACCCGATTTGTTGGATTTAGCATGATTTACTAAATCCGGAATTTAGTAAATCTATTTTTTTGTATTTGGCAGGATTTACTGGATTTCCGTTGCCAAACACCCCCTTATTGAACTAAAAAATCGAGTGAATTTCTATACTAATTTTACTTGGATCAAATAATGAAACAGTTCACTCTATAATATATCTGATCGCACTGGCTAATTATTAAATGTGCATGAAAGAAAGAAAAGATGAACATAAGGCAATCCACAAATATTATAATCAGATTTCAATAAAATAAATAAAAAGAAGTAAATTCTTTAATATTTTTAAAATTAAACTAGTTTAGTTTCTGCAACAGGATCATCTGACAAGTTTGGATAATAAAAAAAGGTCAGGCTCTTGTAACAAAATAGTGTGATGCTGACACCATTGCTGAGCTCCAAAGTACATGATACAGTACTATTCGGGCATACTGGTCTTTGAAGGTCCAGCTCGCTCCAACATGACATCATATAACTGTTTTCCATTCTGCAGCCAAAAGGACAAGATTATAATCAGAAAGTCAATGATAACAAAAGGGAAGGGAGATTCAAAAGATAACTCACAAATATTACTGGAAAAAAGTGAATCTGCCCTTCTGGTTTAGTCTGTGTCTCCTTGAAGTACACCAAAATAGGAAAATTAGGCCACCAAAGCTCCCAGTTCACAAACGTTGAGTACCTGCGGTAGATCTTAGTAATGCTTGTTCAAAACTGTTTCCTCAAAAGAAAATTTAGGAAGGTGATATCATCTCACTTCCAACGGTTCTTTCCGCCAACAAACACATTTTCACCTGACTCCTGAAGTTGATCACCAATTCTCACTTCCTAAACTAGGCAATTGACAATTAATTAGTACAACGGGGAGAGAAATAATAGTTTCGAGTTTTATTCACTCAGAAAATTCATCAATTACAACTTTGAACGAGACTGGATGGAGAAGAAGGATTTTTATACCATGCAAAATAATTTCAGGATGTTTGATTAAGGCTGCAATGCTTAAAAAAGATTAAAAAAAAAACTCAAGTTGGAGGAGTGACATGCTCAGCCTTTCATGTGTTACTCAGTTACTCTTTAACTAGCGTATCCGTTAAACATTTGTGTATTGATAAGACTATTCGCTATTTCTTGAAGCTCGATCTCCCCCTCCAGATAAACCATATAGCAAAGATAAATCATGAACCAGAATAGAAGAGCTTGTCCCACCCATAAGTAAATATTTCGTAGTAGCCTCATTAGACCATACAAAGAAAAAATAGATATACTACAAAACTTGAAAGTTATCATCCATGGTAAAAGATGCTTTAATTAAGAGAAAGCAATCGTTTTATGATCTCAGTAATGAATGTAGACAAGGTTCAGTTAGTACCTTGCAAATTTCAAGCATTTTCAAGTAGTGTTTGAAGCAAGAAGACAAAAATCAATTCAAAATCCCGTAGGTTACTTTCTTTTAAATTAACTAGCTTAATTTTACGGTTCCAGGATCCGTTTTCACGTTCCAAAGCTGGTAATCAAATAAATAACTTTTCATCATCTTCCAAAATCACCTATCTGTCCCCTTGCTAGATAAGTTAAATAATTTCAGGAAGGGAAGTAACAAACCAGGGCCTCCTCATCAAAAACAAATCTCACTCTGTTCGTCTGCAAAATGCACAATGACAGACAAGTTAGGTTATTCAACAAGAAAGAAAGATATTAAAAGAAATTGGTGAGGGTTTAATGAGTGAAAAAGACAGGTAAAAAGACATTCATATCCAAGGCAAAAAGATTAATATTTTTTAAGACAATGTAATTCATAATAAACCGAAGTTCTCTGTATAAGAATGAGTAAATGAGCGAGAACAAATTAACAAAAATATGTTAATGACTTCCTTTGCTCCACAATATCCCTTGCTTCTCCTCTGTCCCGTGGGTCTAAGTGGTTAATTTTTTGTCGTTTCAAGTTCTGTTGTTATTTGAATTTTTTTGTATAACTCTGGTTAAAATTATTTTAGCGAAGTCCATTGTTTTTTCCATTTTATTTTTGGCTACAATTATCTGATCAAAATGAAAAGTCATTTGCACGTGATCAAAAATCTTTGTTTGGGTTCTTAATTAATCCGGTGAAACTCATGTTATTGAGGTTTTTTTTCAACATTTTATTGATGACAGAGAGTCTTAACTTCCAAATAAAATCAAGTAATAATAAAATCTCAATACAATCATATTTTTTTTTTTCTAAGTTAGACTAGAGTATAAATAGGAAAAAAATGAGTGGGGATATCCACACCAAAGTTTGATCATGATGAGTATTAAAACTCTTGAAGTTACTTTGCAAGGAGTGCAATAAAAGAGTTGATTGAATACCCATATTTTGCATTAATCCCAAAACAAATTTAAGAATTTTAAAACCCATCCTACCCAATTTTCTCCATATAAATGGTGGTTTTAAGCTCGTCAGAATGGTAAAAGTAAAGCAAAAAAATCAGCATACAACAATCCACACATATTCTTCACAATCAAGATCTTTAATTCACTGATTTGAGCTTCCATACGTAAAAAGCTCTGAAAAAAAAAATATCAAATATAAAATCTGAGAAAAGGCCAAACATCATCCATAGTGTTATACCTGAACTAGCAGAAGTAATCCAAGCAAACCTACTGTAGCAGCTGGAAGCAGGCTGTCTTGGTACAGAAATCCACCTGCCAAGCCTGCACCTCAAAATTACTAATTTTGAGAACAAAAAAAATGTAGATTTGAAATGTTGTTAAGAGCATGGAAGTTTTAAGGTATGTCAAGATCAAAATAGTAACATAACGCTCTAAATAGAAATTGTTTCTCTGGCAGAGAATCAGTAAGTTATATTATAATATACTCAAAATAGTAACATGACATGCTAAGTGGAGATTGTTAACCTAAAACATGAAAACCTTTCTAACTCTTGAGGCATTTCTTTGGAAATAAAATGAACTGTAACAAGCTTACAAAAGATTATCCACAAATGTGTAAGAGGCTGAGCAGAGTGGAAAAGTGATAATTATCTGCAAGTTAAGAGCAAGAAAATTCATTAAAACTCACCAAGTAAGACAATGGGGATTCTATAATCTGGATCAGGGATGATGGTCTTTCTCTTCTCAGCCTTTCTTTCAAGCTGCCAGGCAAAAAAAAAAAGTATATTTCATACACAAGACAGATCTTCTATCGCCAGGAAATTAAACAAGAATGGCAGAGAGCTAGAAGAAGACACTGACAAGTTAGAACTGGCAAACCTCTAAAACCCAGACACCCTATATTCTCTCTGGGTCATGCAGTTATATAGTAGTTTAATCTGAAGTAGTAACCACATGAGACAAGCATTTAAAAGGCTACTATATAATATCAAGAAGATTTATATTATAGCACACATTTAAATAAACTGAATAAAGATTAAAAAATTATATTAGCATGTGGTATAAATATGAGGACTAAGATAATAAGTACACATGACAATCTGAAAAGAAAACATAGACTCAAAAAGATCCTGGTATGTGCAAAATAAAAAAAATAATATTTACAAGATGTAGATTAAGTAAAAAATAAATCACGACAAAGAGATTTAGTTTTCATTTGAGGAATTCATCCTCCTGATTTGAGGCTTCCCATAAAAATTAAACACAATAATTAAATACTTCTCCCAATCATAAGAGAGAACTCCTGATGAATGTTAGTTGTATAATTCTATGCTAGATATGCGCCGTAATGATTTCTTGAATAGTTTGGGCTTTAGTGATTATTTAAGAAAAAATTGTCATATACTCAGAACAGATGGCAGAGAAAACAATGAAAAACTTGTCAATATCTATTATTACATCATTCAGTGTGCTATGGTATCACCATCTAATCATTTTATATACACTCAATTTCTTACATGTTAAACCCAAAAAGTCAAACCAGTCAACAAAAGAATTCAACGAGACTATTTTTTTAAAATCTTGCTAGAACTAATATTAAGTTTAGAAGAGTTATTTAATTAAAATTTAAAATTATTTTGAATGTAAAATATAGGTGTTATGTATCCTTAATTATGATTGAGTTTTTCTATAAAGAGAACCTAATGTATGGACCTATGATGCACCGATACGAGACACATTTACTTTAAAAAATATATAACACAAACACACTGGTGACACGACATTATAAATTTTAAAATAATATATAATAATTACCTAAAATGTATAAATATTAAATAAGTCAAAAACATTAATATTATAAGGACAAAACATATTGATATTTAATAATACAAGAAAATAAATCAAAGCATAAAATATTATTTTAAATTATGATAGTA
Organism: Cymbidium sinense; assembly: GCA_021442155.1. Lineage (NCBI taxonomy): Eukaryota > Viridiplantae > Streptophyta > Magnoliopsida > Asparagales > Orchidaceae > Cymbidium > Cymbidium sinense. The sequence goes on along the minus strand of CM038214.1, from coordinate 87,581,636 downwards.
CGTAAAAATGAGTAAAAATTTAAGAAAATAATAAAAATAATAAATAATAATAAGTAATAAATTCTAACAATAACTAAAAAAGATTTACTCATCAATAGTCTTAGAATATTACATATAAAAATAAGTTATTTGATACAATATAAACAACTAAAATATAATATTAAATTATATATTTAGTTAATATTTATAAAGTTTAAACTTAATTATTCAGGACACGTATGTCATCCAAAATTTTTTTTTATTTTTTAAATTGGACACACCACAAGCATGTCTGACACGTGTCAAACACATGTCACACACGTGTCGTGTCCAATACATGTCAGATAATGCATATTTTTTCTCATGCAATGTCGGTGCATCATAGGTAAGGACTTTGGGATCAATATTGGATTGCGAAATTAATGAAAAATTTCTTATCCTTCCATACATTCTTAACTTGCCATGCTGATTTATCAACTCAATTTCCTGAAGATTTAGCATTAAAAATTTAGAATTTATCATTTGGCATCTTTTATTGTATTTCTTTTTAATTTCCATTATTCTTGCAATTGCATTACATTCCAGGTAATAATTTGGGATTGCAACTGTGGGCTCTGAAAATTCATGCCCAACCTCTTGATGAAGAGAGTTTACATTTGCCAATCAAACTTTTAGAGGGTAGATGAGGTTTGTAGATAAGATACTACCCAAAGATTTCACACTCATTTTGTGTGGACTTTAGATCTGATTCCAAGTTTCCCAAAGACACAAGCACCAATAATTACTTACCCCCTCCCAATATAGAGAAACTTTTGATTAAGACTAGTTGTTACTAATTGCTTAGCGTATAGTAGCATCAAATGGAGTTTAAAAATTATGAAAGTCATCATCTTTAACTTAAAGCGGATGGTGGAGGAAATGATGATGCGCCTGATAAAGATCTCATGATTTCATCATCCCAAGTTGTCATGGTCTCTGGTCTACCTAGTCAGAGAATGTAGTTGACCAAACCTGATTGAAAGATCCTTGACGACAACCATAAGTTACATTATCCAAAGGAACCTTGTAGACCTGAGTTAATATTTATCTACGGAGATAATTGTAAGTCTACTTTAGTTGACAGAATATTTTTTGTCCTACCAAATGTATTTTATAATTCACGACTTAGAACAGAGTCATTAGAGAACATACATGCTATGTCGTGGCCATAATTTAGTAGGATCATTGAAGAGCCAAACAACCTAGTTAAAATGCTCTGGTTATAATTGTAATTTATGCGATACCATTTAGGGAAAAAATCACACAAATAGAGGATATAGGTCACATTGTTACTAGCATGAGATTATTTAAGAGTGAACATAGCAATACACTAGACTTAACATTAGCTCATTTGTAAGCTAAAATCTTCTTAATTTAAAACCCCGGATAAATAGCTACAAATCATTGAATGGATATTTGCTTTAAGTATTTTGAATGATGAGTTTCATTTACATAATTTCTTTAAATTGAGATTTTTCTTGAATTTAGAATCATTAGATCTTAAGCTTTCAAAGATCTTAATGTTAATAACCCTTTCGGTTGAAATCTGCGATCAACACAACTATCATCGGGGTAGATCTTGTCAACTATGCTTATTTACTTATTGAGAATCGAGTGTATAGTGTCTATTTAATCTTACTTGAATCAATTTAAACATTCATCACATTACAAATCCTATCAACTCTATCTTCATCTATAGAGAATCATGTTTGTTATTATAATTCATGATAATATTTTCAATATTGAAATTAAGAGTTCGTAGTTTTGAATGTAGACTTTTTTTATTAAAATATTTGATGGTCATATGGAGATATAAAATTAAACTTTTTAATACTTAATTTCCAATCAGTCTTGTAAACTCCTATTGTCATATGAAAAAAGAAGATTGAATTAGTTAAGTGAAATTTATAACTTCATCTTATAAGAAAAGCGACCCATTTAATAATATGCATGTGCTTCAATTTTGATATTTAGATTTTTTTTTAAAATGAGCATATAATTTTAAGATAATTGCTTGATTTGCGAAAATATTTGCACGCTTTTCAAAGTTACACTAATCTAAATCAATTATCACTTCTTACCCGTGCAGTATCCTCAAACATCGAGTCAAGAGTTTAGCACGTGTCAAGGCAAATATAGGTGAATTTCATCTTCATTATTTTATATGCAGTTTAGAGGTTTACACAGTTTTCAAGATTGTCTTAGTCTCAGCCAATTATCACTCTTGGCTTACGCACCATCCCCATACACTGAATTAGGAGTTTAGCACGTGTCGGGGCACATGCGGACGATTTTCAAATTCATTGATTTCATGCATTTTAGTGGGTTTGCATGCATTTTGAGATTAACTTAGTCGAAATAAATTGTCACTTTTAGCCTGCACAACATCCTCAGACATTGAGTTAAGAATTAAATAAGTGGCGGGATACATGCAAACAATTTAACATAACTGATTTTTGTATAATTTTGAGAGATTTATGTGCTTTACAAGACATTCAAAGTTGAGTTTTGAGAAATTTCTTGTAAAGCATGTAAGTTATCTAAATCTAAAAGCACTTGACTGTTGCTTGAGATATTAGATTTGAGTCGATGCTACTTCATTATGTATGTATATAGTTCATCTCATTTACATGCGTATCACGACACTAATTTCAACCTTGTAATTGCCTCATAATGCATGCATAATTAACATAAAAAATTTTGATCACTTATATGCATCCTGATGTAATAATGTGGGCTCTGAAAATTCGACACCGACCTCACATTGAAGAGAGTATGATTTAAGTGTTAGTGAAATTTTTAGAAGACAGATAGAATAGTAGATAAGACACTACCCAGAGATTTTGCTTTTATTTTGTGAGGACTCTGATTCTAGGTTTTCTATAGATGCGAGAACTTATAGTTAGTTACACCTCCCAATAAGTGAGAGAGAACTTTTGATTAAGGTTAGTCGGTAGATCGCTAAATGCGTAGCTTATTGTAACAGCATATGAAGTTTAAATTTTAATCTTATGAAATTCATTATATTAACTTAAAGAGGATGGTTGGGGGAATGATGACGTGCCCGATCTAGATCCCATGATTTCGTTATCCCGCGTTATCGTATCCCTACCTACTTAATGAGGAGAAGGTAACCCGACCGTAGAGGATCCTTATCGCCAGCCTACGAAGTGCGTCGTCCAAGTAATCAGAACTGCTTGTCTGGGCGAGATAATCTCCTACCTACAGAAATTTTTTACTATCGTGTACCTATGATTCATATTTTATGCTACTGAGGAGCATAGGCTATAAGGTCGTAATATAATAATAATTGGCATACCCGAAGAACTACGTGAATCGATCATACGGTTAATGTGCCACGCAGTCGTAGTGACATGCCACGCCCCGCATTTGATCGACGTGAACATACAATAACACTGATTTGATTTTACCTTCAGGAGTTTAATTGCCACCTACCACAAAACAAACAATCGGTGGATGAATCAATTTAACTTTCAAGTTTTTAGATTGAATTTTATTTAGACATTTATAATTTAATGACATATTAGATTTAACATTTGGTTTGATACTTAATTTGAATTAATTTGATCTGAAATTGCAATCATATTTTGATGGAAGTATTCCCTCCGGTTGAAATTTCCATTCAATACAGCTATCATCGGGGTATGAGTTTGCTTGATCATTTAATTTATTATTTTAGATCCTATCGACTCTATTAGTTTAATAATAGAGGATCGGATCTACTAAGATATATAATGGGATTAGATGTTTCAATGTCAAATTCTTATAATAATTGAATTTTAGGTTTTATTAACCCGCATCAGTCTAAGACAAACGAAAGAACCCACGAAGATCCTCAAATACTAAATTTAAGCATTTAGCGTAATGTTGGAGCCATGCGGGTGTTTAGTAATTTAGGTAATTTTTATTTCCTTTAATTCCCTCTTAAGGACTTAACTCAAATCAACTTCAAATCACTTCAAATTCATGAAATTTTATTATAACTCATTTAGACTTTCATTTATATTTACATATATAAATGAAATATAAATTCAAATATCCAAAAACAAATCCAAAAATCAAATGCAAATTCAATCAAAATCCAATCTAAGCCTTTTAAGTCACTTGAACTTAGCCAAACCAATTTCAAATCAAGCCAAACTTTTGATTTTTTTATCATGATTCAATCAATTCTTCAATCATGAATTCAAATATAAATACAAACTTCAATCACTTAACCAAAACTTAATTCAAAAATCAAGCCCAAATCAAACTCATGTTTACCCTTTGAACTTGAAATTGTCAAATGAATCAAAACTCATTTGATTTCAAGTAACCATATGTGAGTTCAATCAAACTCAAATCAACCTTTAACCAAGCCATTTGACCTACTTAGGCTCACTTAACCCAAATGACCTAAAGTACCCTTAGAAGCCAAATTCTAATCCTAACCAAATTGGATTGAACTAAGCTCATCTCTCATCATGATCAACAATCATCATGAATCATCACTCAAATCGTCAAACTAGTCTAGCCGACCAAGTCAACATTTCTTAAAATGAAACTTAACATAGTAAAATCTACTATAAGCCAAATTATTTGAAACTATTGATCTAAGTTCATTCATGACCAATGTTTCAACGACCAAGTCAATATTGAGCCTAACCTAACCCAGACTGACTCCAATCAACTCAGCTAAAAAAGTCAAAATATGTCAAAACTTTATCTAAGCCAAATTGATTGAAACCATAGTCAAGTTCATTCCAAATCACTTGTTGAACTGACTAAAGCCTCACTAGCCAATTCAATTAATTCATTTGAACTCAACTTGACTTAAAGAGTCAAATTGAGTCAAATTCAAACTTAACCAAAATTGATTGGAAACAAAGATATCAATCCCTTTCATATGACCAACCAAACCTAAACCTATCAATGACTTAGCTCAAATAGGTCAAATGAGTCAAATTGGTTAACTTGACCCATTTGACCTAAATGAACTAAATTGAACCAAATTCAAACCTAAACCAAATTGAACCAAACCAAAATCACCAAAACATTTCAAATGGTCATATGAATTTGACCCAACCCATGGTTTAACTCAATTTGACCATTTGGTCAACATGAGTCAAATCACATCAAATCAACTCTAAATTCAATGAAACTGACCAAACTTATTTTCTCATCATACCAAACATACCCAAACTGAAATCAAGGTCAAATGGTCATTTTACTCTTAGGCCATATGGTAAATTTTGGCCAAACCCACATGCAATTCGGTCAAATCCTCTTCATAACCACTTAGCACTCTCTTAATGGATCAAGTGAACACTCGAGAGTGTGGTGCACCCAAACCAATGGGTTTGAGTCAGCCCAACCTAGCCCAATGGCCAAACCGACCACATGCCTTGTAATGGAGCACATAGAATCCTCCTTCCACTCAATTCAAGCACATGGGGAGTTCACCATTTCACTCCCTGGCCAAAACCGAATTCAAGGACACCTTTAACAGCTCAAACAACCCACTCCTTGTGGTCAATTGGATCAAAACGACAAGGCATTGCTCGGTCATCCAATTGCCAAAGGGGGAGATATACTCCCCTTAATTTGAATTCAATTCAACAGACCTCAATTCGATTGAACCTAAGGAAGTCATAGAAGCCATTCCTTAGCCTCCCCAAGCTTCCTAGAGTGAAATCAAATTCCCATTTCTCAGTTTTCAGAGATTGAAAACAGGGGAACTCCACCTAAAACCCAACTTGCTCTACACTCAAAACTAGTGCAATTCCTTTTGCAAGCTCCATCAGTGAGCTCAATCGAACTCACCCAAGCTCTTTTGTAAGTTCCTAAGGCAAGGGAGGAGTCATCTTGATCAAGACCGAGCTCAAGGAAAAGGGGAGTTGGTCTCTAAAAGCAACCACCCAATCTCAAGAGCTCAAACTCTCACCAAAGCTTTGTCTCAACTAGACGAAGCTTCTCCAAGGGAATCGAGCTCCGGTGATCACCTCCGGCGAGGTAAACCATTTTTCTGAGTTTAATCTAGCCATAGTGTGGAGCTTTGTGAAAGAAAGTTTAATCTCATGAGATTTTAGTCATTAGATATGATCTACAATGCATGATGAAGGTGTGAGCTAAATTTTAGCCCAATCCGAGCTCAATCGAGCTCGGATCATGGCCTAAAACATGGATGGATTTCCTTTCCCGCAAAGAATTGCAAGGATAAATCTTTGGCCGTCCATCGGCGCATTTTGGATGGACAACCGAGATTAAAACACGTAACATCCCACGATTTACCCCTCTGATCCGCGGCTTAATCTCAATCGTCCGATCCTTGAGAAAGTGTGTAGCGCCTCCGCTAACGCAGCGCTACGATGTGACGGGTTAAAGAGCCAATCCCGTCGAGCCACGTGGAAAGTGCATGCCGCGTCAGCCCCACGTGGCGCCGACGGGATTAAATACTTAATTAGGCTATTTAAATATTCTAATTAATCAAGGAAACTTCAAATATTCATATCTAAGCTTTAAAAAATCAAAAAAATATGAAATAAATTGTACTGGAAAGATAATTAAGCATAGAATATTCTAAAATTGATTTTAATTGATTTTGAGTTCTTCTATCTAAATTTAGGTTTTATTGGGAATGTTAATTTGCTAATTACCCTCTAATTACACCACTAATTAATTCCAAACTTTTTGAGCATGATTAGTAGGATGACTTCTGCCTCACTTAATTTTCTTGAGATTTATTGGTGGTTTAAATAGAAGAATTGCTTGATTAATTCCTAATTAATCCCTTTATGTAATTAAGTTTAATTAAGGGTATAATTAATGGTTTAACCCTCTCATTAAGTCAATTAAGTTTTGATTAAATAAATATGAGATTTAAAGAATAATTATGGGATACTTTTCTTAAGATATTCTCTAAACCTTCCTCTTCTTCCTTAATCCATCCTTAATTAAGGGTTAATTTACTAATTACTCCTTTAATTAATTTCATAAAATTCTAAAACTTTCCAGAACTCAATTAATTTATCTTGGATAGATGTTTGAGTGTTCAAGAGCCTAAGTACATTAAGAAAATCAAAACTCAACTCACATGTGTAAGGGGGGTTATGAAATTACTTAAGTTAAAACCCCTTAGCTTAATTAATCTTAATCATGAGCCAAATGCATTAGACCTCTTTCTTACTAGGTGCATTACTGATTTAAATTTCTTGTATGATTTTATGTCATCTTATTGGCTCATAATTACTTGATTAACTATGCTAAAGTTGTATAGGTAAGGGGTAATTAACACATTTAATGTACACCTTAATCTAATCAAAGCATAAAATGTATCTAATCATCTAAAAACTGAACTTAAATATCAAACATATGTGAGATTGGGTTAGAAACAACAAACTCATTTCACATCTTTCAAATTAAATCAAACTCAAAATAAAATTAAACCTTCCTTAAAAACAATTTGATTTACTTTAAGCTTTCTTATTTCATAAGATTATCTTTAAAAATTAATTAGAGTGAATGTGTTTACATGCTCTCATCACTTTAGTTCTTTCATAACATACTAAATGTGTATGTCATATTAATTTCATGCATTCATGCTTTTTAAAAATCAAAATTAAAATGAAATATTTTCTTTATATCAAATTATATGTTTTGGCTAAAATAGAAATATGAGGGGCTATTATCACTATTAAATCTAAATTATTTTCAAAATATATGACATCTAGTTAGGCTCATTCATGAGCTATTTAAATCACCACAAATTTCTTATGAATTCTGAGTTTCATTCTAATTTGAATGACAAACATTCAAATACATTACAGGTCCCATGTACTTCATTTAATTCTGCATTTAGATGTCAAATCTAAGTGTGCCTCAAGAGATCATGTTTATGCCTTTAGGTGATCATCGAATTCACCAAAAGTACCATGAAAGTTGTCGAGGCTTTGTTCTCATTAAAAGATAGACTCTCAAGTCTAGCATATGCTCTATTCATGCTTGTTAATGAGCCACAAATTTTCCTATTATTGAGCTTTGTACTTGATTCTTTGTTTGATAAAATCTATTGCAATTCAATTGATGCAATATATTTTATATTCAAAAGGTTTACTTTCTTTGCTCTGTACATATTGTTGTCTTTTAAACCTTTTATTTTCATTTTTGTAGTCCTATTGAATCTTAAATTAGTTTTCTTTTTAGTTATTTCCAAGTCTATTCGCTCAAAATTTCAATAGCATTCTAACGTCATTCTCAATGAGATAGTCTGATCCTGACCGTTTTGATCGACATCACGCTTCTTTCGCGTCATCAATATAATCTTCTAATCCACTAGCTCTATTGAGCACAACTGGATCATCAAACTCGTCACGCTCTTTTAAGTATAACGAGGTCTTAAAATACCTACAAAAAATAACACATAATCTTGTACACATTCATTCACTCTCTTTCTTTTTGGGTGTTATACATTTCTAATTGGTAGCTGAATTGATGATTCTTATGATTAAGACGCACAAAATAACAACAATTTTCCTTTCTCTTCTTTTTTTGGTTGGTTCAATTTTTTAGATATCAGAACCAAAAACTGGTTAGTTGACAAATCCATCAACCAATAATCCAAATAATCCATATGGCAAATATTTTATCTCAAGCATTCTCATTTTTTCACTATTCCACCTTTTTCTTAGGAGCTACTTGATTGGTTGAATTTAAAATATTGTGTAAAAAAATGTAGTGTAAAGTAAAAGTAATGTATTTGGAATACTTTAAAATTGTTTGGTTGAAAACTCTACAAATATGTGAGTTTAATTTTTTTTTTTTGTTAACCAAAACAATGCAAAGTAATAACACTCAGCGGCGCGGTGACAAATGGCCAAGAGTGAGTGGCGCTAACGCGTGACACCAATCGACAATCGGCAATGCTGTCAGCAACAACTGATAGGGATGGTGGAGTGCTTTCCAACAATTGCAGTGGCAATGGTGATGGCAACAATGAGAAGCTATGATGATGGGGGACGGCGACTGGTGATGTCAACAGTAGCCTTTCTCTGCCTACACCAAATATTGTATTTAAAAATTGTCTAAATTTAGTGAAGTTTAATACATCAGATTTAAACTAAAAAATGTGTTTCAAATATACTTTCAAAATGCACTGCATTTCAACTGCAGCAAACTAAATAGCAAAAAATTCTAAATGAAAGAATTTGAATTACACTGCATTATAAATAATATAGAACCAAACAATGCCTTAATATCTTCTAAGATAAAAATAATGATTTTGCACTTAACCCAAGTGAGAATGATTTGGAGACGACTTAAAGTAGTTGTGAAATTTCTCATTGTATATTAAAATAATTTATGAAATTTTCAAGGCTTAAAATGCCATATGGAGCCAATTATTTTGTCATTTTAGCTTTTATTTTAACAATACCCGGAAATTATGGACATTGCTTTGTTTTCCTCCCTCATGATAAGAAGCTCTTAGCATCCTTTAGTTTTAAAAGGTGGTAAGGGGTAAAAGAAAATGCAAATCTATCATGTGGGAGATAATTAAGAGCGAAAGAAAGGAGATTTCATCAATTATTTTGTCATTTTAGCTTATGGGGCCAATTATTTTGTCATTTTAGCTTTTATTTTAATAATACTAGGAAATTATAGACAATGCTTTGTTTTCCTCAAGTAACATCTACTTACTCCCTCATGATAAAAAGCTCTTAGCATTCTTTAGTTTTTAAAGGTGGTAAGGGGTAAAAGAAAATGCAAATCTATCATGTGGGAGATAAATAAGAGTGAAAGAAAAGAGATTTCATCAACTTTCTAATATTTTTATTTTATGTAGTTAGTATCTTTATCATTCTCTTTAGTTTTATACATATTTCTCTCTCTTAGTTTTTACTCATTTTTCTTATTTTTGATCTATTTTTGTGATTTTTAGTGACGTAGAAGGCCTTTAACAATGGTAGTGGCTATTTATAATAGCTCCCAACGGTGTTGTCATGAACCCCCTCTCGAGATTATAGATTAAGTTGATAGAACAAGATGAAACCTCTCTGGGTAGTGGCTATTCAAATCCTAAACCCACACCTCGCATTGATGTTGAAATTGCGGAACTCAATAAGAAGTCTACAAAATGCAGAAAAAAAAAAGTTGAGGGTTGTGTGAAACCATAAGGGCATTCATGGTAAAACGAAAATGTATAACAGTGCAACTTAGTTTTCATATGGCTGAGATGAAGATTACTAATCTGAAAGAATTTTTTTTAAAACATAGTTGTGATATTTACTGCAATCCTCATAAAAGTTTCAACCAAAACATAGTATGGCCAGTTCCAATCACTTGGCACAAGCTTCTTTGTGAGTCATGTAGTAACCAAATTTCGTTCTATCTCCATTATTGACAGAACTTTATATAATGCATCTGCAAGAATTTATCAAAAGATAATCATGACATTCAATGAAATCCTACATATAGCTTAATAGAGATGAAAAAATTGTAAAGCACTTCAAATAACTTGATATATAGCTTCTTTATGTGGTCATATGCAGACCAAATTTCCTTTTTCTCCCATTATTGACAGATAAGGTACACAATTTCACAAAAAATAGCGAAAATTCAACTTCATAATATTTTACCTTGCAAGAATAATAAGATAAGAAGAATTCAATTTAAGTTTTGACTCCTTACAGCTAGATGCACTACAAAGCAAGATAAAATTAATTCAATAACAACAATCACCACTTATTCAATATCATATAGTAATCAGTGTTGAAAAACAAGCAAAACTTACTAAAAATAAGAGACTGAAAAAAGTAGAAAATAAAAAAAAATATTAGCACACAAAAATACTCAACGAATTTTATACGGCTTCAAGCAATTGATGATTACGTCTTACTGCTGTCACTGCAAATTTCACTATTGGTTGGTTGAGGGGATTTATAACTTTAATTTCTTAAATACACCATAAAGATGACCCTTTCTTCATAATGAAAAAAAAAAATAAAAATAAAAATCTAGGGCAACCACAAATCTAGACCAGCCACTACGTTTGAGTATTCATAAGGGAAAAATTATTCTCTACAACTTAATACAGAATAACCAGCAACTATATTTTGCGGCAAAAAAAGAACCAAAGTGATACGCATTTGCAGCTCAAAGAAGAGATCAAAGATTGCAAAGCATGCATCCCTCAAAAAATAAATTATCGTTATTAGTATAAATAAATAAATAAAAATTGCTGCTTTCATATGTACCATAGATGCAATGGAGGCAAGACTTCCATGACTGGAGGGTCCTCTGACAACGAAATTCCTAGCGCCAGGTAATCTGCCTGTCGGAAAGCCATTTCGCTTAGTGGTCAATGCTCCTCTACCTGCCACAGCAAACAAGAGCCGTTTTATCCGTTTAAAATTTGAGAATATGATATCTTCCATATGGAATACCAAATTCTAAGATTATGCAAAAGGAGCGAACATTGGGCATGGTCTTTACTCTTTAGTAAGGGGCAACTATTAAGCAAGAACTTGTATGAAAAAAATGAGAAAAGGAAAAAAATCAATCTCTAAGCGAGAGGGAATAACAGAAGCTTACTTAGAGGACAAAGAAGAAGTCGCGGATATGATAGAAGGGCTCTTGCCATGGCCATTTGGCGTTCTGTTGCTGATCTGTTCTTGCTTGTTATATACTTCACAGTTCACACAGCAGGAAACAATGAATTTCCTAAAATACCCTCAGTTGCCGTAAATTGAAATGGTTGTTTCCGTAAATTGGGATACTTCAACGTTATCTCTCCTAACGTGACCTTCTTCACTCAAATTAGATATTTGTTTCCACCAGCAAAGAGCCACTTCGCCACTTCGCCACTTCGCCACTCGCCATTCCACCAACGCAGAAGCAAAGCGGAGTGCTTTGAGCCCTCTCTTCTTCTAGTTATCTTATAAGCTTCGCGCCGCTGTCGCCGTTCTCATCGGCTGCTTTTGACATGACGAGTACAGGATGTCTCTCTTACGCCAACTCCGTCGTCATCTCTCATCCGTCAACATCAAAGGCCTCCTTCCAAAATTCTAGCATGCATAAATACTGTGCTGCTTTGAATCCCAAATCCAAGCTCCGTTCCTCCATAGTTTATGATGTAAGTTTTCCATTATTGCTTAGTCGTTTGGAAATTTGATAGTTTACATTTTTATTTTTATTTTTTAATGATGGATAATAACTAGCCAAGCTTAGGAGCAGGATATTTCTAGGTTTGAATGTCATGAACGTTGGCCAAAAAAAAAAAGGAGAAAAAAAGATGAAAAGGATGCTCATTATTTCCTAGTTGAAAAAATTGGGGACGATGTAGACCTTTTCATAATGCATGAGAGTGGTGTTGCCTCACATTTAGGGGCTGTTTGGCTGCAAATAGAATTTAATTCTATTAGGATATAATAAATCTTGTGAATCCAGATTTAGTAGATCCTGAAAATTATTTGGCATGATAAAGTTAAGTCTTATTAAATTGTAGTAAAATATTTGGTAGATATTTTTAATATTTATGATTTAAAATCTGCTTTCCTCAGGATTTATTAAATCCAAGATTTTAATCTAAATTGGAAAAAAAATGAGACTTAAAAGTAGTAGGATTTATGTGGTTCAAAAAATTGTTTGGATAGATTTAGTATAAATTCTAGATAAATCTTGCAACCAAAAAGCACCTAAGCCATAATAAGTATAAAAAATAGATAGAATAAACAATTGGTCAATGTACATGTTTCATCAGCAATGTGTCCAAATTCTAATCTTTGTATGTACATGCTGCTTTGCAGGCTGCAGATAGTAACCCAATTACAAAACCAAATAGCATTTTCAGTAGCGGCTATTATGGGACTGGTGAGTTGATTATGACCCATTCCATGAAATTGTAAAGACTAATTGAACTTTTTTCAGACAAAGTTCCTGTTAAATCCTCCCTTATTTACCTAACTGAAAAGGAAAGAAGTGCTTGCTCTCTTTACTAGGATATAACCAGTATTATGCAAGATTATCAAATCAAATCTTTATGCACTTGATGATGAAAAAATTAAATCTTGCATAGAACTGTTCAATCTCACTTTTGTGCTATGGTGAAACCCATAATCAATCTCTTCACTAAATGAATTTTTAATTCCTAAAGAAGTTCTTCTCTCAGCTTTATTAATGTGTGTATGTGAAGTTTTCTTTAAGAGTCCTACATTGTAGCTAGAGATTTGAAAAGTTTGATGGAGCACCTTATAATCTTCATTTTCTTGTGAAATCTATTGTTAGTTCCCAATGTAGCCTGATCAGAGATAAGAACAAAATTAGATGATGCCAACGAAGCATGTATCATAAAAGATAATTTTATTTAAGTTACCTTTATGATTCATGTTTCTTTTCAATAACTTGTGTTTAATTCGTAATTATGCTAAATTGTTATTTGTTATGGTTTGCTTATTTAAATCTAATAATGCAGGATTATATTATATGGTTTAGTTAAAATCTATTATTTCTTGTTTAATATTTTGTTGGGTTTGATGGTTTTTATGTACTAAAAATAGTATTTATTTTTTTAATGCATAGTTCACTTAATTGAAGTACTGCTTAGCTTTGTTGTTTATTGTCTGAAGCTAAAAATCCTTGTCTTTATGCTTAACCCTTATAATAATTTGAAGTTTGGAACAAGGGAACTGTAGCAAAGATGATTATCTTTGATAGATTTGTAGTTATCAATCTGAAAGACGAGTTTATAAAATTTGGATGTATCAAAAGTATTCATATATTTGTTGATTTCTGCATGTAGACCTTCTCAAAACTCATTCCAAGCAAAGGTTAAAGGAAAAGTGTAAAGCAAGTACTATTGCTATTCCTGCAGTGGAAGAGGTCAAAGAGTAAGAATAATTATGACAACTTTTTTCGTAACAGCAAGAGCATGCATGAATTTATAGGTTTTTTATTTTTCATTTTTTTATATAGTATTACATTTAAACATTAAAATTATGGGAGAGAGTAATTGAGCACAGGTTACGATGTGATATAGAAGTTTCTCACAATCAGTTTGGTTTCATGCCAGGTAGATCTACTATGGATGCTATACATTTGTTAAGAGGTTTGATGGAGAAGCATAGAGAAAGTAAGAAGGATCTACATATGATATTTATTGATTTAGAGAAAGCTTATGATAAAGTCTCAAGAGATGTTCTTTGGAGAGTTCTAGAATAGAAAGGAGTTAATATTGGTTATATTCAAGTCATTAAGGATATGTATACTAGAGCTATTACTTGTGTCCAAACACAAGGAGGATTGACAAAATATTTTCCTACTTCAGTTGGATTACATCAAGGATCAACAATAAGCCCTTATCTTTTTACTTTAGATATGGATGTTCTTACGAGACATTTACAAGAAGATGTACCTTGGTGTATGCTTTTGCGATGACATTTCTTCTTGTTGATAAGACTAGAGAGGAGTCCAACAAACTTGAATTATGGAGGTCAACTTTAGAGTCTAAAGGTTTTCATTTAAGTAGATCTAAAACTGAATATATGGAGTGTAATTTTAGTTGTATAAGTTTTAGTGGTAGTATTGTGACTTTAGGTGATCAAGTCATTAATAAGAGTGAGTGATGATATTTAGGCTCTATTGTTCAAAATGATGGCAAATAGATGGAGATGTTATTAGTAGAATTCAAGTTGGATGGTTGAAGTGGAGGAATGCATCCTGCCTATTATGTGATAGAAAAGTTCCACTTAAACTAAAGGAAAATTTTATAAGATGGTGGTAAGACTTGCAATGACTTATGGTGCAGAATGTTGGCCAACAAAAGAGAAGCATAAGACTAAGTTAAGTGTTACGAGATGAGGATGCTCGTGGATGAGTGGCTTTACTCTTAGAGATAGAATGCAAAATGAGTATGTTCGGGAAAAAGTTGGAGTAAAGGTAGATAAGATGAGAGTCGCCTTAGATGGTTTGGTCACATAAAGCGTCGGTCGTCCGATGACATTAGGAGAGTAGATGCATTAGATTTGCCTTATGTTAAGAAAGGTAGAGGTAGACCTAAAAAGACTTGGTTAAGATGTATAAAAAATGATCTTAGTATACTTGAATTAAATGAGAATTTGACACATAATAGGACGCAATGGAGACGAAGGATTCATGTAGCCGACCCTACCTAGTGGGATTAAGGCTTGTTGGCGGCAAGCTTATATTTTTTTAAGCGGCGATGCTTTTCTTGCGCTGGGAAGAATCAATTGAACAAGAGAAGCTGAAGATGAAGCAGTGGTAGTTTTCTGACTTAAAGCTTTATCAGATATGGAAGGTTCTTCTTTGGGAGGAGACAAAGAGAAGAATGTGAAAATAGCTGATTCAAACGGTTACTCTAAGCGTGGGTTCTCGGTGACATTTTCATATCTCACCATGCTTAACAGCTGTTCAGCAGAAGTTCCCTGTAAGAAGATCCAAGAAACTCCTGATTATATTAGAAAAAGGCAGAATATTGCATTCTCACCCGTTGAGCTCTTCGCTGAAAAGTGTTCAGATGGCTTCAAGAACCATATCAGATTATCTACAGAAAAGCAAGGAAAATCTCTTGCAGAGAAACTGGCAAAAGGAACAAGCAGTTTGGAAGTTTCTCTCAAGTATCCCCAGAGTCTGGAGGCTGAGGGGATTTTCTTTTTGGCGTTAAATGCTGGAGGAATAGATGGTTCTGTTGCTTATGACGGCAAAACTCAAGAACAAGATAATTTCTACACGGGTGGAGACATTATCAGAACAGATATTCAATCATGGGAAAGCAGAGAGCATGCATTATATCAATCTGCTCGGTTTGGAGACTTATCTTATGAATTCCCTGACATGGAAGAGGGGTAATACCTAATTGTTTTGATGTTTATATTCAGGAAGAGAAGGCTGTCTCCGGCATTGACATATATGCAAAGGTTGGTCCAAACCATCCTCTGATATTGTCTTATTTGGAAGCTTCAGTTGTTAGACGGGAGGGTTTGTCAATAAAGTTCAAAGGGCTTGTTGGAAAACCTATAGTATGTGGTATTTCAATAAGACGGGGTTTTCCTGCTGGTGATAATGTTAGCCAAAGCAGAGGTGACCTCACATCATTAGATGGAAGCAATAAAGCAACGTTAAATATGGAGAACTGCCATGACCATAAGAAATGGAAGCGAATTTCTGATTTGCTCATCAAGGAACAATTAGAAATGAGGAAAGCTCCTGAAGCTGCCAAATGCAAGAATGAACTCAAAAGCCAGGGGCCATTCGAGACCTCCTCTCTCTTGAATCCTGCTCAAATCCTTGCAGCCAAACAACCCCTCTTTCTTCCCTTGCAAACGAAGAAAACCAAAAAGTAACATCGCCATGAGGCGGGTTATTCTTTAGGTTTTCGGCATTTCCTACCTACCCAACAACCCATCTTTCTTTCGCAAATGACGAGAAATAAATGCCAGTCATGAGGCGGGTTCTTCTTTAGGTTTCCAAGATTTCCACTACCTCATGACAACATCTCTTTCTTCCCCAAACAACGAAAATCGAGAAATAACATGATGATCGGGTTCATCTTTCGGTTTTACCAAACGACCTCTTTCTTCCTTCAGAATAATGATAGAAATAAAGCCGTCGAAGGGTTCTTCTCTAGGTTTTCATGTCCCCTCAGATTATCCTTCCAGTTTTATTTCCAGAAGAAAACATCGTCATTAGGCGGGTTCTTCTCCTAGTTTTCGGCGTCTCCCATTTTCGTCCCCTTTCCAACCCTTCTCTTCGTCGTAATCGGAGAAGAACACCGTCATGAGGCGAGTTCTTCTCTTAGTTTTAGGCATACCCAAGCTCATTTCCTTGTCGATCATTCAGCGTCTGAAAAATGAGTCGAAAATATGGATGTGTGAATGTGGATATATACGCTTGTGTTTTTTTGCGGTTTGAAGACTTATTCCGTGAGGCTGACGAGATGGGCGGTTGTGATCAGCTTTTCCTTCTCCGTGAGCGTCAAGAAAGCCAAAACACTCCGATCTGACCTCTGCGGGGATGATGCCGGGAGGTCAATTTCGTCGATTTTTTAAACTTAGAAAATAAAATGAAAAAGAGATAATCAAATAGTCTAAATGGAATTAAAATGAAATACTTAAATCAAAATTTTGAGCATAACAAATGTGAAATTACAAATACATAAAATAAATACAAATACTTATAAGGAGTCTGATAGTTTGCTTAAAAACACAACCATACAACCTTTCAATGAACATTCAAGTATTGAAATAATTAAAAAAGGATTGATAATCCACTTGCAAGCATGAATTAAATGGCTCACACAATAAACATTGAAGTTATTATAACTTACTCCAAGCGAATTAAAAATGATTTCAATTGAACACGATCAAATTTGGAGAGCGAGTGTGAAACTCAATAACTTGTGAGCAAATGTTGAAATTCTTATAATAGATTTTTAGATTTTGTTAATCCGAACTCAGTCCTAAAACTAAATCAGGAAACAACCTGCACAGCATCCTTAAACACTTGAATTTAAGTATTCAGCGTAGTATCGGGGCTCATGCGGGTGATATTTAAGAATGCCTTAATTAACGTCTTCTGTTCATTTGTACAAAGTGTTGCGAATCCGGTGGCATATTTATTTTGAATTTTTAAAATGGTGTCTTCTGCCAGCTTGCATTTGAGTATTGCGAATTCGGTGGCATAGAAGGCGTTTTGATTTATATTGTAGTTTATAACATTACTTGTACTTAGTTTACTTGTTGAGTTTTTTAATTCTGCCAGTTTGATTATGTTCAATTTAAATTACTTTTAATAAATTATACCAATTTCAGTGTTTATTTTAGCCCTACTCATGCTTATTAGTTAGCATTTTAATCCTCTCTATATTCATATAAGAGTTATTAAACCCAATTTAGATTCTTCCTTAATTCCATATCAAATTTCATATTTATTTAAAAATTAGACTTCAAATTTATTCCAAATCTCTTATGAGTTTAGTATTTACCTCCTCAAGTTTCACTTGCATTTAACTTGAGTATCCTCATTTGTTTGAACATATTAAACAACGAATGAAGCACTCATTTAACAATAAATTAAGTGACTAAATTCACCTTCATTTAGTAAATTTTCGTAGAGTAATAATGTTTATTGAGCACGCCACCCTCTATTATTACTTACAGGTACATATGAACTCCACATTCCTTTTTCATTTTATTTTTTTTAAGACTTTATGCTTCACCATTAATTTAATATCCAATTAATTTTAAATTGAAGTCTTAAAATTTGATGAAATTTTGGCCTCCTCCCCTCATGGGGGGCTAGAGAGTGTTTTGGCTTTTCTGCGCCAATGAGCATAGTGGTGTCTTCACACCACACGCTTCTTCTCACCCACTACTATGGGGGCATTAGCAGTTCTTGAAACTACGTAAAAGAGAAATGCATATATATATTCATTTCTTTTCTCTTTTTTTTTTCGAGTCTAGAATTTTGTAAAAATTTTGATAGCATTCGGTGGGAGAGCGACATCTAACAAATGTTGGCTTACTTGCACTAATGGCGTAGTGGCGGTGTCTTGCGACACTGCTAATTTTATCTCGTTGCACTAATGGCGAGGCCTTCAAATCGCAAATAACATAAGCGTATATATATTCACATCACACATTGATCCACATGTTACTCAGCGTTGCAAGATCGCAGGAGACATGGTTGGATATGCTAGAAACTAAAAGAATATCCCATCTAATGACGATGTTCCTCTCCGGTTACGACGAGGGGAAAGGTCGAAAAGGGAGGTAGAAATGGGTATCTGAAACCAGAGAGGAGAGCTAATGTTCCTCTCAGTTCAAACAAAATTGGAAAGAAGTGGAAAAATGGAAACCAGGAGAGTAGCCTAAAACATGTTCTTGGTTGGGAAAAGAAATTTTCAGATTTCGGCAAAGGTTTTCAAATTTTTGCGAAAGAAATTTTGGTTTAAGAGGAGTTTTGGTGGGAGAAGAAAAGAAGAAGAGCTAAGGAAAGTGAAGAGGAGGAGAATGATTTTCAGTTTGAATGAGAAAGTCAGAAAGGGAAGGAAGGAAGGAAGAAAGATTGAGAGTAAAGGAGGTTTTGGCCAAGTGAAGATGAGGAAAGAGGGATTCAGTAAGCTGTATGGAGGTTTCAAATTACTTGATAGGAAGGAAGAGGTTTAGTAAAGTTCAGTATGGAGGTTTCTACTTATGGTGATAAGGTTCAACCAGTCTGCTTATTTTATTAGAGGAGAATAATGAAGTTAGATGCATGCCAAATGGGTGAGGGCTCGTTCATCTACCACGTCGAATAAGCGAAGGAAGAATGGTTCTTGAAGGCTTTTGCACACTCAGTTGAATGGTCGAGGAGTGCTTGTGCGGGAGTGGTTGGGAGGCCAAGTGGGATCGCGCATTGAGAGGCGTTACCGGGTGAGGCGGCACTTTAGGATTAAGGCAGGCCAAACGGTTGGTCGAATAAGAATAGGAATAGGGATTTAGGTTAGATTTAAGGATTTAAATTGATTTTTAAATACAGTAATCGACTTTAATGTGAATTTTATGCGATTAGATAATCAATATTTATATATAAATATATTTATTCATATTATTACAACAGCGATCGTTTATGATAGAACCATTTGGTTCGGTCGGCGTCAATTGAGTCAATTTTAGCTCAAAAAATGTCGTCGCGATCACTCAATTTTTGCATGACTGCGAATTGAGTCGCAAACAATTTCGATAGATTTCGATATTTGGCTAATGACAATTAATTTCACAGTGTCATTTGATTTCGCGTGGCACCTCGACCTCGATATGCATGCGGGCGTTGGCGACTCGATCGACTTGTCATTGATCATCGTTCAATATTTATATTTTGACCAATTTCGACGTTCTCAATGCGGTGGCGAAGTCCGTTTGTCGATCGATAGTCATTTTGGTTGATTTTGGCGGCGTCGCTGTATTTCTACTCGATTTGCTTATTCCATCATTCGACATTTCGCACTCGTCCGAATTGAGCATGAATAGTCTTATTTGGTAGTTTTCAACGTTTCGAAGCTAATGATGCGATCAATTTCATGAAAGGAGGTCGTTTGGACATCGTCGCAACTTTCCTTCCCCGATATGCGCGTCGACGCATCGATAGCTCGATCGCTCGATCGGTTGATCATTAGATTATGCAATATTTATATCTTGACCAATTTTGATGTTTAAAACGCGGTGGTGAAATCCGTTCATCGATCGGAGATCGTTTTGACCATTTTTGGTGATGTCCAGTGCATTTTGATCCCCGATTTACGTACTGTCACCTCTGAAGTCCGTCGATTTAGACTTGTGGGCTTGACTCGACTTATGACACATATGTGGAGGTCAACAAATACCCTCCAACAAATGTGATTCGCGCATGGAGCGAGTCGCATTTGTTGAAAAATGACCCTTTTGGTACACCGGATCGACATCATAAAACTAAGCTTTGATAGGATTTGTCATTAATATGATGCCTTATTTAGAACATGTTAAATGACGGACTTGACTGATTTGTCAGACTCGACTTGTCGGCTAGGTAAGAGTTCTTACTTCTTACACCATCTAATCTCTATTTCAATGGCTTTGCTAAAGATCTCTTTCCTTTATGTCTTTGTAGATCTAAGTTTCCTCCAATCCTAGCTTCTCGCTTGATTGAGTTTGTTGGAGGAATTGATTTATTTGTTTTGATGAAGGACTCCGCCAGGGAATATTTTGATTACCCGCAAAACAAAGGTTAGCTAAAAACAGGCTGAAATGAAATCAAGAATAAAATCTCATCCGAGGAAAGCGATAATAATAGCAGGTTATTGCGGTTCTCTCCATACAGTAATGGAGGTGAGGTTAGATAAGCGTAGGAGAACTACATTAAAGAGAGAAAAGACAGATAAATTTGAGCCTGCAATGAAGTTGTACAAAATTATAGCAATTACATATGAGACAGCGAAGTCATGAGGCCATGAACAAATTTCCAGATAAAGGAAAAGAGAAAAAACACAGCCTTAATCATATTATGGAAAATTACAATATAACCCATAAACAGAATAATGATAGCAAGAAGTTTGTCCCTGTAAAACATAAAGAAAAGCATAAAATAATCCATCTCCCTCCAGCAGACAGGAGAAACCTACTAAAAGCAGTGGTTTCAGTGAAAACAACAGTAGCAGTAAAACCCCAAATAAGGTTAGGGTAAGTAATCCAATAGCAGAACTTGATGAAGGACTGACCTAATTTGTCCATATTGACTTGTCAGGAAGTGTATGTATGTCATGAATCACGTGTTTCTTTGTTTTGTGAATTCATTGAAGGATTATAGATGATGACCTCCAAACTTATATAAGGGTCATTCTTGAGTTATCAATGTATATTTAACGTGAATGACCACGAAATTCCTTTAGTTTGGCCATCGGCTTTGTATGAATTATGGAATTGCTTCCTCGATCCTGTGTTTTGCTTTGAAGGACTTGATGAGGAGAATAACTTTGATCTGTGCTTTGAGCTTGATCAGATCATTTGAGAATAAATTTGAGATATCACTCCGCGAGCAATATATAGATTGATTTGAGGCAACTCGAATTGAGAGTTTCATCAGATTGTCTTGAAACTTCGATCAAGTAGAAAGATCTCTTAGATCACGTTGCTTATGTCGGTAAATTTGGATCCCAGTTTGAGATTGAAAAGCTATATCATTGAGCCGGCGGCGGCTTTTTGCGGTCTTTTTGACTTGTTGAGTGAGGAGGCGTCGACTTCATTACATTTGTTTGACCTTTAAAATCTACTCGAGTCTTCGATTTAAGCTATGAGGGGTTGGTGATTTAGTCATCGGACTAACGAATAGGTTTTCATTGCCTTTTCTTTTGCTTGTTGAGTGAGAAGGCGTCGGTCGGCCATTTATAGGCTTGTTGAGTTCGACCTTTAGAATTTATCAGTGTCCTAGACTTCAGAATGTAGAGGTTGATGTTTTTCCAACTTAGTTGATCGAAGTCTCTAAGATTGGAAGTTCTTTTGACTTGATCTCCGACATTTGACAAATCTGGGAGATAATTTTTCTTTTTTTGACATTTAGGGTTGTCTTTTCATGCGTAGAAATGAATTCTTTTTGTTTCTATAAGAACCAGCAACTTAACAGTAATAATTAGGGATGTATTCAGAGATTTCGGCATAAAGCTCGATGTCAACCTGAATCATTATATATTCGAGGATCTCGTCTTATAGCACGACGTCAACTCAGATAAATTTAACATAAACTAAAAATGCCCTCGTCTTGCGAGGGAAATCCTAAAGCACTTTTAGAAGAACTTTTAAGATAAAAATATGTAAATACATCAATATTTGAATTGATATGCTCTTAAGAGGGTTTTAACATGCAACATTGATTTCATCATGTAAAATCTAAAATGCGTGTGGCGGGAAATTTTCCTGAAAAGTTTTTTCATCCGGGTATGTTTATTTAAGCATCTGCATGAAGACGCTGTCGACTAAATAGATATACTAAAAAAATCTTTGAGATTTCTATTGTACTTCGGGAATGTATTCATCATGTATAATACTTTTTCAAGTATCGATCATGTGGGGAGAAAAAAAAGGCAAGACACTATAATACTTTGATCTTACGCAGATCATGATATCTTATTCGGTGATCGAGTCGTCATTAAGGAAATAGTGTCTTATCTTGAAAGGCGATTCACTACCTTTAATGGACTTAATTACCTCGATAAGGATTCTTAAGGATGATGAGTGCATATGCAGAAATTCTTTCTCTTTATGACAAAGTAAGGTTTATTTTAAAGCGAATTCATTAAGTTCCCTGAGGCAAGCTAGTTAATTACATCTAGGGATGGGATCCTTAAGAAAAACTCTGATTAAGGTAAATGATCTCGTTGTCTTTGAAGATTTCAATAGGAAAGGACTATCGATCGATTGGTTTATTTTTGAGATCAAATGGGATTGATCAAAAGGGAGTTATTATCAAGCTAAAATGATAAATAAGTAGGAGATGCCCGATGCTAGGAAACTTAGCATCTCAACTATCATATAGTTGGCTTTATATTTTTGAAATTGATTTAGTTTGTTTGAGTTGTATTTTCATTAGAAGTTTAGGACTTAAGATTCTTACAGATTAAAGAAATTGCAAGATATGAGGAATTAAGTTTATGGCACAAGGGAGAACACATAACTAAATCTAAGGAGCTTTGATGAGGGGAGCACAACCTAAATCTAAGCGAAAAATGCATAATTGATTGCCTCTGAGAGGAAAAACCAACTTGGACTTTGGCCACTCGGGATGGCCGCCAACTAACTCTTCCTATGATTTTAAATGCATTTAGGCAAGTCTTTATAGTTATACTATTATTAATTTAGAAAGAGACTAAGTCTTTAAACTCACTCCCTAAAGAGACTAGATCATGTAGGGATATGCTTCAAATGACCTAAATCTAATGCAATTCAAAATTCATTTTATTTTTATTTTTGGACAATTATTTTGACTAAGGTTAATAGGATTCATATGAAATGCATGAGAAATAAAGTTATTGGCCAAAATCAGGAGAAGGGAGGAGTGAGTTTATGGTCTCAAGGTCAGCCAAGTTCTACAGCAGGTGGAAGCTCCAATCAAGTGTGAAATAAGATGCATTTATGCATAATATTGCAAAATATTCATCCAGGTTAAGGGGTTGTTAATTCTTTTATCTTGATTTTAAACAAACTTTAGGTGAGGTTATGAGTTATTTAATTTTAATTTTGTGTTAGGTTGGGTAAAGATTTACTTTTCCAAGAGCTAATCCATCCATACATAAAGCAAGGAAGAACTAGAAAATCATGTCTTAATGCAAAGTTAAATAAATCATCAACCAATTTATAAAGTTAATTAAAAGAACAAATGGTCATTGTGGTGCAAGAAAAAACTCAAAATATCAAATTGTAGCTCCTATATACTTCGGATTATAAAATGAATTATATTACAATTAAGCAAGGAATTCATTGTTATGGGGGTCTTGAAGCTTTATTCGTTTTTCCTCTTTTCTTCTTTCTTGCTTCTTTCTTCTTTTCTTCTTTCTTTCTTCTTTTTTTCTTTCTTCTTTGATTCTTTCCTTTGGATGGTTGGATGATAGATACTTCAAGGCTTCACATGATGCATAAGATATGATCTTATGATCAATATTCATCCCCATAACAATTATTCCAAAATCCTAATTATATAAATTTTACATGAAAAGAAAAGTGAAAAACTATACACAAAACAAAGGTTAAAAAAATACCACAAATCCATATATTGGACTTATCACCCACATGGGTGACTAAGTCCTTATTGATTATGCTTAGGGATGAAGCACAAGCAAAGTATTTATATTTTTATTTATGATAAGCGTAGCATAATCAGTATAAAGAATAATTAGACTAAGAACGTTTTTACCATTCTCTACATACTTGTCTAAAATATATATCACAAAATAAAACAAACAACAAATCATGCACTGACCGAATCTAAGGCTAGAGGTGGTGACTTAGCTAATGTGTGTGACTTTGAAGGCTTGTATGGTATGCTTAGCTATGACTTTAGGTTCAAATTTTTCTAAGTTTGAAGAACTTATTCAACTTAGGGGAGGGTTTCATTTAAGTTTTTTAATTATTTTGGATTAATTTTATTTCATGTTTTGACTTGGTTTAAGTGGATTCTACAATTAATTATTAAGTTATAAAGAGAGGGAAAGAGGAGAAAACTTCTCTTTCCTTCCCTAATTTTAAGTAATTTTTAAAGTAGATTCATATTTTAGTTTCATTTAGGTGAATATTTTGATTACATATTTTAATTAATCTTAAGTTTAGATAAACTCTAAATAAAAATATTCAAAAAGAAAGACATTTTAAGATTAAATAAAAATAAATCAAAATTCACATGACATATATTGTTTCTTTCCAACATATATATAACGCATATGGATAGGCCTTAAGCGTATATACATAAGAGTATTTAATACACTTTATGATGCATGCTAAGTAATAAATTTAAGAAAATTTAGAAGTTGAATGTACATGATTTTTTTTAAGTAGAAAGGGTTTCCATTATCTAAATTTTCACATACATGTGAAAGAAATAAGAAAGGCGTAAGTGTCTGTCATTGTTAACGAGGTGTACTGACTTTTGGCCTCACAATCTCAAAGTTGTCCATACTAATACACCACTTTCCTTAAATACAAACATGTATATAAAAGAAATGAAATAGAAAAGGAAATTATAAAAGTTGTTTAATGGATTCATTTTTGTTTATGTAATTTATGCATGCAGGTATAGACAACTCTTCTTTGGTGATAGCATAGGGATGAATAAGGTATAGAATTAAGTAAGTGTTGGGTTCTTTTTAAATGAATCCTACATCTTATCAATTTATTCAAAATTATGCTAACATAAGAAAGAAATGAAACTTATGCTAAGCATGACTTTATAATCTATCATATGCAAGCTTATAATTAAAGTATAAGTAGAACACTTTCAGATTTGGTATTTGATTTATGTATTTTAAAAATAATTTGGATTTAGTAGTGATAATAACCATTCATATTTCTACTTTAACCAACACATATAAATTTGACATAAAGTAAACAATTTCATTTTACAATTTGAATTTCAAAACTATGAATGCATGATCTCACATGACATATAACTTGACATGTTGGGGAAATGTCCAAAGTAATGAAAGCATGTAAACAAATTCACTTCACTTAAATCCTAAAGATATTCATAAGGAATAAGAAAATTTAGAATAAATAAAAGTGAATTTCAAAGTAATTTTTGTTTAGTTTGAAGTTTGATTTAATTTTAAAAAGCTGAAATGAGTTTGTTGTTCCTAACCCATTCTCATATATGTTTTGTATTTTTATTTAATTTTAAGATAATTAAATATATATTTTTATGTGCTGATTAGGTTAAGGTATGAATTAAGCAACTTAATTAACCCTTACCTACATCACAAGAATAATTAACTAAATAATTATGAGTCAATGAGATGACATAAAACCCAAAAAGAATTTAAATTTTGCACCTAATAATAAGACTGTCTAATTTGGCTCATAATTAAAGATAATTAAGCTAAACAATTTAGCTTAAGTAATTTCAAAACACCCTTTCATACTTATGAATGGGGTTTTGATTTCCTTAATTGAACTTAGGCTATTAAACACTTAAGCATCTACCCAAGGTAGATTAATTAAGTTTTTAAATTTTTAAGAATTTTAAAAAATTGATTAAGAGCATAATTAATGAATCAATCCTTAATTAACAGGAGATTAAGGAGAAAAAAGGAGGTTTAAAGAATAGCTCAGGGGAAATGCCCCAAAATTATTCCATAAACCTCTTACTTATTGAATCTGACATTAATCAACCTTAATCATAAGGTAAAATCACTAATGATACCCTAATTAT
Source organism: Cymbidium sinense (assembly GCA_021442155.1). NCBI lineage: Eukaryota > Viridiplantae > Streptophyta > Magnoliopsida > Asparagales > Orchidaceae > Cymbidium > Cymbidium sinense. Next base: position 87,555,185 of record CM038214.1, on the reverse strand, counting down.
ACTTAATTACATGAGAAGGGTAATTAAGGAAACCATATGCAATTACTCTAATCATGTTTTCAATAAATCCAAGAAAATTATAAGAGGCAGAAGTCATCCCCTAAAACTTACCCAACAAATTTGGGATTAATCGAGGAGACTAATCAAATAATTACTTTCTAATAAAACCCAAATTCACAAAAAATCATAATTCAAAATTTTTCAAAATTATTTTTTAAATGTTCTAGGTTTAATTATATATCCATAGGATTTTATTTATTTATTTTAATTTTCTAGCAAGAGTTATGAATTTTTGAAGTTCTCTAAGTTAATTAGGAATTAATTAATGCATTTTATTAATCCCTAACTAATCTCTGGCTCACGGCATGGCGTGGTACGCTTTATTGCGTGAGGGGTTAGTTGTCACCTCACGGATGGCGGCGCGCGTGCTTTAATCTTACGTATCAGATCGATGGATGATCCCAGCATTATCAATAAATGATAAATGGATATCTAAAGCGTCTTTGAATAATCTCGCCGTCCAACTAAAACGCCAATGGGGCGAGATGATCCAAGTTCTTCCCCTTTGATCAGAGGTCCATGATCAAGGGGAAGATCCAAGCTAGATAGCATGGAATCAAACCAAATTCAACCCACACCATCTAAAGACGAAGCGGCAAATCGTCAAAATCGATGAGGTGAAAATTTCTTTCACAAAGCTCCACACCACATTGAGTTTAGTAATGGAAAATCCCTGGGAGGTGATCCACCGATTCCCTTGGAGAAGCTTCGTCTGGTTGAGACAAAGCCTTGCTGAGCGTATGAGCACTTGAGATGAAGTAGATCAATGTATGGACCAACTCCTTCTTGGTTGAGCTTCGACTTTGATTGAATTGGATCCCTCCTCGATAGAAGCTTAGGTCGACTTAGCTCTAGATGAAGTGTGCAGAGCAATTGGAAGAAAATCAAGTGTGGAAGAAGTTGGCAATTACTCTCTCCCTGTTTTCATTGTTCAAAAGCCGAGAAAAGGAAAATGGGAAGAGCTCTAACAGGCTTAGGATTAATCTCCAATGGCTCCTCTGGCTTCCTATCCTTCAATCGACCTTGAGTGAATGAAAACAGAAGTGAATTAGGGGGAGTATATCTCCCCCTTGAAGGATCGGATGGCCGGTAATGGACATGCCATTTTGATCCAATTGATCATAGGCTGAGGGTTGTTTGATCAGTTAGGGATGTGTGCATGGTCGATTTGAACCAAGGAGTGGATTAGCAACCTCCCGTGTGCTTGAATTTGAGCTAGGGGGTCGGGTTTGGTCTAGGGACCAAATGGGCTGACCCAAACCCATTGGATTGGGCGCACCACTCATCACTAAGTCCCCTTAAGCTTTTAGGAAAGCCTCAAGTGAATGTGAAGAGGGTATGACCAAATTACCCATGGGTTAGGCCAAAATTTGCTCTATGGCCTAGGGATAGGATGGTCATTTTGTTGTTTTCCACTTTGGACATGTTGAGTATGTGAAAAAACTAGGTTTGACCAAGTTTCAAGAGATTTGGAATCTATTTGATAGGGTTTGGCTCATGTTGACCCATTTAGGTTAAAATGGGTCAACTTGGGTTAAGTTGACTAATAGGTCAAATTGGGTCAAACTAAGGGTTATGTCAAGTTCATATGACCATTTAAAATATTTTGGTGGCTTTAGTTTAGTTCAATTTGGTATGGTTTTGAATTTGGCTCATATGACTTCATTTAGGTCAAATGGGTTAAGTTGACTTTTTTAACCCATTTGACCTATTTGAGGTAGGTCAATGGTAGGTTTAGGTTAGGTTAGTCATATGGAGTGGATTGATATCTTTGTTTTCAAACAATTTGGGTTAAGTTCAATTTTGGCTCAACATGCTCCTTAAGATAATGTTGGGTCTAAAGTCAATTAGGCTAGGTTGGGTCTAGTTGGCTAATTGAGGTTTTGGTCAAGTTCCACAAGTGATTTGGAATGGACTTGACCCATTGGCTCCAATCAATTTGGCTTAGATCAAGTTTTGACGATTTGGCCTTTTAGGTCAAAATTTGATCAATTGGAGCTGGTTAGCTCAATTGTTGGCTTGATCAAGTTCAAACATATAGGTCGAGTGAACTTAGATCAATGGTTTGCAATCAATTTGTATGGTGGAATTTGGCTATATAAGGTTTCATTTTAGGTTAAGTGTTGACTTTGGTCACTTGGTTTGCGATTTGATTGATTGATCATCATGATGATTGTTGATTATGATGAGAGAGGATATGAGTTTGGTTCAATCCAATTTGGTTAGGATCAAAATTTGGCTCATAAGGACTTTAGCTCACTTTGAATCAAGTGAGCCTAGGTGGGTCAAATGGCTTGGTCAAAGCTTGATTTGAACTTGGTTTATCTTGTATATGGACTTATGATTGAAATATAAATCTATTTACAAATAGTTTGAAGTCAAATTGATTTTGATCAATTTGAAAATTTCATATTCAAAGGAAGAATATGAAGGGTTTTTGAGTTTGATTATTGATTTGAGTTTTGATTGATTGAAGTTTAGATTTATATATGAGCTCATGATTGTAGAGTTGATTGAATCATGAGAGAAAATCAAGAGTTTGGCTTGATTTGAAGTTGATTTGGTTAAAGTTCAACATTTTAACTTGAAAAACTTAGATTGGATTTTGGGTTGATTTGAGTTTGATGTTTGAAATAAGTTTTGATTGTTTGAATTTATATTTCATTTATATATGCGAATATAAATGAAAATATAAATGGATCATGAGAAAATTTCAAGGATTTGAAGTGATTTAATCATGATTTAAGTTAAATTCATTAAAAGGACTAGGTTGAGTGTTCACCTAATCACTAGATGTGTCTGAAGACAAAGGAACTCTTAAAGCCTAAGAGAAGTTTTATGTCTAAGATAGAGGGGTTGAGAGCTCATTCTAAAAATGAGATCAATAGACCATTAATTAGCAGCATTGGTCTCTCACCCTTTAAGTTAAATGAGTTGGTATGCCCCTCCTTGGTATGCTTTCTTAATGACAAAAAGCCCTCCCAATTAGGCTAATTTCTATCAATTTTGATTAGAATAATCGGTCTTCTCGACGTGACCAATTTTCCTTTTGGAATGTTGAGGCCGCGTATGGTCAAAAGCCCGACATCTACGCCGATAAACTTCTAAATTTTGATGAGCTTGTAATCTAACTTCACATGTTGAGTTCCTTTATTCTCGACGGCGTTTTGATCTTCAGTTAGATTATATTGGATGGCTACTCGAAGTGAAGACAATTCAACTTTAAGCGGAAGAACTGCTTCAATTCCAAATACCAATGAATAAGGAGTGGCTTTAATCGGCGTCTTGTAGGTGGTTTGATACGCCCATAATGCCTCTATTAGCTTGATATGTCATTTTCTCTTATTTTTAGTAAGAATTTTCTTTAGCAGCTTGATTAATGTCTTGTTGAAGGCAACGCCAAATCATTTGCTCTTGGATTGTATATTGAAGAGTATCGCCAATCAATTTTGTGTTGATCGACGAATCTGTAAATCTTTTTAAAAAGTGTCATTATCAAAATTATTGATGCGGCTCCAAATATACATTATGTGTGAAGAAGTTGATCTCGATGATAGTAATTTCTTTAAATGGGGATAACCCTTACTTAGAGAAATAGTCGTCGCTTAGGATGAAGCGGTGTCCAGATGATGATGGTGATCAATTGTCCATCGTACCCAAACATTGAATGCAAGATGTTATTGTTTGTGTAGTGGATTTGGAAGTTGGTGGATTATATTTTCATGTACTTGACATTTATGACACTTCTTAGCATGATTGATATAGTCTCTCACCATAGATGGCTAATAACTGTCCATCCTTTTGCTCTTTACTATCATATTAGGACCTGACTGGTGTGCATCACAAAGTTCTTCATGAACTTCAACCATCACTTTACTAGCTTTTCTCTACTTTTAAGCATCGTAACCATATATATTTAAAGGATTTATGATATAAAGTGTTGTTGACGAAAGCATAGCGTAACATTTTCTTCTCGATTTGAGCTGTCAGTAATTTATTATTTGATAATTTGTCTTCTTTAAAGTAGTCGATAAAGGTTGCCTCCAATCATGTGGCTCTTCTACAATAAAAATTTCACATTGCTTTTTTGAGGCAATATCATTCTTAGCCTTTTTTGGTATAACTCCTTGTTGATTTTGGGGAGTATGAGGAGCAACCTGAGTCCCATCCTGCTGGGTCAAATTTGATAACCCCTCTACCTGCGGGGATTGATACTTTACTGGCTCTAGGACTCATCGAGTAAATATCTCAATCATGACATAATCATCATTCATACTTGTCATCTTCTTAGTTAATTTTGCTAGGTAATCAACTTTATTATTCTCGGATCGAAAGGCTCGAGTTAGTGTGATTTTTGGTATTTGCTTCATAAGTTCAAGAGCTCGCTTATGATAGAATGCTAACTCAAGCTTGTTGATTTTATAGATGTTAATACTTGATTTATAATAAGCTGGGAATCACCAAAAATATGTAAGTTTTGAATGCCTATGAAAATAGTTTCTTCAAGACCTGCCACTAATGCTTCATATTCAGCCTCATTATTAGTTCTTAGCTTGGTCAATCCATATGATCTTCTCATTATGTTTCCTTCCGGTGTTATGAAAATGATGTCGATTTCTGCTGTTGTCATTGGGAAATTTTTAGAGGTTTAACTTATTTGATCGATGAGGCTCCATCAAAGTACATTTCTCAAATTTGTGATTTATCTCTTTCATGAATGACATAATTTGCTCATCGGGCAAATCGTCATTAAGAGAATAGTCTGCAGGGATGGGATGTGCAGCAAGAAAATCTGCTAAGACTTGTCCTTTTACTGCTTTCTGCGGAAAGTTGTAATATCAAATTGTATAAGCAATACTGTTCATCTTGTCAAGCGATTTGTCCTGGTCTTGTCATCAAGTATTTTAACGGATCAATTCTTGAGATGAGAGTAATCTTTTGAGATAACATATAATGATGAAATTTTTGGACTGCAAAAATTAATGGCAAATAGTGTTTCTCTATCGGAGAGTATCTCATTTATGTTCCTATTAATCTTCGATTGATATAATAATGAACATTTTTTTTGTTTTCTTCATTGTGTTGTGCTAATAATTCTCCAAGGGACTCTTCTAATGCAGCTGTGTATAGAATGAGGGGCTTCCCAAGTAAGCGCAGATTGGTGGATACCATAGTTTTTAATGTTATTGAAGGCTTCTTGGCACTTGTCACACTTGAATTGAGATCATCTTCATCTTTGCAAATGGTTGGAGGTTTGGTATAAATCGACGGATGAATGTGAGTTGTCTTTGTAAAGAACGAAGCTGACGCAAACTATTCGGTGGAGACATCTCCACAATTGCCTTGATTTTAGCGGGATCGATTTTAATACCTCTATGATGTACAATATACCCAATGAATTTTTTGAAGTATACCCCAAATGCATATTTTAAAGGATTTATCTTGAGATCATATTTCAGATTCTTTCCAATATAATTCTCAAGTCTTCAAAGTGATTTTTGCGATTTAAGCTCTTCACCATCGTCACATAATATTCCACCACAGTCAACTCATCGAAAATACATGTCATGGCTCTTTGGTATGTAGCTCAATATTTTTCAAGCCAAAAGGTATAACTGTGTAGCAATAGATGTCAATAGGTGTTCTAAACGATCTATGTCTTTCATCTTCAGGTGTCATCTTGATTTTATTATATCCCGACGATCCATCTAACATGTCGTAGTTGGAAGTGTTGTCCAGTAGTTATATTGGAAAGTCATCTTTTGGGCCTTATTTAAGTCCCTAAGTCAATGCAGACGGATTTGATCGTTCTTCTTCTGGGATAATGTTGGTTATCTGCATACTTCTCCTCGGGATGAAGTCTGCTTTCAATTAGCTTCTTAGTTTTGCAATTCATTCTTCAATCTCCTCTTTCTCAGAGAGCTTTAATGTAGCATCGTTTAATAGTTTATGAACTGCTACATTAGTAGATAAACCTGATATTTCAGAATATGTCCAGGCAAAGCAATCTCTGAATTTATAAAGTAGCATTTTTAACTCTTCAACTTTCTCATCAAGCAGAAGGGCACTGACGAAAGTTGGACGGGGATCGTCTTCAACTCCTAGGTTGATTTCTTTAAGTTCATCCATAGCAGCTATTTGTTCGCCATCTTCGAGTTCTTCAGGTGCAGGCTTGGCTTCTACTTCTTCATCGTTTGTGAGAAGAATTTCATGGAGATTATCTTCTTCGTCACTCATAGTATCGATCTCAGCTTCTATTATATTATAACAAGTTTTATTTTAATGAGATTTTTGGATTAACCTCAAACCTTTAGTGATAAACTTATCACTTCTTCGAATGACTTCTTTGGCTCATCTTCTTTGGCTCCACATCTTATTAAAGATTTGATCTTCTAGTAGTTCTTTGCTTCTACTTCTTCATCGTAAGAATTTCATGGAGATTATCTTCTTCGCATAGATCGATCTCGCATTATATTATAACAAGCTTTATTTTAATGAGATTTTTGGATTAACCTCAAACCTTTAGTGATAAACTTATCACTTCTTCGCAATGCTTAAGGACTTCTTTGGCTCCACATCTTATTAAAGATTTGATTTCTATGTTTAGTAGTTCAAATATGAATTCCAAGCATATGCATTATTCTTCGCAATTTCTGTGAATATTATATTGGTATTCTTGTAGGCACTATCTCGTTAGAATTTTCTTGTTGAGCGGTGTCATTACGAGGTTGAGACTTTTCTTATAAAATAAAGTTCCTTTGCCACTCTCTGGAACATAATGTTATCAACTCTTCAATGTTATGAACCTGTAATTTCTTTGAAGTATTGAGGATGGGTATAATTTTGAAGGAGTCGCGATTCAAGTGAGGTCCTTCTTGCAGCTTGAACTCTATTTTCATAAGTAGATTCAAACTCATAGTCTGAATCAGAATCACTTATTTTATAATTTGTCTTTCTTGAAAGTTTAAAAGTTCTCTTGGGTTTAACAGGAATATCTTTTTCTTCTTGTGTGTCACTTCCCAAATGAGGAATTGATTTTCTTGACTTAGATGCAAAGTCAAGTGCTTTAGGGAGAGTCAATGTTGCCTTCTTTCTTTCTCTTTGTTTCTGCTCTTTTACTTTGTGAAATTACTTTTTAGTTCCTGAAGTGAATGCTACCACTTCAAGAGGCTCTATTAGCTTAAGCTCTTTAAGGATGAAGTACTTTGCATCTTCATAAATCTTTGTTTCATTGACGGAAAATGGTTGTAGGTTACCGGGAATTCTGAATTCTTATTAATCTTTCAAATACTTCATACATTGATGCATAGTTGATGGGATCATGTCATACTCAAACAGACACCGCCAACCGAAGAGAGCTCTAAATGATATATCAGCATCGATTATATGAAACTTGACTTCTGTATATAAATCCCTGAACTTGAGCGGGAGAATAAAAGAACCCAGGATTTTCTGCCATTTTTCATTGAAATCATGAACCATCAACTTATCTCTCCCAAGATGTTGGATATGAAGCGATAATTCTCTTAATACCTTTAGACTCATAAGATTAATAGAAGAACCCGAATCAATTAATATTCGGCTGATCAAAATGTCATCACTCTTTGCAGTAATATATAGATGACGGGTGTGATCTGTTGTTCCAACATAAGATCTTCTTCAGAAAATGTGATTACTGGGAGATCTTGAGTTTGCAATGCTTCATCATGCATTTTTTGACAAAGTACCCTTCATAACTTTCCAGATCTTTGAGAGCTTGTATCAAAGTTTCTCGAAGGTTTTTTGACATTAAGAAAGCCTCATATACTTAGTTGTGCAGGGATTTTTCTCAAATATGATAGAATATTATAATCTATCTTTTCGCTTGATTTAGGCTTTGGTTTAAGATTTTTGGGAATGATATCTTCATTGACTTTGCTTTATTTGCCTTTGTCTTTATTTGCATTTCTCTTCTTTGATGAAGGTAGTAAGACTTTACCACTTTTCAACTGAACTTGAATAACTTTGTTTGCTCAAATTCTTCTGAAGACATAGTTTATTCAAATTCTCTTCTTATTCTGGAGGTTTGGCCAAAAGAATTATACTCATATTTCAACTTCATACGCATCATGCGTGATGATATCGATGAGTCTAACTCTTCTCCGTCGGGAAAACATAGATCTTCATCTGAACTGTTATCGTCTTGTTGAGTCATTAAACAAAATTCAGATGTTAACTCCTCAGGCTCTTCTTCCTTTCCTGAGAAGAATTTTGATGGGTTGGTCAGTGCAACGATTACCTTTGTCATTTGAATGCGATGTTGAAGCACATCTGATATCACATAAATGATTCGGCATGTCTCTACGATTCACCATTATCTTCTTCATCCGATTCATCAATGTGAAGTTTAAGCATAAAGTCTGTAAGCCTAAATGGTTGCCTTACTGGCTGGTGATACTCCTCTAGATTGTTAATAATCTTTTAAGTTGTAGTTCTCTTCTTGATCTTCTTTTTCTTAGCTAGCTTCTTTGATTTATGAGGTATGCGTTTAGTAGACTGCTCCTAATGCTATGATGAAGTAGCCTTATCAAAATGTCACTGAGAAGCCCAAATAATTGGTTTAGATATCTCTATTAAGTCCAATATAGGTTCAAGTGATGATTTTCACTTAATACTAAGGATGTCTTTCAGCTGTTTCAACATTTTTCACAGTCTTCTTAGATATTATTATTTCTCATTCTTCAGGCTGAACTGATTTCTCCTTCTTTTTGTCTTGGATGGATGATCTAAGAGGGCGTAATCCTCACTTTCCAAAAATTCACGATCTCTCAAATATGAATTGAAGAAAGTGTGATTTTAAGTGTCAGTGTAATTTTCAGAAGACAGATGAAATAGTAAATAAGACCCAATTTGATTCATTTGGTGAAAACTTTAGATTTGGTTTGGGTTTCATAGGCAAGTCCCATAGTTATTACCTCTCAATAAGTGTGAGAGAACTTTCGATTAAGGCTAGTCATTAGATCAAATGCGTAGTGAATAGTAGCAACATATGGAGTTTAAAATTTAAGATTATAAAATTCATCATTTCAGCTTAAACTAGATAGTTGGGGGAATGATGATGTATTGATCCTAGATCTCTGGTTAGTCATCCCTCTGGTCCTGGTCTGCCTTAGTTAGAGGTGGTGACAACGATTGAAGGATCCTTATCAAGAACATATGGGTTACGTCGTCAAGAAATCCTTGTAGGCGGGTTGTATTTGTCTCAGGAGCGGTCTTAAGTCTACCTTACTAATAGAGGTTATTTGTTGATCAGTATACTGCATGATTCACAACTCAAAGGCGAGAGCTATTGGGAACATCTACGAACGCGTTGGTGATCGTAATATAATGGAGTCGGCCAAACCGTCGGATGACTCCGGTAATCGCTTCATTTTATTGACTCTTTCAGCAATCGGAGGACCGTCAAATCCTTCGTGAGAGATTGATTGAAAGTGAACATAAACAGATTTGATATTAACTCATTTATTTAGAGTTTTCTTAATTTATGCGTATGTGACTAATTGAGTTTGTTTTAAGCTTTTTTAGTGATAGAGTTTCATTTAAACAGTTTTTAGATTAACACTCAATTTGAGTTAATTTGATTTAAAATTTTGATTAATTTGAATATGTTTAAGAATTTTAGATCCTATCAACTTTGTTTAGCTGTTAATAGAGAATTAGATATATTGTCAGAATCAGTTTTTCAGATATTTCACTAATTTGAAATTTTTATAATAGATATTTAGGTTTTGTTAACGGATCCGTCTTAAAAACCAAGGAAGCGCAGATCTTGAATTTAATTTAAAAGCATACTGAGTATTTATAGCTTAGATAATTTCACCTAATTAGTGATTTCGTTGATTTTGAAAGTCATAATTTAGAAATGAAATTCCTTAATTTTTTTATATTGAAGGAAAGACCAATGATTTTTGTAGATTTTGATTTAGTATCGTATTATTCTGCATTTTCTGAAGAGTTCTTGATCCAGGTGGCTGTTTGAAAGTTTAGTTTTGAATAAAAATATATTCATTTTAGATATGTGTAATGGATTTATTTTTCTTAGCATTTATGTATTTTGAAATATTTGACCTAAAGGTGGCCATTATATAAGATATGTGCGGACATACTTACGCAGTTGTATTCATACAAGTTTATATGTATGAAGTTCACTTCAAACTCTCTAATTTTATCATTTAAGGACTTTTCACATTTTACAACAAAGGTTGTTAGACTTGATTTAGATTCATTTTTAACTTCATATTAAGTTCCTATTTATTTGAAAATTAAACTTCAAATTTATTGCAAGTTTGTTATGAGTTTAGTATTTATCTCCCTAAGTTTCACTTGCAGTTAACATTTGTTTTCATATTTATCATATATCTTTTTGTTAAACTCAAATTTAGATGATTTCTATTTGAATTTGTTTAACCAATTTCGATCAAAATTTGGTCCTCCATTAAATCGTGCGAGAGTATTTTGACTTTCTGTACAATGGCGTGGAGTGGTGTCTTCACATCATCATCCATCACATGTCTAATGGCGTTAGCAGTCTTGAAACTTGCAGAAAGAAATACAATGTATGTGTATTTATTTCATTTCATTTTTAAGTCTTATTCAAAATTTCTGAGATTTTGAATAGGGGAGCACATTGACGGATGTTACTTCTTACGTAGCATAAGCGGTGTGTCTGACATCGCGGCCGGTTTTTCGTCGTCAGCTCTCGAGCACGACGCTTCAAACCAGAAACACAAGCATGTATATATCCACATTCACACATTGATCCCACATGTTTTGACTTGTTTCGCGTTCATAATCGGAAAGAAGGTTGGGTATGCCAAAATCAAGAGAATAACCCGCTCATGGGTGTTCTTCTTCTAAGAAAGATAAAGGGACGAAAATGGGAGACGTCGAAAACTAGGAGAAGATTCCGCCTCTTGACAGTGTTCTTCTCCAATTGTGGCAAAATGAAATAGGAAGGGTAATGCGAAGAGCGAAACCGAAAAGAAGAACCCCATAACGGTGTTCTTCTCTTCGGCAACAAGGAAATTCGGTTGGAAAAATAAAGAAATTTCGGATTGAGAAATGCAGGGAAAAATAGAATTTCGGATTAGCTTTGGAAAAAGGGAAGATATTTTCGGTGTATCGTGTTACATCGGTGGTTGTGTCGCCATCGCATTCGTCGTCGTTGTTCTTCCAGCAGCCGATGTCGACGAGGTAGAACTGGCACTTGGGGCCTACTCCTTGTTTGATGTTGAGAATGAGCCTTACTTTGAAGTTTGGTGATTCTGGGAGAGTTTTCATCATGCCTCTAGTTTGATAATGGTACCAGCCAAAAAGGCCTCTGGTTGCGTCTGCCCTCAAGTACAGCATAAGCCATGGATACTTGTTCGAAGTTCTGATCTTGTGATTAAAAACCCAGCTTCCCCTTCCTCTCTTCTTCCTCCAAACCACCTCGAAGTACGAAAACCGTAAATTCCATCTCCAACTTTCACATCAAAATCATAACTTCCATTAAATCCTTCAACCATTTCTCCACTCTTTGAAACAACAGTCAGCTGATGAAAAATTGATGGCTGGTTCATACATCCATTCCCAAAGCAAGGAAATCTCCTCCCAGATTGAAGAAATGACCCATTCTGCGGACAAATTCTAGATTGGGTATCAAAGTTGCCATTTTTAAGCATCACCATCCATAACTGCCATGGATTTGGGTTCTCAGAAACCTGTCAGAGAGAACCGAGATACAGTTCCTTCTCCACTGCATAGAGGTCTGGGTTCTCTACAACTATAGAACTTAGGACTGGGAATGGCTGCCCAACACCAAGCTTATTGTCTCTCTCATCCACTCTGTCAATTAATGAATTTCCAGAGAAATCAAATCAATCTGCTAGTCTTGGGCTGCCCATTCTTGGAGCTTCGGTGCCAACTTCATTACAAAAGTTCCAGGCTTCACATGCTACTCTAAGTTTGTCTCTCTTCATTCCAGGATTTCCTATAATGGAAGCTGATTTTAAACCATAGGAATGTGCCGGTGCCGATCCTTGAATAGTATAGCTTCTCTTTCGGTTGAGGGAAGTAGAAGGTCAGAAGAGATTACCTGCGATGGATGATGTTATTTGGCCTGTAGAAACGGCGAGAGGCGGTTGTGGGAATAGAGAAGAGAGAAAACGTGGTTTTCTAGAGAAAGGAGCAAAAAGTGCACTGCCTTGCGGTTTTTTTTCTTCTTTTTTTTGTCTTTCCCTTGCGGTTGAGAAGAAGAAAGGGAGAAAGAGCGGTTGCTCTTGTGCGTGTCGGGGATCAAGTCGTTCGTACTGCAAGAATTAGTGTCGGTCGGTTGGCTGATAGGGCTGATTAATATATATATATATATATATATATATATATATATATATATATATATTAACCCTTTTTTAAGTGTTTAACCCATCTTAATACGAATTTGACACTAAAATCATCATATAATTAATATATATATTGATGTAAGGTTATTCTGATGTTTCGGACGCAACGGAGCTGCCCGTTTCGCAATCGGAAGTCATTTGGTCCACGTCGACGTCAAATTGGGTCCATTTCAGCTCAAAATGCGCGTTATCATTTCCGATTGCTCGACATACGCTCAAACTCATCCAAATTGAGTGCGAACAATCTTATTTGGTAGATTTTGGCATTTCGAAGTTAACGACGCAATCAATTTCGCAAAATGAGGTCATTTGTCTTACGTCGATGCTTCACGATCGATATGCGTTGGCGTTGGCATCGACGCTGTTGATCACGTTATCTGATATTTATATTCGGCCGGTTTGATGTTACGACGTGATGGCAAAGTTCGTTCGTCGATCGGAGGTCATTTGAGTTGATTTTGGCAACATCCAATGTATCTTAGTCTCGATTTGTGCGCTGTCACTTCTGATTATTCGACATTTGCACACACTCGTCCAAATTAAGCGTGAACAGTCTCATTTGATAGTTTTCGACATTTTGAAATTAACGGCGTAATCAATTTTGCGAACGGAGGTCTTTTGGATATCGTCGCGCACCACCTAATGCGTGTGCGTTGTCTTCGATTCGACGGTTCTTCTTTTGGGATCTGATATTTATATCTTTGACTAATTTCGACGTTCTGAAGGCGATGGCGAAGTTCGTTTGTCGATCGGAGATCATTTCGATCATTTTTGGTGACGTCCAGTGCATTTTGAGCCCCGATTTGCGCACTATTACCTCCAAATCTGTCGAATTAGACTTGTAGGCTTGACTTGACTTATGACACACATATGGTGGTTAACAGACTCTCTTTTTGGTTTAACTAGAACACTGTCGGATAATGTAAATTCACCTCGCCGATACTTCCTTTTTAACCAATCCTTGAAGACAACAATCTTCGATAGGATGGCTGATCATTCGATGATAAGGACAATAATTTGGATTACTGACTTGATCAGCTTCTTCAGGTCTTTTAATTTCTGGTAATTGTAAACCAGCTTTGACTGATGCTTGCCGAAATAATTTGGTCACATTATCTCTTCTAAAAGAATAATCTTTGTTCATCTTTTCCCTAAGAGATGGCCGCATTCGTTCTTTATCTCTTGTTGCTTGTTTTGGACGCTCTCCACCACCTGGAAAAATCTGAGATTTGTCATTGCCTCCTAATATCAATTCGCGATTAGAATGTGCGTTTCTTTCCTATCATCATTGTACATCTTGTTTTCCTTTATCCACATTATATATCACCCGCTTTTTCACCATTTGAGCTATAGAAGGCATGAATTTCATTTTTCTTGAGTAGGTTTGTTTCTCTTTGCTTTATCGTATAGATCTCACTTAGAGGCTTGACTTTTCAAATTTAGTCACCCTATCGAGCAAGTCTTGAAATGTTGTAATTGACGCCATACATAAAAATGGTGTCATTTTATCATCTATATTACCCATTAGCAATTGGATCGCATGTTCCTCTTCCATTTGTTGCTCGCACTTGCTACTCAGGTTATGCCAACGCCATTAACAAATTATTTGTGAATCAACACCGGTGTACAATTTAAATTAAAAGTGCGAAGAAGGCATCAAAGTCAGTAATCCAAATTACTTGTCAATCATCGAATGATCAGTCATCCTATCGAAGATTATTATGTCTTCAAGAATTGGCTAGAAAGGAAGTATCGGTGAGGATTTAGGTTACACTATCCGACAGTGTTCTAGTTAAACCAAAAAGAGAGTTCATCTATATCTCTGATCATATAAACAACTTCTACTTCCATAGTGTCCTCTTTATCACCTTCTTTTTGCACATGAATTTTCAATCGACATTTCTAGGGGATCTATGGTTCAATGTGCATAACAAACACTTCTTTTATTAAAGTACTGCGATCCAAGTCAACCTTCTCTTGTGAGGGTGAATCTGATCTGTGATGGGATCCCCTAGAGGATTCTCCAAGGTGTCGACATCATGTCTTTCATCAATGATATTCTTTTGGGTATCCACTTCTGATAAGTTATTTTTGAAGCGGATTTTCGAGCATATGTATCAGATATTACACATCTTCCATTCTTCAGGATTTCATTCTGAGGCTTAGCCTATTTGCTTTCCTTTTCTTTGGGTCCTTTTCGGTTCTTGGACAGTGCAGTGTCGCTCACGATGCTGCGGCATACTTATTTCGATGATTGGTTATCATAAGAGATGACCTCCTTATAGAGCTTCAATATTTTTCATCACCACAGATCTCTGAAATCTTCTTTTCATTAAGCTTTTGTCTTTGGCTACTTTGAGAACTTTGTGTATTCTGGCAGACAGTGTTTTAGGTTGTCTCCTCTATGGTGGTGGAGCTTGATGTGGTTGGTTCAGAAAGACTGTTTTACTTCATCAGTAGAGCTATTCCTTTTTACCCACTTTAGGTTGTCAAAGTTGTTGTGAGTAGTAATACTCACTTTTAGCGGCAGTATCGCTTGTTCACAAGGTCGTTCAATGGGGATCTGCTGAGCCCTTAGCTCAGCATTTCTCCTTCTTCTTTACCTTCTAATTAATTTGCTTTCTGATGAGGAAGCTTCATAATCATGCTTTTCGGGTACAAAAGATTTAATCAGCGCAGCAGCTGTACCACGAGGCATTAAAGACATAGTTTGTCCACTGACGATTTTTTTTTATCACGTGGGATTGATCTTTTGAAAAGCGATTGTGACTGGCTAGTAGGAGCTTGAGGCCTTCGGCGTTGCCTCGGATGAATGTACCACGTGGGTACCAGTTGTAGTTGACGGTGGAAACTCAAGCTATCAAATTGTATTCCAACATCTCCTATGTTGATGGCGTTATGCGGATATTCGCACCACACCACCACGAGCGGTGAAATGAGTGCTCTATAGATTCATTCTGCAAGAGTGAAAGATGGAGATTAGTAATCAATAATTATTATTTCACCCCATACTTTCAAAATGCAGAAGCACTACAGAACAAAATAATAATGTAATAAAAATATACTCTACAGAATAATTCATTCGATATAGAGCCTTATCCATTGGTAATTTGAATTTATTACACATTTAAATCACTATTTTTATTTTGAATTTTTAAATATTTTATTCCTACTGTAACACATACATGACTAGCCAAAGATGGAAAGAGAATCATGTCCCTGAGTTCTTTAAAGATGGGGCTCAGAAAAATTCGTCATCGATCTCTCGACAATTGAATTGAGAGTATGATTTGATTGTCGATGTAATTTTTGAAGGCGGATAAATAGTAGATAAGACAATCGAGATTTAGTCATTTGGTAAGGATTTTAGATGGTTCCGGGTTTCTATATGCGCGCTTATAGTTAATTATCCCTCCCAATAAGTAGGAGAACTTTCGATTAAAATTTGATCGTTAGATTAAATGCATAGCGTATAGTAGCAGCATGTGGAGTTTAAAATTTAGATTATGAAATTTATCATTTCAGCTTAAACCAAATGGTTGGGCGAATGATGATGTGCCCGATCTAGATCCCATGGTTTCTTATCTCAGTGCAGTCTCTTGTGGGAGGAGTAGTCGAGTAGAAGGATCACCTCGGACACAATGGTTCGTCGTCCAATAAATCCTTGTAGACTGGGGTGATGTTTGTCAGAGAGGACTTAAGTCTAGGCAGGAGGGTTGTTTGCCTATCAAGTATACCCATGATTCATTAAAGGCGAGTCATTGGGGAGTATAAAACTACGGGGCGTGATCGTAATATAATGGAGTCTTCTTGGCCAAACCAGGATCGACTCAGTATAAACTACGTCATCTGTGAAGCTCTGCTGATCAAAGGACACAGCCCGTCCTTAGTAAGAGATTGATTGAGTGAATATATTTAACTTGACATTGGCTTCTTTGGAGTAGAGTTTTTTAATTTGTCGCTCAAACAAAGCGGAAGGTGGATAGATTGAGTTTTGATTTAAGCTTTTAATTATTGAGTTTCATTTAAACAGCTTTTTTAGATTGACACTCATTTCGAGTTAATTTGATTTGAAAATTTTATTAATTTGAATATATTTGAGAGCTTTAGATTCTGTCAACTCTGTTTAGCTCTTAACAGAGGATCAGATATATTGTCACATGACTGAATTAGCTTCTCAGATATTTTACTAAGTTGAAATTCTTATAATTGATTTTTAGGTTTTCTTAACCTGGACTCAGTCCTAAGACTAAACCGGGAAACAACCCGCGCAGTATCCTCAAACACTTGAATTTAAGAATTCAGCACAGAGTCGGGGCCTATGCGAGTGATATTTAAGAATGCTTTAATTAACACCTTCTGTTTGCTTGTACAAAGTGTTGCGAATTCGGTGACATATTTACTTAAATTTTTAAATGGTGTCTTCTGCCCGCTTGCATTTGAGTATTGCGGGTTCGGTGGCATAGAAGTCGGTTTGATTTAGATTGTAATTTAAAACATTACTTGCACTTAGTTTACTTATTGAATTTTTCAATTCTTCCAACTTGATTATGTTCAATTTAAATCACTTTTAATAAGTTATACCAATTTCAATGTTTATTGCTTTAGCCCTACTCATACTTATTAGTTAGCATTATAATCCTCTCCATATTCATATAAGAGTTATTAAACCCAATTTAGATTCTTCCTTAATTTCATATCAAATTTCATATTTATTTGAAAATTAGACTTTATTCTGTTCTTATGAGTTTAGTATTTACCTCCCCAAGTTTTACTTACATTTAACTTGAGTATCCTCATTTGTTTGACCATATTAAACAATGAATCAAGCACTCATTTAGCAATAAATTAAGTGACTAAATTCACCTTCACTTGGTACATTTTCGTAGGGTAATAATGTTTATTGAGCACGCCACCCTCTGTTATTACTTTAAGGTACATGTGAACTCTACATTCCCTTTTCATTTTATTTTGTTATAAGGCTTTATGTTTCACCATTAATTTAATATCTAATTAATTTTAAATTGAAGTCTTAAAATTTGATGGACTTTTGGTCCTCCTTATCTCCCGTAGAGGTGCGTCGGAGTATTTTGGCTTTCTCATGCATGCAATGATGAGTGGTTTCTTGACATAGCCTTCTTCTCACCATTACTATAGGCATTTGAGTCTTAACTGCATAAAGAGAAATGCAATGTAATATATATATTCATTTCTTTTTTTCTTTTTTTTTTCTAAGTCTAGAATTTTGTAAAAATTTTGATAGTATTTCGTGAGGTGGCATCTAAGATATTGGCTCACTGCATACAATGGCGTAATGCGTGTCTTTGCGACCGCGGTGATTTTTCATCTCGTCATGCAATGAGAAAGACCTCAAACGCTACACAAGCATATATATATATATATCCACATCACACATTGATCCCACATGTTCTGACTCGTTTTTCTGCACATTGCAATGATCGGCAAGGAGATGGGTTCGATATGCCGGAAACTAAAAGAAGAACCCATCTAATGACAATGTTCCTCTCCGGTTTTGGTGAGGGGAAAGGTCGAAAAGGGAGGTAGAAATGGGTAATCTAAACTATAGAGGAGCCGCTAATGGGTGTTCCTCTCAGTTCTGGAAACAGTGGAAAGGGCAGTGGAAAGGGGCAATGCCGGAAACCAAGAGAGGAGCCCGCCTAATGATGTTGTTCCTCTCCGGTTGCGGCGAAAAGAAATTTTCAGATTTCGGCAAAGCGGAGTTTTCAAATTTTGGTGAAAGAAATTTTGGTTTGAGAGGAGTTTTGGTGGAAGAAGAAGGAAGAGGGAATTCGGCTAAGGGAAAGTGAGGGATAGAGGAGAATGATTTTCGGTTTGAACGAGGGAAGTGGGGAGAGTAATTTCAGATTAGAAGGAAGGAAAGAAAACGATCGAGAGGGTAAAGGAGGTTTAATAAGTGAAGATGAGGAAAGAGGATTGACGTAATGGTATGGAGGTTTAATCAGAAGTAAAGGAAGAGGTTAGTTGATTATGGAGGTTTAGGCCATTATATAGCAGTAGGAAGGAAGAGGTTACCGTTTTATCGAGAGGAGAATAAGCGAGGATGTCGGATGCCAAGGGGTCTGAGGGCTCGTTCATGGCCTCAGGCAAATGAGCATAAGGAAGAACAGCTCGGTTGAAGGCTTTTGCACACACGAGGGAAGGAGGGAACAGTTACTCACTTTGCGTTCGAACTATGCGTGGAGGAGTGCTTGTGCGGGAGTGGTTGGGAGGCCGAGCGGGATCGCCCATTTGAACGAGGAGGGGTGTTCGGCTGTCATGCGGAAGGAGTGTTCAGCTTAGGTGAGGGAGGAGCGACTGTGCACTTTAGAATTAGGACAGGCCGAACGGTTTGGTCGAATAGGAATAGGAATAGGGATTTAGGTTAGATTTAAGGATTTAAATTGATTTTTAAATTGAGTAATCGACTTTAATGTGAATTTTATGCCGATGCGATTAGATAATCAATATATATATCAATTTAAGGTTGTTCGATGTTTGAGCATGCTTGCTCGGTCGTTTATGTCAGGGTTTGGTTTGAGTCAGCGTCAAATTGAGTCCAATTTATCTCAAAATGCATATCGCCGCTTTCGACCACTCGATTTTCACGCAAACTTATCCGAATTGAGTGTGAACAATCTTACTTAATAAATTTCGATGTTTCAAAGCTAATGGCGCAATCAATTTCGGGAACGAAGGTTGTTTGATTTGCATCGGCACCTCCTAACCTCAATATGCGTGCAAGCGTGTTGACGACTCGATCACTGGATCGGTTGATCATCAAGTTGTGCAATATTCATATTCTTACCCGTTTCGACATTCTGAATGCGATGGCGGTCCGTTCATCGATCAGAGGCCTTTTTGGTTGATTTTGGCGACATCTCTTATATTTCAGTCTCAATTTGCGCGCTATCACTTCCAATCATTCGACATTTGCACAGACTCGTCTGTATTGAGCGTGGACAGTCTCATTTGGTAGTTTCGACGTTTCGAAGCTAACGGCACAATCAATTTCATGAACAGAGGTCGTTGGACATCGTCGCAGCTTCCCTTCCCCGTTATGCGCGTCAATAGCTCGATCGCTTGATCGGTTGATCATTAGATTATACAATATTTATATCTTGATCAATTTCAACGTTCTGAACGTGATGGCGAAATCCGTTTGTCGATTGGAGGTCGTTTCGATCATTTTTGGTGACATCCAGTGTATTTTGAGCCCCGATTTGCGTGTTGTCACCTCCGAAGTCCGTCGAATTAGACTTGTGGGCTTGACTCAACTTAGGACACATATGTGGAGGTCAACACTATTCAACACTACAATCCTGATAAGGATCTAAAGTCAGATTTCATCCGAGAGAGTGATTTATTTACGTAAATTGATCTAATACGTGAGGATTGAGATTATTTACATTTATGATAATCGGTTCGTTTGGGCTTAATTCGGTTTGGGCTTCACCCACTAGACTTGAATCGGTTTCCAAGTTAACTCACCCTTGATTCAACGTGAGTCTAAAGTAATTTTTGCGGGGTATCGTCCGTAGGATCTCGCCTTTATCTCTCGTTGGATGGGATCACGTGGATTGAGTTCTTTCTTGCGCTGTTTGTAAGCCGTTGGATTGCCTTGTGTTAATCTCGCCATTGGATCTTTCTTTATCATGCGGCTGTGAATTCTTACCGGATTAGTGGATTCCGGATGTTGGTTTTTTCGTGGCTTGATCTCTTGAATGGGATCCTTGATCGATAATTGCTGGTGATTCGGATCGTTGGATCTTTGTTTTGAATTCCCTAACCTTATACTTGCCTTATTCTTTTCGTTCGTTTATTTCGTCTCTAGGTTCGAGGGGAGATCGGAGGGGAGGATAAGATCCTTGGCGATGGTCGATCCGGTGAAGATCCACCGTAGGAATGTTGAGGATGCCTGAACGGGCTTGAGGCAGTGGAGGAACTCAGGGGTTTTCGGTTTCCACCTGAGTAGTATTTGAGGGGAAGAGGGAGGCAGGGAGAAAGGAGAAGGAGACTTGAGAAGCTAGACAGAGGAGTTCTTGAGATAATTCTTCATCCTTTTTCTTGATTTCTTCATCTCTATTTATAGATCTCGCATCAGCTCTTCTAGAATCTTCATCTTATGCTCTAACTTATTTACATTATTTTTAGTTAGAGATCTTACCTGTCAGATATTCATTAGGATTCTTGATCTCATGCTATTAGTCTTCTTTCTATTTACGGAAGTTATTTGAGCATTTGTTCTTTGGCCGTTATTTTTGTGAGGAAGTTTTCTTTTTAAGTGTAAGTAGTCTGTTTGCTTTAGTTCCAAAGACTGGCTTGAACCTGGTTTATGCTTGATTCATAATCTTTCGTACTCTAATTACCCTTGTTCTTTCTGTATAATTACCGAAAATTTCGTATAAAGATGAATAGAGGTTAGTAATGATTTGAGCTATTATCTGTTGTATATTGTTCCTGGATTGTTATTTCCTGGCTGTTCGAACTTGTAATGGATTATTGTAATGGTAATTCTTTTGTATGTTATAATTTGCACTTTAGAGGATATGGGATCATATCAAATCCTTTGAAGATCATCACTTATTGTCCTTGTAGCTATGATTGTTACCCCACGTGGAGCTTAAAAAGCGAGCACAAGGCTAATTATAGATTTTTTTTTTAGCACAAGAGGTCATCTATAAATTTAAACTCATGTGGTGTCAGGTCTCGCATAGAGATCTATGCTCTAGAAACTAAAGAGTATTTCTGTTAAGTAAAGCTCCTCTATTATATCGTCAACATGATATTGAAACTTGAGAACAATACAAAGCTATGGAGCAGTAGCCAGTAATCCATTATCATTATCCCATCATGGGTTTAGGTTTTCATCGTTGCCTTCATTTTCTGCTGGTGGTGTTGATTTTTTATTTTTATTTTTTTTATTTATTTATTTTTTTGATTGAGGAGCAAAGATGATCTTTTCAAGCCGTTTCCTATAGCTTCAGGCACATAACAACGGCATGGGTTTTTCAAGAATGACGGTC
This sequence comes from Cymbidium sinense, assembly GCA_021442155.1. Taxonomy (NCBI): domain Eukaryota; kingdom Viridiplantae; phylum Streptophyta; class Magnoliopsida; order Asparagales; family Orchidaceae; genus Cymbidium; species Cymbidium sinense. The sequence goes on along the minus strand of CM038214.1, from coordinate 87,533,662 downwards.
ATTTTCCTTCACTAAAAAGGAAGGAAAAATTCCCTCTTAAAATTTGCTTTTCTTCAAGATATCTATATGTTTCCTATTTTCAGGCTTTCTCTTCCTTCATGGACAGAATTTGAATTAGGGAGGGCTCCAGTCTTTTGGAAAACCATGAATGGTCTTCCTCCCACCTCGGTATGCTAGATTCTTATCAAACTTGATTTTCATATAGGGCTTTCTTAACTAATTTCAATGTGCTACAGGATGAGAGCTTAACACTCTTTTATAATCCTGCTGCAAGAAATTTGGTGCCAAATGAGGAATTTGGCATTGCATTTAATGGTATATCTGATGTACCTTACATATGAGTAATGCTTCATGCTTGAATAACTAAGATGCACTTTGTATGATCACAGGGGGTTTTACCCAGCCCATCATGTGTGGTGGTGAGCCAAGGGTAATGAGACTTAAAGAGCGAGGTGAAGCTGATCTTCCAATATACACAATTAAGATACAGAGTCCTAAACATGGTTTGTATTATTGTATTGATGGTTTTTGTGATTTTGGACTCATACATGGTGTTTGAGTTTAATTCTTCTGAAATTTGGCAGCTGTTAACCTAATTTTCTCATTTACTAATGGACTTGAGTGGGATGGCCCATATAAACTTCAATTTCAAGTTCTTAAGAAGTGGAGGAATAAACCAATGATATTTTTTAACGAGGTACATAAATGTTTATATTTTGTCAGCACCTATCTGATTAATAATTGTCCATGAGTGTTTTAAATGAGCTCAATATTTGGAAAATTGCCAGTAGCTAGACATAAATCTGCAGTGAATATGGTTTGTACTCATATTGGTTCTTTTCTTTTTCTGCAAGGATCCTAAGAAATCCCGTTAGAGTCAATAATACTGCTTTACATGGTCATCAACATATATGTGATTTTTTTTTTTCTTCTTGTGTTTGACACTGTTTTCTGTTGATATCTAATTATTACTAAGCATTAAACTGAGGACAAATTATGTAGTGATTAAATTGGAGAATGGTTGGAGTGATATATATTGAACATAAGCTGATTGAAAATAGGATTAAATGATTTGAATATTCACACGATAAAGCATAGAAATGCACCTGCACCCATTAGATGATTAGATTACATTAGTATTGGAAGATTATTAAGTAAAATGGGTAGATCTATGGATTGACGTTTAAAATAATCTATAAATAGGTTCAACAGAATAGGCAAAACTTAAAGGGAACAAATGCTTGATAATTGAGCCGATGGTGTTGGGATGAGGCTAGTGGTGACAAAGGTGCGTTTGAGATGGCCTTTTCACAACTTCAAGTTTTAGATGATTATCAACTATAATGTGATTGTTGCAAAACGCTGTGAATTTTTTTAAGGAAAAAAGTCTATAATACTCATAGCAGCTTTCAAAATATCTGTTTTTTTGGGAATGATTTCATAACTAATTCTACTGATTACTGCAATATTCACAAGCAGATCCTAATTTCTCTGCGGTCATTATCCTGTTAATGTTTCACTGTTCGTCAATATTTTGGCACTCTGCTGTCCTCCGTAGTCAGTAGAAGTAGGACAGTGTTGCTGTTCCACTGTGATAATGAAATTTCTTGTTTATTTACCGTTCTACTCTATTAAAGTATTTTTCATGCATATGAGAAAAACTTGTAAAAAAATATATTACCAATGTAGGGTTTAGCAGAAGAGTTGAGTAAAGAAGGTGCTTGCAACAGGGCTATCTTCCCGATTCTCATGTGATCATAGAGAGTTGCGAAATTGACAACTTGTATTTGGAGGGTGCAAGTTGTTTCTCCCAAATTAGATTTTTTTAAGTTTTTTTCTCTATGTATTTGTATTTGTGAAAAACAGAGAGCTTTCCCTTTGAAAATCATAACAACAAAGTGCGATTCTTTTGTTTGTTTTTCTTGCCTTGGTTTCCTGACAGGGTGATAGATGCAAGTTAGATGTTGTGATGGGTTGCATGGATACAAATTCTTCATTATACAATCCTTTTGCCAATGTTGATGATGGTTCTTGTCCAGTGGAGTCTGATTCTGAAGAAGAGTAATGTGTATTGGAAATGACCTCAACTGGGAAGTTGGGGTATAAATTATAAACAACCAAAGCTCCCAACGACGCTGATATATAATATGTATAGAGAAATGTACACATGAACTTAATATTGTACTATGTAGTGTCAGCCTTCACATTCACCTGATCCATTCTGTTCTCGACCACACAGTTCTAAACATGTTGCATGTAACATTCAAGTGTGATACAGTATTAGTAGCAATTACTTTGGGATTTGATTGCTTTTATATCTAGCAATTTTCAGTCTTATGTTCTGTTGAATCACTTTGCAAGTTTTGTCGACCTTGGGCTGCACTAGCTATATTTTTTATGAGTTTAAACCGATACTTTAAGTGATTAATTATCTTTGGTAATTATTATGATTATTTTATTTTATTTTGGTTTGAAGACATGATTTTATTTATGTTTTATTTTTTACTAATGCATTGGACCCAATATTAAATCCCATTCGGCTTATATTACCTTTTTATGATTTTGGATTAGTATCAGATTATTAACTCTTGATACATCATGATGAATTATTTGATAATTTATATCAGGAATTTAAAATTTGTGAGAGGAATAAATTTTTAAATTTGATAAATCATATATGAATAACAAGGTTTAACAAATAATGAATTTAATAACAGGGCTGAGATACAATTTATCAAAAAATTATTCGACAAGTATTGAAGTTAAATCTTAAATCATGCCTGTAATAAAACTACTCCCTGCTTAACCTCTTAAGCAAACTGACCAAATAATTTTCTTCTATTCAGTCCAACCCATACTAGCGTGCAACACAAAGAGAGACACACCTTCAGTTGCAATTGCAAGAAGAACGATCAGAAGGCACAATATTACTCTTCCAGTCCTCATACTTTCCAGCCAATATATCAAAGAAGAAACCAGCAGCTAAACCTACAGCCAAGTCAATGGTGTAGTGTCCCCTTGTGGCCAGCAGCCTGAGTGCTTGCAGGGCATTGAGGCAATCGAACACCAAGGACAGCTCACACCGCTTCATCCTTCTCATGTCAAGCGATGCAATCACCGCTCCAGCAACATGGCCGGAGAAGAAGAGGAAGAAGGATACATTTCCCACAGGAAAGTCAACTCCTGAGCTCAAGAATTCCTGTAAGAACAGTATTGCATTCAGTCCTGTACCTCTTTATTTACAAAAAAGATCAAATTTTTATAACAACTTAATCTGATACAAAGTAGAGTTCTAGAGAGATCAGTTCAACTTCAATTTGTTAATTTGAATTTCAAGCAAGAAACCACACTCAAATTGAATTGAAAAGATATCATTCAATTTTATCTGCTTAATATAATTTTTCATAAGATCATCTATCATAAAAGTGCTCTCATATGAGAATGCTCAATTTTAAATTTTCTGAAAAACTTCCAACAAATGCCGCAAAAGTGTCTCCTAGTTTAAAAATTCAGCTTCATAGTTGCAGAGATTTCACATTTCTAATCCTTCTTATTAGTCGTAATTGCAACTCACATGTGGCAAAGGAAGCTGAGTACAGTAACCCATAACACCTCTGCAAGTGAACATGAAAAGCGCTGCAATTGTTGCTCGTGGCCTCCCTTCCACCAACAAAACCCACACTATATAAACTGTTTGCAATCCCACAAATACCTACAAACTTAACACCAAACATTAATTAACAAAGTATTTTCTTTCATTGATCAGATTGTTTCAATCAAAATAATAAAAAAAGATCATCCCTTACAGTGTTGAGAGCTGCAAGAAAGGAGTTGAAGCCAGGCCTCGTGCTAAGAAAGCCATGGATGTTCTCTGTGAGGAAGAAACCGATATCTTTGGGAGGAGAAGAAGATGGCACCATCTTAAGCGTGTACTCCACACCCATGAAGAAGAAGAGAGACACGGCGAAACAGCTTGGAATGGGATGATGCCTTGCTATTCTTGCCAAGCCTTTCAGATAAAACACTGCTATTGCTTTAGCCACCGTTGAAAACGCCATCGTCATCAGAGATGGGAGGAACTTTGAGGAAGGTATAACAGAAAAACAAATTCAAAAGAAACTGGTTGGAATCAGAGATTAGTAATTTGTTGGCTATTGATGTGTTATAGATTTGAATCAAAGAAAAGTTAATTAATAACAGAGATAATAATTGATATTGTCAAGGATTGTGGACAAATATTTAAGCCGGAGAAGAGTACAAACTGGAAGGGCTGGGTGGTGACATGTGGAAGATGTGGGGGATAGATTCACAGAAGAAATTAAGGTAAAGAAAGACGGGCGACATTTCGAAGAAAGAAAAATCTTAACAAACACCGCCAACAGCGCAATTCCACTGCTAGAAAACTCGTTTTTTTGCGGTGGAAGAGCATGCGAATATGGTCGTGGAATAACAGGGAAAAAGAATTAAATAAATGATTAAAAAATGATTTCTCTTTTTTTTAATCACATTTTTTTAAGAATTTATTTAATCTCCCGATTTAAACCACTTTGATCCCAAAAAACTTGATCCAAATTCCAAATTTAACCAAAATGAACTTTATTGTTATTAAATTTTTTTTTTAAAATGTAAGACACATATTTTTGATTGACAAATTATGTATTATATTATTTTTTGAAGTAAACTTATGACTATAAAGTCTATTCTAATTAAATTCAAGTCCAAATTTTATTTATAATCATACTATTCTGACTATAAAGTTTTTTTATGAAAATTAGTAGAGTGAAACTTTTTATAAGAGCATTGTTAACTATTAAGAATCATTCTCATTACTCAATTTAGCTCAAATTAATGTGATTGGATATAAAAAAATTACTCTTTTAAAAGATGCCCATTAACTAATTTTTATCTAAATGAATGATAATATTAATAGTAAGATCAAAGTAATTTATAAATCATGGCAACCATTCTAAGGCAAGCATGTAATGGATCCAAAAATATCAATGTAGATATTAGTTAAAATATTAGTTAAATTATCAATGTAGAATAATCACATTTTATTTGGATCCAAAATATCTAGATAATATTTTCATGTCACCTTTATAAGGGGGCTACCTAAAATCCAACTCAGTCATCCAAGGAAACATGTGTGATGGCTCATTTTTTCCACTCAAATGAGGTCATTCAAGTGATGACACTAATAATATAATATTTGATTTGGCTGTTATTTGTTGGAAGGGTGTTCTCACTACTCATTCTCATTAAGCTTATGGGAATCATCCTCTTAAAATATAGAATGCTAAAAAGTGAATATATCAATTCCAAATATCATATGTTTGGCCCATTAATTCTAACCAAAGGAGAACCGATCATCCCATGCTATCTCCTATATGTTATATTTTGTTAAGTTACTACAATCATATGTCACCTTAGTTAGGATGTCATCTTCCAAACTTTGGGAGCTACTTTGGATTCAACATCAAGGCACATCACTTATAACATTTATGCCCATGAAAATGGTTCATATACTTTTATGCCCATGGATATGGATTACATAACCCCACCGATTATATATAGGTATTCACTTTTTTATTATTCTTGATTAAATTTGTAAACCGTCTAATAGACCATTCACCAATAGAGTGAATCACAATGAAGATTCCCTTTCATTTATCTTTAGTTTTATACGTGAATCCAGAGAGAGTTATACATTCTTTATAACCATTTTCATTATAATAATTTTGATCATTCTTATATTTTGTCGCTCTTATGAAGGAACTTCGAGTTGGTGATTCACCTATAGTTGTTGCCTCCGTATTAACCATAGAAAATAGTGGATATGGTCTTACTGCAAATTGCATTGATGGTGACCATGATGCAATTTCGATTATAAACATCCTAGTGCAAATAGCTCATAGACTAGCCATACACGAGGGGGTTGCCACATTTTTTACCCCTCTAGTTTCATTTCCTAGAAGCATAACCCTTTATTATTATTATTATTTTCAATTGATCTCAATCAAAATATTGCTCCAACCATCACAACCTCTCAAATAATAGACTTGTAAGGGAGGCACCTTATGGAGGATCCATCTCCATAACTCAATAGTGGAGTATGGAACCTATAATTCATTCTCATTGAAGATCTTAAGAGAGATATATCTTGTATAGTGAAAAGTACTTCCTCTTGACCACTATAATGGTCTTAGCAATCCTACTGAGTGTCTAGTAAATTTCAATAATGCTATGGATCAATTTCAATCAATTGAAACCTTCATAACTAAAATTTTGCTACCACCTTAAAGAACACCACATGAAAATGGTTCATATAACTTTTGAACAATAACATAACCTTCTTTGATAGGCCATGCTACCAATTCATGGAAAGTTTGTCATTTCCAACCAACCCTTGAATTCCATTGAGAATCTAACTAAGAGTGGATTCCTCGTGGACAATGTCTATGAATTCTCATTTGCTTCTCTCAAGGTAACAAACTTCAAGGTGAGCATTACAAATATGGCATTGACCCTAGCTCTATGCATTTCAATATTTGAACAAGCTATTATGGAGAAGAAACCCATAACATTGAAAGATATGATGGAGAAAACATTCTAGTTTATGGACAAAGATCAGTGGTTCTCCAATAATCCATTAGTGATGTTTTGAGTCAAAAAACTCCCCTTTTGTCATTAGGATTCAAGTAACTAGAATAGACTTGCACTAGCAGAAGCTCTCATGTTTAAGGACATCCTCAAGAAGATGAAATGCCATGATAGAAATTGTTACCCAAATCATCACATCATCTCATAATATTGAGAGGAGTCACACCTTTTCAACACCTTAGGTCCAAAGCACCCACTACTTGAATTCAAGATGAAGATTGTTAAGATCTTTATGATGATCTAAGAAAAAGAATACTTTTAGTGATTGATGTAATTTTTACACAAAATCAAGGCTCACAACAATCCTTGAAGGTGTTTGTATCACAATGAGAATGAACATAATACAAAGGATTATATATTCCAAAGATAATGTTGGAGAAATTCCTAAAAAAGAGTGCTTGAAGTAATTCATTGTAAGACTAACATTGCAACAAGTCGATAACCAAGATGCATAACAACCAACCCAATTTGAATGGCCATGATCTTTTGATTGATGCATTAATAATGGAATGCACATTTTTAAGAACCTCAATGCCAAACTGTATTAATGATAGAGCCACATGGAGTTAAAGCTAATTACAATGCTATTCTGAGGTGAATTATGCTAATGATTCATTTTCTTTTGTAGTATTTATCTCAGACATTACTCTATCTCTATTCTACAATACATATGACAAAGACATGAATATGCAGATGATAATAAAGAATCATGAGGTGTTATGCATCCTCATCAACATTAGCAACTTTATGAATGTAATCTTTCAATAATCAATCAATCAAATGACCTTGTTGTCTTCTTAAGAGAGTGGAAGATACCTAAGGGATTCATCACTCTAGAGGTAATAAGTTAACTTTTGCCATCGTTCTCCTTAAGACCCTTTGTTACAACTTCCACTCTCATAAAGAAGAAACTACCACCATCACCTCTTCGCTTCACCACCACTTACTCCTCCCATTGGGCAACCTATGTCACCCCATCATCTACACCTCAACCATTGCTATTTCAATTGCGATCATTTTCTCTAAAGTTCCTTGCTTCATCCTTAAACTCAAGTCAAAGATGCTCAAACTTTTTCTAACATTATCTTCACATAGGTCTCCAAAACAAAAAGCAAAATAAGAAATAAATTTTATTAAGTGCTTAAATTAATGGCTTATTTCACTCCTTTAAATCTTATAAATAAATTTTTAGAGTGAAAAGAGAAGTATGATGTCTCATTTCTCTCACTTGATATGGACTATCCACATTTCCTAATCATATCACAATTATTTAAAAGGATGGTCTCACCACTCATCTCTTTATACCAATTGGAATAATCTGCATATGTTTGGAATACATACATGTCAAGATATCATTCACTAGTTTTAAGATTAAATATTGTAGCCTAGTACGTTATTGCAATTGTTTGTTACCTCAACCATAACACCATGTTCTCCTCTTTAGGTTCACAAATCGAGATGCAATCTTGGCACATCAACCATGATGAGGGTTTTCGAAACTTGCATGACATCTATTTATCCTAACATTGTTCACAAATAACAAAGCTTTTGGCCATTATATCCCACATATAGATCTCTAACAAAGTCAGAGAGACTATGAGTTTGTGCTAATGAATATCCTAAAACTAGTGGAATTATTCTTGTGCCCTAGTAGTATAAATATTTATTTCTTTTTTATTCTTCTTTATTTATCTTGACAACCATCTAGTGGACCCTTCATCAATAAAGCAAACTGGTCTAAAGGACTCCCTCACCTTTATCTTCGCTCTTATAAGTGAATTTGGGGAGAGTTATAAGATTATCTTGGTCATTCTTACTGTGGTACTAAACCTTGCCATCTATGGTGCATAAAGTACCATAACCACATTTTTACTGCCTATCTTACTTTGCCAATGAAGGTATGTACAAGTAGTGCATAACACCAAAGTTAAATTTAAATCTCCACCACAAGTTTGTAGAAAAAAAAATTAAAAATAGATTGCTTGCATTTTTTTATGTATGTATTATGCTTAGAAATGATCTTCATACATGACAAGAAGAAAAGCATATATGAGATGTTGCATATTGTACCAAAAAATTATTAAAATTACAAAATAGTATAGGGGTGCCTCCCAACTACATCAAATATATATATATATATATATATATATATATATATATATATATATATATATATATATATATATAAACATTTATTATACTAACAAGAAAAAAATACAAAACCCTGTGAGCTTTGATTGATATATGAAAATTAAAAGCATAAATAATAATAACAAGAAGATAAAATTTTATTTTTGGAATTATCTCTTCATAAGCTTCACATTGCCTTCCTCATGAGTTATGAATTTCTAATAAAAATTAAATTTAACATTTTTTCCTTGAAACTATTTAATTCTACAAGAAAATTTTTCATCTTATTTTGATGATATGGGATAAAAGAGTGTGAAGAATACATTAATTAAATGAATAGTAAAACCAATTTTGGCTATGAATAGGTTTTTCATGAAATTTAGTTCTTTCAAAAAATTTTGAGCTTTAGATTGTGAATCAACCAACTTAGAGTTACAATTGGCCAAAATCATGAGCATGATGGTGTTCACAAATCTACCACTCCAAAATAGTCTCATTTCTATGATAAATAAATAGGATATGCTTATTTTATTGTGAGAAATAATTAGAACCATGTGGAGTTGGACTCAACCACAATGATGAACGTGAAAATTTAAGAAAATCATTTCTGTTTAAATGAAATCAAGAATTTGTGTTAAAAAAAAGCAAGAAAATTATGAACAAATAATAGAAAGATCTTGGAGTAGTTTAAATTTATAGGTTTTTGAGCAATTCACATCTAACTAAATTATAATTGACCTAAACAATATTCACAAAAAAAGAATTAAATTATCAACTACCTAAATAAAAAATTCAAGTGATTTTAATAAGGGATAGGACTTCAATTTTAAGTTGCTTAAAAGTGGTTGGAGAGACTCTTGCGATTTTTGCTTCACTTTTCAATTTATCAACAATTCATGCCTTATGAGATTAGAATCAACCTAGGTAGTGAATATAAAAATTGTAAAGGAAAGTGCTATAAATCCATCATTCAAAAATCATGTGAGTTTGATGAGGTAATGAAAATTTACTAAATTATCAAGAAAATAGTTTTGCCTCTTATGTAGAACAGTTGCAGCATATAAAAAACGTAATGGTGGAGCTACTGCAAAAGATGTTGTATGAAGAAGCTGCAATGTGTATACAAATATTTTTATTTTACAAAAGTCAATTCGCAGCTTTCCGGCTACCACTGTAGGTAGCTAAGTTAGGTTATAAAATACAGCTTTCTCATCACATATTTCTTAAAATGCAACTCCCAAATGACATAATAATATATTTTTGCACCACTCCTTGAAACACACTCTTAGTTTATGAGTAATTTACACTTTATAAGATTAGAATTGTTATGTGCTAGAAAACCAGTTGCGGTAGAGTGAAAGTTTACGCATTAGCCTTGTTTGTGAAATCCAACACACACACAAATATTTAAAGAGTGAACAAGAAAAATCCAGGATTTTTACGTGAAAAATCTCGAAAAGAGGGAAAAATCACGGAGTCTAGCCCAATAAAAAGCTTCCACTATATATTTATTTTGGAGTATAAGTTTTCCGATAATGGGATTACATAATTGTATATGAGAAGAGTGATGGGAATCCCAAAATCGAGACAACAACGATATATAGTCGCGTCAGTTGTATAGCTAGTGGTAGCGAGATGATGGTGAACAACGCGACCCGGCGATGAAGGTTGTCATGATGGAGAGATGAAGATTGACGCGAGGATCGATGGTGGCGGTGCGGCGGTGGCGGTTGGTAACCAACGGGTGGTAATTCTGTCAGTGGTGGCAATTATGCTTGGAGGATTTTCAAACTTTATAGCTCTCTCCTCTCTCTTGCTTGGCCTCCCCTCATATGAGGAATGAGAGGTTATTTATAGATTGGAGAAGTGGCGTCTATGTAAATACATGCAAAATCCGAACCACTCCACTTCATCGGACGGCTCAAATGATTCCTTTGATCATTTAATGTATTTTAAGTATTTGAATGCCCAAATGAAGTCAGAATTATGAGATATTGGGCTTGTTAGATCTGGCTCATCGAGACGCTCGATTTGACTATAAACGCTCCATATTTGAGAGCTATTTAGGGATTTAACTGATATCTCAAAGTTTACAATGATATTTTAAGTGCTTGATTTCGACCGGTTTCAACTTGGATCGACTTGCTTTTAGCATCAAGATTCGTATTAGTAGTATTTTAAGTGTCATATCAGTTGCTCCCTATTTTTGGATGATATTATTTTAATCATCCAAAAATATATATGTCAAATACTTGAAAATAGCACATTCTTCAATGAAATTTGCAGATCCATCAACCATATATTTTGAGAGAACAAATCTTTATGGGAGCACAAGATTATGATCACGGAAGCGGGCGCAGGGCCGCGAATGTATGTGGATCTGGCAGCCGATTTAGTTATGGACCCATTGATACAGGGCATTTCGGCAAAGTTTGAGTTATGGACTCATCCAGAACATTTCTGGTGCTTCGGCGGTTTGGTCGGTTTGAATGATGGGCGCCAAGGAAGAAGGTCTGATGAAGCGAGGGTCCGGGTCTGGCGGTTAAACCGGTGACGGTCCACGAGCGGCATGAGGATCCTTGGTGTAGATTGATAAGCGAGTAGAGGCGGGTCGCGAGAACCACCTGGCAGTCGTGGAACCGGCAGCGCCTGGGTCGAACGCGTGGTCGAATTCGCTGATGGTAGAAGCGAGTCCGAATGAATGTCTGGTCGGCGTGTCACGGGTTGGTGCAGCAGACCTGGCCAGAACCTGTAGCAGTGCGATGCGATCTGCGGCGGCCATTCGTGATCGGTTGGCGTCACGCAGAGCCTTGATGCACGCTTGGCCACGCATGAGCGTGCCATTTTGGCTATTTTTGGCAGTTTTTGGCTATTTTTGATGATTTTTAGCATTTTTTAACCTTTTTGCGCTTATAGGGGTCTAAAACCCCAGTGAGGGAGAAGAACTCTTCTTCTTGAGAATGTCGTTTGGAGACAATCAAGACCGTAGTTCATACGGCGGGCTCAATTTTCCCTCGAAGAGGTGTCTGACCTCGTCGGACCAGGGTTTGAAGGCAATCAAAACCCATAGTTCATCTGAGCTCTAATTTTCCCTCAACAATGTGTAACCTCTTTGGGCCGGATTGAGATGATCAAGACCCGTAGTTCATACGGCAAGGCTCCAATTTTCCATCGAAAGAGGTGTCAACTGACCTCATCGGACCAACCGGGTTCGGAGGCGATCAAGACCCGTGGTACATACGTCACGGTTATAGTTTTCCCTCAAAAGAGGCGTTAAGCGCAGCGATCGGGTTTGGAAGCGATCAAGGCCGTAGTTCATACGCTCCGTTCTCTAGGCGTTCGCCTGCGGACAAACGGGTTTAAAGCGATCAGCCATAACCGAGGCGAGGTTGTGGCGGCCGTGATAATGGCGATGTCGTCCGGCGGCGTGGTAAGCGAGATAACCAGTGATGATGGTGGCAACCCGCGGATATGGCCGGCGATGGTCGGTGGCGGTAACCGGCGATAGTAGTACGGTGGTTGGGCCGGAGTGGTCGGCAGCGGCGAGTAGTCGGCAGCGAGCGTCGGTAGTCGGTGGGGATGATCGATGAAGATGGTGAAGCGGAATTCCGGCGATAATTGGCCGCGATGGCAAACAGTAGTCGGTGATAGTGGCCGGCAGTAGTCAAACAATTCGGCAGCGTCAGTAGTTAGCGAATGGCAACATAATGGTGGTGACCGGAGATTCTCCGGCGATAGTGGCAGCGGTACCGGCGGCAGTGGTTAGTGGCCGGAGGTGGTCGCATGAAGCGGCAGTAGTCAGCGGATAACCAGCGATGGTGGTGGCCGGAGATCTTGGAGATGGTGGCGGTGAAACAGTGATGATTTTTACTATTCGAGTTGTTTGTAGTGTTACTCAATGACCTAAACACATGGAAGAGGTTGAAATCCGAGTACGACCCATCAAGATTGTTTGTCGAGTGTTACTCGATGGCGTTAACACATGGAAGAGGCGTGGAAATCCACCAAGGACCTTTTGACTATCTAGGTTGTTTGTCGAGTCTTTGCTCGATGACATTAATCGTGGAAGAGGTTGAATTAATCCGAGGATTTTGACTATCAGGGTTGTTTGTCGAGGTGTTGCATGATGTGTTATGGAAGAGGTTGAATCGTTGAGGATTTTGACTATCGAGGTTGTTTTTTGGTGTTACGATGGCGTTAACATATGGAAGAGGTCAATTGAATCGCTAAGGATTTTGACTATCCAGGGTTGTTTGTCGAGTGTTACAGATGGCGTTAACTATATGGAAAAGGTCATGGGAAGTCCACCAAGGACCTTTTGACTATTCAGGTTGTTTGTCGAGTCTTTGCTTTCGATGGCGTTAACGTATGGAAGAGGTCAAATTGAATCCGAGATTTTGACTATCAGATTGTTTGTTAGAGTCTTTGCTTTCGATGATGTTAACATGTGAAAGAGGTTGAATTGAATAGGATTTTGACTATCGAGTTTGTTTGTCGAGGTGTTACATGGCGTTAACTGTGGAAGAGGTTGAATTGAATCCGGATTTTGACCCATCAAACTGTTTGTCAGTGTTATCGATGGCGTTAACTATGTGGAAGAGGCATGGGAAATCCACCAAGGACCTTTGACTATCCTGTTGTTTGTCGGTGCTGGGAAATCCACCATGGACCTTTTGACTATCTAGGTTGTTTGTCGAGTCTTTTCGATGGCGTTAATCTGTGTGGAAGAGGTTGAATTGTCCGAGGATTTTGACTATCAAGGTTGTTTGTCGGTGTTGCATGGCGTTAACTTGTGTGGAAGAGGTTGAATGAATCCGTGAGGATTTTGACCCATCAGGTTGTTTGTCGAGTGCAGATGGCGTTAACACTGGAAGAGGCCATGGGAAATCCACCAGGACCTTTGACTATCTGGTTGTTTGTAGTCTTTGCTCGATAGCGTTAACTGTGGAAGATGTTGAATTGAATCCGGCGAATTTTTTATCTATCCGAGGTTGTTTGTCGAGGTGTTACCAGATGGCGTTAACTGTGGAAGATGTTGAATTGAATCCTAGGATTTTGACTATCCAGGGTTGTTTGTCGAGGTGTTACGATGGCGTTAACGTATGGAAAGAGGTTGTGGGAAGTCCACCAAAGACCTTTTGACTATCTGGGTTGTTTGTCGAGTCTTTGCTCGATGGCGTTAACGTATGGAAGAGGTCGAATCAAAATCTGTTTGTGGTTGTAGTCAAAGTTGCTCCTTAACTTGGTATTATTTTTCCATGAGTATGATTGGAAAATCATAATTTGCAAAGCTATATATCTTCTCAATGTTTGAAATATCCTCCAACTTTGACTTATTTTTGGGATGGTAATCGATTAGATGCTTAACATGGGTGATCTTCTGAGATTAAGAGTTGCCCCCCAGTTTCCGACAAAATCTAAAAGAATGAAATTTGATTAATCTTCATTCTTCGCTTGCGCTCCTTAAAATCTTGAAATGCTCCACCTCGATGGTGGTTTTGATCTTATTGGGAAACTTGGTCTTCATATAAGATGAAATAATGAGAATCAGTTTTCCACAGATGGCGTCAAACTATTGCGTGCTAGAAAACCAGTTGCGGTAGAGTGAAAGTTTACGCTTTAGCCTTTTTGTGAAATCCAGCACACACACAGGTATTTAAAGAGCGAACAAGAAAACTCTAGGATTTTTATGTGAAAAACCTCGAAAAGAGGGAAAAAATTATGGGACCTAGCCCAGTAAAAAGCTTCCACTGTATATTTATTTTGGAGTACAAGTTTTCCCGATAACGAGATTATATAATTGTATATGAGAAGGTGACGAGAATCCCAAAATCGGACAACAACCATATAGTCGTCAGGGTTAGCTTATTGCTATTGGTAGCGAATGATGGTGAACAGGGGATAGCACGATGAAGGTCGTCATGATGGAAACGGATTGGCGATGGCGAGGATCGGCGGTGGTGGTGACGGCGGCGGTTAACTGGGGTGGTCGATGGCGTCAGTGGTGACAATTATGCTTGGAGTATTTTCAAGCTTTAGAGCTCTCTCCTCTCTCTTGCTTGGCCTCCTCTCATATAAGGAATGAGGGGCTATTTATATATTGGAGGAGTGACGTATCTGTAAATACATGCAAAATCCGAACCACTTCACTTCATCGGACGGCTCAAAGTGATTCCTTTGATCATTTGATGTATTTTAAGTATTTGAATGCTCAAATGAAGTCGGAATTGTGAGATATTGGGCTTGTTAGATCCGGCTCGTCGAGACGCTCGATTTGACTATAAACACTCTATATTTGAGAGTTATTTAGGGATTTAACTGATATCCGAAAGTTTCCAATGATATTTTAAGTGTTTGATCTTGACCAGTTTCAACTTCGGATCAGCTTGCTTTTAGCATCAAGATTCGTACTTCGACTAGTAGTATTTTAAGTGTCATATCAAGAATTAACCAAAATCAAGATCAATTTAAATCAACCAAATAAAAATTTGTGCAATAATATTACAGATGAGAAAAATATATCTAAATCTTCTTTGGGCTTCATGCAATTTTGATTGATATAGGAGAGGATGATGTCATATTAACTCGTAATCACTCTTAAGAATGTTGGTATTAACACCCTCAAGATTGTATGATGAATTGATCGACCCAGATCAAAGCTAACTGCAATATCAAATCAAGTCTACTAGATTGAGGTTTTTCTTGTTCTTTTTTTTTAATTTTGTTGACTAAATTGAGATTAAAATGCCACTTAGTCTCCATTTTATATAAACATTTGACAAAGTCTTTCAAGATCCCAGTAGATCAAATGTACCTCATATACATATTTAAAAAAA
Organism: Cymbidium sinense; assembly: GCA_021442155.1. NCBI lineage: Eukaryota > Viridiplantae > Streptophyta > Magnoliopsida > Asparagales > Orchidaceae > Cymbidium > Cymbidium sinense. The sequence continues at coordinate 87,518,036 of CM038214.1, read as the reverse complement.
ATGATAATTTCATTTTTACTCATTTTAAATGTGAAAATAAAGTCATCATTGTTGATGATGATTGGAGATAATCTCTATAGTTCGAAAATTATTTAAAATGAGCCCTCAAGACATTGCATCTCCCATTTTTTAAATGTATCACAAGAGCTCACGGCTATGCCCACAAGAGCATTGCATCTCCCACTTAATCCCATTTTATTTTGCTTTATATGCTGGCAAACAATTACAGCAAGGTCTCAGTCAAGCAAGAATGGCACTATGTTATCAGCCAAAGAAATAGATATCACCATTGAGACTTTTACTATGCTCTTCTTTCAAAATTAAAATGCAGAAAACAGGAACATGGAGCATAGCCATACAGAAGTGCTTACAAGAGAAAAAGTTCCACCTTTCCGGGAGGCATTATGCTGTTTTGGGACTAGGTGTGCAGAGACCAGCAATAATGGAGAAGACCCCAACTTGTAAAACCAGTCCAGTTTAAGAGGCCAACAAATTAAATTTGGGATTAGGAAAATTGCGTGAACATCGAAAAAAAAAAATTGAGAACATCGATATCCAGATTGAAACAAAATGAGTTGTTCTTATATATAAAGAAACAATTTTAAGGCACTTCGGTTTTGCGAAAAGAGTGATACAGGGTGTGGTATAGTTGAGGAGGAAACTGTCCTTTTCTTCGAATTGAATCGCCAAAGCCAGCTTGTAAAGCCCTTTCAATATTCAACAAGGAAGAACTTGTTATTTTCCTTAAATACCCCTTTCCGGTTACCGTTGCGGGGGCGAAGGTGGATATTTTCATAAAATGACGAAGACAATGGGGGTAAATAAGAGAAAGACAGCCTCATCCACTATGGGTTATCGGTTCCACAGATCTTCCTGCATATTAGCCGCTCAAAGCATACCCAACAGGGGCAAAGCGGAACTCCCAAGGTTCACTCCATCTGTTGCGCCGCCTTCTTTCTTCCCGCGAAGTAGAGAGATGGCCAGTGCTGGATGCTTCGCCTGCGCCAATTCTATGCTCATCTTTCCTCCCACCAAAGCCTCTGCTGCTTCCCCATATTTTCTTATTCCCAAATCCAAGATTTCCTTCCAAAATCATAGCGCGCATAAACCATTTACTGCTTCCAGCCCCAGCTCAAAGATCCAATTTTTCCGAGTTAATGTAAGTTTTCCTTCTCTCTCCGCTGATTATTTCTTTATTTCCGGCTCGTGATTTCTGAGATTGCCTTTGCCATTTTGATGATGCTAAGGCTAGTGAGCTACAGACTTAGAGATAGGAGTGTTTTCTTTCTTGTTTTTTTTTTTAAAAAAAAAAAAAAAAAAAGCGGCCTTCTAGATTAAGGAAGAAAGAATTTTGATTATTTTATTGGCGTGTGATGGATGATGATTTTCATTTTATAGTGACGCATGAAATTGGGAATCCCCTAGAAAATGGATGTGTCAATGGACATTAGGCAGTTTACTTTCTGGTAGATCAATCTTTATCTTACAAAGAACGTACAAATTGTTTTTGCTTATCTACGTAACTGTAATGTGTTCCTCTTACAGGCGGCGGGTTTTAACCCAAGCACAAAACCAAATAGCATTGTTTGCAGCGACTGTGATGGAAATGGTGAGTTAATTATTAAAGTAGTTCCCATCGAAAGTATGTTAAAATTTACGTATATAGTTTTAAAGTGAGAGTGTGAAATGACTAATTAATGTAATTGTTGCCTACTAAAACGATGCGAAGTGTTGGAAAGAATCTGGAATTGATTCAATTCGGGTGGTCTTCTTGTGACTTGTTTCTTTGACGAAAAGAAGCTGGAATTGATTCAATGCTAGAGGGTGATCTTTGCTTGGTTTGGAATTATTCCAGCTTTCTTGGATGAAATCTAGACATATTTTGCTTGCTAATTTTTCTCCCAGTTTTTTGCAGAATTTTGTACAGCTGCTGCTAGTGTATTCAAATTATGATAGGGAAGCTTACATATAGAAATAGATTATTTTTCTTCATTTTGTATGTGTCATTTTTACCTATAAGAATAGCTGCTATATACAATATGAATGAATATATAGCTTTCCCTCTCTTCATTTCTATGTGGTATTAGAACAAGGAATACTTTTGCTTGCGTCTTCCATGCTACCCTTTCCACGAGCAGCCTTTACCATGTCCAAACCATATCCAAATCCATTATGACTACTCTGTCAAAAGCCAGTGAATCATCAGGCTTTAGCATTTTTTCTGCATATCACCAACATTAAATTAATGTGACAAAGTACTTCAAATCTTTGTATAGGTAATTCAGGCAAGATTTGAATCAATTAAATTACTACAAGTGGAAATCAATCATGGATTGCAATCACAACAAAAAGATGATCACCCTCTAACCTCTGCCTCATATTAGTGTTATCTTTGTTGAAGCAAGAAGGAAATAAAGCTGCATAAATGTTATGCTTGGGAGGAAGGAAGCAGTTGTAACCATGGAGAACTAAGCTCTGACTGCATATGATGTTAAGAAAACTATGTTTTTGAACAGGACAAAATGAAAAACTTGAGTTTGATGTGATCACTGCCATACACAAGAAAACTGTTGGAATATTTACAGGAAGCCTGTCAATTGGAAGAGCAAGACAAATGATCGATCCACTCCTGCATTCTCTTATGCAAATGAGGCATCAACAAATCCATTCTGTTAGGGACATATGAATCATCTTCTATTAAAATCCAACTATCTAGAACTACTGGTTTTCTTGCACAAATAGGTAATTTGATCCTGTTGCTCCATCTTGTAGTCAAAATTTTGGCCCTAGATCATCTACTCTGAGGCATCTATTCACATAACTTCTTTCCATTCGCATAATCATGTTCTGAAAATTAAAGGTTTAGGATTGGTGATATAGTTTCTCACCCATTATGCAAAATGCCAGATAATCATTTTAGGATTATTAAAAGATGTGATGATAGTGAAAAATTGTACTTTATTTATTAATAAAAGTTCTAAAAAATATGGACTTCTGACCAAAATTAATCATACCTAAGTTACTTGAGACTTGTAATGACCCAAAAGCCAATAAAAAGACTAACTAATTAAGAATCATTAATGGGTAATTGTAATTAATAATCAAGTCATTCAAATTAAATATCTTTACAAAGAATAATATCTTAAAATAATAAATAATTAATGATAAATAACACAATTGTTTATGGGATGATTTAGGTGATTAAGTGGATTCATCTAAAGCGATAGTTGTTTATGACAAAGAATTTATGAACAAGTATATACAATACTCATACACACACAAACATGAGAGAAAGCTCAGACAACTTTAAGGTTCAATTTGGTTAGGCTTTTGAGCACACAATGAGAGAGGTAGATTGAGTGACTGGGAGATTGAGATAGTCAATGATGAGCATCTGCTTCGACTTAAACAAGTGACTATGGCTTCAACCATGATTGAGCTATTCAAAGTGATCATAGTGTGAAAAATTCATGGACCAGTGATATAAATTCAACTGCAACACTACTTCAAGCCCCTACATTCTATTTTTTTGCTTTACCATATAACCCAATTCCCTGAAACAAATGTATAATAGCCATTTATATATAGACTTATCAAAAATAGAATGTAGGGGATTGAATTGACTTTATGTGCTTCTAACAAATGTTATGACATGAATCCTTTAAATCATTGTGTTAATGCTAGCATCCCAAGAGACCAGAGCTCTAAATAAAAAATGTACCACAGACGCCTGCAAGTGTTAAATAAGCAAGGGTTCTACATTACGGGCAAAGAAGTTAATCCATGAAATTAGAATTAGGTTAGGATCTTGGAATATACTCTTACGGTAAATTAATGGAATTAATAGATATTATGGTTCATAAAAGATAAATATTTTATGTGTTCAAGAAACTAAATGGGTTAGGAGAAGAAGATAATTTAGGTTTTAAACTTTGGTATTCGCAAAAAGTCGAACTAAAATGGTGTAGTGTGATTATAAATAAAAGTTTGAAGGATAATGTTATAAATATTAATAGATGTGGAGATAATTATAGCTTTAAAGATTATGGTTGATCGAGATTATCAATGTTATAAGTGCCCCTCAGGTTTGAGTGTTTAAAAGAAAATTTTGGAATGAATTAGAGATTAATACAAAAGATACCTCAAAGAAAAGTATTTATGGAGGAGATTTAAATAGACATGTAGAGTGGTTGAAGATTTTAAAGATTCATTGGTTATGGATTTGGGTAATTAATGAAGAAGGTAGAATTATATATTAGATTTTGTTAAATTTTATGATTTTATAGTTTAACAAGTATTTAAGAAATATGAACATATTATTAATTATAAAATGGATATATAGTAAAACAGATTGATTATTTTCTAATAAGAAAAATACGCGTTTAGATCAGAAAAGAAGGCCATTCTAAGTGAAAATCTAAGACAAAATCGATTATTAGTTTTAGATTTTAAAAGGTTGTAAGAGAAAATAAACCAAATTATCACCTAATTAGATGAGATACTTAAATAATAAAAAAAAAAATATTTTTTATAAGAGATTAGAATTTGGGATGTTCAGAGAAAGCTAACATTATGTGAGAAAAATAGCAGTGAAATTAAGAAAGTTGTTAAAGATGTGTTTGGAGAATCAAAGGAAAATTTTCTTTTTAATAAGAATAGTTGGTGAGTGTGAGTGTAAGAAGATAAAAAATAAGATTATTATATAAAACTTAGTTTAGATGTAAAACTCTGAGAATGGGAAAGATATAAAGTGGCTATAGAGATTCTAAGAAAGCAGATATACAACAACAACAAGCCTTAATCCCACTAGGTCTACATGAATCCTTCACTCCATTGTGTCCAATTATGTGTCAAATACTCATTTAATTCAAGTACTAAGATCATTTTTATACATCTTAACCAAGACTTTTAGGTCTACCCTACCTTTCTTAACATAAAAATCTAACGACGTTACTCTCCATCTCAATCTATCTGAGATGCTTTATGTGGTGCCGCAAAAATAATGGTAGCAAAAAAGGTGAAGACATATATTGGTAAAGAGATAGATAATACGAAAATAATAAAATGCTTTTTTTAGATAAGGATTATTGATAAACTTTTCAATGAAGGATCTGAAAGAAACGATTGATTTTAGCAACCCAATACCTAAAAAAAATAGAGAATTTTATTTTATCATCGATTAGTAAATCAAGTTAGTGAAGCTTTTAAAGAAAATGAAATGTGGAAGAGATGGATAATATTCCAATAGAAGTGTGGAAATGTTTAGAGATTAAGGAATTTCTTGGCTTACAAATCTTTTAATGTCATTTTAAAGACTAAAAAAATGGATGAGTGGAGAAAGAGTTTGTTATTTAAGAATAAGGTGATGCACAAGAGTGTGCAAATTATAGAGGAATTAAGTTAATGTGCCATACATTAAAATTATGGGAGAGTAATTGAGCATAGTTATGTGATACAAAAGTTTCTCACAATCAGTTTGGTTTCATGCCAGATAGATCTATTATGGATGCTATACATTTGTTAAGGGGTAAGCATAGAGAAAGTAAGGAGAATCTACATATGATATTTATTGATTTAGAAAGCTTATGATAAAGTTTCAAGAGATGTTCTTTGGAGAGTTAAACGAAAGAAGTTAATATTGGTTATATTCAAGTCATTAAGGATATGTATACTTAGGCATTACTTGTGTCCAAACAGGAGGATTGACAAAATATTTTCCTATTTCATTGGATTACATCAAGGATCGCCTTTAAGCCCTTATCTTTTTTACTTTAGTTATGGATGCTCTTACAGGCATTTACAAGAAGATGTACCTTGGTGTATGCTTTTGTCGATGACATTCTTCTTGTTGATAAGACTAGAGGGAGTCCAACGAAACTTGAATTATGGAGGTCAACTCAGAGTCTAAAGGTTTTCGCCTAATCTAAAGATGAATATATGGAGTGTAATTTTAGTTGTAGAAATTCTAGTAGTGTTGTGACATTAGGTGAACAAGTCATTAATAAGAGTTTGAGATATTTAGGCTCTATTATTCAAAATAATGGTGAAATAGATGGAGATGTTATTAGTAGAATTCAAGTTGGATGGTTGAAGTGAAGGAATGCATCGCCTATTATGTGATAGAAAAGTTTAAACTTAAAAAATTTTATAAGATGGTAAGACCCGAATGACTTATAGAATGTTAGCCAATAAAAGAAAACATAAGACTAAGTTAAGTGTTAGATGAGGATGCTTAGGTGGATGAGTGGCTTTACTCTTAGAGATAGAATGCAAAATGAGTATATTCGGGAAAAAGTTGGAGTAATAGAAGAGAAATGCCTTAGATGGTTTGGCCACATAAAAGCGTCGTCGAATCCATTAGGAGAGTAGATGCATTAGATTTGCCTTATGTTAAGAAAGGTAGGTAGACCTAAAAGACTTGATTAAGATGTATAAAATGATCTTAGTATACTTGATTTAAATGAGAATTTGACACATAGAACACAATGAGACGGAAGAAAATGTAACCACCTAGTGGGATTAAGGCTTCTTGTTGTTGTTGTTGTTGTTGTTGTAACAAATGTTATGATAGGATTAGTATGAGATAAAAAGTCTTCCAATAAATCTTTGATATTGTTCTATATTTACTAGATCATTAATTATAGCATATAGCTTTACATTATGGATCAATTTGTGCTTTACACCCTAGCAATCATCTTTCACCAAGTAAGAAGTGTGTACTTGCATTGAGTGGTATCATTGGACCTAGCAAACTCCACTCAAAAAAATATTTTAGTGTTCCTAGATCATTTATTTAAAAATCTCTTGCAAGACCGTTCTTCACATTTTGTAATTTGACAATATCATGTGTTAGAATAATCATCAACATAAATAATCAAGGAAAGTATTTTACCTTCTTTTGAGTTTGTTACATGTGATATGATCAACTTGGTTATAATAGCACCCATGATTCTCTACAATTTTCCCAAATCATTCAAACCATGTCCCAAGGGATTATTTAAGATCATATAATGACATGTTTGACTTGTAAACTTTATCTTCATCTAGCTTCTACTTATGCCCTTGTGTTAGGCTAACCTAAACTTCTAAATCTCTATTTTGAAAGATATTTTTTACATAGAATTGATATAGGGTCTAATTGTAATTCATCTCTTAGGACATTAGAATCTTAGTAAAGTTTATCGTGGCAACTGAAGCAATGATTATTTGATATTTAATTCCAAAGGTTTGCATAAACTCTTTTGTACAAGTGTATTCTTATACCTTTAGTGCGACCATTAGCCTACCATAAATGCTCATTACATCTTATAACTTTTTTATCTTGAGATTTGTTAACTAACTCTCAATTACTATTCTTTCTCATAATATTCATTTCTTTCATTGCTGCGATCTCCAATTTGGATTACTCAAAGGTTCCTTAATAGTTCTGGGTACAAACATGTTTGATTTTTTGAAGTAATTGCTTTATGAAACTTGGTTGCAATAGAATGCTAAGCATATATTTTGACTACTTTTTTAATGGATATATGGATATCACAATCTAAATTATTCATGTGACTCTTAATAGAGATTCAAATTGACTGTGGCAAAATGAATTGCTAGCTTTTATCCTTTTTTAAGTCATCTAAATATGAAGCTTAGGTGTAGGAATATGTTATTTTCTTGTTGAATTTCTCCCCCTATTTTTGAATCATCAAAATATTTAGACCATTTTGATTAAAATTTCATTCATTTTTTATATTTTGAACATTTTTCTTATTTTTGAAAAAATATGTGGAGATGAGAGAACATGCTTTGACAAGGTATTTGCAATGATCTTCCATAAATTTCTTTGATTACTTTCATTTTCCTCTTTGAGGGAATTTGTAGTAAAGAAGGTTGATTTAAAAGAAAAATAAACATGCATACTAATTTTTTTTTAGGATTATAACCTTTTTAAACTCTTTTGTTTATCATATCTTATGAAAAAAAAAATTTTTGACTATGGGATCTAAGTTTGGAAATTAATTGGGTATATGAACAAAGACGATGCAACTAAAAGTTTTTAGAGATAGATTATAATTAACTCTACAATAAGGAAAGTTTTTCTAAAAGTCAACGGGTGTACATATTATAAGACTCTAATTTATTATTCAATTAATTAAATGAGATGTCATTAAATTGCATCCTTGATAGATATTTGGATACACATAGAGAATGTTGTAGCTGTGGGCTCCGAAAATTCATCACTTACCTCTCAATTAAGGGAGTTTGATGAAATGCCGGTCAAATCTTTAGAAGGCATATGAAATAGTAGATTTCGCCCTCATTTTGTGAAGACTTTAGATCTGGTTCCAGGTTTCCTATAGCCGCAAGCACTTATAATTAATTACTCATCTCAATGTTGAAAGAGAATTTTCTAGACAGTTTAATGAGTAGCGATAAGAAGAAAGATGAGCTTAAAATTTTGGATTTATAAAATTCATTATTTTAACTGAGCGGATTTGGGAGCATCTGATCTCTGATCCCATGGTTCATCATCCCGAGTTGTTGTGGTCCCTATTCTAGAGAAGGAAGTCGACCAACCAGAAGAATCGCCGCCAGCCATTGCGTCGTCCAAGTAATCCTTGACTTGGTGTTTATCAAGAGATAAGTTTAAGTTCACAGAGAGGTTTTCTATCTGCGCACCCCGTATGGTTCACATCTCAAAGCGCCATTGGGAGCATACGCCACACCGTGATATAATCAGATTTTGGCGTCTGGCCGGACTACTGCCAGATTATATATGAGATCAAAAATCAGCCGTATGACAGCACGCCCCTTGTTGATGAGATTGAGTGAATATATAAATACAATTTGATTTGATTTTTCGTAGTGAAGTTTTAATTTCACCTTGAAATAATCAAGATGAAGTTTTAAATTTTAAGTTCTTTAAATATTGAATATCATTTAAGCATTTAACACTTAATAACATGTTAGATTTTGCATTTGAATTGATACTTAATTTATATTAACTTGATTTGAAATTTTAAACAAATGTTGATAGTAGTTTGTCGTCCGGTTAAAATCTTTATTCAACACAACCATCATCGGGGTTGATATATTATTTCAGATCCTATCGATTTTATTAAATTAATAAAATGACGATCTAATGTTTACGACTACCGATATTTTAATAAGTAAAGATTCTATAATATTATTATTGAATTTTTTGGTTTTGTTAACCTGCACCATCATAATCTAACCTGAATCACCGCATGATCCTGATACTAAGTTTAAGCATTCAACGCGTTAACGCTAACATTTAATTTAAAATTGATTTAACTATAGATTAATAGCAACTTTAGTTTATAATTTTGGATAATTTTTGACGTAATTTGGAAAATCTTCTGAGCCTATAAGCTGACTGCCCACCATGCCAAGAAAGACATATGGATGGTGTAACATCACGCCGACGCCATCCCAATTACGAAGAAAGACAAGTGAGTCTCAAACACTCAACATAGATTTTTCCGCCACGTCGAAAGGCGATACTTATATATTTCAGAATGTCAGTTAAAACATTAATTTAGCTTTGTAATTTAATTTTATTAAGTCGCTTATGCTATCAATGTAAAAGTTTGGTAAGATTTCTAGAAGATCCACGCCGCCCTGGTAGTAATGGGTATAAGCCACCATGCCAAGAAAGGCGTGATGGTGGTATAAATCACGCTGAACGCTACATCCCTCCATGCAAAAAAGTGTACGTGCATGTACCTCGAGATACCTGCTAAAATGATTTTCCCGCCACACCAAGAAATGCGTGTACAAGTACTTATACACCTGCAATATTAATTTATACAATAATTTTATATTGTCGCATGACTTTATATCGTCAGATAGCCCCGTTGGTGCTCGATAAAGATTTCAACAATATCCCGATGTCGCCCCTGTAGTCGCCGTATAATGCCTGCCCACCATGCCAAAAAAGGCGTGTATGAGTGATAAACCACAACCGAACGCTGCCAAGAACGGCGTGATTTCTATGCACCCACAAGCATGATTTCCTTCCACGCCAAGAAAGTGAGACGATTTATATATCAATCATAGACTTCGGGTGAGCACGGGCTTGCGCGAGGGCACGCAGGGCGCTGTGAGCGCTGGCGCCATGGGCGCGTGGTTCTCAGCACACACGCTGATGCGATGCCGCGACGCAGCCTGTGAGATCACACCTGATTCGCGCGTGAACAATAACGAGACGGAGGGAGGGTTTCACCTGCGGGAGTGGGATGCTCGTGTCGCTGACCGCACATGGATCTGACTCGCCTCGACTCCTTCGGGCTGAGACTTACGGGAGAGGTCGGCTAAGTGGATTTTTGGGGAGAATTAAAATTAGGGTTAGGGTGATAAGGGCGTTATTTAAAGGAATTTTTTTTAAAATTTTCCATAATTTGGATTTTGGTGCCGATATTATTATATAGGCAATATATATGTCGATCAGTGTCGATATTCTGACACACAACCGAATAATTTCGACGGAGATCGTTGTTCAAATCAAGATCAAATTAGGACACAAACCAAATTTGCGCGTCGCTCGACGCCGATATTCATGCAAACCGTCCAAATTGATCGCTCATTTGATAAGTTTTGATTTTGATGCTAACAACAAATCAATTTCACAACAAGTCGTTTGAAGAACGTCTTTCCGACCTCAATATAGACCTTTCGACCCCCCTTCGATCAAATTGTCAAATCATAATATGTATATTCTAATGGCAAAATTTTTAAAATAGGCTTAATACTAATCTTAATTAGTAATTTAGACTAATTTTTTTAAGTCGCCGAACGACGACCTCTTTTTATTTTTTTATTTTAAAATTGGGGCAGATTTTGCTCTTATCTGAGTCATAATGCCTAATCGAGCAACAGATCGCTTGGAATCAGAACGAAATTTTCTACAACTTTCAGATCAAAATTTAAGATTGTGCACGATACGAAAATTTCGTAGTGTCATAGCTTATCAAATTCATATTGTAATCAAATGAACTGGTATCGTTGGAATCAGAATAAAATTTTCTACAACTTCGTTTGGTTGAAATTTACGATTTTAAATTTCACGATATCGTTCTCTTATTATAAAGTGTTTTTTTAATATTTTTTCCTTAATTATAGCACAATTATTCTAATTTTTTTATATTAACCGTTAATATAATTATCTTTTCTTTTCACTTTGTAAATGCTAATTATGACATGATTAGTTAAAATATATATTTTAACTTCTTTAAGGATGATGTTATAATAACATAAATGATTAATCTTTAAGGATTAATAAGATAAAGATGTTATGTATAAAGATTTATCAAAGTAAGAGAGACTAAAACATTTTTATTTATTATAGATATATATATATATATATATATATATATATATATATATATATATATATATATATATATATATATATATATAAATAATGATGAGAATGATGATTTAATGATGTTTTACTCCAAAGAAAGTTTAAAAGAGTTGGCAGCTTTTATACAAGATTCGCAAAAAATTGTCGCGACGCCCACAATTGTAAATTTCAACCAACACGAAAAAGATTTGTTACGATTCCAACGATACCAAGTTCGATTCGACAATCAGACAGATCTCGATAAGTCGCAAAATACAATACAACCGCCTGAATTTCGCGATGCATAGCTTTTTGCCAGATTCGCAAAAAATCTAATAATCTTAAATTAACACGAGTTGTAGAAAATTTCGCTTATGATTCCAACGATGCCATGTTTCGCCGATTTACAATCAGATGACGAGCATGCGAAAATAAAAAGTTGCCCCGCTTTTTAAAAAATAAAATAAAAGAGTCGTCATCGCGTATGACGATGCGCTATTTTGTTAAAAAAAAAATTTTCATGCCTAAATTACTAATTAAGATTAGTATTAAGCCTATTTTAAAAATTTTGCTTAATATAATCAATTTTGACGTTCTAAATGCGATGGCGGAGTCCGTTCATCGATCAGAGATCATTTCGACTGATTTTCGGCGCCATCGAGTGTATTTTATTTTGATTTGCGCGTCGTCAGATTCGATCGATATTCACGCATACCATCCTGAATGGCCAGCATTTTGATGATTTTGACGCGAGATGAATCCGATCAATTTCACAACGAGATTTGTCGCAGCCTTCCCATCTCGAGCATGAAAGATCGGCATCTCCCTTGATCGGCCCGAATTGTAAGATGTATATTCGATCAATTTCACCATTCAACACAATGTTCGTCAATCTGATATTGTTTCGACCGATTTTCAGCCTGAGTGTATTTCAAGTCCGATTAGACGCGCTAATTCAATTCAGACTCGACTTGACTTATAATGCATGTCATGACAAACAATTTTTAGTAAATATTTATTTGTCTTTGACAATACCATTTTGTTAGGGAGTTTCATAATAATTTGGATTAGTGTAAAATTCCTTCTTCTTTGAAAAATTTCCTAGACATTCATTGAAAAAAAATCTTTTTCATTATTTGATCTTTAAATGAGGATGCTCAGGTGGATGAGTGGCTTTACTCTTAGAGATAAAATGTGAAATGAGTATGAAAAAAAAGTTGGAGTAGCTGGATAAAATTAGAGAGAGTCACCTTAGATGGTTTGGCCACATAAAGCGTCATCGTCATGACCAAGAGAGAGTAGATTTAGATTTGCCTTATGTTAAGAAAAAGATAGACAGATCTAAAAAGACTTGCAAGATGTATAAAAATGATCTTAAGATACTTGAATTAAATGAGAATTGATACATACATAATAAATAGACAAGGATTCATGTAAATGACCCACAAGTAGATAAAGGCTTGTTGTTGTTGATCTTTAATATTTTAAATTTAATTGAGATTAATTATCAATCATTTTATAAAAATCTTGAAACACATTTTTACTTCAGATTTATCTTTCATTAAACAAATCCAATTGAGACTTGTGTGATCATTTATAAAGGTCATAAGCTTTTTTTTTTTTTTTTTCAAATATGGTGGTGACCTTGAGAGGACTCCACATCACTTTGAATCAAGTTGAAGGGTGGCACTGTAGGATTTTGAAGTTAAGTGGCATAATGACTTTTTGATAAATTACAACTTACATTTAAAGGAATAATAATTCAAAATTTTAAATTATGAAACAGAAATGTAAAACTAGGCTGTCATAGTTGAAGATACTAAAGCGTTATTTGTTTGCTAGAATAAATTTACTAAGTATAGTAATACTGTCATAGCCTGTGGCGATTTTATTGTCGAAGAAACATTTTCATCAAAGTAGTAAATACTATTTATCATTCTAGCACTATTAAGCATCCTCCTTAAGTTTTTGTTCCGAAACTAACAATGAGAAATTTACTAACTGCAATTGCTGTTTATATAAACTCTTAAATTGATCTTGCAATTGATCCATATTTTCTTTGAATGACCTGAATTGCCCTTTTTTGTTTATGTTTATATCAACCATATTGATTTATTTCACTTGCAACACTATTCTAATAAGATTGACCATATATTTATAATGTTATGTTAGCAATTTTCAGCATTCTAGAATCTAATAGGTGGTAATATTTGAAGTAGTCTTCCAAACTGTTGATTCCTTTTAAATATTTCATAAAACCATACTTCTTGTTAATCTAGGAAGATAATTTTGAACTTTATTGTCATGTTGTATATAATCATAGCCTAACTAAGCATTATTCTCAAGTGGCTTCGATTCATAATGAAAATAGGATGATCCAATGATTGAAGATCTTACAAAAGAAATTAGGATTCACAAATCAAATATTGTTAAATACAAAAAAAAAAAATTTCTTTATCATGTCAACTCAAAAGTACAATAAATTACATAATAAAATAATAATGCAACAATAACTTTGAAGAAACTCATGGGAAATTAAAAAAATTATAAATTTTGCAAGCTATTGAAATCACAATTTGAAACAAATTTAACTGAAATCATAAGTTTTTCAACACTAATAATTAAATATTTAAGACGAAATTTAATAAAGAAAATAAATTACCAAAGGAGATTCAAACATTTCATCAGAACAAGGAGATAACTTCTCCTTTGAGTGAGCTATCTCAATGGCATAACATCTGAAGAAATTACACATCCAATATGTGCCAATATTCCAAGAAGAAATCTAGATTTTTTTGATAAAAGTTGTCCCTAGTTTTAACAAATCAAAGTTATTTGCATGGCTCGGGTGTTAGAATTTATAAGCATATAATCTTCTAGTTGGCTGCCTTGTCTTAGCTCAATATAAATCCCAAAGGTCATATATCAGCATGGCCTCAGTAAAGATAAATCGAGCAATGCTGAACCAAACTATGCCTAAATAAATATAGTCAACACAATAGATGCACTATGTTACTGAAGTCATACTATTGAAGAACTCTACAAACTTGTTAAGACTTCGCATGAATGCATGTTTCAGGAGCATATTGCATAGTACTTTTTTTATATCACCATAAAAGAAGGCACAATAACTGTTTAAGCTTTCTAAACAATAAATATAAGGTAAGCATAACATTGAGAAGTGGTGGCAATAGAAACCATAACTATAGTCTTAATATAGTTATGATCAATAATGTTACCGTTCTAAAATTTAGGAAGCTCAAATATATAAATCAAATTAAAGATGTGGACATTAGCAAACGAAATCAAAGCTATGATATCAAATAACCAAGTGAATTTGAATAGAACAAAATAAGAGGTTGCCAAAGCAAACGCATCTTAACTAAAGAGAACATCCCATTCTCATAAGCAAATCATCATGGACATACTCCGATTAACTAAAATTGAAGATCACTAAAAATATAAAAAAATTACAAAAATAAATTGTTTAGGTCTATTGTTCAACTGATGCTTCCAAATGAGTGTAAACACAGATCGAAACTAGTATCTTATTCATTTAAATTGCATTATTTTTTGTTGACCTAATTATTATGTTCTACTTCTAGTTAACATGATGAGACAGCCATAAGTTTTAGCATCGATTCGATTGAAGACATCTTTCTTTCCAACTGTTTTCTAATAGATGAGCTCATTTTTATAGCAGACTTAGGCACATCATTCTGTTGCTAAATCTTTAAAGTACTAAAGAGCTGATGTTCCTGACACGAAAGTTTTACAGGTGCAATATTATGCAAGCAATGCAAAGGAACTGCTGTAAATTCTGTTGATCACTTCAATGGTCAATTTAAGGCTGGTGAATTATGCTGGCTTTGCAGGTACTCCAGTTTATATATATATATATATATATATATATATATATATATATATATATATAGATAGAGAGAGAGAGAGAGAGAGAGAGAGAGAAATTTGATATCTATAGTTTAATCTGCTAATGATGCCGTTTAGAATTATTTTTGGTTCAGTCATTTTCTGTTGTCTTTTATTTGCAGGGGAAAACGGGATATCTTATGCGGTAACTGCAATGGCGCAGGCTTTATTGGTGGATTCATGAGCACATTTGATGAGTAGAACGTGAACAATAATTGTTCCGTAGCTTAATGTGTGATGGAATATCTTGCTAGAACTTAAATGTTGTTTTACTTTTTATAAAAGATATTTCGATTTCCCAGATCAAGGTCCTGTGTTTTTGATAAGTTCTGCAAGTTGTTATTGTAAATATGGTAAGTACAGTACTTGATCCGACATTAACTATTGGTGCTGCAAATGACCATTTATGTTGGCTATATTTTTGCTTTGAAGCAGACCTGTGGCATAAGAGAAATGATATGATATCTGTTGCTAATACTGTGATAATTGTTTTGGTGATTGATATTTAGGATCTACGGTAGCTTTTTTTAGTGTGCCTACATTATATGTTCAGTATATAAATAAGAATGCACTTAAATATAGTATAATTCCAAATCGGGCCGGATCTCCGATTTAGTGCAAGTGGTGACGCATCAGATTATGATGACTACGCGTCATCCAACCACTACTGGTGCTTCTCATACATAAAATCGCAATGCATAATATTCCAGATGATTCATCAGCACAAATTCAAATCTTAAGTGCAGGATACATGCCACTACTTATATATGAAAAATTACACAGAATACATTTATTCATTGTCATAAACAGAGATATCCTTCATCATGATGAACATGTGACGCTCATAGAGCATATACGGCTGGGAAGAGGCCCGTAAGGAAAAAAAAAATGGGAATGTGAATTCCTTCAAGATCCTCTACTCTGTTGCAACTTCGCTGGTTGCAATGGTGGTGGTGATATTATTGCTAAGACGTCTGCAGTTGTTGAAGCCATACCATACTCCAGAAGGAATGGGAGAACCGTAGTAGAAGGTAAGATAGCGACCATAGTATGGATCATAGACCTCCACCCATTCAGGGATCCAGCCATCAGGGCCATCTCGCCATAGGTAGAGGTAGCAGGTGCCATAGCCGCACGGTCCTGCTATGTCATAGGTGTCTGTCGAGCACCGCTCAAAGGCTTTTCTCTGTGGATCGTCCAGGCGTGGCGCATACACCTGAAATACGGACAATATGCGCCATTCTCATAAGTTGTTCATTATATCCTTTGAAAAAAAAAAAAAAACCTTGCTTCTTTTTTTCCCTCTTATTCTATTGTTGGCCTTCCGAGGATCTCATTGATCAAATTTAATATAGAAAACAGAGTAACTTGAAATTAAGAGTAATAATATCGGCAAAATGTCTATGGATAGACATTTCGAAATTAGATCAATCCCCTGATAGAACTGTGGGTTTATATGTCAACATTTTGCAATTATAAAACAACCGAGTTAACGTCTGAATAAACTACTCGCTACATGAACACTACACAACCTGTTTAGAGATGCTTCTTTTGCAGGACTGGAAAAAGTTCAGGGAGATTGGAGGTGCAAGGGAGGCTTCAGGAGGTTTAGCCAAATGCTGACATTAATACTGACTCATTCATTGGTTCTTAAGTTAGTATTCCTAGTTTGCTTTTTAAACAGCAGTCTAACATCTATCTGGTTCACTGAAATGTGTCTTAACATCTATCCCTTTCACTCAAATGTCTCAAGAAAACTCGGTAAATCTTGTACTGACATAAATTTGCAATTACTTTTTGGATGACCTTTTAAGATGTACTTAAATTTGATTTACGAAGCACAAGTAAAAAATCTTGTGACAATTCTCAGTTCGAGAGCTCAGTTGAAAACTTACTGAAAATTAAAATCTCTCGCTTGAGAATTGATGGTGTCGGAGAATATTTCTCCAGGCAGTTTTCAAATTATCAAACCAAATTTGAAATTCGTCTAAACTTACTTGCCCAAGTATTCCTAGATTAAATTGTAATTGTGGTGTTGACAGAAAGAATTTACTTATTTTTTAGACAATTCCAAGTATGATTCATGTTAAGAATGCTAAACATAATTTTCAGGCTGAGAGCATGATAGTTATTGTTTATAATAGTAATAAAGCTTCTCTCAAAAGTACTGATAATAATTTACCTAATGAGAAGTTATATGATAGACATAATATTTTGTATCTTTGAGTATGTGGTGCACTTGTCTTTGTACACAATGAAGATAGCTTTTCTCATAATTTTGATTAAAAAGTCTGTGAGGTGTATATTTTTTTTGGTGATAATAGTCCAAAAAAAGGCTGAAGACATATCGATCTTAGTACACTGAAGATCCATATTGATAGACATTGTCTTTGATGAGAGCTTTGAATCTTGATTGATATTCTATTGTCACAGTTTTTTAATGAACTAGAAGAAATTCAAGATGACATTATTCAACCTGCTCCAAAGAATGCTCAATGTTTGAGTTCTTCGATATATCCCCTTATTCTTTTTTTGACAAAATTCCCGGGAGGTTTGGAGTTCATGTTTCCAATCCATAAAGGAAATAAGTTGTTGAAGATGAAGGTATGAGATCACTTTATCAAAAACTTTCATTTCAACTTCAAAAGAGCAAGAAAGAGAAAAAGCCTATTGGCAGGTGTTGTAATTGGGATAGTTGTTCCATTGATTGTTCTTATATTACTGCTATTATTACTAAGTAGGAACCAACTTACTTTAATGAGGCCAAGGTTATTGTTGTCTAGCAAGATAACATGGAGGAAATCACCATTCCACTAAGTGAGATTTACACAGCTAGCACACAATTCTCATGCATTGACATATCTGACATCTAAAATTTGATATTTACAAATAAAACATTTTTCCTATACATGAAAAGATGTATTTCTTTTTTAAATTAATGATGATGCTATTTTTGATATAATATTAAAGATTTGGTGGTATAATTTATATAAATTTGAAATTTTAGGTGTTAGATATGTAAATATATTAAAATTATGTGATTTATGTAAATGCCCCTTCTACTAAATAATGAGATATTAGATTTAGTTCGCCCTCCTGATAACTTATTTCATGCTAGTGTGTTACAAAGTAAAGAGAATGAATAATGGATCATTTGAGTGTCATAAATCTTGATTTACATCTCGTGGTTTTTCCCAAATGCATGGAATTGATAACAACCCCTTTCAAACCCCTAAATTAGTAGGAGCTTCATGTACTAGGAATACCTTTTTAAAAATGAAATTGATCATGAGGAGAATTTTATGAGGAGAAAAGGATGGAATTACTATGGTTGTTTGTCTTTTAGGTGTATGACTTGATTTAGAACTAGTAATTAATTATGTTAATGAGATAAACAACATTCATAATCAACTATTTATTTTCCATGAGTTGAAGTTTTTAAGCATAGAATTTTTATGCCAATAATGATCATTTTGTCTAACACAGAAATATAATTTATTACAGACGAGTGGATGTTCTTACGAAGATTAATAGAGAAAATATTGCAACTGAATATGTAAATCATTTTCTTTTTTTGATAACCAACTTGCTGATAAATCTACCTAAACTCTCTGGCGATGGATTGTTTTGATAATCTAAAAAGTAAGCATGGTGTGATCTCCACGTTTGGTATTAACTGGTAATGGGGGAGTGTTCAGCTGCAATGCCTCCTAAATCTTCTCCCAAATCTTCCTAAAATACTTGTTCTCTCTATCTTATCTTATTTTTACTTAATTTAATTTAATTATATTGGTCTTATTTATGAAGTTCTTCGATGACAATCTTGAAGTCATATGAATGAAGAGGTATATTCACGCTGTAATTGAGCCAACTGGGAAATGATATATTGTTTGGTTATGCTCCAAAATAGCTCCTATGTTCCACAGCGTAAGTGCTTCATGATGTCACAAACAAACTAAAGAGTTTTTGTCAACCCTCATTTATAGTCCTATATATAGAAGAGAGGTTTAGGTTTTGTCCCTAAACATTTAATTAGCTTGTGTTGTTGGCTTCTGCTTGATTACATAATCTTTTTATATAGATGTTATTTACTTGACTGAGGTGCTAGGGTAATTTGGTTTACTATAGTTCGTATGTGACTGATTTCAATAGTAGCAAAATAAAGGAAAATTAGTGCTTGCATTTTGAGCCAGATAAAATCCTATTTTAGGCAGCATTTAATCAATATTTAGCTTAAATTCTAAAAAAATATAATTTTGGAGACTTTAAATCCTATTATTTTGACAAAGTCCACTGTGTCCAAGATTTGTTAAATCCCAACATTCAGAGGATTTAATGAATTTAACAATTTCTCTCTTGCACAAATGTTAAAGCTTGAAATAATAGCCTAATAGTTTACAGGAATTAGCCTGATTTATTCAGATACAAATTTAATTCTCTTTGCTTTATTAAATCTAGATTTACAGATTTAGTAAATCGTACTTGAGTTAAATCCTACTTGTAGCGAGACAACACCAAAACACAAGCATTTCATTAATCTCAATGTAAGTATGAAACAGCATAAAGTTGAGTAAGCATTTTTTTGATACAAATTGTAGCTTCAAGCATGATATTTTTATTATCTTAGTAATTTCCTTTCTTATTTCCTTCAATCAAACAACAAAATTTGTTTATTGCCCATAAAATATTTCAGGTAATTGTATAAGATCCTAATTTTCAAAAAATGTAAAAAAAATAAAATAAAATACATATTACAGACCTGATTGTTGTAGGCATCACCAAAGGATAGGGCAACAATGTCCCTGGTGAACCGAGGGGAACGGCAACTCGTTTTTATCATAACCCTATAAGAACATGCTCTCGCACTTCCAGAATCCAACGCCTGCAACCCCAATCAAATCAATAAAATAATAAGTCAATTTTTGTCAATAAGAAATATTAGTGCAAGACAGTATGGTCTAGTGATTCAGAACTTATGCTTTCAACTAAGAGTTCTTGGGTTCAAATTTTCGCACATGTATATTGTGTGCGTGAGTTTATGATTAAATTCGCTCAAATGTCTCCCCAAAAAAAAAAAAAAATAAATATGAAGTTAGGGTTATTACCTCCTGCTGCAACAGCAGCTGATGCTGCTGCTCAAGCTCCTCAGGATGTGGATGCGGATTCGCCGCCTCAGCTACCACTACAGTGACTGAGAGTGCCGCCACCAAACCAATAAACAATACGCGAGCGGAAGCCATCATCATCGAGCGCTTGTGCGCCATTTTTGTACTCTTCTTCCCCCCTATCTATCTTCTACCCGAGAGAAGAGAGTGAGAGAGAGGCGCCCTACGCTGTCGTGTTGGAAAAAGTCCAGCGATGGAATAGAATGTGATTCACATTGTAGCGAAACTTTGATCGGTGGATCCTATATACATAGGAAATAGCAGTCGGTTTGGGTTCTTCGGTATAGCTTCTTCGTTCTTTGAGTGGGCCATGTAACCAAACATTGGCCCATCATAATGATTCTTTTAGTTTCTCATTGGGTTAGGTCCCTTCGTTCTCTTTCTATGCAGAATAAACCTCTTTAAGTTAATTAGCTGCAGGTATTATCTATTGGTATACTTAAAATCTATTTAAGAAAGTTATAACTTTTTAAAATATTAGTTATAAAATTTTTATGAAGAAAATAGTTATTTAAAAAAATTATTGTGTGTTATAAATAAATTTTTTTTGAAAAATTTAAAAAATAATTTTCTGACAGTTATCACACTCTAACAATTCTGATTCTCAAAGCAATTTTTTTTATCACAAAATTTTCTAAAAAGCAGCCCTGATAGCTAAACGAAGCTACTTCGCTTTCTAGCTGCTTTCTAAAAAAATAAAACAGTCCAAAAAATTATCTCAAAAGCACTCTTTTATTTTAATTTATAAATTTATCAGGTATTTACTTATAAATACTCAAGTTGTATCTATTGCGATCTTGATCGTGGTTTATCATATTATAAATTAATAACATCAAGTTGCATTGCAGTCTTATTGAGACGATTTTTTTTTTTTAATACTTTTATCATGAATGTCATGTTCATGGTACATTTAATCAAGTTGATAGTTTTTGCTCGCCTTATGTTGGCTCGACCTCAAGTGGTTCATCTGCTGGAGGATAATGTCTCTTTTTGATCTTTTCGTTACTTTCTTAACTACATTTTTTTTTTTTTTTTTTTGAAAGAATCAACTTTAAATTATGATTTTATCATGTGATATAGATAGACTATGATGAGTCATTTTTTTTGGTGATTTAGCCTTGTACTATAATTATGTAATTCTTTTCCTAAGTGTTCAAGTCTTAGATACATAATTTTTCTTGTTTTTTTTTTCGTTTTATTTATACACTTAAATCTATTATTTGAAATCCAACATTTTGCATCAGTTGGTCGGTTATGAGAAGATTTTTTTTGGATATTATCTCAACATGAAATTATTTAAGCATATGCTTATTATTTTCTACTCCCATATACATAGATATTGTCATGGTGCATTATTTTATATTTTTCCTATATAAAATTATTATTTTGTGAGTGAACAAATCCAATAATTATGGGAATATTTATATATCTATTGTAGTAATTATAATATTTTTCTTTAATATTTGGGAGCTTGAGAAGCCTAAGTGAGTTCCACATCTTTCACAGGCAAATCAGAATATATATATATATATATATATATATATATATATATATATATATATATATATATATATATATATATATATATATATATATATATATATATATTGAAAGTCGCATTCATCGAAAGCCAGCTATTTTGTTGAATTATTTGGATATATATTATTAGGGTTTAAATCGATAACACAACATATTGTACCAAATAAGAAAGTTCACAATCAAATCTCTATCATCACCTTGCTTGACTTGATACAATTTATGGATAAATCAAAGAACTTGACTAAAGCTATTTGGATCAAAAGGTGGAGAATTACCCCATATTATTTTTAAGATTTTGCTAGGCATGGGATATCCATACCTTATTATTGCAAAAAAGTGTGTGTATATCTTTTATGAAACAAAAATTATTAAAGGAAAAAAAATAGATGGTTTAGCCTAATTTTAATGATTTCACTAGTTTGAAAAGAGAGTACAAACATATGATGTTCTCGATGACTATACAAATCATTAATACAATGATAGCTATGAACCATGAAGAATATCATTTTTAATTATTGTTGAAGGAGTATTAATGTGCTATACTTATTGTTAGATATTAATGAATGATCGACTTAATTGGGTATCTTGTGATCTGAACGGCAAATATCTAACATCAATGACTGGTAAATATTGAATGTTGATCATTGGTTTGTATTGGGTGATAATGAAGGAGTCAAGTCATAAGTTAGGCAATAGGGCCAATTTGACTTGGTCATTCCAATAATAAGAGTGAATATTAAAAGTAGGGTTGTAAATTAACTAATAGATTTGATGAGCAACTTGAATATGACTTCATTAATACTTGTTTAAGTTCATTCAAATTAGCAATTAAATAAGTTCAAATATTTTTAAAATAAGCTTAATGGTTGAATGAATCATGTATTAATATAATCCTACCTATTTATTTATATTCATAAACATGCTTGTTATTCAACAAATGATTTGTTAAAAGCTTGACATTAGATTTGATGATGGTTCACTTATTATTCAATTAAAACTTTTTAAGTTCAAATCATTTAATAACTTTTTTAAAATTGATATATTATATATTTGCTTGTTACTTTTTACCCTCTTATTTTTCTTTTTCACATATGTTTTCTCACTTTTGTCACTTTCAATCTTTGAAGTTTAATTACTCAAGATTGTGAGAGTTGCACCTACACAAGTGTATTGTCACAATTAAACTAAGAATCCAAGACTTTGGAGGAAATACATCTTCTCCTTCTCAAATCACTTGCATTCAATAAGCCTATGAGCATAGTCTAAAAGCACCCCTCCTTAAACTTCAATGTATATTCTCCAATATGGTTATACAAAAAATTGGAGCGCATTTGAATGGAAATTGGTACAAACACATCTTTTTCATGTCAGCTTGATTGCAGTTGATATATTATCTTATCTCTGAACACACCCTCTCTTAACATTTCATGGACTCATCACAATTCACACCTCTTTCATCTTCTTTTTGACCTATAATATAAATATTATATTGTGCCATAAAATTTGAATGTTTTCTCAATCATTAGTGCTTTTTTAGTCTTAATAATTTCCTATTTGAATGGTATCAAATACTTTGATACTAATTCCAAAATTATCAAATTATTTATCAATTTAGACTATAAAATTATTTTTAATATAATAAATATATGAGAATTCATTTTATATGTATTCATTTATAAGCTTATTTGTTAGCTTGTAATATGTACTCATCTGACCACTTTAGAATAGGTAAGTATAAGTCAAACTTGAATAAATTAAGTTTAATATATGATATTCAACTTGAATTAGCTTAATTACTACCCTAACAAGGATGTGGATGAGATGATTGTTGGAATATGATGGTAATTAGGGTTGCTTTAATATTGATCGATGATTAACATCAATCTATGGAAACATCAAGTGTCATTTTCTTTTTCGGAAAATGTTAAGGAGTTCAATGTCATTCTAAAAGAGAAATTACAGTTACATAAGGTAATTCATAACCGGACTGAAGGACAAAACAAAATGGTCAGGAAGTAAAAATCCTATGGCAATTACATTCTTAAACAAAACTGTAAGAAGACAGCAGACCGAACTTGAAAGAAAATAAAAGAACCTTCGGCCTCAAAGAAAGGACCCATTCCATGGAATAAAGGGGTCAAGAATTACTGTTGAACTAGAACCAATATGAACTCAGTCACGATGCCGAAGGCGGGCACTCCAATGATTACCACTATGCCCTCCAAGGAATCTTGAATGGCGACCCATGTTAGCAGAAACAAAATAAAGAGTAAGGATCCTCTGGTTGCAGAAGGAGGTGGTCCAAGGAATCTTGAATGGAGACTCAATTTCAAGGAGCTAATCGTGTTAAGATTAGCTGCTCCCATAACCAGCAAGTCATCTGCAAGAAGTGTGAAGCGTGTCAATGTCCAATAGAGAATGGGTTATATTTTAAAAGGTTAACTTCTCTATCTAAAAGATAGGAGACTGAATCCATCGCTAGATTAAACAAAAAGGGGCCATTTGAAGAAAAGAAATGACCTTTAATTTCTCCGTTAAGCACCACCGAGAAAGGTACTTTAGATTATTGACCTCACTTTTGGAGTGGATCTTAACCTCATCTTCTTAGACTTGGGACTCTTCTAGACACTAAGAAATCTTTAGTCATAATACACTTCCAGTGATCAGGTGAACATTTAGCCTAAGCTAGAGACATAGAAGTGTTAATCATAGGATTAAGCCATGCCTTAAGACTTAAGGAAATCACATATCATATAGCCTAAACTAATCTAGATATACTTTCTCAAATCAAACACAGATTCAAATCTCAAACCAAACCTCAAATTCAAATCCAAATTCCAAATTCATATCCAAAATTTGACTTCAAATGATTGAAACTCAAAATCAAATTCAAATCTTAAGATCCTTCCTAAGCCATACGAACCACCTTCATAAGCTTAGCCAAAACTCCCTTTAAATCAATACAAATTCAATTGATTTCTTTATAAATCAATTATTCCTTCATTTATATTCACAAATATAAATAAAATTCAAATTTAAATGACTAAAACTATATCCAAAATTAAATCCAAACCCAATCTAAGCCATTTGAGCCAATTCTTTGGACTTCGCTAAATTCTATTCAAATCAAGTCAAAACCAATAAATTTTCTCTTGAATTAATCATTCATTTAATTATCTACCCAAATATAAATGAAATCTATAGCCATCAAATCAAATTAAAGCCAACCCAAGTCAAACCCAACTAGCCCTTTTGACTTGAAAATTTCAAATGAGCCAAAATTCCTTAGACTCCAAATTGATTATCGTTGAATTTATATTTTAATCTAGGGCTCATATATAAGTTCAACTAAACTTGAATCAAACCAAAACCAAATCAATTGACCCACTTAGGTCCACTTGGCCCAAAGTGACATAAGGGACCCATTTGAGCTAACTTCGAATCCAACCAAAATCGGATTGAACCAAACTCATCAAAACCTTCCACCATGATTGTTGATTATCTTAGGATGATCAATTACAATCAATTGAGTCAAACCTAGTCAACTTAGTCACTTAACCAAGTCAATCATAGCCCAAATGAACCAAAACTAGCAAAAACTCATCCAACATCAAATTGATTGAAACCAACGATTTGAATCCACCCAAAATTAATATTTAAATATAACTTGACCACCAATTGAGCCAAATCAAGCCCAATTATTCATTCGATCCAAGTTGACCCAAATTGGCTTAAAGGACCAAATTGGATTAAATCATGATCCAATCTAATTAATTGTAACCAATGGCTCAAGTTTATTTTAAATTAATTTTTGAACTCAACCAAAGCCATAATTAAACTTGATTTGATCAATCGAGTCCAATTGAGCCAATTAGCCCAAATTAGCCTAAATGGTCAATTTGGCCTAAATCCAACTTAAATCCAAAATTGATTCGAATCAAAGACCACATTCATTTTCAATTAGCCAATTGAACATGATTCAACCCATAACTCAAGCCAATTTGATCAATTTTGGTCAAATTGGTCAACTTGACCCATTTAACCCATTTGATTCTAAATGAGCCAAAATTAATTCTAAGCCAAATTAAATCAAATTAATCATACAAAAACTCTTCAAAATATTATTTAAATCTAACCTAAGACTTGATTTGACCTAATTTAAGAAATTGGTCAACCTAACCTAATATGACTCTTTGTAACCCATATGACTCAAATTGAGTCAAATATCTTGAAACCAAGTCATGGCCCATTGGGGGCTGATCAAATTTGGCCCAAACCCATTTGGGATCAACCCAACTCAATTAAATCTCTAATGGATCCTCTCTCACATAGAATTCCATCCATCACATGCATTCAACTCCCCTCATCCATGACATTCAATAAAGCTGATCATATGACAGCAAGAGAAGACTTTAGAGAAAAAAATCCAAAGCTTTCAATCAATCCATCATCCATCCCAACCACCCCAAGAAAAATGGCAATACTTTGGAGCCAAAAAATTCAAAAAAAATGTGAATTTTCCATTAAGGAGGAGAAATGAGACTTCATTCATCTTCCTCTATTCAGAGCTCCCCAAAGCAACCAACCACCACTTCCCCACCTCTCTTGAGCCAAAAATATCAAAACTGGGTGGATTTCAACGAAGAAACAACAGGCACCAAAAAATACATCATTCTGAAGTGAAGGTGAAGGCTATACTCATTCCAAAGCTTCTTTTAGAGCTTCATTTCGGATCTTTCGTTGGAAACTATACCAAGCAAGGTAAATTTCGCTAAACCGTAGCCGACCTTAGGATCCTTCATTTGTGATGATTGTTTGCACAAATTTAAGAATTTATCCTAAATAATCTTGCATTTTATATTTTATATCATCCCAATTAGAAATATAAGATTTCAGGTGTGAATCGATGCAAAAATGAGTCAATTTGGATAACTTTTCACTTAGAATATCTCATTTTTTCTTCCCTACCCTCGATTTTTACTATTCACACCGGCTGGACCGTAGCAGCCGTCCGATCTCGAGGTTCACGGGATCGGACGGCTCGGATCGCGCGATCCCAGCCTTCAGATCGGCGGTGCATTTTGGATCATCTGATCCTGCGATTCTTGAGATCGAACGGCTCAGATCGAGCACCAATCATGCAATCTTGGCCTCTGGATCCACAGATGCTATTTGACATCGATATGACGGTCAAGAAACCGTGCGTCGCACTCGATCGATTCCGCCAACGACGACGCCTCATCATATGCAGCGTGGCATCTGCATGCCACACACACCAATCACGCTGCGTGGTGCGCATTGCCGCATGATTAGCGTGATTTGCTGAAAAATGATTTTCAGATTTTAAAAAATTACTTAAATTACCTTAAACTTAAAAATTTATTAAAAATTAAATACTTAATGGAAAAATTGTAAACAGGGGCTTGTTGGATTTATCTTTCCGAGAGGAGTCCAACAAATCCAAAATACCCAAATTTTGTTGAATATTTTGAGTTTAATTTGAGTTTTAGTAAAAATTAAATTTCATTAATTACTCTAAAAATATAAGTCTAATTGAATTAAAATTTTCAGAGATTTAAATAAGTTAAAGCACACCTTCCATAAAAATCCCAAGTGAAAAGATCTTATGAATTGGGAAATATTAAATTTTGAAGTTCTCATTGTCCATTTTATTAAAATAAATCAAATAAAAATTCAGAAATTTACAAAAATCTTCAAAATGGCTTAAATCACTTCAGTTAACATCTAAGATCCTAATAATAATAATAATAATAATAATAATAATAATATGATATTCTGAAGCTTAATGAACTTACAATAAATATTTAGGGTTTAAATTTAACAAATTAAGGAATTAATTAAAATGAAATAATAATCTAAATAATAAATTAAAATCAGAAGTGAAATAACACTTAAGCAATTATTAATCAAACCTCAATCCAGAAAAATATAATATAATCCTCATAGGAAATTAAATTAAA
This sequence comes from Cymbidium sinense, assembly GCA_021442155.1. NCBI lineage: Eukaryota > Viridiplantae > Streptophyta > Magnoliopsida > Asparagales > Orchidaceae > Cymbidium > Cymbidium sinense. The sequence continues at coordinate 87,490,068 of CM038214.1, read as the reverse complement.
TAAGATTAAACCTATTTAAGTTAATAAAATTCAATTAAATGATTAAATCTTAAATCAAACTTAAAATTAAACAAATTTAGGAAATTTTAATATGGGTCAAACTAGTATAACTAAATATAGACTAAACATGAAATCTTAATCATATGAAACTCTTTAATGAATATAAATAAACTGAAACTAATTAATCATTAAGTAAACTAAAAAATTAAATTAATTATAAATCCAATACATCATAATCGCTTAATCTTAATCAGACCAAACCAAACCAAATGAAGCTAAAGTGAACTTAATTAATTTAATATCTAAATTAATCCGTTTGGAATAAGAGAGTTACTCAACCATTAAATATTTCAAACTAATAACTAAATCAAACATGTTAATGAAATTAAACAAACATAATAAATGAATCAAATCAAATAAAATTCTAATCATAAATAATCAAACTTAATTGAAATGAAATAAAGAGTTAATTCACTTAATAATAATGATGGTAATAACAATAATCCTTTAATCAAATCAAACTTAAGTAAAACACTTAACTTTCAAAAGCACTCACATGTGAGAAATTAAGTCATTAATCTCTAAAATAAACCTTTAATTAATGATTTAAAAATTTAATTACCCTTAATCAAACAACTAATTAATGTAAACTTAATGAATTAATCATCTTAATGAATCAAATTAATTTAAATAAATTACATTGAAGCTAACTCTTAAACTAAGCTTAAATCAAACTCCAATTAAATTTAATAATTAATCACCCTCAAGTAAACTTTGCTTAGTTAATCATTCATATTAAACCTAAGCTTAATCAAACATAAATGCAATTAAATACCAATCAAATCCTAAATAAAACATAAATCATTAAGTCATTATTACATTTATTAATCTAAATATATGAAATCAAATTTAAAATTAAATAAATCTTTATTTAATAATTAACTTAAACACACTTCTTAATTAAACTAATTACCTTAAGCTAATCCAATTGAATAAATACCTAATTAATGCAAACTTAATGAATTAATCCATCATCTTAATGAACTAAATTAACTTTTAAATCAAATTCAAATCAAACATTTTTCTATTAATTAATTTGATCACATCTTAGATAAATTTAAATTAAATTCAATCAAATTGGTCATATTACATTTAAACTTAATCAAACATAAATGCAATTAAATAATAATCAAAATATAAATTAAACCTAAATTATTAAGTCATTAATTACATCATTAACAAACAAATATGAAATTAAAATTAAACAAATCTTTATAATTAACATAAATATACTTCTTAATTAAACTAATTACATAATCACATTGAATCTAAGCAAACCCATAGACTAATAAAGCTGATAAAATCAAATTAAATTAAATTAAATTAAATTAAGAAATACTCTCATCAATTTAATATGTAATCAAATCAAATCTCATTCAACCTACTTAAATAAGATAAACTAATTAACTATCCAATATATGAAATCAAAATACAAACCAAACTTTGATAGACATGACAAATGGATGAGATTAAAAATAAAATCCTAATTATAAAGAATTAAACTCAATTTAAAAAATCAAAATAAAATCTCAGTTAATCTAATCCAATCAAACTACAAATAAATGAATCATGATAAACATAAAATTAAATCACATAATCATAATCAAAGAAAAGAATTAAATATTAATTTAAAAGGATATTGAATCAAGATTTAATTAAACCAAAACATCTAATCTAAAATTAATCAATCAAAAACACATGGATTTAAAAAAACTTAAACTTCATTAGATAATAAAGATATTGAATTATCAAGATTTAATTAAACCAAAACATATAATCTAAAATTAATCAATTAAAAACACATGGGTTTAAACAAACTTAAACTTCATTAGATATTAAGGATATTGAATTATCAAAGTTTAATTAAACTAAAATATCTAATCCAAAACCAATCAATCAAATACTTAAATAAACTCAAATTCTAAAATTTAAATCAAATTAAATAAATTGCACAAATTCAAATGGCTAATTAAGATACTTAAGGACCTTAGTTAGACTCCTTAGGAGTTAGGATATAGAATAGGGTGAGTTATATCTACAAATGAAATTTATTCTACTCTTCATTCTTGAAAATCTAAACACTATTTTAACCAAATAAAAGTGAAATAAAAATGAAAAAAATAAATTATTAAATCATTAAAATTAAAATCACCCAAAGGTAAAATCTAAACAAATTCAAACTCCAAATTGAAACTTAAACTAAAGAAGCCTAGTAAAGTCTTGTCACACAAGCCTTAAGCACGGAGATTAGAATACTAAGTAACAACTTCTAGTGCTATGTTAGGGCGTTGTATGTATGATGTTGTGTTTTATTTTATGATGTAATATTTTAGACTGGATGTTAGGGTGTATGCCTTGGATTAGATGGTAGGTCGTGATTAGCCTAATCATATTTTATGCAGAGGATGGTGCTTAAGGGATTACTGCAATAAAAAAATATAAATGCTTTTGTTGTGCATGTTGCTTAGCCCCTAAGCATAACCCACGTTAAGACAGGTGGACTTGGTTACTCATGTATGGGGTGCTAAGTCCAAATTATTCATATAACTGCTTGGATTGTATCGTGTGTTTAGCTAATATTTATTTTGTAGGTGTAGCTAGATTTGTTTTTCCTATTTTTAATATAATTTTCATTAGAAATTAGGATTAATGTTATGAGAGATTAAGATGAGCAGTAGCCAGAAGGCTTAGTCCTTGGGGTGCCCTATGATGCCTTTGGAGCATATCAAATCAGAAAGAAGAGAAGGAAGGAATGAAGAAAAGAAGATCCTCATAGCATTTATTATTTTTGTAATCAAGGTTGTATAAGGGTAGAGCTCGGTTACCCATCTTTTTTCTCTTTTCGAGGTGTACGACGGAACCCGATCACACTGGCCTTTTATTCTTTTACGGTAGTCTATAAAATTATTTGATGTTGTGTTTAGATTGCGTATTAGAACAACAAGCTTTACATAATTTCTTTATGATTGATGCTTGAATGTGTGGCCTGGATGCGGTGGGCTCTTAGGACAAAATTAATTTTTTTATCCACTAATAACTCATAATTAAAATTTTAAAATAACTAATAACCTCACATAAAAGCCTTGGAATTAAATCAAGATAATAAAATTTTTAATGCATGTCATATTCTTCCACTCTTGTTAAGAGGGGGCTTCTATCTGTGCCAAAGAATAAATGCTTAACCTGTGAGAGTCTTTGATGGAAGAACACCCATTTCTCCCTTGATTTGGCCCGTAATCAAGTTCTCACACATTTAAGCATATAAAATTCCATAGCTTATGTCAAAATAAAGAGTCCAAAAGAATAAAATAAATTTTGATAAAATTTGTATTAGATTAAGTCATGAATTCATACCACTCATGCTCTGGTCACTTATGAAGTGAGTTTAAGGACTTAATCTCCCTTCTAAATAAATAACAACCTAGCCACTTGCAAAAGTATATGACTTGCCTACATATATTTAAAGCGTATGAGGAGTTAGATGGCTACTACTCCAAGCAGTAATAAGTCCAGCAGTCGGGTGATTTATTCTCTCTCATGGAGGTAAACTATATACAAATTTTTGCTTTAGATTTAGGTCATGCTTCGGCCCTCGCCAAAGTTCTCTAGCTTAGGATCTGAGGTAGCTATTTTCTTCGGGCTATAAGCATAAATCCTCACCTCTTAGGTATTTTCACAATCTTATGTTGTAGAATTATAAGTCCTAGTAATCTAATAAAATGTCAACTCAAACAATTAACTCTTTTCAATTTCAAAAATATAAAGCCCAATCATAAGACATATTGGATTGCTCACTAGGCTTCCTAATATCATAAGCATTCCTTACTCATCTCCTTTGACTTTCAAAATAAGTCTCTCCTTTTGATCTATCCCATTTGATTTTCCAACATAGTCAATCCTTTGATAGTCTTGCCCTGAAATATTTGGAGATCATGATTGTCTACTTTAATCGAGAGTGTTCTTAAGGAATCTCATTCCTTAGGATGTAATTAACTATGAGGGCTTGCCTCCATAGGAAACTTAATGAACTCGGCTTAAAATAAACCCTACTTTACTTTTCCATATAAAGCAGGGGAAAGATCTATGGTATATTCGAAGACCCATCATATTTTAGGAGTCCTTATTAGGTGATTAGGTCCATTATAGGTTGGTGATTTTTTATTTTTAAGATAGTACATCATTCCTTAATGTCGTACTCGATCACTTCAATAAGTATCCCCTAAGTCTGTGTGGTATCCCACATCTCAAAATAAACACCACATAGATGTATATGCTTTTATCCCTTTCATGAATAGCCAAGGAAAACCCTTTTGACTAAGTCGATGGAGTAAGAGGAGTAGTTTATCATGTTGAAAGCCTAGCACAAGTCAAATTTAGCAAGGAACCACTCTGGATTGTTTAGGGAGAAAAACTTTTGACTAATTTCGTGGGCCAAGGCAATGTTATCCGCTATATCCCTATTTTTGATGAAAGCCGATTGAGTTGGATTGATAATACTAGGAGAACTCTTTTGAGTCGATTGGCATAACACCTTAGCAATAACTTTATAAATGGTGTCACAAAGTGATATTGGTCTATAATTAACCAAGGAGTTAGAATGCTTGAGTTTAGGAATTAAAGTAATCAAGCTATGCTTAAAGATATTATGTAGCTTCTGATTCTAGAAGAAGAAATTGTTAGTAGGAATTGCCTGCTAATAATGTCCTAATAATGTGTAAAATTTAGAATTGAAATCGTCTGGACCCGGTGACTTGTTTTCATTGATACTATTCAAGGCTGAGATAATCTCTTGGTTAAAGATGTTAGCCAATAAATTAGATGACTACTCCGAGGAGAGGACCTTCTCAACAAGAGGATCACAATGATCAATATATTTGAGCTTCCTTGTTGAAAAGAGAGGAGTAAAAAGCACAATTTTCTTTAGCAACTCCATTTGGCTCCGAAATGACACCATGGATAGTGTGAAGTTCAGATGAGATTGGAACTCTTTCTCTCCTTGATAGAATAATAAAAGTATTTCAGATCATCATTAGAGTTAGTAAGGTAATGAGCTTTCTCTCTTTGTTTTAGCCATTGACTTTCCTTCTTGATCATTTTAGAATCTCTCATTTAGATCCTTGACATTATTGACAAGTGTAGCATTCCCTGGGTTCTTGTCCAGCTCACAAAGGAGAAACTCTTGATCCTTCTTATGCATAGTGATTTGATGACTAAGAGAATGAACCCCAATTCTGCTTTCTCAAGGCATCTCTCATGCATTTTAGTTTGTTGGAAAACACAAAGAGAGGGTCACCAAAAATATATTTGTTCCATGCCTTCTTAGTGAGATCCTCAAGTATAGAATAGAAAGTTCAATAGTTTATGAACATAAACCTATGAGAATTAACCACCTTATGATGAAGAGTGGCAACTAGGAGGAAGTGGTTAGAAGAGAGAGGAGAAACAACTTTATAGGAGGAAGAGGGAAAGCATTCCAACCACTTCATATTACATATAGCCCTATTTATCCTTAAATAAATAGGTTTGTGAATTTATTGATTTGACTAAGTGTAAAAGAGGTCTAAGCTGGGGAGGTCAATTAGCTCACTATCTTGAACACAATTCCTGAATTCCAAAGTCTGATTGAAGGTTATAGGATTCCCACCACTCTTTTCACTAAAAGAGAACATAATTAAAGTCTCCCATCAGTATCCATGGAGATTCCATATCCAAAGCAATTCCTCTCAAATCATTCCAAAGAGGGATTCTATAGCTAGCACCACTAATAAAGAAAGAATCGGAACTGTTAAACTGGACTTCTCCATGAATAAGTTGGGAAGTAATTAAGACATGTCTTAAATGGAAGCCTAGAAGCATTCCACTTAAGCCATATTCGACCCCTTCACTGGAATCAAAATTGTTAACCTGATCTTTATAAGGGAAAAGAAAAAGATTTTTGATAGTGTTGCATGCTAAAGAACCAGTTGTGGTAGAGTAAAAGTTTTCTCATGCATTGTGAAATCAAAGCACACAATTTAAAGTGAACAATAAAACTCAATTTTACGTGAAAATCTCAAAAGAGAAAAAACTTTAGGAAACTTCACATGTATCATTTTCAAGATCTTCATCTGGATTCTGATATATGAAAGAGAAATTCTTTAGTAATACGATATTCGATGTTGGATGTTCGATGATATTTGATGATGATGTTCATAGCGATAGTGGTGGTGATAATGGCAACTTAATTGATCAGGATTAAATGGCACGGCCTACTTGGTTAGAGTGGCGGCTGAGTTTGCTTGGAGGATCTTTAGCTCTCTCCTCTCTCACCCCTATATGAGGAATGAGAATATTTATTTAAGAACATCTCAAATATATCAAAAATTCAAACCACTCCTCTCATGGACATTTGATTCCTTGATCTATGATGTATTTGTGTATTTGCTCAAATGAAGTAGAATTTAAGATTTGGCTTGTGAAGCTCGTCGAGGAAGCCTTCGATTTATATAAACACTCCATATTTGAGGCTTTTAGAAATTTAGCGATGTCTCAAAGTTTGATATTTTAAGTGTTTGATCTCGACCGTCAATTTGATTACTTGCTTTTCGGCATCAAAGATTAGTTCTTATTTAGAGAATTTTGGTCATATCAGATAGGATGATGAATAGAGATAAAATCGGATTATGCTTAGTCTCCAATAGACAGATTATATCAAGATGATAATCCCTTATAACTCTGGCACAATCATTTATTTTGCTCCCAGTCAATAGGCCACGGACATTCCAACTACCAATAGAGGGATACCACATAATTAATTAGAAGAATTAGAAGGCTTTTTTTTTTCTATTCTTCTTCTGATTAGCCTTTTGGACATTGCTTGATTGATTTGCTGGAGATTTAGTGTGATCTGTATCCTAGGTAGACTTCTAGGGACTTATTTAGGTTCTCCAAATCCTTGGCAGCCTGAGCTCGCTTGGGAGATAGTGCAGTTGATCGGGTAACAACACACGTAATGTTAGAAGTGTTTAAGAGAGGATCAGATTAGGAGTTTGTTAAGAGATTTTCAGATATAGGGTCTGAGTAATCATCATGAGAATGAGAGGAAGTAGGAAGCTGATTAAGGTCGTTAATGGCTGAGGTAGAGCGGAGGAGAAATAATATCAGTAAATCCATCAAGTGCATAAATGAGAGGATCAACTTCCAGGGTCTCTGAAGGCTGGGGAAGGGATTGGGAGGGAGGGGCAGTAGTGTTTAGATTCTTAAGGGGGTTGCGATGGAGGGGAGGAATCCTGTTCCGACTACGGCCTCTATTAGAATAATTTTATGGGGATTGAGAGGGCAAGTAGAGTCATCATGTGAAAAAGAAGAGCATTTCGAATAGGCCTTGGGATTCCAATCCTAGATTATATCTTGCTTAAATTTAAATCCATTAAGGTTAATAAATACATAGTATGGAAGAGAAGAAGCATGAGTAACTTGAACACATACTCTGACAAATGTAATATAGGATTTTGAGGGCGTCAGATTGTCCATGCTAGAGGTATTCCAACCTGGCTAGCCACCTTGGAGAGCCCAGATTCATTCCAACAACATAAAAGGAAGTTTAGTAGTTTTATCCATAAGGGAATCTCTGAAAAGTTCTCTTTGGTGGGACGAAAATTACATGTCTACTTCTGAAAGATAAATGGTCTGTCGTTCAGGAAAGCAGGACATTATCCCAGACAAAGTCAAAGTCTTCATGACAAGAGAATTTGAACAAAAAGAAGTCTCCTTATGCCAATAGCTCGAGACTATCTTTGAATTTCCACTTCTTAGATATAGCTGCTAATAGGGAGCCGTAAAAAGGTCTTTTCCCAATTGCATGATCGACCAGTGAGAGTTGCCACTCTCTCTGCCCTTCACTAATATCTTCTTTAGTAAAGCATACTACAGTTGAATCCGAAGGAATGAAAGAGAGTGAGAAAGATTTGGTTTTCTCATTTTGTGAGAGAATAAGATCTTTCCAGTTGCAGGTCATATTAGGAGTGGTTTCTGGGAATTAGAAGAAGGAATAGTCCCCTTTAAGGGGGAATCGAGGATAGAGGAGGAGGTCAAAGTGAAGGAGAGGGGTGGGAATGCCGCCGCAAATGTCAACTCGATGCTCATTAGGAAGTGAGGATGAGCACGAAGAAGATTATACACCAACAGGGGGGAGGCCTGAAAAATAGAGAACATATAGAGATAGGGGCTACTGACCTCCGACGCTAGGCTAGAGGTCAAGTGAGGGGGCGAAGAGGGAGATAAGGAACAAGAACCAAAGCAAAGAACATAAGCCTTACCCGAAATCGTTGGGGAGAAAAATACCTTCGTCCGGGATTCCAGAGGCATAACCCTAGTCGACCAGGGGAGAAAAACTTAGAAGGCGATGCCAAGTGTCATTGTTGATCAATGACTAGCATTGAATAGTGGGAATGATGAATAATGAAGTTGGCCAATGACTAGTATTGAAGTTAGTTAATGACATTCGTAGGGTGATGGTCAAGAACTTAAGTATTTTTTAAGTATGAGAATTCTTATTATTATTTATATATATATATATATATATATATATATATATATATATATATATATATATATATATATATATATATATATATATATATATATATATATATTTAAAAAAAAGGCCTATTATGAATTTCTAGAAAACCATTATGATCATATATGCCAAAAATCTAAATGTTCAATTGAAGTTCTTGATTCCAATTGGTGAAATTGATGCATATTATTTCGTATTTACTTTTTTGCACCATAATAAGATTGGAAATAAAGCTGACATCTAAAAGTTTTTTAAACCTTGCACAAGATAGGCTCAACCGAGATTGTGGCAACTTAACAAATTTGTTACTTGATCGGCTTGGTTAACTTGTCGTGTTCGAAGGATGATGATATGCGGCTTTGATGTTTAGCATTTTGGCAACTCCACCAGTCCACCTAATAATATGGTATGATTGGCAAATTCTTTTGGTAAGAACCCTTAATCGGTTGATGAGTTATCCAATTGTGGCTTAGTTCTCTGGCAAGCAGCCATGCCAAAATGTACGAAATAATTCTAGTCGATTCACAATCAAACTTGATGAATTGATTAAAATCTAATCGAGAATAATATGAAATACAATGCACATAACCCAAAACATCATGAATGCAGGTAGGTCAGTCAGTATGCGAAGCAAAAAATAAATAAATTCTAACTGATTAGTAAAACGAAGCTCGCACACGTAACTTTTACATTCATATTTGATACTTTACATCTTGTTAGAAAGAAGAAAACAGCTACAGGTATCAAAGATATATAAAACTCTAAAAAAAGGAAAGCAGAACTATCCTCAGGCCAGCCGAAAGCAAAATGCTAAATGAATCAAACCAGCCAGAAATGCCCTGGTAATCTCTCTACTATTTAGCAACTTGCTCCACCACTGGGACGTTGTCCCATCTCTCACTGCGCGGCAATGGAGGTAAGGAGAAAACACTTATAGTAGAACTTCCACTTCTTATCTCATTCAGCACCCGCAAAGCCGCTATGGTGCTCTTCATATAAAGACTCTCCATGTATTCAATCTCCTCGAGTTCTCGAACCCCAAAATTGGCATTAGTGGAGCTCTGCTTTGATGGCTTATGCTCCCTCTCCTCACCTTGACCGCCATTATCATCACATTGATCATCAGAAATGGAAGGTTCATTCCTCTTGGGGAAAAGATGATCCAGCATCACCTCGCACTTTTCCACTAGCTTGTACAGAAGGTCAGTGGTGAAGAAAGGCTGCTGCAGCACCTTCTGGATGAAAGGAAGTCGGATCAAAGCTCCTGTTCTTTTGTCATACTTTTTTAGTATCTTCACTAACCCTGACAAAGGAATCAATATTTAGTTAGGGAAATCAACAATCATCAAAGGCAAAAGAAGTAATCAATTCATGGTGTCAGAGGATAAACAGAAAGGAAATAGCTACTACGAAATTTAGATATCAAAGATTTTCCCTTCAGAAAAAGTTAAACCATCTTCATATTGTAACCGCACAAACGCATGCCAATATTGATTAAATTCAAGAATACTAAAGCATCCTAACAAAACTTTAATACGAGATTAACAAGGTAAAAAAATTCGTTTTAACAAATTGACAAAAGGTGAAACGAGCCCTGTAGGAGAGGAAATGGAGAGAATATGATTATATGAATAAACGGAGGCAAAGCACCCAAAATAAAATATACATAAGACTGTTGCTACACTCAAAAAAATCTATAAAAAAAAAATCATTTGGATCCATTTTCAAAGATGAACAAATCAAATTTGAGAGTTTCATTCATTCATGCATTGAAAGGATTTTTTTTATCAATCCAACTACTTAAATGATGAAGTGGAATGAGTTTTTATTTAAGTTATTTTTAGGAGTATGGTATTTCTCTATAAGAGTAAAAACATGATAAAGTTGTAGATAAATATATTTTATAAGGCAGATTATGTAAATTTTGGTATTAAGATATTTTAACAAAAAAAAAAAAAACTAGGATGGGTCTCAAAAATGTTAAATCAGCTTTCAGCTGAGTGCAAATTAATATCAATGCATTGCAATCATCTCAAAGTATATCCAATGCTGTGGAGCTCATCATGACCAAATTTTTAATCAGAATATCCTAATAGGGTTGCACTATTCTCTGAAACTTATGACATGCAAACTCGGTGTACAAGATAAAGACAGAATAATTAATGGTAGAAAAAGTCTGCAAGGCAGTCCAGTGATATAAATAAACATAAAAAAAAATATATATATATATATATATATATATATATATATATATATATATATATATATATATCATTTAACTGACTTCCAAAGTATTAATTTGTTAGAAATTCTCTCTTGAAGAATAGAAATTATGTTTCATAAAATCAGCCGTGAATCAGAATGAATAAGCCTTTTTTAATAGCAAGCCTTCTAATCATGTTAACTTTTACTGCTACGCAGTTTAGGATGCGCTGTTCAAACGGAGAAGTTAACCGTGAGTATTGTGTTACAATAGAATATTATGAATGTTAAAACAGATTTTTATGAAACTATCTTTAAATCAATATGCTATATGGATTTGCCTATTAAGCAACAAAGAAGAAACTACCACCAAATTGACTACGAAAGAAATGAAATGTTATACTAAGCTGAGTTGTTAAAAATGAAAGAAGGTGAACCATGTTTATTATGTGATGCTAGAATGTCATGAATGCTTGAAAGAAATTTTTATAAAACAATGTCTAGATGTAGCAAATGAAATTAAATAAGTTGCAAAAAATGTGTTAAAGAATCAAAAGAAAAAGCTCCTTTTGGTAAAAACTATTGATGAAGTCAAAATAAGCAAGAAAAGATAAAAAAATATAAAACTTTGTTATAAATATTAATTTAGATGTAAAAACCCAAAAAATTGACAAAAAATATAAAATGGCACATAAGAATTCTAAGAAAGCAATATGTGATGCAAAGAAATTAACTTTTAGTGATTTATATTATAGATTGTATATTAAAGAGGGTAAAAGATGTATTAGTCAAGCAAAGTAATAAGAGAAGTAACGATTTAGTTCAAGTGAAATATATTAAGAATGAAAATCATAAAGTGTTTTTCTTAGAAGAGGACATTGAAAATAGGTAGATGAAATATTTTGATAAACTAGATTATTTTGTTTTTATCATCGTATACTTTAAAGAAAATGAAATGTGGAAAAACAGTAGGATCTTCTAATAAAAGTGTGAAAATGCTTAAGAGATCAAAAATTTTTTGGCTTACTAATCTTTGTAATATTATTTTAAAGATTAAAAAGATGTCAGATAAATGAAGAAAGATTTGATGATTTTTATTTATAAGAATAAAGGTGATGCATAAGAGTGTGCAAATTATAGAGGAATTAAGTTAATGTGCCATACAATAAAATTCTGAAAGAGAATAATGAACATAGGTTATAATGTGATACAATAATTTCTTAAAATAAGTTTGGTTTCATGCTGGGTAGGTCTACTAAAGATTCTATACATTTATTGAGAGGTTTGACGGATAAGTGTAGAAAGAGTAAGGAGGATCTACACATGATATTTGTTAATCTAGAGAAAGCATATGATAAAGTTACAAGAAAAGTGCTTTGGAGAAATCTGGAAAAGAAAGGAGTTAACTTTGCTTATAATCAAGCATTAAGGATACGTATATTGGAGTTGTTACTTGTGTTCAAACACATGAAGGATTGACCAAGTATTTTCCCATTTCAATTGGATTACATCAAGGATTGGCCTTAAGCCCATTTTGCTTTAATTATAAATGTTCTTACTAGACATTTACAGGTGGATTGATGTATATTTTTTGCTGATGATATCCTTCTTATTGATAAGATTGGAGAGGAAGTTAAAGAGAAACTTGAACTATGGAGGTCAACTTTAAAAGCTAAAGGCTTTTGTTTTAAGTTTAGTTGTAAAAGATCTGGTGATTGGGTTGTGACATTAGATGATCTAATCATTAAAAAGAGTGAACGTTTTAGATATCTCAGGTTTATTATTCAAAAATGATGGTGAAATATATGAGGATGTTATTAGTAAAATTCAAGTTGGATGTTTGAGGTAAAAGAATGCATTTGGCCTATTGTGTGATCAAAAAGTAATGCTTAGATTTAAAGAAAAAATTTATAAAATGATGGTAAGGCCTATAATGATTTATGATGCAAAATATTGACCAATAAAAGAGAAGTACAAAATTAAGTGTTGTAGAGATGAGGATGCTCAGGTGGATGAAAGGGCTTACACTTAGAAACGAAATACAAAATAAATATATACATGATAAAATGAGAGTAATTCTAGTGGTAGGAAAGATTAGAGAGAGTCACTTTAGATGGCTTGGTCACATAAAACATCGACCATCTAATGAACCATTTAGGAGAGTTGATGTACTAGATTTGACCTCTATTAAGAAAGATAGGTAGACCTAAAAATTTTTTATATAGTATAAAAATGATCTTATTCTATTAGAATTAAAAGAGAATTTAACACTTAATATGACACAATGGAGAAGAAAGATTCATGTAGCCAACCCCATCTAGTGGGATAAAGGCTTGTTGTTATTCTTGTTGTTATTGTTGTTGTTGTTGTTGTTGTTATGTAATGTTTAAATCTAGATGCTATATGGATTTAATTATTAGGCATCAAACAAACGACCACTGAATTGACTATGAAAGAAATGAAAAGTCATGATGATGAGTAATACTACTAATAATATCATGAGATTTGAGTGTATTGCAGAGATAGTTAGAGTATTCATCAACTTAAGGTGAAGTAATAAAAAACAAAAGTAAGGGATTCTAGCACACAACAAAAGACATAAGATAAATCAATAAAGATAGTAGATAGAATTAACATACATTGATTAGGAAGGAAAAAAAATCTAGACCTTCTTAAAAAATTTTTGCAAAGAATTAACACCTCATAGTCAATTGGAAACTAGGAATGAGTGAAGCTGAGGGATTAATAAAACCAAATTTAAGATGAAGCTAATGATGATGAAAGTGATTTATGAGCAAAGACAATCTCTAATCAAGGTGATATTAAATTAGATATGAACTGATCGAGCCCATTTGAAAAAGAATTTAGGTCCAACCAACTATGTAGAATATGTTAAGGCATGTTATACCATATTTATTGAAAGAAAATGTTGGTGTTAAAATATTAATTAGTTGACCATCACACATGCACGATGAATTTGAGAATGAATTTGTTATAAAACTATGAAAGATGAATGAAAAAATAATTATACTCAAAAGATAGTGAAAACATATTTTAGTAAAGAAAGTAATATTTATACTAAAGTATACAACAACAACAACAACAACAACAAGCTTTAATCCCACTAGGTGGTCTACATGAATCTTCCTCCATTGGTCCTATTATGTGTCAAATTCTCATTTAATTCAAGTATACTAAGATCATTTTTATACATCTTAACTTTTTAGTCTCTACCTTTCTTAATATAATCTAATGATCTACTCTCCTAATCGTCATCTGACGGACACTTTATGTGGCCAAACCATCTCGACTCTCCCTAATCTTATCTACCACTGAGCTACTCCAACTTTTTCCTAACATACTCATTTTGCATTCTATCTCTGGGTAAAGCCACTCATCCACAGCATCCATCTCAGAACACTTAACTTATGTTTCTCTTTTTTTATTGGCCAACATTCTCGATTATAAGTCATTGCGTCTTACCACCATCTTATAAAATTTTCCTTAAGTTTTGAAACTTTTCTATCACATAATAGGCCGATGCATTCCTCCACTTCAACCATCCAACTTGAATTCTACTAATAATATCTCTACCCATCATTTTGAACAATGGAAAGCCTAAATATCTAATCACCACTCTTATTAATGACTTCGATCACCTAAAGTCACAACATCACCAAAATTTTCTACAACTAAAATTACACCCATATATATTCAGTTTTAGATCTACTTAAACAAAACCTTTGACTTCAAATGAAAGTTCCCTCCATAAGTTTCATTTGGACTCTCTCTCTATCAACCAAGAAGAATGTCACGTGAAAAGCATACACCTGGTACATCTTCAGTAAATGCCTCATAAGAACATCCATAACCAAAGTAAAAGATAAGGGCTTAATGTTGATCCTCGATGTAATCCAACCTAAATAGGAAAATATTTGTCAATCCTCCTCTTTGGACACAAGTAGCTCTAAGATACATATCCCAATGACTTGAATATAAACCAATATTAACTCTTTTCTGCTCTAACCTCCAAAGAACATCTCTTGAGACTTTATCATAAGCTTTCTAAATCAATAAATATCATAGATCCTTCTATTTTCTCTATGCTTTCCATCAAACCTCTTAACAAATGTAAAGATCCATAGTAGATCTACCCGCATGAAACCAAACCATCAGAGAAACTTCATCACATCAGAATCCTATGCTCAATTTCTCCTATAATTTTAATGTATGGCACATTAACTTAATTCCTCTATATTTTGTACACTCTTGTGCATCACCTTTATTCTTAAATATGTGAACCAACAAACTCTTTCTCCACTATCCGCATCTTTACTTTAAAATAACATTAAAAGAAGCCAAGAAATTCTCGATCTCCTAAACATTTCCACACTTCTATTGGAATATTATCCTCCCATCGTTTCCACATTTCATTTTCTTTAAAGCTTCACTAACTTCGATTTACTAATGACGATAAAATGAAATTTCTAGGGTAAGGTTGCTAAAATCAATCAGATTTTCGTGATCCTTCATCAAAAGTTTATTAAAATACCTCATCCACCTATTTTCAATATCTTTTCTAAGAAAGACTTTATTATTTTCATCTTTAATACCCTCACTAATCTATGCTTTACTTCTCCTATCTCTTTTGACTAACTTATACATACATCTTTCACCTTCTTTCAGATCTAATCTATCAGATAAATCACTAAAAGCTAAAAGATCATATATTTCTAATCTCTACAAGGCCATTTTATATCTTTCCCAATTCTCCGAATTTTACATCTAAACCAAATTTTATAACAACGCTTCTTATTTTATCTTTTCTTACACACTCGACTCCACCACCAACTATTCTTATTAAAAAGTTTTTCCTTTGATTCGCCAAGACATCTTTAAGAACTTGTTTAATAACACTTGATATTTTTTTCCACATAACGTTTTTTATGAACATCCCAAACTCTAATTTCAGTATTTTAAAAATATTTTTATTTCATGTTTCTAAGTCGTCCCATCTAATAGACATTAATTTATTTTTTCTCTTACAACCTTTCATCTTAAAATCTAAAACTAATACCATGTTGACTTAAAATTTCACTTGAATGACCTTACAATCTTTACAATCTAAACGATCTATTTTTCTTATCAAAAATAATCAATCAGGTTTTACTAGATCCATTTTATAAGTAATAATATGTTCATCTCTTTTCTTAAATAAAGATAAGAACTACAAAATCATAAAGCAAGAAAAATCTAATATAATCCTACCTTCTTCATTACTCACCCAAATCCATAACCACTGAATACTTTAAAATCTTCTACCACTCTACCAACATGTCCATTTAAATCTCCCCAATAAATACTTTTTTTCTTCAAGAGATATCTTTGTATTAATCCCTCTAATTCATTCCAAAATTTTTCTTTGACTTACCTCCAAACCTACTGAGAGCATGACACTTATAACATCGATAATCTTATCAATAATCTTGTTTTATAATTCTATCTCCACATCTATTAATACTTATAACATTATCCTTCAAACTTTTATCTATAATCACACCTACACCATTTCTAGCTCGATTTTACCTCAATACCAAAATTTAAAACCTAAACTATCAATCTCCCTTCTCTCACCAACCCATTTAGTTTTGAACACATAAAATATTTATCTTTCTATGAACTATAATATCTATTAATTCCATTAATTTACCTGTAGTACCTATATTCCAAGATCCTAACCTAATTCTAGTTTCATGGACTAACTTCTTTGCCCGATCCCCAATGGGAACCTTGCTTATTTAACATCGACTGCACGGCAATGGCACATTTTTCATCAGATTGTTCAAAAGGCCGCTTCTGGGACGCCAGATTAACACAATGATTTAAAGGATTCATGTCATGATTATTTCGACAAATTTTACGCTAGCTGTCGACTACCTAACGCAACCCTCCACTTTTTGCATCCGGACTTGGGACCGGCAATGATAGTGTTATAGTATTTATACTAAAGTATAGTATTATAAAATCTTTGCATTTACAATAGATGGCAGATCATGCTTTGTTAGCCCATGAAGTAGAATTAAGTGAATGAAATTTGAAACGAAGTTGAACAAATTGATCCAATAAGGGTGATGATCATATTATATGGATGTATTGATGTATGTAAAAATGCATGCTTATTTGTATATACAAAACGCTTGACAGCTTCTACTTCAAAATAAGATTGGATCAAAATAAAGAGACAAGGTATCACTTGGAACAAGCCCAGCTAAGATCAAAATTGACAAAAGTAAGAATCAATTTAATTAACGTGAAAACCAATTTAGCTAAGATCATTACGTTCATGACACAATTTTTTACAACATATTGTCTAAAACATAAAGCTACAATCAATGTGCAATAATATCAACAATTTTTATCTAAGATCATTTAGAGAAGATATTGTTAAAGCTTATCATACATGCTATACTAGTAGTTTTGAAAGCGTTCAATCATAACAAATGCAAAAACAATTGAAGCCCTAAAAGACAATATTTTATTTTACTACTATATGGTTGTTTAGTTCAATGTTACCTAAGATAGTGTTTTGACTTATTGCTATCTACTGTAATAATGCTATGAACAGCATTAGCTATCCGTTAAGGTAATTTAGATAGGCGATAGTGACCAAATTACATTCTATCGAGATTGCCTCAATCTTGATGACTTAAATAAATGAAAAAAAAAGTCATAACTGTTAATCTTTAAGCAACATAACACAACATCAAATATTTTATTTGATAGATGATGTTGTTAACTGAGTATAATCTAGACAATGCAACTTTCTAAAAAACATCCACAAAAGTACCCTGAATGAATTGGTATGCCATGAAATTAAACAATAATCAAGAGTTCCAAACTGTCTGGTATCAAACTCGTTCTACAATTTATTATCCAATTGCAGCAGTTTTTATATGGATGTATGTGTATGTATTAAGCATATACCAGTGTAATTGAGAGCACTGTAGTTCTCGAGGAGAACCATCTCGCCATGGAAATCGACGATCTCCTTGCGGACCATCATCATCTCCTCCTTGGATTCCAGTTCCGCGGCCCTTGCAACTCGGTCCTCCAGCTCCTGCGCAAAAATCGCATCATTGCAACAAACATGAATATAAAAAAGGCTTGTTATGCTGATTTGCATCACAGCTACAGTGACTTGTTAAGTTGTCAAACATAAACAAAGTTTGCACTAATATCATACAGAGATGAACACTATATAAATTAAATGTAGAATCATGATGACCTCTAGGATTGCGACAAATGAAGTCACAAAAAAGCTTGTTCAACGCACTATGAATAAAAAAAATAAGAAGACCGAAAGTGGAGGGCCATGCCATGGAACAAGAAGGAATGGGATTTTATTTTATCCGGGATATTCCTTATAGATATACACGAACTATTTTGTTAGATCCGATCATTATCTTTACTAATTGCTCTGGAAGGCCTGGATCAAGTAGGTTTCGACATTCAATTACAGTCACCCGCACGATTCCCGTAAGGAAAATAAATAAATTTTGTACGCAATTGATCAATGATGGATTACAAAGTGTACCTTTTGGCGGATAATGTACTCCTCTTCCTTCTCGACGAAGAACGAGTTGAATTTCTCGAGCTCAGCCTCCAGAAGCTTCAGGAAGTCCTCCTCCTCCCGCGTCAAGGAAGTCGCAAATCTGGAAGATGGGGAAGGATCTCCTCCAATCGCAACCGCGGTGGTGGCCTTGGAAACGTCATTCCGTTTATCCAAGCACGGCCTCTTGCTAGGGCGTTCAGGAATAGCATCGGTTCCGATGAGCTTGAGGCGCTTCTTTAGGTCCTTGTAGGAGAGGAACTTGTCCCTCCACTCCGGCAACGTTTCCTCGATCTGGTTACTAAGACTCTTGCCAAACTTCATCTCTCTATCTCACCCTCCAAAAATGAGGACAAAAAAAGCAGACGAACAAGACAGAGGGATGTGATGAGGGGTTTGATTGATTAAATAACCACAGAGAGCTAGTTTGCTGTGGAAATTGGAAGAGAGGATCGGGAATATGCGAGGAGGACGACGGGAATATTCGGCTGTGGGGAGGAAAACCAGATTGAGAGCGAGGGATATTTCGGGTTTTATTCCTTTCATCCTCCATCTTCTATTTCAACGGTGGTCCCCCCGCGGGTGCGCGCCTCTCACACTTGGTTTAATCCGGTCCATCGAGCCGAACCCCTCGGTTCGACAGCTCCCGGCTAATCACAGACTTGATGGAATCAAAATATTCTTCTTCTATTTTTTACATATTCATTTACTTGTTAAAAAAACATTAATATATATATATATATATATAATTTATATTTTAATTCAAAATAAAATATTTGGCAATTCTAATTGTCTTTAAAAACATTCAAAAATATTCAAAATTTATTTTGAGTATTTTAAAAAATAATCTAATTTATTTTTAAAAATAAAAAATAAATTCTCTTAAATAATGAACTAAATAATTATATATTTAAAAAAAAAACAAAAACATAAAAGAAACGAAACAAAATTAATCACAACAAATCCTTAGTTAAGCACTTAAAATTAAAGCACAACAAAGTAAAATGAGTTTTTTTTATATATTTGAATAGCATATTTTGCAATTTATTATTCATCATTAAAAAAATAAAATGATGGACCAGATTGGTTAAGGTCTACCCTTTTCCTCACAATCCAGCCCGCTGTCTTAAACGAAATGCTTGATCGTCATTGAAATGCCACACCTTTGGTCGGACCCGACTCACCTTCCTTTTTTCTCGTCCTGTAATTTCTAAACATCCCACATTGAAGTTCGTAGATTGTACCACGATGAAATTGAAGCAAAATAATGATCTCAAGCTTCGAAAATGTTTAGAAGCATTGGATCATTGCAGAACAAATGTTTATTTTAGGTCTTCATCATCCATCAGATCTTAAATACTCCAAGATTCCCTTTCTTCATCCAAACAAAATGATGTTGAGAAGAGAGAAAATGGATGCTTGAATCTCTTGCTATAGTTGGCACGAATACATGTACTAAGGTTTGTGTTGTTCAATCAATGTCATATAAAATTTTTTTGTCTTCATTATTATTGATATGCCACTTGAAATTTCCAATAAAGATAATCTTGAGCCAGAATCGATCTTAAACTAAATATATCGCTTTAAAATATCATTAGAAACTTTGGAATATCAGTTGAAACCCTAAAATGTTCCTAAATATGGAGTGTTTATGATCAGATCGAGTGTCTTGACGAGCCAGATCTAACAAGCCTAAGATCTTTTGATTATAACTTCATTTGAGCATTTAAATACTTAAAATACATCAGATGATCAAGGGAATCATTTTGAGCCGTCCGATGGAGTAGTTTAGATTTTGCATGTATTTACATAAACATCATCCCTCTAATATATAAGTTTCTCATTCTTCGGCGAGTTAAAGAAGAGAGAAATGCCGAAGATCCTCCAAAGCATAATCATGCCACCACTGACGCGAACAACCGCCGTCGGTCCCACCGCCGCCAACCACATGGCCGCTTCATTCTCATTGCCGGCTTCACACCGCTAATCGCCCCCATCACTGATCACTGCCATCGTCACGCACACAGTCGCCTCAGAATTACCGAACCGGCCTCGTAACCAATCGATCATCATTGTTATTAACGATTGCCGCCGTATCATCATCGCGCTTCGGTGCACCGCTGCCATATCGGCCCACCACCATCGATCATTATCATCGACCACCGCTGTCGCTCACTCATCTGCCATCACCACCGCCATCGTTGCGTCATACTACCACTCGGCGGCGACAAAGATGTTGACGCGCTGCTTACCATCACAATGCCATAATAGATTTTAATAGCTTGTAGCATAGCATTGATGGATTCATTGTTTTTTTCATATGATTCTCGTAATCTGTTATCGGGAAAGTTTTGTACTCCGAAACAGATACATAATGAAAGATTTTTACTGGCTAGACCCTATGATTTTTCCCCCTCTTTAGGGGTTTTTCTACGTAAAAATTTTGGAGTTTATTATTCATTCTTCAAATATCTGTGTGTGTGCTGGATTTCATAATAGGGCTAAGAAGTAAACTTTTATTCTGCCGCAACTGATTTTCTACTCAACAATTATTATACTTTTTTGAAAATATAAATGTCTGATTTGATTAAGCATCAATTTTGATGTGAATTATGGATCCCAAAGGACCGTAAGAATGTAAATTTATAACATTTTAATATTATTTCTAAAACCAGGTTTAATGCCATCTATAGAAACTATAGCCAACTTTTAACAGATTAATTGAACATCGACAACTACTAATGTTGAACAAGCACATTAGCCGTAACATCAGGGCATTTCACCATGGTCCTTGAATCAAGGTTTTTAGATCATTTTTGTTCGACCCCTTTATATAAGAGAAATACCATGGGTAATGGCCTAAAGGGGTTTCTATTCTGGCCTTAGAGGACATCGTCGAAAGCATATGGGAATCCAAGCACATTATCTTCATTTTTGTTCTTGAGAGGGACTACAACATGGATGCTCACAACTTAATTTGACAACATCGCATCTCCTACACAATCTACCTTATGTTTAAGATCATTATATAATAATTTCTTGTTGGTTAATTGGGTTTCGCTTCCACCTATTATGTTTGGCACCAACAACCTCATTACCACCAATTCAACCCACTTGACTAGTGTCTCAAAAATGGCAGTTATTCCTCACTACCTCACGCTAATATTGTCCCTTGTGATGTCCTTTGGGATGACTTTGGGTTCCTAGACCTAGAAGAATCTCCCTTTGGTGCAAGTTTGAACCTACTCCCTGTTAGCTCTTCTAAAAGTTCACCCGACTTACTGATACCATCTTTTGACATCCCTTAACAATTGATTTTTATGATAAATCTTTCAACCTTTCTAAGAATATTGTCCATCATAGGATCATCATGCACATTTAATATACATCTTATGTTCTCTTTTGATAGTCTTCTCAGTCACTCTTGAGGGCGATGTTTGAAAATGATTTACTACCTTTTTCATATGGCTATGAATATCTTTATTTAGTGGCTACTCTTTTTGTTAATCAATTCACCATAATTAAAAAATTCATTAGTAACTGCAGGCTCCGAAAATTCGCGCCTGGCCTCTCGATGAAACGAGAGTATAGATTTAGTATCGAATGAAATTTTCATAAGGTAGATGATTATTTGTAGTGGATAAATAAGATACTACCCAGAGATTTCACCCTCATTTTGTGAGGACTTTAGATCTGGTTCCAGGTTTCCTATAGGCGCAAACACCTATAGTTAATTACCCCTCCCTAATCAGTGAGAGAGAACTTTTGATTAAGGCTAGTCAACAGATCGCTAACTGCTTAGCGTATAGTAGTAATAATTCAGATTTGAAATTTAATCATCATTTTTTAATGCTTGAAGCATATGGTTAGGGGAATGATGACGCGCTCGATCAAGATCACATGGTTTCGTCATCTCCAACTGTCATGATCCTTGGTCCACTTGGGGAGGGAGGTGGTCACCCAAGACCAAGGATTCTTAGAAGCTGGTTGCGTCAAAGAGATCTTGTAGACTAGGGTTGATATTTGTCTGAGGGGATAATTTTAAGTCCACCATAACTAACAATGAACTTTATGCCCTATTAGGTGTATCTTATGATCCGCAACTCAAAGGGGTAGAAAACTATTAGGGAACATACAGGCTACAACCATGACCGTAATATAAAGGTGCTATTTGGCGAAACCACCGGTTAGAGGGCTCTGATCATAACTATTTCATATGTGAAGCCTACTGGCCAAACCACGTGTACAAAGGACACAAGTCACATCTTTACTAGTGTAGAATATTTTGAGTGCGATTATAGCAGTATACATAATATGACATTAGCTTATTTGTGAGCTTGTGTTAAAATTAAATTTGTCACTCCTAACAAATAATTATGGAGGGCGGATGGATAAATTTATTATTATTATTATTATTATTTTATGATGATTTTTCATTTAATTAATTTTCTTATTTTAAAATTTTCTTGAATATTTCATAATTGATAGAAATTTAACTTAACATTGAAGATTTTAGGAAATTTTTCTAATAGTAGACCCCTCCGGTTGATATTCTCAATCAACACAATCATCATCGAGATAGACCTTGTCAACTCTACTCTTTTGTTAGTAGAGGATCGGGTCAAAAACTTGCATTTAGAAATTTAAATTTGAGAAACAATGAAAAAAAATTTGAATAATAGTAATCCCCTCCGGTTGATATTCTCAATCAACACAATCATCATCGGGGTAGACCTTGTCAACTCTGCTCTTTTGTTAGCAGAGGATCGGGTCTACAACTTGTATTTAGAAATTTGAATTTGAGTTAAAATAATTTAAAATTCTGAATAATAATAATACCCTTCGGTTGAAATTCTCAATCGACACAATCATTATTGGGGTACACCTTATCAACTCTGATCTTTTGTTAGCAGAGGATCAAGTCTACAACTTGCATTTAAAAATTTAAAATTGAGATATAATAATTTAAAAAAAATTTGAACAATAGTAATCCTCTCTAGTTGAAATCTATGCTCGCCATAGCCATCATTGGGGAAGTTAATTAATTAAATTGAATATATTTGAGAACTTTAAATCTCGTCAACTCTATTTAGTTCCTAACAGAGGATCAGATATGCAGGTTAAAGCTCATAGCTGTATTTCATGACTTTGCAATTGAATATTTTTTGTGTTTCAAAAAATGTATTTATATTTTAAAATTTTAATGATTAATTCTTTCAAATATTTGTATTTTTGAGATATAATTATGAATTTGTAATATACACTCAAATATAAAATAAATTCTAAATTTATTTATTTATATTTTAACCCGTGCAGCATCCTCAAACACATGAATTTAAACATTCAGCACTATGTTGGGGCCCATGCCGCTATTTAATAATTTAGATAATTTTATTTCTAAATTATGAGATTAATTTCATATTTTCATTTAATCCCAAGCCTATGCAGCTTTTTTAGACATTAGGATTTGCACTTTAAATCTCTATATCCGAGCACATGCAGGTATTTTTAGCTTATATAATTTCATCCAATTAATAAAATTATTGATTTTAAAAATCATAATTAGAATGAATTTTTTTAAAATTTTTGGATTGAAGGAAGCTCCATAATTTGTGCAGAATTTAATTTAGTATCGCTTGCCCGCTGGTAAAAGATATCTTTGAAAAGTTTCAATTATTCTACCCACTTGCTGAGTATTACGGGTCATGTAAAGTTGAATCTCATAATTGAATTATTTGTTTTTGTATCTAAATTTTTCAATTTTAAACTCTTTTAACTTGTTAAATGCAAGTCAAAACATAGCTCACTCGTTGGTTGAAAAACTCTTCTTATGCTGGTCAACAAGCTATTTGGGTTCACCAAATGTCTTTTTTCATACTTCTTAATGAAAATGTACTATAAGTTTAATTTTGAAGCCCTCTGTTTTTTTATTTTTACCCATTATATGTATTATATATCAACTTGATCATTTATTGAAAGGCCAAATTTTATATTCCCTATCAAGCAATCATCATATAAAATATTGTTTTGAACTTTCTCTTTGTTTTATGTTGACCCATCAAGTTCATGACAAATTTTCACGTTCATTCATAAACTATCATGAGATATCTTTACTTTGTTCAAATATTTATATAAGACCATATTAATGCTCATAGGTGAGCATTAGATACACTGTAGGTCTCATAAGATTTAATATTGAATGCAAATACGAAGCTAACCATTCTTTGAAAGTGTGACCTTCAAAGTCATCGTCAAAGTCCTTGATGAGTTGTATAATTATGCTTGTAAGCAAGCCATCAAAAACCTTGCAAACACTTATTGTTAATCCAATTCATTTTTATGTCTTTCAATACAAAATACAATAACATTTAAACGTTCACAAGAGGCCTTATTCATGCTTACTCTTGCTTAAAAGCCAAAATTCAAGCTCATCATTAGTTCATGCTTACTTTATATTCAATTGGAGTTCTTTATGCATTTATCACCAAATATAATTGTCCAAATATTCAATTGGTTCTACTCTTGTCCATTCTCATTTCAAATTTAATGATAAATTCATTTTTTTAGGACTTTATATTTTATATCTAACTTAATGTTAAATCATTTTTTTAACTTTAAGTCCCAAAAATTTGATGAAATTTCGGCAGTATTCCGACGTCATCCCCACATAGGGGGCTGCATCAAAACTATTTTGGCCTACCCATCATGCCCTAATGAGCGTGACGGTTGGTATTTTGAAACACCTTGACCGATCTTTAATCCTATTATACCCTGATGAGCATAACAGGACCTTCAATCTCCTGCATAAAGCAAATACATAATAATCCATACACATTCACATTTTTTTAAACATTCACAATAAGCAATGATGATGATTAATCGATCTTGATAATTTATTAGTTTGGAGAAATGGTCATAGGACTTTAGAGATGAATAATGTTGGAGAGTTTACATGTAATTTTGCGTGGCTAAGAAACAAGAAAAGGGTCAGAATTTGCTGCAACACTCTCGAATAGTGGAGGTTTGATAGTATTATTGGAAGCATTGTGAAAATGTGAGAAGCTAAGCTCAACTTAGAGAAATTTGTCGAGTGCGGTATGATGAAGGTAGTTGTTGTTTTATTATAAATGAAATTACTGAATGATTTTGATATGGACCTAAACAGAGAAAAACACTCCAAACCTACAAGAGACATAAAAGCCCCATTCTGGCTAAAAGATTTTACCCAATAATGCAATAATTATATACAGTAGCCACTGTTGAATAAAGAATATAGAGAACTTAGCCATTACAGAGGACATTACTACACTAAATAACCAAATAAAGCATGCCTAGCAAAAAGATCACTGAAAATTGCCAGAATAACAAGACAGATAAACTATAAGAACAAGATCCAGTATAAGATTTCCAGACATGACCAGCTCAGACAACTACAACAGCAATATAACTGAAAAACAAAGAAAGAAAGTCAAGATCTTGCCAGCTTAGACAAAACTACAACTGTAATATAACTGAAAAACAAGAAAGGAACCAACATCTGGCCAAATATGACAGACATCACTACCATATAACAGAAAAATAATTAAACCCTAGAGCAGATCTTGAAATTGTATAGAAATATTGAGATCTAGTAGATAGTAAAAGAAAAAGATGTATAAATAGGATTAGAAAGACAAACAGAAGGATAATAAGAAATCTGATATTTGCTCGCTGCAACTTCTTCTTCTTTCTCTTCATCTTCTTCCGGAGCCTTCTTTTGTCCCTATGGATCGGCTTCTTCCGTCAGCAGAGGAACCCTAACTTCCTCCCAGCTTCCTCTCTCTCTCTAATTTTCGGAGTTTCACGTCAAGAGCCGAATAGACTTATCCTTCATTCCTCGATACGCCGCGAGTTCCTTCCTCCGGAAGTTTCATCAACCGGTTGAGACAAAGACACAAAGTAAAGCATCGACGGCTGTGATTTAAATCTCGTGGCGATTCATCTCAAGCAGATCCAATGACCTGTTTTAAATCAAGGTCATATCATTGGTGCTCTCGTTGATTCCTGCAAGCAACAATGGCAGATGGCACAAGACATACAACAAAAACCTTGGAAGAATGTGTAGGAAGATTAAACAAGAATGATGTATAGATGACATCAATTACTATCATATTAAATGAAGTATCACGCAGATTATCAACAATTGAAGATAAATTGGATAAATCTTGTCAAGAACAACAGTAATAGAGTAAAGAATCAGATGTATGTAACTCAAACCCTATAGAAATTACTCCTCAAATTAGAACACACACTCAAAATTCAAGACCAGTAAAAGTAGACATGCACCGGTTTAATGGAGAAAACCCAAGAGGATGGTTATTCAAGGACCAATTTTTTTGATACAATCTTTGAAGAAGCAGTTCATAATTGCATCAGTTTATATGGATGGACCTTCTCTGAGTTGGTTCCAATGGATGCACCTTAATAAGCAATTGCATTCTTGGCAAAATTTTAAAGAACAGGTAATACAGAGATTTGGACCTTCATTATACAGAGATTTAAGGGAAGAATTAGCCAAATTACAACAAAGAAAAACTGTACAAGAATTTTACAATGAGTTTGAAGAATTGGCTAATCAAATTTCAGGAATTTCTCATGAATTCCTCCAAAGTTGCTTTGAATCTAGACTAAGACAAGATATCAGAAAGAGCATTACCAACTTCACTACAACAAGCCTTCCAACTTGCAAAATTAATGGAAGACAGACTAGCAGATGATGTTTATATAGCAAGAAGCTCACGTTTCAATCAAACAATAACAACGAAACAACAACAGCCATTGCTTCCCACCCCAATCATGTCAAATCACAACAACAGCAATAATAACAAGCCAAATATACCAATCCAGAGACTTACAACAACACAATTAGAGGAAAAAAAAGCAAAAAGGATTATGTTTTAACTGTGATGAGAAATACCATAGGGGCCACACATGTAAATCAAAGCTATTTTCCCTCATGGTGGCCAATGATGATCAAGACTACAACTTGCAGCAAGAAAGCCACAAAGAAAATCAGTTAATACATGAAGATATTCCAGAAATAAGCTTCAATGCATTCACAGGACAGTAAAACCCGAGAACACTAAGATTACAAGGGATGATTGGTAATAACCTAGTACAAGTATTGATTGACAGTGGTTCAACCCACAATTTTATTCAATCCAAACTAGCCAAATTCATAGATCACACAGTCACACCTGCATCAATTTTTAAAGTATTAGTAGAAAATGGGAAAACACTAAAATGCTCAGGAGTTTGCTCCAACATACCCATCAAACTACAATGATATACATTCATAACATACTATTATCTTCTGCCAATGCAAGGAGCAGATGTGGGATTAGGTGTGCAGTGGCTAGAGCAATTCGGAGAATGCACAACATATTATAAAAAGTTAGCCATGAAATTCAAATATAATGACACAATAGTAAAATTGTAAGGGGATACAGCTTCAAATGTGGAAAGCATTGCCTTACATCAGTTTACAAAGCTGTAAAACAAGGATGAGATAACATCCTACTTACATATCAGAGAAGTATCAAAGCTGACAGAATCCATAACAGGAGAATTCAACAACCTACCTGCAAATATACAACAGGTATTACATCAATATCAAGATTTATTTCAAGCACCATCAGACTTACCACCCAAAAGGGAAATTGATCATCACATTAACCTGCAAACTGGCACTCAACCAATAAAGGTTAAAAGTTACAAATATCCACATTTTCAAAAGATAGAAATTAAAAAATTAATCAAAGAAATGTTGGATAAGGGATAATAAGAGAGATCACTAGTCCTTTCTCTTCATGCCTTGTTAATAAGAAAAAAGGATGGGACTTGGAGATTCTGTATAGATTATAGGGCACTAAACAAAACCACCATACCCGATAGATTTTCAATTCCAACTCCAGAGGAATTAATGGATGAATTACATGGAGCAACTATTTTTTCCAAGTTAGATTTGCATTCAGGGTCTCACCAGATAAGAATGGCAGAAGAGGATATATACAAAAGCGACCTTGAGAACACATGAAGGACACTATGAATTCATAGCCATGTCATTTGGGTTAACAAATGCACCCTCAACCTTCCAAGCCATGATGAATACAGTCCTAAAACCATTCCTAAGAAGATTTGTATTAGTATTCTTTGATGATATTCTAATATACAGCCCCACCATGGAGCAACATCAACAACACCTACAAGTAGTTCTGGAAAAAATGAAATAAAATACATTGTTTATCAAATCATCCAAATGCTCATTCATCCAGGACATAATAGAATACTTAGGGCATATATTGTCAGCCCAAGGAATAGAAGTTGATCCAAAGAAAATTGAAGCAGTACAAGCATGACCACCCCCAACTTCAGTAAAATAGCTAAAAGGATTCCTGGGTTTAACAGGATACTATAGAAAATTTGTAAGACATTATGCAACAATTGATGCACCATTAACATCACTCCTAAGCGTAGTTTGATTAATTGGGAAGAAGCTCAAAAGGCATTCATACATCTAAAAGAAGCTATAGTATTATTACCTGTATTAGCTTTTCCAAAATTTTTCATACCCTTCATTATAAAAACTGATGCTTCAGGTACTGCAATAGGAGCAGTATTAATTCAAAAGAGCCACCCTATTGGATATTTCAGCAAGAAACTATCTCCAACTTTACAGAGATCATCAACTTATGCAAGGGAAATATATGCAATATGAGCGGTTGGGAGATGGAGCGATTCTGTTAGTCAAGTTTACCATCGAGAACATATCAAGAACATTAGAGAACTAATGCAACAAACAATTGGACACGTAACAACAAGGTTCTTAATCAAACTCTTGGGCTTTGATTACACCATAAAATACAAACCAGTGATCATTAACAAAGCAGCTGATGCTTTATCCAGAAAGATTTGTACTCCAGAAGAACACTATACATTAGACAGCCTAAAAATCTCTACATATCAAAGTTTATATGCTTACACCCAACAATTCACTTCTTTATTACAGCAAATTAAAGATGAAACACAAACCATTCCAGAATTACAGCAACTCTATCAGCAGATAATAGAAAACTCAGAGCTCTTAAAGCACAGAGTTTCTAATGGATTAGTATATTATAAAAATAGAATTGTTATAGCTACAGATTCAGAAGTAAGAATTACCATTATGAGAGAACTACACGCAACACCAGTAGGAGGCCACTGTGGAATTAAAAGAACATTAGCAAGAATTACTCAACAATTTTATTGGAAAGAGATGAAGCAAGACATTCAGCAGTTTATTTCGACATGCCCTATATGTCAACAAGTAAAGTATGACTGCCAGAAACCTGCAGGGCTATTGCAACCTTTACCTAGACCATCAGCTATTTGGGAGGAACTTTCTATGGACTTTATCATAGGATTACCCAGATCTGACAACAAAACAGTTATCCTAGTGGTAGTAGATAGACTCTCTAAGTATGCACATTTTTCAGCCATTCAAACCAACTTTACAGCAACATCTATTGCTCGTATTTTCATCTCAGATATATGCAAATTACATGGCATACCACAGAGCATAGTATCAGACAGGGATCCAATCTTTATGAGTAATTTTTGGCAAGAGTTATTTAGGTTAAGTGGAACAACACTCAGCCACAGTAGTGCTTATCATCCCCAAACAGATGGCCAAACAGAAGTCACCAACAGGACATTAGAACAATATCTTAGGAGTTTTGTGCTAGAGTCACCAAAGAATTGGTTTCAGTTTCTACCATGCAATTTTTACAATACATCAAGTAAATACTTCAACAAAACTTACTCAAATAGTTTATGGCACTTCCACCTACAATCATACCTTACAATGGTGATACAGCTAACAATACAGAAGTAGACACATTATTACAACAAAGAGACAAAATACTGCACCAACTTAAAGAGAATTTATAGGAAGCTCAAAATAAAATGTAACAAATGGCTAACAATAAAAGAAGGGAGTTCCAATTTCATATAAATGACTTGGTATTAATCAAATTACAACCCTACAGACAAACTTCAGTTTCATTGCACCCTTACACAAAATTACAAAGGCAATACTATGGTCCATTCAGAATTCCACAGAAAATAGGAGAGTAGCCTACAGAGTAGAACTTCCAGAAACAGCAAGGATCCACAATGTATTACATGTCTCTAGACTCAAACATGAGACAAGATTCTGTTACATCCACCATTCTCCCGACAATTCATAGATGGTCTGCCTTTGGTTAAACCTATCAGAATTATAGAAGAAAGGGCAAGACTGCAAGCAGATAAGCCTATTAAAGAAGTACTAGTCTAATGGGATGGAATATTAACAAATGATGCATCTTGGATGCCAATTAAGGAGTTCCAGAAAGTTTTTCCAAGTTTTGAACTTGAGGACAAGGTCAATGTTTGGGAAGGGGGAAATGATATGGACCCAAACAGAGAAAAACACTCTAAACTTACAAGAGACAAAAAAGCCCCATTCTGGCTAAAAGATTTTACCCAATAATGCAATAATTACATACAGTAGCTGAATAAAGAATCTGAGAGAACTTAGTCATTACGAGGACATTACTACACTAAATAACCAAATAAAGCATGCATGCAAAAGATCACGAAAATTGCGAATAACAAGACGGATAAACTACAAGAACAAGATCCAGCACAAAATTTCCAGACATGGCCAGCTCAGACAACTACAATAGCAATATAACTGAAAAACAAAGAAAGAAAGTCAAGATCTTGCCAGGTCAGACAAAACTACAACCATAATATAACTGAAAAACAAGAAAGAAACCAACATCTGGCCAAATATGACAGACATCACTACCATATAGCAGAAAAATAGTTAAACCCTAGAGCAGATCTTGAAACTATAAAAAAATATTGAGATCTAGTAGATAGTTAAAGAAAAAGATGTATAAATAGGGTTAGAAAGACAAACAGAAGGATAATAAGAAATCTGATATTTGCTCGCTGCAACTTCTTCTTCTTCTTTCTCTTCATCTTCTTTCGGAGCCTCCTTTTGTCCCTATGGATCAGCTTCTTTCGTCAGTAAAGGAACCCTAACTTCCTCCTTGAGCTTCCCCTCTCCCTCTCTGCGCAAATTTTTTGGAGTTTACAGCCGCTCGAAGAGCCGAATAGACTTATCCTTCATTCCTCGATACGCCGAGAGTTCCTTCCTCCAGAAGTTTCATCAACTGGTTGAGACAAAGACACGAAGCAAAGCATCGACGGCTATGATTTAAATCCCGTGGTGATTCATCCCAAGCAGATCCAACAACCCATTTTAAATCAGGGTCATATAAGGTTTCCTCTTGGAATGAGACGAAAGCTTGCAGTTCTTAATAAAATGAAGGGGGGAGCTATCGTTTCTAAGGGAAGAAAGGATAATAGTCACGATTTGCTCATTGTGCTCAAGGGATCTTTGAAGGAGATTTTTTTTTCCCTCAAACTGAGAGAGAGAGGAGCAGAGAGTTGCAGCTGCTGGAGTTTAGGAAGCTGCTCACAGATTTGAGATAGGACGGAGAAGAAAATCTGATGTTGTACAATTTTGTGAGCTATGGAGACATGTATGTAGAGTGGTTGTCGAGAGGAAAATGGTTAGTGAACTTGAACGTGGTGAAAGGTAATGCCGAGAGGAACTCGCCTGATGACGGAATTCCCTCTCGGTTGCAAAAAATTGAACAGGGAAAACTACTATTGCGAGCTCGGCTCTAGAGATGGGATTAGTTGAAACTCGGCAAGATGAGGAGCTACGACAGCTGCTGGGTCTCGTGAATAAAGAGGCGGGAATATGAACTGTGCTAGAAAATAAGAGAGCGAGATATGCGATTAGGTTTCTACAGCCGAAAGAGAATTGGACTCCAATCAGAGAGGGGACACTGAAGAGTTTGCTTTCGAGAGAGGGGAGTGCAGGTGAGGTTACTATGTTGTGAGAGTGGTTGCCAAAAGGTGTTATAAAACATAAGAAAGTAAAATAAATTTATCTTGCAAGAATCTTATGTCAAACTATCAAGAAGATTTAATCAGAAGCGTACCTTAATCCATGAAAGAGCTAATATGGGATTTTGGCCTTCCACTTTTAAAGGGGTGTTCTTCAGAGAGAGAGAGAGAGAGAGAGAGCCTTCTTTTCACTCAAGATGGGATATGAGAAAAAAATAAGAACCAACCCTTAGAATGGAGACCATTATACTCGAGTACATCTCATTTTATTTCTTCTCATCATAAAAATAAAATAAAATGTCCAGTCTTTATACATGATAATTTCATACAAAATTAATAAGATACCTAAAAAATTTAAAAAATATTAATCTTTATTTGATCAAAAAATTAATAGGCTCAAAAATAAGATAACACCTAATGTATAATTAAATTCATATGTGAGCCATATTCAAAATTCTCAACAATCTCCTACTTGGGCCACATATATTGCTTATAATTATACATTATTAAATACGTTAAGAGCTCAATATGTGCTATCTTCAAAGAGGAATATCTTTAGACATATTGTTCATTAATTATATTGACATAAAATTAAAGTAACATAATTTCTTCTATAACAAGACCCATCAGTGATCATTAAATTAATATGATTAATGACAATGACATAGATCAAGTATAAATGTGCAGCATGAAAATTTCATGTGATATGATCATATATCATGCTTATTTCCAACTGGCCCTATATTATAACTCAAAAAGAGTTATAAATATAATTTCATTTATTTATGCTAAATTGTAATTGAAACTACATAATTTTATTTCAGAGTTTTCAACTATAAAATAATAATAATACTTTATTTTGATTAGAAAAATATATTTATAATCATTAAACATCATAAGAAAATTTTTACAATGCTAGCATATCATCAAAGTAAGCCACTCCCATATGAGCCACATGCTCATGAAATATCTTAGGTGGTAAACCTTTTGTAAGTGGATCTACAATCATAAAATTTATACTAATATATTCAATAGACACTTGAGAACTCTGAACTCTTTCTTTTATAATAAGAAACTTTATGTCAATATGCTTTGATTTTGATGAACTCCTATTGTTCTTTAAATACAACTCAGTGGTTCTATTATCACAATTTATTTTTAATGGTCTCTCCATTCTATCAAAAATATTTAGCCCAGTGATAAAATTTCACAGTCATATTCCTTGATTTGATGCCTCATAACAAGCTATAAATTTTTCTTCCATAGTGGAAGAAGCTATGAGTGATTGTTTAGCACTTTTCCAAGATATAGCTCCTCCAACTAAAAAAGAAAATATAACCTGAAGTGGATCTTCTACTATCAAGGAAACCAGTAAAATCAGAATCGAAGTACCCTACGATCTTCGATATGTGAGCATAAGGTCTTTTGTTCTCTTCAGATACCGCATAACCCATTTTACTGCTTTCTAATGATCAATTCCCAGGTTACTTAAATATTTGTCAAACATTCCAACAATGTACGCAATATCCGTACATGTATAAACTTGAGCATACATAAGACTCCATGCTGTAGATGCATAAGAGATCTTTTTCGTCTCTTTCTTTTCAAGTTCACTTATTGGACATTGAAGAAAACATAATTTATCACCTTTAGTAATGTGTGTATCTCATGGTGCACAATCTTTCATATCAAATATACTTAGCACTTAATCGATATACGCCATTTGTGATAAACCAAGTATACCACGAAAATGAACTCGATGAATTTGTATACTCAATATAAAAAATGCATTCCCAAAATCTTTCATTTCAAATCTATTTGAAAGAAATTTATTAATTTCATGCAAAAAGCCTATATCGTTGTTTGAAAGTAGAATATCATCAACATATAGCACTAAGAGGATGAATTTACTCTCACTGATTTTGTGATAAATACATTAATCAACAATGTTTTCTTTAAAATCAAAAGATGCAATCACTTGATCAAATTTCTTATGCCATTGAAGGGAAGCTTACTTTAAACCATAAATGGATTTCTTTAATTTGCATACAAGGTGTTTTGAATTAGAAGATTGAAACTTTTCTGGTTGTATCGTGTATATAGTTTCTTCAATGTCAACATTGAGAAATGCAGTCTCTACATCCATCTGATGTAACTCTAAATCATAATGAGCTACTAGTGTCATAATGATTCAAAAAGAGTCTTTCTAAGAAACTGGAGAGAAAGTCTCTTTATAATCAATGACTTCCTTTTGAGTGAAACATTTAGCAACTAGACGTGCTTTATATCTTTCAACGTTGCCTTTTGAATCCCATTTGGTTTTAAAAATCTATTTACAACTAATGAGTTTTGCTGATTTAGGCAATTCGATAATATCCCAAACAACATTGTCTTTCATTGATTTCATCTCATCCTTAATGGCTTCTATCCATTTATGTGAGTTGACACTTTGTTTGACTTGACTAAAAGAGATTGGATCATTTTTTAATCAAATGTCAAACTCATGTTCTTGGAGATACACAACATAATCTTTTGAAATTGTTGATCTCCTCTCCCTAATGGATTTTTTTAAAGACACTTCAATTTGAGGCTGTTGTGATTCCTCGGTATGAGTGAGAGTTAACTTAAGAATATTTTGATTATCTATATTTACAACTTGAATAAGATTAGGTAAAATTATCTGATCATTTTATGTTCTAACTGTAGGAAGAGTAATAAATTACTCTTCAAATATAAAATTCCTAGATTTATTACTCTCACATATTCAACTTCCTCAATAAATTTAGCATTGTCTGTCTCAAAAAAGGATTTATTTGAAGAGTCATAAAACTCAAAATAACATCTAATAGTTGTTGAGTTCAATTTTCTTTCATTAGGCTTATATGGCCTAGCTTCAGCTGGACATCCCTAGACATGAAGATGCTTAATACTATGCTTCTTCCCAATCCATAATGCATATGGGATTTTAGCTACTGCTTTACTTAGAACTCTATTAAGGATGTAAATTATAGTCTTTAAGGTTTCTCCCCAAAGTGATTATGGTAAGGAAGAATGATTTATCTTCTAATCATATCCACAAGGGTCCGATTTGTCTCTCACCTACATCATTTTGACTTGGAGTCCCTGGCATGGTGTATTGAGAACAATGTCACATTCTACTAAATATTTGGCAAAAGGGCTTGGACGTTGTTCACCTAATCCATCATATCTATCATAATATTCACCACTACGGTCATATTTGACAGCTTTTATTTTCTTTCCAAGTTGATTTTCAACTTCAGTCTTAAAAATTTTGAATATGTCCAGTGACTGTGACTTCACATAAATCAAGTATAAGTACCCATAACGAGAATAATCGCCTATGAAAGTAATAAAATACTATTGGCCATTTCAAGTAGTTGTAGGGAATGGACTACAAATATCAGTATGAATTAATTCTAGAATGCTTAAACTCTTATTAGCACTACTTTTCTTGATATTTATTTATTTTCCCTTGATACATTCTATATAGAGTGTATTATCTAAAAAATCATGTGAATCAAGAATTCCTTCTGACACAAGTCTTTCAATTCTTTGTATAGAAATATATCATAAATGTTTGTGTCATAATATATATGAATTCTCATTCATTAATTTTCACTTTGTATAAAAATTGCTTGCATGCAAGGTTTTAATAATTTATGAAGTAGAAATGTTTAATTTATATAGATTATCAACCAAAGAACTAATATCAATAATATTTGAATACTGAAAGAGACTAAAATTTTCATTTCTAAATGAACAAGAATAATCAGATTTGTCCAAATAAGAAATAGAAATTAAATTTACTCTAAATGACAGTACATAAAAAGTTTCATGTAAATTCAAAAGAAAACCAAATTTTCGATTTAATCTATATAAGCATATTGTTTCAACATGAGCTTTATTACCATTTCTCACATAGATGAATCTTTCAACATCAGCTAGCATTCGTCTCTTTAGACAATCCTACATAATCATACTTATTTGAGTAGTTGCACCTATATCTATCCACCAAGTGTGATTTGGTACTAAGGATAAATTAACTTTAAAACAAACAAAGTTGAGAAATTTACCCTTTTTCACGAGCCAATTTGTATACTTGGGACAATCTTTATTCACATGACCAGCCCTTCTTGCAAAAATAAAAAATAAAAAATAAGTAACCGCATTATCTTATTTCTGTTGCACCTTATGCTGTAAAATCCCTTTGTTTGTAGCTTTTTTACCTTTATAAGTCCTTTTTCTTTTAGTAACAATGCCACAAGATGAAGTAGTTAAGTGAACACTTTCTATTTCATCATGTTTCAATCTCTTTTCCTTTTGCACACATTGAGCAATCAGCTCATTAAGAGACCATTTTTTCTTTTGAGTATTATAACTTATCTTAAAAAGATTAAATTATGGAGGAAGAGAAATCAAAACTAAGTGCACAAGAATGTCATCAGACATACCTAATTTTATTGCTCTCAGTCTAGTGATAAAATTAGACATCTCCATAATATATTTCCTTATGTTTTCATTGTCTTTATACCTCATTGAAATGAGTTTACTAAAAATAGTATTCGCTTCAGTCTTTTCAGAACTAACGAAACGGTCTGCTATTTGGCTTAGAAACATTTTAGCTTATATAGTTCCTGGAATGGAATGCTTCATGATCATAAGACTCATGCAGTTAGAACACTCCAATTTTTCAAAATTAACATTTGTTCAATAGTACTTTCTGCAGTAAGGGCGGAAGGACGTTCAGTCCAGATCGCATAGCCAAGATCCATACACCTAAGAACTATGGTGATATACTTTTTCCATTTCTTAAAATTAGTGATGTTAAGCACTAAAATGTTATTCAAACTGACAAATATAGAAGAAACATTAACTGAAAAGAACAAACAAAAAAATAATCATAATTAACAACATTGTTATTTCCTTATGCATATATAATGCAGACAAAAATATCAATAAAATGCATGCTTAAAATAAAATGTTTAATAAATTAGATATATATAAGATACCTAACATAACATTGTAATTTAGTCTTTGGATAGAAATAATAATTTGTATATGATATTCTTAAAATTACAATAAACAAATATTGATAATAAATTCTGCCAATGATATGTCTATCTTTGAATCGACATATTATATACATGATTAATAAAAATTTCTCACATATTTATTACTGCACAAAATCTAGCTAAAAAATAATCTTCCTATGAGCCGATTATTATTTTTGCATAAAATTAAATATAATATTTATGTAATATTCATATATTTCAAAATTAAATAAACCGAAATAATAGAGGTCACTTTGGTAACATATTATTTCAATTTAAATTATTTTAAAACAATCAATATAAATCATATCACTCCAATGAATATTTTATTCAAAACAGTTAGTTTAAATTTATACTAATTAACCTAGCTATTTTCTATTATAAAAATATGTAAATTATATCATGAAATTCGTAAACAGAGATATTGAATATAATAACAGGGAAGTGTACATTCAAATAATTAATTAGAAATATATAAACTATTTATATGATTATAATACTTGAATTTGAGCTTTATTTCAAGTCATATTATAGGCCCATCAATTAGATGAAATTTATCAATTAGATGAAATTTATATTATATGAATATCATTTAATTCATTTACAGTATACATGAGTTAATTGTATAAGATAAAATAAAATCATTTCTTGAATTCGGAGGATGGAAGAATAAAAGTTTTGTTACATGATTATTTTTGCTTTAATATAAAAATAAAAAATTTAACGAGCCATTGGAATTAATTGCATATAAAGCAAACGTATGCAAGCTAGAAATTAATATTAACCGAAGGCATTTATTTTCGGGTAAATGTATTACCGATCAAAAATAAATATTAAGTAGTTGAAATAGTTCATATTATGACGGCTATAAATAAAATAAACTGAAATATTTACTATTCGAAGTCTTAATAATGAGTGTTGTGTAGTCGTTCAAGACTTTAAATATAAATATTTATAAAACTGAAAATTTAAATGTAATAATTACCTATCAACATAAATATTTATTTAATTATCAAAAATAATAAATTTTTGGTCATGATATTCTGTAATTCTTTAACTCCTTAAAAAAAACGAAACATGAAACATGATTGAATCAAATTCATAGGATTGAGTATGAATTTTATTTCTCAAAATATGATCATAATCGTGAAAATAAACATATCAATTATATAAAAATTGAAATTATGATCAAGTATAAAGTAAAATTTAGCTATATCCTTCGGCTCAAAATCAAAATTAAAACTTATCTAAAGGATATCGATTATTTATGTACAAGACAAAATGATTTGCACAAAAATTTAAATTATATACTTTGATTCAAAATTCTCAAATACTCAATTTGAAAGACTAAGAAAAATTTATTTCTCATGATTTAATGTGATAACTGCTTTGATACAAATTGTTAGAAAACATAAAAGAACATACAATAAATTTATTTTGCCCAAATCTCATGTTAAATCATCAAGATTTAATCGAAATATCTGCAGATAAAAAAATTTATCTGATTTTGGCCCCACAAAGTGTTGAGAGAGAGAGAGAGAGAAAGTATTTTTTTTCACTCAAAATGGGATGTGAGAAAAAAAATATGAATCAACCTCTTAAAATGAGGATCATGACTCTATGTGTACTTTGAGTACATCTCATTTTATTTGTCTATCATAAAAATAAAATAAAATATCTGATCTCTATAATAATTTTATATAAAATTAATAAGTTACCTCAAAAGCTTAAAAAAATATTAATCTTTATTTGATCACAAAATTAATAAGCGTAAAAATAATATAACACCTAATGTATAATTAAATTCATATGTGAGCTCATATTCAAAATTCTCAACAAAAGGAACTTATCTGATGGTAGAGTTATCTCTCAGTTGCACTCTCATTTACAGAAATGGAAGGGCAGAGTCAGTGGATAAGAAGAAGGAAGATTGTTGTGCAGGAGAGGAACATCGATGGAATTATCGGTGATGTTACAATCACTCCTGGAAGCAAAAAATGGAAAGGAACTTTCTGCATGCTTGACAGATGGAACAGTGGAGAGTGTCGAGAGATGAAGGTGAAGAAATGAAGTAGAGATTGGGGCTTACGGTGAAACTTGATCGGTAATGTGAGGAAGAGTCGGAGGGAGTGTAGTGAGGTTTTCAGGTCGAGAATCAGAGAGGGATGAGCGAATACAGGAGAGAGGAAATAAAAATCTTTTCTTCTTCTGTGGAACAGAATCAGAGTCATTAGACTATTAACTTTGTCTGTCTTTTAGCAGGGAGAATATGATGAGAAGTGGGGAATCAAAGGAGTGCTGGTACATAAAACATAAAAGGAGTATAGAGGAGATATTTAATTTTGGATTAAAATTTTATTTAGTTATTAGTTAACATAAATAAAAGGATATTTAAATCTAAGTTCAACTTATATATATATATAATTTTATGTGTATCGACACTCATTTGTGAATTTGCCACGTTTTGTCATCTCTTGCAC
Source organism: Cymbidium sinense (assembly GCA_021442155.1). Classification (NCBI taxonomy): domain Eukaryota; kingdom Viridiplantae; phylum Streptophyta; class Magnoliopsida; order Asparagales; family Orchidaceae; genus Cymbidium; species Cymbidium sinense. Next base: position 87,450,099 of record CM038214.1, on the reverse strand, counting down.
GTAAGAAATTCTTGTGTTGCATTTGCCTGAATATCTAGGCAAATTAGATGTCGAATTTAAGTGAATCAGACATCCTGAATTTGCTGAAGCTATTCATTTTGCAGTTGGAGCTTATTGAGCAACTTCGACACTTATACTTGCTTGATATTTCATCACCTCACATATGTCAAAAATTTGTGTCATTGATCACAATGGTTTTGATTTAATTTCATACCACTTCCATTCCATAGACTTTTATTTGCTTTATGCTCAATAAAATTGATCATCGTAAGCTCCCTAGCAAATTTTAATATTTCAAATACATCGATCTAATTCATTTTGTGAACGAATAATATTCGGCTAGCTTCGATGATGATAGAAATATCTTTATTGTAGTTTATATAAAATTGCATCTTTCAATCCCACCATGCTTACTTGACTCGATTTATGGAACTAATGTGGAGGTCAACAAATTCCTCTCAATAAATATGATATGCACCTTGGGGACCATATTTATTGCAAGCCGATTAATCTCATGGATTCCTAAGGACTTAATTGAATGACGAGCTATGGATTTCTCTTTACGACTCTCCAAAGACATCTACTATTATCAATGTGAATAATGAATTGATATTTCAAAATGCACAATTCAACCTTTTGCATCCATCTTTGGATGATGATTCAAGTTACTCTAAAGGACTTGATGAAGAGCTGATTTTGGTAGATTTGGAATTTGGATGTCCTTTTATCTTGGCATTAGTCTTTAGCAGACTTGGTGAAGGGAGAGTCCTGAAGTGTCTCGTGATTTGTCAAGAGAAATAAATAACCTTCTACCCTCAGTTGCTGCTCTAACGGACATGGTGAAGGTTACATGCCGGTGACCTAGCCCTCGAGGCTTTGATTCAGATCAATAGCTAAGAGTCGCCAGCCCGATGTTCGTTGCTTCGAAAGGCTTATTGATGACATATATCTCTTAGTTTGTTCATAAGATTTGTATGAACTTTAGGATAACTTCTTCGATTTTGTGCTTTGTGCTTTATCAGACATATTGAAGAAGAGATGATCCTTCTTTGGTCCGTGCTTTTCCTTGATCAAACCTTCTAAAAGAATTGATATTTTGATTTGGGGATGCTTTAGAATTTTGTATGATGCTTTTTGGAGTGAAGGTCATTTTCTCAAACTTTATCTTAATCCATCAACCAGTTGAGAGAATCTTTTAGGTCCGAATAGCTTAAACTTAGCGAGTTGAATAGGACTTGGGATTAGATAGCTATTGTCATTAGACTAGCAAAGCATGTGCTCTCTCACTACGGCCTTTTCCTATGACTCGTTTATCTAAGTAGATAAGTTTAAGTCCTTAAGTGGAGGGTTTTTTTTTTATCAAGTGCATTTTGATTCACATCTCAAATGGCGGATCCATTGAGCATACTGTCATTGACCGTGATATAGTGGGTCATTTAGCGACAACCACCGAAACTAAATCATGCTTTTCATCATGCCATTCAAATGGATCAAGGGCCACGCGTCGCATGGCATGAGATTGTTTGGGAGTAAACATAGTTGTGTACTTGATTTAACTTTAGCTCCTTTGTGAGCTAGGGGTTTTCTTAATTTGTCACCTTCGACAAACAATTGCTGAAGGCAAGTTGAATTTTTAGCTTTAAGTTTTTAATATTGAATTTTACTTAGATATTTATAGCTCAAAGATATTTTAAATCTTGCATTTAGATTGATGCTTAATCTAAGTTAATTTGCTTTGAAATTATAATCATATTTTGATAGAAGTATCCCTTCGGTTAAAATTTTCATTTAATACAGCCATCATCGGGGTGATTTATTGTTTTGTTATTTCAGATCCTGTCGACTCTATTAATTTAATAATAGAGGATCGGATATGCTATCATATGACAGAATTAACTTCTCAAATATTTATTAGGTTGAAGATATTATAATAACGTTATTAGATTTTTAGGTTTTGTTAACCCGGACTTGGTCCTAAGACCCAACCGGGAATCAACCCACACAGCATCCTCAGACACTAAGTTTAAGCATTCAGTATAGTGTTGGGGCCCATGCGGGTTTCAATTGCTTGCATATATAATCACTTATTCATTTCATAAAATACTCATACATGCTTCGAGGTGTTTGAAACGAGGTTAGGAATACTCTCAGAATGTATATGATCATCTCACCTTAAGTTATTCTAAAATATCAAATTTAGATGTGATGTTGCTTTGTAATGAATGCAGTATTTCATCATTATGGTGATTGATATGCATCTTAATGCAACAGGATTTAGCATATGATCACTTCATAATGCATGTAAGCATCTCATTCGTTTATTTGAAAATTTATGCAAGCATTGGAGTATTTGAACCAGATATAAGTTTATATGATTTTTTTTTCCATCTGAGTATTTGCACATATCAATGAAACACTTGAATTGGATAAAACATTGCCTCTTAACGTATGTCAATGTTTAATTCACTTCATTAAAATATTTGTATGTACTTCTAAACATTTGAGTTGAATTAAGGATTGCCTCAGCATACACAAGGATCTATCTCTTTGATAATTTATGAATTTCAAGACATATGCATCGAGAGTGTTCGCATTTATCTTTAGAGCAATAGATTCGGGTATAAGATGGATTTATAGTATTCACAAAGGGAGCTCAATCCTTTAGAACCTTCACATGAATTAATGAAGTGCTTAAATTAGGCATAATGTTGTTTCATCCAACATGCATAAAGTTCATCTCATCTAGATATTTGAATGTATATCTAAAACATTTAAATTAGATGAGAGATGGCTAGTGAAAAGTGCAACATTCAATCAAAGTCCTACTCTTTTTAGTTCTTCGCTTGGTTTGCTTCTTGTTTTCATCACTCGATAATTAATAAGGTTCTTTATTCTCACTCCTTTTTATATAATAGATTTCCACACTTTTATGAAACATCCTTAGATATTTCAAGCTTATGAATCGATCAACCCATGCTATGAATAGAGGTACTTTCTCTCTTTTCGATTCAATCTTCAACTCCACATAATCCCCTCATGCGAGTGTTTACTTTAATTAGGCATCATTGTCGAGACTTAAAGTGCACTGAGTTGGGTCTTGTGTTATGATATGTGTAGGAGACTTATTTAAAGTCTCTCATATTCACGATCTTCCTAATAAGTTTTACTACTTTGTAACATGTCATTAAGAGGTTTTAACATTTCATGAAATATCGTTGGATATTCCAAACTCACATATAAGCAAACTTATATCATGATTGTAGGTATCTTCTCTTTGTTGAACTTAATCTTCAATCTCATAGAATTCCCTTTGCGATGGCTCATTTCAAGTATTCTCATTTGCAGGTAGACTTTCAAACCCTGCAAATCTTATTGAAATACTTAGCATTAAATATTATTTCAATTTGTCTTCATATGAGAATGAACTTTCAACTATACTAAGATTTGTCCGTGCTTATTAATGAACTAGTGGGTCACCTGTGAATGCCCCTTTGAGTCCAAATCTTACAATTTAACCTTCATTTGAGATTTTAAAATTTCCATGCTTAAGATTAATATTTGATTTAATATTTAACTTAAGCTCAATGCAACTTCATTTGAACCTTCAATTTAGGTTTAATGATGCTTTTATTTGATCATGTTTGAACACTTTATCAGTTCAAATTTTGGTAGACTCCCGGCATCATCCCCACATAGGGGGCTACATCGGGGGATTGGGCCTACTCATCACACTACAAAGAGCATGTATGAGTAGTATAAACCACGGCCTCTCTTCATTTTTCCAACCACGCTACAAAGCACGTTGTGGTGAAAAATATTCTCGCTTTCATTTATCCTTTTGAAGAGGATAAATGAAAACAAAAATATACCCCTGTTTATTAGGACATCACATAGATCCACAAATATACTTATTCAGGTGATCGGGTACATCATCAAGGAATAGTGTACTATCTCAGGAGATAGAAGTCACTACTCTTTAATGGACCTAATCACCTCAATAAGGACTCCTAAGGATTATGGGTTTACATATGTACCAGAGATTCTTCTCCTAATTTATATGGAAAAGGTAAAATAGAGTTTATTTTAAACCGAGTTCGTTAAGTTCCCTATAGGGGCAAGCCCCTTAGGAATACTCTCGATTAAGGTAAATAATCATTATCTTCAAATATTTCTATAGGAAATGACTATCAATCAATTAGTTCATTTTTTTGAAGATCAAATGAGATTGATCAAAGAGAGAGAGTTATTATCGAAGCCAAAAAAAAGATAAGTAGGAGATGCCCACGATGCTAGAAAACCTAATGAGCATCTCAAACTGTGCTATGGTTGGGCTTTACATTTTTGAATTTGATTTAATTTATTTGAGTTGCATTTTTCATTAGAAATTTAGGACTTATGATTATATAACACAAGATTAAGGAAATACTTAAGAGGCGAGGATTTATGCTTATGGCCCATAAGAGGGAGAAGCAATCTCAGAACTTAAATCTAGAGAGCTTTGGCAAGGGCTGAAAGCACAACTTAAATCTAAGACGAAAATAAGTATTTGATTTGTCTCCTGAGAGGACAAAACCTGCTTGGACCGCCTGGTGGTAACTAACTCCTATGATTTTAAATTCATGTAGCAAGTCATATGCTTTATGCAAGATAACTAGACTATTATTTATTTAGAAGAGGAAGTCCTTAAACTCACTCTCTAAACTAGATCATGTAAGGACATACGACTAAATCTAATGCAATTGATTTCATTTTATTTTCATTTTTTGGATAATTATTTTAGCATAGCTAATAGGATTCATATACTGTGCATGAGAAATAAAGATATTGGTCAAAATCAGCGAGAAAGAAGGAGGTATGTTTCCACCATGGCTCTCAAAGGTCAAACCAAGTTTCTCTGTCAAAGGTGGAAGCCCTCCAATTAAGAGTGAATCAAGATGCATTTGTGCATGATGTTAGAAATGAAATACTCATCCAGCTAAGGGGTTGTTAATTCTTTTATCTTGATTTTAAACTTAAGCTTTAAGTGAGGTTATGAATTCTTTATTTTTAGTTTTGAATTGTTAATTTTTTAAAAGATTTATTTTTCCCTAAGAGCCTAATCTACATCCAGGTCATACATAAAGCAAGAAAGAAATTAGGAAAATGATGTCACTTAATGCACAAGTTAAATAAATCATCAATCAATTTATAAAACTAATCGCAAAAAGAATAAGAAGCCGTTGTGGTCGGGTATCAACGCACAAACCCGAAGATAAATTAGGTAGCCGAGCTCTACCCTTATACAACTCAGTTATAAATGAATTAAATACAATTAAACAAGAAATTCATTGTTATGAGGGTCTTCAAGCTTCACTTATTCTTTCTTCTTTTCTTTTTTCTTCTTCTTTTATTCTTTTTTTTTTTTGTTCCTTCTTTTGGATGGTTGGAAAGTGGATGCTCCAAAGGCCTCACATGGTGCATAAGATAGGTTTTATGACCAATGTTCATCCTAATCCTCATAACAATCATTCCAAAATCCTAATTGCAAAAATTTACATGAAAAGAAAAAGTAAATCTAGCTAACACCTGCAAAATAAAGGTTAGCTAAACAAACCATACAAAATCTCAAGCATGTATATTGGACTTATCACCCACACATGGGTGACTAAGTTCACATGCCTATTGATTATGCTTGGGGTATAAGCACTTACAAAGCATTTATATTTTTAATTATTACGTTCTTAAGCACAATCCATGAAAATAATGGTTAGACTAAGATCGCCATACCATTCATTACACATACATCCTAACATCCAAAAAACATATATCACAAAAAAGCAAGCATCAAACCTCTAAAAAGCTAGAAGTGGTGACTTAGCTAATTGTGCTTTGGAGCTGCGATATCTTAGCTATGACTTTAAGTTAAAATTTTCTAAATGTGAAGCATGTTCAACTTAGAGGAGGGTTTCATTCAAGTGATTTAATTATTTTGAGTTAATTTTATTTCATGTTTTGATTAGGTTCAAGTGAATCCTACAATTAATTACTAAGTTATAAAGAGAGTGAAAGAGAAGAAGACTTCTCTTTCCTTCCCTAACCTAAGTAATTTTTAAAGTATATTCATGTTTTTAGTTTTATTTTAGTGAATATTTTGATTAAGTGTTTTAATTAATCATAAATTTAGATGAACTCTAAACAAACTTATTCAAAAAAAAATATTTTAAGATTAAATAAAATGAACTAAATTCACAAAACATACATCACTTCATTTCTTTCCTAACATGTATAACATGCATATGAATGAGTCATAAGCATATCTATACATATAAATGAGAATATTTAACACACTTTATGATGCATGCTAAGTAATTCATTTAAAAAAATTTGAAAGTTTATGATGCATGATTTTTATTAAGTAGAAAAAGTATTTCTTATCCAATTTTCACATGCACATATGAAAGCAAAAAAGACATAAGTGAGTACATTGTCATTTTTTAAGGAGGTGTAAGTCTGAGACCTACTTACTACTTAAAGCCTCACCTGGGTTGTCCAACTAATATACCACTTTCCTTAAATACAATCATATACAAAAAAAATGAATGAAAAAGAATGAATGCAAAAAAACAAAATATTAGTTGATTTATTTTGTCTATACAATTTATATGTGCAAGCATAGGTATCCCTCTTAAGTGATAGTATATGAATGAATAGGATATGGAATTAGGCAAGTGTTAGGTTCTTTTCAAATGAACCATACATCTTACTAAATCTTATTCAAAACTATACTAAAAGAGAAGAGAAGGAAAATCTATACTAAGCACATCCTTATATTTTCTTCACATGAAAACTTATAATTAAAATATAAGTAACACACTTTCAATTTTGATAATTGATTCATATATTTTGAAAATAATTTAAATTTAATAGTGATAATAGCCGCTCATATTATTATTTTAGTCAACACATGCAAATTTGACATAAAGTAAATATTTTTATTTTAAATTTATTTTTTGAAAAACATGGATGCATGAAACCACATGACATACATATTTAGCATGTTAGGGAAGAACTAAAGCAATGAAAGCATGTAAACACATTCACTTTAATTAAATCTTAAAGTCAATTTTATGAAATAAGAAAACTTAAAGTAAATCAAAGTTTATTTAGTATGATTTTTGTTTGATTTTGAATTTGATTTAATTTTGAAAATGTGAATTGAGTTTGTTGTTTCTAACCCATTCCCATATGTGTTTGATATTTTTGTTTAATTTTTAGATGATTAGATTCATTTTTATACTTTAATTAGGTTAAGGTATGAATTAAATATGTTAATTAACCATTACTCACTTAGCATGGTTAACCAAATAATTATGAGATGAGATGACATAAAATTTACAATTTAAATTTACAATGCATTTAGGAAGAAAAGGGTCTAATGCAATTTGGCTCATGATTAATGGTTAATTAATCTAAGGGGTTTAACTTAAGTAATTTTTAATTAGGTTAAGGTATGAATTAGATTCATTTTTATACTTTAATTAGGTTAAGGTATGAATTAAATATGTTAATTAACCATTACCTACACCACCTTAGCATAGTTAACCAAATAATTATGAGCCAATGAGATGACATAAAACTTCACAATGAATTTAAACTTGCAATGCATTTAGGAAGAAAAGGGTCTAATGCAATTTGGCTCATGATTAATGGTTAATTAAGCTAAGGGGTTTAACTTAAGTAATTTCAAAACATCCCTCACACATAAGAGTTGAGTTTTGATTTCCTTAATTGAACTTAGGCTCTTGAACACCTAAGCATATACCCAAAGTAGATTAATTAAATTGTAAAAGGTTTTAGAATTTTTGGAAGTTAATTAACAGGATAATTAATGAATTAACCCTTAATTAAGAGAGGATTAAGAAAATAAAAGGGAGTTTAGGAAATAGCTCAGGGGAAATCTCCTAAAATTATTCCCTAAGCCTCCTACTCACTAGATCAAAACTTAATCAACTTCAATAAGGGATTAAAACACTAATCGAGCTCTTAATTATCCTTAATTACATTAAGAGAATTATTAGGAAATGCATTTGCAATTCTAGCAATTAAGCCTTCAATAAATCCCAAGAAAATTAAGGGAGGCAGAAGTCATCCCCCAAAACATACCCAAGAAGTTTGAGATTAATCAGAGGATTAATTAAGGGGTAATTAGCAAATTAAGATATTCATTAAAAGGCAAAATCAGAGAAATATATAATTCAAAATCCAGTAAAACTAATTTTAGAATATTCTAGATTGAATTATCTTTCAGTAGAAGTTTACCTCATATTTTTAAATTTTTTATTTAGGGAGATGAATTTTTAAAGCTTAGAGGATTAATTAGAATTAATTAAAACCTAATTAAATCCATTTAGCCCCACAGCTCGACACTCGGCGGTGGCGGTCAGTGCGCTTTACACGCGTCACGCGGGGAGAAGCCACTTAAATGTTGCATCACGGCAGACGCGTGGTGGCGGTACACGGTTTAGCCTTAGCCGTCCGATCAAGGATCGGACGGTTGAGATTAAAGCCGCCATTCCAAAAGGATTAAATCGGATCTAAGTGTGTGTTTAATCTCGGTCCATCCAAAACTCGTGGATGGACGGTCGGGATTATCCCTGTTCTTCCCTGAGGATTAATCGAGATCATCCATGATCCAAGCCTTGATCTGAGCTTGATTGAGCTCGGATTAGGATAAAATTTCACACACACCATCATACACTAATGGCAATCCTATCCAACGGTTGAATTTTCATGCCATGACACTTTCTTTCACAAAAGACCAACACCCCTAAAGTCTAGTGGTTGGAAAATGACATACCTCGCCGAAGGTGATCACCGACGCTCGATTCCCTTGGAGGAGCTTCGTCTGGTTGAGACGAAGCTGTGGTGAAAGAATTAGCTATTGAGGTTGGGTAGTTTGCTCTATGGACCAACACCTCCTCCTCTCCTTTGCGGCTTTGATCAAATTGGACTTCTCCTTGCCATGGGAACTTGAGGGAGAACTTAGGCATGCTCGATTTGATCCCCTGAGGGAGTGTGCAAAGGCAATTGGATTGAATTGTAGTGTGGGAGAAGTTTAGGATTCAATGGAGCTCTCCTATTTTTTCTTGAAGAAAATCGAGAATGGCTCTTTTCAAATCCCTATTAGAAAGCTTAAGAACACTCTCTGATGGCTCCTAACACTCTCTAACAATCAATTGATAATGAGTATATGTAAATTGAAGTGAATTAGGGGGTGATCCAATTGTCCATAATGGGAAGGTTGTTTGAGTAGTTAGGAGTTGGCACATGGTCGGTTTGAGCCATGGAGTGGATTGGTAACCTCCCATGTGCTTCAAATTGAGTGGAGGGAGGTTTTCAAATTGGTCAATTTGAGCTATGGGGTTGGTTTTGGCCTTGGGTCCATTTGGGCTGACCCAAACCCATTGGGTGGGTGCACCACCCTCCATACAGTTCACTTGACCTATTAGAAAGGTATCAAGTTGATATGAAGAGGGCTTGACCAAATTCCCCATGGATTTGACCAAAATTTATTCTATGGCCTAGGGGTAGAATGATCATTTGGCTGATTTTTGAATTTGAATATGTTGGGTATGTTGAGAAAATAAGTTTTGCCAAGTTTCATTGAATTTTGTGTTCATTTGATATGATTTGGCTCATGTTGACCCATTTAGGTCAAAATGGGTCAAGTCAAGTTAACCAATTGGTCAAATTAGGTCAAACCAAATATTGGGTCAAGTTCATATGACCATTTGAAATGTTTTGGTGGTTTTGGTTTGATTCAATTTGGTTAATGTTTGGATTTGGCTCATATGAGTTCATTTAGGTCAAATTAGTCAAGTTGACCAATTTGACCCATTTGACCTATTTGAGCTAGGTCATGGGTAGTTTAGGTTTGGTTAGTCATATGAAGTTAATTGGTATCTTTGTTTCCAATCAATTTTAATTAAATTTGAATTTAGCTCAACATGATCCCTTTAGATGAAGTTGGGTTCAAGGTCAATTGTGCTAGGTTAGGTCTAGTTGGCCAATTCAGGCTTTGGTCAAGTTCAACAAGTGATTTGTAATGAATTTGACACATTGGTTTCAATCAATTTGGCTTAGATCGAGTTTTGACACATTTTGACTTTTTAGGTCAAGTTGGGTCAACTTAGGTCAAGTGGTCAATTAGGCCAGCTTAAGCTCAAATGTTGACTTAGTCAAGTTCAAACATAATTCATGAATGAATTTAGATCATTGGCTTCAATCAATTTGGCATATGATGGATTTTGGCTATGTTGAGTTTCATTTTGGCTAAGTGTTGACTTGATCAACCCTTAGGTTTGACTTGGTTTGCCGCAATTTGATTGATTGATCATTCCATGATAATTGTTGGTCATGATGAGAGGCATAGGAGAGTTTAATTTAATCCAATGGTTTGGATTAAAATTTGGCTCATAAGGATACATTAAGTCACTTTGGATCAAGTGAACATAAGTGGGTTAAATGGCTTGGTCAAAGTTTGATTTGAGTTCGATTGAACTTTTATATAGGCTTATGATTAAAATATAAATCCATTTGCAAGTGGTTTGAAGTCAAATGAGTTTTGATTCATTTGATAATTTTATATTCAAAGGAAGAATATGAATGGATTTGGGGTTTGATTTTTGAATTAAGTTTTGGTTTGGTGATCGAAGTTTGTATTTATATTTGGATTCATGATTGTAGGATTGATTGAATTATGAAGGAAACTCAAGAGTTTGACTTGATTTGAAGTTGATTTGGCTAAGTTCAAGATTTTGACTTGAAAGGCTTATGTTAGATTTTGAGTGGATTTGAGTTTGATTTTTGTAATTGGTTTTGATTGTTTGAATTTATATTTCATTTATATATGTTAATATAAATGAGAATATAAATGGGTAATGAGAAAATTATAAGGATTTGAAATGATTTGAACATAATTTAGGCTAAGTCCATTAAAAGGAATTTAAAGAACTTGGGAAATTTTTGAGTAGGCATTTGAATTTTGGATTTAGATTTGATTGATTTATTTTTATATTTCATTTATATATGTGAATATAAATGAGAATATAAATGAGTTATGAGAAAATCTCATGATTTGAATTGATTTGATCATGATTTTGGTTTAAGTCCTTGAAGGAAAATTTAAAGGACTTAGGAAATTTTATGAATTGATTTTGAATTTTGAGTTTAGTTTGATTGATTTGAATTTATATTTCATTTATATATGTGAATATAAATGAAAATATAAATAATTATGAAAATCTGAGTTTGAATTGGTTTGATCATGATTTAGGCTAAATCCTTAAGAAGGAAATTAAAGGACTTAGAAATATTTGGACTTAGGAATTTCATTCATGGGTTTTAATCATAGATTTCAATTATAAATCTCACGTGGAGTTGATTTGAGTTTGGAGAAAAATCAAATAAGATTGATTTGGAGTTTGACTTGAAATAAGGAAGGTGAGGAATGGTTCAAGCTAAGGGTAGACAAATTTTCCTAACACTTCTGAGGCATGACCTATTCCTATAGCTAACTCTTCTAAGTCTCTAGGGCTAAGTTGAGTGTCCACCTAATCATTAGATGTGTCTTAGGACTAAGGAACTCTTAAAGTCTAAGAGAAGTCCTATGTCTAAGATAGAGGGGTTGAGAGCTCATTCTAAAAAAGATATCAACATGTGTGTATAGGTTATCTGCACAAAAAAATCATGTAAATTTTTCCGTCACGTTGCGAGTGTCGTCTACGAGTTTTCCCTACCATGTTATAAGGAATGCGTACGGATTCTGCTCGTCGCGTCAAATACATCACACATAGGATTTTAGGTGTATTTAAGATTGAGCATTTTATGCTTTTGCATATGGGTTGATGATAGCGGATTAAGTCTTTATTTTTCTTACCATGCTATAAAGAGCGTGTATAGGTTATCTGCACAAAACAAATCATATAATTTTTCCCGTCGAGCTGCGAGCGTCGCCTATGAGTTTTTTCCCACTGTGTTATAAAGAATGTGTACGAGTTCTGCTCATCAAGATAAACGCACCGCATACAGGATTCAATCTGTGCAGATGTTGTAGGTATAAGTTCTGAAAAATTAGTTGATTTATTGCAGGATGTTGGAGGTGGCTGAAAAGCAGAGGGTCATCTCTATCAACGTCCCATCCTCATTATAAGCATCCCTCAAGAAAACAGCTCCGTTCATCTCCGTTCCTGCCAAGTAAAATGCACGTGGTTGCTTCAGAAGCATATGATAAGTATGCCTTGTAAGACCAAACTCCTCCTTGAACTCCACATGTGAAGAATGTAAGCCCTTTTCTCCACTGTCAAACTCAAAAATTAATGAATAATCCCAACCCTATACTTCTCTGCCTCCACTGTCCACGACTTCAGCTCAGAGCCATCAGTATATGGCGAAATCAAAGGCAGCAGGATGTGAGAGAGGAATAAATAGAGAACGATAAAAAATTGGGTAAATAAAAAGGAGAAATAGCTAATGATTTGTAAAGAGGAAGCTGCAGATAGAGCTCGGTTGGATCTTTTGCCGGTTGCAGAAAAATAGACTTAAGAAATCGAGAAAAGGAGGCTTGCGGCTAACCTGCGGTTCGGTCGACTGGGAGTCCGAACGAGAAGGAGGAATGGTTGCGGCTAGCTTGATGCATGCAGCTAGCTCAGTGCGTTGTGTGAGACAAACGAGAAGGAGGGTTGGTCGAGCGACTGGGAGCAGCGTCTAACTTGCGCGTGTCCAGCAGGAGTTGCGGGAGAGAGGTAGGGCTTCGACTTCGGCTACTCCAGACGGACGGAAGGGGAGAGTCCGTCCGAGCGAGAGAGAAGAGGGCGGCTCATTCGGTTGAGAGCAGGAGTCGAGAGTTGCGGCGCGTGGAATAGGGGAGTCGAGGCCGTAAAATAGGAGTCCTTATTTTCACGTTTGGGACGTAATAGTGCAGTCTATTTCGTGATCAGAGGTCATTTAATTTACATCGATATCGAATCGAAGTCAATTCAAATTCAAATTGCTCGTCGTCGCGATCGCCGACATTCGCGACTTGAATTAAGCACCGGTCTCATTTGATAGGTTTCGATATTTTGACCCTAACGACGTGATTAATTTTATGAACAGGGGTTATTTGGGCATCGTCGCGGCTTCTCGACCTCGATATGTATGTCGGTAACCGACGGCTTGATCGATCGACCACCGAATTATGCGATATCGTATTCGATCAATTTGGCGTTTTGAGCGTGATGGAGGGTTCGTTCATCGATGGGTCATTTATTTTTGGTCGTCGAGTGCATTTCACCGTTGTGCGTTGAAGTTAAAATTCATTCCTTGTGAGCTCGACTTGACTTATGACACATGCATGGAGGTCAACACATTGGACGTCGCAGTGCACTCATACTAAAGATAATGGTAATAGGTGATTTCAAGATGTATTTTACTTTTGTAATTGTTGGATGGTAATAGTCATATCTTTAAATTTGCTAGCAATATCATCAGCACAAATTTGCCATGCAGCCACCAGATTGGTTGTCTTTAAATAAAGCTAATGTTCATTATTGTTAAATTAACTAATGGTTGTATTTTCTTAAAGGGAAAATATTATCTAGTTAACGTTAGATATCCAATTGAGCAAGGATTTCTTATATTATTTCTTGAAATAAAATATCATAGCCTTGATTTTGAAAGAAATAGTCAGTTGATATGAGAAGAAAAAATATTTAATAAGCACACTCCTTGCATGGAGCCCATGAGAGGGCATTTGGAGTTTGAAAGAAAAAGTAAGTTATTCTTCGAAATATGTCTATATATTCTTTCAAAAAATAAACTAAGATTGTGGTTGTAATAATGATGCTACATAATTACATACATTAACATTTGTCAAATTATGACTTTTGACTTCACTACTACATTTTGAAAATCGGTTATATGTCTCTCTTGAACAATATGAGTTTTGATTAAGGCAATCAATATTAGAAGTTGATGACAATTTAGTTGACTCGACAAAGGCACTGTTAATGGGTATATTGATGTTATATGCTGTTTAATCTTTCAACTTTTGTTAAGTTTACATCTTTTTTTATGCAAATTAATGACTTTCTAGATTGCTTCTGCTTAATTTTAATATAATTTTTTTATAGCAAGTATGTTCATGTTGTTTAAAGCATTGTGAGGAGAATGATGATGATATTTAAGTAATTGACTCTCTGAATACTTTATGAATATTTAGGAATAGTTAAAAATAATGATTATTAACATCTGAATTCATTAACACATGCACATAAGGATAATTCTGTTTTTTATTTACAAACAATTGCAGCACATCAAGTTTATAACTGAATTTTCTAAATAGAAATACTATTTCAACAATTGCAGCTTTTTGATAGTAACTTTTTTTACAATAGTTTCATAACTATTTTTTCTGACAACTCAAACGCCTAGGAAGGTGCTCCTAGAAATCAAACAGGCTATCATAGAGATCAAGAAGCTAGTAAAAGCAAGTTTTATTAAGAAAGAAAAATACCTCACTTTGTTAGTTTGTGTTGTTCCTATAGGGAAGAAGAATGATCAAATTCGAGTATGTGTTAACTTCTGTGATTTGAAAAAATAGAGATTTTTTTTTACCAAATTCTGATTTTAATGGTTAGTTTAGCGCCAACTCATAGCATGTTCTTCTTCATGGATGGTTTATCCAACTATAATAAAATTTGGATGGCCTTTGATGATGAGAAATTTATAGACTTCGGGACACTTATTGAAGTATATTGTTACTATTGTTGACCTTAATGTATAATACATAAGTTGAGTCGAGCTCACAAGCCGAATTTGATGGATTTCAGATACAATAACATGCAAATCGAAGCTGAAATACACTTGATGTCGTTAAAACTAGTCGAAATGATCTTCGATCGACGAACGGACTTTGTCATCATGTTCAGAACGTCGAAATTGATTAGAATATACATATTGCATAATTTGACGATCAACTGATCAATAGGAAAATTTGTCGATGTGACTACACGCATATCAGAGTCAGGAGGCTGCGACGATGCCTAAATGATCTTTATTTGTGAAATTGATCATACCGTTAGCGTCGAAACATCAAAACCTATCAAATGAGACTATTTGCGCTCAATTCAGACAAGTTTATGCGAATTTTGAGCCGTCGGAAGCGACGACGTGCGATTCTGAACTGAAATTGACCCGATTCGACGACATGAACCAAACGGGCTCTAATCGCGAAACGAACTGCGTTGTTGAATCCAGAATGTCGGATTTACATAGAAATGACACTCATATTATATGTGTTTAATTTCGATAAGATTCACAAGAATTTTGACAAGATATTTTAAAAATTAGACGTTCAATTTAATTAAATACAATTCAATTTAATAATAATTATTGTTGCGTGCTAGAAAACCGATTCTGAGAGTAAAAGTTTTGTCATACGTTGTGAAATCCAAAGCACACACAATTATTTAAAGAGTGAACAATAAAACTCAGTTTTTTCGTGAAAAACCTCAAAGAGAAAAAACCACGGGCTGCTTGATAAAAGCTTCTATATATCTTTGAGTACAAGATCTTCCCGATCTGATTACGATTGTATATGAGATAGGAACAACGTATGTGACAACGATCGTTGTAAGATTCTTAGTAGTAGCAGATGATGGTGGTATGCGGAGCAATCATGGTAAATCACGAGAACAATCAGGTAGTGTCATGGGATGGAGATCGGCAGATTGACGGCGATGATCAGCGGCGGCAACATGGTAGTTGACTACCGTCGAGTGGCGGCATGATTATGCTTGGAGGATCTTTAGAGCTCTCTCCTCTCTCTTGGTTGGGCTCCCTCATATGAGAAATGAGGCTATTTATAGGTGGAGGAGTGACATCTCTATAAATACATCAAAACCCGTACTCCACTTCATCGGACGCATGATCCCTTTGATCATTTGATGTATTTTAAATATTTGAATGCTCAAATGAAGTCAGAATTTTAAGATCTTGGGCTTGTTAGATCCGGCTCGTCGAGATGCTCGATTTGACTATAAACACTCCATGTTTAAAAGCTTTTTAGGGATTTAATTGATATCCCAAAGTTTCAATGATATTTTAAGTGCTCGATCTCGACCAGTTTCAACTTCGGATCAGTTTGCTTTTAGCATCAAGATTCGTGCTTCGCCTAGTAGTATTTTAAGTGTCATATCAATTGCCCCCCTATTTTTGGATATCATTATTTCAATCATCCAAAAAAATATATATATGTCAAATACTTGAAGATAG
This sequence comes from Cymbidium sinense, assembly GCA_021442155.1. NCBI lineage: Eukaryota > Viridiplantae > Streptophyta > Magnoliopsida > Asparagales > Orchidaceae > Cymbidium > Cymbidium sinense. The sequence continues at coordinate 87,433,806 of CM038214.1, read as the reverse complement.
CAAATTCTTCAATGAAATTTGAGCGTCCATTAACATATTTTAGAGAAACGATCTTATGGGAGCACAATATTATGACTATAGAAGTAGATGTAGATGCGGATGAGTATAAGTATGCAGCACGAGATTTGAGGTTCTGAACTTTAGCCTACGGGAGCTTGAGGGTGTCTGCTTGCTTCAGCCTTTTACAGCTAATGGTCGCGGGCGACGAACAATTGAGGTCCTTGAGGCAGCTCAATGGCGGGTTGGCGTGGTAGCGCATCTTGAAACGGCCGGTTCTGAGAGGCAGTTGGCTGGCGGCAGCGATGAAGCAGGCGGGCAATCTGCGGTGCCTGACCAGTTGATGACTGAAAATGATTTTTTGATGATTTTGGGCAATTTTTAGAGGTTTTTGATGATTTTTTACCCTTTTATCCCTATAAGGTGTCTATAAAAACCCCCCTAGGGCTAAGAGAGAATGCACCTTCTCTTCTTCTTGAGAGAAGGTTGTTCGGAGGCGATCAAGGCCTGCGGTACTTACGTCGTTGTTCGGTTTTCCCCGAAGAAGAGGCGTCGGACCGTCCGGGTTTGGAAATCAATGCCTGATGCGTCGTTGTTCCGATTTTCCTCGAAAGGCGAGTCAACCGGTCACCGTCGGTCCGTTTGGAGGCGATCAAAGCCCACGGTACATATATTGTTGTTTGGTTTTCTCTTGAAAGAGGCATCAACACCTCGGATCGTCGGGTTTGGAGCGATCAAAGCGCGATACATACGTCGTGTCTGATTTTCCCTCGGCGTCAAGCATACTCGTCAAACCGTCCGGGTTCGGAGGCGATCAAGGCCCGTGGTACATACATCGTGTCTACAGTTTTCCCTCGAAAGAGGCATCAACTGTACTCGTCGAACCGTTCGGGTTCGGAGGCGATCAAGGAGACAATAAGGAGGCGGGCGGCGATGGTGCCGTTCCCGCGATGGTCGTAATTTGCGGTGATGGTTAGCAGATAACCGATGACGATGGTGGTGGCCGGCGAGAATTCGCCGATGATGGTCGGCAGCGATGACAGTGGATATCGGCATAACATTGCAGCGTCATATAATGGATAAATGCGGCGGTGGTAGCGGATGATGGTGGCGGCGGCAGACCGGTGGCTTGATGGTAATTTTGACTGAATGTCAGAAGACATTTGTCGAGTGTGACTTCGATGGCGTTAACTTGTATGGAAGAGGTTGAATTGAATCGTGAGATTTTTTACTATCCGTTGTTTGTCGAGTGTGACTCGATGGCGATGCTTTGTATGAAGAGAGGTTATGAATCCGAGATTTTGACTATCAGAGGTTGTTTGTGATGTGACGATCGTTACACATGTATGGAAGAGGTCCGATCAAGTCCCATTGGGATTGATCATGCGATTGATTGAGTTGTATATTTCTCAAGTGGGAGGATTAAATGAAGAAGAAACAAGCTTGTAAGAAAAAGTCATAAACTCATTACTTTAATAATGTTGGTGATACAATATTGTCACATGATAACTTAACAAAAGGGACGAGATACATTTTTAGAGAAAGTTAACTAAAGACAAGAGGTGGAGAGGAAAAGATAAATAGGATAAATTAAAGAGTATAATATTTATACACCAAGGATTACATATAACATTTTTTTAGAGATCGTTTATGTTCCAAGTTCTAGGGATGATTTTTTTCTCTGGATCATTAGTTATAGCTTGATAGTTGGTCATCGATAATGAAGTGGGAGCGGTCTTTTCTGACAAAACCCTCGAGGTACTTTTTTATCTTGAAGATTAAAATTCTCTTTGAAGGTCATAGAAGGCGTGGTTGAACTTGTTTGAGGTAACATGATTGTCTTTGTTGATTTCCTGAACCAACCCAAATGGGAGTTTAAAATTTTATCTTAAGATGATGAAGCGAAGTGCAAGATTGATTGGAGGGTCTTCCAAATATAGCGTTGTATGTTGAATTTGACTTGACCACTATGAATTGGACTGAGTGAGTGACTTGTTGGAGAAATTCTCCGAGAATAACGGGAAGGGTGATTGTCCCCTCCACTCATACAGGGCGATTATCAAACCCATATAACGGTCCTGTAGTGGGTTGAAGTTTTTCCTTAACCAGACCCATGCTAAGAAAGGTGGAGTAAAATAAAATATCAACGGAACTCCCATTATCAATCAAAATTCTCTTAACAACATAACAGGGGTCACCAATCCATGCACTGATGATAAGAGGATCTTGATGTGGAACTTAGACTCTTTCCAAGTCTGAGTTATTAAAAGTGATGAGATGATTAATACTAGATTTTTTTTAAACAGGCTGATGAAGACTTGATTAGATAGTAGTGGCCCACTTACAATCGTTTTAATTTCTCCAACTATTTGGTCACTAATATGTTGTTTCTGTGATGATTGTCCCGGTGGCCCCCCAGTTGGAGCTATATTTCAGTGAGTTGGTTGATTTTGCACAAATTGATGCAGATATCCCTGTTGAATAAGCCTCTCAATCTCTTCTTTAAGTTATTTACACGCCTCTGTAGTATGTCCATGACTTCGTTGGAAGTGACAATATTGCTCTTGATTTTTTGAAGTTGGTTCAATGGATGTGGCCACTTAATGGTCTCTTCATCCTGAATAGCCATCAAGACGTTAACGCGAGATGTGTTGGCGTGTATTCCGTTGATGTGAGGGCCGAGGAGAGATCACGCTTTTGTTGCTTCTTCGATGGGATTGTTGATCTATGTTTCTAGAGCATTATTACGTTTTCACGTGGATTGTTCAAATTATTTTGGTGGGCATTAATAGCATCATCGGCCGAAATTTGCTTCACACGGTGAACCAAGTTATGCGGACCATTATCGCATTAGCGATGAGTAGAAAGGTCAGGGGCCCCCTCAAGGAAAACTCCTCCTAGTAATTTAGGGTCTACCCCAGGTATTTGGCGAGCTTCTGAGGAGAATCTCTGGAAGTAGTCTTTAAGTGATTCACCATCATTTTGATAAATGCCGAAAAGATGGGAGGAATCTTTAATGATCCTCCGGTTTGCAATAAATTATTCTACGAAGTTAAAGGTATGGATGGATCCCATTGGAAGGGAGTAGAACTAAGTGCGAGCTTGCCCCTTAAGGGTAACGTGAAAGAATTGACAAAGCAGTGTGTCAGGAGCTTGTTGGATATGCATGATGGTCCTGTAATGGTCGATGTGTTCATATGGGTCAGTTGCCCCATCATAGGAATCAATGCTCGGAAGCTTGAAACCTATGGGAATAAGATGTTGAAGAATAGCTTCAGCTAAAGGTGAGGACTCCTCATAGTCGTGGTGAGGGGGAGGATGATTTCTATCTTAAAAGGTGAAATTTATCTTGCATTAAGCGTCATAATTAGTGCATTATAACATGGAGGATGAGAATGTGACAAAAGCTACCATCAATAATTGGTGGATTAGCGGTCGGTTGAGCGTGATGGATAAGTAGTGTCGAGGAGATCAAATCATCTACGCGGAGGAACTTGTCAGGAGATTAGCATTTTGACCTCACATGGCTAACGATCGATCTTGGGGGAGATGTGTTTGCCGCGGGTAGTGGCTGTTGTGTTCCTCACAAAAGTCAAATCATCTCATTTTGAGACTCTTCCATTCGGCAGACACGATCTTCTAAAGAGATTCTTGTCGCTCCTTCATCGACAGTCACGCCTATCGAGTGGCGGCTTGGTGTCCTTGATTCAAGGATTGGTTTTGAGAGTGGCGGAGTTAGGTGGGAGGCGTGGTGAGTATTACTATTGGCCATAATCGATGTTCACAAATTGATTGAGGGGTTCTATCCAGACAACAGCAACGTCTTGAAAATCGATTGATAGAGTAAAGTTTTAGCTTGTTGTGAAATTAAGACACACAGTATTTAAAGAGTGAACAATAAAACTCCAAAATTTTATATGAAAAAACCGAAAAGGGCAAAACCACGGGGCCAAGAAAAACTTCCACTATGTATATGTTTGAAGATCTTCTCGATCAGATTACTGATATGATATAAGAACAATATGTGACAATCGATTATGATTCTAGTAGTAGCAGATGATGGTGAAGCGTGCGGCAATCACCCTAGAAATGCGAACAATCGCGTAATCATCACGATGGAAGCAGATTGACGGCGGCAGGATCCGGCCGGAGGTGGTTGATGATTGAGTGATGGCGACGGTGTGCTTGGAGGATCTTCTCTCAGCTCTCTTGCTTTCATATGAGGAATGAGGCTATTTATAGATTGGAGGAGTGGCATCAAATACATGCAAAACCTCACTCCACTTCATCTGGACGGCTCACAATGATCCATTTGATCATTTGATGTATTTTAAATATTTGAATGCTCAAATGAAGTCAATTTTGAGATCTTGCTTGTTAGATCTCGTGAGCCTTCGATTTGACTATAAACACTCCATGTTTAAAAGCTTTTTGGGAATTTAACTGATATCTCAAAGTTTCTAATGATATTTTAAGTGCTCGATCTTGACCAGTTTCAACTTCGGATCAATTTGCTTTTAGCATCAAGATTTGTGCTTCGCCTAATAGTATTTTAAGTGTCATATCAATTATTAAATCATAATATGATTAAATCAGAATTTTGCAATGAATAGGAATTGGTAATGAGATTATACTCTTCTCATAAATACTCCTCAATCACATTCAAAATTGCACTCCAATTTTAAAAATCCTGTCTAATCTCATATGGAAACCCATTAATCAGGAAATAAAGACCATTAATGAGGGTTATTCTCCAACGGATTCAAGCAACCAAGAGGAGGTCGATCTTGGGGGGCTCTGAGGAAAAAGCGTAGTACCATTCTTTTCTCTTTTTTTCTCAGAATCGTTTCTCGTTTCTCTGCTCTTTCGTTTTTCCATAGAAAAGCTCATATTTTTAACGAATTAAAGCAACAGATTAATAGTTATAATGCGTGGGAATTAGATGTCTGCAATCTTACTTTCTTGAAGATCTGTCGTTCTTCTCTCTTTGATCTGTAGATCTGAAGCAACATCTGGTAATGGAAGCTATTACTCCAGAGGATCTATCTAAGATTGGAGGAATTGCTACTGTTTCGCTGCTTCATTCTTTCATTCCCACGCACTGGCTCCCGTTCTCCATTATTGGGCGAGTACAGAAATGGTCCCTAGCAAAAACTCTTTTCGTCACTGCATTTGGAGCAATATTACATGCCATTTCCACATCTCTTCTTGGCATAACTGCTGTCACAATGTCCAACACCATTACTAGGGAGGAGACTGTTCATAAACTTGCTTCTCTGTTGTTCATACTTCTCGGAGGTGGTTATGTCTTAGCGTTTGCATTTGGAAATGGTGTCCATAGCCACTCCCACAACCATCCTATGGAGAAAATGGCTGTGGTTGGGCTTGTTCTTGTACCTGCATTGTCTCCTTGTGCAACAACACTTCCTGTGTTCTTACTGTGGGGAGCTCATCTTCAATGATGGTGCTTGCTGTTATTGTGCTTTTCTTTAGGTTTGAAGACCTCATCACATTCATCAGGGAGTGATGAGAAGAAAATCGGCCAATATATTTTAAAACATCAACTATCATGCTCATCAAGGCGTGACGAGTAGGTCCAAAAAAATTTGTTAGATGCAGCCCCTATGTCGAAATATTGTCGAATTTTTGACTAAATGTTGGACTTAAAAAAAAGGGAAGAATCAAGATTTATTTAAAAAAAATGAATCACACCACAATAATCAATTTAAAATAAAATTTAAATGTGTATAAGTTACATATATATTTGCTTTTATGCAGGTGAATGAAGGCTTATGTTATCGGGGCGTAAATTGAAATTTAAGTGTTTCAAAATCTTATCATCGTGAGGCATGTTGGATAGGTCAAAAGTCTTGATGTAGATCACGGGGATGACGTCAATCTTCTTGAAATCTTTTCAAAATTTAAATTTTAAAAAAAGAGAAAGAATCAAGATTTATTTAAAAAAAAATCAAGCACATAAAAAATAAATAATCTAAAATGAAATTTGAATGTGTTAAATTGTAAAATTTTGATAAAATAAACATAAATATGAATTTCAAAAAAAATTGAAATAAAAAGAAGAAAAAAGAGCTTACAATGAATTTGAAATGAATTTAAAGATTATATTTCAAATAAATAAAAAGTAGATAGAACTCAAACAAACTTATGAACTTGAAGTGAGCTGAATATTTTAGTAATAAATATAAATTTACCATTTCAATATATCATTTCAATCGATTTAGAAGATGATCTGATTGAGTATCCAATAAGTGCACAGAAAATCTTCTTAGAATTGGAATGTAGTTTTCAAATCATAATTCACTCCAAATGAATTGAAGAAAATCAGAGAATTCATAAAAGATTTTTAATGAGATTGAATGATTGCTAATAAGCATAATCAGTGAATTCTTTAAAAATATTTGAAGCATATTATTCTTCTTATTAAATACTCAAATTGGATCAAAAAGAAGTTGAATGTGGTTTGTGATGAATTTGAGAATTGTCAATAGACATAAATAAGAGTCTATTGAACATTCAAAGACTAATCAACTTTGAATAAAAGAAAGCAATTAAATGTTATTCCAAGGGATCTAATAAGATATTAGAATAATTTTAAACATTTTCCATGCCACTGGATGTGCAATTCTTCGTATAAGCAGACAAAAGGCGATACTAAATTAAATTCTACAATAATTATGAAACTTCTTTCAATCCAAAAATTAGAACATTCTCACTCTAATTATGATTTTCAAAATTTAATGATTTTATTAATTAGATAAAATTATCTAAGTTAGAAATACCTGCATGTGCATAGAGATTTAAAGTGCAAATTTTAATAATCGAAAAGCGGCATAGATTGAGATTAAATAAATATGAAATTGATCTCATAATTTAGAAATATCTAAATTACTAAATACATGGGCTCCAACACTTATACAGCACACTTTCAGGATCTTTGAATGAGTTTAAAAAAAATTAGAAGAATGATGAAATCAATTCAATCCTTTATGACTATATGCATGCATGCTAATGAATATTTTTAATGTTAATTCAAATCAATGAAAGAGATAAACATTCAACTCCATAGAATATGATCCAGACTAATACATCGTGAAATAGTGTTGATAGGGTCTACTAACCGATCAACTTCTAAATGAACTTAAATTACAGTAGATCATCATTCTCAATCTTCTATATTTGCAATAGAGTCGATAAGGTCTGTTATGATAATAATTTTCTAAAGAGTTTAAATTAGATAAGTCAAGACCCGATCCTTTACTAACAAATAAGTAGAGTTGACAACGTCTATCCCAATGATAGCTGAGTTGATTGAAGATATCAACTGGAGGGGTAACAATTATAAAAATATTTATGATATTATGTTCAATATTCTCAAATTCAAAAATACTCGAAATATAAATCTAGATCTGATCCACCATTATTAATTTAATAAAGTCGACAGGATCTGGAACAATAAACTAAACAATTAAGCAGACTTATATACCCCGATGATCGCCGCGTTGATTGAAAATCTCAATTGGAGGGGATATTATCATTAAAAGATACTTGAGCTCTAAACTAAGTCATCATAAAACTAAATTCATCTAAGTAAATATCTGAATTAAATGAAATTTATTATTTAAATACTTAAAAGTTAATAATTCATCCAACCATCCACCATCGTTTGTTGAGGATGACAGATTAAGAAAACTCTAGCTCACAAAGGAGCTAATGTCAAGTCAAATAAATCAATATATTCAGACTCAAATAATCTCACAGAGCGTGGCTGTCCTCTCGTCGTGGTTTGGTGGTAGACATATGATGTGATTACAACCAGAGTCCTCTGATCGGGTGGTTGCTGACAAATGACATCATTATATTACAATCATGATTGTAACATGTATGTTCCCCAATGACTCAGCCATTTGAGTTATGAATTATAGGGTATATTTGATAGACATAAAGCTATTATGTTAGCTAAAATGAACTTAAGCTTGTCTCATTGAACAAACACCACCCTATGTCTACAAGGATTACTTGGATGACGACATAACCCATGGTCAGCCGACAAGGATCCTTCATTGCAATACACTCCTCGACCAAGTATATGGATCACGACATGGATAATGAAACCATGGGATCTAGATCAGGTACGTCATCATTCCACCAATCATATGCTTTAAGTTAAATAATAATGAATTTCATAAATTCTAAACCACAAAATTTAAACTACACATGCTGCTACTATACGATATGTATTTAACGTTCTAATGACTAGCCTTAATCGAAAGTTCTCTCGTGATTGAGATTAACTATAGGTGCTGCCTATAAGAAACCTAGAACCATATCTAAAGTCTTCACAAAATGAGAGTGAAATCTCTGGATAGTATCTTATCTACTATTCCACCTACCTTCTGAAAATTTGATCGACATTTAATCGAACTCTCTTCATCGAGAGGTTGGTGCGAATTTTTGGAGCCCACAACTGACATACCCCTTGGTCTCAAAAATACAAGAGCTGCATACCAATCGATAATGACACATATATTTGATGAATTGCTACATAATCAAGTTGAATATATGTTGATGATTTATTTGTTAAGAGCAAAGTCGGTGACTTGTTTGTTAAGAGCAAGCCTAACGACGAGCAAATATGGTCAATTTTGTATTCTTAAAAGCAATCTTATTATCATAAATGATTCTTCTAGCACACCAAAGTGATAAAAAAATGTGATCTCTAATGAACTACAACACAGTGTTTGCCCTAGCAATCTTAAGGGGTGTAATTTTTGCTCATTTAGAGAAATAGTTAGTTGTTGCGAAGAACTAACTATTGACATCTTCTTTGCCACATTGAGGAGCTCTGTGGCTTGTTTGATCCTATATGTTCAAACTAAAATTCACATCATTTCTATCATTTGTATCTTTTTTATTATATCAAGTGACTTTAATTATTAATAGTGTTGTTAATAATTTGATCTCAAGTCAACTCGATCTTAGCTCAACGGTGACTTCAATTCATTCAATTAAATTTTGTGTCAAGCCAAATCTAATTGTAGATTGGCTTGATTCAATCTTAGTTAGAACCATTTATAGTTTATTAACTTTGATTCACACTCAAAATTCAGTCAAACTAATCAAAAATTCAATCGTAAATTGAAGGGCTTGTATTTGCATATTAAAAATAAAGGATTCAGCTAATATTTAACCTAATAAAAAAATAGTAGAGCCTTGTTAAAGTATTTAATGCAATGCTCTTTATGAATTATCTTCCAGATCTCCTTTTGAGTAGATGGGCTCTCAATATAGGCAGTCACATGTTATGTAGAGGCCCATTAATCTAAATTCACATTAAATTTTATTCTCATCAAAATCAAAATATGGATAGCATGTCTGTGTCGCTTGGGGATTTTTCATTGCCTTCTTTAAGAGCATGGAGTACAGTAGATGGACCTTTAAATAATAGCTTATTACTTTTTTTGGCTAATTTTCATCTTTCAGAACCTCAAGCTGATCTGAGACCATTCATCTCTTGTGTGCGGTAGTGCATTAAATATCTTGAAAGCTACTTTGTTTTTACTTATTGTAGGGTTAAATGCTTGTTGTCACTTGTCAGTGTCATGGCTTAATATCTAAAATCCTTCACATTTTTCCAGCATCAGTAATATATATCGGTGAAACTCTGGTCTTTCCACTATGTATCATCCATTCATTCACAGGCATCATAGCTTGTAATGGATCTCATTAATTACTCCAATGTTTGTAGCATTATTGTATTCTTTCTGTATGTCCTTATGAGACCTGTGAACCATGTTTTGTTGGCTGGTAATGGATTATGGAGGCAGCCGCACATACGATTCAACACAAATTTAACTTTCTGTGTGAAATACATACTTGCTTTCTCCTACTTGATATTAATTCACACTATCATTCGAGGGACAATCACTTGTACGAATATTTGATGGAGAAATTGAATGGCTACAGGTTTCGTAGTGCCACTCTTTTTAGCTAACTAGCAATGTTATGGTGCTATGTGTTCTTCGCAGAAGTTGAACTTTTTATCTCAGATACTGTTTGTGTTTGTGCTTTCTGCATGTAATAAAAAAAGCTACTAATACTTTTTTTTTTTTTTTTTTTGTACTTTCTGGTGCAGGGCCATGTAGCATTTATGGTCGCTCCTACCTAAGCTTATTAATTGATTTGCCGGGACCGCGGCATGTGGTCTCTGCGTAACATGAGATAGGAAGTTTAGGTCAGAAAAAAAAATTAGTAAAAGGATTTTTTTTTTCTTTTTGATCAAGTATTGTAAAAAAGAAAATAACTTATTGAATTCTTGACCGGGAGCTAAAAGAGAAGAAAGAAAACGAAATATTATAATAAATTTAATATACATGCCTCAAACCATCGATTTGGACGTCATCCTTAGTTGGCAGTTCATAGGTTTTTAAATCTAGCTCTCTTGATTTGGCACTATAATTATTAACTAACCAACCACATGTTCTTTCAGTCCCCACCTTTTTTTAATAAGTTGATCCACGCTCTTGCTATGCTTTGAGAAATGTTTCTGGTCAGCTAATTAACCCAAAATGGATTCATAATAAGTCTTAAGCTCGCACATCATGTTCACAATCACATGTCTGGTGTCATGAGATTGTGTTATATAATGTACATTTTAAACCAATGTAATGCTTCTTCGTTTCATCTTGTGAACATTTATTTTTATTCTTAATTGCATTTATTTAGCCGTTCATGCATATTCCGTCCTTCTTGGGTTTGGCAATAGAAATGCTTGTAGGCCGTTGCTATGCTTTTGATTTTTTGTATAGAACTTATTTGGTTGCTTACTTGTAAATCAAACACATTTTAAAAAATGATGATTTTATTTTCAAATGAAATCATTGTTTTGGAGAGGGTTTTGAAAAAGTTTGTGAAATTTAAAATCAATATTTGTGTCTACCTACATCAATCAAATAATGGACTTAATGAAGTTCCTCGTTTTTCAAAGCATAATCTGCAAATCAAATGATCTCATAGAAAATCAACTTTTTATACTACGCAAAAAGCTCTCGCGCATCTCTATTTGCAAGTGGGCATGATCCATTCTCATGATCAAAGATTAGTTAGGAGGATTAAGCAACAGAGCACCAATCATAAATCACCTCCTACTAAAGCTTATTACTATTAACATTAACCTGAGTTTTATCTAATAAATTGGAGAAGGGTGCCACTTGAACATAAACCATAGTTGAAGTGAGGAGAGACTGTGATGCATTGAGATTTTATACTGCTAAGGGTATGCTAATCATACTAGCAACCTTTAAGATCTCTTCCTCATTCCAACATAGAGAGAAACTAAGTAATTTCATCCGAATTAAGATTTTATTAAAGTTTTCTCTGAGATTCTTGAAGTTCCATGTAAATTTCTTCATCATAAAAAGTTTCAAATATATAAACAAGAGACAATACTCTAAATCATCATATAGTCTTCCATGAAAAAGAACTTACATGAAAACACCTTCAGATAGGATGAGGAAGTCAATATTACTTTTTAAGCTCCATTGTTTCTTTACTGATGCCAGAATGAGCTATTGTGAGACTGCTTTTCTATATCATATCCAATGAGAGCAAGGTTATAATCTTTAGCCCTTTAATATTTCATCGAGTAAGAAACAAAGATTACCATCCTAAGCTTTCACAGAGGAAAGGGATAAGTCTTTGGAGCTGGGGAAACCCTTCTAGTTATGGTTAGTTGAAAAAACTTAAAGGTTGGCAACACATGCAAACATGTCACTCCAATATTGTCATGAAGATGGAACCATGGGAAAAGCTATAAAGAAAGGCAAAGGATTAGGAATGGAACATGTTTGGAATAATAGGATTTTATGAAGGTTAGAGATAAGGGAAGCATTTAAGAGAGTGGAAGGGGTTGAGAATAAAAATATTCTAAGAAGCTACTAAGATTAGAAGTAGATTAGGCAGCTAAGGTAACATAAGGGGAGGACTAGCCATCACGCTAAGAGGGGAGGGGCACATAAGAAGCCTTGGTAGAGCTTACAACAGCTATTAATATTGTATTTTATCACGACCAAAGCTCTCGCATGCTATTGCTTAAGGATTCCTATGTCAATCTAGTGCACCTTTTGCACTTCCATCACTTCCTCATTCTCGTGCACTTCCATCACTTCCTCATTCTCGTATTGTTGATGACGTATAGCGACCCATTCCAACTTCCATTGTGGAGCCTATCTTTCATCTCATTGCTTGAAGCATCTTTGCTTCCCTTGTCATTGCTTCCTAGCGCTAGCATTATAGAATTACACATTCTTCGCCCTTATCAAATCATCTTTATCATACATCTCTTGATGGTTGTTAATGGTCCATTTGCTCCTCTTTGGAATCTTCTTGATGATTATTTTCTTTCTCTTATCATCTCGTCCTCCATTATCTTTTATTGATGATGTTAGAGGTAATGGTTTGTTGAAGGATCAACCTTCATATTTTTCACTTAATAAAGCACAATGGAGAAAAATGATTAATATAGCAAACCCCACATAGTGGGATAAAGGTTTATTTCTATTGTTACATTCTTTTAGCATGTTATGAACTTTACAAGATAAAATACATACCACATTTAACAATATATCAACTCTTTTTTTAGGAAATAATTGTTAATATGGTAGCTCCCTTTTTTTATCTACTCTTAGTTGAAAATTTTCTTTTGGCCTTCTAAACTTGGAGATAATTTGTTTTTTCATGAATGACCTTTATTTGTCATGTGATTTTACTGTGGGTATATTAATCATTATCACATACTTACCAAATTATTATTGGATTCGAATTATTCATTGTTTTCTCTTGCACTCATATCATATAAATGATCTATTGATGTATATGTTGAAGTGATCTCCATATTTTGATATTTTTAGGAGCCTATTATTACTTCAATTTGGGTTATATTCCATCACGTTCATGTCCACTACATTAATCAATTTATACTATACTCTTTGGGATCAATTTTTTGGAAAATTAATTCAAGTTGATGTTGCTTCTACTAGACTTTCTCATTGGCTTGTGGCCGATTTTTTGTTTGGATAGATTTAACTTTCTTGTATAAGAAGATATGGATTGACACTTCTTTACTTGGTTATTAGCAAATATATATATAAATATATAATTTGTGGGTTTTCCTTCATATTGTATGTGGTACAAAATCCTTGATCATATTATACTAATTGTTTTAAGTCACACCCATAATTGAAAAAAATCTTCTTCTTTGAGCCCTTCTATTGAGCATTCTTTGTTTGATTATAATTTAGGTTCACAATAAGTTTATTTGATTAATTCTTATGATCAATTGTGACCTTACAAGTTGCTTAGAGATGCTTCTAATACTCTTTTAATTTCATCTCTTAAGGTAGTAACTTTCATTTTTGTTGTAGGTTTTTAGTTGTTGTTCCCCTTGCCCATACATTTTAGGTTGTATTTGATATTTATGTTAAGCCTTTCAAAACTTCAATAGTCATACTTAGAAGGAAAATAGGGTTGAATCTCAAAATAGTTCCCAAACTGTTTGTAAGTGGCAATTTAGTCATAGAGTATCAAATTACGCCACTTTAGTCTCAACTATATAAATTTGATCCAAAATAATCCTTCATGGATTAAATTGGGATCAATTTTGTATAATTGAGGAACAAAGTTGAGGTCAATGTTGTACCACTATTTTTACATGAGGGACCAATGTAGATCAATTTTTTATAGCCAGAGACTATATTAGAGCAATTTGATACTCTAGGACTAAATTGGCTATTTGAAAATACAATAGGGAACATTTTGGGATTTATTTCAATAATAATATATTAATATATTAAGAGTCTAGCTATCATCCCTACATTCTCATCTATTTGTGATGTTATCATTGTACTCCTTAATAATATGTGGGCTTCAAAAATTCACCATGGACCACTCGATGAAGAGAGTTTATATTAATGTCAATCAAATTTTTAAAAGGTAGATGAGATTATAGATAAGACACTACTTAGAGATTTTACTCTTATTTTGTGAGGACTTTAGATCTAGTTTCAAGTTTCTTATAGGCATAAGCACATATAGTTAGTTATCCCTCCCAATGTTGAGAGAGAATTTTTAATTAATACTAATTGTTAGATAGCTAATTTCTTAGCGTATAATAGCAATAAATAGAGTTTTAGAATTTTGATTTATAAAATTCTTCATATTAACTTAAAGCAGATGGTAGGGGGAATGATGACGCGCTTGATCAAAATCCCATGATTTCGTTACCTCTAGCTATCATGGTCCCTTGTCTACTTAGTCAGAGAAGGTAGTCGACCCAACTTGACTTAAGGTCCTTCTTAGTAGTCATGGGTTGCATCATCCAAGAGAACCTTATAGATGTGGGGTGGTGTTTGTCTAAGGAGATAAGTTTAAGTCCATCTTAGCTAATAGAGATTTTTTTTGGTATATCAAGTGCACCTTATGATTCACATCTCAAACGACAGAGCCATTGGAGAACATATTGGGTACAGTTGTGATTGTAATATAATTGTGTCATTTGGAGGTGAATCATCTGATCAAAGGACTTTGGTCGTAATTGTATTATATGTGGAGCTTACTGGCCAAATCATGCGGACAGAGCACATAGACCGCGTCCTTACTAGCATGAGATTGATTAAGAGTGAATATAGAAATGCACATGACTTGATGTTGACTCTTTTGTGAGCTAGAGTTTTCTTAATTTGTCACATTTGATAAATAGTTACGGAAGGTGGATGAATTATTTTACTTTAATTTTTTTATGTTGAATTTCATTTGAACATTTAAATTTAGATTACTCTGCTTTTTTTGATTAAGTTTAAATTTAAATTAACTTGACACCTAATTTTAAATATAACTTGATAGTGATATCCCCTTCAATTGAGATGTTCATTCATCATCATCAGAGTGTTTAAACATACTTGTTTATTTAGTTTAATATTCTAGACCTGTCACCTCTATTAATTCAGCAATAGAGGATCATATCTAGGTTTATATCTTCAAAAATTAAATTTGGGATTATTGAATATTAATATCTTAGGTATTTCTATAATAATGACCCCTCCGGTTGATATTCTCAATCAACACAATCATCATTGGGGTATTTGAACCTATTTAATCATTATGTTTATCATTTTAGATCATGTCAATTATATTAATCTAATAAAAAAGGATCAAATCCAAATTTGTATTTTGAGAATTTTGAATTTGAGATGATTGAACATTAATAATTTAAATACTTTGATAATAATGATCTCTCTAGTTGATATTCTTGACACAATCATTATTATGATAGACCTTATCAACTCTGTTCTTTTACTTATAGAGGATCAGGTATATGATTAACATTATAAGAATTTAGATTTGAGATGATTTAGCTTCAATATTTTGAAAATTTTAATATTGATAATCTTCTCCGATTGACATCTACAATAACCATAGCAATCATTGAGGTATAGATTGTGTCAGCTCTATTTACCTGTCAACAAAGGATTAGGTCTATGAATAACTAAAATAGGTGATTGTATTTATCATCATAAAATAGAGAATTTATAATTTTGAATATGAGATTTCACTATTAAGAACTTTGATGATCGTATGCAAATGTATAATCAAAGTTTCTTAGCGATTGAGTATTTAATTTGTAACTAATTTTGTCAACTCCTAGTCCTTGTAAGGAGGAGGATCATATTAGTAAGTGAGGCTTACAACTTTACAATTTTAGTGAAGTGGCCCATGCAGGTTTATTTTCAATTTCATTGAATTTTATGCAATTTATGAAATTTGCATATTTTATGAGGTAAATGAGGCTACGCTCAAGATACTACTCGTGAAATGTGTAAATCGCTCAAGAGCAATTTCACATCTTTTGAGGTATTAATTTTGAATAAAATTGCCCCTAAAATATGTGGATATAATTCGTTTTATTATTTGCACAAATTTTGATATAGTAATTAGAAGTTTGATTGCATCATGACGCGTGCTAAATATATTTTGAATTATTAGCATACATTTTAAAGTATTTATTGTAAATTTGTTTCACAAAATGTGTGTCCAATGAACTTGCAGTCTTAGGTATTTATATGCATATTGATGCAACAACTTGAACAATGAGTCGCATTGAGATGCATGCAATTTCTATCTCTTTGCACCAACAACATACATATTTATGCAATGATCTGGATGTTAGATCACCTTGGGATATGTGCCAAATTTTATTTGTTTTCATGTACTTTGATAAAAACACAATTGAATTTAAATGTGAGGTTGCCGAAGTATGTGTAAACTTTAATCTTTTGAGTCGTTGGCACATATTTCAATGCACTGAATGCAAATTTCTTTCTTGAAACATGTGTTCAATTGACTTGCAAATTTAAGCTGCTTGCATGTATTTTAATGTGATAAATTAGTATACAAGATTTATTCGAGATATGTGAACATCTTTCTTTAAATTATTGGCACATATTTCAATATGTCAAGCGTAATTCTCATTCGTGAAATCCTGACACTAGATTTAGTAAATTTAGCACTTTAATTGATTATTCGTATTACATGTTAACTGAATTTTTTTATTTTATATAGTATTAACTATAGTTCAAACGTATCTGATCAATTTTATTAATTACATATGATTAATCAATTTTGAAATCTCATTATATCATAGATCTTGTTAACTTACTCCAGTAAGCAAGGGATCAAGTTTATAGATTAAACTTGTAATTATTCTTTATAGTTTTGCAATTGTTGGTTCTTTGAATTTTAAAAAATATTAATATTTTAAAATGATTGTTAATCTTTTAAAACATTAGAACGTTTTTATTGCAAGGAATTTAAGTCAATTAAATTTTGACTCATGTAACGTCCTGACACTAGATTTAGGAAGTTTAGCACTTTGTTGAGGCATATGCAAAATCTATTCTATACAAGAGAGTGTTGGGCTGGTGGTTAGGGGTGTGGCTGCTATAACAACAAGTGGATGTGCCTGCAGTGGGTAAGAAATGGAGAAAGCGCAAGGCCTTCTTGTCTGGTTGAGCAAGGATGGTGGACTGAGAGCGAGAGATGTGTGGAACGGGGTTTTATGTGGGCTAGAATGCTCGAGAAGGAAAGTTGAGCCAGAGAAGGGAGATATAAGAGAGGAGTTGGGCATCATGTAGACAACTAACGAGGAAAGTTGGGACGATCTGGTCGTGTGAGGGGAGATTGGAGCAATGATCATAGGGCTTCGACGTCATGCTAAGAGAAGTCTTAGGTTGGAATTCGAAAGGGAGTTGGAGAGAGAAGGATGAGCGACTCTTGTGAGAAAATGACGGAGTAGTGAGGATATTTGTGTGAATCAGGTATAGAGAAGCAAGGAGTGTGCGTGTTTTTTGTGAGGGACCTTTTTGCATACGTGAGAGACAGACAAGAGTTTGGGAGATTATGTGTGAATGAATTTGAGAGAGCGGCATTAGGGGTGATGGGATTAGTATTAGCACCGACGGATCTACGGTGGGGGCACTCCTGTGCCCCCACTGAGTTGGGGAAGAGAGACGTAACACTATTTGGTAGTAAAATTTGTGTACGATTTAAGCCAAATTTAACTTAAATCCAGCAAAAGAGTTTTTGGACAAGTTAAATTCGTTGCTTTTGTAATCCCGCTAAACCCGCTTTCGCAAGTTAAATCCGGATTTACTAAATCCTGTTGGTAGCTGGATAGCCTAGATTTATCGGATTTAGAGAAGCAGAAGAACACAAAGGAGGGTGGGAAGGAATATATGGATTCCCTTTGCGATGTCTATTCTCTTTTTTCGGGCATCAGCTAAGAAGTACAAAGATGAGAATTTAATTGTTTTTATTTTGATTTAATTTTAATTAATTTTAAATTATTTAGATATTAATTAATTAATATATCATCTTAGATTAATTATAATTTAATAGATTTAAATATAATTAATATAGACTTACTATTTTGATGATTGATAAATAAATTTGTAATTAATAGATATATTATACTATGATAAATATACTATAATTAATTTAATTATGATTATTATTTTATATAAATAAATTAAATATAAATTATTATTTAATTCACTTATTAAATATTCTCTATTATAATCTCAACAAGGACGAATTATATATATTATTGATTTTTTAAATAATAATTAAGAATGATACATTAAATGCTATCATTTGTTTATTTTTTAGTTATGCTTTTATAACTATCATTTGAATATTTATAATTTCAATTAATATTTTCATCTACATTACTTTATATTCTTAATTACTTAACTTACATCTTCTTGACTTAATTATTTAATTAGTTTTTTATTTTATTTTTGGATAAAAATACAATAAAAAATAACCTATAAATATTCATTATTTAAATATTAAATAAAATAATTAACTTAAATCCTGATATAAATAACCAAACAGTAGTACGAGATTTAATTGGATTTAAATATCATCATACCAAATTATTTTCTAGATTTAACTTTCACAAGATTTATTAAATCCAGATTTACTAAATTTACTAAATCCCACTTGAGTTAAATTCTATGTACAGCTAAATAGCTTCTAAATGGTGCAAAAGTTTAAGTCTCGTTTCTCCTCCAGTCATCTATTTTGTCTCAGTTTGATTTAAGAAATCTCATTATACTTGACTTATAACCTGTAGAATTTACATAAACCAAGATACAGGGTTGGGAGAAAATGTGAGATTAACTTTGTGATTTTTCACTTTTCTGATTTTGGATAGTAACGGAGCTAGCATTATATGGAAAAAAGCAAGAATTTTGGACATTGAAATAGCGAGCTCCTATCGTCACAATACCAAACTTTTTTTTAAGCAAAAGTTAATCAAGACGAGGGTTCCATTATAGTAATTATAAATTAATATTAATAAAAAATATTTAAGTTAATTAAATTAATATTATTTATAATTTTAATTAATTACATAAATTTTTATTTAATTAGATTTATTGTCATAATTAGTATTTAATATTTATAAAAAATCACTTGTGTAATCCTATAAATAATTTTTTTATTAAGTAATAATAAATTTAATTGTATTGATATTATACAACAAGTTCAATATCTAAAAATTTGAAGGGTGAAATTTCAGATAATGTAATAATTTTATAAATTTTTATCATCACATTTGTTTATTTATATTAAAATTAAAAAAATAAAACTACTTATGTCAGTCTCAATCTCAAATTAAAAGATTAAAGATATTATTGAAATTTATGCCCCCACTGAAAATTTTTTCTGGCTCCGCCCCTAAGTATTAGATAATTCAATTTCTCTTTTTTGTTTTTTCTAGCTCTTTGTTTAGTTGTAGGAGGGCAGGGAGAACATGGTATGAAATCGAGCAATGTATGACTGCAAGACAAGCAGTGGGCTTGTGCAGTTTTGAAAAGGGCATTTTTTTAAAATGAGTATCATTATAAACTTAATTAGGAAATTAAGTATCATTAAAAAAATTTAGACAGATTCACGTAGAGCACGAACCAATGCTAACTCCTACAGCAAGAAAGTTTAATCCGGCAAGAAGGCTCAATGCCAATTAACTTTGTCCAGAATATCTCAGGTACTACAAGAAGCGACCGGTCTCAGGTGACAAATTATGAGAAAATTTGTTTTAACATGCGATTGGCTATTACATCAAGGATTGGCTTTAAGCTCTTATATTATTTGCTTTAGGTTTAGATGTTCCATTTATGAGCTTTAAGCCCTTATCGTCAATTATAGAGGTCAATCTTAGAGTCTGCAGGTTTTCATTTAAGTAGATCTAAAACTAAGTATATGGATGATTCATTATAAAAATGAATATAAGTTCTTTAAGTCATTTCAAAAAGTGAGTACAAGTATTTACATAAATGGATGATCCAGAAACAAAAATAAAACAGATAAGAACAAATGTAGTACAGACGGACAAATAAACTATCCTAAACATCTAACGCCCGTCGTTATGCGAATCACACCATGTGTACAGTCGTGCACGCGGACGATCACGCGATGAGGCCCTCCAATGCAAGATCTTTGGAAGTCAATAGGATAGTCGACGGAATATAAAGCACGACTCATACATGGTATGTAGAAGGACATGGATCAACATATAGATGGACTACGCAGATATGTAGATGGTCCGGCCCTATGCCGGGGACATCCTCTCAGAAGCTCGATCCATAATGTGGGTCCCCGAATATACACGCAATAAAGTCTCTACATAACACCGCCTATCTATCGCTATCATCTACAAGGAATGGCCGGAAGATGTCCTAAGTCTCCAAGATGTGTTACCGCATGAAAAATAATGTGGAAATTATTAAGTAACATATTGAATTCAACTAAATACTTATGTTAACGCTTACATATATACATGTACTGATAGTAGTAGTCGAGGATTCGCCGAAATATTAGAGAAGGCCAAGATCTAATCAAGACATGTAATTTATTGATAAAATATCACCATCTTCATCCAAGCCCTCGAAAGTAATCCTCCGCTCTCAAGCGAATGTATGTAATCAACCTCGACATCTCGATATCTGATTTTCCCAATCACGTAAGCTTTAACCAAAGTGAACAATCATCATCATCGATATCACTCACTATTGAACCAATCGCCATAGTACTCATCTCGCCAGAAGACGCATTATTTTCCTCAACGAGCAAATAACATCATCACTGTCACAAAATTCATAAGCAAGACGACAAACTTTGATATTAAATATTACAAGTATAAACAGGAAAAGATTGACAAGGTATTATCTGAGAATTAATTCATCAAAGTCGCTTGTCGCCGTATATGTGCGATGAAATTTGTATCGATTATATCATCGAATTTTATTATTACCGATGATGCAACATTAGCATCCTCCACTTCCACATACAATACTAATATGATTGAAGCTCCCAATGTAACATCGCAAACTTCATCGCCGATGTAACAAAAGATAAACTATCCACCATAACGACATGTAAGACTACAGTGGTAATCAATCAATGTTCAATGACATCATAATTGTGCTTCAATTCAAAGGTGTTGTGCCGCAACTTAATGGACAATTTCAACCTTCCACATAACTTGATAATGGTCATCGATACTTAATTCATGTAGAGATAACAAACTTTACTCATTCCTCAAATAAATCGAGAATAATCATATCAATATTTAAATCTAAAAAAATATTGTACGTCCAAATTTATTTGTGGAACAAACTACATAAATCATAAGAAATTTAAATCAATCGACACGTTATACAAACACCGCCATCTAACGGATACAATAATTTCTAATTATAAAGCCAATTGCAACAACTCAAACCCAACTCATAATTCAAAATATGTCGTAAGTCACTTATAATAGTATCATATATTATCACTTAAAATTACAAATAAATTAATGCAACGCTAACACAAACTTATAAATCAAATCCAACCATAAAATTTAACCATAAAATTTTACAACACATAATCTACTATTTTATAAATGAGAAAAAAAAAGAATTTACCGTGTGTTGACGAGGAATGATGGGAATGTGCGCAAAAAACTATAAAATCAGCAGAAACTTCCCAATGGAATGGAGTAATCATCGGATGCTAATGTTTAAGAGGTTGTTAGATGGAGAAAGTTAAATGTATAAGGCAAAGGAAGAAAATGAACCGGTTTTGGCTAGAAAAGATGGAACAATGTCGTGATTGAGCAATGTCGACAAGTTTGAGACAAGATGACCATGCTAAGGGGCAAAACGGTATCTTAAGGATCTAGGCATATAGAATGAATAAATTAGAAAAGAATATCGATTCATCAATTGATTTCTTTAACACTTAGGAAATCTTATACTAGAATTAGTTGCTTTACCAATATGACCTTTATGCTAACGTGACAACTTATGAGTGTAATGATACAAGATCTAGATTCTTATAAATTTAATTAATTTATTTTTTTGATGATACTTAATTCCCTAATTAAGTTTATAACGATACTTATTTTAAAAAAAATTCTCTGTTGAAAACAACTAGTTTTGGCTTGATTTCAAGTATGCACACATTAATTTAATTTTTATTATTAGTTTTAAAATTAATATGGTTTATAATATATATTTATATATTATATTAGATATGATGGAAATATAGTCATGATTAATTAAAAAATAATTTCCATTTAATTTAATATGAACATTATTTTTCTTTCATATATATATCATTTTCATTTTCATTTTTTTTTTCTGAATGCATCGCTGCAAGTGTTGCCAGCCTGATGTGCAAATATTTTTTATATTTTGTATTCGTGCAGGCAATATGAATATCATTCTTAAGCAATTCCTATGTTATGGATGCATTTGTGAAGTCCGTTTTATAAAATGAAATTTGATTTCGATTAATTATTTGTAAAATATTAGAGATATTTAAAGATAAGTATGAAAAAAATATAATTAAGAAAATATACCAGTCGTCAAACGGACGACTAACGCCATTCATTGCGCCACGTCCGTTTGAAGGACGACTGTTTTTTGTTTGGGCGGGGAGAACGGGGAGAGAGAGAGAGAAAGAGAGAGAGAGAGAGAGAGACCTTTTTTTTTTTTTGTAACGGGGAGAGAGAGAGAGAGAGAGAGAGAGAGAGAGAGAGAGAGGAGATTTTATTTTATTAATTTTAAATAATATAATTATTTAAAATATATAATTTATTTTATAAAATATTTAATAACTAAATATTTATATATTTAGTTATTAATTTATTTATTTATATATATAATTAAATATATAATTTAAAATATTTTAATTATATATAAATTTATAAATTTATTTAATATTTTTATTAATTAATATAATTATGTATAATATATAATTTTATTAATTTTGTTAATATATAATACAAAAAATATTTAAAATATAAAAAAAATAATTAAAAGAATAAATTATATAAATATTTTATAAACCATATAAATAAAATAATTATATATATATATATATTATATATATTTTATAAATTATTTAGTTATTTATATGTTTAAATTACATAAACATTTTTAAGTTATATAAATAATTTAAAAATAATTTTATAGAATATTTTTAATTATATATAAATATATATATATATATATATATATATATAGAATATATATATATATATATATATATATACATATATATATATATATATATATATATATATATATATATATATATACATATATATATTTTATTAATAGTCTTAATAACAATAATAACAAAAAAATACAAAAAATATAAAAATATAAAAAAAATAAATAAATAAATAATTTTTTAATAAATAAATAAAGAAATGAATAAATATATAATATATATATATATATATATATATATATATATAAAAAATAAATAAATAACTAAATATTTTATAAATATATAAATAACTAAATATTTATATATACAATTATTTATTTATTTATTTTATAACTAATTATATATTTTAAAGAAATAAATATTTTTAAATAAATAAATAACTAATATATATATATATATATACATATAACTATTTATTTATTTATATATTTTAAATATTTTTAAATTATTTATATAACTTAAAAAATATTTATATAATTTAAATATATAAATAACTAAATAAATTTATAAATATATATATATATATAATTATTTTATTTATATAGTTTATAAAATATTTATATAATTTATTCTTTTGTTTATTTATTTATTTATATATTTAAATTTTTTATATTATATATTAACAAAAATTAATAAAAAATTATATATTATATATAATTATATTAATTAATAAAAAATATTAAATAAATTTATAAATTTATATATATAATTAAAATATTTTAAATTATATATTTAATTATATATATAAAAAAAATTAATAACTAAATATATAAATATTTAGTTATTAAATATTTTATAAAAATATTTTAAATTATATATTTTAAATAATTATATTATTTAAAAAATTAATAAAATAAAATCTTCTCTCTCTCTCTCTCTCTTTCATATATATAAAAAAAAAAAAAAATCAAAAAATTAATAAAATAAATCTTCCCTCTCTCTCTTTCTCTCTCTCTCTCCCCGTCGTTATAAAAAAAAAAAAAAAAAAAGGTCTGTCTCTCTCTCTCTCTCTCTTTCTCTCTCTCTCTCTCTCTCTCTCTCTCTCTCCCCCGCCGTTCTCCCCCCGCCGTTACAAACCAGAAAAAAAAAAAAAAAAAAAAAGAGGTGGCCAGTCGTCCGTCAGGGACGATTGGCGAGTAGTCGGCCGTCGTCATTTGACGACTATTTTCTAATTATATTTTTTCGTACCAAATAACTATATCATTAATCTTAGCTTTATTTTAAAATAATCCCATTTCTTGTAATGTTCGTCTGTAGCCTGCCGTTTTCATTTTGGTTAATTCGATAGACTGCAGAAGGCTTCTTTTGGTAGGTTTTTAGCTCCCCAAAGGCATATATGCATAGTCAATTTCATGGACAGATGATGTTAAGGTAGGTTTCGACGGCAATTTTAGCAATTCGACTCCGATTTAGGTGATATCGTGTTCATCATGCATCGATCCCGTCATGTTTGATCAATCAGATTTATAGAATAGTTGCAGAGGTCAACAGCACAATAACTCTCTTGATGACTCTGACATTTTGGTTTTAGCTAGTATTTGAATATGGGACTGCTTCTCCCATAGTGGATGGATATTAATTACTTGGCTTTCAAGTTATCTTGTTCCAATATATTTTATTTATTCTTTGACTTGCTCATGCAATATTTTTAATGATTGGTTATAATTTTTCATCTTAGAAAAGAAAAGGAGCATTTTCGGTTATCATTTTCTGTTGCATCTGGCCATCTACAGAACATTCGCTGTATCACTAGATGAAATACGGTAATGACAGTGCGTTTTGTGATGTTTGCGTAAGTTTTGCTGTTAAGTGGCAATAGCATTGGGCTGTGAAGGATTTTCATTCGATCTTATCATTCACAATATCTATTCTAAGGGTTCATTGGTGTTTTTTATATTTTACTTGGCTTCTCAACACTCTTTTTTTAAAAATATTTAGTAATTAAACGTAAAGCATAAGACTTAACTTCATATTGTTAGAGATACAACAATCTTCCTTGACCAATGAGTTAGTGCCTTTTTTTTTCAGCCTTTTTAAAAGGTAAAGACTACCAAAAAGCAGTTCCAATTTTAGAAATTTGATTTAAAAGAATAAAAATTATGTTTAGTCTGATTCGAAATGTTCAAAAAAAGTTATCATTTTGCTGAAGATCAGAGAGATTTTCTTGGTCAGAACTTGGATGTAAGTATCAAATTGAACAGCAAGTAGTTGCCCTTATAATGGAACTTTTCGAAGCAATATTTTTTAAGGCAACTCCTCGATTTTCTCTATATCGGAAACGAAAAACCAATAAAACAAGCTCTAATAGCAAGAAACTTTTCGTCCGCGTCACCAATAGCCAATCGAGCATTAGTAGTTTGAATTATCTCCACAACTTGTAGAATTATGGCTGCTGCTGTGCGTAGAGACTTCCGGATTATAGTTTCACATCCCGTGACAGAACAAACTGCAGTTGAAAAAGACGTATTCCCGTATGTATATATATGCATACATATATGTACATAAACAGAGTTGTCTCTCTGTTTCAAGCCTGCTAATAAGAGAAAGGGAGAGAGAAAGAGAGCAGCAGTAGTCTCATTCCGTTATCATACAAACCAAGTTATAATATTCCATTCCATTTGTAGTTTCTTTCGAATGGAACATATGGTTTTGCGTGGGATGGAGATGTAACATGAGAGGGGCAGGGAACATTAAATAAAAACAATATATATCATACATAAGTAAACATCTACATAAATACATGTAGAATTGCTACCTTCTTTGCTTTGATAGCACCAGTAAATTGCTCGTGTATATATATAATTCTTTATATATATATATTTATTTATATTTATATAATCGAGTTGGTGGGTACCAAAGGCTGACCATTGATGTAGGATTAAGGCATAATAATAGAGAAAGCAGCATTAGGTTAGTAATCCATGCATCAATGATTAAGAAGGGTACTGCAAGTGGGCGTTGCTGAACTCTGGAGTAGTTCTTCAATCATCTGCAAAGCAATCCTATCCTGATCCTCTTCCTCTTCCTCTTCCTCTACCACCATTATCTGCTGTTGTTGTTGTTGCTCTGTTGGTGACAGTGAAGGCGGTGGCATAGGGATGGTAGGGCTCTCCAGCTGTGCCCGTGGGGCAGCGATGTCGAGCTTGACAGTCATCACCCAGCTGGAGTCAGCACGTGTGCCAGCTCGCTTTTGCCAGACGCCAATGTGGGAGCTCTCAGTGTCAAGGCGGAGGCAAGTGAGTGACGGGGAGGGTGTCTTGCAGCATCGTCGGAGCTTCGCGCTGAGCACCTCAGATAGACTGCTGCCATTGCTGTTTCTGCTGTTGCTATTGCTGCTAACATTGATGCTGTTGGTGCCGGAGGGCATTTGTCGGCCGCGGCCACCACCAGACAGGACACCAGCCTCACCAGTGGTACTTGCCGGGACAGGGAAGTTTGTTTTGGCATTGCGGCCGCTCATAAGCACAGCAGCCTCATCGTAGGCACGGGCGGCCTCCTCTGCAGTCTCAAAGGTTCCCAGCCATACCCTTCTCTTCCTGCACGCACCAAATTTTATACTGGTTACTGTTTTGGCATCAGAGTGAGAAGAACCAGTAATTTAGAATATAGAAGTTGGCTTACAGAAGCGGATGGCGTATTTCTGAAACCCATGAGCCCCAATGCCTCTGCCTCACTCCTCTGAACTTCTTCGACTGCACCATGGAATTTTTTTAAGAATCAGTTGTGATCCTGATGCTCAAGTACTGGACACCATATGCTGAGAAGTAGAGAGAGATCAGGGGGACTGCAGAAGAGGCAGTGGGAGGAGACTAGTAAACATGTAGAGAGAGGCGAATGCGATGACATAAAAGATGGAAGCTGCGAATTAAAGGGTGGGGGAGTTGGTTAGCGTTGGCGGGGTAAATTTAAATAGAAATTGTGGTTGCTGGGGAAGCAATTAAGCCAGCAGCTGCCGATAATTACAAAGCGCCTAAAGAGGCATAAGCCAAGCAAGTTTATAAGGGAAGGTGGAGAGGAGGGTATCCATGGAGAGAATGTGCAGAAGATGTAGCAGCAGAGGGGTAGAAGCTGTCGGCAAGAGAAGGGCAAGAGAGAGAGAGAGAGAGAGAGAGTTGATGATGATGATGATGATGATGATGATGATGATGATGATGAATGTGCATTATGCAACAGCTATAGTACATTGTGCAATTAACCCTCTCACCTACACCTTTTGCATAATAATAACATCTTGTTGAGCCAAAGCTGCCCGGAGACTTGGACTTTCCACGGGGGGAGGCCAATAATCCCCTCCTTTCACCTATACTTTTCACTAACTTCACCATTTTGCTAGATTTTTCTTCTTTTTATTAATTACTTTTGCATATGATGCTAACTAGCTACTAACTAGCTAACTGCACCATTGTCTAATTGCCCTTGTGCTTTTTCATTATTACAGTACCATCCTGGTGGTCCTCCCTGAACTTTGTTTCTATTTAGCTTATTATGGAATGGGTGAAGTAAAAGAAAAGTGCTTATTTATTAAGTGCGGGAGATGTGGTCGCTCAATTAAAATCTCTTCACACTAATAAAAATTTTTTTATAGCTATTGTCTGTGCGTTC
This sequence comes from Cymbidium sinense, assembly GCA_021442155.1. Lineage (NCBI taxonomy): Eukaryota > Viridiplantae > Streptophyta > Magnoliopsida > Asparagales > Orchidaceae > Cymbidium > Cymbidium sinense. The sequence goes on along the minus strand of CM038214.1, from coordinate 87,406,068 downwards.
CCAATATGACATCATGTAACAATGAAGAAGTTTTTATTTATTTATTTGAAGATTATATGATTTTTTTTTGTTGTTATTTAAATGTCAGGATGAAATTGAGGCAAATTGAAGGATTAAAGTAATAAAATCGGTAATAAGTGAATTTATAGTATTATATATGGATGTAATTTTTTCTCACTTTTTAATTAAAAACACTATTCAAGTTGTGTTTCTAGAGATAGAAGTTTAACTCAAGCTTATTTTAGTTGCTGTGATAATTTGTCATAGTTATCCTTCACTTTGGAGGCTTGACCAAAATTTTCTTTTTAAAATTCGATCAATCAAGATTATTTTAAGACAAATATACTATGTAAATAACTAATAAATTCTTATTGGTGAGTGTAGCTTACCAAATCTTCTTTCCCTTCAATTTTTTTTTTCTTTTACATATGAAGATAAAGCTTGGTGATCAAAAGGATAGATTAAGAAGAAGATGTGTAGTTAATTCTTTCCCTTAAATCATATAATGTTAATTGAAGATCAACACAAGCTGATGTGATTCGTAAAAGACGAGCTGTCAAAGGATATTTTGATGTTAATGTTTTCTTCTTTTGCTATCCGCCTAAGTTAATAAAGGATCTAGATGAATTTCTAAATAAAATTTATATTGTTGCAATCATTATTAAACGTGTGATCATGTCCCGGGATCTTGGAGGAAGTTTTTTAATGATTCAAATGGAGGTTATTGCACTTCAAATTTATTGATAATAATTGACATTTATTTAGTGGGAACTAGCGTCGCTCATGAATGATTGAGTGAACGTAGAAGAAACACATTAACATTGGCTCATTTGTTTTCAGTTTTCTTAATTTAACATGCGGAAGGTGGATAGATTGATTTTGATTTAAGTTTTTAGTGATAGAGTTTCATTTAAACAGTTTTAGATTGATATTTGATTTAATTTGATTTGAGAAATTGATTAATTTGAATATATTTAGAGCATCCATTACTCTATTTAGGCTGCTAAGAGATTAGATCTACTTGTCACAAAATCAATTTTGAGACATTTCGATTTGAACTCTTATTATGGCTTTTAGGTTTTGTTAACGGGCCTAGTCCAAAGACTGAACCACCTCTCGAACTTGAATTTGGCATTCGATAGTGTTGGGGCCATGCGGTGTATAGTGATTTTAAAATTTAATTTTGTGTTTGAATTATGATATTGATTTATTTTTTATTTCCAACTTTAGCCCGCACTTTATTAAAATTTGCACTTAGATCCTTCCAGAAACATGCGAATTTATAATTTAGTTAATTTAACCAAATAGTGATTTATTGATTTTAAATATCATAATTAGAATGAAATTTCATAATTGATTAAAAAAAAACATGATTTTACAAATTTTGATTTAGATCGCCTTGTTTTATTTAATAAAGGGTTAGATCCGATGGCAAGATGATTTAGATTATAATTTCACACATTTCTTGCATAGCTTACTTATTTAGTTTTGTAATATTTTAACATGATTATACTCAATTTACATCAATTTTGATAATTTATCGATTTGACATTTCTTGCTTTAGCCCTTATGTATATTAGCTAGTAATGTCCACATTCATATAAAGTTATTAAACCCAATTTGGATTCATCCTTAGATTTTGAGTTTATTGCAAGTTTGTTATAAGTTTAGTATTAATCCCCCCTCAATTCCAATTAAAGCTTGCTTAATTTGAGGAATTTCTCCCACAAATTTTACTTAAATTTTAAATGAATATTCTATTTTTCCAAAATTTTCTTTAAAGGCTCCCCTTTTTTTTTTTTTTTTTCATTTAACGCTATAAAATTACTTCGTGTTCTTAGCTTTAAGTTAGCTCATTTCATTCTCCCATTTTTTAAGTCTATTTGACAAAATTTGACTCCGGCGTCATCCCAGGTGTAGATGCATCATGTTTTGGCTTGCGATGCATGAAGGCGTCTGAGTAGTGTCATACACACCATTTCTTTTTTTTTTTCATCCGTCACCTCTTGAAGCAAGGTCTCAAATCTGCAGAATCATCGATAATATATAATTATCTCTCTTTTTCTAAATCGAAAATTAGACAAAATTTGGCATTTCCCAGGAGGCGACTAACAAGGTTTGGCTTTTCGATGCCCTCTTAGCGTGCAGTGGTGTCTTCGACAATCTTTTTCATCGACCTCTTGGCTATCTTCAAATCAATATATATATATATATATATATATATATATATATATATATATATATATATTTATTCATTCACAAAATCACTACATGTTCAAATATTTTACAGTATTAGCTGCTGAGCTTAGGTATGTGATTGGGAATCAAGTAAGATGCGTCTGTCGAAGGAAGAATTACCACACGATGTTCTTCCCTTGGTGCAAATGAATGCTAAAGCAAGAATCGAGAATCGAAGAAGAATTCTTGATTCTTCCCTGAAAAAATCGGCTAAAGCAAAGAATGTGACTAATTGAAGGAAGAATTATCACATTGATTTCTTTCACAAAAAGACGGTAAAAAAAGAATCTGGAGTGAAAGAAGAATTCGCTCTCACATTCTCTTCCGTTTGAACGCTAAAGCAAAGATGGTGACGAAAATCATTTCTTGGCGACATTCTTCCCTTTTGGCGTGAAAACAGACTAAAAGCAAAGAATCACGATCAAGTCGAAAAGAATTCTCGATGATTCTTCGATTTTGAAAAGGAAAGGATTTCTAGGCGGGACAAGCCAGTGGGTTATGACAGCCAGATTTCTGGATTATGCAGAAAGGTTTGCGGGCCAGTTGAAGGCTGAATGGGTCAAGGAAGGGTTGGAACGGGTCTGGCAGCAGCTTCAGGTCACGGACGGATCGACGCGCGGGTCGGCGGGTCGCGGCAGCGAGTCTCGCGGTTCTGCAATGCGGGTCGGATTGCGGGTCATGGGTGAAACGCGGAGCGGGCCGCAGGTCAGGCGCAAACAGGTAGCGGGCCGGAATGGAGGACGTGGAACGGACAGCACCGGCGGCTGGTCGGGACGCGCGGTCGGTGGGCTGGAGAAACGGCGGGTTGGACGCAGAGCGGGCCCGCGGTGCGGATCAGACGCGGGCTGCGGGCTTTGCGGCTGCAGCGGACGCGGGATGCCGCCCCGAAGTGGGCTGCACCAGGATTGGGTTGCGGCGGGCCGGAATAGCGTGAGATCGCACTGTGGCCGTGGGATTGGGAACACAGGCCGGACGTTTGCGGCGGGCCGGAGGCGTTGATCTGCGGTGGATTCGGTTTTGTGGGTCTGGGTTGCGCCTGGGCCGGCGGTGGAGCAGGAGACGGCAGTGCGACCGAGGCGGGATGGGTCGCAGAGTGTCTGGATGCACGGAACAGTGGAAAAGAGGAAATTTTTGGAAAAAGAGGGGAGCCGAATTACCTTGGACGTGAGAGAGGGCTTTGGAGAGAGAAACGGAAATTGGAGAGGAATTTTTCAGAATCGGGAAGAATGAGAGAGTGGGAGGGAATGAGGAGGAAGTTGAGGAAAATGGGAGGAGTAATTTTTTTCTTTTCAGTTTTTTTTAAAATTTTAAATTAAAGTAGTTTTTTCAGAAAATTGAAAATATGGGGAAAGGTCATTGCGTGAGGTAATTTAGAATTTTTAAATTAATTTTAAATTAATTTAAATGATTTTAATATGGACTTTGCGCCGAGAAATGTACAGAATCAATATATAATATATATATATATATATATATATATATATATATATATATATATATATATATATATATATATATATATATATATTATATATATATATATCACATATATATATATATATTATATATATATATATATATATGATATATATATATATTACATCATATTATATATAGCATATATATATGCTCATATACATTATATCATCATATATGATGTATTATATATATCATATACGATGTTTTCGTTTGAATGCGATGGCGTTGATTAATCGTCTTTGGTTTTGTCATTGATCATTTTTGCTCAAATGCTCGCTTTTCGATTTTCTATCGAATTGAGTGAAAGTCTTATTTGATAGATTTTGGCATTTTGAAGCTAATGTGATCAATTTCGCGAGCAGTCATTTAACTGCGCCTCTGACTCTATATATGTGCGGCGTGTTGCGCTTCGAACTTTCGATTGATCGTTAGATTTTTTGCAATATCATATTTTGATCAATTTCGACATTACGACGTGGCGGTGAAATTTGTTCATTCGAAGGTCATTTCGACCATTGACGTTAGTGCATTTTGAACTCCGTTTATGCGCGTAAACCCCATCCGAATTTAACTTGTGGGCATCTTGATATATGACATATGTGGAGGTCAATGCCCCCAACAAATGTGATTATGCGGCGAGTCACATTTGTTGGTTGACCTTTTGGGTTGACCAGAGCAGATCATTTCTTGATTGCGCTTACAGCTTGATAGGATTTATCATTAGTATGCTGCCTTATTCAGTGTATGCTAAATGATGAGGATTGATCGACTTGTCAGAATTGACTTGTCGGATAGATAAGAGCTCTTACACCATCTACTATTTGCTTCAATAGCTTTGCTGAAGATCTCTTTTTTATGTCATGCAGATTTGAGCTTTCTCGAACCCTTGCTTCGAGCTTGGTTGTGTTTGATGGAGGAATTGATCTGCTTATTTTGATGAAGGACTTTGCTAGGGAATTAGTTTATCTGTGCTTGACCAGATTTGAAATTCCTTCTATGTCCTAGCTTTGAGCTTGACAGACTTGATGAAGGATTGACCTAATTTGTCCCTATTGACTTGTTAGGAAGTGTATGTATGCCATGAACCCTATGCTTGCTGCTTTGATGGATTCGTTGAAGGATACATATAGATGACCCAGCCTTTCGGCTTACATAGGGTCGATGTTGAGTTATTAGCTTAGCAATGTATGCTTTAACAGACTGAATAACCATAAAATTCTTTTAGTTCGACCATCGGCTTTGTATGAACTATGAAATTGCTTCCTCGGTCCTATGCTTTCTGCTTTGATGGACTTGATGAGAAGGTAGGCTTTGATATGTGCTTTGAGCTTGATCAGATCATTTGAGAATAGATTGGGATATCACCTTGCAGGTAATATGAAGATTGATTTGAGGCAGCCCCAAATTGAGCCTTTCCTCATATTGTCTTGATCTATTAATCAAGTAGAGAGATCTCTTGGATCCTGGTTGCTTGTAATCATTAAGTTGGATCTGGTTTGAGATTGAACAGCTATCGTCATTGGACAGACGAGCAGAGGCTCTTTCACTACGGCCTTTTCTCGCGGCTTGTTGAGTGAGGAGGCGTCGAACTGACCATATGGGCTTGTTGAGTTCGACCTTTAGAACTACTCGAATCTTGACTTAGATGTAGTGGGTTTGATTTTGTCATCATCAGACGAGCAGGGCTCTCTTTCACTGCGGCCTTTTCTTTGCGGAGTGAGGAGAGCGTCAGCAACTCGGCTATTTATGGGCTTGTTGAGTTCGACCTTTATAACCCATATGTGTCCTAGACTTTAGGATGTAGAGATTGATGTTTCTCCAACTTAATTGATTGAAGCTTCCGAAGTTGAGAGTTCTTCTAACTTGATCTCTAGAATTTGGCTAATCTGAGAGATAAATTTCTTGACATTTAAAGCTATCTTTTCATGCATAGAAATAGATTCTTTTTGTTCCTGCAAGACTCTGTAACTTGACAGTAACAATTATGGATATATCCAAGGATTTTGGCATAAAGCTCAATGTCAACCTGAATAAGAATATATTTGAGGATCTCGTCTTTTTGCATGATGTCAACTCAAATAAATTTAATATAAACTAAAAAAAAATGCCCCTATCTTGCAAGGGGAATTCTAAAGTACATTCAGGAGAATTTTTAAAATGAAAGTATACAAATACATCTATATTTGAATTGATGTACTATAAAGAAAATTTTAACATGCAACATTGATTTCATCTGTATATAAAAATTTAAAATGCCTCCTGTGTAATAGGGGAATTTTCATGATAAAGTTCTCAATTTAGAGTAGGTTTATTTAGGGATCTCGGCATGAAGCACGATGCCAACCTAAATGGATATACTAAAAAATGTGCCCCCTGTCTTACAGGAGGATTTCTATTATACCTTGATAATGTGGTCATCAAGTATAGTACTTTTTCAAGTATCGACCATTAATTGATGACATTGGTCTTTCACCATTTATGTTGATGAGTTGGTATGCCCTCCTATACTTTTCAATGACAAAAGGGCCTTAATTTCAAATTTGCCACCAAATTTTTGATTAGAAATAATTGGTCTTCTCAGGGCCAAGACCAGTTCCCCTTTTGGAATGTTCGAGGTCGAACCGTATGGTCAAAAGCTCTAAACATCTTAGCTCGATAGACTTCTAGATTTTGATGAGCTTGTAATCTAACTTCATCAAGCGCGTCGAGTTCCTCCATTCTCTGAGCATTTTGATCTTCGTTAGATTATTGGATGGCTACTCAAAGTGAAGGCAACTCAACTTCAAGCGAAGCGCTTGATTCCAAATATCAATGAATAAGTGGCTTTAGTCATCGTCTTGTAAGTAGTTGATATGCCCATAGAGCCTCTACTAGCTTGGTATGTCATTCTCTTTTATTTTTAGTGAGAATCTTCTTGAGTAGCTTGACTAATGTCTTGTTGAAGGCCTCTGCCAAACCATTTGCTCTTGGATTATATATTGAAGAATATCGCCAATCAATTTTGTGTCGATCGACGAATCTACAAATCTTTGCACTTTTAAAAGTTGTGCCATTATCAGAAATTATTCGGCGTGACACTCCAAATCTATAAATAACATTATGTGTGAAGAAGTTTATCACTCGGTCGATAGTAATTTCTTTAAATGGGTAACCCGGCTTAGAGAAATAATCGATCTTCTAGGATGAAGCGATGTCACGACGGTGGATCAATTGGTCCAATTACATATTGCCCCATTTGAATGGCGGGGATGCTATTGTTGGGTGTAAGGGATTTGGAGGTTGATGAATGAGATTGCCATGTACTTGACACTAATGACACTTCTTAGCGTGATTAATATAGTTTCTCACCATATATAATAACCCATCCTTTTGATCTTTTTTCTTGCCATCTTGGGACTGATTTGCACAAAGTCCTTCATGACTTCAATCATCACTTTGCTAGCTTCATCTACATCTAAACATCATAGCCACATTTGTTCAAAGGATCTATGATATAAAGTATGTTAACAAAGTATCATAGCATTCTCTCTTTTGATTTGAGTTACCATTGATTTATTACTGATAATTTACCTTCTTTAAAGTATTGATGAAGGGTTGCCTCCAATCACATGACTCTTCCACAAAGGCTTCTTGCTTTTACGAGGCAATGTCATTCTTAGCTCTTCTTAATACAACTTCTTGATTTTGGGGAGTATGAGGAGCAACTTGCATCCTATTGGGTCAAATTTGGTAATCCCTTTACTGGGATTGATACTTTATCGGCTCGAACTCGTGAGTAAATATCATAATCATGACATAATCACCATTCATACTTGCAATTTTCTTAGCTAATTTTGCTAAGCAATCGACTTTGCTATTCTCGGATGAGACGAGTTAGTGTGATATTTGGTATGCTTCATAAGCTCGAGAACTTGCTTGTGATAAAGCTAACTCAAGCTTGTTGACTATAGATGCCAAGTACTTGATTTATAATAAGTGAGAATCCAAGATGTGTAGGCTTTGAATGCTTATGAAAATGGCTTCTTCCAGACCTGCCACTAATGCTTCATATTCAGCTTCATTATTAGTTCTTGGCTCGATCAATCCATATGATCGTCTCATTATCCCTCCTTCTAGTGTTATGATGATGATGATGATCCCTGCTCTTGCTCTTGAAAAATTTAGAGGCTGGACTTGTTTGATCAATGAGGCTCTATCAAAGTATATTTCTCAAATTTGTGATTTTTCTCTGTTATGAATGAGCATAATTTGCTCATCAGGTAAATCATCATTAAGAGAAGAGTCCACGGATAGGATGTGTGCTAGAAAATCTCTAAGACTTGTCCCTTTACTTTCTGGAACATATGTGATATCAAATTGCAAAAGCAATCGCCCATCTTACAAGCGGCCTATCAGCTTGGTCTTCTTATCATCAAGTACTTTGGTGGATCAATCCTTGAGATAAGTGTAATCTTGTGAGATAACATATAATGATGAAGCTTTGAAGATCAATGCTAAATGCTTCTCATGGAGTATCTCATTTACGCTCTGTCGACCTATATAATAAAGAGCATTCTCTTTGCCTTCTTCATTGTGTTGTGCCAATAATGCTCCAAGGACTCTTGCATGTGTATAGAATGAGAGGCTTCCCGGAGTAGCTAAGGATGGTGGACTTAATAAGTAAGTTTTAATGCTATTGAAGGCTTCTTGGCACTCCTCCCATTTGAATGGAGCATCCTTCTTCATCAACCTTGCAAATGATTGGCTACGATAAATTTGATATAAATCGACGGATAAATGCGTGTCTTGTAAAAGAGATGGCAAACTCTTGATGGAGGCATCTCCATAATTGCCTTGATTTTAGCGGATCTTCAATACCTCTGCGTACAATATACCTTGAATTTTCGGATAATATCCAAATGCACATTTTAAAGTTCATCTTGAGATCATATTTTGATTCTTTCCGATAATTCTCAAGTCTTTGAAGTGGTTTTCACGCTTAGCTCTTCACCACTCGACATAACATTCCACCTTTTTGATGAATCAACTCATCAAAATATGTCATGGCTCTTTGGTATGTAGCTCAGCATTTTCAGCCAAAGGGCATGGCCGTATATGGTCGATGAGTTAAGCGATGTACATTTTTCATCTTCAGGTGCCATTTTGATTTGGTTGTACCCTGATGATCCATCCATAAATGAGAACATGTCATAATTGAAAGTGTTGTCCACTAGTAGTTCTGATATTGGAAGCGGAAAGTCATCTTTTGGACACACCTTATTTAAATCCCGAAGGTCAATGCAGAGATGGATTTGGACATTCTTCTTTCTAACTGGGATAATATTGACTATCCAATCTGCATACTTCTCCTCTCGGATGAAGCCTGCTTCGATTAGCTTCTTAGTTTAAATACACGTTTCAATCTCAATCTCATTCATCAGGAGCTTGCTTAACGCATTGCATCAGTTTGATAGCTAGTTTGTGGACTATTAGGGATAAACTGGCATTTGAGAATATGTCCAGCAAAGCAATCCCGAATTCACAAAGTAGCATTTTAGCTCTTCAACTTTCTTATCGGTAGAAGGGCACTAACAAAAGTTGGATGGGGATCATCTTCACTCCTAGGTTGACTTCTTTAAGTTCATCCATAGTAGCTATTTGTCCACCATCTTCAAGCTCTTCAGGTGTGGGCTTGGCTTCCACTTCTTCATCATTTTTAGAAAGAATTTCATGGGAATCATCTTCTTCATCACTAAGAGTTTCTATCTCAGCCTCTATTATATTATAACAGGCTCTATCTTGATGAGATTTGCGGATGAACCCTAGACCTTTAGTGATAAACTTGTCACTTCTTCATGATGCTTGAGGACTTCTTTGGCTCCACATCTTGTTAAAGACTTGAGTCCTATGTTTAGTAGTTCTCATATGAACTCCAAGCTTATGCATCATTCTTCGCAGCTTCTGCGGATAGTATATTGGTATTCTTGTTGGTACCTTCTCCGCAGAACTTTTATGTTGAGCAGGTTGTTCAAAATCTTGAGACTCTTCAGATTTGTAAAATAGAGTTCTGTTTCACTCTCACTCAGCGGTGGATAGAATGTTATCAATTCTTCAATATTATGAACCTCCAATGGTGATTTCTTTGAAGCTTGAGGGATGGGTATAATTTTGAGTGAGTCATCGACTATGCTAAGTGAGCTATCCTTGATGATGCGACCATCGAACTCTATTTTCATAAGTAGATTCAAAATCATAGTCTAAATCAATCACTTATTTCATACTCTACTTTTCTTGAGAGCTTATAAGTTCTTAGTTTGACAAGAATATCTTCTTCTTCTTCCGTGTCACTCCCAAATGAGGAACTGATTTTCTTGATTTAGGTGCGAATCAAGTGTTTTAGGGAGAGTCGATTGCCTTCTTTCTTCCTCCTTGCTATGCTCTTTCATTTTGTGAAATTGCTCTTTAGTTCCCAAGTGGATGCTACCACTTCAAGAGGCTTTTAGCTTAGGCTCTTTGAGGATGAAGTACTTTGCATCTTCATAGATTTTTGCTTCATTGAGAGAATGGTTGTAGGTTACCGAGAATTCTAAATTCTTCTCCATCTTTTAGATATTTCATACATTGATGCATAGTTGATGGGACCATGCCATACTCATGTAGCCACGGCCCAAGAGAGCTCTAAATGATGTATCGGCATCGATTACATGAAACTTGGCTTATATATAAATCCTTGAATTTGAGGGAGAATAAAAGAACCCGAGTTTTGCCCTTTTCATTGAATCCATGAACCATCAATTTATCTCTCCAAGATGTTGGATATTGAATGATAATCATTTCAATACCTTTAGACTCATAAGATTGATAGAAGAACCTGAATCAATCAATATTCAACTGATCGAGATGCCATCACTCTCAAGTACATATAGAGGAGAGTGTATTGTTCCCAACATAAGATCTTCTTTAGAAAATGTGATTACCGGGAGATCTTGAGTTTGCAATGCTTCAATCATGCAAGAAAGTAAGCTTCATAACTCGGATCTTTGAGAGCTTGTATCAAAGTTTCTGAGGTCTTTTGACATCAAGAGAGCCTCGTATACATTTATTGTGGGATCTTTCTCTATGTGATAGAATATTATAATCTATCTTCTTTGATTTAGGCTTTGGATTTCTGGGAATAATATCTTGTTGACTTCAATTTGTTTGCCTTTGTCTTTATTTGCATTTTCCTTCTTGATGAAGGTGGTAAGACTTTACCACTTCTCAACCAACTTGAATCACCTTATCTGTCTCGATTCTTCCTCAAGAGGTAGTTTCTTTTTCCTTCTTATTCGGAAGATTAAAAAGGGTTAGACTCATTTTCAATGTCATACATTTCGATGATATCGATGAGTCGACTCTTCTCCATCGGAAAACATAGATCTTCATCTAACTTATTATTTTGTTGAGTCATTAAACAAATAATTCGCATTAGCTCTTTCTTGCTTTCTGATAAAAATTTTGATGGGTTGGTCGAGTTTGTGACTACCTTATCATCTGGAGTAACCGATGTTGAAGAATATCCGACATCACGATGATTCGACATGTCTCTGGACAAGACTCACCATTATCTTCTTCATTGATTCGCAATGTAAGTTTAGGCATGAAGTCTGCCTAAATGGCTTTCTGTGGTGATACTCTAGATTGTTAATGATCTTTGAGTAGTTCTCTTCTTGATCTTCTTTTTCTTAGCGCCTTCTTTGATTTATGGGCTGCATTTGGTAGATCGCTTCTCATGCTATGATGAAGTAGCCTTATCGATTGAGAGAGCCCAAATACTTGGTTTAGCTCTCTCTTAAGTCCAATATAGTTCAAGTGGTGATTTCCACTTGACACTAGGGATGTCTTTTAACCGCTTTTAGCATCTTCACGCTTTTTGGAAACTATTTTGCCATTCTTCTCAACGCTTTCTCCTTCTTTGTCTTTGGATGATAGGAAGAGGATGTAATCATCCTTAGACTCTTTTAGGTTGACTAGAACACTATGATAGTGTAAATTCACCTCACCGATACTTTCTAGCCAATCTTTGAAGACATAACAATCTTCAATAGGTGAGATCATCGATGATAGAGATAGTAGTTTGGATTATTGACTTGATCCTTCTTCGCCTTTTAATTTATGGTAACAACCGACTACTTCTCAAAAATAATTTAGCCACACCGTCCTCTAAAGGAATATTCTTTCATCTTTTCTCTTAAGAGATGGCCGCATTCTCATCATCTCTTGTTGCTTGTTTTGATGCTCCCCACCACTTGGAAAAGTCGAGGTTTGTCATTACCTCTCTAATACAATTTTGGATTAGAATAATAAGCTTTTATCATCATTAGTTGCTTTCCTTTATCCACATTGTATATCACCCGCTTTTCACCATTTGAGCTATAGAAGCGATGTTTCATTTCTTCTTGAGTTTGAAGGTTTATTTCTCTTTGCTTTATCTAGATAGACTTGGACTTAGTATTCAACTTTTGAATTTAGCCACCTATCGAAAGCAAGTCTGAATATTGCAATCATGCCATGCATAGAAATGGTGCCATTTTATCATCCATATTACCCATTAGCAATTGGATGCATGTTCTTCTTCCAATTGTTGCTCACTTTCATACTTAGGTTGTGCCAATGACTTATGAATTTTCATCACGCGACTCATCTTTCCTTCTTTCAACAAGGCAAGGTCGTGATTATGATTTTCTCGACTGAACCTCTTCATAAATATATTTCTAATTCAAATGTTTTAATCAATCATTTAATTCTCATACCATTCAAAAGTGTTACTAATTATGATAGAAAAATAGCATCATTCCTCCTGTGTTACCACAAGTAGCCTTAAATTGGGCTAGATGTTGCTTTGGATTACCAAGCCCACTGAAAGTATTAAATTTTGGTACTGAGTAACCTTTCGGGTATGACACGGTCATATTCACTGCATGACCCTTACTCACCTTTTTTCAAATTTCTGAGGCTATCCGCTTTATCTTTCATTGATTATTATTTCTAATTGGGCAAATGTTATAGTTCCGGGTGTGCTAGCAAATTTTGAATTGTCAGCTAGAGAGGTGTTTGGTTAACTTCATCCCTCGCTTCATGTAGCATGTATAGAGCTTGAGGTACCACATTGTGGTATAGAAGTTGTATTATTAGCTCATTATCGACAAAAATGGTGCACTTGATATATTCTTTGTAACATCTCCATCATGATGTTCATTTGTACCATCATATCATTCATTTTGGTACCAAGTTGTGCAATCTCCTTATCTTTGACCTCCATTTGACGCTGCATTTCTCTTTGCTCTCTAGCTGGCGCCATGGCATCAACTAGTACATGCTCTTCTTCTTCTTCTTCTTCTTCTATTTCTTATTGTTCTCGCTTTTTCATTTTCGGGAAGAGAACTTGACTGTCCCTTCTCCTTGTGCATTTGAGACAAATTGTTGTTGTACGATGACACTGATTATAGAAGCGTGTACCAGGCTGATCATTTCCTGGTTTAACCATATAGACAGTCTCAACACCCATAATCTCTTTCTCATTATGATCTTCTTCTTCTTCTTCATCAGCAAAGATCGAAGATCCATCCTCTATTTGTTTTTGTGAAGAATCTTCTTTATAAGCATCAAATTCAGTTCATTGTGTTGAGGCCGATGGTGGGGAGAGTTCATCTATATCTCGACCATATAGACAACTTCTATTTCCATAGAATCTTCTTCATTATTTTCTTCCCGCAATTTGATCGACGTTTCGTGGATCTGGTTCAATGAATAACCACCTCTTCTATTAAAGGACCACGATCAATGTCAACCTTCTCTTGTAGGGGTGAAACTGATCGGCGATGGGATCCCCTAGAGGATTCTCCAGGGTGTCGACCATCATATCTTTCATCATTGATATCCCTTCTTTTGGGTATCCACTTCTGATGAGTTGATTTTGAGGTGGATTTCTGAGTATATGTATCAGATGTCACACCTTTCTATTACTCAAAGTTTTATTATGGGGCTTGGCCTCCATATTTGCTTACCCTTTGACCTTCGGGATTCTTGGACACGAGGTCCAAGTGTCGCCCATGCTCACCATGCAAAGTGTATTGGGATCGCCGGCCGCTTAGAAGAGATGGCAACTTTCTTGGTGGAGCTGATTTTCCATCACCATAGCCTCAAATCTTCTTTTCATTAGTTATCTTAGCTACTTTGAGAACTTTATGTATCCCATAGATAATGTTTCGTGTCTCCTTTATGGTGGTGGAGCTTGACGTGGTTGGTTCGTAAAGATTTATTTCAAGAGCTATTCTCTTACCCACTTTAGATGTCAAAGTTATTATGTGAATACTCACTCGGCGATTGCTTGTTCACAGTCATTTGGGATTCATTGACTCCACATTTCTCCTTCTTCTTCTTAATTTGCTTCTTCACGATGAGGAAGCTTCATGATCATGCTTTCATGAGGTTCAGTACAAATGTATACGAGGAATTAAAGACACGCTTTGTCCCTACGATTCTTTTCATCATGAGCTTTGATTGACCTAGCCTCAAAAACAAGTTCTCTATCGGGAGAACTCCTGAGTTGGTTGTTGAACTGGGCACATGGCTAGTAGGAGTTTCAAGAACTTGAGGCCTTCCAAAGATGGCCTCGATGAATGTACCATGTAAGTGCTTCAGAGTCTGATAGCCGAGAAATTTAAGCTACAAATTGAATGGCTGAACATCTTTGTTGATGAGTTGCAAAAGTGATGTTAGATAACATCTACCAATGGTGAAAGGAGTGCTTTGTAGATCCATTTCCAATAATGGTGTAATAAAGATACACTCTAAAATGATTCATTCTACATAGAGGCTCATATTGAATTTGTTACACACTTAAATCATCATTCTGCTATTTTGAATTTTCAAAAAATTTTATTGCCAAAGATGGAAAGAGAATCTGTCCACGGAGTCAAGAAATCGGAGCTTTGAAAATTCCACCCAACCTCTTGAAAAGAGTGTTTAAAGTGTGGTGTAATTTTAGAAGGTGAAGATAGTAGATAAGACACTACCGAGATTTCCCTCATTTGTGAGAACTTTAGATCCGGTTCCGTTTCCTATAAGTGCAAGCCCCTATAGTTAATTACCCTCCCAGTAAGAGAGAGAACTTTCGATTAAGGCTAGTCATCAATGCATAGTGTATAGCATGATGTAGAGTTTTAAAATTTAGATATGAAAATTATCAAACTTAAATGGATGGTTGGGGAATGATGATGTGCCCGATCTATCCCATGGTTCATCATCCCAAAGTGGTCCCTAGTCTACTTAGTCGAGGAGGTACCCAACCTGAAGGATCCTCATCAACACATGGGTTATGTCGCCCAAGAAATCCTTATGGGTGGTGTATCTAAGGAGACAATCTTAAGTCTACCTACCAACGTGAGGTTGTCCCTATCAAGTATACCCTATGATTCACAACTCAAAGGGCAGAGCCATTGGGAGCATACAGGCTACGGTCGTGATCATAATATAATGGAGCTGGATTGGCCAAATCACCCAATCAGAGGACTCTGGTCATAACTGCTTCATCTGTGGAGCCTACTGGCCAATCCACGTAGTTTAAAGGACACGGGCCACGCCCTTATTGGCAAGAGATTGATTGAGAGTGAACATACCAGAACACTTGATTAAACATTGGCTCCTTTGTGAGCTAGAGTTTTCTTAATTTGTCACCCTTGACAAACTATTGTGGAAGGTGGATTGATTGATTTTGATTTAAATTTTTAGTGATAGAGTTTCATTTAAACAGTTTTAGATTGATATTTGAAAATTGATTTGATTTCATTTGATTTGAGAAATTGATTAATTTGAATATGTTTAAGAGCTTTAGATCATTTCAACTCTGTTTAGCTGTACGAGAGGATTAGATCTACTATGACAAAATCAATTTTAGATATTTCAGCGATTTGAAACTCTTATTATGGGCTTTTAGATTTTGTTAACCGGACTGGTCTAAGACTAAGCGGGAAGCAACCCTTGTCCTCCATTTCAATTTGAGCATTAGTAGTGTCGGGCATCTTGGTGTATAGTGATTTTAGCTAATTTTGTGTTTGAATTATGATATTGATTTAAGATTTTTTATTTATTTTAACTTTGCTTTTACGCATACATTAAAATTTACACTTTACGATCCATGTCAGAACGCGAATTTATAGTTTAGCTAATTTCACCTAAATAGTGATTTCATTGATTTTAAATATCATAATTAGAATGAAATTCCATAATTCCTGATTAAAAGAAGCCTCCATGATTTTTATAAATTTTTGATTTAGTATCGCCTTCTGTTTGCTTGTACAAAGGGTTGCAGATCCGGTGGCGCGGAATATATTTTGATTTAGACTATAATTTCACACATTTCTTGCACTTAGCTTACTTATTGAGTTTTTGTAATTTTTCAACATGATTATACTCAATTTACATCAATTTTGATAATTTATGCCGATTTCAATTCTTGCTTTAGCCACTTATGCATATTAGCTAGCATAGTAATCACCTCCACATTCATCTAAAAGTTATTAAACCTAATTTGAATTCATCCTTAGATTTTGAGTTTATTACAAGTTTGTTATGAGTTTAGTATTAAAGCTTGCTTAATTTGAAATTTGTAAGAAAAGAGAACTCATTTTGCCACTTCAATTTAAGCCACAAGGAATTGCAATTACAGCTTGTGAATTTAATATTAGCCTCCCCCAAAGTTTATGAGTTCAATATTGACCTCCCACAAATTTCACTTAAAATTTAAATGAATATTCTATTTTTCCAAAATTTGCTTTAAAGGCTCCCCCCATTTTTTTTCATTTAACAGTAAAATTAGTTGCGGTGTTCTACTTAGCGTTCTAAGTTAGCTCATTTCATTCTCCCATTTTTCTAAGTCAAAGATTTGAAATTTGTGACCTCGCATCATCCCGTGTAGGGGTCATCGTGTTTTGGTTTGCTGGTCATGCAGACATAGCAGTGATGTCTTTGCGACTCTCTTTTTTTTATCGTCCTCGAGCCTGACAAGTCTTCAAATCTAGAAATATATAATGCAATATATAATTATCCTCTTTTTTCTAAGAAATTAGATAAAATTTGGAGATTTTTTCCTAGGGGGGGCGACATTTAACAATGGTTTGGCTTACTCGACGCCCTGCGGCGTGGTGAGAGGTGTCTTCGCGACACAACAACCTTTTCATCCCATCGTGCCCTGAAGCTGAGGTCTTCAACTGAAAGAAACACAAGCATATATATATATATTCACATTCACCACATTGTTGAAATATTTTATTGCTGCGGTGTTAGGCAAAGGAACAAGGTTAGGTATGTGATTGAGAATACAAGGTAAGGGATGCAATGCTGAAAATCGAAGGAAGAATTCTCGCGACATTCTTCCCGATTTCTGGCGGCAATAAGGACGACTAAAGCAAAGAATCACGATCGAAGTCGAAGGAAGAATTCACTCGACGATTCTTGATTACGTAGCGTGAAGCAGAGACGTCTAAAGTAAAGAATGCGTCGTCGGAAGTCGAAGGAAGAATTCGCTCGACAATTCTTCCCGATTTGCGGCATGAAACGAGGTGGCTAAAGCAAAGATGGTGCAACGCCGGAAATCAAAGAAAAAATTCATCTACTGACGACATTCTTATGATTTGCGGCGATGAGGATAAAATTTAAACAAAGAATCTGACGGAGTCAAGGAAAAATTTCTCTTGTGATTTTCTCCCGATTTGGGTGCAGGAAAGGAAAGGATTTGTGGGCTGGTCGGACAGACGCAGTAGGCTGGGTTGCGCAGAACGGGCCAGATTTGCTGGCTGGATTATGCAAATTGGGCTAGTTTGTGGGCCAATTTGAAGGCTGGACGGGTCAAGGAAGGGTTGGAATGGGTCTGGCAGCAGTTTCGGGTCACGGACGGATCGACGCACGGGTCGGCGGGTCGCGGCAGCGGGTCTCGCGGTTCTGCAGTGCGGGTCAGATCGCTGGGCTCGCAGTTCTGCAGCGGGTCTCGCGGAACGGACGGCGCCGGCGGCGGGTCGGGATGTGCAGCCGGTGGGCTAGAAACGGCAGGCTGGGCGCAGAGCAGGCCCGCGGTTCGGGGATCAGACCTGCTTTGCGCCCTGCAGCGGATGCGGGATGCCGCCCCGAAGTGGGCTGGGCCAGGATTGGGTTGCGGCGGGCCGGAATAGCGTGAGATCGCACTGTGGCCGCAGGATTGGGAACACGGGCCGGACGTTTGGGCCGGAGGCGTGGATCTGCGGTGGATTCGATTTCGCGGGTCTGGGTTGCGCGCTGGGCCGATGGTGGAGCAGGAGACGGCGGTGCGGCCTAGGCGGGATGGCTCGGAGTGTCTGGATGCGCAGAACAGTGGAAAATAGGAAATTTTTGGAAAAAGAGGAGCCGAATTACCTTGGACGTGAGAGAGGGCTTTTGGAGAGAAACAGAAATTGAAGATGGAATTTTCAGAATTGGGAAGAATGAGAGAGTGGGAGGGAATGAGGAGGAAGTTGAGGAAAATGGGGGAGTGGTTTTTACTTTTCAGTTTTTCTTTTTAAATTTTAAATTAAAGTAGTTTTTTCAGAAAACTGAAAATAGGGGGGAAAGATTGTTGCGTGAGGGGCAATTTGGAAATTTTTTAAAATTAATTTTAAATTAATTTAAATGATTTTAATGTGGGTTTTAAATCGATAAATATATATATATATATATATATTTATATATATATATATTATTTTGAACACATGATAGTATTTGTCAGTTTATGGATCTATTTGGTTGAGTTAAATTAAGTGAGTTAATTTTAGGTCGAAATACGCATCGCCATTTTCGCTCGCTCGATTTTCTCGTAGACTTATCCGAATTGAGTACAAACAGTCTTATTTGATAGATTTTAGTATTTTGAAGCCAATTACATGATCAATTTCACAAACGAAGGTTGTTTAACTTGTACCAATGCCTCTTGAGCTCGATATATGTGCAAACATGTTCATAACTCGACCGCTTAATCGATTGATTGTTAGATTTTTGCAATATCTATATTCTGATCAATTTTGATATTCTGAACGTAACGGTGAAATCCGTTCATCGATCGGAGGTCATTTTGATCATTTTTGGTGATGTCTAGTGCATTTTGAACTCCGATTTGTGCATTGTCGCTTCCGAAGTCCATCGAATTTAACTTGTGGGTTGATCTTAATATATGACACATATGTGGAGGTCAATAATATATGAATGATAACATGATATATGATTTAAAAGAAAATAAAAATACATGTCTTGAAATCTTGTCTAGAGCATATATACTTTTTTTTTACTAATGCTTACGATGGTGAACACACAATGATATATCATAGATGCTTCTTTATGATATCCTCAACTTCTTCTTCAGCTTGTGTCATTGTCAGCCGATGAGTAAGGCATGGCATACTCTTATTAGTTAGGAAGCGTAATGATATTAGCAACCTATAATTTTCTTTCATGGTAAGATGTAGAAAAAATTGAACATGTTGTCGTTTGTGATGGTTCTTATGCAAAATATGTTGTAGGTGTAAATGATAATTGAGATGGGATTACTCATTTTGATCTCATCTAATGCAAATCATATGAAGGCTAGTTGTTGATCTTCACATATGTGTCATAAGTCGAGTTAACATGGCCAAATTCAGCCACTTGAGCGGCTGCGCAAATCAGGATTCAAAATACACTGGATGTCACCAAAAATGGCGACATGACCTCCGATTGAGAACGGACTTCGCCGTTGTGTTCAGAATGTCGAAATCGATCAGAATATAAATACTTCAAAAATCTAACGATCAATCGATTAAGCACACGAGCTATGAATATGTCGACACGTATAACATAATCGGAAAGTTGTGACACAAGTAAAATGACCTCCGTTCATGAAAATGATTGCGTCGTTTGACTCAAAATATTGAAATCTATCAAATGAGACTGTCTGCGCTCAATTCGGACGAGTTTGTGCAAATGCCGAATGATTTAAAGTGATAACAAGCAAATCGAGGTGAAATGCACAAGACGCCATCAAAATCAACTCAAATTACCTCCGATCGATGAACGGACTTCGCCATCGCGTTCAGAACGTCGAAATTGGTTAGAATATAAATATAGTATAACTTAATGATCAGTGATCATCAGTCATACTTTGCAGCATATCAAAAGTTAGGCGTCTGAGCCAAACACTCCCGTTCATAAAATTGATTGCGCCGTTAACTTCGAAACGTTAAAATCTATCAAATGAGATTGCCCGCACTCAATTTGGATGACTTTGTGCAAATGTCGAATAATCAGAAGTGGTCGCGTGCAAATCGAGACTGAAATACACCAGACATTGCCAAAATAAATTCAAAGGGCCTTTGATTGACGAACGGACTTCTCCATTGCGTTCATAACGTTGAAATTGGTCAGGATATAAATATTGCACGACTTGATGAGCGACCGATCAAGCGCTCGAGTCATCAACGAGTCTGCAAGCATATCTAGGTTAGGAGCTGCCGACAAGGATCAAATGACATCCGTTCATAAAATTGATCATGTCATTGGCTTCGAAACGTCGAAATCTATCAAGTAAGACTATTTGCACATAATTCGGATGAGTCTGCGCAAAATCGAAGCGTTCAAGAAGCGGCGCATTTTGAGCTAAAAATTTATGTGGCTCACCGACCGACTCCCGCTAAACGAGCGTCATTCGTTCATAATGAAATTATCTTAAATTGATATATATATATATATATATATATATATATATATATATATATATATATATATATTATGTATTTATCAGCGTGAAATTCATAGTAAAATTATTTAATAAATTTAAAATTAATTAAAATTTTTTAAATTACTCTCATACTCAACAGTTCCTCCTATTTTAATTTTCTTAGAAAAGAAAATTAAAAAAATAAAATAAAAAGATAACCACTCCCCCCATAATTCCCTCTCTTCTGCAGCCCCTCTCTCCCGTCGGAAACAAAAACAAAAGGAAAAAAGGGTAATTCTCCTCTCAATTCTCCATTCTGTGCCTCCCCGCTGTCGGTCTCGCCATCCCGCCACTGATCTCGCCACCCTGCCACTGCTCATGCGACAAAACTGCTGCACGGACCCGCCGCACACCTGCGCGACTCGCCGCGCTGGTCCGGCACTCCACTGCCGCAGCCCGCACCGCAATCCCGCGTACGACCCGCCGACCCACGGTCGTCTTCCGCGCACATGACCCGCACGACCAGGCCGCTCCACTGTCAACCCGCACTGTCCAGCTCATCTGCGCCCGCTGAACCGCTTCTGGCCCGCACCCGCATGCGACCCACTTGACCCGCGGGCATCCCATGGACGCGACCCTCGAATCATGCCACCGCCGGTTCCACCATGCCGCAGAACCTTGCTGCCTTGGCCCGTCTTGGCCTCCCGCCGGTCCGCCTTTTCCATTTCCAGCAAAGCGTGCTACAGCGCTGCCTCCGGCCCGTTCCGCACCAGACCCGCGACCTGCCGTAAAACCGCTCCGTATTCCTGTTCCAGCCCGCTGTCGCAGGCCTGACCCACGTGACCAACCCACTACCGCTGGCCAAACCACTGCCACTGTTCAGCTGTTCAGCCTGTTCCTCCTCCTCCGTGTGCGCTCCGGCCTGCTCCTTCTCCCGTGAAACCACGACCCAAGCCCGTTCAGCTCATTCCCTGCCCACAACCCGTCCAACCTTCAAACTGACCCAAACTTAGCCGTCTAGCAATCCCACCAACTCGCTATCCCGAAAAACCACACTATTCCCTATTTCTCTAATCCAAAATAGGAAATGAGATTTCAAAATGCAATTGGTGAATATGTATGGAAGTGTGTGAAAGTTATATGTGTGTGTTTGATCTAATTGAGTGCTCGGCTTACGCTCATCGCAATGACGAGATGAAATTTGGATGTTCCGTGATTAAGTACGCTTATTTGTAATGGAGGAGCCTTATGCCATCATCGTGACGAATCACTGATTTAGCGCTCGTGGCTTGTAACACCAACCGCCACGCCATCGTGACGACGGGAGGCCAAAATAATTAGCCCCTACACCTGAGAGATGCCTATATTGCCAAAATTTAGAATATTTACATATACATTTACTTTTACGCGATCCTCTCATTACGCTCATCGTGCGAATCTGGATCAAGGTCGGCCGGTACTTAAAAAACATCAACCGCCATGCTAATCGTGGCATGCAAGGTAGCCAAAACACTCACGCATCTACGCTGGGATGACGCCGAGGTCGTCTAAATTCAAGACTTAAAAGAGGGGGGAATGAATATATGTTGTATTTGTCTTCATTCAGGTTTAAAGACCTCGTTGTGCTTAACATGGCGTGACGAGATGAAAAAACTGGCTGTGGTGTCGCATGACACCGCTCACTATGCTCAACAGAGAGTATCGAGTAAGATAAAATACCCCGATACTCCATGAGGATGATGTGGCATAAATTGTCAAACCTTTTAACTTAAAAAAAGGGGAAAATAAAATTTGACTAAAAGAGGGGGGAAATCAAATTTGAATAAACGAGGGAAAAAATCAAATTTGAATAAAAGAATGGTAAAATGAGAACTACTTTTAGGAATAAATCTTTTTCTTAAAATAACAAATTAAATTATCCTTTGAACATATATACTCTAAATGTTTTCTTACACCGACTGCAACCCTTTGACAAGCATAAGGACGATATTAAATCCAATTCTATAAAAATCATAAGGCTTCCTTCAACCAAAATCAAGGAATGTCATCCTAACTATGATTTTCAAAATCAATGATTTCATTAATTAGATGAAATTATCTAAGCTATAAACATGTATGTGCTTAGAGATTTCGCGCGAATTTTAATGAAATTTAATAAAGATATTGGGATCAATTTATAATGCCTTCTTCGCCACCAGATCTACAACCCTTTGTACAAACATATATAATGCGATATTAAATCAAAATCTATAAAAATCCTACGGCTTCCTTTGATCAAAAATTAAGGAATTTTATTCTAATTATGATTTTCAAAATCAATGATTTCATTAATTAGATGAAATTATCTAAGCTATAAACACGTATGTGCTCTACATAGATTTTAAGTGCAATTTTAATTTTAAAATACTGCAAGGTTAAACTGGAATAAAAAAAAAATGAAAATACAAAATCAATCTCATAATTCAAACACAAAATTACCTAAAATTACTAATCACCCGCATGGGCCTCGATACTTGAATGCTTAAATTCAAGTGTCTGAGGATGCTGCGTGGGTTACTTCCCGGTTTAGTCTTAGGACTGGGTCCGGGTTAAATAAGAGTTTCAAATCATTGAAATATCTGAGAAACTAATCCTATTAGGTGATAGTAGATTTGATTCTCTATTAACAATTAAACAAAGTTGATAGGATCTAAAGCTCTTAATTCAAACATAAAATTATCTGAATTATTAATTACATCCATATGTGTCACACTGCTTTAAATTCAAGTGTCAGGATCGGGGTTCTGGTTTAGTCTTAGAACTGAGTCTGCGTTAACAAAACCTAAAAACCTATAATAAGAGTTTTAAATCAGTGAAATATTTGAGAAATTGATTCTATCACGTGACAATAGATCTAATCCTCTATTAGTAATTAAACAGAGTTGACAAGATCTAAAGCTTTTAATTTAAACATAAAATTATCTGAATTATTAAATACATCCGCATGGGCCCCGACATCATTCTGAATGCTTAAATTCAAGTGTCAGAGGATGCTGCGCGGGTTGCTTCCCGGTTTAATCTTATGACTGAGTCTGGGTTAACAAAACCTAAAAACCTATAAAAAGAGTTTTGAATCAGTGAAATATTCGAGAAACTGATTTTGGCAGGTGATAGTAGACCTAATCCTCTATTAGTAGCTAAACAGAGTCGATAAGATCTAAAGCTCTTAAACATATTCTAATCGATCAATTTTCAAATATCAATTGAAAACTATTTAAATGAAACTCTATCATTAAAAACTTAAATCAATCCATCCAAACTTTTGCAATCGCTTATCTGGGGTGACAAATTAAGAAACACTCACAGGAGCTAATATCAAATCAAGTGTTCGCTATGTTCACTCTTAATCAATCTCATGCCGTAAGACGCGACCCATGCCCTCCGACCGGTGGTTGGCCAGGCTCCACGATGAAGAAGCGATTCTGACCGAGTCCTCCGATCGTGGTTTGGCCCGCCCATTATATTATGATCAAGACCGTAGCAGATGTTCTCCAATGGCTCTGCCCTTTGAGTTGTGAATCATATGATATACTTGATAGGGCAAACAACTATCTGTCAGCTAAGGTAGACTTAAGCCTGTCTCCTTAGACAAATATCACCCCAAGTCTACAAAGATATCTTGGATGACGTAACTCATGTGTTGCTGATGAGAATCCTTCTGTCAGGTTGGGTCGACTACCTCCTCTGACTAAGTAGACTAGGGACCATGACTGCCCAGGATGACAGAACCATGGGATCTAGATCGGGCATGTCATCATTCCCCAACCATTCAGTTTAAGCTGAAATGATGAATTTTATAATCTAAATTTTGAAACTCTATATGTTGCTACTATACGCTACACATTAAGCGATCTAACGACTAGCCTTAATCGAAAGTTCTCTCACTTATTGAGAGGGATAATTAACTATAGGGGCTTGCGCCTATAGGAAACCTGAAACCAGATCTAAAGTCCTCGCAAAATGAGGGTGAAATCTCTAGGTAGTGTCTTATATACTATCTCATCTGCCTTCTGAAAATTACACCAACACATTTTAAACACTCTTTTCATCGAAGAGATCGGTGGCAAATTTTCGGAGCCCACACTAGTACTGATAAGTTGATGGCTCAAGAATGTCATGCATAAAAGCCATATGATTTGCATGGTTGGATGGTCTAAGATTTGTGAATGTCAAATGCTTTATTGCTACATCTTTATTATGGGTACATCATTTTATGTTGCACCTGAGAACTATATGATTCATCATATTTGGCTACATAAAATTTTCAAGCATAATAATCACATCTTATTTGGGACTAGCATCATCATTATCGAAGAAAGGCTAAAATAGATCTTTAACCTCCATAATGAATGCACACTAGATAAATAATAAAAAAATTACTTTTATTTTTTAAAAAATTTGCATTAATAAGTATTAAAATATTTTTGGGTACATATTAAAGTTCTTTCATTTAGGGATTAAGGGTGATATGTCTATGGGGCTTTTGTCTGGGGCTATTAGCAACATGAAGATTACCTATGATATAGACTATCTCATATAATATGTAAGTGCCTTGCCATGATCTATCCTTTTGTAATCTCACCTTATAATATATGCTTGTCTTTTTCATATATTAATGTACCACTTGTGATAATCCACCTAATCAATATCACTCTTCCCTTGAACATCCATCCTCCAAAAACTTAGCTCCATAGCCAAAACCATTAAACTCCACAGAACTATCATGCCACTTGCTTTAATGTATGTCACTCAACACGATGCCATTTAATTAATGAAATTTGATCCTTCAAGTCCCCTAAACCCTAAACTAAACCCTAACATAGTTTGGTGGTTGTTCACATACATTGTAGCCATTTCTCATGTAATAAATTATTAGAATATATGTGTAGACATGTTCAACCAAAATTAAAAAAACATACACAATAAATCACATACTTGTAGTAGTTGGCATCTTTTTCATCAAATCTCTTCATTATGGACATATAGTGTTGGCTATTGATATGAAAGTGTTTTCAACACCAAATTTATAGTATATGCATACATCATGCCATAGCCTGTTTGTGCTCTCTCTATATAGATTACTTGACACTATAGATCCAATGGAATACTGAGAACATGCCTTTAAGTCCTCTAATAAGGTAAATATTGAAGGTGAATCTTAGAACTAGAAGTATCAAGCATGATAAAGCATCATAATATGATTATTATATAGGCTTTAACATATCTACAAAGTGTGATTTTTAGTAAACTAACAAAAGACTTCAAACTATAGGTGCATCTAAACCATAAGGGGTATGTAGGTCTATGTTGGCTTGAACCATCTTAAAAGTAGATGACATATTATGGCCATTAGGGTGATAGTAGATAAAGTCTAAGTCTTAGTGGGAACCTAATAAGTTATCCCAATTGTTAAGTCATGGCTACTATCTTCTATTTAGGCCAAACACATTATGACCTATTAATATTTAGCCATTGATACATATTCCTAGTGTTAATTTACATCTGACAACAAAATGATCATCTAGCTTATAGATAAATAAAATATGTTGGTTTGGTTGGAGTAAAGCTTAGTCAATGTAGTGAGCAAATGATAGTCTAACTTAATATAATGTAAATGTATAATGACATCTAGGCCTACTTCTTGCAGACCTTCTTGAAAAGAAATAAGTGATTATAAATTCAGGCTAGTTAATGTAATCATGAAGCTGATTTATGCTATGTGTATGGTACATTATAAGTCTTCAAGATAAATATATATTTTCTTTGATTATGAAGGAAAATTTACTTAATTTATTATGTTAATTATTATTAATCTCTTAATAACGTAGGTTTGTATCATCAAATTTGAGATTTCTAATGCTAAAGTTTTTTTAAATGCTAACTACATATGACTAATTAATGGGATTTATGACTCCTCTCCATGATTATGTAGAAAATCTCAAGAATGCCTATAAATTTAGTATCCAAAAAAAAATTCTTTATTGTTAATCTAAGTAGACTATAAATGATAACAAAATCAACATATACAATCTAGATGCTTTGTTTTGGATGTAAGTAAAAATTTCTTACTCAACTAATTTGGTTTTAACATTTGACAATAATTAATTTCAAAATATTTATATGAAACTTAAAAATATTAAGCATAAATAAACTAATCACCACCACAATTACTATATGACATAAAGAACAACATCAGCTAAAAAAATTACATATAATTTAAATTTAATATTTACTAATATAAAAATTTTGAACAAATCCCTAACACAATATTGCAATAAATCTTGAAAAATATTTTTGTATATCTTTCTTGGGCTAGTTTAGAGAAGTGGAGGGAAGAATAAAAGTAGATGAAAAGAAAAGAAAAAGTAGAAACATATGAGATAAAAATGAGAAAAGGAGAAGGAAAGGAGAGGAATAGAAGAGGAAGGGGTTTAAAGGAAAATATAAGGCCATTTTTTTTCTCTAGCTCTATGGCTTGTTAGCCATTTGACTAAAAAAAAAAAGGAATACTATTATTTTCTTAAAATGGTGATAAAAATATAGTAATTTAATTTAGACTATTGTCACAAATTAAAATTGATATATGACATTACAATTTATCAATCAAGCATGAATATCGAGACAATAAGTATATTTAATTTTACAAAATTAATTTAAAAATATTTCAAATTTTAATTTATAAGCAAATTGAATATCTCGATGAAACAAATTCACATAAATCAAGAATGAGTCAATCTGAGTCTAAATAAGCTCATCAAGCTCAAAAAATATACGTGAAGATTTTGAACATTAATTAGATGGTCAAAAGACCTCAAAATTTGGCATACTTATAGTTGAATCGAACGACTTGATGAGATGAATCCAACAATCCTAAGATCACTCAAATTGGAGGTTGTTAAAATGACCAACTCACCAAAAATTTATATACGATCAAAAGAATTAATATGAATCGTCTTATGGAGTGTTTTACGATTTTGGCTACAATTATCAAAATTCTCTTCTCATAATTTTATAAATAAGACTCCATTCTTGCCATGAAGGGGGAAACAAAGCTTGAAGACAACTTGGGAGGAGGTTTGGAAGAAAGGTGAAGAGCTAAGCTTAGAAACTTAGAAGCTTGAAGCCATCAACTACCTACAGTCATCATCCACCATCGATAGCTATCATTAACTACCATCAATGGCTGTTATAGCCTGACCATTAACTTATTGATGCTCTAACCTCATTCTAAGATTATCATTACCTAATTTCTATACACAATCTTGTATTTTCTTCTTCTCAATTCTTAGAGAAGAGTAGAATTTTATAAATCAAAAATATATAGTGGATTATCTTGTTTGGGCAAGGCCTCACGATATTTGCCATATATTCTTGAGGTTTTTCATATAAAAATTATGGTGTTCTTCGCACATTCTCTTTAATTATTTGTGTATATGCTAGATATTATGCAAAGCTAAGACTCAAATATTTTTACTCTACCGATATAAATTTTCTAGCACACAATAATTTGTCATTGTCTGTGAGAAATATTCACATTACATCATCATAATGACTGACAATCAGACTTCAAGTTAAGAGCAACACCATCCACCTAGTGGAGGAAATCCTACTTTTGAGGAACACATACAAAAAATAGATACCCATCAGACTTAAATCATTCAACTCTTGTTGGAAGCTAGGGTGTAACTTTTAATCTCAAATGATCATCCACATCAATATTCTGTCTAATTGATTACGAGTCCATGAAGGAAGTCAAGATTAAGGGGCAATTTTAAGCATAGAAGCTTGAAGAAAACTTTGGAGGAGCTTGGAAGAGAGGTGAAGAGCTAAGCATAGAAGCTTGAAGCCATTCATCTCCAATAGTCATCGTCGATCACCACCAATGGCTGTTATAGCCTGACCAACAACATAATGATGTTGTAACCTCATTTTAAGGTTGTTATTGTCTGATTTTATATACACAATCTTGTATTTCGCCATCTCCATTCTTAAAAATGAGTGAAATTTTATAAATCAAAATACATAGTGGACTATTTTGATTGGACAAGGCCTTATAGTTTTTTCCCCTATTCAGGAAATTTATGTAAAAACTCTGATATTCTCCATACTCTTTCTAATTGTCTGTGTGTATGTTATATCTCATGCAAAGCTAATACTCAAATATTATCACTCTATTGACATGAATTTTCTGGCACCCAACAATTTGGCATCATATATGGGAAGTATTCTCATTACATCATCATAATGACTGACAATCAGACTTAAGTTAAGAGCAACACCATCCACCTAGTGGAGGAAATCATACTTTAGAGGAACACATACGGAGAATAGAAATCCATTAGATTCAAATCATTCACCTTTTGTTGGAAGCTGGGGGTAACCCTTAATCTTAAATGATCATCCACATCAATATTCTGGGTATCTAATTGATTACCAGTCCATGAAGAAAGTCAAGATTTAGGGGCAATTTTAAGCAAAGAAGCTTGAAGAAAACTTTGGAGGAGCTTGGAAGAGAGATGAAGAGCTAAGCATAGAAGCTTGAAGTCATTCATCTCCAATAGTCATTGTCGATCACCACCAATGGTTGTTATAGACTGACCAACAACATAGTGATGTTGTAACCTCATTTCAAGGCTGTTATTGTCTGATTTTCTATACACAATCTTGTATTTTCGTCTTCTATATTCTTAGAAATGAGTGAAATTTTATAAATCAAAATGCATAGTGGACTATTTTGATTGGACAAGGCCTTATAGTTTTTTTCCCTATTCATGGAATTTACATAAAAACTCTGATATTCCCCATACTCTTTCTAATTATCTCTGTGTATGTTATATCTCATGCAAAGCTAATACTCAAATATTTTCACTCTATTGACGTGAATTTTGGCACGCAACAATTTGGCATCATATATGGGAAGTATTCTCATTACATCATCATAATAATTGACAATCAGACTTCAAGTTAAGAGCAACACCATCCACCTAGTGGAGGAAATCATACTTTAGAGGAACACATACGAAGAATAGAAATCCATTAGACTCAAATCCTTCACTTTTTGTTGGAAGCTGGGGGTAATTCTTAATCTTAAATGATCATCCACATCAATATTCTAGGTATCTAATTGATTACTAGTCCATGAAAAAAGTTAAGATTAAGGGGCAATTTTAATATTGAAAAAAAAACTTATCACAATTTGATTATAGAGTTTAATCCTTCTATCATTCTTATTAAAAATTAAAACAAAACTTGGATAGAAACTTTGGCTACAACTTCGGCTACAACTTCAAATGAATGCCTTGATAATAGTAAGTCCCACCATCTAACATTACATCAAAGACAACAGTGTTAATGGTTAGACTTCTACTCCGAAAAAAAGATTGCTACCTTGGAGGGATAATATAATCTAAATGTAGACAAAAGTTTACATAGACTTAGATATATGTGATATTCATCACATTCTAATCAATGTGTAATCAATTCGAGGGAGATTTGATTCGATCTTTTTCACAGAGGTTAACGTCATCGAGTGATATTTTTACAAACAATCTCAGAAGAATTAGAACTTTTGACCTCTTTCATATATGCTAATCATCGAGTAATACTTTCACAAACACTGCATGAAATCACCCCAATTAGACGCCATATATATATATATATATATATATATATATATATATATATATATATATATATATATATATATGTGTGTGTGTGTGTGTGTGTGTTACTTTTACCTAAATATCTTTTTTCAAAAGGTTTAATGAACTTAATATATTTTTGGATGTCTAGATTCAGCATACAAAAATAGAATGACAAATGATATAGAACTAAAAATGTATCAAATCAAGCACAAATCTTAAAGCAACACATATATGCAATCAAATTGAACGTCTCAATGAAATGAGTTCATGGATATCAAAAATGGGTCAAATCTAAGTCAGAATAAGCTCAAATAACACTAAAAAAGTGAAGGCTTCAAAAAAGTAATTGGATGGTCAAATGACCTCTAAATTTGGCATGCTTATATTTGAACCGAGTGACTTGATGAGACGAATCCAACGAGCTCAAGATCACTAAAATTAGAAGTTATTTGATGGTCAAATCATCTAAAAATTATCTATGACCAATGAAATCAATATGAACTGTCCGATTAAATGTTTTGTGATTTTGATTACAATTATCAAAATGCCTCTCTCAAATTTTATAAATATGACATTATTATTGTCATAGAGGGGGAGGAAGTAAGAAGTGAGCACTAAAGGAGAAGCAGAAAAAAGCTAACCACCGCCAACCACCAAGCTAGAGAGCTAAAATGATATATAACTTAGAAAAAAGCTAGAGAGCACTAAAGGAGAAGCAGAAGCTTAAAGTCCATCATCACAACCATCGCCAACCACCTCTAATTATCATTGCCGACAACCGTTACAACCCAACGACTGTCGCATGCGATAATTTGATTTTGAAACTCTTATTGTCTTAATTTCTTAGATACAATCTTATAATCCCGTTAGTAGAAAAGTTAATACTTTGTAACTCAAAACATATAGTGAGACATTTTGATTAGACTAGTTATTGTGATTTTTCTCTTTTTTTCTAGAATTTTTTTACGCAAAAATTATAGAGTTATTTATTTTATTCTTAATTATATGTGTGCGTGCTCAATTTTTAATTCACTCCACCAAGCAATTTCAAACTTTGTTTTTCATACAAAATTAATGTGTGAAATTTTACTCAACAAAGGCTAGTTCTTAGACACAACAAAAATATTTTTAAAATTTTTTTATAAAAATTTAATTTTCTTATAAAAATGATGAGAATATATATATATATATATATATATATAATATATATATATATATATATATATATATATATATATATATATATATATATATATATATATATATATTACATAAATCTTATATATTTATATGTTTAACATCTAAATTTAAATATTTATGTAAATAATGTTAAAATCTTAAGATTACATTAATAATAGTATCATTATTAAAATTTTAAAATGAAATATATTTTTGATGTATAGAAATAAATCTTATATTTATAAATATTAAAATTTAAACATTAGATATATAAATGTATAAAAATTTTGTGTTAATGTATGTAAAATTGTAAATTATAAAAAAAAGGGGCAATGCTGTTTTAACGATTCAGCCTCAAATTTGCTCCCAAGTTGTCTCCGAAGGTTCCTTTGACTCCAAAGGCCAAGAGGAGAAGAAATACAATTATAAAAAATAAAAAAAAACGAGGGCTAAAATTGTGAAGAATTGGATCCCTGAGACTAGATGGGAAGGGGAAGGAACATTGGAGATTCAGTGCTCTAGCTCTGCCCTCAGATCTCTAATGGCTGCTTGCCCTCTACTCTCTCTTCTCATCTATTAGCTTTTTTGGAACTCCACTTGTATTTACTTGTATCGGAAAAACTCCGCTTTTCATAAGTTCTGCGTAAGATCTGTCTTGTTTCTTCCAGAGATCCGATCTCCCCAAATCTGAAATCCCGTAATCAAAAGCTCACCCAATCCACTGCAATGGGACGCCTCCGTCTCCAGAATCCTGGCATAAACCCCATCGACGAGGAGTCCCTTGCCGACGGTGACACCGACCAATTCCCCAACCCTCCGTCGGCTAATTCTTCCAGTTCCTCCTCTGGTCACGCCTTGGCCTGCATGATCAACTCGGAGGTTAGCGCCGTCCTCGCCGTCATGCGCCGAAACGTCCGGTGGAGCGGTCGCTACGCGTCCGCCGCCGACGACTATCTTGACCACTCCCTGATTCAATCACTCAAATCCCTGCGCCGCCAGCTTTTTTCATGGGATACCAGCAGATGGAGCTCCATTGATCCTACTCTGTATCTCCGCCCTTTCCTCGACGTTATCCGCTCTGATGAAACTGGCGCCCCGATTACTGGTGTTGCCCTCTCTTCTGTCCATAAAATTCTCGCTCTTGAGGTGTTTGACGCCAGGACTGCCCATGTCGACGACGCTATGCATGCTGTGGTGGACGCGGTTACAAGCTGCCGTTTTGAGGTTACCGACCCGGCATCAGAGGAGGCGGTGCTGATGAAGATTCTGCAAGTGCTTCTGGCTTGCATGAAGAACAGGGCATCAATGGTTCTCAGCAACCAGCATGTGTGCACCATTGTTAACACTTGTTTTCGTGTTGTTCATCAGGCTGGCACCAAGGGAGAGCTTCTACAGAGGATCTCCCGCAATACAATGCATGAGCTAGTCCGTTGCATCTTCTTGCGATTGCCTGAAGTCAGCAAAAACAACGGCAAACTTTCATCATTAGTTGAGGTACAAGTTTGTTTATTCTTGTGTTGTTTGGTTCAATTAACAAAGTATTAGTTATAAGCCTGAAATAATGAGATATATAGATTATATATCATGGTTGTCTTTATTGATGTGGTTGTAGGTTTATTCTACGGCTTTGTATTGAGTTAAGGATCAAGATTGTTTGCCTTGCTGATCATTGGTGGATCGGTTATAGTATAGTCTAGAAGGTGAAACACGTCAACAATATGAGATATGATGAACATAACTTAGCCTTAACTTGCAAGACCAAACATTAGTGTTAAGGTCAAATGTATTGGATTGTATTTAAAAGAAAGTATCTAATATTTGGAAAAAAAATATAAGCATAATTTTGTAAGCATAAGATATATGAAATGAAACATTATTTGCATTAGGAAAATACTTGGTACATTTCATCAAATTAACTAACAAATCAAACTAAGAAAGGAAAGGATAAACTATGTTTGCAAAGCTTTATCAGAACAAACAAAAGTGTTTAAATAAAGAATCACTACTAAACATGCAAATGTCAACTCAAATACTATCTAACATTGAAGAACCTTCTCCAATGCTTTTATTACTGATGTATCTATTGTTATAGTGTGGAGCTTGATTGTGTAATCGGAAATGTACTGTTAGGCCTTACTCTTGCAGTTGAGCTCGGCGATGAGCTCGCTGGGGGGTAGTGCTCTGGAGAAATTTTTTTTTCTGGTGTATAGCGCCTCGATGCTATGACATATAAGCCTTGGTTTAGAGACAGAAAAGAATGCTTCAATGCCAGGAGGACAGCGCTACGACATTAAGATATGTAGATTTGCACCAGAAAGATAGAGAAGATAATGTCTTGGTGCTGTAGAGATAGTGATAGGATCAGGGTACCAAAGACTTGAGATAGAGAGGCCAGAGGCACTACAATAGTAACGGGCGTAGAACCTATGCAAAAAAGCCTAAAGGATAGCGGTTCAAGGGGCTAGGCACCAAGGTCGTGCATCGCAGCACTATGAAATAAGAGAGTTCACATTTAGACAGTTTTCTGCAGTTTTTTTAAAAACTTCTTAGCATTTTTCTCCATTATCTTCTGAGTGTAAGTGGAGAGTATGTGCCATATAGCGTGAGAAGTCTGGAGAGATTTGATATGAGCTTAATTTGTACTATTTTCCTTGTTTTTTCATAGAGGATTTTTTTGGTGTGGTGTGGTGCTATGATTTTTTTCTCATTCTCGAGTTTTTTCCACATTAAATTCTGTGTTTTCTGTGATCTTGTCCTTTGTTCGCTTATATTCAAAGTTTTGTTTTGAATTTGTCAAATTGGTTTTCAAATTTAATCTCCCAACATTTGTTACAATGTCAAGAGTTCACCAATCAACATGATTGGATTTGTTTAGAGAAAATTTAATAACAAATAAGTTTGCTAGGCAAATTTAATAAATAACTTATATTTGTTGAAGTATAAATGGCAAAACTAACAGCATGATGGCATCAAAGAAAGCAACACGTTTAAAAATGCATATTAACATAACTTGGATAAGTATTACTCCAAATTTCAAATAATTTTATATGATTTGAATTATCAAAACTATCTATCAATCTCCAATGTTATAGTGGAGTTTGAAAACATTCATAAAAAATAGTAATTAATGCATTTACTTGCGGTACATCCAGAACTCATTAGACATTTATTATCATACTTTTAATAAATAATTGGTCTTTTGTATTACCTTGAAACAACAAAAGGTTTTCATCAACCTAATGGAGGCTAATTACTATTAGGTGGGTTGTCATTCTATGGACTCATTGGCCTGACTAGTCAATTATATCAATAAGAGGGCATTTCTAGCATTCACATTCACTAAATATGCAAGTATATATATATATATATATATATATATATATATATATATATATATATATATTATATCAAGAATAATGTGTAAATCATCATATTTATACATCTAGAAAGGACTTATCAATAGTTGACTTTTATTCTGAAACATGATAAAAATTTTCAGCAAACTAATGAAGTTTAATGACCATTTGGAGAGTTTTCACTTTATGAACTCATCGATTTCGTTAGTCAATCATATTAATAAAGGTATATGACCAATTTTTATATTCATTAAAGTATTTATGAACTTTATGATCTCAATTTATTTTAGATCAAATGAGTCTATTAATAGCATGAGCATAATTTATTTCACGTCAATGAAGGCAATGAACATTTTAAACTAGTTATGCCATCATATGATTTATTTCAAGAGATTCAAATTTATGTAGCAATTAGAAGGTAACTACATATCATTTGAGTTTCGGCATAAACATAATTATTTTTTCACAAATGTACGAGGCATATGACTAAATATATATCAAAGGGGCATTTACATAAATGCCAGTCAATTCTTATATATTTATATATCTAATACCTATAATTTAATATTTACATTTTAATTTTTAATATCATATCAAAAATACCACTATTGTTAACTTTTAAATTGAAATGTACATTTTCATACATAAAAAATGTTATATATATAAATATTAAATTTAAGGTGTTAGATTTGTAAATGCATAAGAATTATGCGGTATGTATGTTATAAAATGTATATCACATATTAACAAAATTATCTTACCTTTGAAGGATACATTTAACCTCTAATAGATTAAAAATATGTAAGAAATATGTAAAAGAGACATAAAAAAGTATAGTACTTTATGTCCCTTTTTTGTTGAAATTTGGTCCCTTATATAGAGATTTGTAATGAACAACGATGGTGAAGAAATAAAAATATTCTTGTAAGAAAGGAAATTTACAGATGGCAATAATTTTTTCAGTTAAAAACCACTAACTGAAAATCACAACATCTACCTCAACAATTCATGGGTTGCTTCTTTCCAATAAAGTAGAAATCACATTCTGCCACCTCAATAATCAATGGTAGGGTTGCAACGAACGAATCAACCGAAAGTGAGCCGCTCGAAGTTCAAGCTCGTTGCCAAGATTGAGCGAGCTCCGAGCTCCATTCGAGCTTTAGGATGGTGTTCGAGCTCGAGCTCGCTTAAAATTGTGTTCGAGCTCGAGTTTGTTCATGAAGCTCTGTATTAGCTTATCGAGTTTATTAATAAAGCAGCTTAATGAAGCCTTAAGGGTGTGCATTAGTTGGTTCAAAAAAAAACCGAACCGAACCGATGTTATCGGTTTGGTTGGGTTTTAAATCTCAGCTTCATGGTTGTAACGCCAGTTATTCTGGTTTTGGTTCGATTTTTTTTTTAAATATTGGATAAACTGAATAAACCGAATAAACCGAATAAATCAAAATTAGTTAAAAAGTCAAATATAAATATGTAATTTTGATTGTAGATGCTTAATTATTTGTATAGATTTATAGATTTCTACTTGACTAAGAAATTTTTAATATATAAAATTTATTAGATGTTTTAATTAATTAGTTCATTAAAAAATATTTTTATTTTTATTTTTATTTTGGTTAGTTCGGTTTTATATGTTATTTGGATGGTTCGGTTATTTTAAATTATTTGGTTCGGTTTATTCGGTTTAACAAAAAATTTAACCGAACCGACCGAACCAACTAAATGCTCACCCCTAGCCTTAATCAAGCCTTAATCGAGCCTTATACAATATCGCATGAACAGCCTTAATCGAATATCGGCCTCGATCGAGCCTTTTCGTTTATACGCGATTGATGAACGTTCTTAATCGAGCCTTAATCGTTATTATCGAAGCTCCTTAATGAGCTTGTCACGAGCTTTAAACGACATCGCATTTAACATAATCAACCGAATAATAACTGCTTTCATTTAACAATCGAGTATTTACAAAAGTGCTCGTTCGCTCGATTAATTAAATGAACGAACATAAACGAGCTCTAATCGAGCCGAGTCACGAGTAGCTTGTTGAACGCTCGGTTCGTTTGCACCCCTAATCAATGGTTGTCATACCTTCTTCAGAAATCATAGAAGGAGACCAATTATTGATGCGGCTCCCCTTCCATCTAGTGACAACGGTGAGATGTCATTCCATAATGAGAAGAGGTGAAGGGAGTAGGAGACAACAACATTCATCTCCCTCCAAGTTGGTTTGTAAGATCCAAAAAATCAAGCTTGCTAATTAATTTTTCAAATATGGGTCTAGCAATTGCTTTGTTTAGGATGTCGGCAATCTGATCAGTGGAATGAATATATAAAATCCATAGGTCTGTACATTAAGTTTTTTTATTTATTTAAGTGTAGGTTTATCTCTCAATATTTGGTCTGATCATGATGGACATGATTGTTATGTTGATAACAACCTTATTGTCAATATATGATTATAGGAGTTTTGATAGTTTCTAGATGTTCTAGGATTAGCTTAGGCCAGATTAATTCACGAATTCCATTGGCCAATGATCTGAGTCCTACGTCGACACTGCTCCTTGCCACAACATTTTATTTTATTTTTACTTATGAAAGTTACAAGATTGCCCCCATACAAAAGTATAATATTTTGAAGTAAATTTTATGTTCATTACAAAATCACTCTAATCAACATTATTATGGACTAAGATAATTATGGATTCCCCCTCCTAAATGAAACGCCTCTTCTGCTGTTTCCATTTAGATATTTGAGAATCCTAGTAACAATATTCACATGTTCTTCATATGGGCGTTAATGAACATACTAAAGATAAAACATAGGTTATCTTAGGTCTATTATGAACTAAATAGGTTTAGAGAATTTGTTTTCTATTTTCTATATTTTGATTCGTTACAGTTTTATGCATAGGTACAAGGATAATCATGATGATGCGATGTGGTCCAGCCAACCCATTGTATTTGCTTGGAAAATTGTCGAGCCAGCCATATTTTTTTACATATGATTGCTTCAATAGATTGTGTTTTGCTGTAGTGTGTTTCCAAAGGAAAGAAATTAAAACCTGCTTATGAAAGAGATGAGATTAATTTTGTTAATTCAGATTTTATGCAATTAGATGGTACTGCACTACCTGCTAGGCTGCTATTCTTGGTTATTAGTTGTGGTTGATAAAATTAAGTTACCTTGTGCAGATGGTTGGAGTTGACAAGAATCAGGCTTTTGGAATGAGTCAAATGGAGAGTAGTAATGGGAATTATGGGTCCATTACAGTCCCAGTAGATGATACCACTCTGAGGTTGGAAATGCCAAATGGCATGAAGATAATGGTCGAGCCATATGGTATTCCATGTATGGTGGAGATATTCCACTTTCTGTGCTCTCTGTTGAATATTGTTGAACAGATTGGATTGAGTCCTAGGACAAACCCAATGGCTCTGGATGAAGATGTGCCGCTTTTTGCTCTTGGGATGATCAACTCAGCTATTGAATTGGGGGGATCTTCAATAAGCAAGCATCCCAAGCTACTTGCTTTGATACAGGATGAGCTTTTCAGGAATCTAATGCAGTTTGGCCTTTCAATGAGTCCACTAATCCTGTCCACTGTATGCAGTATTGCTCTGAATCTTTATTGCCACTTGCGCGTGGAGCTTAAACTTCAAATTGAAGCATTCTTTTCCTGTGTTATCTTGAGGCTAGCACAGGGCAAGTATGGGGCAAGTTTCCACCAGCAAGAAGTGGCTATGGAAGCCCTTGTGGACTTCTGCAGGCAGAAGACTTTCATGGCTGAAATGTATGCCAACCTGGATTGTGACATAACTTGCAGCAATGTCTTCGAAGACCTTGCCAATCTTCTCTCAAGGAATGCCTTCCCTGTCAATTGTCCATTATCCACAATGCATATTCTTTCTTTGGAGGGCCTTATTGCTGTAATTCAGCGAATGGCTGATAGAATTAGCAACGCACCACCTAGGCCTAGGCAAGCTTTACTGGAGCTAGATGAGTATACTCCATTTTGGACAGTGAAGTGCGAAAACTATTCAGATCCTGAGCAATGGCTTAAATTTGTTCTTTGCAAAAAGTATATCAAGAGAAGGTTAATGATTGGCGCTGATCACTTCAATAGGGATCCGAAGAAGGGCCTTGAGTTTCTGCAGGGAAACCATCTTTTGCCTGAGAAGCTGGACCCTCAGAGTGTGGCTTGCTTTTTCAGATACACTGCTGGATTGGATAAAAATCTTGTTGGGGATTTCTTGGGCAACCATGATGATTTTTGCGTGCAGGTTCTTCATGAATTTGCTGGTACATTTGATTTTCAGGATATGAATCTGGATACTGCTTTAAGACTCTTTCTGGAGACATTCCGCTTACCTGGTGAGTCACAGAAGATCCAAAGGGTGCTTGAGGCTTTCTCTGAGAGATATTATGAGCAGTCACCCCATATTCTTGCTAATAAGGATGCTGCCCTCTTACTGTCATACTCGCTCATAATGCTCAATACGGATCAGCACAATGTACAGGTAAAGAAGAAGATGACAGAAGAGGACTTCATTCGGAACAATCGTCACATTAATGGTGGGAATGACCTTCCAAGGGAATACTTGTCAGAGCTTTACCATTCTATATGCAAGAATGAAATAAGGACCACTCCTGATCCAGGTATTGGTTTTCCGGAGATGTCACCAAGCAGGTGGATTGATCTACTGAGGAAGTCAAAGAAGACTTCTCCTTATATTGTTTGTGATTCCCTGCCATACCTTGATCATGATATGTTTGCCATCATGTCAGGCCCTACAATAGCTGCTATCTCGGTGGTGTTTGATTATGCAGAGCATGAAGATGTTTTTCTGACCTGTGTGGATGGCTTCTTGGCTGTGGCTAAAATATCAGCATACCATCATCTTGAAGATGTTTTAGATGATCTTGTTGTATCACTCTGCAAGTTTACAACCCTTCTGAACACATCTATGGCTGAGGAGCCGGTTACAGCATTTGGTGATGACACCAAAGCTAGGCTGTCAACAGAGACAGTTTTCATCATTGCAAACACGTATGGTGATCACATACGCACTGGTTGGAGAAATATCCTTGATTGCATCTTAAGACTGCACAAGCTTGGCCTTCTTCCTGCACGTGTAGCTGGTGATGCAGCTGATGATGCAGAGTTGCCTGCAGATACAGCTCATGGGAAACCTGCTCTGAACTCTCTCTCTGCATCTCACATTCCATCCATGGGTACCCCTCGCAGGTCTTCTGGGCTGATGGGGAGGTTTAGTCAGTTACTATCTCTCGACACAGAGGAACCAAGAACACAACCAACTGAGCAGCAACTGGCTGCTCATCAGAGAACCCTTCAGACAATTCAGAAGTGCCACATAGACAGCATATTCACAGAGAGCAAGTTCCTTCATGCTGATTCACTGTTGCATCTTGCCAGGGCCCTTATTTGGGCAGCTGGTAGGCCGCAGAAGGTCACCAGTTCACCTGATGATGAGGATACAGCTGTTTTCTGCCTGGAGCTGCTCATTGCCATTACATTGAATAATCGAGATAGAATTTTTCTTCTCTGGCAGGCTGTTTATGACCACATAGCTAATATTGTTCAGTCTACCGTGATGCCCAGCGCTCTTGTGGAGAAGGCAGTATTTGGAATCCTCAGAATCTGTCAGCGGCTACTTCCTTATAAAGAGAACCTGGCTGATGAGCTTTTAAGATCACTGCAGTTGGTCTTAAAGCTTGATGCTCGTGTAGCTGATGCTTACTGTGAGAACATTACACAGGAAGTCTCACGTTTGGTGAAAGCAAATGCTACTCACATAAAATCCCAGTTGGGTTGGAAGACGATCACATCCCTTCTTTCCATTACTGCTCGTCACACTGAAGCTTCGGAGGTTGGTTTTGAAGCACTAGTATTTATCATGTCTGAAGGGTCGCACCTCTCACCAGCCAACTATCTTCTTTGCATTGAAGCATCACGACAGTTTGCAGAATCTCGTGTTGGACTCATTGATCGATCCACACGTGCTCTGGATCTTATGGCTGAGTCCATTGCCTGTCTTGTTCGTTGGTCTCAAGAGATTAAAGATGCAGGTGAGGAAGTGGAGAAATTGCCTGAAGGAATTCGGGACATGTGGTTCAAGCTTGTTCAAGCTCTGAAAAAGCTGACACTTGATCAGAGAGAGGAAGTAAGAAATCATGCCTTGTCGTCATTGCAGAAATGTTTGTCGGGAGTTGATGGGATTTGCCTGTCGCTTTCATCTTGGTTGCAGTCTTTTGAGAGTGTTATATTTATGATGCTTGATGACTTACTTGAAATTGCTCAGAGCCAATCACAGAAGGATTACCGAAACATGGAGGGAACACTCATGCATGCCATTAAGTTACTGTCCAAGGTATTCTTGCAGCTATTGCAGGAGCTTTCTGGACTGAGCAGCTTCTGCAAACTATGGTTGGGGGTTCTTAGTCGCATGGAGAAGTACATGAAGGTGAAAGTTAGAGGAAAAAGAAGCGAGAAGCTTCAGGAGCTGGTCCCTGAATTGCTGAAGAACATGCTACTTGTGATGAAATCAAAGGGGATTCTTGCAAAAAGGAGCACAATAGGTGGTGACAGTTTGTGGGAATTGACATGGCTCCATCTGAATAACTTTGTTCCATCTCTGCAATCAGAAGTATTTGCTGGTGAATTGGATCAGGATTCTAGCAACAAGGGGCAATCTGATGGAAGCCATTCCGCAGTAGATGAAGGTAGTCAGGTTGAAGGATAAAAGGTTTGTCTTTGGTTGCTTTGTCATTTACAAATCCTAATCGTTACCAGCTTTGATGTTAGTGTTATTCTTTTGGCTCTCTGTCTAAAGCTTTTGTAAATTTTATAGATGGTAGGCTGGCTCGTTGTGTGATGCTTTTTGATGGGCATTCTTCCTTTTAATGTTAGTTATATGGTAGTAAAATGACAATTTACCCTCCAGTTTTTAAGGTGAAAATTTTTTTTCTCATATTTTGTGATATATAGGCGATGGTTTGTTGCTTTTTTGTCTGTGTTTATGGCAGACTGCTGGTGTGGTGGAATCAGTGGGAGCTGCAACACCTAAACCATATCTGACGGTCGCTTCATTAAATTATTTGAAATGATTTTTTTTTTTTTTCATTTAGAAATTTTCTGAAAGGGAAAATATCTTCCAGCATGTTGAGATTCATGGTGTTTCATGTAGACATATGTAAAAATCTTTCATTTTTTTTTTCTGCAATATTATCAAACGATCAAATGAAGGATAATTTTGCTAAAGAGCAAGGCAAATTATTTTTATTATTATTTTTTCACTCAAAGCCTCAAGTGCATCAGAAGCCATAGCTACAACTTTTTGCTGCCAGAAAAATGCACTTCTACTCGTAGTATTTTAACAATCTGTAGAATAATGTATTTTAATTTCTTTTTTATTTCAACCACTATGCTTGGAAAATTCGTCCTTTTGAAATCAATATTTCAAATGTTACAAGATGGAAGTTTTACCAAAATATTAAAGGGGGATTTACATACATACCACTCAAAAGCATCTTATTTTCATATTTAACACCTAAACTGTTGTTTTTACATACATACCACCTAAAAAACCCTAAAAGAACAAATCTATCACTACCGTCACTTTCTCTCTGCAGCCGTTCCTCAATCCCCCGTTAAAGCACACATAAATTCTTCCCGCCAAGGCCAAGGATCGCCTTGACCCCGCAAGCCGATCATTGTAGCAAAGCTATCTTGCGAGCCTCCGCCATGTCGTTCTCACATATCCCTCACACAAGACATGGATGACGATGCAACTAACTCCCGGCACAAAGCACTGTCCGATTACATGCTGACCCCGGTTTTTTTTCACTCTACTTTGGAGGTCAATCTACGCCTTAGATCTATGTGAACCTGCAATACTATGGAATTCCTTTTATAGCTGATGTTGGACTTTTGCCTACGTTAATCATTAATTTATTTGTTTCACTAACTTGTTTTTTTTTTTACATTTTCAATATGTTGTGAACTTGAGAGATTCTGTCTCATTGAGTGCTCATACATATATTCATTTTGCATGGGTTTGAGAGATTCCACATTTTTTTTTTCATTATGCTTGCTTTTGAAAGCAACTATTGTTATAGTTAGTAATTTTTATGAATTGATATTTACTATTTATGAGAAATTTTTTCTGTGTTGAATAGTTATTGTAGAGGAAATTTAACGATTTATTTACCTTTGTCAATACAGCCTTCTTGTGAACATGCAGAAACAAATGGAGTAGTGGTGGTAAAGAAATATTTATTGATAACATTTAAATTTGGAGGTTTTTGGCACAGAGTTAACAACCAAAATAGAGAAAGATATGAATGGGGTAAACAAAAAACTGCTAAGATTGAAGGAGAAGAAATCAATTTTTCTAGGCTTAGAGAAGAAATTGAAACGATTTGCCCATGGATAGATAGTAAGGCATAGTTATGAGTTATACCATCATATTAGCGGAAGTTCGCTCAAAGTATATAAACTCCTTGCAAGTAATGTTGAGGTTAGTGAGATGATTAAACAATTTGATGAAAATTGTCGGGTTGAGATTGTCGTTACTACTCAAGATGCTAAAGACAGTGATATGATTTCAGAATGTAGAGAGGGTTGTAGTAATCATCATATTATGGAGTGTCACTTTTCAATTTGTGATAGGCACAATAGATGAGATGAAGTTCTAGAAGTTGGCTCATGGTATGATGATTCAACTACTTTCAAACAAGCTCTTAGATCACATACTATTAAAAGAAATTTTGGGCTTAAGATAAGAGTCAGTGACAGAACTCGGGTTATAGCCACATGCTCATACCGAGGATGTCTTTGGAGGGTTATTGCATCATTATGCATAGATGGACACACATTTGAAGTATGAAAGATAGATGTAAGACATATATGTCATGGCATTAATAGAGTTGGAAATATACGAGTTATTTCTGCTTGGGTTGCTATTTGCTAATGAGATTTATGATTTACTGAAAAAACAACCAGATGTTCCTCCTAAACAAATCCTTGACTACTTTGAAGACAAAAAAAAATATATATACTCGCAACAAAATAAATAAAGATGTGTGATGATGCCAAAGAGAATTTTCATTATATAAAACCACAACAATTAGAAGTTGATGTTCACAAGTCCATTGCATTTACATAAGATCCTCAATTACAATCAACACATCACTAAACATCAAGGTGTTTACATAAGCTCCACAATTATAACCAACTCATCACAAAACATCAATCTATTTACCAATTTAAAATTAGACATAGATAAACAAACACCAACATAAGCCCACAATCACAACAAACAACGATCACAAACATCAAGTTAATTATCCATTTAAAATTATACAAAGATCAACAAACACCAACACGCTAAACATTCAAACAACAAAACTACTTTAAACTCCAAAAATAAAGGAGTACTACAACGACGACTCCTGTTAAAACTTCATTTAAGTTGAGAGGGAAACATCTCTCTTTTTAGACATCTCATCATAGCCGGCTTGTAACTGATCGATAATATAACCTACTAATGGATCGACATCATCGAACCACTTGAAATATCGACAATCATCTTTTGATCGGTTCACTGGGCAACAATAAAATTTTCTTCTGGCATTTGGTCCACTGTAACAAGTGAAAACAATGCAAAGCAAATTGCAATGGCAGAACACATGACTAGCATTTTCAGCATTGCCTCTTACTGCAGAGGATAGGTTGGAGCTCATTTTGGGAAGACTCAAATTCCGTAGCATTAAACAGTAAATTCAAATTCAAATTAAAGTACATTGAACAAATCGAATCAAGACATAAAACTGCAGTTCAAGCATAAAAAAAGTAGGCTTAAAAAAGTGTTTAAACTTATATGATAGCAGTTTCCTGTTGCAATGAGAAAACCTAATGAATATTGGACAATACTGCTGGTCGATGAAGTTATTAAAGAAATTTAAATCCAAAACAATTTAATCAGCAGCACTCCATATCCTTTGATTTGGGTAGAGAAAATCCAAAACAAAGTAAAAAATTGTCCTAATGTAACAGAACTATATGGTAAGAAAAAATTAATTTTTCTAACAATTTCTTATATTGGATGCTTTGAGAGTGCCGTTGTTTGATCAAAGGGACTTCCGAAGAAGACGTCGCAGATTACAACAAACTTGACACTTGAAAACCTATTATCTGCGGTGCCTTTCTCACGGGTTAGGTTTCCAAGAAGGTGTGAGGGT
The DNA here is from genome assembly GCA_021442155.1 of Cymbidium sinense. Taxonomy (NCBI): domain Eukaryota; kingdom Viridiplantae; phylum Streptophyta; class Magnoliopsida; order Asparagales; family Orchidaceae; genus Cymbidium; species Cymbidium sinense. The sequence goes on along the minus strand of CM038214.1, from coordinate 87,361,158 downwards.
GCAGGAAGAATGTCTGTGTGCTTTAATGGGGATTGAGTAAAGGCGGTGCAGAGAAAGTGACGGTAGTGGTAGATTCGTTCTTTTAGGACTTTTTAGGTGGTATGTATGTAAAAGCAATAGTTTAGGTGTTAAATATAAAAATAAGGTGCTTTTGAGTGATATGTATGTAAATCCCCCAATATTAAAATAGAAATTCTATGATTTATATGCATATGAGATGATGTAAAGGTGAAACTTTCATGGCTATATGTAATTGTACAGTGGCTTTTTTTTAAATCTAGAACAGACGGATGGTTACGCCTAAAATACATTGAATTATTCATTGGGCGGTGACAAATGAAGCCATTGGAAGGTGGCTAAGAAATCATGCGCTTGAATTGGCATATGCAGAGGCAGTAAATTTGTCCGTTGTTCTTTACGTGTGATTGTAAACTGTACATTAGTATTTATGTACATGTTTATGAGCCCTATTTGTATCCTTTTTTATGTATTCATGATGAAGGAAAAGGAAATTTATTCCTGTAATATTTGGGCGTCTCTGTTCTTAATATGTATTGTTTACATAAATTTTAGAAATGCTGAGAGCCAGTGCATAGATCAGCCAAGTGGATTACTTCTTTTGAATTTTATTAGCAAAAAATATATATATATGGGCGAACCTCTTCACCTGTGAGCACCACTGACACGTTAATTATCAATCTACACACATTGCTTCATTTAGTCAAAGGTGTTAAAACACATAACTGAAAGAATCCATATGAACAGGAAACTTTAGGATGTTACACAACAGCTTCCAGAGGACAGCAACATTGAATCATGTTCAGATTACAAAAAAAGCTGCAGGATTAATATTGTATTGATACGGAATGATCAGGCTAACATTATAAATGAATATTTATAGATGTGGTAAAAATAGTTGACAGCGCATTATTTCGTATTGAAATTACTCTCATATCGATTCTTCTTTCTCCCAAGTCCCAAGTCATCTCCCGTTCATGCCTCCCAATGAAATATATGTTAATCTCCTTGAATGATATCACACCATAAGCTTTGAAACAGCAATAACAATATCTGCAAGGCGCTTAAAATGGAAATTATCGACAAGTATTTGATCGTGAAATCTTTTCTTACAGATTAGTAATGTTCTTAAGCTAACTAAGAAGATGATAATGCATCTCTTCTGTATTAATATATATTTTTTTCCTGTGCTGCGACCTTTTATAAATGTAACTCATTAAGATGATAATATTAGCCTCCTAAAGGCGTGAGCAGCTTTTATATGTATCTGCTAGGTTGAACTTGATGGCATTAGCTGCTGGAGCAACGTAGCACATCAATCCACAAAATCCTTAGATGTAGGGGAATTACTATAAGCTAAAATTGTTAATTCAACTTTGTGTTAAATGTCACTTGACTAATGGTTAAAACTAAAATAACATTCCATCTCAGGATTAAGAATGAAGTTACAGTAATTCATCCAAACTATTAGATAAACCGTTGTCACAAAATAAAGCAATACAAAGTGTAGAAATCACAGATTAACATTTTTATTCATGACAATTTTACAGGAAGATAGCACCTTACAGTCCACATGATAAAAGCCTGTAAAAAAAGGACTTGACTTAAAAACAGCCAAAAGAGAGCTGTCAAGGCGAGCTAAAAGAATCAGTCGCCATTACCAAGACCCCACAAAACTCAGGCTTCCAAATGGAGCTCTGCAGACATGCAACCAAACATGACACAGCTAATCAAGCCATAAAAACCTACATACAGCTAATCATAATGAGGAGCGTGACTAAAACAAAACTAAAAAAAAAAAAATCGACTCAAAAGACAACCAACCAGCACGGTCAAATATGAGGAGCGTGGCTAAAACACTAGAGCAGCTATGGGGTAAGAACTCTGGGGCTGCATAACTAGGGCCCTATAAGAAAAATCCCACAATAAATGATACATGAGTATATAAATAAGCCATACATGGACGTAATGACAAGCCACCATGAACCAGGACCAGGAATAACTAACTGCAATCTCAGGAACCAAATAAGAGCAAGGGAAAACATACTAATTACTGTCTGCCAAACTCCAAAAACAGAACTCTCCATTGAGAAGAGATTCTGCAAAAAAATAAGAGAATGGCAACAGTCCCTGGAAAACTCACCTCATCCTGGTGCAAGAGTACCGTGAAAATAGAGACGCTCATTGATAAGTGCGACGAGCCAAAAACAACATATAGAAGACAACCTGCTGAGACTACTAACCATATTTTCTCCCTTTTTTTTGTTTACTTTTTCTTATTTGAACTGAACGAAGAAGACACCATTACTCGTGGTTTCTAATCCTCCAACCTTCTATTGTCCTTCCAATCTAAACTAAGCGAGGATGTCACACCACCACAGCTTCTCCCCAAGAGATCCAACCTCATTGGTGTTGATCAGCTTGCACTGTTGAAGATTCAAGCCCTCCAAGGTTTCATTTAATTTTTTCAAGAATGAGAGGCTCTTCCTTGTAACTCCAGCACAACCAGCAAGAGAGAGGGTCCGCAGTTTTAGCTGGTCAGCAGATGAAATTGCTGCAACCCCGAGGTCACTAATGCCGCACCAGGAAACATCAAGATCCTGTAACACTGAGCAGTTCGATGAGATAGAAAAGAGGCTTCTGTCAGTGACCTCCTTGCACCCATTAAGATTCAGAAACTTCAGGGAAGTTCCATGTGCCTTAACCAGGGCAGAAACACTTGCATCAGACAAACTCACACACCGTTCAAGGTTCACCTTAACCAATTCAGACTTGGAGTTCTCAAATAGTGGAAGAAGCCCAGTATCTGTCACACCAACAAGCCCGCTCAAGTCAATTTGTCGCAAGCTGGGGAAGATCTTCCCAACCATAGACAAGCTACAACTGGTAAAACCCGGGCAATCACAAATTGCCAGGGACTGCAGTGTCATGCATGTAGGAAGCTCCTCCCGACAGCAAGTAATGTCTCTGATTCCCAAGCACTTCATTAATGCTAGACTCTTGAACCTTGCATAACAGTTCCGAAGGCTTTCAATAATACCTTCTAGTGTAATCCCATTGCATTCCTCTAGTTGCAGTTTCTCAAGCATTTTTGCAAAGCCGGTAAAAGATTTAAGCCCAGTATCAGAAACGTTCCGGGACCTCCTGATGCACAGCAGCTTTAGACGTGGGCAACCTTTGGCAATAGCTTCTAAGCCTCGATCTGTAACTCCAGGACAACAGGAGATTGTGCAGAATGTCAAGTTCACCATGTTAAGGGCATTCCCCATAACCCAGAAGCCTCTCTCACTTACATTCTGCAGTGCAGTAAGAGATATGTTAGTAACAGACTTTCCATAATGTCCAATGACAGCAAGTGAAACATCACTTATATTCACATTCTGAAGTTTTATCTTCATTATGGATGAAGATGCAAAAGAAACCAAGCTAGATACTCCTTTGTCACCCACAAGCGGGCAATCTTTGATTGAAATAGAAAGCAACTTCGAACAACTATGGCCAACAGCTTGGAGACCATCATTGCTGATGCATGAGCAGGAATCTATTGTCAGAGACATCAAATTTGGACACTTTTGTGCAATAGCTATCAATCCTTTGTCTGAGATCAAGGGACAGTGACAAATATCAAGGTTCTCCAGCAAAGGGCATCCATCAGCTATGGCCACAAGTGCCGCATCAGTGATCAAAGGAAGCTTCCAGATTGATAAAACACGTAGTAAAGGGCAACTGTGCCCGATAGCAGAGAGCCCAACGTCAGTAGCCTTGCAGGTTAAATTACTTCCTTTAATCTTTAGCTTGCCAAGCCCACCATGACCAGCATTTCCAACTGCAATTGCAGCGAGTCTAACGTCAGTTGCTTCCCCTGCTTCCAAGCACCTGGTTAAATATCCATCACTTTTGATGCTAGAGTTATGCTGTGATAAATAAGGAATGGGATAGTTAAGGTCCGGAAGAGATTTTCTAGACGAACTTAATAATTCTTCCCTTTAGCAGCACATCCACATCTTCTGAAGGTTGGATGTTGCTAAGAATCATGAGCCATCGTTTGGACACACATGCTGCAATGCTCCTCTCCTGGCTTCTTGGAAGCCTTCTGAGGATCTCAAACAGACATTCATCTGGGAGAATGTCGATGGAAAAGCTGGTCAGCTGCCTCTTCAAAAGAGGAGCAGTCTTCATCATTTCTCCCCTAATGTTGGAAGGTGCAGTGATCCGTGGTCTCTTCTGAGAAGGATAACAGGTATCCACATTTGGTGCAAGTGATAAGAAGAGGTTCGTGTCCACGAAATTTGAGTAAAGTATCCCCCTGAGCCGAATTTCATCATCACCTGACATTGCAAAATCAGGGAGACAACCAATTAACCATCAGATTTCTATCATAATCTGAATAGAATGAAGATGGACGTAAGGAAAAACAATCAACACCAGAAAATAGACAAATTAACACAATGATAATATTAACATCCTCGAAAAAAGAAACTCTCAACATGACCTGATCTACAGAAAAAAAAGAGATCAGATCTATAACTGACATGCCAATAAAAATTACTTCATTCATTCAGGTCTATAGAAAAGAAAAAAGAGATCAGATCTATAACTGACATGCCAATAAAAATTACTTCATTCATTCAGGTCTACAGAAAAAAAAAAAGATATCAGATCTACAACTGACATGCCAATAAAAACTACTCCATTCATTCATTGTTATCTTATAGATCCAATGCAAAATATGAATGAAATATGAATGAAAGTTAAGCGAAGGAAATGAACTGAAATTCATGCAGTAAATGGCACGATGATGAGCATGTCCCATTGACTTGAGATTTCCCACCACCTTTCGACTTCCTTTTCCTCAAATACCAAGCACAAAACAAGGCTAACAACAACAGATTTATCTTAAAAGGTAGCCAAAACGACAGCCAAATAACACAAAAAATTGCTGTATTCGTAATTAAACAAAAAGAAACAGTCGAAGCACACCGATCTAATATGCAATCCCCGTAAGACCCGACCATCAAAAAAAATTCTTACCAGGAAAGTTGAGAAGCGCCGCCATGGGTGTAGACTAAGCAAAATCAATAGCCCCAAGGTACGCCAAAAAGGTACCGGAAGAAACAAGCAAATCGATGTCAGCAAAACGGAAAGAAAAATCAAGATAGCAGCCGATAGCATCACAACTCCCGCCGCGATCAGTCGATCGAAAACCCTAATAGGGCAAAAAAACGAGCTGCGGACTTGATAGGCTGGAGAGAGAGAAGAGGAAGATAAGGTGGTGGTGGAAATGATCTGACTGTCCCGAGTGCTGCTTTTTTATTTAATTATTTTTTATATTGGCTTCATAGACAGCTAAGAGAATCAAAGAGAGAAGACTGAGCGTACCGAGGGATCGGACGGTCGTTATGATTTTTCTTTAATTTTCAAATTCTAATTTGCAACTTGGGCAGATACATGGAATGAGCCAGCTGCCCAGCTCTCTCTCTCTCTCTCTCTCTCTCTCAGTGCACTGCAAGTGTGCAACGTATCTTTAGCTTTTCATTTTTTTATTAATAATAAAGATAAATCCCCTAATATAGAAATCTATACTGCTGTAAGCTTAATGGCCACTCATTTATTAATTATATAAAACTTTTTAGAGAAAAGAAAAATAATAAAATAAAAAAAAACTAAAACTGTAAAGTTTTAAAGGCATTTAATAGTTTTGAAGCGGCCACAATTAATCGGGTAATCAGATATGCAATTTATGAATTTTATTTTACTGAAGATAAGACCGGGTCAAATTTTTTTTACATATAAAGCTTAAAATTAGTACGGAGATCAATGAACTTTAATAGAGACATGGTATGAGTTAGATTAAATAAGTGTCAGTGATCTTAATCTAATATTAATATGAGAGCTTAATATTTCAATTAAAAATTTTTAATTTTAAATCTCATACATGCGTTGCATGCGTTTATAATTAAATTCGTTTAGATATTCCAAAAAATTATATTTAAAAAAGATTTCAAGTTTATTTTTTTTTAAAAATGTGATAAAAGAATTCGTGTATATTAAAAGAGGAATATGGTTATTGTTTTAGAGTTTATTAACATATTTAATATCTATAATAAAAAAAGTTATAACCATATCATTTAAAATTTATTAACACATCAAAATATCACTCCATCTCTTTGAACTGTTATTACTTTGTTCGAATTATATTAAAATGAAGGGAATTAAATCCAAAATCAACGACAAGAGGCATATATTATTATTATTAACAAATAGAAAAACATCAAGCTAAGAAAAAGCTTATTGAATAATCCGTCATTTGGAATGTTATAAATTGCATTTCATCTCTTCCTTCTCTTGATTTCATGCAAAAATTAAGGATATGCATTCTGCCGGATTAGATAAATCAGTTTTTAAATTTATTAAATCTTTTGATTTGAAATTAAAAATCTGAAAAACTGAAGCTTTTAATTATTAACATATATATATATTTGAATTTTTAGTTCGAAAACCAAAAATTCTCTGGTCATCTTGGATAGAAACACATGATATAGATTTATACACTCAGACACTAATATATATAAGCACACGATTACCAAAATCCTTTCTCAATTCAATTAAGACTATTTATACTTGTTATACCCCACTAATTTAGTACCCATGTAATCTCTAAAAACTTCCTGAAATTACCTTAGAAACTCTCCAAGCCGAAGGTTGAAATTGCTTAAAACTGCATTTGTTAGGGCGTAGCACTACAGCACCCAATTGCAACTCCACAGTGCTAAATTCTCTATTTTTCTGCTTAAATATGAACTAATCTGTCATCACGATACTAGTTCTTCAGCACTAAGGTGCTTTGATTATTATCTTCATGTAATTTTCGAGCTTCTTAGCATTGCTCTGCTAACTTCATGACATTGGTTTTATCATTTTGAGGTCCAAATTTTTGACAATTACAGTAACTCAATGCTACATTGCACGACTAGGAGCTACCATTGAAACTTCTAATTTTCATCCTTTTTGTTTTAAATGAAAAGTCCTTGCCAAAATAACCAAAATAATGAAAATAAAAGCATATAAATACACAAAATTCTCTAAAATTTTGTAGTTATCAACATCCATTAGCCAAGTAGATAGTCCTTCACTTAGACACATCAAGGAGTATCTATAACAATATCCTTTAGCCAAGAGTCTCATAGTACTTGCGAAGGAAGTAAAACAAGATGCTTTTTACTAACTAATGGGTTGCTTCACATGAAGGGAAATTACCTCTTTGTACCAAAGTGGGAAATCATCGGTGAGACTTAATCAAAGAATGCCACAATTCTAAATGAGTTGGTCATCTAAGTATGAGGCATACTCTTGCTTTGTCAAAGACCACTTCTTATTGGCCTCACATGTGTGATAAAGTAGAATCCTATTAAGGTCTCGTCTCGTGTGCTAACGAAACAAGATTAAGCAACAAGAAATGGTAAAATTGCTGAACCATTGCTTATATCAAAAAGACCTCAAGGGAGTGTTTCCAACGGCTTCATCATTACCCTGCGGTCCTTGCCTAAGTTTGAAGGATTTGAAAGTATTATAGTAGTGGTTGACCTGTTTGAAGAGTAGCTTGTAACATAGAAAGCGGTAAAGATCCTTGCTTTATGGGTCGATTTTGGATTGAATTGTACTTGCACTTGATGCACTATATAAGTGCTAATCAACGAGATTGCGCAAATTGACTTGATGTAGCCCATTTTTCTTACAACTTCTAGAAAAATGAGGCATACATAAAGACTTGAGTTTGCTTATGAACAAGAACATGAACAAGAAGCTTGTTATTGACCATAAATATAACTAAATGAATATCTAGATTCTGTTGCAACTCTCATTGGACTAATTGAGAAGATCCAGAAGAATCTAAATGAGACTTGCAACAACTCATATAGTTATTAATAAACTTAAAGAACTCAATAAACTGTAGACTAAATTCATTTAAATGAATATTAATCTAAATGATTGGATTAGAATCAAAACAAATGCCATCGAATCCACAATATGGTGTACAAGCAGACAAAATGTGTTAATTAAGGTTTCAATTGAACCCTTACATGTATTACGAAATGAGCTTATATTCAAACTTATAGCCTTAAAATGCATGCAAATAATTAAAGTTGAAATGAAGAGTACACGCATCACGAGGCAATCTTATGCTCAATTATAGTATTGAAATTCACTTAAATAAGCTAATGGGATGAGCTTTACAAACATTACGAGACATGATTAAAATTCAGATTCAATGCTTCAAAAATGTGCAAGCATTCTTAATACACCCGATGAGACTATATTGATATAAATAATGTTAATACAAGATGTTTCAAGCTAACATAAATATATATTGATTGCTTGCATGACATGTATGCTGAATGCTTAACTATATGATTTGAAAATATTGCACAAGCTAAAATCATAACTAATCTAAATCCAATATTGACTTAAGAATTATACAAGTGCTCAATTGACCTATAGGTATTTATTTTCAAAGTCAAATTTAAATCTATTTATCATATGCATTCTTGATCGGGTAGTTTTGCCTATATGATGAAGTTGTAATTCCCACTTAACTAATCTGATCCTCCTCCCTTTCATGAAAATAGGAGTTGACAAGACTAATTGTAAATCAAATGCTCAATTATTAAGAAGATAATTTAATTTATATATTTACATACGACTATCAAATGTGTTAATTTAGAAAATTCATATTCAATAAAAAAAAACTCAGTGTTTTTTCAAAATAGCAGGTATGATTATAAATTCTAATTATATATACAATCCTTTACTAGTAAAAGAGTAGAGTTGGTAAGATCTACCCAATGATGATTATGTTGATTGAAAATATCAACCAGAGGGATCATCATTAATAAATTATTGAAATTATTAATGTCTAATCATCATAAATTCAATTTCTTAAAATATAAACTTAGATCTGATCCTCCATTATTAGATTAATGACGTTGACATAATCTAAGATAATAAGTTAATTGATCAAATGGACTCATGTACCTTGATGAGGACTATGTTGAATGAATATTTTAATTAGAGGGGTTTATTGTTATCAAAATCTCATGAAATTCTAATGCTAAATTATTTCAAGTTCAAATTTTAATCAATTATTAAATGACTATGGATATTCAGTTCAATGATACTCATCAAGTGAAATTCAATAATCAAAATACTTAAAGCAAAATTCACTCCATTTACCCATCGACAATCATTTGTTAGAAGTGACAAATTAAAAAAGCTCTAACTTATAAATAAGTTAATATTAACTTCAGTGTCTGATTATATTCACTCTCAATCTAAGTAAAGTGTCTTGTATGTACATGCATTTGATGATGCTCCATATGATACGATTATAGCGGAGTCTTGGATGGTTACAATTATTATATTACGTTCTGGCCTTGGCATGTTCAAATGGCTCATTAATTTAGATTGTAATTGAGCTAAGGCAAAATATTTTGTCAGCTAAGGTGGACTTAAAAATGTTTCTTTAGACAAAAACCACCACCCTAGATATATAATGCCCTCTTGATACGTAACTCTGATTGTGAATCGTGATGTTAGATTATCATCTCTAACTAGTAGATTAGATTACTATGAGAGATGACAAAATCATGAGATCTTGATTGGCCGCGTCACCATTCCCCTAACCATCCGCTTTAAATCAAAGGATGATGAATTTCATATATTCTAAACTCCAAAACTACACATGATACTACTATACGCTAAGCAATTTATGATTTAACAACTAATCTTAATCGAAAGTTCTCTCTCAGTATTATGAGGGAGTAATTAAATATAGGTTCTTGCGTCTATAGGAAACCTGAAACCAGATCTAAAGTTCTCACAAAATGACGGTGAAATCTTTGGGCAGGGTCTTATATACTGTTTTATCTGCCCTCTAAAAATTTGACCAACAAATACAAACTCTTTTCATCGAGAAGTCGGTAGTTAATTTTCGAAGCCCACAAATGCATGTGGCGTAATGATTGCAATAAGGCATGTGGTAAGGGGGCACTCCCTTTGGTCCTTCAAATCCAACAATAGCTACTCCAACAACTACAACACCACAAGCAACAAATATGATTCATAGTGAACAAATTCCTTTTTCTCTGGAAGCACAAACAACCTTTGAAGTAGGGTAACAAGTATAAACATGAGGGGGCAGTGCAACGAACTCCCCAATATTGTGTACAACAAATGTATATCTTTAACGAGACAAACAATCCTAAGCAGCATCTAATGTGCTTCAAAGCAACACGTGATAAATAGTGGGGGCATTGATGACCTACTATTATGCAATTCATTGTAGCATTCTAATGACTCCATAATGACTCCATCAAATATTTTGCAAGGCTTGAACAAATATTTTATGAAACAAGTCACATATGCAACTGAGAAAATCGGTATCACTGATCTTGCCACAAAAAAGAGGAAGAAAGATAAGTCAATGATAAAATACATCACTCACTAGCACAATATGAGCGTGAAATAAAAACAATAAATGGAAGAGCATGTAGTGCAACAATTGCTTGACAACATCAATGATAAAATGGCTTCCTACCATTGCATGGCATTCACCGCCATATTTTATGGTGATTTAGAAAGTTCTAATGACTCAAGTTTTCCAAAGTTGATCCTAATTCCAGTGCCAAGAATCCAAGGTGTATTAATGACCACAGGACTAGCAGGGGTGAAGTACATGTCGCTGATTCCTTCAATACAAGTACGAAGCAACACCTCCTAGGTAGCCAAGAGTGATTCTTGACACAACAATCAAAAGCCATCATCTTTGCTCCTGCAAAGACACTGGTCTCAAATGAGCACAATCACAAGCTATAGCTTAATTTCTACGTAGCAGTTGTCATGAATGGGTATTTTAACTGTACCGAAACAATTAAAAAAATAATTGGTCATTGAATCCCTTTTAGGCATCACTGGTTTCTTTTTAAGTAGTTACAGCTACAGAACGTGCTTTCTACTCATGACAATCTTGAGAATTTCCTGCATTTTGATACTGGCAAGCTCATACAAATATGGAGCTACAAGTCTATGATTTGGATAGTACCTGAACAACATTGTTGAGAATGTACTCAAGACCTATACAGAACCTAAACAAAGCTAGTTTAAAGTCTCATAACATTGGTAATCAGGACCATCCAAGCAGGTTGTTCACGTTTACAGTTCCTCTCTAATGAACGCTAAATGTCCGTTTTTAGAATATCAGATTTATCAGCTCCATCTGCTGGTTTCCAGATAATGTGCTCCAGCTTACAACAGAGATTTTTGTAGAACTGCATGGTGGCAAGCAAACCAATCGGTCATTAAGCTCAAAATTTTTTTAGCAGGTCTAAGCAGAAGACCATAGGCTAATTAATAAGTTGTCTGCTCGGGTAAGTTAGCTTGACTCCAAAAGGAAATGTAATGGACTGCAATTATAACATATTTCAGCTAAAATTTTATTTAACAGATTTAAAAACCGACCCTGTGATACTGCAGAGTATCCCCAGCAGCCTTTCTGACATCTACCATGAAGAGTGACGGTGCAACTTCAAAAACCTGATAATAATCATCCAAGCAAGAGAAGGGTCGAAGCTTCAATAAATTGCTGATTGTATGACTTTAAGAAGTTATAAATCAGGTACCTCAAGCACAACAGCAAACTGGCTCATCTTGTTTGAAGAAACACCTTCCAGTCTAATCTGAGGTCAATAAGAACGGAGATTTAAATCAATTATAGATAAAGCTTTGGTAGTTGCTAACATACTTCCCTTTGCAAACTGCAGGAAAAGCAGAACAGTGTAAATCACCATAGAAGAAAATACCTATAATTGTAGATAGAGAAGGATAATCATATTGTTTGTCAAGTTAAAAAAAAAGTCAACACTTACAATCTCTGTTATACATCAATTATAAATTTATTTCCTGTTAAATAGCTGTTTCATCAAGTGTTTCTCATAGTTCTTTGTGATTGTCTAATTTATTTGCATTAACCTTTGTCCTACAGCATTCAACTGGAGTTGAGAAGTCAATTAGCTCTTCCTCCTATAACCAGGATGCGTTTCTTATATCAAATCATCCCGCCATTCATAAACAGTAATAGGAATCTATTTTTCAGCATTTTGCACTCAAAAAAATCAAAAAATAAATACTTTTCACTGCTCCAGTAGGTCTGGCAAAAAGTTTATAGAAGAAGCGCAGTTCAAAATCTGCACATCAACTAGAACTCAATAAAATTGATTTATGGGTTATCGCATCAAGGATGAGAACAAGCTTACCCATTAATAAAAGGGAAATAGCGACAAGTTATCTCAAAGCATTTTGCATTCGTCAACCCATAGTGACGAGCATTAATTAGAGTGTCATTGGTTTGTTATTGACATGGTATGCTTCGAGTGTTTTAAAAAGTAAGAAAGCACCAATGTTTATTGTTCACCTCTATTATTATTTCATTAGCAGAGTTGGTTTGATACATTGAGAAAAGGTGAACAATGGATGACTTCGTACAAATTAGGATCGAGGCACTTTGATAATCATCAAAATTACCTAAATAGTGTCCATTCATGAAACAAGATGTGTCGATGCGTTCAGAGCATCAAAATTACTAAATGAGAACTCTCTCAATCGATTCAACAAATCATAAAAAAGGGTGACAAACATTGTCATTTACATCAAAGTTGAAATGCTTTGCTTATTGTGGAAGTTGCAGAACACCGTCTGTTCGCAAAACGAATCATGTCGATGCATCCGAAATGTTGAAATCTATTAAAAGAGAGCCTCCGAAAATCAATTGGATTGAACATGGAGCAAATAACGAGTTGTGGAAGTAAAGTAGTACACCATTAAACCTAAATAGTTGTGATCAATGCTGAAGTTGCTTAAACAACTTCCGATTGTAAGATGGATAGCACCAATAAAATCTAGAACGTTTGATTTGTCTAAAATTATCATCAACATATTGCTTGGGTCCCAGCACGAATGATAAATGCAAGAGTTGCCTACACATAAATTACTATATAGATATTTCGAGATGTGTGAAATGCAACGAATTTGCAACCATAAATCGATATGCATAAAATCATTCTAAAATATATACAAATATAAATATAAATATAAATATAAATGTATATATATATATATATATATATATATATATATATATATATATATATATATATATATATATATATATATATATATATATATATATATATATATATATATATATATATATATATATATATATATATATATATGCATATTAATGTTGAATTGAATTAAGCTATAATTAAATAGAAATTAAACAAAATCATCAATAAAATCTAAATAAAATTAAAATATTTTCTATTTATATACATATACATATAATATATGATAATTAAATCAAATCAAATCAAATTTAGATTAAAATATTAATTAATTTATTTAGTTAATAATTAGAGGGAGATTAAGTGCAATTTATAATTAGCATTTAATTAAATTTAAAATATTTCATATTATATTATATATATATATATATATATATATATTGAATTATCAAATTATACTAAAATAAATGAAATGAAATTTAATCAATTAAGATAAAATTAGTCTTTAATTAAATATATTTATATCTATTATTATTATTATTATTATTATTATTTTACACAAATTTTATTATAAAGTATATCTATAAATTATTTTTGTAAAAATAAAAAAATTGAATATCTCGACTCTTCTCTGTATGCAATCCTCCACATTCTTGTATGTCATCTCGACTTTCCATCCTTTGCTGCACAAAAATGGACAATAAGAATATAGCTCTAATAATACTAATCGCATTCACATTAATCCCGCGACCAGTCATTCCTTACCCTCTCCATCGCCTACTCACATAACTTTCTTGTGCCGTTTTCCTTCCACACGAACTCTTCTGTCTCTTTGAAGCATTTCCCAATTTCGGTTCACATTCCCATCAATCCCAACATGCTATAGATTGAACTCCCAACAATGACTCACACAAATCTCCATTTTACCTCTTAGGTAACTCTCTCTTCTTACTGCACATGCAATTCCCAACCTCAGTGTTCTCCTACTCCTGTATCCTTCATTTATCCTAGTGCAAGGCGCGCCATGCCCTCTCCTACAATAAGTCTTCTCCTTTTCCAAATGATATTTTATTTCACCTCTTATTCATGCGAGCTTTTTCGCCCCATGATACTCACTTTCGCACACACAACAACAGCTATTCTCCCTCTTCCTCAATTCATGTTCTCCCTCAGTCCTCTTATTTGCCGACAATTCTGGAGTTGACTCTAGCCAGTTCCTGCCTCTTTGCACAACACTCCGAGACTGAGATCTCATCTACTCTTGATCTCCTGCTTGGCCATCCATTATGTGAAGCTTTTGACCCAATATGTCATACGTTCCTATAAATTGAAGTCACCAGCTTTATTCAGTTTCCTCCCATTCACACCTGATCTCTACAATGCCCTCATGTGCCTCTCCCACACTCACAGACCTCTCTCCCACTTGCTTGGACAACTTCAATTGATGAGACAACCACCCAACCCTCTCACACTTATCTAGCTCCTCGATCCAATAGAACCCGTTACTCTTCTCCCTTTAACTGTTCATGTTGCCTCCACCTCTCCACTTCGTTACTGACTTTCAAACCTTACATACATCATTGCCTCCTCTCCCCCTTTGATTTCAACTCACCTACTTACTCCCATGCATAATAATCGTCATCCACACCCCTCAACCTCCTCTCTTTCTCTCTAGATAGAGAAAAAAATCTCTTTCTCACACTACTTATCCTCTCTCATTTTCCTCATTCTATCTCTAGAAAAAACAGAAGACAAAAATTATTTTAAATAATCGTCTTGTCATCTTTTGAATGCGGGCTCCAAAAATTCATGTCCAACCTCTCGATGAAGAATTTTCAGAAGGCAGATGAAACAATAGATAAAACACTACTCAAAGATTTCACCCTCATTTTGTGTGGACTTTAGATTAGGTTCCAGGTTTCTCATAGGCGCAAGCACTTATAGTTAATTATCCCTCCCAAATGATGAAAGAGAACTTTCGATTAAGCTAGTCGTTAGATCACTAATTTCTTAGCATATAATAGCAGCATGTGGAGTTTTTGAATTTAGAATATAAGAAATTCATCATTCTTTGACTTAAAATAGATGATTTGCTCGATCAATATTCCATGTGCCATCCGCATCCGCGGCCCCTGCCTACTTAGTGAGGAGGTATGATTCAACGATTGAAAGATCCTTATCAGCAGTCATGAGTTGTGTCGTCCAAGAGAACCTTATAAACCTGAGTTGATATTTGTCTAAGGAAACAAGTTTAAGCCAATGTTAGCTAATAGCAAGCTTTTTACCTTATCATGTGCATCCTATGATTCACATCTCAAAAGACAAAGTGAACATACGGGCTACAGTCATGAGGGTAATATAATGATATCATTTGATGACAAACCACCAAGTCAGAGGACTCTGGTTGTAATCACATTATATGTGGAACCTATTGGTCAAACTAATTTGATAGAGGGCATAGTCCATATCCTTATTGCATAAGATTATTTGAGAGTGAACATAGTTGTATACTTAACTTGACATTCGCTTTTATGAGTTATGATTTTCTTAATTCATTATCTTCGACAAAGGTTGCGGATGAGTGGATGAAATTTAGCTTTAAGTATTTAGATGATGATTTTCATTTAAGCATTTAAATTTAGTGATTTATTAGATATTTGTAATTATATGGATATTTGATTTGAATTAATTTGATTAGAAATTTTAAACATATTTTGATGATGATGATCCCTCTAGTTGAACTCTCCATTCAACACAACCATTCTCAGGATTTAGGTTTAATTAATTGAATTTAATTTATAACTCTAGACATTGTCAACTCCATTTGGTTGCTAGCAAAGGATCAAATCTATCATCAATTCGAAAATTAACCATCTCGTAGACCTTGTTGACTCTAGCTTAAGCATAAAGGATTAGGTCTAGATTTTGCATTCTAAATATTTAAGTTTGAAGTAGTTTTAGCATTAGCATTTAAAAAAAAAAATTAATAATCACCTCCAGTTGAAATCTATGATCACTATAGCCATCACTAGGGATATAGATTGTGTTAACTCTGCTTATTTGTCAGTAGAGAATCAAACTTTTAAATAGTTAAAATATGTGATTACATTCATCATCTTGAAATAGAGTTTATAATTTTGAATAGGAAATTTCTCTATTTGAAAAGTGAATGTTTGATTTACAACCAGTCTTATCAACTCCTACTCTCACGAGAAGATAGAGGATTAGACTGATTAAGTGGACTTACGACTTCATCATGTAGACAAAGCAGCTCGTGCAAGTTTATTTTCATTTTCATTGAATTTCATATAATTTATGAAATTTGCATGTTTTATGAGGCAGAATGGACTTTGAGTCTATTCGACATATATACACTTCTCGACATATTATATTTGAATTTATTTGATTGCGTGAAATACGTGTATGAATCAACTTGTCATTTGCACGAATCTTGAGGCTCAACTTCAAGTATAGGTTTGCCTCGTAATGCGTGTCATATACACTTTGAATTATTAACACACATTTCAATTCATTAATTTTGAATGTAAATTTTCTTCAAAATATGTGCTTAATTAACTCCTGATCCTTAATTGCTTGCACAGATAATGTTGCATTAACACGAGCAATGAATTGCTTCAATATACATGAATGTTATGTTGTCCCTTATAAATTATTTGTATATATTTCAAGACGATAAATTCAAATATAAATCTATCTCAGTATGTGTGCAATGTCCACCATATTTGAAACTTTTGATTATGCACATATATTTTGTTGTAATAATTTGCACAATAATTCACTTAAAGATTAGTGTTTGCATCCATCCTTAATTTATTTGCATGCATTTCAATGCTATATTTGAAGGAAGAATTATTTTTAAGTGCATGCGGATGTGTTTTTTTAATCATTTTGTATGCATTTTTTGTATTTAGCATGCTGTGTGTGAGCTTCTTTTTTGAGAGTTTAAGCCTTCAAAAGATCTTCATTTTTGTTCATTTTTGTGAGGGTATTTCTTCAAATTAACTTGTAAGTTTATCACAATTATTTTTTCATTTTTGCAATAATTTACAGTCTATAATTTTTTGTTGCATTTAATATTAATTAGGCTTATTTATTTAGTCTGATTGGTCCCCTGCAAATGTGTATTTCTCGACATTACTTCGACAGCATTCCAACATCACCTCCTCATGTGGAGAGTTGCACGAGAACATTGAGCCCGCCCACCATGCCAAGAAATGCGTGTATGAGTGATGTGAGCATCACGGCTAGAAGCAACATTCTACCATGTTAAGAAATGTGTGTATAAGATCTTCAATCTGCACAAAAAGTATGTTTTCCCCACCCTATATATATATATTACTTTTCTATTTTTTTGTTTTCATTTTTTTCTGGGATTTTTTTTGTTTTTTGTAATTGGAGAGAGAGAGAGAGAGACAACAACAACAACAACAACAACAACAACAACAACAAGCCTTAATCCCACTAGGTGGGTCTACATGAATCCTTCGTCCATCAGGTCCTATTATGTGTCAAATTCTCATCTAATTCAAGTATACTAAGATCATTTTTATACATCTTAACCAAGTCTTTTAGGTCTACCTCTACCTTTCTTAACATAAAGAACAGATCTATTCTCCTAATCGTCATCTGACCCACGCTTTATGTGGCCAAACCATCTAAGGCGACTCTCCTAATCTTATCTACCCTGAGCTACTCCAACTTTTTCCAACATACTCATTTTGCATTCTATCTCTCGAGTAAAGCCACTTATCCACCTAAGCATCCTCATCTGTAACACTTAACTTAGTCTTATGCTTCTTTTATTGGCCAACATTCGCACCATAAGTCATCAGGTCTTACCACCATCTTATAAAATTTTCCCTTAAGTTTAAGTGGAACTTTTCTATCACATAATAGGCCGATGCATTCCTCCACTTCAACCATCCAACTTGAATTCTACTAATAACATCTCCATCTATTTCACCATCATTTTGAACAATGAGCCTAAATATCTCAATCGCACTCTTATTAATGACTTGATCACCTAAAGTCACAACACTACCACTAAAACTTCTACAACTAAAATTACACTCCATATATTCGGTTTAGATCTACTTAAACGAAAACCTTTAGACTCTAAAGTTGACCTCCATAATTCAAGTTTATGTTGGACTCCTCTAGTCTTATCAACAAGAAGAATGTCATCAAAAAGCATACACCAAGGTACATCTTCTTGTAAATGCCTCGTAAGAACATCCATAACTAAAGTAAAAGATAAGGGCTTAATGTTGATCCTTGATGTAATCCAACCGAAATAGGAAAATATTTTGTCAATCCTCCTTGTGTTTGGACACAAGTAATGACTCAGTATACATATCCTTAATGACTTGAATATAACCAATATTAACTCCTTTCTCGCTCTAGAACTTCCAAAGAACATCTCTTGAGACTTTATCATAAGCTTTCTAAATCAATAAATATCATATGTAGATCCTTCTTACTTTCTATGCTTCTATTAAACTTCTTAACAAATGTATAGCATCCATAGTAGATCTACGCATGAAACCAAGCAGAGAAACTTCGTATCACATCGTAACCTATGCTCAATTTCTCTCCCATAATTTTAATGTATGGCACATTAACTTAATTCCTCTATAATTTGCACACTCTTGTGCATCACCTTTATTCTTAAATATAGAACCAATAGACTCTTTCTCCACTCATCGACATCTTTTAGTCTTTAAAATAACATTAAAAGATTTGTAAGCCAAGAAATTCCTTGATCTCTAAACATTTCCACACATCTATTGGAATATTATCAGGCCTCTTGCTTTTCCACATTTCATTTTCTTTAAAGCTTCACTAACTGATTTACTAATAGATAGAAATGAAATTCTCTATTTTGTTTAGTATTAAGGTTCTAAAATCAATCGTCTTTCGGATCCTTCATCAAAAAGTTTATCAAAATATCTCATCCACCTATTTTCAATATCTTTTCTAAGAAAACACTTTATTATTTTCATCCTTACACCCTCACTAACCATGTCTTTACTTCTCCTATCTTTTGCTAACATACATCTTTCACTTCTTGTATCTAATCATTGTATAAATCACTAAAGTAAATTTTTCATCATATATCGCTTTCTTAATCTCTGCGCTACTTTATATCTTTCCCAATTCTAATTTTACATCTAAACCAAATTTTATAACAATGCTTTATTTCTTATCTTTTCTCAGACACTCGACTCCACCACCAACTATTCTTATTAAATTTTCCTTTGATTCTCCAAGCACATCTTTAAGAACTGCTTAATTTCACTTGATATTTTTTCCACATAACGCGTTTTCTTTATGAACACCCCAAATTCAATATCAGTAGCTTGCTCTTAAAAATATTTTTATTTGTGTTCTTTAAGTGTCCCCATCTAATCCTGGACAATAATTTAGTTTATTTTTCTCTTACAATCTTTCATCTTAAAATCTAAAACTACAAATGCGGACTTAAAATTTCACTTGGTATGACCTACAATCTTTACAATTTAAACGATCATTTTTTTCTTATCGAAAATAATCAATCTGGTTTTACTAGATCCATTTTATAAGTAATAATATGTTTCATCTCTTTTCTTAAAAAAAGATAAGAACTACAAAATCATAAGTTTAAAAAAATCTAATATATTTTACCTTCTTCATTACTACCCAAATCCATAACCACTTATGAATACTTTTAAAATCTTCTACTACTCTACCAACATATCCATTTAAATCTCCTCCAATAAATACTTTTCTTCAAGAGGTATCACAGTAATCCTCTAATTCATTCCAAAATTTTTTCATGCTTACCTCCAAACCTACTTGAGGAGCATGACACTTATAACATTGAATCAAGATCAACAATAATCTTTAAAGTATAATTCTATCTCTACATCTATTAATACTTATAACATTATCCTTCAAACTTTTATCTATAATCACACCTACACCATTTCTAGTTCGATTTTACCAATACCAAAGTTTAAAACCTAAACTATCAATCTCTGGCCTTCACCAACCCATTTAGTTTCAACACATAAAATATTTATCTTTCTATGAACCATAATATCTATTAATTCCATTAATTTACGTAAGAGTACCTATATTCCAAGATCCTAACCTAATTTAGTTTCATGGACTAACTTCTTGCGTCCACAAAATGTGGGAACCTTGCTTATTTAACATCACACCGGGCGCCATGCTCTAGCATTTTTCATCAGATTCGTTTATACAACAAGGCCGCTTCCAGGGACGCCAAGATAACACAATGATTTAAAGGATTCATGTCATGATTATTTCGACAAATTTTACTACATTTAATTATTTAACGCAACCCTCCACTTTTTGCATCCGGACTTGGGACCGGCAATGGTAGTGTTGAGGGGATAAAAAATAAGGTGGGGAGGGAAAGAAAATAAAAAGAAAAGATATTTTTTGAACTCTTTGTAAATCCAAGAGAGAGAGAGAGAGAATGAAAGAGTGTGGGTGAGCGAGGTTGGCCGATGGGATGGTCACTAGAGGAAGCAATCGTTGGAGACGGTGTTGGGTAGTTGTGGTTCAGTTGGATGTGGGTTGATGATGAGATGGCAAGGTGAGGTTCATGTGGGAGTGGTGAGAAATGGGAGATGTAGGCTTGACGTGGGAGTTGCAATTCTCGTGGGTGGTGAGGACGGTCGTTGGCAAGGAGGTCGATGATGTCGGTTGTGAGAAGGGGACTTGGGCTTGGTTCCGACATAAGAGGAGAGTGCAAGTTTCAGTGATTTGGGGAGACGAGAATCCAGGGTTGCTATTTGCGGAGGGAAGATGAGAGATGGGCTGGATGGAGGTTGGGTTGTTGGCAGGGTTGTGGGTTGGTTCATCGGTGTGGGTAGTCAAAGAGGTGGAGGGATATGTTCGCTGGGTGGCGAGTATGGAAGATGACAGAAGAACATGATGGAATGTGATGGCTTCAGCTATGCAAAAGAGTAAAATGCCGGATTCCCACAAGAAAAAAAAGATGCTTAAACTTCGTTTCGTTACTTAGGTTTTAAGGAAGAAAGATTTTTTTTGTGTTTATTTTTTTTTAAAAGGAAAGAACGAGAGGAGATGACGGGATCAGGTGCTATAGTGTACGAAGTCGACTTAGGTAGTGAGAATTCCAAAAATTTTGATGGAATACGAGGAGGCCGTTTAATTTGATTTTTTTTTGGGTTCCGCGAGAGAAAAGAAAGGCTATTTGTATGCCAGCACATCTCAACCATGATGAAGGCCCATTCAAGACAAATTATTTTCTGCATTAAAACCCAAAGGCTTTCATAGCTCAAGGCCAACTCATTTATGTAAACAGCAATAAGACTAAAAGGTCCTCTTACAAATTGCTCTACATAAGTTTTACAACTACGATTAATCCAACAGTAATATAACAATCAGAGAATTAATAAGGCTTAATTCTATAATAATTTATATAATCATTAACTAATAAATTTCATATGTACATATTTATTATCATTATCACATGCAATCTAATTTATTATTTTAATGTGGGTTATATATATATATATATATATATATATGTATTTAACCCAATTTGTAACTTAAACTGAGTTGATTAACTTAAATAATAGCAATTATTTTAACCTTAACAATAATAATTACAACCTTAATGAATTTGTTTTTTTAAGGCATAATTAGGTGATAATAATGATTATATTAAACAACTAATTAACATAAATTGATTTTAAATATAGAATTTGTTATAACTCAACTGATTTAAATATATCTTTTTCTTATGTTATTATATATATATATATATTTCAAAATTCATCATCTCTTTGTGTCTCGATTTCCACCACCCTTGTGCAAAATGAGTATTTTAGTTTTTCTTGATATTTTGAATGCATCAGAGCGATCCATTTCACAAACGAACGTCGTTTGGACAATATTGGGTGTCAAAATGAATTCAACTAAATTTGATCAATATTTCAACTGTAGCCCGTCATTGTCATTATCTGTGACTGAATTGATCATAGGAAAATTCATTTAGTATATTTTGACACTTTGAGTTTGTCAGTTTAAAATGTTTTGCAAATGAACATCATTAGAGTAGCTATGATGACAATTAAAGCAATCTGGCTCCTCGCACATGTGATGTTCTCCATTTATCATCTTTTAGCAAGTTAGTTGATCATGAAAGATTCCCCTTTAATTGATTTCATTATGTCTAGCACATTGGTATAGTTCATCTCACAAATGGATGATATTTGAGTGGCTTTCATTATGATCGAAATCATTTCCGTGTTCGATCAAAACGGCATCACAATCATCACTTTGTTTTATTTCGCCTTATTAGCTTGATTTATATTTTGCTTGTGTGATAGAGATTAAGGTCAACATTGAAATCATTGACGGACTAGTAGAGGGAAATACGGGAGAAATTAAGTACTCGTTCGTGTTGTTCCAACACAATGAAGAAACTTGCTAGAAAATTTAGTACTCATTTGGGTTGTCTCATGCAACGAAGAAAGGTTAGGATGCGTGTTTTTCGTGCAGGTATTGAAGACTCCATACACATTTCTTTAAGCGTTGTGTTTAAAGCCCCTAGGCCATAGTGTCACCCAACACTGACCATGTATGCCTTTTTAGACATGGCAAATAGACCAAAGCAATCCTGATGCAACCCCTTATGCGAAGATGATGTCGGGATATTGTCAAATTTTCGCTGGATTTTAGAATATTACAAGACAAAAATAAATAAATAAATAAATAAATGACAAATAAAAAAAAATAGAGCAGTCTGAAATGAATTTAAACATAATAAGATAAATAAACTCGCAAAGCAAACATAAGTGTGAAACTTAAACATAAAAAGAGGACTTATAGGGAACTGAGATAGAACTGGAAGACTAGCTTGGAATGAGAGTTGAACCTCCTTGCGGATTTTAAAGCACACAAAACATCTCTTCTTAAACACTCAAAACCTCCCATTGAACTAAAACGAACTATGAAATGAATAGGCCTTAACTCTCAATTTATAGAATGAAAAATGAATCTTCATGGGGCTTGTGCTTTATTAAAATAATAATAAAGTATGAAATAGGTACAACATGTGAAAAATGTATCGTCCCCTCGCTCAAATTCTACTTCAATCACCACCAGTTCTATAACCTTTTTGTGCATGCAGACAAAATGCGACAACACAAAGTTAAAGTTTTCACATATTACAAAGCAGTCAATTCTCCTATTTCAAATGCATCGAAGGGCATGCAAATAATTTCAAAATAAAAGTTTATATACAAAGTGGAGCAATCTCTAGCCCAATTCAAATGCACTAAAATGCATGCAAAAATCAAAGTTGGGAATTCTACATACATTAGAGAGTTACCTTCAATCAAAATTAATTAATTTTTCCTCAATTATAATGTTTAAAAATTAATGATAAATGAATATAATTGCACGCTTCACAGAACAATCATAATTCAAACAATAAAACTGATGCCGTGAAAAGCATGCAATTTTATTAATTGTATAGAATCATTTGAAATTGAAATGCTTGCATATGCCCCGATAAAATGCCAAATGACTAGATTCAGTGTCTGAGGATGCAACAAGGGCTAAAATTAGATAAACTTCATTTTACTTTTGAAAGGTGTGTAAGCATATAATTTCTTATGAAATTTTGAAAATTCAAACTCATTTAAAACCCAAAATGTCGCATGTTCCCCGACACATGTACTAAATTTCTAAACTCGATGTTTGAGAATACTACGCGAGCTGAAAAGTGAAGCCAATCTAAGTTTTCTATAGTGAAAGATTTGAAAATATGGTGCAACCCTATAGTTTCATTTTAAATCTGGAAATACCTATATATGTCCCATCATAATGTCGAATGTCTAAATCTAGTATCAAAAGATGCTGCATAGGTCAAAATTAAACTGACTTGAATTTCTTACATTGAAGAGTGCGCCAATATTTTGAAAGATTAACAATTATCTTGAGAATGTTAATGTCTCTTCAAATTCAAAGAGCCATCAATTCTAAAATTATAAGAAATAATGACAAGTTCTAATTATAGATTTGATCCTTTACTTGCAAGAGTAGAGTTGATAGGATCTGTGGTGCAATGAGATTTCAATTTCAAACTAGTCAAATGCAATTAATAGACCTAATTCTCTATATTTGAAGTAGAGTTGACAAGATCTGCAATGTGATTAATTAGCAAATGAATTTAAACTATACATAAATTAGAGATCTGATCCTCTATTAGCAACCAAACAGAGTTGATAATATCTAAAATCATAAAATAAATACAATAAACTAAATAACCCGATAATGACTATATTGAACAAAGATCTCAATCGAAGGGAATATATTGATGAAAAATATTCTCAAATTTAAATGCAAATCATCTCAAATTTAAATCCTAATAAAATATTAAAATTCCAACAATCACTAAATGTCTGCATGAAAGTTCATCATTTAAAGACTTCAAAAGTAAAATTCATTCAATTCTCTTTTTGCAACGTTTTTATTGAGGGTGACAAATTTGATGTTAAATTAAACTCACAAAGGTTACTATCATATTAAGTATACTACTATATTTATACTTAAAATAATCTGCATCAATAAGGGCATGGTTCGAGTAAGCTCCACATATGAAGTGGATACGAATAGAGCCTTTTAATCATGTGGTTTGGGCAATAGGCTCTATTATATTACAACTATGACAATTGCCCGTATGTTCATCAATGATTTTATATCATTTGAGTTGTAAATCATAGGGTATACCTAATAGGGTACAAAGCCCTATGTCAGCTAGGGTGGACTTAAAATTGTCTTGTTAGACAAATACTAACACAAATCTATAAGGTCTACTTGGACAAAATAGCCTCATATTTCATATTAATAAATACAAAAAAAAGACCATGAATCATATATTAATATAAATGATCATTACGCCTCACATCTTGAGAGGAATGCCTCCTCTTAATGTTCTTAAAAGTGCACTTCAAATTCATGTTAGGAGCAAAAATAAATTGATGCATTGACCATGTGCATCGTTTGCTTGTGAAGGGCAAGTTCGCAATAAAGTGTACCACCGCCTCGCCATGTCGTGTCATAGCATTGTGCAGTCAACCCCTTAAAATGAAATTCTAATTTAGATTATTATTTTTGGTTTGGTTCAACATCTACCATGATAACTAGACACGATCATTTTTATTATTTCTCATAGTCATTAAGTTGTTTTCATTGATTCTCCATTCTCTCAAGCCTTACATTAGTCACTTTTTAGTAATTTTCATGCTCACTCCCCCGCTAGTTTTTATATGCTTTTACTAGTTCTTAGTGCTATTGCTAGTAACTTTTCATTCACAAGTTTCTCAAAAATGCTTCTCGATGCCTTATCTAAACACCCTCTTAGTTCATGTTGCCAACACCCTTAGTCTCTAGTCACTCATCTCATGAGTATATCCCTGATTTTTTTTAAAAAATATTTTCCATCATTTCATACTTTATATCATTTATATAGCATTTATTGTTATCGAACATATATATTAGCTAAATAAATTTCATCTAATTTAGCTGAAGTATGATTAATTAAGTAATATATAAGATATACGATTCATGAATGTTCTAGTTAGTAAAAATGCTACTTTGCTTTGCACTTTATACATTGAAGAAGAAAAAACCTTGCATATCACACTTCACTTAACGTTTTGAGAATACTACCTCCACGTTCGGTTAAAGGTCACACCTCGACTCATAATGTCTTCTAAAACATTGGTTAAAACAGCAAAACACTTCTGAAATCTCCAAAGCCAACTGCTTTATAATAACTATTAAATATTGCATTATATAAGAGAACTAGTTTGTAATGAGCAGTCATACTAATCAAAACCGTTACCTTGTAATTCTGTGAACGAACCTTAAGACTCTCGGACTCTGCCACTGCTTCAATATTTGCAATGATTGTTTTTGCAGGATGGCGTGAGACAAAACGAGTTTGCCATTTCACATAATCCTTAAAAAAATCATATTTGTTTATCATTTTGGGAAAAGTTAAATGCATCATATATTAATAAAGAAAAGAATTTCTATTCTGTGCATGCCAATAAAAATTTGAACACGAGTCATCATACGAAGAATAAGGTATTTACATTTATATGAGAATATCTAGGACGACTGCATAATTCTGACAAACAATCATATAAGAAATCATCCATATAGTACAACAGATGAGATAAGATCATTTGGACACCAGCAGCAGGTCAAGCATGCCATGCCATCATTATGGAATCCAGATCCAACTCTCAAATAGAGTGGCTCTTAGTTAAATAAAAATAATTACATCTATCCAATATTATCATTATTTATATAGAAAAAATAGCATTTGAACATTTTATGCTGTACTAGAAAATTCATCCTTTGCAACTAATTATACAGAGATTACTTAACAATTTCACCATTATAGAATATACAAAGTATTAGCAATGTTTATATAGATGCACCTATGAGAATAAGAAAGGGAATCACTACAAATGTAGCAAATATTCATTGATTTGAATTCTGGCTACACACTACAAGCTACCTTGTCACAGGAACTGACATAGAGCTTGCAAACACTCCTCAAGCTATACAGTAGATATTTTCAATGCCTAGCTTGAGGCGGTAAATGAAAAGTAGAGCTTGTAAGTCCAATAGTTAAAATATTAGCAAGTTGTGTATATAGAATATATATCAATCAAATTTATAAGTTTCTTTGATGATTTTGATGTATTTTGCATAGTCATGTTGTGTTATATGCAATGCTAATAATTGATTTGTTCTCACAATAAACTTTAAAATATCCTCTCACATTATTATTAAATCATTTAAGATGATTTTAATCCACAAAGGTTCACAGATTCCTTGAGCTTTTATATAAAATTTAACTTATAGCACTAGAATCAACAAACTGTTCTTGATTATATTTTCTCCAAGGAAGGTGCAGAAGCTAGTAATAGATTTTCTATAAATAGAGTCTTCAATTTCTTCAAAATAAGATTTCTTTTTCTCGAGTTACTTTAAGGTTCACAGATTCCACATAGGTTCACAGATTCCTTGAGCTTTTATATAAAATTTAACTTATAGCACTAGAATCAACAAACTGTTCCTGATTATATTTTCTCCAAGGAAGGTGCAGAAGCTAGTAATAGATTTTCTATAAATAGTCTTCAATTTCTTCAAAATAAGATTTCTTTTTCTAGAGTTACTTTAAGGTGCTGATGAGTTTTATATGCACAGTGTAAACAAACTTCTTCAGGATTACACATGAATTGGCACAGAACACTCACAATATCTGATCTTACGGTAAGGTAAATAAGCATCATAATCATCCTTTGATACCTTTCTTTGTCAAATTTTAGGTAGCCTACCTCTCTAAGCTTATGGTAGTAATCAAATAATTTTTTTGAGGATATGCATCACATCATACCCATTAAGTAGATCAGAGAAATTTTTGTTGAGAGATGAATGAGCTACTTCTATTTCAAGAAAGTATTTGAGTCTTCCAAAATCTCTTCAAATTGTTTGGATAGTTGGTCTTTTAATCTTTTCATTCCTTCATAAGTGATTTGAATTATGAATTTACCTTGAATCTTTTTATGAATAGAGTAGATCTCCAAAGCTTTTCTTCAAGTTCATCCTTTTATGCTTTGGGGATTATTTAAGCTCATATAAGACCTTTAACCTGCATACATGGTTAGTGTTGAAACCAATATAAAAATTTGGTGAACGTTCCATATAGGACCCTTAAATTAGTTCATTATGAAAATATATATTATTTAACTATTTAAGGACTAGGTAGGGTTAATTCATTAGGATAGTGGCATCCAAATAGTATTTAGTTTTATATCTTTCAAGTGTCTCATTTGCATTGATTTGACAATATATACCCACCTGCAAACAATTAATTTATTTTCTTTCATAATTCTACCATTTCACAAATTTGATTTCCTTATTTCCTCAATTATGACTTTTTTTCTATTCCCAAGTGCTTCAGAAATGGATCTTGAAATCTTGATCATGTTATAAAGGGGATTGCTGTGAAGGTAACAACTGCTGTGAAAATAATGTAGGCTGTCTTGAAGGCAGCAACTAGTTTCTGGAAAACCAAGTGGAAGCAGTTCCCAGGAATCATTTTCCTAACGCTTTCATTCCATACAGAGAGAGAGAGAGAGAGAGATACTTTGAATTCTTGTGTATTGCGTTGAAAAGCTTTCACCCATATGTAGCGGAATTTTATGCTATACTAGCGAATTCCTCCTTCAAGTATTAACAAGGTTTCTATAAATGCACCTATTGAGAATATAGAAGGGAATCACTACAACTTTTGCTGGAAAGAATTCCAAGATAGGAAATTCAGCTAGATACCGCCAGCTGCCCTATAATGGGATCCAACAAAGGGCCCGCCAATAGCAATCACTATCCATACCAGTCAAAAAATGAAAAAAAGGAAACATATATCCTGATTTTTTAGATTTGAAAAGTTTGAAATAACAAATAACAAGTTTTTTATTATTTGAAACTATATCTAATAGCACTTTGATAAGATTTTTTTATTTAGTATATAATGTTTTGAAGCTTGATAAGGATTGCAATCCGCACATAGTATGTAATCTAATAATCGCTCTTTCCTAATCCCTGCCCAAGGACTAACCAAAAGAATTTCAGAACATATGTTCAGAATTTCCTAGAAAAGCCACTCACATCAGCTATTACAATGAAAACAATAACCAGCATCTTAGTATCATCAGTTAAGATTGTGGCTACAGGGAAAGTATGCCTATGTCAAGAAGGAATAACAAATTGTGCAACAAGGTAAACTTTCCCACCAAACCATGCTTTAGGAGCGTTTTCAGACATCTTAAATAATATAATTAAATATTTTTCTTTTAATCTTAAACAGGTGCACTGCTCAGTTTGGAAATGCAAACCCCTCTATGAATGCAAGTAAATGAAATGTCACATGCAGACTTCAGATAAACTCGTATAAAAGTAAATTCCATTACCTGTTGTCTGTCAAATAATGCTGACAGATTCAGCCCTTGTGACAAGGTAAACATCTCAAATGCGTTCATTATAAGAGGACCACTTTCATTGTTCTCTACTTGCTCGGTTACAAACTGATCCTACAACATAGAGGGGAGGGCACAAGGTTATCCTTTCAAACCTTGAAAAAGTTAATAGCGTAGGTTGCATTAAGAATTAGAAAAAAATGAAGATAAAATTAAAAAAAAGTAATGCAGAACTTCAATAGTTGACGTATTCAAGTCCATAATCAAATAAAAAGATAAGCAAATCTTAAAGATCCCACTAACCTCAATGTCATTAAAAACAGCATGGATGTCATCCAGATTGACTTCTTGAGCTTCACTGTATCTAATAGGATCATAATTCTTCGAGAACCATACATCATTTTGTATTCCATCAATAAGTATTCGCTGCAGAATCAATAAAAGGATTGCAGAGAAAAAGATAAAAACATTATATTTATATATGAAAATACAAGCAAACAAATATCATAATGATATTAAACCAAGGTACCATTTATATCATACATGAAAATTGTACAGCATAAAGGAGCCCACACCATAATTCTTATGAGTTGATGAACTAAATTAAATAGTATCATTTAAAAAAACTCCAAAAAGAACATTATGCCAGTTTTATTGATTCAGTGTGCCATTACACAATTATCACATCTACAACACAAGTGTGCTATAATACACAACTACAAGTTCATTAGTATTGTTGGCACTATAATCGATAATAAAGCATTAGACACTTCTCTTACCTCCATCATTCATGTTCTATGTGCAAGATATGAACTTCACACGGGGATATGGATAAGAAATAGAGCTGATGCAAGACAGATATAAATGAATATTAGTATTAAGTGTCTTACAGCTTAAACATATTTTCTTATATGTAATAGAAACATTATTTCATTTTTATCTAATCGTGTCATATTTTAGATGATTAAATGAGCCATGTATCTATAATATAAACAACTCTCTCTCTCTCTCCTCTCCTCTCCCTCCCTCCTTCCCTCCCCTATCTCCCCACATACTACTATTTTCTTTTATGGTTCCTCACGAAGTGGTATCAGAGACTTGTCAATTTCCTCCCACTTCTCTTCATATCTTCTCCCCAGTTCCCCACCTTCGTGCTTGTCCTGGTGCTACCCATCGCAACAACATAATACACCTCATGCCACATCTCATGTGAGTTACCCAGTAAACGTTGTGTCTGTGTCTCATATGTCCAACCTCAAATGTAGCCAATCATCACTGCATTGCTTGGTTCACATGCCACTTCCACCTATGGAAAGCTAGTCCCTCCATCTCTATTAACATCTGAAAAAAAGATTAAAAGAAAAAGATATGGAGAAATAAAAGCCCCAACCGAATCAAACAACAACATCCGGTTCCACATCACTGAAACAGTATGGGGGAAGAAAGCAAGAACAGTTGGAAGGTCCGGTTCTATAAGAAAGGGGATAGAGAGTGTCGGCAAAATCCTCATTTGTATACATCTACCCACCCGAGTGAGAGGAAAAGGGAGAGATTGAGAGAGAAGACCTCCACCGACGATCTCGGATCTGGTGCGAGATGAATATACCTCCCTCTATTGATCTTAGGTCCAGAGCAAAGGAGAAGAGTGCGTATTCTACTAAATTTTGCGATTATAATACTGTTAAGCTATCATGTTGCTAAATTTACGTGGAATTTACTAAGCCTAACTTTTTATTCAAAATTAAAAATCTAAACAAAAATTAATCGAACCTTAAATTATTAAATAAAATTAATCTATAATTTTCCAATAATTTTGGAATTAGAAGTTACCTGCAATTGTTTGATCTTCTCCTCTCATATTAAAATAACATGAGCATAGATTAAATTTGAATTGAAGATTTAAATTTAAATAATTAGTCTTGTATTTGTTCATATCAATAAATTCAAAATTCATTTACTCATGTGACGGATTTTATAAAATGTGATAATTTCTAATTATTTGATAAAATTAAATAACAGTTAATTATTCAATCGATTGAAGGCAATAAATAAAAAAATGGGATGGAGTTAAACACAATATGATCATTCATTAGAATCATCAAATGATCTAGCAATATTAAGATTGTTTCAATCTAACACTCAAACACTGGCTTTCTAACAAATGTAAGTAAAATCCAATTATAGCATTCCAAAAAGATGTAAGTCTATTCTAACCTAGCATTCTAAAAGAATGTAAGTTCAATCATTTGTTCACAATGCGAATCTCAATCAAAGGACATTCTAATAAATGTAAGTCTAATTTATGTTTGCCATGCAAATATTACATCATCCAAATTGACCCAATCATTTATTTGTAATGCAAACTCCACATATAAAATAACCAAATGTATTCCAAAGGGATGTAAGTCCAACCTAAATTGACATTCCAAAGGGATGTAAGTTCAATCGATGTTTGCCATGCAAACATCGCATCATCTAGAATGACATTTTAATGAATGTAAGCCTAGTCACTTGTTCACCAAGCAAACTTTCCTAAAACTTTGGCATTTGGATGTAAGTCCAAACTAATGGCATTCTAATTGATATAAGTCCATTCCATGTTTGCCATGTAAACATTACATCATCTAAACTGGCATTCCAATGGATGTAAGTCAAATCACTTGTTCGCCATGCAAACTCTCCTACAATTTCAGGATTCCAAAGAGAAGTAAGTCCAGTCACTTGTTCGTGCAAACTTCACTAAAATTATGACATTCCAACGGATGTAAGCCCAACCTATGTTTGCAAATGCAAACATCATATCATAATTGACATTCTAATAGATGTAAGTCCAGTCATTTGTTTGCTATTCAAACTTCTCTAAAACTTTGGCATTCTAAAGAAATGTGTAAGTTCAATTTAATGATATTCTAATAGATATAAGTCCAATTTATGTTTTCCATGCAAACATCACATCATTCAAACTGGCATTCCAAAGAATGTAAGCCTAGTCACCTGTTCTCCATGTGAACTTCTCTAAAATTGTGGCATTCCAATGAATGTAAGTCCTATTTTTGTCTACAATACAGACTTTAATCACTCAAATTATGATGTTCCTATGGATGTAAGCCCTACGCACAATTGCAATGTAGACTCCATAAAATTGAATTATTAGATAGACTTATAAGCTAAGTTTATCTTAAATAATTCAATAAACACTTACACCATAACTTTAGTTTACTTGGGATCTCTAAGACGAGGCAACTCATAGCTACTAATCAAACTCCCTGGACATTATGACTAATAGCCCTCTAATATTGGTAGGTTAGAATAATGATAGTCCCAAGACGACGTAACCATAGGTTCTTGATTGGGACTACGATCCTTATCTCTTTTTAGATAGTCATCTACACTATACCACCATACCACTATACATCAATTTATTTTCAACTTTAATCGAGAGTGCTCTCCTACTACGATAAGAGGGGTAATTAACTATGGATGCTTGTGTTTATAGAAAGTAAGACCCATATCTAAATAAACCTTGACTTAACTTT
The DNA here is from genome assembly GCA_021442155.1 of Cymbidium sinense. Classification (NCBI taxonomy): domain Eukaryota; kingdom Viridiplantae; phylum Streptophyta; class Magnoliopsida; order Asparagales; family Orchidaceae; genus Cymbidium; species Cymbidium sinense. The sequence goes on along the minus strand of CM038214.1, from coordinate 87,328,422 downwards.
GAAGAAAATCTAGTTGAAAATAAATCAATATGTTTCATGAAAAATGAACTCCCTATCATAGAGATTTTGAGATATTTTTTTCTGAGTAATCAGATTTTTAGCGACTCCGCTGAAGATTATATCTCTCTCCATCTTTGATTGGAAAATTAAAATATCTCCACTAGAATATTTGGTTAAATATTTAAATCAATGCGGTGTCAATAGCATAAATGAAATAATTATCAAGCTATTTCCTTTTTAAAAGTTCAGGTTCTGAAATTGAATAAACCCAAACTTTGAATTTGTAAATCGGGTTTGAAAAAGTCAATGAAAAACCTAACAAACATGATGACTTTTAAGTTAGGTGAGGGATCTACTATTGGATTCCCTCAAGAAGCGATCATCGTTAGTTCTGCTGGAGCTACTCTTCAATTTGAAATAATTTATGAAGTCGTACAATTTGTACCTACTGATCTTATAATTAATAATGATGTGCAAGCTAGAAAGCCCATCACTGAGAGCTTGAAATGTCGAAAGCATTCAAGAAGCCACCATGCAAAGAAATAAGACTAAATATAATCATCTCCAACGAGCCTAGGCAATTAAATGCTAAAGTTTTACCCAGTCAAGGAAAAAAACCAGCTCCTAAAAAGAACTCTATTTTCGAAAGGCTGTCAAAGTCATCCTCGATAGTATCTGCTAAGAAGGAGATGGCTATTAAGCCTAAGTTAAAATCTATCATTATGGATCCACTTAATAGTCCACTAGAGGAGCCTATTATTCCACAAGACACTATCTTTGCTTCAATCAATCATGATCATGAAGCATCTTCCCCATCCATCAAAATGTTTAAAAGAGCTAAGAAAAATATGATGTTCATTACAAAGCTACCAAATTATCTGTATATTTTGAACATTAATATGAATCATTAGTGGAAGAAAATATATATATCAACAATAATTTAAACCACTCAGATAGGTCAAGAGAAATAATTTTGAGTAAGTTATAAAGAATCTTTATGGGATAAGCATATACAATCTATTTAATAAGAGTGACCAAGGAAAGAGGAGATAGACTCTTCTAAAATTTACAAAATTTTGAAAGATGTTAAAAATAAAAACCTTAAAAAAAGAATTAAAAAGTTGGCAAGTCAAATCGCCAATCCAACGAATTCCTATCCTAAATGAGATAAAAACATTAGAAAATATCAAGCCCCGGCTCAGGCATCAGTCTCAGTGTTTGATGAACAGATGAGGTATGAAAACACTAAGTGACCCGTGGTCAGAAAGTCATAAAAGCTATCACAAAAGAGGCGATATCAATCACACAATTTTTATTCGTTCGATGAACACCAAGGTGTGACATTTGAGATATATTTTTAGAGATCCATCATTGAAAGTCTCGATCAATTCGGGTACCTAAAGAATCCCAAATCTTAAAAGATAAATATATTCAATGTGAACAAACATAGCAGATGATGAAAAAGCTAAGCCTCCCATCATCAATTAGAAACGCTAACCTAAGGATAGCCAGCCTATGGTTGATGCGGACAATAAACTCTTTTGAAAAGAGAATGAATTTCTAATTGATGAAGAGCAACAAACTCATGACTTCCAAAACAATGAAGATATCGATTACATGAAAGTCGAAGTTGTTCGTAAGGTCGAGCAAACTCTTTAGCCATCAATTCAATATGTTTACACACACGCTCACATAATAGAAATGTAATATTTGAACATCAAAATGAGGAACAATATCTCAAGTCACCAAGTACCCGAGGGTAAAACTCAAGTGGAGATTAAAGAAACTGAAGAAATAACTGATGTTGTAATATAATTACAATGACAACTAGGTTTTTAATTCTAATAGAGGCAGCTTAACAATCGTTTCAATAAGATGAAAGAGTTATTTGATCAGCTTAACTTAAAAACAACTATAACATAACAAATACTTCAAAGGAATCCTCTGGAGACAGTCAATTTAATAGTTGAGCTGGAGGCAATCAGAATGCTTCACTTAACTTGCGAATATCATTGACGTAAAGATAGGACCCTCGAGGAGAGGTTACACAAAATTGTGGGCACCAAAAATTCGTCACTAACCTCTCGATGAAGAGAGTAAATTAAATGTCAGTCAAATTTTTGAGAAGACAGATGAATTTATAGATAAGACACTACCTAGAGATTTCACCCTCATTTTTACGAGGACTTTAGATGCAGTTCGGGTTTCCTATGGCAATCACCTATTAATTACCCTCCCAATCTTGACAGGCACTTTGATTAAGGCTAATAGATTAATCATCGTATAATAATGATAGTGGAGTTTGAAATTTACGAGATTTAATTTAAAACTTATGTTTGGGGGAATAATGATGCGCCCAATCAAGATCCCGTGATTTTATCATTCCGCATGCGTGGTAATCTACTTAGAGGAGGTAGTGACCCAACCTAACCAAGGATCCTTTTCAAGAACTGTTCGTTGCAGGTGTCCTGTAGACTTGGTGGAGTTTATTTAAGGGATATATAACCTTAACTAACAGTGACTCTTTTTTCAATCAAATACATTCTAGTTCAACTCAAAGAAAAAAATTGGAAAACATACTGAGTTCTGATCGTAGTAATTTAGTGGTGTCATTTAAATACCAGATTGGCTTTGGTTTCAGCAATTTATGTAGTTTCATTTGGCGAAAAAATCATGCGGACAGAGACCACGAACCATGTCTTTACTAGCGTAAAATTATTTGAGTATGAGCATAGCTATGTATTTGATTTGACATTAGCTCTAAGTGAACAAATGTTTACTTAATTTGTTACCTCCAACAAACAATTGCGGATGGGTGAATGAATTTTTAATTTTAATTTAAATAATTAATTTCATTCAATTTAAAATTTTTTTTATTTAAACATATAATCATTTTATAATTGATTTATATTTAAACATATAATGATTTGGTGTTAAGACTTAAATTTTAATTATGAAAATCACTACAATTGAGATATTGATTGACATAATCATCGAGAGATACACTTGCTCGTTTGTTAGCAAAGGATCCAAAAAATTCAGATCTTCATCATCTTCAAACCTTGTCAATTCTAACTTGAACATAAAGGATAGAGTTGAGATTTTTATCTAGAGAGTTTGGACTTGAGAAGTTATATTAATAATGAAGTCGATAGATTTATTTTGTAATTCTATGACAGAATTATTTTGTAGTTCTATCAAGTTGAAAATCCTATAATATCATTATTAAATTTTTAGGTTTTGTTAACCCGAACCCGATCCTAAGATCCAACCGGGGATCGACCCGTGCAACATCCTCAGACACTAAGTTTGGATTTTTGACACGTGTCGGGGCACATGCAGGTGATTGATTGATTTTAAATGGTTGTATGTATTTGTTCATTCATTTTGCATACAACTTACACATTCATTTCATTTGATTGCTTTCATATATTTGTTTGAGTGTTCATGTTAGTGAATACTTCAACATACACACGAGTATCTGTTCTTTAAAGTGTTGTATGAACATTGAAATGTCTAAGCTAAAACAATTATATTTGGTGCAGAAAGTATATCAAATTACAAACATGAGTCTTTAGATACCCAATATCATAAATCAAATATAGATTTGTTCTGTCAAATAAGAATTTGACCGTTTCAAATATTTGTCATAGATCAAGTAAAGATCTTCTCTATAAGACATGAGTTTTGTTCTTTCAACTGCTTGTCATAAGCCAAGTATAAATCTGTTCTATAAGACATGTGTTGGTTCTTTCAAATACTTGCATGAATCAAGTGTGAATCTGTTCTAACATGAGCACGACTATTTCAAATGTTTACATGAATCAAACGACTAAGCAAAATATTACCCCATGAAATAAGCATAAGATTCATCTCACTTGCATATTAAAGACATTCAAATTGAATGTAATGCAATAACCCTTTGAATATGCACAATAGATCATTTCACTAGGCATTTAGCATAAACCTTAAGGTTATAGATTCACATGTAAGGTTATTTCATGATATGTGTAAGGATTTAATTGCATAATTGGCAAATCATTGATTTCAATTGTAAAATTGCTCAAGTGTATGTGCAAAAGCTACATTCATTTGAATATTTGAACAAGTCTCAAACCAAATATTCATTTTTACATCAATGCTTAATAAAGATATTTCATTTTTTTAGTTATTAATGGGCTATCCAATCTTACTTGTGATTATAAAAGAGAGCTATCAAACTTTTTTTTTTGTAAGCTCTTATGTTTCAATTTAAATTGTATTTAAGTCTCCCCATAAAAAAAAAAGAACTTGTCTATACTCAATCATTTATGTTCTTTCAACACATGATATAGTATCGTGGAAAGTATATTAAAGAGTTTAGCTTATATTTGTTGGCAAGCTTAAAGATATTCAAGTTTGATTCAAGTCTCCCTTAAGCCCTCTCAATTCAATCAATAAAACATTCTTTGCATTTCAAATAGTGACTAGAAGTTCATAATTGCTTACTGTTAAGTTATCAAATCATATGTTTATTAGTGAGCAAGTCATCAAATTTTTCAACTTATTTAACTGATTCATTTGATATCTTACCAATTATTATTCTAAATATTCATCTCGTGGTTTAAATCTTGATTTACACATATTTTGTGATACATCAAGTTCAAAGATTTATTTAAAGCATTAAATTCTTTGTAAGTTCTATTTGCAAGAAATTTCGATAGCCTCCCGGCATCATCCCTACGTAAGGGGCTACTTCGAGAGAGCTAGGCCTTACCACTATGCAAGAAAGGCGTGCATAGAACGTGTCATAAGACATCGTAGCTAAAATATGTATATATACCTATTACACCAAAAAAGACGTGCATAGGTCTTCCATTCTACCTGTGTAAAAGGGCAAGCATACAATTTCCTCGTCACATTGGAAAAATGTGCATGAGTACTTATTTTGAAGCATATTTTCCTGCCACATCGAAATAATGTGCGCAGGTACTTAAACAACTTTAATATTTCTTTACAATTTTCATTCACATATGCAATAAATTGAGATATATATGAAATTTTTTGCTATATCATGACTTTCATGATCATTGCACTTGAAATTTACTTTTAGAATATAAGTTCTGCTCACTAAAATTTCGGCTCTCTCAAGTCATCCCCGCAGGGGTTACTTGAGAGAATTAGATTCCAACGCAAAAGCGCGTGGTAGTGTAATACATCAGACGAAAATATGTATATATACCTACCACGTCAAGAAAGACATAAGCCTTCAATTTCACTTGTGTAAGAAGGGTATAAAATTTACTTGTCACATTGGAACAACGTGCATAAGTACTTATTTTGAAAGAAATTTTCTCGTGACATTAAAATAATGTGCACGAATACTTATTTTGAAGCATATTTCCCCGCCACATTAGAACAACATGCACAGGTACTTGAACAAATAAATCAAAATGCATGCAAAATCTTTTGCTATATCATGATTTTTTATGAGCATTGCACTTGAAATTTACTTTGAAATATAAATTCATCGAAAATTTCTGACCTCAATGCCATCCATCTAGGGGCAAGAACTAAAATTCCCACCAAAGAAAAACTTGTATAATAGGTTAAGAGACCTAGAAAATATAATTTACCAACTGTGCCAAGAAAAGCGTGCATAGGCCTTCAATTTTTACCTGTGCAAAAGGGAAGTATAGGATTTTCTCGCCACATTGGAACAATATCGCGATCTTTATTATAACACAGTTTAGCGTTAGAACAGCGTGGCAGTCTATTTATGATTTTCCCACCATTAGAATAATGTTTCACGGTCTTTATTTTCTTTTCGGCGTTGGAACGTGCAAGTATTTAACCTTAGTATTTCTTTGCAATCCACCTTTCGAATACGCCGATCAGTAAATTACATCATAGATTCCCAACAAATATGAGCCACATTCCATCATCTTTGATATTAAGCGTCAAAATACCATTGCTTTTCTCAAGTTCAACAAATAAAATGAAAATTTTATGGCCAAATATAGCTAAATTTCAGCTTCTTATAATGAAAAGAAAGTAATTTTAAACTCTACAAAGATGAGAATCTTATAAATATTAAATTTCATCACTATCTCAACTCATACAAGCTTAGAGAAGTATTAAAATAAGAACAATAAACAAGAGAGTTATGTTGATATGAAGAAAAACTAAAATTCCATTCTCTTTTGCTCACCTCAAACTCAATAAGTGAAATGACATAATTGATAGCAAGACATAAGCAAATTTCACCCCATTTAAAAATGTGAAAGAGGCAAAAGAAAAATAAAGAGATCTCAAAGAACACTTTATCTTCTCATTCATTTCCCTTTAAATTGAACAAATGAAGTAGCAAGTTGAATGTCATATGAGACATTAGAAGATAACAATATTGAACATGACAAAATCTAGAATTTCATTGCAAGTTCATCATATAATAGTATAAAGATAAGAAAGAGGATTCAATAACAAAACTTGGGTGGATTTTGTCCTACAATATTTGTGGACAGCAAAACATAAACTTTCAAAATTCACAAGTTCTTGAATAACATTCATCATTTCTCTCATTTTGACTTAATCAACAAAAAGAAATATTGAGTGGCTAAAGTTGAATATAATCTCATCAACCACCATGAAATTTCAAAGCCAAAGAATCATGATGAAATCAACTTCTTTAACTTATATTAATATCATAATGGGGTGACAACTTCTAAAAATAATTTAGCCAACAAAATCATAAGATGAAACAAGAGATTCAATTGGAAATGAGGGTTTTAAATCAATGTTAAATCCCATGCACTTGTTTTTTTCACTTTGCTTCCATAATGGCAATATGATTTAAATGAGGTCTGCTTGATCAAAATGTAAAATAGCAACTTCAAATAGCAAATAGCAACCCCCTTCCCGAAAATCAGCAAACAAAATGATGCTTTGATAATTAAACAGAGGCAAATTTTAGTTTTCAACAATAGGAAGAATACAAGACTTGGTTCTTCTAAAATTGAAGCCTTGTTATATTACTTGGCATAAAGAGAAAGTTGATTTGACATAAAAATTTGAATGAGATTTAAATCACATCACATAGAGAAACAAAGATAGCCACTCTAAATCATAAAGAGATTCAAGCCTTGTTTCTTCACCTCCTCATCAAAGAATCAAAAGTAATGTCTTGCATGTTTTATGACTTCTATCCCTACCAACTTCACTTTAGCATAATGATGAATTCACTATTTGGTAGGGTTCAAAACTAACTACAATGAGGCAATGAAACTTTAGATTTCATAAAAGAGCAACACATAGGCAAGAGTCATATAAATTGAATGCCAATGCTACTAATCAATAGGAAAATATAAGCTTTAGCTTATGCGGGTCTTAATACCATGCTTCCTTTTCATTTTAAACTAATTCAAGCGTTAGGGATTGTTTAATAATAAAATTAGAACACGCTTTATGCAAAGTTCACCCCAACTTTAGCTTGAAGCAACAAAAACAATAACTTTCAATCATTGAAAACTTGCAAATCAAATACAACAACCTTAGGTTCCACACGTATGAAATTTCAATCCTCATTCTACCTCAAAGGCCATTAATTTGAAAGTAACCATGGTGAAGAGAGCAAGCACAAAGCCAAAACCCCAATCCATCTTCTCCATTCCTTTTCTTTTCATATAATAATTAAGTAGAATTCAGCCCCACAAAAAGCAAGCATCCACATTAAATTTAATAACACATAAATCTGAAGTTTCTGATTTAGCCAAACAATCATCCATATAGCAACAAGATTTAAGTGAAATCATGCTAAGCATTGCTAAATAATGCAAGGAGGCAAACCACCCCACTGATATCTCATCTTGACCTTACTCCATAACTCAAATAGAGGCAAAATAGCATAATATGAAAAAATGCTTGACAACAAAACAAGGCTTGAGCCATGCAACACATCAAGCTTCACATTTCTATCCCTAATCCATCCACATAGCATGTAAAAGAGGGATTCATCAAGCCATTTCAACCAAGAGAAACCCAAATAGAAAAAATGCACTTAAGGTTGAATAGAGACAACCTGGAAGCTTGATTTGAAGAGAGGAGGAGCTTGGTTAGGGCTGCTCGGCTGCGGTGTGACGGACGGACTGAGAAAGGAGAGACGACTGCTCATTCGCTCTATTAGGACAAACAGAACGAGAGAGAGGGAGAGAAGCTCATTCGCTCGGCTAGGACGGACGGAACGAGAGAGAGGGAGAGAAGCTCGCACGTCATTTCCATTGAAATGTTGCAAATGAGGGAGTTAGTTGGTTTGCTCAGGTATTAGGGCTAACCTTTTAATCTGATTGGCTGCCCTTGCAGCAACCAATAAAGCTTGCTTGGGCGGCAAGCTCAATTGGAGAGAAAAATGGCTGATTTAATTGACTACCTAGGCAGCCGAATTTGATAGGCTAGATGGGAGGCAAGTATAAAGGAAGATTTGGGCTGAGTTTAAACAGCTCTTAATCACCTTGACTAGGATTTAACGTAATGACAAAATTATCATGAATAATTTATGCAAATTTTGACGAATTATCTTATGTGAGTATCAATTTTAGGTGATTTGGTTGTGTCAGACACAGCGGTGATATCCGGTTCACGATCGGAAGTCATTTGGACCATGTCAGCGACTATTGAAGTGAAGTTGGGCTTAAACTGCGCGACACCGCATTTGAATCGTTTTATGTTCGCGTAGACTTTGCCGAATTGATCACGGAAAGTATCGTTTAATAGATTTCAACGTTTTGACGACAACGACGTAGTCGATTTCATGAACAAAGATCGTTTGAATGTCGTCGAGGCTTCCTGACCTCGGTATGCGCGTAATTACATTAAAAATTAATTTTGATCAATTGATTGATTATTAATTGATGGAATGACATTCATTTGATTAATTTTAATATTTCAAACGCATTTATGCAATCAAATTTTCAAATCGAGACGGTTCTGATCGATTTCGATCGCGATTGAAGGTTTTAACTTCAATTCATGCGACGTTGCACTCGATATTTGTCTATTTTGTCATGTATGCTAGATTTTATTCATGAAACATGTTTAGCGGTTAGCAAAAGTACTCTATAAGAGGATGATATTGTTGACCTCCATGCATGCGCCATAAGTCAAGTCGAGCTCACAAGGTGAATTCGACTAGCTTCAACATGCAAATCGGAGTTGAAACGCACTCGACGGTGCCGAAAATCAGTCGAAAAGACCTCCGATCGACGAACGGACTCCATCAACGCGTTCAGAACGTCGAAATTGATCAAAATATGCATCTTGCATAATTCGACGGTCGACCGATCAACGAGGGTCGCCGATACGCAGACACGCATGTCGAGGTCAGAAAGCTGCGACGATGCCCAAACGACCTCCGTTCGCGAAATTGATCGCGCCGTTAGTGTCAAAACGCGCCAAAAATGAAATTTATTTGCTCAATTTGTTGGGCGAAATGCTTCGTATCAGTAATGACAACGCTACATCGGGCCTATAATCACCCGGCGGCATCTCAAGCGAAATCAATGCTCAAGCGTTGAGAATGTCGAGTGATGAATACATCTTGCATAATTCACGATCAACAGTCAGAGGCTTATCGATGCGCCGCATATCAGTGGAAGACACGGCGATGCAAATGACCTTCGTTCAGAAATTGATCAGCGTCATTAATCAGAAAACTTATTAAATAAAATTGTCTGCGCTCAATCGGATGAGTTTGCGAAATATCGGCGGCGGCGGCGAAAGAGCAAATTGAATGAATTGACTCCGATCGTGACACCAAATGGTGCGATTAAGCGAATTTGCGCGTTAGTTGGAAGATCATCTATATTATTATCGCTGATGTGTGCAAAAATCCAAAATAGGATAAATAAAATAATAATAAATATATCTCATAAATACCCCCTTACAACCCTAAACCTATTTTTTCCATTATATTCTTTCAAACCATCAGCCCTGCCAGCAATCTGACACCGTGAATGCTTTTAAGTCTACTAAAATTTTCACTCGCTGCGAATCTGCTGTTCGTTTTCCTTATCGGTAGAATTGCAGTGATTCTTCCTTCTCATATGTACTAGCGGAGGAACAGTACAACAACAACAAGTTAAGGGGAAATTGAGGCGTCCATTATGCAATTCTAATTGAGTACAAGATCATTTTTATCAACCAAGTCTTTTCATTGAAATTTGTAATGTCTTCAAATCATTAATGGCATCAAATCAATATTGATTGTGTGTATAATTCATATTAGAAATTGAGAAGCTCAGCAAACAGCAGGGGTCATTTGAGGCACATGGGGGAATGGCGGCCAACAATACCACAAGAATGGTGAAGAAAGAATCTGCATGGTCAAAAAAATGTTCAGAAAGTCTCCATTGTTCCTCTTGTTTTCTTAATCTTCTATGAGGTCTCTGGTGGTCCGTTTGGAATAGAAGACAGCGTTCAAGCAGCATGTCCTCTTCTCGCCATTATTGGTTTTCTAATATTTCCCATTATATGGAGCATTCCAGAAGCTCTGATTACTGCAGAATTGGGCACAATGTTCCCTGAGAATGGCGGTTATGTTGTCTGGGTCTCGTCAACTTTAGGACCTTTCTGGGGCTTCCAGTAAGGTTGGATGAAATGGCTAAGTGGTGTAATAGATAATGCTCTCTATCCAGTTCTATTTTTAGACTATCTGAAGTCTGGTATTCAAGCTTTAGGAGGACTTACAAGGACGGTGGCAGTATTGATCCTAACTGTTGGCTTGACTTACATGAACTACAGAGGGCTTACAATAGTTGGATGGGTAGCTGTATTTCTCAGAATTTTCTCGATCCTTCCTTTCATCGTCATGGGGCTTCTGGCTATTCCAAGGTTAGATATTTCACGGTGGTTAGTGGCTGATTTAAGCAATGTTGACTGGAGTCTATACTTGAACACCCTCTTCTGGAATTTGAATTATTGGGATTCAATCAGTACCTTGGCAGGAGAAGTCCACAATCCAAAGAAAACGCTACCAAAGGCATTACCATATGCTTTGATATTAGTTGTTGGGGGGGTACCTTTATCCTCTTTTAACTGGCACTGGTGCTATCCCACTTGATAGGGAACTATGGGTGATGGCTACTTTTCTGACATTTCCAAAATACTTGTAGGCATTTCGTTGAGATGATGGCTGCAAGGAGCATCGGCGCTATCAAACATGGGAATGTTTATTGCCGAAATGAGAAGCGACTCCTACCAACTTCTCAGTATGGCTGAGAGAGGGATGCTTCCAGACTTCTTTGGCAAGAGATCTCAGTATGGAACACCACTTGTAGGGGTCCTTTTTTTTTATTGCATCTGGCGTATTGTTGCTCTCATGTATGAGCTTTCAAGAAATTGTTGCTGCTGAGAATTTTCTCTACTGTTTTGGAATGATTTTAGAGTTTATTGCATTTATAAGGCTGAGAATGAAGCATCCAGCACCTCCTCAGCCTTACCGGATTCCTTTGGGCACCATTGGCTGCATTTTGATGCTCATTCCTCCTACTATTCTGATAATTGTGGTTCTGGCCTTCGCTTCTTTCAAAATCATTGTTGTTTCGCCATGTTCATATTGCATCCTTTTCTGAATTATATCGAAAGGAATCGATGGTTGATATTCTCAATGAGCTCTGATCTCCCTGATTTTCAAGCTACTGGTCATGAGGATGCTGACTCTTTGATCAGTTGAACAAGTTATAGAGGCCTGAAGGATCTGAGGCTAAGAACAAGATTGAAGAAGTAGAAGAGAAATTGGTTGACGTTGTGAGGAGAACATCTAAGGATGGGAGTGGTTTTAAAAAATACTGTAGTTGGGAAACCAATAGGTGAGAAGGATGGCAAGAAATCTAATAGAAAGCGTTCTCTAGTACCTGATTTAGCGAAAAATTGCAGAAGCGAAGGGGACCAGTTATTGGAAGTTCAGGGTGATAGATTGATTGTTCTAGCTTTGATGGCTGCTAAGAGGCGCCCATGGATGCAGGGAAAGGGGAAAAAATTCCATTAGTTTGCAATCTAGACAGAAGAAATCAAGAATCAAGGCCAGCGGCAACAAAGCTTCCATTGGAAAAGTTGGTCAAATCTGCAATGAATAGCAGACAGGCAGTTAGGCTTTCATCAACTCGGATGTGCGAGGCTTTTGCAAAATAAATATGATGAAGCAGAACGTCTTTTTGGTTATGCTGTTGCGGCTGGACTTAACTAATCTGTTACTGGATTGGCTAAAATTAATTGCTAGTCTGTACACACCTTTTTTAAGGTGGCGGAGAAATCTGTTTCGGTATGAGAGCCCATCGCCTTCTCGATATGGTGAGAAGGCGCATTCAGTCGTGGTTTATCACTCATACACTTTCTTTGGTGGGCAGACAGGCTACAGGTAGCCCTCTGAGACGGCATCGGGATGTTGAAAATCTTTGTCAACCGATAGCTACGTGATTTAAATATTCTGATATAAAATTATTATTTCTAACATGCGGTGTATAAGTACCGTCTGCTCTTTCTTGGTGTGGCGGAGAAATCTGTTTAAACAGGTATCTTAGAGCTCCATACGTACCTTTCTTGGTATGGTGGGAGAAGGCATTCGAGTACTTTATACCCCCATACAGCTCTTGGGGTGGTGGGAACATTCAAGTAGCCCCACACGGGGACGAGAGGAATCTTCAAAATCACATCCTCAAACCGATTGGGACCTACATAATAATAACCGCATATAAAATTATTATTTGAAAGTGTATGAGTACCCGTCTGAGACTTTCTTGGTGTGGCGGAAAATCTGTTCAGAGACTGCTCTTGTCTTTCTTGGCGTGGTGGAAAAGCATTCAGTAGTTTATCACCCATACACTTTCTTGGCGTGGTGGCGGGCAGATACAAGTAGCCTGCGACGACGGAATCTTGTCGAAATCTTGTCACTTCTGGACGGTAGCATAAACAAATTAATAAAAAATCAACTAAAAAAAAGCTAAAATTGATATTTTAAAGCGACATTAGTATGTAAGACCGTTACATTTTCTTAGCGTGGCGAAATCGCTTTCTGATGTGAGACCTATCTTCTTTTTTGACGTGATGGGATGATCATTCGGCATGTGGCATACATCTTTCTTGGCATAGTGGCCGGGCCGACCTCGTTATAGCCCTATGTGGGGACGGCGAGGGAGCTGAATCTTGTCAAAATTTTATCTAAAAATTTATACTGCAATAATTCGGTCAAAACATATTATACAAATTCCATAACTTTAAATTAATGTTAAATCAAATACATCCAGATGCCCCTATGAATCTTGCTTTAGTGTCGAGGATGTTGGCGGGTTGATTGGGGTTTTAGGGCCGTGGTTAACAAAACCTAAAATATCTTTGTTATTATAATATTTTTTCATCGAGAACATACGTATATAATGGATCGATCCTATTATTAAATTAATAATGGCGATGCGGTGGCAAATAAACCGATGATGACATTAAACACCATTGCAGTCCAAGTCCGGATGTGAAAAGTGGAGGGTTGCGATAGGTGGTAGTGCTTATCGTCATGACATGAATCCTTCAAATCATTGTGTTGTTAGGTAGTCCCCGGAAGACGTATCGAATATAGTGAAAATGTGCAATGTGCAGTGCGATTAAATAAAGGTTCCCACATTATGGACGGATCGCAAAGTTAGTATAAACAGGTTAGGATCTTGGAATATAGTGTACTTACGTAAATTAATGGAATTAATATATATTATGGTTCATAGAAAAATAAATATTTTATGTGTTGAAACTAAATGGGTTGGGGAGAAGGCGAGATTGATAGTTTAGGTTTTAAACTTTGGTATTGGTAGAAATTCGACTAGAAATGGTGGTGTGATTATAGATAAAAGTTTGAGCGATAATGTTATAAATATTAATAGATGTGGAGATAGAATTATGGCTTTAAATATTATTATCGATAAGATTATCAATGTTATAAATGTTTATGCTCCAGTAGGTTTGGATGTAAGCTAAAAATTTTGGAATGAATTAGAGGGATTAATCAAAGATATCTTGAAGAAAAATATTTATTGGAAGAGATTTAAATGGTTAGTAGAGTGGTAGAAGATTTTAAAAGTGTTCGTGGTGGTTATGGATTTGGAGTGAATAATGAAGGTATGTTATATTAGATTTTGTAACATGATTTGTAGTTCTTAATATTTTATTTAAGAAAAAAATATTACTTATATAAAATGGATCTAAAACACGATTGATTATTTTTAATGAGAAAAATAGATTTTTAAATTGTAAAGATTGTAAGGTTATTCCAGTGAAAGTTTAAGTCACCCATCGATTTGGTTTTAGATTTTAAGATGAAAGATTGTAAAAGAAAAAATAAATCAAATTATTGGGATTAGATGGAGACAAAGAACACAAATAATTTTTTTAAAGCAATTCAAGAGCTTGGAATTTGAAATGTTAAAAAAATATTATGTGAAAAATAGAATGAAATTAAGCAAGTTCTTTAAAAATGTGTTTGGAGAATCAAAAGGAAAACCTTTAATAAAATATAGTTGGTGGAGTGAGTAAGAAAAGATAAAAATAAGAAGCGTTGTTATAAAATTTGGTTTAGATGTAAAACTTGAGAATTAGGAAAGATATAAATTCAGAGATTAAGAAAGATATATGATCTGAAAAATTTAACAGTGATTTATATAATAGATTAGATCACAAAGAGAAGAAAGATGTATGTATAAGTTAGCAAAGCGAAAGATCACAATTCAAGTGAGGTGTATTAAAGATGAAGATAATAAAGTATTTTTCTTAGAAAAGGATATTGAAAATAAAGGTGGATATTTTGATAAACTTTTCAATGAAGGATCTGAATGATTGATTTTAGCAACCTTATATAAACAAAAATAAAGAATTTTATTTTTTGTATTAGTAAATCGAAGTTAGAAAAGCTTTAAAGAAAATGAAATGTGGAAATCAGTGAGACCATGATGTTCCAATAGAAGTGTGGAAATGTTTAGGAGATCAAGGAATTTCTTGGCTTACAAATCTTTTAATGTTATTTTAAGACTAAAAGATGATCAAATGAGTGGAGAAGAGTTTGTTGATTCTATATTTAAGAATAAAGGTGATGCACAAGAGTGCAAATTATAGAAATTAAGTTAATGTGTCATACATTGAAATTATGGGGAGAGTAAGAGACGATGTGATACAATTTCTCAATCAGTTTGGTTTCATGCCGTAGATCTACTATGGATCTATACATTTGTTAAGAGATTTGATGGAAGTATAGAGAAAGTAAGGAGGATTTACATATGATATTTATTGATTTAGAAAGCTTATGATAAAGTTTCAAGAGATGTTCTTTGGAGAGTTGACGAAAGGAGTTAATATTGGTTATATTCAAGTCATTAAGGATATGTATACTAGAGCTGTTACTTGTGTCCAAACACAAGGAGGATCGACAAAATATTTTTCCATTTCAATTGGATTACATCAAGGATCAACTTTAAGCCATTATCTTTTTGCTTTAGTTATGGATGTTCTTACTAGGCATTTACAGGAAGATGTACCTTAGTGTATGTTTTCTTTATGACATTCTTCTTATTGATAAGACTAGAGGAGTCCAAGAGAAACTTGAATTATGGAGGTCAACATTAGAGTCTAAAGGTTTTCGCTTAAGTAGATCTAAAGCTGAATATATGGAGTTTAATTTTAGTTGTAGAAGTTAGTGGTGGGTGACATTAGGTGAACAAGTCATTAATAAGAGTGATTGATATTTAAAATATTGTTCAAAATGATGGTGAAATAGATGAAGATGTTATTAGTAGAATTCAAGTTGGATGGTTGAAGTGGAGGAATACATCGGCTTTGTTGTGTGATAGAAAAGTTCCACTTAAACTTAAGGGATAATTTTATAAGATGGGGTAAGACAATGACTTATGGTGCATAATGTTGGATAAAAGCATAAGATAAGTTAAGTGTTACGAGAATGCTCAGTGGATGAGTGGCTTTACTCGAGATAAAATCTGAAATGAGTATGTTGGAAAAGTTGGAGTAAACTCAGAGATAAGATTAGAGAGTCGCTTAGATGGTTTGGCCACATAAACGTCATAGTCAGAGTTAGGAGAGTAGATCATTAGATTTTCCTTATGTTAAGAAAGGTAGAGGTAGACCTAAAAGACTTGATTAAGATGTATAAATGAGTATACTTGAATTAAATAAGAATTTGACACATAATAGGACCAGATGGAGGAAGGATTCATGTAGACCAAGTGGGATTAAGGCTTGTTGTTATTGTTGATGATGGCTGTGTTAAATGAAAATTTTAACCGGAGGAGATACTTCAATCAAAATATGATTATAATTTCAAAGCAAATTAATATATATTGAATCTTAATCTAAATGCAGAATTTAAAATATCTTTGGTATAAATGTCAAGTGAAATTATTAAAAACTTAAAGCTAAAAATCCAATTCACCCTATTGTTTGTGGTGACAATTAAAACTTTAGAAAAGCAAAGTCAAATCAAGTCTGTATTATGTTTCAAACAATCTCATGCCAGCGAGGGCGTGGTGTCCTCACGTGGTTTGGATGAAACTCCACATGGATTCACTAGTCCTTTGAGTGATTGTCATAAAATGACTATATCGCGTGTGTAGTATATCGATCTTTGAGTTGTGTGAACCAGGGTAACTTGATTGGGAAAAAGCTATCTGATGTAAGGTAGGCAGTTTGTCTCCTTGACAAACCCCAAGTCTATAAAGATTTCTTGGGCATTACTACATGTGATGTTGATAAGGATCCTTCGATCGGGTTGGATCATTCTCCTTCTTAGGTAGGGATCATGGGATGGCGGAACATGGGATCTAGATCATCATCATTCCCCAACCATCCGCTTTAAACTAAATATAATGAATTTCATAAAATTCAAAACTCCAAATCTTATATCATGGCCCAATTAATCAGTTCTCTCGGGAGAGGTAATTACTTATAGGTCTTTGTCTATAGAAATCTCATCTAAAGTCCTCATAAAATGAGGCAAAATATATGGGTATCTTATTATTCCACTCCGAAAATTTCAGATCATAAATCATACTCTCTTCATGAATTCGAATTACTCTACCAAAAAAAGATCTTATCAATCAAAAAGTCAAAGAAATCATTGCCTCAGAGACGGCTAAATAATTAGATGAAAAAGAGCAACTATATCGGACTAAATATGATCAAGTGCAATACCCTAAAAGGTATGTCATGCCAAAATTGAATACCTTTTCAGAAATAGAAAACCCACAACAATAGTTTACTCCATTCAAAGCTACTTGTGGAAACACCAGAGGAAATGATGCTCTATTGCCAAGACAATTTGTTAGTAGTCTTACCAACCCAATCATTGAATGATATGCTGAGTTACCCAACGACCATTTAATCTTACCAACACAAATTGTCAGCTTATTAGATTGGCTTTCACCACTTGTTCTATGTTGTACTCACCTCTATTGGAATTCCCTCTTGCTAGTAATTCAGGATCTATAACTGCATGAATTATTTATTTGATGCGCATTTATCATATAATATTAATATTATGTGTGCATGATTTTTCAAAATATTAAGTAATTCATTTCTCTATAATTGCATGAATTATTTATTTGATGCACATTTATCATATAATATTTATATCATGTATGCATGATTTTTCAAAATATTAAGATTACTAACCTAAGCTTAATCATTCTATAGCTCTATATTAATCAATTCAATTCCTTTTCCTTCTAAATTAATTCACGCTTCCATTACTAAATGCACTTCAACCTTTGCTTTGATACCACTTTCTATCACATCCCAAATGATCATCTTTTTTCAAGGTCAGTCTGAGGTATAACAGAATAAGATAACTCAATCAGACATAACTTCTATCAACTCATTCTGACATGCAGGAATTTGAGACAAACAAATAAAAATTGAATCTCACTAAATCATCATGAACAAATTCTTATATTTTGAATTTTTCTACTAATTATTCATATTTAAATGATATATCTAAACGCATATAATATTGAATATCAACATAAATATAGAATAATTAAAGACATCAAAATGTACATAATACATGCCAAAAAGGTCTTTATAATCTCTAAAAATTGCACACAAGTCAAAAGGCTTGTCTAGGCACTACCCTCCTTGTTCTTGCTTGAAAATTAATGTATAATTTCGTAAGATAATAGGCTAGTGAGACAAGAAATATTAAAATAAATCCAACACATAATAGAGAAAATGTGTATGTAAAGTTGAACTTGCATAAAAATAACTGTAAGTAAAGGTATGCTTGCATATATAAGATCTGAACAGTACTAATAGCATGCTTATAAGAATGAGAATTGAACAATTATTTGTAAGACTATGAAATGTAAATAGTAAACAATTGAGACAACTATACATATAGGTATTGATTTCATTAAGTTTTATTCAATTCTAAGTCAAATTATCTTATTAGAATTATCATTTATATTCACATGAATTTGACTCTTGTAAAATATGAGGGTCATCACCCATCTCGTTAGCCAAAATTGTTGATGAGGTAGATCATATCTACACATCAAACCAACATTCCCCGTGAAACCATTTGATCTAATCCAACTTAACATGCCAAGAGTCGGGAACTCAAAGATTCCTTGTCAAAAGCTTATTTTATCAAAACTATTACCCACATACACAAATTCATAAAATAATTCATATCTACACTTCAAACCAACATATTCATTACTTTTCATTTAATAATTAGCAACATCTGCACTAAATTATTTCTTAATATACATAGCAATATAATGACATCAAGTAATTTGACTAAATCATAATTGAAGTAAATCAATAAAGTATGATTCTAAGTTGTGTAAATAATCATTTGTGTTTGAACAAGAAATGATAAAAAAATACATATGCAATGTATAAAACATTCACGAGAAGTAAAAAAAATAGTGACAACCATTAGTCCTATGGAAAATCTAAAGTTAAAATATCAATTACAAGTCTCACCTCGATGTTTGGGCTAATATCGCAATGTGTTCAATGTTTTCTTGAATATACAACCTAACAACAATTCTTTCCTTTAATGAAATGCTTAACATAAAGGTAAATTTATAAACAGCAAGCATACTAATGTCTCACCTAGATTTGATTTCTCCTCATGTGTATTTAATTCATAACCGATTTCTTCAAACATCTTAATAAACACCAAAGATTATACTTGTTTAAATTAAAATAGTGTTATTACACTTATCTCGCTTATACATTTATGCATCATTTCAATTATTATTTTCACACATTTATCCTACTGCTAACAAGTTTCTCTTAAATTCATGTTAATTTGCTAATTATACAACTCAATATAAAATATTTACATACTTATAGAATATTTCCTAACAATTATAAATCTTCTCACTAATTTTTACATCCATTTATAACATTTCAGATCAATTATAAAAAAATTGAGAGGGAAATTTTATTTGTATACTAATGAGTGTTTACACATATACATACTTATATTTCAACATATATATTACACTTATATTTATAGATATACACACACACAAACACACACACACCTTTATATATTATTTCAAGTAGAACAAAATGCAAAATTTTTCTAAAATACTTTACGAAGGTCTTCAAAATATGAAAAAATGGGATATATTTTAAATTGCGAATTCGACCTATTCATTCATTTTGGGTATTACAATTCTGGCCATGCAGCATGTCGCTTTTAGGGAACGTTCTAACATTAACATAATATATTAAATGATTCATGTTATGATTTTTCGACAAATTTTTATGCTGGTTGTCGACTACCTAACACAACCCTCTACTTTTGTCATTCAGGATTGGGACCTTACAATGGTAGTAGTGGCCCTAGCATTTCAACGCAATTTTAAGAAAACTACCATAAGGTGTAAATCTCCCGTGGGCCATATTGAGGTGTAGGCATACATTAGAACATGTCTAAGGCATGCCTTTGCCTAATAAATAAGAGGCATAAGCCTCAAATGTCTAGGTTTGGGTAATTTCAAAATTTTAATTTATAAATTTAACAATACCCTAAATCTTATATTGTTATTTCTCTATATCCACATTTGACATCAAGCTTAGACATTAAAATTAAAAAACAATCACAAAATTCAATTGATTATGATTTGCTAGGGAGTCTCGACATGATGTTGACCAGTGTCTTACTATACCCATTTCAAAGTTAGAAATCATTTTTGAGAATGTTGGATTTAAGAGTTTCTATAAAAATCGTCCGATACATCTACCCTTTATTTACTTCATCAAAACGAGACGACACTTGATTATTTCACTAAGGCTTGCATTCCTGTAGTATTTTCTGATCTTTAAGATTACTATTCAGATATATGTCTAGAGGATTTAACAAATGATTCGAGTTTATAATTACTAAATCTCACACATAATCTGTTGAACCCAATTGATCATGTTGAGTTGAAGAATTGCTTAGAAATGATTTTATTTATGAAAGCCTTAGCTCTTGGGCTATCCAAATTTATTGACACCTTAAAATAATGAATCATGAAGAATGTGTATAATTAGAGGACCATCAAGTATAGGCTCTCCATATCTAAACATGATGATATGTTGAATCATATCTCTAGAGTCAATTATTATAGAAATAAATCTTAAAAGTGGTTATCACAAAATTAGAATTAGATTGGGGGATGAAAGGAAGACAACATTTAAAATCGTAAGTGGATTGTGTGAATGGCTTGTGATGCCCTACTCTAAACACATTCATGAGGGTTATGAATACTATGCTAAAATCATTTATTGACTCATTTCTAGTGGTTTATTTTGATCACAGATATTCAATCGTGATAAAGACTAACTTCTTCATCATCTTAAGTTAATTTTGGATAAGCACAGGGAAGAGAAACTTTATGCCAATTAAGAAAATTGTCTTTGCATTAGTCAAGAAGTTATATCCTTAGATTTTGAATTTAGGCCTGATCCCACTAAAATTAAAGCCACCATAGATTAGCCAACTCTAGAATCATTCACTATCATTAGTGAGTTCTTTTGTAGGCATTGATGGACACTTATATAGTATAAAAATAAACAATTTTGTATCTCTAAGGCATCCTTAAAATTTCTTGATTTTAGAGTTACATTCATGGGAGAATGCTCAACATTTAGAAAGGGATAAGACAATTTGGTCGAGAGCAAATTTTGATGCGGATAGACATGTACTTAAATGTTACACATGTAAGTAGGTAAAAACAATTAAACAGAAATTAAAAAATAAATTGTTTTGCTTGTACCTTATAAATCCTAAGAGAAGCTATCTATAGATTGTGTCAAAATTACATAAAATATCTAGAGGAATTAATACCATCTTTGTGGTGGTGTAATAAAATAAATGATGCATCCTATATTATAGGAATATTTTTCAAGAAAATAGTGAAATTATATGGCTTGTCTAATATCATAATATTTGATAGAAACATTACATTCATTTTCTACTTTTGGAAATACTATGAAAATTAATGGGGACTAAGCTTAAATTTTCTTAGCCTTCACTTCAAATAAATAGGTAAATAGAGATAATCAATAGGTCAATAAGAAACCTATTGAGGCATTTAGTAGAGTATAGAAATTGAAATTTGCACTTCACCAATTAAGAATTTGCCTATAATAGTATTATTTCAAGAACAATAAAACACTCACCATTTGAGATAGTTTATAATTTTAATCTCAATGATCTCTCAATATAGCTGATATTTTTTCATAAGCCTTTTTAGTTTCAGCAATTACTTTTCTTAAAAATTTTACTAGCTTACATGGAAAATATAAAAATATAAATTGAATAAAATAATATTAAGTATGCTAGATTTATGAATATAATTAGATATAAAAAAAGATACAAAGAATGTGATTTTATGATAATTCATATTAGACTTGAGAAAAATGTCCAAATTCAATATACTTTATGAAAGGGCATGTGGCCCATTTAAATTCCTTAGTAAATGAAAACCCATGTATCTGCTCTCGAATTGCCATATTATATGCATATAAGTACTATATTTAATATTGAAAATATACTAACATTTCAAGGATATATACTATATAAGAATTTAGAGGTTAACCTTTTTGTAGATAGACAAAGCAACCCAATATGGGTAGACATCTATCCCAACATTGAAGCACTAACTAATGGCATTAGAGAGTACATAGTCCTAGTGAGAATGATAAATCACTTAGTGATAATACAAGCCTTGTAAGAGCTGATATGGAGAAGTAAGCACTTGATCTTGTGAAAAATTATTTTGACATCAACTTTTAAGAGGAGTAAAGAGTCAAGAGAATTGATGCAGCACGAACAATTTCTAGACCAACAATAAGGAGTTAGAGAAAAAAAAAAGATTAGATATAAAGGGCATGATAAAGACATCAAATCAAAAAATATTTAATTAAGATTTTAATTTTTAATGTTGTAATTTTATTTTGTAAGACTTTGCGTGCATGTTTTAATTTTATAAACTTTTGTGAAATTTAGAGAATTTAAATTTCATTGAAAGTTGAACTCCTAAATTATGAAGGGTTTATTATATAGCTTTTTGAGAAGTTTTTATTTGCATGAAATCAAGCCAAATAAATATCTTCCTATATTCCTTAGCCAGCCAAGAACTTTGGAGAAAGAAATATCGCTTCTACATTTCAAATTAAGGTTGGGTCCCATCCTCTCCTTTTCTCTTCTTAACCATATTTGCATTAGGGTTTTTATGGACTATTTATATATAATGGAATGTAGAATTAGCAAAATCTTTAGTGATTGAAGAAAGTTAAAGTTTTTTTCAAGAGTAGTGGATGCTTGGTGACTAGCCACACTAAGGGGGATTTAGCAATGTCCTTCAACCTATATTTCTTTGGTAAATGATAGGATTACTTTTTGTTTAATATAATCACTTATTTTCTTGTTGTAGAATCTTTGTGTTAGCTTTCATTTACCTCTCTAAATAATTTTTCCCCAATCTCTCCACAAAACCCTAAGCAAAAGCCAACTTAGGGATGTCAACCAGGGCAAGAGTAAACAAGGCCTAATTTTTGAAGAAACCAAAACCCCTTCAAGATTTGTGAAAATCTCAACATTAACTCTAGAAACATATATCTATCACCTAGAAGTGATTCCACAAATTTACCTAAGCTAACAGCTAGAACTAGATCCAACACGCCTAGTCTTGATATAAAACTAAGAAAAAATATTTCAAAAACTCAAAAAAAATCATGAAAGTTTTCAAATCATATCTAGATGCATAACTTAAATGTTCAATGTGTTTGCAAGCCTTGGAATTGCCTAAGTTCCCTACAGTTAAGGCTAAAGTCCAAATAATGGGCTCTCAGTTTTGGGTTCCTTATAGATTGGCCAACCCTTCCCATAGATCCACCACTCCAAACTTTGGCCCAATGCTTATACATCATTACTAACCTCAAAGTCTTCCAAGCACAAAATAGCCACCATTGAGGAGCCAAACCTAGGCCTCACCACCACCAAATCCTACTGTCAATATCCTAGCTCAAGGTGCCAATCTACATCTCCTTTTATAACTGAAAAGTGAAGTCCAGTTCAACTAGAATTCTGACCACAAAAGACCTAGAAAGATGAGCAATAGCATTATCCATATAAAAAATCTAACAAATATAAAACCCAAAATATATAAAATGGATTGATTGAAATGATGTACACAATATTTAAGGAATACAACCAAAACTAGCGTGATAAGTGTTTCTACAGAAGAGTCAAAATGGGGAGACAATTTTATCAAATGTACTAGAAAATCAATGACATAATAGAGTCATCTAGAGAAAATTTTAGTATAGTTGATCTTTAAAGATAGTCTAATAATTACATGAAGAGAATCAATGCGCCCAACGAAATAGTCACCAACTATTTGTAGATTTGATAGAAATTTGCAAATTAACTCTAGGTTCAAGTAGCCCAATGAGAATTTGCCAATAACAAAAATAATAGAGGCCTAACAAGCTTAATGAATGCTTATGAGAAGGGGAGACATTGGATCTTAATAACAAAATAAATGGCAGATCAAGAGCGAGGTGGCCATGCACAAAAGCTTGGCAGAGCAAGTCAGGGTTCAGGGAGTAATTGATTATAATAGTAAAGATACTTAGCAATAATAATTAGCTCACTTAAGTCCAAAGAATTAATTCAATAAAATTAAGTTTGTTGAGGGTTAGGGTTCTAATCGATTCAATTAGTTCCTTAACTAATTAAGCTGAGTTAAATAACCCAATATTGAGGCAAACAACTAGTATGCAATGAAGCCTTCTTAACCAATAATTTTGGATGGAAATATTCTTAAAAGAATTACATTGAGGATCTAGCTAGAATAGCCAGTGCATGAGAAGAAAATATGCATACCACCATGTTTGATAAACTGTCAAAACAGTCCATAGATCTAGCAAATTTCAACAAGCTCAAGATTTATGTAACATTGGATCACCTTACAAATTATCAAAATGAAATATTGCTAATTAATCACATAATATGAAGTGAAATCAGTAAAATGAATAAGAATGAAGGGATCTTGTACTGAAAACAGATAACAAAATTCAGGGTAATTACAAATTTTATGTCTCTTAACTTCAAATATAACTTAACCAGGCATAAAAAGACAAAACAGACAAATAAATAGGAGACCATCATGCTAGTCTGCAAAAAGAAATGGGAAGGGAAGAGTTGGAATACATAACAGCAGTCCCAAAGAACATCCGATACATAAATCTATATTACATAGATTTGAACAATGATTAGAACAAGTTTAACAACAACAAATCAATGGATTCTTCAGACTTACAGTTTTAGGATTTGGATCAAGAACTCTGCATATCAGTGACTTGGCTCCAGCAGAAAACCATGAAGGACAAGAAAAATCAGCTTCATTAATCTGCCAAATATAAGTTCAAATAACTACAACTATCAAAACATAATTTCAAAGTTAGCTTTCAGAACATGAGACAACAAACTATCATAGATATCCGAATAATGGTTTGAAAGGAATAAGTCTACATCACGTAAGAAAAGAGGAAACAAGATATGGATAATCAGGTCATGGAAAGGATATTCTCTTCATGCACTCACATTTTAGGAAAAAACGTCTACTAAAGTTTAGCAAGATGCAATTGACAAATCAAAAAAATCCAATGACTTATCAATATGGAATACCCAAGATGCTTTAAAACATGTTTGATGCTTCTGATTCTACTCTCTCCCTTCATTCCTATCAAAAATTGATTGAGTTACTTAGGTGTTAGCTCTATTTTTATAGAATTTTTTGCATAAATTCTATAGATAAATCAACCGCTTTTCATCATAAAGCTTCGACATTAATTTTAACTAGACAACTTTTGGTGCAATTTTTCCTCTCCGATGTTCATGCAAAAAAATACTCAAACTGCATTGTTTGGGTGTGAGAAAACCGGAAAAAATTCCTTAATTTGAGAAATTCTAAAAGTAAAAACAAGCAAAGTAAAACAAGCACTGAAACTAAAGAGAGAACAAAAGAAACACCAAAATTTAAGTTGTTTGTCCGCAGATATACCCACATACACAATGATATTTAGTGATTGTTTATTACAGTTCAGGGTTTTTTTTGTTGTTAAAATCCAGATAATAGAAGTGTTCTTCAGGGGCTAGGTGGAAAAAAATAGAGGAAAGGATAAAATTGTCAAGGAGGGTGAGAGAACCAAAGAGTTTGGGAAAAGATGTGCTGGCTGAAACCTAAAAAGATCTGATGAAAGAATCAATGTCTGTAACTCATATATACAGGGGCTATAACTAGATAGTTGACAACATGAGTCAAACACTAGGATGGCAAAGCATGAGGCAATGCAAATATCGCACCCTGCTGCGAAACACTACAACTAATCGAAACAAGGCGTAAGTAAAGACATGCTTTCATATGCAAGAACTAAATAGTAATATATAAGGCTGCAAAATATAAATAGTAATCAATAGAAATAATTATTCAAGTATGCATTCATTTCATAAAATTTCAGTTTCAATTCTAATTCAGGTTATCTTTTAAAATGCTATTTATTTTGTATAGGTTTAACTCATGTCATAATATGAGGGTCATCACCCGGCCTGTCGGCCAAAACTACTAATAAGGCTAGCTATCTCAACATTGCATACCAACAACCCATTGACACCAATTGATCTAATTTAAACTAAATGCAGTCACTTGAAGACCTCACTACACTTAAGTTGGCATAGAGAGTTTTGAAGACTTGGCTGCAATGTCTCAAGACGACAACCATCATGCCTAAGCTGGCGAGACAAGTAGGCCTTTAACATACCTAATGCAACCCCCTACATGAGGACTACATCGAGATGCAAACACGATAAAAGTAAATGAACTTAAGCTAACTCTATCAAACATAAACACATAAAATATATGTAAAATGCAAATATCAAGTTTAAAAAGAACTAACTTACGATGAACTGAAGTAGAACTTGAAGATTTGCTTAGAACACGAGTAAAACCTCCCTACGAATTTCAAAGCACATAAAAGTCCCCTTGATTTCAAAACTCTCATAATCTCCCAACCAACTAAAACTCGAATGAAATGATGAAAATGAATTGCAATGGCCCTCAATTTATAAAATTAGAAAGGGAATCTTTGTGTGACTCAAATCTAAATAAAATAATAATAAAGTATAGAGACAAGTACAACATGCAAAAAATATGTCATATCTTCGCTCAAATTTTGCTCAGATCTGCAATCTTTTTATACATTGAAACAAAAGGCGACACAAAATTAAAGTTTGCACATATTACAGAGTAGTCAATTCTCTAATCTAATGCATAGAAGTGCCTGCAAATAGCTTCAACATGAAAGCTTATATGCAATATGAATTTACCTTCAGTCCAATTCAAATGCATTGAAAAGCATGCAAATAACTTCAAAAATGAAATTTTGCATTCATTATAAGGCAATCTTCAAAATGTATAGAAGTGTGCACAAACGGCTTCAAAATGAAAGCTTATATGCAGTATTGATTAACCTTCAGTCCAATTCAAATGCATTGGAATGCATGCAGATAACTTCAAAAAAAAAGAAATTCTGCAGACATTATAAGGCAATCTTCAGTCCAATCCAATTACATTGAAACGCGTGCAAACATTCAAAGTTGAAAATTTTGCAAGCATTATGAAGCTACCTTCAATTCAAATTACATGATCCCCTAATAAAAAATAATGAATATAACTATACCTTTTATGGAGAAGTCATATTTCAAAAAATGATGATCCTTCAAAAAGCATGCAATTTTATTAATTGTATGAAATCATTTAAAAAAAAAAAAAAATACGTGTATGCACTTAAACTGCGAGATTTAAAATACAATCCTAATATCTGAAAAAGCTGTGCAAGTTAAATCTGAGGTTAAATTAAAATACAAAATCAATCTTCCAATTTGAACATAAAATTGTTTCGCACATGTGCTCCGACATGATGTTGAATATCTAAATTTGGTGTTAAAGGATGTTACGTAGATTAAAATCAAATCAACTTAGATTCCTTGCATTGAAAAGCATGCCAATATTTAAAAATATTAGTAGTCATTTTGAAAAATATCAACATTTTGTAAAATTTCAAAGAACCATTAATTGCAAAATCATGAAGGAAGATTTACATACATACTACACAATTCTTATGTATTTACATATCTAATACTTAAAGTTAGACATTTATTCATCTAACACTTTCCTATACTTAAAAAGGTGCATTTCACTTTTAAAAAGTGAGTGATGATGATATTTTTGATGTGATATTGAAGAATGAGGTGTTATTTATGTAAAAATTAAAATTTATGTATTATATATGTAAATACATAAGAATTATGTGATATGTATATAAATCCCCCAATCATGAAATATAGCTATAAGCTTCAATCTATTATATCCGATCCTCCTCCTACAAGAATAGAATTAATAGAGTTTGTGACATAATAAATTTTAAAATTGACCAATCAAATGCAATTAACAGACCCAATCCTCTATATTTGATGTAGAGTTGACAAGGTCTATAGTGTGATAAATGATCGAGTGAATTTAGGCTGGCAAGATCTAAAACCATAAAATAGATTCAATTGATGCAATTTCTCGATGATGGTCGTGATGAGCAAGAATTTAAACCAAAATAATTTATTACAATAAAAAATTTTAAAATTTTAATATCAAATCATCTCAAAGGTAACTTTAATAATTTATAAAATATTCAAAAAAAAATTCAAAATATAAATATCACTTAAATAAAATTCATCAGTCTAAAACTTACACTAAAATTCATTCAAGCAACCTTCTGCAATTATTTATTAAGGGTGACAAATTTGATGTTAACCTAAACTCTTATAGAACTAATGTTGTATTAAATATGTTATTACATTCACACTCAAAATAATCTACACTGATAAGGATATGGTTCAAGTCCTCTATCCGTATGGTTTGATCAATAGGCTCCACATATAAAACGGTTACGACTAGAGCCATATAATTGGGTGGTTTTGCTAGTAAACTCCAATATATTATGATCACAGTTATTATCAATATATTTCTTAATTATTTTTTATACTTTGAGTTGTGAATCATAAGATATATTTAATATAACACAAAGTTCTTTGTTAGTCGGGGTGGACTTAAATTTATCTCATTAAACAAATATCAATTTAAGTCCACAAAGTCTCCTTAGATTAAGCAACTCATGACTACCAATAAGAATCTTTCAATCAGGATGGGTAAACTACCTCCTCTAATTAGGTGGATAAGGCACCATGACATCCTGAGATAACAAAACTATGAGATCTTGATCGGGCATGTCATCATTCCCCCCAAAATATACTTTAAGTCAGTAATGATGAATTTCCTAAATTTTAAATTAAATCTATTGCTATTATATGCTAAATAATTAGAATTCTAATGACTAGCATTAATCAAAAGTTCTCTCTCATCATTGAGAGGGCAATTAACTATAGGTACTTACATATATAAAAAACATATAACTAGATTTAAAATCGTCACAAAATGAGGGTAAAATATCTAGGTAGTGTCTTAGCTACAATCTCCATCTGGCTTTTGAAAATTTGATCGATATAAATATAAACTCTCTTCATTGAGAGGTCGGGTGCAAATTTTCAGAGCCCATAATCCTCAAACCTTAAAAGAGATTTTTCATTATATTTTAATAGTTAAAAATTAAAGAAATATATCTATATCTCAAAAACAAAGAATCAAAATCAATCTAATTAAACTCGTAAATCTATCGTTAAACCACCCCAACTATCAACATAACTCCAACCAAAACTCGCACTAATGGAAGCTCTAAGAACTCTAAGAATATAATCTATTTCGAATGTTATAAAAAAAAAAGTCATATGTAAAATCAATATAAAGCTTAAATCTTATTCTTAGAGAAAATTGTGGAACCAATAAATGATAACATAGAAGAAGTTTATGATGACATTGTACTAGCTAATGAAGAATTTATAGATGAATCTCGTATCAATGTGATAAGTGTCATGCAGTTGCTAAGAATGAAGCTGAATATTGAAGAAAAAAAATATTTTTAATATATATGTTGTGTAATGAGATAATATCTAGGTTAATCATTAGATGATGAAAGTATAAAAAATATTATTTTTACTCACATAATTACTAGTCAATTTAAAAATTGAATCTCACATAGAGCTCTTTTATATTAGTTAGGTCAACCATACCTCTCTCTCTCTCTCTCTCTCTCTCTCTCTCCATCACCAATAAATATTTGGTTCCCATCAAGATTAATAATTATGAAGATCAAATTGGGTGTGTTGTCCACTTTATGGGCATTGCTTATATTTTGTTGAGATGATGACTTTAAAATGTAATTTATTATAGTAAAGAAAATACAAATGTTATTAAAAATAATAATAAAATCATTAACCTTTTGCTTATCAAGCCTCTAGAGAAAACAATATCTATAGTACCCCCATAAATACAACCTATAATCTTCTTCTAAAACCACTATCAAGAAAAAAAAACCAAATTTTAATTGACTATGATAGGAAATTTTACTGATTAGAATAATTCTACCATTTCTGATCCTAATCCTAGCTTAACTATTCTATCTTCTTCTTCTTTAACTTTTAAAATAAAGACTATAGGATTTATAATTGCAAAGAAAGAGTTTTTTTATCATATAAACTTCACATTTTACATGTAAAGAAAGTAGCCTCAAATTTTAAGCAAAGTCACATGATAAATCATGTCTCTCCTCTTTAAATTTTTGATGTGGCATCAAATGAATTATCTCCTCTTAAAACAATTCAATATGTTATTGATTTAACTACTGGTTGGCAACTACCAAACCTTTCACATTATAAAATGAATCATACTAAACATACTGAAATCAAAAGACAAGTTAAGGAGTTATATAAGAAAGGTTTTATACAAGAAAGCCCTAGTTCCTGTACATTCTTTGCTTTAACAACTCCTAAAGGATGGAACATGACAAATGTGTGTTTATGACCAAGCCATAAATAAGATTACAGTCAAGTATATATTTCATATTCCTTAATTAGATGATATATTAAATTTAATCACCAAAGCTAATATTTCTCTAAATTGACTTAAAAAGTGATTATCACCAAATTTGGATTCAATCATGAGTATCTCTAATAGACTATACGAGCAGTTGGTCATGCACTTTGGGCTCTTAAATGACCCTAACTAATTTATGAAACTAATGAATGCAATCCTTAAACCTTCTATAAAAAAATTTCAGTCATTTACGCTGAAAACATTTAATCTAAACAAAAAAGAGTACTTCCATCATCTTAGACAAATGTTCAAAACTCTTAGAAATATGAAGTTATACATCAATCGGAAAAAATATTTATTTTCACAAATTGAGGTGATTTTCTTAGGATTTATTATATATAGAATTAGAATAAAACTGACTTTGCCAAAATTAGAGCTATCTTAGATAACCAACACCTAAGAGTATGTTTCAGTGATGTTAGAAATTTTTATGGCTAACACTTTTCATAGATGATTCGTAAAAAAATTATAGCACCAATATAGCTCACATCACTGACCTATCAAGTTTAAATAAATTTTATTAGATCCTAACTACACAAAAGGCTTTAAATCAAATTAAAACTTTAATAACTTTTACCCATGTTCTTAAACTTCCTAATTTCTCTAAACCTTTGGAGTGACTTATGACACATCTGAATTTGGAATTAATGGAATATTAAGTCAAAAAAATCAATCTATAACTTTTTTCAATAAATAAATTAAATAAGGCAAAACAATAATACTTAACATATGATAGGGATTTATATGTGGTTATTCAATTTTTGATAAACTAGAGTCACTACTTTTTACATAAGAGTTTATTCTAAACTCAGATCATCATGTTTTCAAATTCATAAACACTCAATAAAAATTAAGTTATAAACATGTCAAATAAGTTGAGTTTTTTCAAAATTATGCTTTTGAAGATCGACAAGCCAATTCCATTTTTATATGGATCCAAGTTGGGTTTGTTATCCAAAAGCCCAAAAACCTTTATATATTGCAAAACAAAGCTGCATTTTAGCCTTTTCTATTTATTATTAGTAATTCATGCTATGGTTTATTTATATTAAGAGTGACACTAAAAGTTGCATGTTTTCAACATTTATTCACTGTTATATATGTGGCTTGGACTTGTAGTATGTTGGTTGGCTTATAAAGACTTAAATGTAAGTAATCATAGAACAATATTTTCATGTAAAACTAGTATGACTTATTCACTTAAGCTAAGATTTCAAAATTAAATAACTAATATAGACTCCTTATGAACCTTAGCGTATGATCAATATTAGATTATCTTATTCATAAGAGTGGGCTCAATCAAATAATTATTAAATCAATCATAGATAATGAAAAATATGCATGACTCTATGAGTCATAGATTGTTTTCTCACCTAAGGACATATAATTAAAGTAGTTTACATTAGCTAGAGAACATATACACGCATATAATCAAATTGTTTAGCTTCTGTGGTTAAATCATAAGATCTAGATTTATCATTCATTTGTATAAAGAATATGTCTTCATGATTTTAAAAATGCTCAGATAGGTTTTATTGGTTATCTTTTCATATAAGATTGTAAGAAGTGTACTTATTTAGCCTAAGGTGAGGTTTCAAGTGATCAGGCACTTGAATATATTAGACATAGGTTTAAGTTGCTATCTTAAGAGTGTCTCTAACCTAAGATCTAGATTGTTATATCATATGCCCTTTTTCTTTGATTTTTTTTAATATTATATTGGTTAAATATAAACCTTAAATTTTTAAATAAAATTGGCTTACTTAAAAATAAAATTAATTTTGAAATACTAAAGCCCAAATTAGAATATTTTTAGTACCATTGAGCTTTTCAAAATTCAATGTTTCTACTTCTTGCTTTGGCATTTATATAAAAATTTCTTCCAAAATTTATCCAAACCCATTTGCAAGTCTAAGATCACATCATTATATAAACTATGAAGTTTTAAAAATATTTGTCATTGTATTAATCAAGAGTTTTATCAAGAGATGACCTCTTTGGGATGTAATTAACCATAAGACTTTTGTCTTTATTGAAAACTTATAACTTAGAATAAAATAAACTCTATTCAATCCACATATATCAAGTAAGAAAGATCTCAAAGAGCATAATAAAATAATATATTTATCTATTGAGATAACATATTATTTTTATGCAGTAAACATTTATAAAAAAACCTAAATCTATATTTATACATTAAACTCAGGAATATTATTTGTATCTTTCAAGAAAATAAATAGGTCTACTATTTGGATTTATATGATAAATATCACCACATCAATCATATGACTTGTGCTTCAATTATGGCATTTTTTGTGCTCAATTTAGTTCTAAAGGTAAACAATTTTTCTTTCTTTTAGTGGGTTTTCTTTTCTAACCCTTGATAAAGTGACTTATAGCTATTTTTTCACATTTTTTTCTTATCTTAAATCTCTGTAATTACCTCTACCACCTTTTTGTCTCCCCTATTCACTTATTTTGTCTAAGAAAATTTTACATGTAATTTAAAAGTGATGCATTGCTCGTTGTTAGTTCCTAAGACTGCATATATGCTTAACATTGAAAATATTTGGTTTGGCTACTTAAGTTTCAATGATATCTTACCTCTGATATAGCAAGCTTCCAGTAAGTATCCGCAAGGTCAAATTCAATGGTATCAATGTGATCCGTGAGGAACAGAGTTTGCCAATTTCATTCTATAGTACTCCTAGCATTGCACTCAGATTCAGATCTAGTTCAGCTTCTTTGTGAAACAGAGCTGTAAAGTCTATTATCAGATTAAGCAAGAACAAGAACGACACTACCCATTACATGACTAGCATTCATCAGATTAGTGTTACACGTGGATAAGAATTCAATGCACAGTCAACATGCATACAAGAGGTTGCCTGAATGAGAGAGGTGACTATTAGAGAACCATCTTCGCCACTGTACCTGGATCCAGATCAAGTTTGGCTTTTCTGAGAGCCAGGAGGGTCAAATCTGTTCTAGGTTCAAGCAAGAACATCGAAGATGCTACCTAGCTTTCACAACTAAGATTCAAGTGGGTTCAAAGTAAACATGCAAAAGAATTCAAAGCGCACTTCGAAAAATAATACAAAATGCAACTTCAGAAGATAAATAAAAAATGTCATAGTGTGAATAGTAAATAGTCAGCTAACCTTTCTGTACAAGGTTGAGAGATCAGCTTCATCAAAAGGAAGGTAGCCCGCCATCAAAACATAAAGTATGACTCCACATGACCACACATCAGCTGCAGAACCAACATAACCTAGGTGGCTGAGGACCTATAATAGGTAAATGGTCTTTTACTGACCTTTATAAAATACACAACTACATTTTCCTTATCAAGATGTCAATCAAATCAGACATACATGATATCTTAACCACTGATGCGATAGATCATCGCATTATCTAACCCAAAGCATCCCATAACATTCAAATATTCATCACAAAAGAATATATAAAGAACTAGCAAATGAATCTGGAAAGAAATTTAATGCTAAAGAGTACCTCAGGTGCAACATAATTTGGCGTACCACATGTTGTATGAAGAAGACCAACCCCCTAAAGCCAAAAGCAGTGCATAACAAATAATAAGTAAAGAAATTGAAGATTTTGATATGTCAAAGTATGGCTTTCCTGCTGACACTAAATTACAGAACTTTGAAAATAATAATAATAAAATTAAAAACTGGAATTTACCTGCTGAGGCAGTGCGCTTAGGCCAAAATCTGAAACCTTCAGGTTCCCTTGTGAATCAAGAAGAAGGTTCTCCGGCTACACATTTAACATAGCATTTAGTAGTTGAAAAAACTATGCCAAAGTGCAAAGCAAGCCAATTACACCAACAAACTGGCAACCTTCAAATCCCTGTGGAAGACACCCCTACTATGGCAATAATCAACCGCATCAATAAGTTGTTGAAAATATTGCCTGGCTTCATTCTCAGGAAGCTTTCCTTGGTGAACCTGAAGGTTTTGAAGAGCAATTAACAGAGAAATTTATATGAAAGGATCATATGACAGTCACTTAATGACTTATCATAATGCAGAAAAGAAGAGCAACAAATAACTTGTACATAAAAAAAAAAGTGTAAGAAAAGGTATGCATACATGCATGCATAAGAAAACAAGGAAATATGTATACCAGAAAAGAGAAATTTAACTCCCCTATTCAAACAAGATCATAATAGAAGATTTACAGTGTACCAAAACTGCAGGAGAGATAGCATAGTTTCAACAACACAATAATTTAAGCTATAAGAGCATCAAAAGCTTATACGAAATGATTTAAATAGAAAATTTCAAACTAGTAACAAACAAAAAGCTTAGTCGCAAACAGTTCACTGGAATATGAGTTAAGTCAAGGAAATACTTTTTGATAGAGTTTCCTTCTTAACGTTTAAGTACATTTAATGTTAGCAAAGTAACTCCAGATATTTAACATCCAAACATAGAAAACTCCTGCTGTTGATTAAGGGGATTGAAATTATCTGCAAATAAGAATTAACCTGGAGCCATCTCGCATTTATATACCCTTTGCGAAGTTATTTACGCTTCATAATGTACACCTCCCAATAATCAATTGATATGTTTAATGAATCAAGGCCAGATAAAAAATATGGGCAACATAATTGAAAGATGCACAAAAATGATGTTCACCTTTATATGCGATCTACAAGCTGACTCAATGGAATGTAATGACAATAGCAGGGATTCGATAAACTTCGTGAAAATTGACTCAAAATGTCTAAATTCCTTGCTCATTTTGTGTAACGGACCATTTCAGTGTGTCCAAAATCTCGACCCCCCTCAACCGATCACTTGAACTGTCGCACAAGAACAGAAAAATTTTGCCACATAGAAAAATAAATTTGCAATCCATGCACATGGAAATATTCTCAAAAAAGGTAAAATTAATAATAATATAAAATTATATTAATAAAATAAATTATCATTATAAATTTATTATCATTTTTAAAATTAATAAAAATTATTATGAAATAAATTTAAGTACTTAAAAAAATTTGTTTAGAAACTAAATTATATGTGAAATAGAGTGGTTTCTAGCTACTATACTTTCCAAAATAAGGGGCATCATACTCACAACTCACATGTCTCTTTCTAAGCGCATTTAATGTTTAACGGACCTTCATGTTGTGGTCATACCAACTACTTATAAGAAAAATTAATTAAATTAAAAATATAATCCCTCCCATCACCAATAACTACACTTCTATTGCTTCAACTCATCCCAAACTCCCAACACATGTGGAAACATTGCCCAAACTTGTGTCTTTCCAACGTGCACTAGCACTTCATGTCATTAACTCTCTTTTCATTGGCATTATCTTCCTCATTGACTCTCTCTCATACTCTCTTCTTCAAATTTCAACCTCATGCAAATTATAAAGGGCAACTTCATTGGCAGGGCAAGCAAGAGACAATATATATTTTATCTTTTGTACTTCTCTTATGCAAGGAATTCCAAAACGTTCAAGCATGCCTCTTATTGATAGCATTGTGGACTTGAGGGAAACTCATCTAAGTGCACTATGCACCACTACTAAGTCTTTTCTTGATTCAATGAAAGACAAATATTAATTGTTGTATCTCAAAAACCACCCATATATATATATATATATATATATATATATATCTTTCTTGCCAGATTGGACAGTTTCGACGCTTCCAGCACCTCCTAAAGGGAAAAGGAGGAGAGTCGGGCCGAACTTTAGCCAAACATACGAGAGAGAGAGAGAGAGAGAAGGGGGGGGGGGAATCATTTATGCATGCTTTTCCCAATGTTACTTGTACTTATTATTGTACACAAAGTCATGGTTTGTATGTTTGTTCATTTAGGAGATCCAGGCAATTAAATGCTTTATCTCCATACATTTGGATTCCTAAGGGAACTAATTTACATTGCCCATCATCTACCTATTATAATATTGATATTACTACTAATGTTAAAGGATCCAAGCTTTTTTAGATACCAAAATCTAGAAAATGAGATTGAATTGCAGGTTTGTCTTCAAGAAGGACCGATGAAGACAAGTGATATAGGTATACAAAAGTAATATTAAAATGGCCTGAGGTATATATTCAAATTAATATACAAAAGGAATGGCACTACACCGTGCGAGTTACAGAGACGAGATCTCACTCAAGTACATGGCATAATCGAGCAAGACAACTTCTCGTCATTGATGCCGAGCCACCATTGCTAGCACTAAGCCATCGCACCGCCAATACGAGCCTCTCAAGTGCATGCGATTGAGGAAGAGAAAGGAGGTGAGGCACGGGATAGGGTTGAGCCAAAATAAAATTAAGAGGAGGAGGTAAGGTTTATTAATAGATTTAAACTAGGTTATGAATTAAGATGAAACTTTATCACTATTCTAAAATAAATTTTTGTTTTTAATTAGGGTTTTGAAAAGCAGATTAAACCATTAAGGAATCTAGATCCTTTTGCCTCCAAGGAAGATATCGATACCTACATTTTTTTCTATTTATGAATATTTCTTTAGATTAATTTTAAACACTAATTTTATGTTAAACAAATTTTTGAATTGATATGATTATTGCAAAAAATATTAAAATCAGTAAAGAATTGAGTATTTGCACATTTATAAGTAATACCTACAAAGCTCTTCTTTTAAATTTATAAAAATTATAGCTAGAATAAAAACCCAAATCTTAATTTATAATTTCCAATGAAAATTATGTAGAGAACCATTAAAATCACTTAACTAAAATTGAAATATTAAATTAAATAAAGTAAGCATGTGATTAAATTGTTATAAATAGATAGAATAATTTTATTCCTTCTTGTGTATAACATAGGTACCATCTTTATATTAAATGCCTAACATATAGATATGAAATATAATAATAACTATTAAAATGAAATTAAACTTAATAAACATAAATAAAATATTTCAATATGGTATATAACTTATAATGATAGAGTTATATTATATTAAATGCATACATATACAATAAAATATAGTGATAAATCTTAAACAGTGAGAATGAAAATTTTAGTCTATCAGATGAATAAAAAAAATGTCATTGAGAGAATTTCAAATATTGGGCTAGATTTAAAGTATTAAGTTAAAGCTGTAAAGTAATAAATTAATTTATTATTTAATACTAATCATAGAACAACAATTATTCTGAGTGTCTCATAGAAGAAAGCAAATAATCATTAAAAAGAGGAGATTCAAAAGAATTCCTCACAAAGTAAATAATTATGTTCCTTCATTGTAGTAAATTTAATTTTTTTAATCAGTCACATTTAATTATCGATTGATATGATATAAAATTTCCTGATGCATTTATTTAATTCTTTCATGTTAAGTATATTTATTGTTACACATGTTTTTGTACACATATATGATTCAAATGCTTTGAAATCACATAAACAGTCTCAGAAATGCATGAAACAAATGACATATAAATTGATGTAATAAAATATAA
The DNA here is from genome assembly GCA_021442155.1 of Cymbidium sinense. Classification (NCBI taxonomy): domain Eukaryota; kingdom Viridiplantae; phylum Streptophyta; class Magnoliopsida; order Asparagales; family Orchidaceae; genus Cymbidium; species Cymbidium sinense. Next base: position 87,290,312 of record CM038214.1, on the reverse strand, counting down.
AAATGAAATAATAATTATGTGATGAATGTGCATATTGAGAATGGAGTTCACCCCCTTATGGTATTGGTTGAGGAAGCAACGTACCGTCCATGTAAATGAAAATGGAAATTGATACCTATCCATTGGATGGGTACGAAAAAGATTATTTTTGGAAAAAGTTCTTTAAATGGTGACTTCTGTGATGGTTAAAAATAAGAAAATAAAATATCTATATCATTTAAGCAATGTTTGCTTTATTTATTTTTTATATGTCAAACTGTTTAAACACAATTTATTTACATATATATTAATATTTAAACAGTCATGCATATTAATTTTGTGGTTTTGTTTTACTGTAATATAGTGATATAATTATCCACTGAATCTGTAATTCATTTATTTGTTGTGGCAAATATTCAGGCAATCCTCCAAATTAAATGAATAATAGAAGAGAGGATTTTGTTTGTAGACATAGAGAGACTTCAAAAGATAGGTAATTAATTAAGTTTATGTTTTACATAATTGTAATTGCGGATGTTTGAACTTTTAAATAGACTTGAGTATTATGTGGATTGGATTTAGTTGACTCTTATGGAATATGTACTTTTTTATATGTGTTTAATTAAGGTCTTTTTCATCTGACCGCCAATTCTAGCGTTGGTATTTCAACTTTTCGGTCCATTCGGTACAAAAAAATTCAACCAAAATCCACCAATAAAAATAAATAAATAAATAATTATTGGGAGAAAAGTGATGATACAACAGATAAAAGAAAAAAAGTGACAAAAATTGAACATTAGAAATCTACATGTTATGTAAAAATAGCAAAAAGAGAATTATATAAATTGTCATGGACCTCAATAACTCGACAAAGAACACAAACAAGGCTGCTTTACTATCCTGGAAAATATCTTGGACTTGAAAGTAGAAACAAAAATAATACTCCTTGTACAAGCAGGATTGATATGTGAAGTTGCAAAACATATAAAAGATAAGCAACATTTTAAAAACTTAAAATGTATTTGTCAAGTATAGATAATATGATGCATGTTCGAAATCAGCAATCCTAAAATCCGCCCCAAGTCTCTTGGTTGTAGACCCCAGATCCTAGTCGTTCAACCCAATGCCTTGGCCCACACTAGCTTCTACACCTGTTTAAGCCCACCAACTATTCACTTTCATTTTTTTGGTGTGGTCAAATATCACCACATTGATCCATGTGTTTATTATTGCCACTTCGCCAAACCATAGATTGTTTCATTATAATTAAACTCTAAAATTTTTGCCGCTAAATTTTAGCCCTTGTAATTTGTAAAAGTAGACCTGCATAAATCATAATGGATAGAGATACAGGAAAGAACAATTAGAATCAACGTAATGAATTATATTACAACCCACACCTCCCTATATACAATATGTATATATAGAAGGTGTGAGGATGAGGACAAAACCGTTACAGCCAATAATGGAAAAATAACTTAAACAACACCACCATGTGTTGGTTGTTATAGAAAATCTTATGTTAGGCCCCATCAAACTCAGAATTCAATAGAGTGAATCCAGAGTTTGCTGGCAGCTAGCAAAACTGAGTTCGGGAAGACTTTTGGTAAAAACATCAACTACTTGAAACATCAACTACTTGAAGGTCTTTGTAGCGAGATGATCACGAAAGAAATGGAAATCAATTTCAATATGTTTAGTGCGAGCATGAAAGATGGGATTGTTGACAAGAGCAATAGCCAAAGTATTGTCACAATAGATCTGAATAAGATCTGAAACAGCAATGCCAAACTCTTGAGCAAGTCGCCAAAGCCAAAGTAGATTGGTGATAGCAGCAGCTAATGAACGAGCAACAATTTTCTTTTTTGAACCTTCTAGGAAATAGGGGTATTGCCAAGAACCTACAAAAACCAGTTGTAGAACACCTATCTAAAGTGTCACCGGCCCAATCGGAATCAAAGGAATGAAGAAATAGATTGCCTTTGTTGATATGGAGGCTAGAAAGAAGTGTGCCTTTTAAATAACGCAGCACTCTTTTGATGAGGTGAAAATGCTGATTTAATGGGGACTACATACACTGACAAATTTGATTAACAGCATAGCTATATCTTGTCGTGTAGTTGTTAGATATTGAAGTGATCCAGCCAATTGACAATATTGGGTAGGATTTGAAAACAGCTGTTGGGAATGGACATCAGTTGGCTGTTTCGAGGAGATAGGCATGGAGACAGGTTTATGCTCGTGTAGTCTGGCTGATTTGAGAAGTTGAGAAGTGTAAGCTGCTTGATGAAGAAAGTAACCTTGGGAGGTTGTTGAATAGTGATGCTGAGGAATGTTGATATAAGTCCGAGATCCTTCATGTTGAACTGAGCTAAGCTAATCATTGTTCCCTGTAATAAAAATGCCATCAGCATAAATAAGTACATAAATATGTATTTGAGCTGAGTTAAATAGAAGAAGAGAAGGATCTTCAGAGGAAAGCTAAAAACCTTGTCGCTTGAGGTAAGTGGAAAAGGTAGAGTACTGCCGTCGAGGTACTTGTTTAAGCCCATAAATTGCTTTTTGAAGGAGGCACATCTGATTAGTGTGCTAATCACCACTAAACCCTTGAGGTTGAATCATGTAAACAATATCATCCAAGGTGCTATGAAGGCATTGGAGATATCCAATTGTAGAACCTTCCAATTGTGATGTAGAGCAACTAGTATTAGAAGATGAATAGTAGGTATTTTAGTCACAGGACTAAAGGTTTCTAAAGGTTTCATCATAATTAATGCCATGTTCTTGTTGAAATCCATGAGCCACGAGTCAAGCTTTGTAAAGAGCTATTGAACCATCAAAATGTCATTTGAGTCTGTAAAGCCAATGACAAGGATAGGTTGATTTGGTGATGAGGGAACAAGCTCCCGAATAGTAGGCATTTTAGCCACAGGACTAAAGGTTTCATCATAGTTAATGACATGTTCTTGTCGAAATCCATAAGCCACGAGTCAAGCTTTGTAAAGAGCTATTGGACCATCAAAATGTCATTTGAGTTTGTAAAGCCAATGGCAAGGATAGGTTGATTTGGTGATGAGGGAACAAGCTCTCCAAGTCCCTTGTTGTTGAAGAGCAAAAAACTCCTGAGACATGGCTAGTCGTCATTGCGGGCTTTTGATGGCTTGAGTGAAAGAAGTAGGTTCAACCAATGAGTTAACTTGATGAGCGAGATTGAGAACCTATTAGGGTTTCTAATGCCCAATTTTTGAACGAGTCACCATGGGATGGTAGGATTGAGTAGTCGAGGGAGATAGTATAGGTGAAGGGGAAACAATAGTAGGAGGAAGATGGAGTAGGCAATGTAGGAGGTGTAGGTCAAGAGATGGAGCTAAAATTCGAAACGAGGGATGGCGTAGAGAGGGTTTTTTTGTTGTGATAGTAGATGGTGTTGGGAAGGAAGCATAAGAAAAAATAGCTTCATTGAATATAACATATCGTGATATTATGATTTTATTGGTGGAAGGGTCAAAACAAAGGTATCCTTGATGCATTGTTGAATACCCAATGAAGACACATTGCAAAGCACGAATTGTGAGTTTATTGGGAGTGAGAGGTCGCTGCCAAGGAAAACACAATGTGCCAAAAAATACGAAGGTAAGAATAAGAAGGTTTGCGATGATAAAGTATTTAATAGGGGGTGTTCATATTGAGGGGTTTAGAGGGCAGCCGATTTATGAGATATATAGTGATAAGAAGGGCATGGAGCCACCGAAAATGGGATAAGTGTATTGTAGATAGGAGAGTACACGCTGTCTCAAATAAGTGTCTATGCTTACACTCAGCCACACCAATTTGCTCAGGGGTATAAGGATAACTGAGCTGATGCACAATGCCGTGAGATTGCAAATAAACCTAAATGCATTGTTGATAAACTCTCCTCCTCCATCATAACGGAAAGTTTGGAATGTGGGTATTAAACTAAGTAAATACCATCCGATGTAAGCTAATAAATTTCTAGAAAGTTTCATATTTATGTATCATGGGATAAACACAACAGAAACAAGAAAGTCATCAATAAAAAGAATATAATATTTATATCCATGTAAAGATGAGGTGGGAGAGGGCCTCATACATCGAAATGTATTAATTCAAATAACTTTGTAGTAAAGGAAATAAGAAATGTTAATTTGTGGATTTAGAGGCAACGCATTGATTATAAAAGAAACAGAAAGATGGAATACATAGAGACTAATGTTGTTTAGAAATAATAGAAAGAGCATCTTTATGTGGATGACCCAAGCGCTAGTGCCAAATTTTGGCTGGAGCAACTGTTGTTTGCAAGGCACGAATAAGATGAAGACTACGTTTGCTGCGGCCTTTAAGAAGGAAGTGGTTTGTGGTCTGATCCTTGATTGGAAGCCATTTGAGTCAAAGATAACATAACGGTTATAATCAGATGTGAGAGTTTGAACTGATAATAGATTGTGAGAGAGATGTGGAACATGAAGTAGAGGAGAGAGATGAAGCTTACTAGTGGGAGTAGGAAGGATGCCAGTGTCGAAATAAGAAATAGGTGGAGAAGTGCCATCTCCAATGGTTACTTGTTCCTAGCTTGGAATGTTGTGGGCTGTCAAAGTTGAGTAAGGTTTGATGTGAGGTGAGAAGTTGCTCCGATGTCAAGTATCCAATCAAAAAAAGAAGCAGCATGATTACCAACCATAACAATCGTCGATAGAGCTAGTTGTGAAGTGTATGTTAAGTTTGTCAATGCCAACAGACAAGAGTAGAGTGTCCAACTTTACCACAAATTTGACATGTCAATATAGACCGATTGTGAGAAGAGTCATCTGGTAATTGAGTTGGTTGCCGGGAAGAAGGGCTATTTCTGCCACGTCCTCTTGATCGAAATGAAGTACCACGGCCACAAGAGGAAACAAATGCAACTGGTGATATAGATTGTTGCTTCGGTGCTTTTGTTAAAAGGTTAATCTCCATGTTTGCAGAGGACTGAATAAAAATCGTCAAGGTTGATAGGTTCTAGCTTGGTCTGAATAGCTGTCTGATAGCTGTCTTAAAGGATTGATATGAAGAAGGAAGCCCATTGAGTATACAAAGAATAATATCTTCATGATCCACCTTAGAACCTGCAGCAACTAACTAATCGACTAAGGATTTTACTTCAAGTAGATATGTGGTCATGGATTTGTTCTTCATGGAAATATGATGTAACTCTTTCTTGAGTTGTATAACTTGGGAATGATTTATAGATTGTATTCGTTTAGCCAGCATTTCCCAAATGGCTGTTGTGAAGTCTAAAGCAAGTATGTATGGTAGAATAGTAGAAGATGTAGTAGAATAAAGAGCAACTTATAGGTTTTAATCAATAAGTTTCCAAGTCATATAGTTGGGATTTAATTGAAATTGTTTGTTATTGTCTTGCAGGTATTGTGGCGGACATAAAGGAGCCATCCAAAAAAGACTCAGAATCATTGGCAGTAAAAAGCTTGAGTATCTGGGAGCGCCATAAGTGATAGTTCTCTGTAGTCAAACTTGTGTTGGCTAGTGTTGTGATATTGGTCATGATGTAAAGACATAAAATTGGTGAGCATTTATTTAATTATATACCAAATAATAATTAATAATTAAGAGTTTAATTGAATTATAATTTAATAACTCTTTAGTTAACTGCTTAATCACGTCGCCTGCACTGTAGCAAAGACAATTTTTCGTACTTATCTCGGCATGCATTTGATTAGGAAAATTTAACGCTTACTTTGAATTTATAACCGGTCTTTACCTATTTCATTCACCATTTCCTTCTCTGTGTCGCTCGGTTCGTCTGTGTCACATGAGAGTTGAGAGGTGAGGGAGGTTGGCGAGGGGTTTGGTGGGCTCGACCGTGAGTGCAGGTGGGTATGTCGGTGTCGGCGCCAGTTGTCGAGGCCAACGCGAGCTACTCTCGGGTGATGGGTCATAGCCGTAAGCTAGGATCGAGCTCGGCTGGGCTGCGATTTGAGCAGTGCAGGATTTCGGCTAGTGGGAGTGGTAGTAGGTAATGTATTTAATATATTAAGGAATTAAATTGAAACTCTTATAGGATATTTATATGGTATAAAAGAAGTGTTGATGATTTAAAGTTTTAATGTGTAGTGAAATAATTAAATTAATAATTGAATGTTAAGATTTTTATTAATTTATAGGTTTGATTAAATATTATATTAGATTCATTTTATAGTTAAAAATATAAATTAAAGAAGCAAGGTATATGTAAGATTATATATGTGTTATATATATATATATATATATATATATATATATATATATATATGTTCATATAGATGTATGTATTTTATTTATAAATTTTGTTAATTGTAAATTTATAATGTCACAAATTTAAGCTATTTTATTTAATATTTTTTAAAATGATTTTATTTTGTAAATAATTAAAGTCAATATTTATATAAATATATATAGTAATATTAAATTATGAGTGAAATATGATTTAGCATTAGTAACTTGATTTATTTAAAACGAATTTGAATTAACTAGTAATTATTATGAATAGAATAAGATTAATAGAAATCTTTTAGTTTCATTAATTCTAAATACTTTAATACCTACTGATCATATTATTTTCATTTAAGCAGGAAGAAAGCATAATTAATAAGACTTCGAAGAGGAGAGTGCGGATTCCGACTGCTAAACTAACATGTAAATCTCAATCATTAATTAAATTCTTTTAATCGATTTTTTATAATTTGTAAGTTAATGTAAGGGATAATCTAAAAATGCAGTATTATGAGGGCCAGGATTTTGAACAGCTTGTGCTAAGTGAATTTATGAGAAAAAGTCCTATTGATACTATTTATGTACGAAAGAGATTTTGGGCATCTCGTTTTCTAAGGGAAGTTCGTCGCTTTAGTAAAATTTGTAAATTCTAATACAGAAAGCATATTTATTTTTCTCTGCATTTTCATTGAATACAATATTGACTGTCTACACTGTATATTTTCATTTTGTGGACAATCCTCGTTACAAGTTTATTTAAAATCAAGTCATATATATAGTTTCATGTTTATGTCATTCAACGATTAATTTTGTATTGCTCATCGTTCCATTTCCATAATTAGTATATTATTCCGGTTCATTTCTGATTATTTGCATACTATCTTTTGTATTGTATTGGTTTACAAACTTAGCTTTATATTATGTGATAAGTCAAGAATTGGAAATGTTATGATGTTTACAGCATTGACAAATGGTTCCCCAGTGAGACAAAAGAGTCCTCAAAATAATATGACATGGAGCAAAAATGGTCTATTATAGAAACAAAAATGTTTTCACGAAATTTTAAGCTAAGATATATTAGTCAATAATTTTGATAACAACACATGACATAATTAAAAGCTACCTTTAATATATATGCATTTTCTGGTGTTGTATACATTATGTTTATTGTAGAGAAAGTTGCTAATATTTCACTATTATACAAACCAAATAGATCATGTATGCAACATTTATTCTAATTATTTAGTTTTGAATGCATATTAATGTTCTACTCTTCCACATTTCAAATCTACATTCGATTGTTTATCTTGTTAAGTCGTATGACTTATTAGTTGAGTATAATTATTTTTCAAGGAAAGGTAAGGAGAAATTGGAAGGGTAAGTTTTGGCTCTTTTTGGAAGTTTTGCGGGAAAGCAACAACAACAACAAGCCTTAATCACTAGGTGGGGTCGGCTACATGAATCATTCGCCTCCATTGTGTCTGTGTGTCAAATTTTAAATCAAGTATACTAAGATCATTTTTTATACATCTTAACCAAGTCTTTTAGGTCTACCTACCTTTCTTAACATAATCTAATGCATACTCTCTCAGTCGTTGACTGGGCGCTTTATGTGGCCAAACTATCAAGCGACTCTCTCTAATCTTATCTACCAATACTCCAACTTTTTCCCGAATATACTCATTTTGTATTCTATCTCTAAGAGTAAAGCCACTCATCCACCTAAGCATCCTCATCTCTGTAACACTTAACTTAGTCTACACCTAAGTCATTGCAGGTCTTACCACCATCTTATAAAATTTTTCCTTAAGTTTAAGTGGAACTTTTCTATCACATAATAGGCCAGATGCATTCCTCCACTTCAACCATCCAACTTGAATTCTACTAATAACATCTCCATCTATTTCACCATCATTTTGAACAATAGAGCCTAAATATAAAACACTCACTCTTATTAATGACTTATTCACTGTCATCACTAACTTCTACAACTAAAATTACACTCCATATATTCGGTTTTAGATCTACTTAAACGAAAACCTTTAGACTCTAGAGTTGACCTCCATAATTCAAGTTTTGCGGGAAAGCATTGTAAATAAATTTTGAAGGTAAATTCAATAAATTTTAAAGTATTGTTTCGATATTCAGTGTTTTAGATGCTTTGTAATTAGTATTAAAAGTTTCAATTGGATTGCTTCTACCTGCTATGAATGTGATAAATTTTATTATATAAATATTCTTGTGTAATTTTTTTTGGGTCAATTTAGACGACTGTGTGGATCTTTTATACTATTTTCTGATAAGTAAAGTTTTCATAATAGTTATTTAAGAGATATTCAGTCAGTTAAATTTACTCTCTCTGTTATGTCGCGCTTCGATGGGTCTTAGGAGATTGTTAGGGACGTGACACATGAAGAACTTAAGAGAGGGAAGAATAAAAATTATTGTTGTTTTGGAGAGACAGTGATCTTCCATAGAACTAGATTGAGAAGATGAAGCATCCATAGAAAAGAAAGAGGAAGGCTATCTTCTCTAATACCAAGTAGACCTGCATATATCAGAATGGATAGAAATACAAGGAATAACAATTAGAACTAAAGTAATGAATTCTATTATAACCCACACTTCCCTATATACAGTATTTATATATATATATAGAAGAAGGTGTGAGGATGAGGACAAAACTGTTTCAGCCAATAATAGAAAAATAACTTCAAATGACAACACCATGTGCAGGTTGTTATAGGAAATATTCTGTTAGTGCATTCCCTATTAGAAATTCTCTTGGATTTCTAGAAACTCAACATAAATAATGCCATCAAACACTCAACAAATTATCTCTAATTTTTATCATGGTATCAACACCTTTGGTTCATAAGTTGCAGCATTCATTACTGTGATGCCCAAAACTTGTAAGTCTTCATTGCTATATTTATCTTTCAACATTCCACCCAATCCTTCTATCTGTAACCTTCAACATAATGATCATATTTCTATTCCACATTCTCTTTGCAACCAACATACATGTCAATAAAGTAGAATAGCACACCACAGTGCACCCTCTGTACTCTGTTCATTACCAATAAAGAATAACTTGTAGGCATTCTCACAAAAAGACTACCATGGGCAATATTTTTGAAGTTGGTAGGCATGCTTGAAAAAAGTAACATTCATTCATTTGTTTGAGTAGAGTGCTAAAATCAACATCCAAGGAATATGTCCTTGCACTCGTCATCCACCCCAGATTCCTATCATTTGCCCCAGTCCCTTGTAGAATGCAACATACACCAACTTCTATGCCTCCTTTCATCTCTCTAAACATTCACTCTCCTTTCCTTGTATGATCAATTTTCATCGCATTGGTCTATATGATCAATGTTGTCACTTCACCAATCCATAGGTTGTCTTAGTGTAAGTAATATCTGTATATTCTGTAGCTAAATTTCAACCCACAGAATTTATATATTTCCTACTAAAGGTTCTCCTAAACTTGAACAAAAAATAATGAAATGAAACACTCTTAATTTTTTCCAATCCATTTCAATGCCTAAAGTAATGTGATAATTCACAACGGAATTCCTATCAAGATGGAACATCGTGAGTTCCTTTGTTGCAGCACACTAGATGCCAACAGTTTTTTTGGATCCGTCAGTAGTAATCAAATTCACAATAAGAAAATTAATTAAAATGTAACATAACACCATAAGCATACCATAAGCAGAAAAGCTTACTATTTTATCAAAAAGTTCTCCTCCTGTGATAAATTCGAGAATGATGTATATCTTTGTCCTGCTAGCCAAAACCTAAATGCACAATGAGCAAACATGCATCCAGAGACACTTGATAAAAGAAGATAAAATTACCCGAGAGACAAGCTAAATCCTTGTAATATACTGGTCAAATAACCCCATCAAAAAAATAAGACAAGCTAAAATAACCCCATCAATCGATACCACACCTCATGTAGCCTGACAATGTTGGGATGCCTCACGATTTTCATTATGGAAATTTCTCTCTTGATCTGAAAGCAAAAAATTTATGTCATATATAGATCGTTGCGGACCCTGAAAAACAGAACAAGCGCGCGCATCCAAAAAATTTAACGAGGCATGTGCACAAGTTCACCCATAATAGGTATCATACACAAGAATTGTTAAATATACCAAAAAAATGGATGATATCGCTAAAACAACAAAATTAAAAAGATCATGCTTTTAAAATATGCATTTATTAATCAGAGATCCAACTTTATAATATACTTAAAAATCAAAATCACACAAATATTTTTTAGATAAATATTAACCATCAAACCTCAGAAAATACATTTAGTTTGATTTTGTCATCAACTTGCCATGTGAAAAAAAAAAGAATTTTGCATTTGCATAAAATAGAATAGTAAATCCTTTGGATCCGAGTAAATCATTCATCTGTTGCAACTCTCTCAAGTTCTCATGTGCTTTGCACCCTATAAATATTTATACTATTCTCTCAATATCAAATTAAAGTTACTGCTATTTATAGGCGATCATGCTGTATACTAAGCAAATACCAAAGAAGTTGGAAGCAAGTCAACATTAGATCAGTCAGTATAATGAATGTTACCTCAAAAGATGCACTATTAAGGGTTAAATTCGCCTTAGAGGCACATCATAAACTTTTCTATGTAGAGTACAAGAATAAGATTCTCAATCATTCACAAAAGGATAATTAGTGTGCATCTAGTTAGGTAGTTATAAAGATATAGTTTGGTGTGATGTGTCACTAATGGATGTGGCTCATATGTTTCTTTGTGGGCCATGGTTGTATGATCAAAATATTTCCACTATGGACAAAAAAAAACAATCTCCTTAAGCATAAAGGTACTAACCATTAAACTCATTCCATCTAAGCTAGCCATGAATATCCAAGCACTTCCTCCCAAGGATTAGCCTATGTTCAAAAACAAGGAAAAATATCAGACACCAGAGAAATTTGAGAATGAGGGCAATGAAGCTAGTATTTTACATGTTATTAGTCACTAAGGAAATCCCTAAGTAGTTCATTGAGTAACTCATACCTAAGGAAAAGTTTTAAGATTTAACCCATAATGAATTCTCAGATGAGTTGTCCCCAATGCATGAATTTTAGCACACAATTGTTCCAATTCCAAGTTTACCAATCTCTCTTATTATATGATAAACTAACAGAAAGCCCTAGGTTGAAAAAATGCATTAATGGATTCTTATCAAAAGGTTTCATATATGAGCACTTAGTCCTCACACTATATCTACCCTAATGAGTATAAAAAAAAATAAAAATAAATAAATCTTAGAGAATGTGTAGAGAATGTGTGTTGACAGAAGAATTATTAACATAATCATTGATATGTATAGATTTAGATAAACGAAGAGATTTCTGAGTAGGTTTCACATATTTCTCTCTTATTGGAAAGCTTTTCTAAAGCCATCCTAGTAAGGAGATTATTCATAGATCCACGGGCATTCACAAACATTAATGCCCTCGATGTTAATATAGATGACATATTGGTTCAGATTCAGCTTGAGCGGGAAAAAGGCGGCCTAAGGCAAATAATCACAAACATTCATTTTGGGGTGACTGGGTGATTATATATATTTGTAAAAATAGTTATAGCTTTATTATGGTAAAAATAGAATTTCTTTTGAAGTTATTGTGTCATAATTTTTCTAAAATATAAGATTAATTTTCTTATGATTGCCAAATTTCATGGAGATTATATTGTTGGATTACACCTTGTGAAATTTGTGGATTTCACTAGATCGTGAGACTTGCCTAAATCAAATGGCAAAGAGGAACTAAGAATTAGAAATCAAAATTTAATCAAGTCGGCTCACATCAACAAAAAGAGTTTCATTAAATTGAACTCGAGCTCATATAATATGTGAACTTGAGCTCATGAGTATCAATAAGTTTGACTTGTGAGCTTACTAGCAAGTCGAGTTTGATTTGGCGAGTAAGTTGGTTTAGCTTACTCACACCCCCAACATAGATCATTTTTTTCCAAATTGCTAGATCTTTCACTAACATTACACGCCATTCTTCATCCAATAAGAGTGATGACGCATATGTGAAAAACAATCTAAAAAAGAAAATGGTCGCAGCTGCCATGAAAAAGCAAGTGGCCATGAAGTTGGCAACTCAAAAGCTGGAAATCAGCATCAAAATGATAGATTCATATATGAATAAAATTCTAAAGAAAACCAGTAACAAAAATAAATTACAACAACGTCATTTCACCTTCAAGCATCTAAATAGAAAATCAAAAAATAACCAACTATTATCCCAATAAAAGCTCATTTCAAAACATCACTTAAATAAGCTTGGTTGCTTAAAAATAACTATTGAGATGCCATCATTGCAAATAAGTAAAAAAAATATTACTTGGGTGGTAGACTGGAAAACCTAGATCATATAACAGGAGACAAAAATATATCTCATAATTATAATACATACTATGAAAATTATGTCTAGATATTAGATGAGTCACCATCGAAGTGATCAAAATAGGTGTTATCATTCTCTTAGAAGATCAGAAACTTGATTTTATGCTTTTATTATCTAAGCTAAATTGCATCTTGCCATCAATTAGAAAACTTAGATGATCGGAAAGTTGATTATATGCTTTTATTGCCTAAACTAAATTGCATCTTGCCATCAATTAGAAAACTCGAGACAAATTTTATGTTGCTAGTTTCTCATCTAATTTTAATCAGTTTCAAAGCTTAAACTCAAGGAGAATGATCCGCAATACAAAAATGTGTCTAAAACTGTACTTTTTAGACAAAGTCATACATCTTCTTGAAGTAGAATTACCTTCACTTCATATTGCGATCCAAAACAAACTCATAATAGAAGAGAATTCTCATATATGACTTGAAGAACTTGAAGTTTTAGACGAAGTTCGACTCCAAATTCAATAAAATCTGGAGATATATAGAGCAATGATAGATTGAGCTCGTGACCATATGGTTTGCCGAAGAATTTTCAAGGTAGGTGAATTAGTATTTGGTACGTAAAGGATCTATAATTCCTCATCATCGAATTAGTAAGAAGTTTGACCCAAATTGAAAAATACCTTACATTACTGAAAAGGTATTTGAAAGGGAAACTTATCAACTCATTAATGCAAATGGTATTAAGCTTATGCCCCCATAAATGGACAATACCTCAAGAAGTATTATGCATAGCTAATAAATATGTTAGGCTTACCAAACACAACAAATAAAATTGACTTCAAATTTATTATCAAAATAATTACATATAATGACAAATTGAGCTCAAAGATCGGATCGATAATTGTATATCACCATGAGTTTAAAGATCTATGTAAAATTTATAATTATCAAGATTAAGTTTAGGCTTAAATAGTTGTAACTATAATTATCAAGATTAAGTTGTAACTATCTTAGCGGATTAATTAAGAGCTTAGACTTTCAATTAAAATAATTTAAATTGAGCTCAATGAGTTTAAAGATCAGATCGATAATAATAAGCTCAACAAATCTAAAAGACTGAGCTCAAATGCCTAAGTGTAGTTCACTAAGCTCAAAAGAGTCGAACCAGCACTCAATTATTAAACCCAACAAGCTTAAATAGTTGAGTCTGAATAATCAAATACTAATTCAATAAAACTGCAAAAATAAGATCAGTATTAATATATGTTTATAAAACCAAAAGGGGTAGAACTAATTTGTCATCTCTAAAGGTCTTAGAGGTTGAGTTGACTCAACAAGCCATAAAAGTGTCGAGCTAAAAATATATCAATTCACAAACCCAAAGAGATCGAACAAATGTGTTGACTCAACAAAATATGGAGGTTGGGTCAACATGTAATATTTGGATTCAACAAATCTAAAAGGGACCAAATATAAATATTAATTTTTAATTCAATAAGCTTAAAGGGATCGAATCTAAATATTTAATTTTTTATTCATCAAGTCTAAAAGGGACTGAATATAAATGCAAAATTTTGATTCAACAAGCTTAAAGTTTAAATCAATATATTAAATTCAATAAGAGTTGAACTAATAATATGTTCACTCACCAATCTAAAAAGGTTAGATAGAAGCAAGTTAGTAAAAGATAAGGAAAAAAAAAGATAACATAGTTGCTAAAATCACTAGTCATAAAATTCATATGAAGTATATATGAAATGACAGGAAAATAATCATCAAATAAAAATCTAACAACAAATAATAAGATTGGACCTCTCAAATATAAATAGAAGCGGTATGTGATTGAAAAGTTAAAACTGACTCTCTCTCCCATATAGCTAGAAGAAGTTGGTAAGTTACCTCCTGATTAAGGGCCAACGAAGAATATACCTGCTCAAGTTCAAATACTTGAGCATTCATCCGTGAACATTCCCCTTTTATAGCAACAGTAGTCTGCCTTACTATAGATCTCCTCTTCAAAAGATCTCATCTTCTTTGTTGCAAATCTCTCAGCTCAGCAAAGATATCAAGATGTTTGAGTTGTGATCGAGAAAGCTCCATCTGGCATGATCTCAAGGTCTTGAGACCATGCTCAAGATCTATACAAGCTAGAGATACTCGAAGTGATGTGATCTCCACATTAATAAGTAAATATGAAAAGCACTCCTAGTAAGTTGCATGCAATTAAAATAGTCCAAACTCAACATCTCGACAAATGGATTCTCATAATTGCAATTCCTCCATAAACTCTAAACCCTAAAGCAATACAATCTAATAGTGAATTTGCTTCTACATAGAAGCTAGAGAGTTCAAGCAAGGCATCCAAATCAACACTTAATAGTAGGTTGTGTAATGCTACCATTATATAAAACAAACTCTCAAAAAAACTGTTATTGGCTGATCTCAAAAAAATAGAACGTATCATGGAAACAAAGCTTCAAGGTTCTAAATTTAAAGACATGAAAATTAAGATTACAAAAAAGAAAATTTAAAAAAACTACCAAATAAACATTCCAAAACCATTTCAGCAAAAAAAAGGTAGGGGGAAAGAAAAAAAAAACTGGCAGTTAAAATCATCCCTTCACATCACCAAAACCGCACAAAGCAAGAGGCGTGAACGGTTAGAGTCGATATCGGCTATAAGAGCACAAGGAGACGGTCGGTTGAGATACTTCGACACATACAGGCATACACATGGGATATACACATAACAAAACTTACTTGCAGTAAAGCCCTAGCAGACCTATCCCATTCGCATGAAACCCCAGCACGCCTATCCTCTTCCCCGTCGCATGGAGAAGCCATTGAGCCCTAACTTCCGCCATCCCTAGTCGCCACCGTGCTCTAGCCGACCTTAGCCTCGCATGAAACCGAGCTCGGCTGCTCTCCTCTCCCTTTGTCTTGCGTGGAATCGAGCCACCGCCCCTTCCTTGCCGATTTCTAAATGAAATAAAAAGGCAATTTCTCATTTTGCCCAATTGAAAAAAAAATGATATTTAAAGTGTTGATTTTATGTAATTTTTAGAATGATTTTTTTTTTATATAATTGAATTTTTGCCACACAGATTGAATTTGAAGACCTTCATTGTCAATCTTGAGTCCGGTGTGAGATAAAATTACCCCTCCTCTATCAATCTTGGATCCAAAGCAAGGAAGAAGGCGCAAGCACATGATTTCACAAAATGCAACATCATTAAGCCTTCGTGTTACCTAAATTAAAAATAATTAACTCAAAATTTAAATTATTTGAAATTAAATAAATCACATGTGATAAAATTCAAAGACCCCCGTTGATCTTTAGATCCAACCAGGAATTTTATGAAGACCTCCACCATTAACCTTAGGTTTGGTGCAAGATGAATATACCTCTCTCCGTCAATCTTGGATCTAGGCAACGAAGAAGAGTGTGTATCATACTAAATTGTTCGAACATAACACTGCTAAGTCGTTATGCTATTGAAATTATATGGAAATTGGACATAAAATTTTACATGAAATTGGCCTTAAGTTTTACAAAAAATTAAGATCAAGCTAGAAAATGAATACTTTTGAATGAAATATTTAAATCTAAATTATTTAACCCCTCGATAAATCTTGATTATTTCACTTACACAATGCAAACTTCTGCAAAAATCTGTAACCTTCGGGATAAAAATATTTGTAACTACCAATTATTCAAGTGATTGAACACAAATATAAAACAAGATTGTTCAATCAACTTAGGTATATGTCAATCGATCTCATTAAAATTGATCAAAAGAGACCTAACTCAAATAATCAAATCAAATCAAAAATGTACCCGAACAACTCCTCTCAATATTGAATTAAAAATTCATCTCAAACATCGATTCAATAATGCATCTCAAACATAGAATCAAAAATTAATCTTATGTATAATGAAATCGATTCAATAATGCATCAAAGATTTGACATTCTAAAGGGATGTAAGTCTAACCCAATATGTCATTCCAAAGAGATGTAAGTCCAATCATTTGTTCACAATGCGAAATTCAATCTAATGGCATTCTAAAAATGTAAGCTCAACCCAATCTGACATTCCAAAGGGACGTAAGTCCAACTCAACCTGACATTTCAATAAATGTAAGCTCAATCATTTGTTCGCAATGCAAACACTAATCCAAACATTGGCATTCCAATGGATGTAAACTTTATGTTTGTCTGCAATGAAGACTTTAATCAATCAAAACATTGCATTCCAATGGATGTAAGTCCTATGCTTGCCTGCAAGACAAACTTCAATGATACATGAATGACATTTCAATAAATATAAATTCAATTCATGTTTACGAATAAAATACCAATTATTAAAAATAGTATCCAAACTGGCATTCCAATTAATGTAAAGTCATATGCTTATCTATAAGCAGACTTCAATAATACATGAATGACATTTCAATGAATATAAGTCAAATTTATGTTTGCAAACCAAATATCAATCATTAAAAACAACATCCAAACTAGCATTCCAATAGATATAAGTTATATGCTTGTCTGCAAGGCAGACTTCAATCATACATGAATGTCATTTCAATAAATATAAGGCCAATTCATGTTTGCAAACCAAATACCAATAATTAAAAATAGCATCCAAACTAGTATTTCAATGAATATAAGTCATATACTTGTCCGCAAGGCAGACTTCAATTTTACATGAATGTCATTTCAATGAATATAAGTCCAATTCATGTTTGCAAACCAAATACCAATCATTAAAAATAGCATCCAAATTGGAATTTCAATGGATGTAAGTCATATGCTTGTCTGCAAGGTAGACTTCAATCAAACATGAATAGCATTTTCAATGAATACAAGTCCAATTCATGTTTGCAAACCAAATACCAGTAATTAAAAGCAGCATCCAAACTGGCACTCTAATGGATGTAAGCCTAGCTAGTCATTTATTCACCATACGAACATCCCTAAAACTCTAGCATTCTAATGGATGTAAGCTCAATCTATCATTCGTTTGCCATGTGAACTTCCCAAAATCTAGCATTCAAAATGGATGTAAGTCCAACCAAACCTAACATTCCAATAAATGTAAGCTCAGTCACTTGTTCGCAATGCGAACATCAATCCAAACATTGCAATTCCAATGGATATAAGACCTATGTTTGTTTGCAATGCAAGCTTTAATCAATCAAAACATGAATGGATGTAAGCACCTATATTTGTCTATAATGCAAACTTTAACCAATCAAATTAAGGCAGTCCAATGGATGTAAGTCCTATGTTTGTCTGCAATGCAGAATATTAACCAATCAAATAAAGACATTCCTATAAATGTAAGCCCCATGTATGTCTACAATACAGACTTCATGAAATAGAATTATTGAGTAGACTTATAAATTAAATTTAGCTTAAATAATTCAATAAACACTTGCACAATAAAACATATACTATAACTCTAGTCTACTCAAGATATCTGAGACGAGTAACATGCCTGCTAATCAGACTCCATGAATACTACGGGTAATGGCCCTTTGATGTTGATAGTTGGAATAATGGCAATCTCGGGATGACAGAATCATGGAATATTGATCGAGACTATTCTCTTTTTTTCTTTAGACAGTCATCCACGCCATTGAACACAGATTTATATCAAAGATTTATATTTGTTTTCAACCTTAATAGAGAATGCTCTCTAACTGTGGTGGGAGAGGTAATTAATAATGAATGCTTGTATTCATAGAAAGTAGAACTCAAATCTAAATAAACCTTAACATAATATTAGGAGAAATTTGATTGAATAAAAATCAATCTACCTCATGAAGAATGAACTCTCAAAACATCCTTAAAGATAACGTAGATTTTCAAAGATGTTTTTCCTGAGCGATTAGATTTCTAAGGACTCCGTTGGAGATTACTTCTCTCTCTATCTTTAATTGAAAAATTAAAATCTGTTGTCTGATTCTCTAATTAAACAAATGAAATGAATGCAGTGTCAATAGTAGGTATGGAATATTTATTGGGTTAGTTTTTTTAAAAGTTTGGATTCCAGAAATCAAGTTGAACCTAACTTTAAATTTACGATTAGGTGTGAAAAAGTCAATGGCAAACCTAACAAATGTGATAATTGTTAAGTTGGAGAGAGATCTACTATTAGATTTCCTCAGATTGTGCTCAATGCTGGTTCTGCTAGAACTACTCTCCAGTTCGGAATAAATTCTTAAGTCATACAGTTTGTACTTGTTGAACCTATAACTAATAACCTGCAAGCTGGAGAGCCCATCATTGAGAGCATTGAAATGACGAAAGCATTCAAAAAATAATCATATAAAGGAAAAAAGAATAAATGTAATCATCCCAAATGAGCCTAAGAATCTGAATGCTAAAATTTTCCCCGATCAAAGAAAGAATTCAGCTCCTAAAAGAAGCTCTATTTTCACCAGACTGTCAAAGGCAACCCCAAAAGTGCCTGCTAAGGAGGAGATAGCTACTAAGTCTAAATTAAAATCTATCAATATCGATCCACTTAGCAGTCCGCTAGAGGACCCTATTATTCCACAAGATGTTGTATTTGCTCCAGGCAATCATGATCATGAAACATCTTTCTTGGATACCAAAATGTCCAAGAGAACTAGAAAAAAGTGCAGAGTTGCTGAATTGTCTGTCCACCCTGAACAAAAGCATGAACTGCAGGTGGAAGCAAATATACCCACCAACAATAATTTTAAGCAGCACAGATGCGTCAAAAGAAATAGTTCTGAGGCCTAAGAGAATAGTGAAGCCCTTCAATATAAGAGTACTAAGTGGCTAGTAGTCGTAAGGTCCCGAAAAACATCACAAAAGAGGATATATCAATCACCCTATTTTAATTCATTCAATAAATACCAGAGTGTGACATCTAGGATATGTTCTAAGAGATCTACCATTAGGAGGTCTCAATCAATTTGGGTACCTAAAAAACCCAAAATATTAAAAGATAACGGAATTTACTATGAACAAACTCAATCATAAGAGAAAAAGGCAGAGTCTCCCATAATCAATTGGAAACATCAACCTAAGAATAAGCAATCTATGTCTGATCATACAGACAATCAACTTTTTTTGGAAGATGATGAATTTCCAATTGGTGAAGAGCAACGAGCTCATGACTTCCAAAACGACGAAGATATCGCTCACATAGAAGTCAAAGTAGTCTACATGGTAGATCAAACTCCTGAGCCACCTATTCAGTATGTTTATACACGTTACGAAATAGAAATGTAGTACTGAACATCAAAATGAGAAACAACATCAAGAGGGTCCAAGTCACCAAGTGTCCCAAGGTGAAACTAGAGTGAAAATTGAAAAAATAACGGATGATGTAATAAAATTACAACGATAAATGAGTTCTCAACTCCAAAAGAGAGACTAAGAAATCAGTCAACTCAACAATCGTCTTAATAAGACAAATGGCTCAATGAAAGAACTATTTGGTCAGCTTAACTTAATAGCAACTGCAACACAGCAAATGTCTTCGAGATATCGTCCAGAGATGATCAATCCAACAACCAAAACTGGGAGCATGCAAAATACTTTACCTAACTTGCCAACAACATTGATGCAAAGACAAGAATCTCTAGGAGAAGTTACACAAAGTACTCACCAAGAGGGCAATGTCATTACCAAATCCCAAGTAGAAAATCTTATCAGTCAAAAGGTCAAAGCAATCATTGCCTTAGAGACTACTAAACAATTAGTTGGAAAAGGCCAATCATATTAAACTGAATATGATCAAGTACAATACCCTAAAGAATATGTTGTGCTGAAATTCAACACATTTCCAGACACAAAAAATCCACGATAGCACTTAGCCCAATTCAAATCTACTTGTGAAAACACCGGCGGAAATGATGCATTAACACTACGATAATTTGAATTGGTATGCTGAGTTATCTAATAACCCAGTAAAAATCTTTATTGAGTTAGAAACACTTTTTGTCAATAGATTTGCTGGTACGACCAAAAAGTAACAATTGTAGATCTCGCCCTAGAAAAGAAAAGAAAGAATGAGTGTCGCGAAATATATCACAAGATAAAAAAATCTGAGAATAAAATGCGATAAATAGCTCACAGAAAAGCATATAATAAAACTCCTAATGGGTAACATTGATGATCAAGTGGCTTTATATTTAGCAGTTGCCACGATTAATACATTCCAAGAGCTGTGTGTGGCTAAATTCGAGAGATTGCCCAAGCAAAAGGGTCTTATTAGCTATAATAATAATGCCTCTATGAAAGGAAAGCAATGTAAGTCATATAATTTAAAGAATAATGATGTGAATACAATATTTACATTTATAGTTGATAAAAAGAGAAATAGAGGCACAACAACCTCACGACAAACGGCAAAACTAATGGAGGATAAGTAAAAAGATCATACCCTCCAAGAGAAAATGAAAGAGTAGTATTCATTCAAAAGAGAATGTACTGCTAAAATTTCTAAGCATCCTCTAAAAATTGGGATTACAATTATTAGAGTCGTGTTGACCAAATCATAGGATTGTAAGTCACCCAATTGAGGATTGTTGTCTTCAAAGATTGGGTAGAGAAAAACTATCAAAATGAGAAACTCACTCTCTCTGATAGCGTATTGGCACATCCTAAAAAGAAGAGAGTAAATGTTATCTTAATATGCCTAAGTCAAGATACAAAAAGCAAATATGTTGAGCCAGTGAAGTAAACACTAAACCAATATAGACAGAAAAAGTTGTTATCTCAAATCCTATGCTAAAGCATAAATGATGAACAACGCAAAGTGTTATTTTAAGTTGGATCTCAATATACAAATAATGGTAAAAGCAAAAGCTCCACAAATAGAAAAAGAAGTGATTGGGAGACCTTCATTTCTAAGAAGACTAAAAGAATGATAAACATCCTTCTAGCCATAAAAGGCATTCATTATAAGAATTCTTTAGAACTTAAAATTGATCCAAAAATGCTCCTGCCTAACAAGAAAATTTTTTATAAAATACAAAAAATCAAGCGAAAGTCAGTCAAATTTCTTCGTCAAAACTCTGCAAATCAAGAAAAAGGAAACCCCAAAAATCAAAGTCTGAAATACAAATATGACAAACTCTTTGGTGGAGTATGAGCAATCTCCCCGAAGGCCAATTAAGTTGGAGAAATATATGATCCATTTACAACTTCACATGAAAAATCTTAGAAAGGATATTTCAAAAGAAACATGTAAAATCATAGGCATAAGTAAAAATTTTGATAAAGATGATTTCAACCCTAAAGAGAAACATGCTATACTGGTTCTAAGAAAGAGCTATGTTTTTCCTAAGAAAAGCCTATAACAAAAAAGGCTCAAACAAATTATGTCCTAAATTAAATAGTAGTTATGAGAATTCTGAAAGATCTGAAAATTCTGAAAAGGCATATATTTCAAAAACTTCCTCTAAAAAAAAAGATTATACAGAAAAAGTAACTCAAATCCAATGAATAAGTGGTAGACAAATTTCTTCACTACCACCAAGGAAAGCCTGTGACAAAAATAAAGAAATTCAACACAATCGGCTAAACCTTAAAAGGTCACAAAAATAAGAGTAACTATAATGTTATGGCACATTTACATAAGTTACCAACTTTATTAAATCTCTACAATGCTCTCATGATATCTAAAGACATATGTGAGACATTGATTAAAGTCTTACAGAATCCAAAATAATATTAAATATTATTTGTTGAAGAGAGGATGAAAGAAAACTTAACATCTCAAAAGTCAGCGACTATCACATTTAGTAATGATGACTTATTAGGGATGACCGAACAGAATCAGCCCTTTTATGTCACAGTAGAAAGCAATTCCACCCATATAAAAAGAATATTGATTAACCCAGATACCTCAGTCAATCTCTTAATAGCTAAAATGCTTCAAACATTAATCTTGGATGTTCGTGACCTAGATAAAAGTACAATTTTCTTATAAAGATTTAACAAATAAAAACAACAAACCTTAGGATCCTTTATTTTGCCTATACATTTTGAGAAATTTTATACAGAAGTTAAATTCCACATAATTGAAGCTAATGTTTCCTATAAAGCACTCCTTAGCATGCCGTGGATTCATGAATACGGCATAGTGCCTTCAACCCTCCACCAATGTATAAAATATATTCAAAATGGTTAAGAGTGTTGAATTGACGGTGATATGAATCCCTTCTTGATACATAAAATTAAGATCGCCAAGCAAAAGATCTAATAAGTCATCTAATCATGGAATGTGGAATCGATATTTGATGATGAATTTATTTATAAATTTGCTATCAATGCACATGTGTCACAATATATCCTTCTTTGATACAATCAAAGTCAATATAACACAAAGATTGGTACTCCCATGAACCAATCATATGGTCATCATATCCTTGACCTGCCTAAGTAACTATTCATACTCTATTGGTCACATCAAATAAGATGGACCATTTGGGAGTACTGACTCTGGGATGAGATCTATGGTATGTTGCATCTCTCTTAATGGAAAAAGTCAAGCTATCTGTTAGGACATCCTAAAACATCTTCAATAGTGATTGTATTATATAGCGTATCAGCTCCTCTATATCACTCCCTTGTAGCACTCATCCTCATTTAAGTCCTCTCCTAAGCCTTCATTGTTTGTCTCTTCCATTGCTCTCTGCTCGACAAAAAAACTCACTCTTTTATTAGAACAATTTGAGGTAATATGTCTATGGCCATGACATATGAAGTACTTCCTAACTAGCATGGTCGTAAGGTAGCTCAACCAATCTTCTTCCCTTCTTGGGCTGATTTCTTTGCTAGTCTTCAAACACCAATGCAATTCAAATAAGCCTTAAAGGTAATTTGCGGTAAACTCAACAGTTCATCGATGAGTATGAACATGACCTTTTAATAAACACTCAAGCAACATTGCATTTTGTATCAAAATAATTGATAAGAGCATGAATTCAACAAGTTAAATTGAAAGAGGTATAATAGTCCATCAATGGGAGAGAACAATGATTGAATATGACACATCAACAACAACAGCAAGCATTTATCCCACTACATGAGGTCGGCTACATGAATCCTTCTTCTTCATTTTGTCCTATTAAGTGTCAAATTCACAGCATATTCTAAAAAAATAAGATCATTTTGATACTACCTAGCCAAGTCTTCTTAGGTCTACGTCTACCTTCTAATTTAACTTTAAGAGTGGGAACATTAACAATATTGTTAATTTTTTCATTGATAATAACTTATTAGCAATTAACTTATTGCTAATCTTATTGACCTCAATAATTTTATCCTTTTAATCCACTACTAGCCCATTCCAATTCTTATTATTATTCTTTTCATTATATAACAATTTATAAATATTCTCAATATCATACTTAGATCTGGGCTCACTAATAGAGGATTTCTCTATAGACACTTGACATCAATTACTTGTGAAATCAGTTGAACAACACCTTGCAATTCATTGAATTGGCCTTCTTCACTTGCTCTAGGCTTTACCTCACTTCTATTAGAATTACCTCCTACCTAAAATTCAGGATTAATAGCTAGTCTGGAGGACTAACCATTTAATATTTCTAGCATTTCTTCAAATAAATTAATAGCTAATTTGGAGGATTAACCATTTATATAATTACATGAATTATTTATTTGATGCACATTTATCATGTAATAGTAATATCATGTATGTTTTATTTTTCAAAACATGTGGATTACTAACCCAAGTTCAATCATCATATAACTCTATATTGATCAATTCTAATCATAGTCGTATTTCTTCTAAATCCAATCATGCTTTCATTACTAATTACACTTCAACTTTTACTCTGATACCACTTTCTGTCATACTGCAAACGACCTTTTTTTTTTCAAGGACAGCTTGAGATATTAACAATTACAAAATAAGTATCTAAAATAATCACAATAGGTAACAATAGCAATGACAAACACCAATCCTATATAAATTTGAATTTAAATTAACAATTACAAATCTCACCACAGTTGTTGAGCCAATAATACAATGTTTCCCTATATATATAGCCTATCAATCAAAAATTTCTTATTAATACTTAAAATTCTAAATTAAACTTGATACTTCTATAAACTTGAATTATAATCTTATTGGATATTGACTTCTCCACATTCAATTTTGTGCAATTAGACTGTCACACTACTTCATGCAACTCACTTCTATTATCCAACATTGTTTACCTACTATTTGATTAATATGTTTAATGAATTATATAACATATATGTACGCTTATATCATCACACTACAATACCTTAATTCCTTTCCTCTATCTCCCTACTTTCCGCCGTCCAACAACACGCCCTGCTACCTAAAAATAATACCCAGCAAAGTAGCCTTGTGGTTGCATAATTTATACCCAACTGAACTCAGAAACCCACGGCCAGCCATCCAGCAAAGAAGAAAAGCACAGCAGCAACCTAGTGGAAAGAAAGACATGAACAATATTATTCAGGAAGGAGCACAATTGCTCCAGCACTCAATTCACACACTCATGAAAAACAGCAGGGAAGTGGGTTGCACGAATCACGGAGAGAAAAGTAAGGAAAGAAAGAAAAAAAAAAGGATAGCTGATTCATACCTGACGGTTCCGTGCGTGACTAGGAGAGACACACAACGGAGCAGGGAACAGGAACAGGAAATAGAAGACTTAAAAATGGCTTTCTTAACATATGAGTAAATCAATTCACCTTATAATTCCATATTAATATCAATCATCAATCAATCCAATACTCAACTCAAGCCAATACTGCATTCCTAAGTGGAAATTTGCCGTTGCTACAGTACAAAAAACATGAACAATAATGAAAACTTAGGAAAATTAATTAATGTGTAAATTTAAGTTACAATTATTATATGATAATATTTTATATATCAAAATGATCAAAATTAAGAGTAGGATTTTATAAAAATATGTATGATAGTATATGCAACGTGTGAAAATGGGTGTGTTTTAAAAATGTATTTAATTTACCTAATTATCGTGTTTGTGGGTATTGCATTTCTCCCTCTTTGAATTGTGAATTATAAGGTATACTTAATAGGGCACAAAGTTCTCTATCACTTAGGGTGGACTTAAAATTGCCCACTTGACCTCAATCTTGGAGGAGAAATTTCACTCGATGACAAGGTTTCTTTGGATGAAACAACCCATAATTGCTGACAAGGATCCTTCGATCAAGTGGGTCGATCACCTCCTCTAACTAAGTGGACTAGGGACTACGACAACCGGGATGATAAACAATAGGATCTTGATCTTGGCATCATCATTTCCTTAACTATACACTCTAAGTCAATAATGATGAATTTTATGCATTTTAAATCATGTTTACTGTTACTATACGTTAAGCAATTAGTGACCTAATGACTTAAATCAAAAGTTCCCTCTCATCATTATTGGGAGGGGTAATTAACCATAATTGGTCCTATAGGAAAGAAAGAACTAAATCTAAGTCCTTACCAAATGAGGGTAAAATCTATGGATAGTGTCTTATCTACAATAATCTCATCTGCCTCCTAAAAATTTGACTAACATAAATCTATAAATGCAATGAGAGGCCGAGCAAGAATTTTTAGAACCCACAAAAATTCAATAAAATTCAAGGTTCAAAACTCCTCTCCTCAATATATCCATTAAATAAGTCAAACATAAAACTTAATTTCCCTTTGTGACAAGATCCACATTGAGTACAACGAGAGTCCATTGACAAAATTAAAATTGTTACCCCTCATGTAACCATGATCTCATGAAGAAGTAGCTCATGAAAGGTGGCAACTTAATTAATAACATATATTAAAGAAAGAGGGAACCTA
Organism: Cymbidium sinense; assembly: GCA_021442155.1. Lineage (NCBI taxonomy): Eukaryota > Viridiplantae > Streptophyta > Magnoliopsida > Asparagales > Orchidaceae > Cymbidium > Cymbidium sinense. The sequence goes on along the minus strand of CM038214.1, from coordinate 87,263,786 downwards.
GCAAGGCTTGAAATCTTAAAAAAAAATACAAAAACCAACATTCATCAACTTAAGGAGATCTCTTATTTAAAAATTGATCTTCTAGTTAGAGATTGGTAAATTGAATTCTATATTCATCAAAACATCAAGATCATTTTTTCGGAGTTATGTATTCATCAAGTCTTGAAGACTTTCTCAATGGAGTTTGATAATCCTCAATACGTGAAGATCTTCTATTCAGAATTTGATATTTGATATTCATAAAATCTTAAAGAACAAAATAAACAAATTGAGAACTTCATATCATTAGTATTCTCTACATTTGAAGAATTTGTATTTGACAATTCATTACATTTACATTCAACCTTAATTATATTTTTTATTTGATATTCATCATATTAATATCTAGAATGCAATAATTCATTATTCATTCATCTTACAAGAAATTCATTTCAAACACATTCCAAATATTGAAACAAAGTAAACAAAGCTCCATTCATGTCAAAAAACTTTACAAATATAAATGAAGAAAAGAAAATACAACAATGAAGTTAAAAATAAATCAACATCAATTTGTTGTCATTTGATAACACTCTCCTCATCGTCTTCTTCCTTGCTGAAAATTGGCTCCTTCATTAGCAACTGGAAGGTTTCAATGTACTCATAGATTAAGGGATGTATTTTCTTTTCTACCAACTTAGGTAAAATTTTATTTCTTCCATAAACTTTGAAGACAAAATCTCTTGATACTCAGTAATCTCAATGTCTCGAAGAATTCACTCTTTGTCTTCAAATTCTTCACCTTTTCCTTTAACAAATTCACTTGTTCTACAAGCTCGTGAACTCTATTTTCCTTTAACAAATTCACTTATTTGCATAAGATACTTCCAAGTCTTGCCATCTCTTTTCGAACATGGAGAGTGCTATTAACAAACTAAAGTCCTAGAATATTTCATCTTGAAGTTTACAAATATTTGCATCTAGCATCTCAACCTTTATTTCAATTTCACTCTTCAACTTATTGAACTTGAAAAATTTCTGCTTGAAATTCTTTATTGCAGCACTTTGTTGGAGCATCTACTTGACCATCTTCCTAAAGTTATCTATCATAAGGAAATTGTACTGCCAGCTTATTGCATTCACCCACATCACTATGTAGTAGAAGAGATAGGTGAGAATCTTATTCAGGTTCTCGTGGAGAATCTTAGATGAAATGATTGGACCAAGCTCAAAAGCAATAGGGAAGAGTGTATCTTGGAGAGTCAATCAAAGATGTGGTCTTCTCTTTATTGAATTTCACAACTCTTTTCTCAGTTGAAGTAGGAGGTGGAGATCCAGTAGAAGTAGGAGTCTCCATAGATGCTCTCAGCCTCTTGTAAGACAAAGACAATATTATTTATTTATTCTTTCCTTGGACTTTGCAAAAGTCCATCAAGCTTAACTCTCCAGTATTTTCTTAGCAATCATCAATTTAGATTATGCCTTGAACAACTCGGGGCAATCAGCGATGGAGAAATTACTTCGACTTCTTCCTCCTGCTTAAAAGACTAATGTCACACCTCAAACAATCACTCTATCCCAGGATCAATCTAGGATGTAACAGAATAAAACAACTCAGTCAAATGTAGTTTTCATTAACTCATCTCAATATATAAAGATTCAAAGTAAGTATGTGAAAATTGAAAATCACCAAATCAATATGAACAAACTCTTATAATTCGAATTTTTTTAATAATTATTTCATATTTAAATCGTATATCTGGAAGTGTGTAATATTGAATAACAACACAAATACAAAACAACTAAAATATCAAAATGTATATTTTATGTACCCAAAAGTCTTTATATCTCTCAAAATTATACATTTAAATTGTACAAGTTAAAAGGCTCATCTATCCATTACCTTCCTTATTCTTGTTTGAAACTAATGTGTAATATTATAAGGTAATGCCTAGTAAGACAAATAATGCTAAAGTAAACTCAATACACAACATAAAAAGCAATGTGCATGTACAATTGAAATTTGCATGAATATAATAGTAAATCAAACATACTATCAAATGTAAGAACTGAACAGTGGTTCATACGGCTGTGAAATATAAACAATAAACAGTAGAAATGACTAGGCATATAAATAATGCATTTCAAAAAATCATGATAGGTTTTAAATCAAACTATCATTTAAAAATATCATTTGTATTGTATATGTCTAACTCTTATAATACCATAAAAGTCATCACCATGTCTATCAGCCAAAGCTATTAATAAAACAGGCAGTATCCACACTCCATACCAACAACCTCTCTAACACTAATTAGTCTAATCCAATCTGCATGCTAAGAGTAGAGAATTCTAAAATTCTCTGTCAAAAACTCATTTCATCATAACTTTTACCTACCTGCACAGATTATTATAAAATAATCTACCTATAGCAATTTCATGACATTTTCTACTTATCATAAAAATTAATTTCATTTGGGCATTTAGTAATACCTATATTGAATGATTTATCAATATGCATAACTTTATGATATGGCATCAATAAATCTGACTTGATTATAATCATATTAAATCAACAAAGCATAAGTTTTAAGTTGTGCAAGTAATCAATCTTTACCTAAACATAATATAACTAAAACATCTAAATGCAATATATCTATAAACATCCACAAGAAGTAATAAAACAATGACAACCAACAGTCCTATCAAATTTTAATTTAAATTAGCAATTACAAATCTCAACTCAATGTTTGGGTAAGTAGCGTGACATACTCGATGTTTCCTTGAATATACAATCTAACAATCAAAAATTTTCTTATTAATGCTTGAAATTTTTAAATTTAAATTAATTTAAATATTTTTATAAGCTTGAATTACATTTTTACCTAAAATTGAATTTGCCACATTCAATTCTTTTTAAATTAAATAGTCACACTTTCCCAAAACTCTTTGACTTTCTATTGAACACTGTTTACCTAGTTACATTATCACCAATATTAAAATTTATCAAATTTATAATTATCTCTTATTCCATCTTTCATTATTAAAGCCATCAATTATCTACCACTAAAAATATTTAATTAAACTAACTAGTATTTATCAAATAATTAGTGAAATATTTATACATATAACATATACTCATTTTATATTTAATTACTCTTTAATATTTTGTAATTATATAGATATATATATGTATATACATAACTTTATATAAAATTTTTACCTATTGTTTAATTCTCTCTTTGCCTTTCTTATAATTACAACAACTTAAGATTTCCCTAAAGCTATAGAAATTTTAGATGCAGTAATCAGCATATTAGATATAAAATTAGTAAAACTTTGATTAAATAGCCTCAACTCAAGTGAACTTATATCTAAACTTTATATACTATAAATAAATGCCCATACTTACCATTACCTTCACTCCAGTATCGGAAATCCCCTTCCAGGCTGACCCAATCACTACAACAGATCCCTTGGTTCACGCAATCCTGAGAGGAACGGAACAGGGAGGTCGGTGGCCCTACAGCTCGACGGGACACAAGAGGGAATTTGGAAACTGCGGGTAAGGTATAGGAGAGGGGTTTAAGTGCTAATCCAATTACATCTTAACATAGGATTAATATGCTAAATCACAACCATTAATTACCCAGCAATTCCATCTAGCTGATGCAAGTGGAGATAAGTCAGATTGAACCTCCTTGCTATAGTAAAAAAATGAAACTTTATTAATGAATAATTTAATTAAAAATTAAATATAACTTAATTAATTAACATTTTTAATTCTTTGCTTTGATTTAATCAACAATTAGAAGTATATTAAGATATAATATTTTTATATGCACATGCGCGCGCGCACACACACACACACACACACACACATATATATATATATATATATATATATATATATATATATATATATATATATATATATTAGTTTATTCACGATGAAGCGAAAAATTTTTATGAGAATGTATATAAAATTTTTTTCGAGGTAGGAGAAAATTAAGTATATTTTAAAATGCATAAAATATAGGCTTTAATTTACCTCTTTTAAAATTTATGGTATTACAACTAACAGGGCTCGTCTACTTCTCTATCGTCCTCACACTACGAATCAAATATTTGAAGTTGGAGTCCTCTTACTCATTATCTCTCAAGCAAATAAGAGATATTGGCAATTTTCACTTCACTATTAACATGGAATCTTCCTCTTCCAATCACCTCGCCCTCCTCAGCTTGCTCAGCTCCAAATATTGTACGATTTATTTGTCTAAGGAAGAATTTTATAAGTAAAAGTTATGACAATAATAAAGTATAATAAGAGGAATATAAAAAGTGAACTAGCGGAACTTGATGAATTGACAAATACAAAGCAGAAGAAGATACTTATGAGCAAAGAGACAATGAAGGTCAATGTAAGTAGTGATCTTCAGAGTAAGATCCCTCAACTGAAGAAAGTGCTTGACTGCTTGTACTTTACTTCTTCAAAGGTAGGTCAAGAACAGCAATGGCTTTATAGAGATCGGCCACTTCTTGGTTGACTTGACGGAGCAATGGCAGATTTTCCAGTCCATAATTTTGTTCTCAAATCCCAACATCTTGATGCAATTGGAGAACATCATGAACTTGTTATTGAACACATTAATGGTGAAGAGTTGACTAACTAAGGGTTGTTATTCTTCCTCATATAGACAATCGATATGATGCTCCCAAAGTAGTTCAACATAACCTGCACGGGCGTAACTCCATAAAAGTTAAATATATCAACTAAATCCTAACTTCGTGGAAAACAAAATCCAAAATGGAATTGATCTTGATAGTAGGAGACTTCATCTTTGTTAGTAGCATTTGAGTACTCGCCTTTGTCCATCGCTCACAACTAATAAGAGTTGTCAAACACACTTCAGTTGAAAAGCATTCATATTTTTTGTGGGTATCTTTAACTAGACTGGGAGAAAACTTATGTGGAATGTGGAATAGTTCGCTACACTTCCTGAAGGAGGACTCCATTGCTAAATTTTGGAAGAAAGAAGAGAAAGGTTGATGCATGGAAGAAGGAATTGTATAGAGATCTCAAGGATCATGAAGGAGAAAAGTCCTGAATCTAACTTAAAAGAGCACTATTTATAGATTTTCGAATTTTCAAAATCAAGGCAGGTAATACTATGATTAAATGCACATCTTTTAAAATCCAGGAAAATTCGAATTTTAAATTCACTTTTCAAATATTATCACCATTATTTTCAGATATCATTTCTAGTAAATTAAAACATCATTACATCATCAAAATAAGTCATTTCAAATGAAGTTAAATAAAATCCAACGATTCCATGAGGCGACTTATATTCAACACATCAAAAGGAAGAAAAGAATGAAAGAAAATTTAGAGACAGATCTGAAGTGACTTCAAGAATTACCTTCTCACTCTTAATTAGATGCTTCACTATGAATTCACCACTATAAATGAATTGATTTGATTGACTTAACTCTAAATATCTCTAGCTAGCAACTACTTGACCGTCGAGAGCGACAACATCTTTGTGTAGACTCTCAATTATCTCGATAAAAGAATTCTTTAATTCAGATATCTCCATATTAAAAATGGACTTCTCCAACTCATACTCATCCTTATTAGCTACAATAATTAACTTCAAAGAATTAACCTCAAAATTAAACTCTTTAATTCTTTTTAAACGATGACTTCAACTATTAGAGTTCTTGAAGTCACAATACAAACATCCTAAGGACATTCTCTCCAAGTAAAAGTTGGAGTCTTCCAAACTAGTTCATTCAAATTCCTCAACACACCTTGCTTCAGCTAGGACTCGACAAATTTACTTCAAGAGCAAGTTGAGCTAGTTTATTAGAAGAAATTGAAGGAAGAATTTTATTTAGACAACTTCTAAAATGATTTTAGAGAAAGTCAAGTAAAAATTTTATCTGAGAGGGAGTAGAGGTTGTACTTTCAGCAGGATCCTCAACATGTCTATTGCCAACTTTAGTTCACGGGCCTTTAGCATTCTATTGCTTGACAGGGAGTTGAGCCACTTCATCCAAAACACTCCCAATAGTAGGCGGAGTATACTCAATTTTTGAGAAAGTGACAACTTGATTAACTCGCCAAGCAATTCGCTTATTGAGAAAAGAATTAGATTAAAATTTTCAAGTTTATTAATTGTCATAATGTAAAAATAAAATTCAAATAATTTTTCTCACACTCTTCTCAAGGTGGAAGAGCGATCTACATCACATGAGAACCCTCATAGTAGATTGGTTAGAAGAAGCCACCAAGACACGAGTTTCAACTTTTAACTTTTCTCCACCTAATCTTACTTTCTTCTTTACTCTCTTCTTTTTGATGTACTTTCTTCTTTGCACTTATAAGAAAGATTGGTGATAATACTCTCTTGGGGAATGTTAATTTTATCTTTTATAACCTTCATTTCTTTTGTAGTAATACGAACAAACAATTTGCATTAGAAGAAGCAAAGGAAAAGTATCTAGAAATGAAACTATCAGCCAATATTTATAGGCCTGAGTTGTAATGGCGTGAAAAAATGACAATTAAATTTTAGTAAATTAATTCATTATTCATAAATATTCCTTAAATGCATATTTAAGAATCATTTAATTCTCTTATTATTTTTGCAATAATCTTCAAAAGAAGTGAAAGAATTAGAGGACTAAATATGTATTGTCAAGAATGGCTAATTTCAAATATACAACTGGTCGAACATAGATGACTTGATCCTACCAACTTTGAAAATGGAGACTTCACCCTGTCAAAGGCCAATGTGAGGTCCTCCATTCGACATCCACGCCAACAAGAGTCCCTCAGATCAACTATCCACCATAGGCAACTAGTACTCCCCAGATTGAGAAACTAGATGTAACTAATAATGTTGCATACAAGGCATCACCCAAACCTATGAATAGAGAGTTAAAGGGTGATATGAGATTATGCAAATCTATGTACTAATACCATTAAAGCAATAAAATCTCAAAGCAAACTTCACTGTTTTCTCTCTCTTATTCTTTTCATGTTTCTTCTTCCCTTCTTCCTTTCTCTTACTCTCAAAATTGGTTCGGTGTGAATTCATGAACAATTTAAATTCAAAACCTACAATGACACTATCTCATCCTAGTCTACCCACTAAGTCATCATAATCTACCCATTATTAAAATACCTAATAACCATTACATTTATTCAAAGAACCTAGAACTTGTTAGTCTTCCGTTTTTGCAGCTTCATAAATAAAAGCAAGAAGCAAATCGATCAAAAAAAGTTTATTTCCCCGGCATTACACTCTCGGTGTCAATCAAAATGGCACTTCTTATTGTAGAGTCAAGTTTGCTTTCCATATAGAAGAAAGAGAAATAGAAAAGAATAACCTTAGTCCCACAAATTGTAACGATAATTAGGTTAAGAAGAGGAAACAGTTCATAAAAATATCAAAAGAATTGAGGACTTCTTCAATGGGAATGATTTCACATGCAGAACTTTAATAAACACCAAAAGCTGTCCCCCAATATAGAAGGGTATGTCTTCCTATGTACCCAGTTCAAACCACAAACGAAAAAATATAGAAAGGTAAAATATATACTTAAAAAATCACAGTCAAACAAGCCTAAATCCTTAAAATACTATTAAGGTAAAAGAATGTACAGACCTGATTGACCATACTATGCTTCAGGATTGTGCTTTTGGCGAGAACTTTCATGGCAACGGCCTCTCCCGTCTCGGTGTTTTTTGCGAACTTAACCTTGGCGAAGGTACCTTCTCCAATGGTTCTCCCGACCTCATATTTGCCAACTTTCTTCATAATCATTGATGCGATGATGTTTCCTCGCTCATTATCATCTGGACTAGTTGCAACGTTAACACTAAACCGAGCTAGGCGATTCCCAACCGAGAAGCGAGAAGGTTGCCTAAGGACGGAAATAATTGCGGGGATGAACGGAAGATTAAAAAAAAACCGGGGCGGGGGGGGGGATTTACATATATATATATACGTAATTCTTATGAATTTACATATTTCATACTCAAACTTTAATTTTTACTTAAATAACACCTAAATCTTTATTATTACATTAAAAATACCACCCTTATTACTTTTTTCAAATGAAATCTTTTGAGCGTAGAAAAGTCTTGGTTTCAAATATTTGTGAAATAAAATATATAGAAAAAATTACATTGATATGTATGTAAATTTCTCAAAAAAAAAAAAGTCCTGGGATTTGGATCTTCCCCTTGTCGATCGCCCATACGAGATTTCGATAGGGGATGATCCGATGATCAATTAAACAAATATATATATTGCTTAGGGTGGACAAATGCCCACTAAAAATACTTATTTTATTTAATGAGATAAAGAATTTTAAAATTTACATATTTACCCAACCTAAAATATTAATTTTATTCAATTAGATAGAAATATTTATAATTTTGCCCATCCTCAAAATAATTTTTACCTTAAGAATAATTTTGAGATGAATATTAGCAAATAGTATTATATACACATCTTAAAATGAATTCAATTTTAACTTATTGTAATCTCATAATGATATTTTAACTCATGTAATCTAGTTATAAACTATATTTTATAATTTTATAATAATTTTAAATCATAATTTTTTTAAAATTTTTATATTATTAGTTATATTCCTCTTACAAATTATATTTATATTTATATATTAACATTACAATTTTTTAAACATTTAATATGCACATATTAATTAATATTAATATTAATTAAATTCATAAATTACTTAAATTGATCTATTTCATATAAATTTTAAAAAAAATTATTTTGTGCTTAGTATTTCAAAAATGGATAAAGAGGATTTTGATATTTTATTAACTTTTGTAGTCATCAAATAATTTAATTTATAAATCTTGGGCAAAATTTATTTATATATTTAATCTTAAGAATGCGAGTAAACTATAAATTATAGGCTATAATTTTCACATTTTTATATATTTATAATTTTCTCTTATAAATCTGGTGATATTATCTTTAAATTATTTGTATTTTTCTAAAAATAAAAATATTGACTAGTTTTATTTATTTAATTATGCTTATTATGATTATTATTGAATTATTTAAAATATTGCCCACCCAGAAAAAATGAGTTCGTTCCGCCCCTATATATATATATATATATATATGATAATATTTTGTTAGATGTCATTTTTAATTTCACATATCGTTTTTTATATAATTCTATAATTAAACTATTAAATAATATAATTAAATTATTAAACACTTATAAGGATAATCATGATAGACAAAAATTTTAAAATATTAATAATTTACTTGCATTAGTTTAATAGTTTAGTTGTATATATTTCTAAAATTTAGTTATATTATTTATTAGTTTATATATATTGAGGGATAACAAGCAATCTATGAAATTAAGGATACATATAACAAACTTAATACCATTCAGATATTTTTTTTATGATAAATTTGATAGATAAATTTAATAAAATTAATACCTATTTGGAGCATAAAAAAGTTGAATTTGAAAGAAGTATTAGTTAAATTGTATTTTTATGTCTCATTGTATGCATAATTTTATAAATATCTTTATTGTATATTTACTTAAAAATATGTTTAAAGTTTATTATTTGCAAAATTTCCTTGAATGAAACATACCTCTTGGCTTCATGGATTGCTTTTTAGATTTGTGAGTCATTTGAAACTAGTTCATATATGTTCGATTTAAATCTAATTCTAATCTTTATTTAAGTCGTATTCAAATCAAAAGTTTGAACATTGGTGCGGTTCATCATCTTAATCTTGCCAAGCTTAGTGGGGAAAGCATTGATGAGAGGGTAGCTTGACAAAAAGAAGAGGTGTTCCTTATGAAATTTATGGAAGGTATTAATAGGATAAAAAAAGTATGAAGAAGAAAAGTTTGTATAAATACTAAATAAGATGGGAAGGCATCTAATTCTCCTTTGAAGAAGAGATGGTTTGGGGAGCTACTCTTTTGCCATTAGTGGATGCCCACATGATCTACTTTCCTAAATTTTTTTTCTAAGATGCAGGTTTTAATTCTTTGTGGGTATATTAAGCTCTTTTTATGATACTATGATTGTTGGGATGAGTTCATGACATAAGTGATGAGCATCTCTCACGAGATAAGGCTAGTACTATCATGGATCTATGAATTCTTTGATAATGAAGTTTAAAGTAACTCATTTGAAGAGTGTTTGTGTAACTAATGAAGATGAGTTGATTTGTCTACAAACTTGATAGTTTTATGTGTACTTTTTTTTAGCTTTGAAGTATTAAGATGTTAATCTTTGTGTTTGATCCCTGTGAAGTTTTTTTTTTTTTTTAGTATTCATACAAACTCGTATTTCTCTTCACATGCCACCAAACTCATTAATTCCTTTATCTAGTAAGCTTTCTCAAAAACGCACTAAGTCATTTTATTTTATTTATATAGAAAATATTAATTCTTTAAGGATTTCATATGCAAAATATGCAGAACTAGTCACGTTGGAGGGCTTAAGCACCTTGTTTTGACTGTTGGATGTGTGCGTCTTCCTTCCCTGAAGGTGTGGGAAGATTCTCTCTAAAGAGTTCCATTAATGGTTAATTTTACTCTCAATGTTTTGTTGTTAGTGGCTTGTTGGTAGCTGTTCCGTTTGGCTGCGTTTCCACTTGCTGCTCATTAGTTTTGTTCCATTGTTGTTCCCGCCTTCATGTTTGTCGCCTCTCTCCTAGTTTCTATTCCCTTGTTGCTTTGTTTTCCCATTGGTTCTGTACTCTCGTTCAGTCATTTCTACCTTTTTTCATTGCTTAGGAACAAACTAGGCATCTGCCCAGTTCTAACCATTTCATGAGCCACAAATTGTCAATTTTAAAAGGGTCTTTAGAAAAAAAAACTAGCAACATAAAAGAGTAAAATTAAATCTTTTATGGAACTCTTTAGAGAATCTTTTAGAGAGGATGGAGGCAATTATAACTCGAGAGTAAGACTAAGACAAGTAAAGCAAGAGCCATGACACTAAGTTTTTTTATATCTTATTTCTTTTATTTATTTATTTATTTTTGTCAGATATGAACTAGATAGCTAGTTTGTGTGTTGTTGGTTTAGTGCCGATACAAATTCTTTATTTATACATTTTCATTATTGTTACATACTTTTCAATCCACTTTTTATGAATTTTGATTGATTGGCCACTAATTTGAAGCTATGAGGTCTACCCAGATTTAAGAGGAGAGTAGACTCACCATGATTTAAATACTACAATGGATAATTATTTGCCTCCATTTTGTGGATCTATAGCATTTTATTTTAGATCTTCTTTTTTCTCAAACAACCTGTTCATCAAGATCACTATATCATCCCCATTTGATGATAGAAAGGTGAGGATGAGGATGAGAAAAAAGATAAAATAGAAAGATCAAATAAATAAAAGGAGTATGAAGGATCTTCATAGGATAACTTTGTGAGATATGTTGAAGAACAAAAGTCTGAAGAAAATTAGACTAACCCGATCTAAACATATTTTTAGAAAGAACCTATATAACCTCGTCACGTATAACTAGTGAATAAAATTTTTTTTGTTTTGGGTTCAAGACATGTCCAACCTAATTAATTACATCTTGAGGGATACCCAAGAATATTTTTTATTGAAGTAATCTTGCTTGTGTTATATAGATCATCATTTTAATAGGAGATACCTCATGCTATCAAAGCTAAACTGAATCATTGGGCAGAGGGTGAATCATTGTAACCCAATGAGTGATCGCCCCTTAACAATGAGACCCTATGAAATGACATATCAATAGATATTTCAAAGAATAGAATGGGCTCAAATTGAGGTTTCAAAGTATATGTAAGAAATTTCTAAGATTGGTAGATATAACCCAGTTAAGATTTCATAGATTTTTCATCTAGGGTTATCAGGCCCTAAACAACATAGCCAAGGATCTCGTGTTAGCAATCCATGAATTGCATCATCCAAGGAAATTTCATAGACTCAATGTCAAAGAAAGAGGCCAACCCAAAACCTATAACTCTATCCATGTGGAAAAAGCAAGAATATGACTATACTCCTGAAAAAGGGAGGAGAAGCCTATAGAAAGGAAGAGAAAGAAATAGCCCAACAACAAGAGTCAACTATCCAACATGAACTTACGATCCTATATGGGCCATGATACCACCTTAGAACACTCTAGACAACCACTTAAATGAATATAAATCATGTGTCTAGTCAGGTAGAAGGAAGTAGGCATACTCCTCAAGGGACATGAAATGATGTAAAATTATATATCCCTAGTATGGAGGCTCTATTAATTATGCAAGGGTAGAGGCATAAAATACAATCATTTTAAAATTGGTCATAAGTCATGCATCAAAATATTATTTTATTATAAAAATCTAGAATATTTTACCCCTAAGCATTATAATTATCTTTTAAATTATTAATTTTTATAGAATAAATTTTATTTAAGAGCCTAACACAAACGTGAACCCGGACAATTACAATACAAAAAGAAAGCAAACAAACCATCATGCGTGCGTAAGTAAAGTAAACACACCAAATGAAAGAATAAATATAAAAGGTCAGTTAGAGCTGGGTTCTAAAATATTCCCTTAAATATACATACCCAATTCTAAATCTATACAAAAATGAATATTTAAACCTAAGGTATGAGGCATGAGCTAGCTACTCCTAGTCTTTGCCTCCATATGATCCCAACTATGGTTCTTGGGGACTCGTGCTCATACCTTAGCATTAATATAGATTCTTTCTTAGACTTAAAAAAGTGCATAAAAATAATAAAATTATAGAATTGATTCCCTATAATAGAAAATAAAAGTTAATATTGACAAGTACAATATAACAAGCAACATGAATTGGCCATGTTTGATGGGAGGGGTAAGCTAATAAGTACATGCATAAAAGTGTTATTATAAACTCTATATTGACAAGTATAATATATCCTCTACTTTTGAACATGGCCTCCTGAAGAAGACAACATATATTTCAAATATAGTGCACACATCTCACAGCCAGTAAACATTACATAAAATGCACGGCCAGCACAAATAAAACAAGATCATGATGGTCGCACAATAAAAAATCATAAATACACTCTATCCTAGACTAAACAAACATCTACAAGTGTGTCTATCACAACACCTAGTGTGTGTGAATCGGTGTGACTGTGTGATTCTCATATGATCTTAATATGACCACCAAATATAATTCTATCATAAAAATTCAATTAGACTAGGATATGCCATCTTAGTTTGATAAATTTAAAATAGATTTGAAAATAGTTAAGCATATATATTAATTTTTATAAAATGAGACAGTAGCATTTAAAAAAAAAGAGTGACCTTATATATGGTCTAAATATTTAATATAGCATATTATATGCTATTTGTATTTTTAACATAATCATATGTGATTTGATTATGGCATATTAATTTGTTATTATTAAGCAAAGATATTCACTAATAATAAAAATTAATATGTCATAATTTTATTAAATCTTTAGTCTAATAACCATCAATGTTGTACGGTGTGGTCTTACATCAACCACCCTACATTGGCTTCATGGACATTGAGTGTTAGGATACATTGTATAGTCATCTCCTTCTTCTAAGAGTCATCTGGTTCATCTTAACTTCCACTACTTTTCCAAGTGGTGAGGCAATCCCACTCAAAGATGTCACATCTCAGCATGTGCTTTAGTTTTTCAAATCCATATATAGGTTTGGGGTACCTCGACGAATTATATCCGATAATGATACTGCATTCAAAAGCACCAAGATCAACAGCTTCGCCAGAAGAAACAGTATATATTGGAGATACTCCACCATCTACTACCTTAAAGCACATAGCTTAGTAGAAGTATTTAACAATACTCTCGTCCAAATACTAAAGAAGACTCTCGATGACAACAAGCAGCTGTGGAATGAGCAGTTGGTTGAAGCTTTGTGGGCCTATCGCACCACATACCAAACTCTAACTCAATCTACCCTTAGTGTATGGGTCCGAAGTCATTCTACTTTTAGAAGTTCAACTCCCGTCACTAAGGATAGCATTGGGTAGCAATATCACTATAGAGCAGAATGCAAAGTTGTGGTTAGAAGAGCTCAAGGTTTGAGAGTCGCCACGGCGCTCGAAGTTATACAAAGCCAAAATGATTTAAGCTCACAATAAGCTGGTCCGCCCTAGGTCTTTCCAAATAGGAGAACTTGTGTTAGTCCTAAGAAGACCAATTATTGCCCGTCGAAAGATGGGAGGCAAGTTTGAACCCACTTGGGAAGGCCCCTTTGTCATAAAGAAGACCTACCAAGGAGGATCATATTAGCTCATTGATTGTAAAGGGGAACACCCGATGCTTCCAATTAATGAGCTCTATTTGAAGAAATATTATTTATAAAATATGTTTGAAAATAATTATCAACAAAAATAACAAAAAAATCTGATTCTATTTCATTAAAATCTTCTCTTCTTTCGAAGCATTGTTTGCTTGTCTTGCGAATCCACCATGATGTGTCTAGGATAGGAGTAAGACAACCCAAGAGGCATCCTTTCCCTCTTTTACAACACAAACACAATCAAGCACATTTCTCAGTGCTACTAGAATAGGTGTGAGAGAACCTAAGAGGCATCATATTTCGATTAGCATAACTAAGTTAGGTGTAAGATAACCCAAGCGACACCCTTTCTTGGTGGGAATCCTGGTTACAATCAGTGGCACCATTTCATCCAAATCTCCAAGTGTGTTTAGGGTAGGTGTGAGATAACCCAAGCGACATCCTATTCCTTTTAACACAAGCACAAAAATAAACACAAATCTTTTGTCTCGAGCTATTTTGATGTGGGAGTAATCCCCTGTGGAACTCACTCATTAGCTGCTCTAGGTCGGGTTTACATACTACCTCGCTAGTATGTCACCCTAATGGCTATTTGTTAGAGGATGTGAGTACCCATGCTTTCTTCCTAACTTGACCATTGCAAACCAACGAGCGCCTTATTAGTTTGGTAGACTTCACTGCCCAACCAGTAAGCTACCCCGCATTGATTTTGTTTAAGAATATGTGAGTCCCCGAGCTTCCTTCTTGAACTGGTTGTCATGATCTGGCTATGTCGAGTATATTCGAGGTTTAGGATAAGTCTCCTTGAGGCCCCTTTCCTCTTGACTATATTTGATTCGATGTAAGTCCCCCAATGACATTCACTCAGTAGTCACCCTAGGTCGGATAGCACCTATCAAGCTAAAGACAGACTATCCCAGCAATCCATTTCGTTATAAGAGGATTTGAGTCCTCGAGCTTTCTTCCTAGGCTAATTGTTGCAAACTGATGAACACCTTAGGTTAGTTGATGTTCGCTATGCTAACAACGACTCGCCCGGTGAATACACCACTCTTGGCAGATGTGATTCCCCTCGCTTTCTCCTTGAGTTTGATCACCAAATACCTTGATATATGACTAGCCTCATCTTCTCTAGGTTTTGGATCAAGCCCTTTATTTTGCGATCCTATTTAGACACTACTCAGGTTACTTTTGAATTAGACAGTCCTCCTTTCTTAGTAGCCACCCTTGTGGTTGGAGAATTTATTCAGCGGATGTACAGATTCTCCTTTGGTTTAGTAAATCTGAAATAGATCTAGGCTGATATAGGCTCCTTCTTAATTTGATCTCTCACAAACCAATAGGTTCCATGATAAACAGATTAAATAAACAAACAAAATATATTTTCTTGTAGATTAAGAATTCAAGCCCCCAAAGGGCCCATTTTCCCAACTAGGCATCCTATCTTTAGGGTAGTGCCAACAAAACTCCCTATAAGAATTGCTTGACTACCAAAGTTAAGATAAGTCCCGTCACTCACTTCATAATCACCCTTAAGTAGAGTTTAATCTATTTTCTACAAGCATGTTACCCCGACAGTCATTCCACTTTAGAAGATGTAAAACTACGATGCATTCTTTCTAGCATGACTATTGCAAATCGACGGGCAGCCCTAGGTCGGGTTCCATTTATTTCCCAAAGCAATTAATCACCCTAGTGATCTTTTGTAGTGGAAGATGTGAGTCCCCGTGCTTTCTTCCCCTAAATTGATCATTACAAATCGAAAGGCACTCCTTTGGTCGGATAGTTCTCCTTAAGTCGGGAAGGTACTCCCTTTGGTTCAGTAAATCTAAGACAAGTCTAAGCTGGTATAAGCTCCTTCTTAGTGTGATCTATTGCAAACCAACAGAATCCATCAAAATAAATAAACTAAAAAAAAATTCTTGACCTTTGAGTTGATTTAAGTCCCCTAGCAGCATTCATTCAATAGTCAGCCCTAGATGGGTTCGATTTGTTGCCTTGCCAACCGATCACTTTAGTCGTCCCTTATTTTGAAAGATGTGAGTCCCCACGCTTTCTTCCTGACTTGACCATTACAAATTGAAAGGCATCCCTTTGGTTGGTTTGTCATATTGTGGTTGGTAGACTATTCCTTTGGATTGATAAATCTGATATAGCCCAAAGCCTCTATGTCCCCTACTCAGTACAATCCATCGCAAACCGATGAGATCCATCAAAATAAAATAATTTAAAAAATTAAATCAATCTTTTGACTATCTTTGAGCTGATCTAAGTCCCCCAAATATCTCATTCATCTATCCCCACGTAGATGCAAATATTCTTATTAGGGTGATCAGGTACAATATTGAGAAAATATATACTATCTTGAAAAAAAGAAGTCGCCACCCTACAATGGACCTAATCATATCAATAAGGACTCCTAAGGACTATGGGTCTTCGGAATGTACCAGAGATTCTTCCTCTACTTTATATGAAAAAATAAAGCAAGATTTATTTTAAACTGGGATCGTTAAGTTCTCTACAGGGACAAGCCCCCATAGTTAATTATATCCTAAGGAACATGATTCCTTAGGAATATTCTTGATTAAGGCAAATGATCATTGTCTCCAAAGATTTAGAAAGATAGGACTATTAATCAATTGGTTTATTTATAGAAAAGTCAAGTGGGATTGATTGATTGTCCAAAAATGAAAATAAAATGTAATAAAATTTGTATTATATTTAAGTCATTAAATCATGCCCTACATGATCTAGTCTCTAAGAGAATGTGTTTAAGGACTTAATCTCTTTCTAAATAAATAATAACTTAGCTATCTTGTAAAAATATATGACTTGCCTACATGTTTTAAAATTGTAGGAGGAGTTAGTTAGCGGCTACCCCCAAGAAGTTGTAAGTCCAACAGTCGGGTGATTTATTTTCTCTTATGGAGGTAAACCAAATACCTATTTTCGCCTTAGATTTATGTCATGCTTTTAGCCCTCACCAAAGTTCCCTAGATTTAAGTTCATAGGTTGCTACTTTTCTTTTCGAGCTATGAGAATAAATCCTCACCTCTTAGGAATTTTCATAACCTTGAGTCATGGAATTATAATCTTTAGATTTCTAATAAAAGTCCAACTCAAATAAATCAATTTAATTTCAAAAATGTAAAGCCTAACCATAGGATATTTTGGGATGTCTACTAGGCTTCCTAGTATCCTAACCATCTCCTACTTATCTTCATTTGCCTTTGATAAGAACTCCCTCCTCTTGATTGATCCCACTTGATTTTTCTAAAAATAAACCAATCGATTGATAGTCCAACATTTTGAAATCTTTGGAGATAACGATCATTTACCTTAATCGAGAGTATTCCTAAGGAATCATGTTCCTTGGGATATAATTAACTATGGAGGCTTGCTCTTGTAGGAAACTTAATGAACCCGATTTAAAATAAATCCTGCTTTACTTTTTCATGTAAAGTAAGAGAATAATCTCTGGTACATTCCAAAGACTCATAGTCCTTAGGAGTTCTTATTGAGATGTTTAAATCTACTGTAGGGTGATGACTTCTATCTTTTGAGATAGTACACATTTACTCAATGTCATACCCGATTACCCTAATAAGAATATCTGCGGATCTACATGGTGTCCCAACAATGAATTATATATTTCTGTTTTCATTTATCTTCTTTCCAAAAGGGGATAGATGAAGGTGGAGATATATATTTCACCACTGATTTTTCTATTAAGTAGAAAAAGAGTGATTCTTTTATCTATTTTTATATGCACATTTACAAGTAAAAAAAGACATAAGTGAGTACGACGTCATTGTTAGCACCAGGGGTGTAAGGTACAAGACCTACTTACTTAAAATAACCTCGGGTTGTCGGTAATATACCACTTTTCTTAAATACATATGCATGTATAAAAAGAAATGCATGGGAAAATAATCATGCAAAAGTTGATGTTTGTTTGGTTAATTTGTTGGTTGTTTAATTTACATGTGTAAATGTGAGAATTCTTCTTAATTCATAACATGAAAGTGGATAGGAAAGGATATAAGCAAGTGTTAAGAACTATACACTTTACAAATCCATCCAAATTCATGTTAAAAGAGAAGAGAATGAAAGCCATATAATACACATCTTTATATTTATACTCACATGCAAGCTTATAATAATTATAAGTAACATATCTTTCAGTTATGATATTTGATTTATAAGTTTTGAAAATAATTTTGGATTTAATAGTCATAATAGTCATTCATATTCTTACTTCAGCCAAAACATGCAATTTGACATAAAAGAAATATTTCATTTTTAATTTGATTTTCAAAAGGGCATGAATGCATCATTTTTATATGAGATACACATATAGGAAAGAAATAAAGTGATGAAAGCATGTAAATTCATTCACCTAATTAATTCCTAAAAATAATCTTATGAAATAAGATTATTTAAAATAAGCCAAATTTATTTTAAAGAGATTTTTATTTATTTTAAGTTCAATTTGAATTTAGGAAATGTGAAAAGGTTTGCTGGTCCTAAACCTATTTCCCACATGTGTATGTTGTTTAGTTTAATTTTAGAACCATTAGGTGAGTTTTATGCTTTGCTTAGGTTAAGGTGTATATTAAGTTCATTAGTTATCCCTTACCTACACTACTTTAACATATTTAATCACATAAATTTTTTTTAATCACATAATTATGAGTCGATGTATGACATAAAATCACACAAGAAATTTAAGATAACAATGCACCTAGGAAAGAAAGGGGCCTAATACAATTGGCTCATGGCTATGATTACATATATTAAAGTGGTGTAAGTGTAATTAAGAACTTAATAACATAACCTAATGGTTCTAAAATTAAATGGTTCTAAAACTTAAACTCTACACATGTGAGAAATGGGTTTAGGACCAACAAACTTTTTCACAATTTGTAAATTCAAATCAAACTTAAACCAAAATAAAAATCTCTTTAAAATAAATTTGGTTTACTTTAAATACTCCTATTTTATAAGATTATTTCTAGAAATTAATTAAGGTGAATGAATTTACATACTTTCATCAATTTATTTCTTTCCTAATATGCTAAATGTGTATGTCATATGAAATTCATGCCCTTTTGAAAATAAAATTAAAAATGAAAAGTTTTCTTTATGTCAAATTATATATTTTGGCTAAAAAGAATATTAAATCCAAAATTATCCAAAATTTATCAAAATATGCTTCTTATAATTATTATAAACTGAAAGATATAAGATGTGTGATGTGTATTTTTCTTCTCTTTTCTTTTAATATGAATTTGGATGGATTTGCAAAGTGTATAGTTCTTTTGAAAGAACATAACACTTGCTTATATCCTTTCCTATCCATTTCCAAGTTATGAATTA
This sequence comes from Cymbidium sinense, assembly GCA_021442155.1. Taxonomy (NCBI): domain Eukaryota; kingdom Viridiplantae; phylum Streptophyta; class Magnoliopsida; order Asparagales; family Orchidaceae; genus Cymbidium; species Cymbidium sinense. The sequence continues at coordinate 87,244,064 of CM038214.1, read as the reverse complement.
AGAAGGATTCTCATATTTACACATGTAAATTAAATAACCAATAAATTAACTAAAGAAACATCAACTTTTGCATGATTCTCTTTCAATGCATTTCTTTTTGTACATGTACATGTATTTAAGAAAATGTATATTAGACAAAGTTGTGAGGTAGGTCTTGTACCTACACCCTGTGCTAACAATGACGCTATACTCACTTCTATCTTTTATACTTGTAAATGTGCATATAAAAAATGGATAAAAGAATCACTCTTTTTCTACTTAACAAAATCATGCATCATGAAACATCCAAATTTTCTTAAGTAACTCTCTTAGCATTCATCATTAAGGTATGCTAAACTCTTCCATTTACATGTATAGATATGCTTAGGATTCATCCATATGCATGTTACATATGATGAAAAGAAATGAAGTGTTGTATGTTTTGTGATAATATTTCAGTTTACTTTATCTTAAAATATCTTTCTTCTTGAATAAGTTTGTTTAGGGAAAATCTAAACTTAAGATTAATTAAAACACATAATAAAATATTTACTAAATAAAAATCAAATATGAATTTATCTTAAAAATTACTTAAGGTAGAGAGGAAAGAGAAGTTCTCTTCTCTTTTCCTCTCTTTACAACTTAGTGATTAATTGTATATTAAGTTCATTAATTATTATTTATTTAAGTATTTGTTTAGCTTGTGCATTAAGATAACATCTTTTTCTAGTTTATTCCTTACTTTGATGTATGACCTGGATGATGATTAGGCTCTTAAGAAAATGAGTTTTCTATCCAATCAAAATAGCTCAAAACTAAAAATAAAATAACTCATAACCTTCAACCTTAAAGCTTAGCTAAGCATACCACAAACCTTAAATGATACACACATTAGGCTAAGTCACCATTTCTAGGCTTTAGGTGAGGCAATGAGTTATTTTATTTTTAGTTTTGAGTTATTTTGATTGGATAGAAAACTCATTTTCTTAAGAGCTTAATCGTCATCCAGGTCATACATCAAAGCAAGAAATAAACTAGAAAAAGATGCTATCTTAATGCACAAACTAAACAAATATCAATCAATTTATAAAGCTAGCGCAAAAGAATAAAATATCATTTGTGGTCAGGCTCCACTGCACAAACCTCGAAAAGAAATATGGGTAGCCGAGCTCTACCCTTATACAACCCATATTATATTTATTGACTCATGACCACTAATACAAATACATTCTAACTAATATGAATGATTGATTGAAGATAAAGCTTCACCAATCATGTAATCAAAACTAAATGACAACATGAATCTAAATAACTGGTATGAGAATGGCCAATACTAATCAAATAATATAAATATATCGATGCATGATGGTATGAAAGAAAATTCTAAGTTATTCTAAGGATGCTAGAAAGTTAACCTCTACATAAAAATAGCATGAACAATCCTACATGATGAGGAGGCTATTCAAATAAAAAGATGTGATATGAGTGTATTAGTGTTTAAATGGAGAACTCAGTCTATAAGGATCAGACTATGACTCACTACATTAAACAAAATAAGCATGCCAAGTGTAGTGAATGTGAGCTATAATCCTAATGATTTAACATGAGGCTATGCAAGTACTTATGTATGCTATGACCAAGGAGAGATGAAATCTAGCTTAATGTAGATTCAGATTTCACCAAACCCAATGGATTAGCTTAGGTTATACAAAAAGAACCAAAATATGTGTGTGTGCTGGTGTCCTTATTGACTCCTACTTAATTTGGGGAACTTAAGGCTCTACAACCATACCCTCATGCACATCCCAGGCCTATAAGACTTAAAAAGTATCATTGATAAAAGATCGCTTATATTCCTCTCAAGATAGATGCATAAAATAATATAATGATATATGGTAAGAAAATGATCGTAAAATATTTGGGTATGTATTTTTTAAATTGATATTTCCTTTAATTATATTTTATACATAATACAAGGAATAATGTAGCATTTAATATATAGTATTATGAAAAATATATATACATGCGGAATAATTTTGAATGATGAGTAATAAATGAATATATGAATGCATATTATCATATAAATTAACCTATATATACATATTTGTAATGATGATATATTATATTTAGATCGATTTCATTATCTACAAAAAATGAATAATCATTTTGAAAATAAAATATAAAATCAAATAATTGTAAGAATACTAAACTAAAATGTAACAACTATACATAACAAGAATAAAATACATGAAATATATAAAGATAGTAGATGTGTTTAAGTTCAACCATCTTACACTTCTTTCTAACATTAAAATCACACTTAACCTCCCATGAAAATGGTTTAATTCAAGCACACTAATAATTTGAATATAATCAAACAATGCCTAACAAATCAAATATATAATATGATTATTAAATCAAACCTACTATGATAATGAAATTTTTGAAAGTAAACTTTAATGTATACACACATATACATATATACACATATTCCCTCAAATGATGATGATAGGTTACATTTAAGCTCATAATACTTTATGTCATACATATGTATAAATATTCACTATTAAAAGAAGTCCAATATTAGGTTAATTATGTGAATACTCAAGCTAAGAAATTGTATGCAACTAATATTTGTGATGCAGGATGAAGTATATGAAATCTATAGAAGTATCAAATGTATGAAAAATTTCATAACTTTGTTTGATATTAGCATTATAACTATAATAACATTAACATAATTCAAATGCAATAATAATAATATATTCAAGTATATTTGATAAATGAAATATCCAAAATGATTATTAAATTGACTTTGCCATCATAATATTTTAAAATCAAAAGTTAACATATGAAGAAAGCTAAATATAATCATTTTAAATTATTTAAATATTTGATTTACTTATATATTCTTTTTATACATCATCTATTTTATAAAATAAAATTCAATGATATATCTACTAATTTTATAAAATCATTAAGAACATCTATATTAAAATTTTTGCAAGCATAGTTTCATTTATTTTAACTCTTAAATCTTATCAGAATAAGGGATCTGCATGAGTGATGTCGTGCGTTATGGTGACAAGTGTCGATATGTTTCCTTCCATAAGAATTCTACAAAAAATTACACAAAATAAAGGCAAAATTTTTAAACTAAACATCATTACCGATGAATTAATTAGGCAGATAAAAAAATTAACAAAATAGCTTAGGTTGCAGGGCGACGACCGACCGATGCATCAGCACCGCTCACGATAATGACGCTCCCCATTTAGATCTAAAACCCAGAGAAAGCTCTCGGGTTTCCTATTTTTTCTTTGATTCATTGTCGTTCTTCCGCTAGATCTACGCCGATCCATTTCACGGTAAGTCCGGAAGCTCGCCACGCCAGCCGCCAGAAAGTAGCTTGGAAGGATTATTTTCACCGATTTAGGTATTTCTAACCCTAAACGAAAAAGAAATGTATTTTGTATGAGTTTATTTGATTAGTTTAGCTAATTGTTATGATATTCATAGGAGATCTGTGATCGATCTGAAATTGTGCACAGTTTTGATTTAGGAAAGCTTCATTTTTTGTCTTAGTGTTTTTTTATTTAGGAAGTGTGTATGTGTAGTAATTTTAGGGTTTATGAGATCAGATTGATCCAAATTGTGTGCAATTTTATTTAGGAAAGCTTCATTTTGTAATATTTTTTTTATTTAGAAATGTGTATGTAGTTTAATTTAGGGTTTAGGAGATCTGTGATCGATTTGAAATTGTGCGCAATTTTTATGTAGGAAAGCTTCAATTTTTGTGCAATGTTTTATTTTTTATTTAGGAAGTATGTATGTGTAGTTTAATTTAGGGTTTAGGAGATCTGTGATTGATCTGAAATTGTGTGCAATTTTTGTTTAGGAAAGCTGTGATTGATCTGAAATTGTGCGCAATTAGGGTTTGGATTTTATTTGTCATATTGCAAGAAGTTGGATGCTTGTTATGAAATATTAGATCGAGTGATGGCTTGAATGCGTAAGTATTTCACCATCTTGTCATATATTAATATAAGATTTTTTGTGCGTAGCAGTCAATACCGGTGTTCGTTATTACAAGTTGTGATGAGTTCAGATAGTGTATTTATTATTCTTTATTATGATGGTGAACTCAGAGTAAGTGATGAGTTCATTCCAACATATATTGGTGGGAGAAATCGTCCAATCCAAATTTCACGGATTAAATTTGAGGAATTACGTAAAAGAGTTATGAGGTCGTTGAAGTTAGATCCATCAAAATTCTTAACTGGGTCATTTTCCTATTAGAACTGGATTTATTGTGACACATTACATGAAGTTTGCGAGACTATTATTAATGCAGGATGTTCACAATCTATTGTGGTGTATATCGAATTTGAGGAACTCCCACGTGGAGATAGTTGGTTAGCAACGAGTAATCGGCCAAAGTGGTGGAATCGACCGATTACATAACACCACCTCCTCGGATAAGTACTGGGAAATATATGAGGTCGCAGCAAGGGAAAATGATTATTTTACTAAAGATGCTTTCATATGGGTGACCCGTGTGACCCTCAAGATAATGATGTGAACCCACCATCCGATGTAAATGTTGAATATGAAACTATGCCTAGTGGAGATAGTAGAGGATGATGATGACGATTATATTGACTGGCTGACGAGGCGTGAGAACCATCCCATACGGTCAGAGATTTGATTGTTGATTACTCAAGGAGAACGAGTCATACTGAGGAGCATTTGATACATAATAATGATTATATGCTGCTCAAACCACCGTGAGAATGGGATGAAGACCTTGCATTTGATGACCCATCGATGATTCAATCTTTGAAGACGAATTGCATCCCGATGAATTAGTGGAAGGTATGTGCTTTCATGATAAGAAGCGCTATATTGGTGGGTGGTCGATTATAAACAATGTTGAATATATCATATATGCCTCAAGCAAATCAAGATTTCCCGCACATTCTCGACCCAAAGTGAGACCATGGGCGTTTACATGCCCGCCAATTAAGAGGTTGGGTGGAACTTGGAGAATTGGTTCGCTTGGCTCCTCACGCCAGCATTCAATTCTTAATGCCGACACAAACAATGCACGACAATTTATAAGTTATTTCATCAACCCCGCAAAAGGCCGGATCTCAAGCCTGTGAGATTATAGGCGTATAAGTAAGTTCAATATATAAGTGTCTTATATGAAGGCTTGGGATGCACGAAAAGCTTAAGGCTATTTTGGCGTTGGGAGGAATCTTATAGATCATTGGGAAAATTTATGGTCAGCTTGTACATCTATGCCGGTTCAAGATATGTGGTACCCACATAATCGAATAGATTCCAATGATGCTCGTCGCTTGAGCCGTCAATACGTGGTTGGTAGTATCGCCTGCTCTGTCTTGATGGAACTTTTCTCCAGGTACAGAGCACTCTACTTAATGTTGGGATCGACGCACAATGGGTTGTTCCCACGTTTCGCAGTTGGTTGAATCGAAAGCATCGAGTCTTGGATTTGATTTTGCAAACTCTTCGTGACTTGATCCCATTACACAGGGGTGATCTATGCTTCATCTCATAGACATCGTGTCTTATCCGGTCACAAGAAATCTTCCCATGGGTCGCTCATCATTTCGCTCTGCGCCATTTGAGGGAGAACTTCAAGAGAGCAGTACGTCAACTTGGCATATGATGTCAATTCATGTGTCGAAAAATATATGTTACGAAACACGATGACATCCGAATTTTCAAAAGGCACATGTCGACATTAAGAATATTAAGCGGAGGCATACGATCAAGTTTCAAGGATGTTCAATAGTGACTCAAACTCATGATAACGCACAAGTACGCACTATGATGACAAATGCGAGTGCTTCAACGGTGCTTAAACGTCACGGTTTACATTTAAGCTCGATTATGGTACTATAATATAGTTTCCTTTTTCATGAAACATCTTGAAAAGGCTGCCGCTCTAGAAAGGCAACAAGAAAACTTATTTTCCCCTCGCATTAAAGCTACACTTATTGCTAATGAACGCGAGGCAGAGATTACGAACCCGGATTAGCATGTCGAGTATCAAGTGTTTGATGTCGAATCGAACCTACAAAGTTGAAGTTTCGATAACTATGATCGAATCAGACGCGTACCCACGCCTTATCACCTACCTTGTCCACACGTGATTGCAGTTTTGAGCCATCGCCACATAAACCACGTGCAGTATGTCTCTGTACTACTTTGCGTAATTATATTAAGACTACCGGAAGAGTTTCATGTGATACCTGATCGAGAGGAGTGGGCAGATCACATCACAAAATGTAGTTATGAAACTTATAACCCACCTAATATTAAGTGAAAGTCTGGAAGGCCAAGGGCAAGCAGATTTAAAAATACCATGGATGAGAACATTCCTAAAAGTTCCAGGGCGTGTGCTGTTTGTAAGACTATTGAGCATAATAGGTCAACGCGTGTCCTATGCGAACGGAGTGTGATGTTTTGAGTCCTTGTTTCATGTCATGTTGTGTATTCTGTATGTCATGTTTATGCTATTGTTGTATTAGTTCTACTGTGTACTTGTCTCTCATCTATTTTGACTATGGATTTATGTCATATTGTCTACTTGCAGTAGTCCTATGTTTAATGTCATATTGGCTACTTTCAAGCAGTGCATCTTTTGATTAGTTTTATCTTTGAAGTTGTTCAAAGTGTACATTTCTTTGCTTAGTGTACACATGGTGGAAAATAAAATTGTCAATTTAAAATTTAAATCTAACATCTCGCAATTAATAACATCTATTTTTATAATTTTTTTATGCCTTCCTATTTTTTATGTATGTCTTTCTACAGTTAGGATTTATTTTAGTCAATTGACCCACGAGTACTCTGAATTACAATGCAATGTAATACTTTTTGAAATGCTGACTATGTTGTTTGCCTCAACGATACCAGGTTAAGATGTCTGCCGGTGAAGCCCCCCGCCCCCCACGCAGGAGGAGGCGACGACCAGAGGACACTACTGAGGACTACGGTCCACCACCGGCAGGGGTGCACCCTAGCATATGTTACGCATATATAGAAAAGACATCCCATCTGACGTTTTTTTGAAGTTATTTCTACGCCAATGTACATGCTTGTTTTACTAACGTAGTCATGCATGCTCCATTCGACAGGTGTTTGAGCTTGAGGTCACGACACTGGCGATGTTCAAGGAATGGCTGAATTTCGATTCATGGGTGCATTACGAGATGTCGGCTTTGACGTTGTCTCGAGATGCGATATTAAGATGGATCATCACTTACCGACGTTAGTGGAGCGGTGCCCGCAGAACACATTCCACTTTGCTTGGTGAGATGACAATCACACTACGTGGATGTTGCGATCGTGCTCGATAGATGGCCCTCCTCTTAAAGGCGTGTTGTCGTGGGAGGGACACGGGGCTGCGTGGCTGACGCTGCGATGAGTTGATCGGAGCGCATCCCGAGCCAGAAACCGTATCGTGATCCGATCCATCCACATATCACCTCGCAGTTTCATATGGGTCAGCGCACGCACGCGTTTACCGCTACGATGGCGGTGGACTTTTATAGATTCATACTTAGATCTACCGAGCTCATTATGCATATCGAGCATACATACCGCTTGCTATCGGGTCTTTTCTTCTTCCCGACACTTCGTGCTCGAGGTCCACCCGTAAAGATCTACCATCTAGAGGATATTCATTCTTTTAGGGGTTTTGGCTCACCGCTTATGCTTTCTTACAGAGAGTTGCATGAGGCAACCAAGCCGAGGCGCAGCAACATAGCAGGATGTATTCATTTACTGCAGGTATGGGCCCGAGCACATTCATGTTGGCACTACCTTACGTGTTCCTATCCCGCATTGATGGTATCGTTGGATGTCGCCGAATGAAGGATTTGTTCGAGAAATGCCGATCCAACATAGTGGATGAGTTGGATGGACTCGCAGTCGCACACTAAATAAGTCATTTTACTTGTTACTTGTCAAGGTTTAGCTTCAATTTTCGAGTAACTTATGGTACATGCGGGTCATCCGGGAGCCATATGGACATCGACCGCATCGCCGATATATGTTTGCGGTGGAGAGGAGATATGGTACCGAGTACGATTTGTTGGAAGAGGGTAGTCACATCGTGATCGTCCGGCATGCCTCCCATGATTGATGTTGACCCGATAGATCCATCGTTTGTTCGTGTTGATGGAAGAAGAAAGGTCGACGCTTGATTGAGTACCACCACTCATACATCGCACGCGGAGCGGAGGGGATGCGTGGATTCAAAGATGATGACGGAGCCGCGATCAACCGTTACATGAGGTGGTACCGATCTTGGGCTTCACTTTATATGCTAAAGGCATCGATAGTTCCGCCTGATACATACTACCCCCGTGCGCCTGGAGATCGTCTGATGGTAAGTCTATGTGAAATTATAATTTGCTTTCCCTTGTTACAGTGAAACCCTGATATAAATTTACTTTTCGCATACATCTGAATATCAAGATATATTTCATGTGGTAGATGGTGACGAATTTTAAATCCATCGACGATTAAGCGGCAGGTGGAGTCGGAAATGCATATATCCGACAGCAAGGATATGACATTGTGCACTTATCACGCAGATAGATGCGCCGATGGATGTGGGTCCATCATATATGCCGCTGGTGGGGACTTATCCATTCACACCCACCCCGTTTCATATTGTGATGCAATGTCGATGAACCCATGGCATGCACCGATCCCCGATATGCTCCACCGTCATTCCACATGACACCGCCATATGGGTACCACGGTACTGCATCTCAAAGCTTCCGAGATACCACTTGTTACTTGGGATGTTCGCAACAACCCGGCGAGCAGGTGGACGAGGAGGAGGATCGTCATTTCGCGTGATCGCCACGTCGACCACCATCTCATTACACTCGGTAATGATTCCACCGCTGCATATCAATGATAGTTGTATTCTTTTTTTAGCACTTTATGTTATGTAGTCGTATATTTTTTATTTGTTATGTCCACTTATTCGATTAAATTGTACAATTATACTTTTGTTTCTTATCAATTTAGTTTTATTTGGTTAACTCACAACTATTTAGACTCATACTGAAAAAATTAATACACTTACAATATTTAATATTACCAAAAAATCATATGTATTCAACAAGCATTGTGTTAAGATCACACAAACGAGTGTTATCGTAATATTTTTAATTTTTGTAATGTCAAATTTTTTACATTTCCAAATATACACTCTACCTTTTTTTTTAATAAAAAAATACATTTGCAAAATCGAGATCAAAAGGTATCAACATAAAATTGTAAAATTTGTTATTATCTTTCCAACGATGCTAAACACGCCAAAATCGACAACCGATGAGCGATATGGCTAAAAAACTGGTCGATCAATATTATATTTTTGCAACTTCACATCTCACACATTTGAAAAAAGCGGCTCAACCTAGATTAAAAAGTCGCAATACGAAAGTTGTAGAATTTTTATTATCTTTCCAACGACGCCAGTACATAATAAACCCGATATGTTCAAAACGGACTATCAATTTTTTTTTTAAAAAATACAGTTAGCCAGTCGCCAGTCTCAAGTCGCTCACATGATCAGCCTATTTTGTTAATTTTTTTCGCCTAATTACCTAATTAAATCAGTAATGATGCTTAATTTAAAATTTTAGCCCAAAATAAATACAACCTAGCCTACGCTAACTCTACAACAACTTAAGGGCTTTAATCAAGAAGAATAACCTGGAGAAAGGCAGAATTATACCTGCGAGGGGCTGTTGTAGATTTTCACTTACCATTGATGATTTCCGTCAAACCTCCAATGAACTCTTGGCTTTAGTAGTGGAAACAATGAAGTTTCCTCTAATTTTTTTTTCAAAGAGGATGAGGGTGTAGAAAGAAGTGTTAATTGGGAGTATTTCCTCTCTGCCCCAACAAAAAAAGAGGTTAAAGAGAGAGGGTGCTTGGTCTCGGCTTGAAGGCTGACGAGAAGAGGATGACTGGGTCAATTTGATTGATTGAGGAGACATGAAAATGAGAGGCCAAAGAGAGAGGGTGCTTGGTCTCGGCTTGGGATGCTGCCCGATTTCAATTAAGTAGGTGTGGAGAAAGATGTGGCTAAGAGCATTTAGAAAGGAGTGAGAACATGAAGCGGAGCTGGGATCCATTTTGCACCAGGATGGGAGAAGAGGAAGACAGGATGAAGGCTCTCGTGCTTGGGGAGATTGCACGATGTAGAGGAAAAAAAACAAGAGGAGATTGCACGTTTAAATAATAGTGTGCCTTATTTGACATTTTTTACATGTTGATGCATGGCCCTTATAAAAAAAGAGTGAATGGATGTATTTTGGGTACCCATAAGAAAAATATATCTATTAAGTAATCAAATCAAATGAAACTAAGTAAATTGTAAATAGTTATACAAAATATTAAGGTATGTACTAAAAAAATTATGTGGAAGTGACCTTGCTACACCTTGGCCCTAGGCTAGATAAGCTACAGAATTATATGCTATCATAGAAATTAAGTTTGTATAAAAGTCAATGTTTGGTAAGGGTAATAATTGTGATGGGCTACTGAGTTTGCTTGTTTGCCTTAACACAAAATCAACTTGATTGTGACCTCGAACTTGATGGTAAGACCCTACAAGCCTGGGAAATGTCAAGAATTCCTCAAACTCAAACTCAATGGTAACGATGAACTTGATAGAGAGATGCTATGATTATAGAAGCCTACGACAATTGTCTTCTCTGGTCAAACTAGCAAGCAAGCTTACTGAAATTACAAAATGTGTTCAAATAATTTGAACTTGTTTTAAAGAGCTTATAATTATAATAATTTGTTCACAAATGGAAGAGACTATTCTTCATTGGAAATATTTTGATCCATAAATATTTTTAAAATATTTGATCAAATAAATATATAAGAAGATATTAGTACAGAACAGTGCATTATGAGCAATTAATTATAAGGCAAATTTCCTTCTAAATATCTTGCTTTCATTTTACAAATTTTGATTTTTTTTTCATTTCTATTTGATGTTGGAGATAAACCTTTATAAGTAATGATTTTAGAAATTATAAAAAATATTTATCTTATCGAACATAAAAATAAAAATAAATTATTTATATGATTATGATGGGCTGTTGTATAATTTTTAGGATAAAGCTATATCTGCCAAAATAATTTGGCAAGAGATATATGTCATGGCAGCTAACAATTCCTTTCACTTTCTTTGAACTATGGCCATCATCTTATTCGACATATTTTTTTAATTTTAAATGTTAAATATCCAAACATAACTTGCACGCATATTCATCCTCATATTATGAACCTGTGTAATGAGATCAACGTTACGGTTGGATATATACATGTATCTCAATCCGTCTATGAAATCTTTTTTCATATTTTTTTAAATCTCTTTCATGGAAATAAAAATGTTCATTTTATATCCTCATAAATCTACATGGTGGGGTCCCATATCTTCAGAAATCTATATGATGGGGTCCCTGCAAAGGACCATCAGATTCTTCTCATCTATAACAACTCCAGTTGTGCAAGTTGATCCAAGTTGGTCAGAAAAATCATTCACACTTACCACATGAGATCGATTAAAAGAAAACAATTTAAGCATATCAAAGAGGAACGGACTGCATTGAATTTGAGACTGGTATGCCCTCTCTAAAATCTCTATCTTTAACACAGAGCTGCTATGGATACTTTGTTCTCAACCTTGCTGAAGTCCACCTCCTGTACAAGTTTCCTACCCGGGAAGAGCGGAATTCTGATCTCCCCGATGAAGCCAATTTCTCCACCACCAGCACCTTTCATTTCAGCCGTTGAAACAAAAGAGAAACCACAACGTGAGAGGAGAACGAAGAGCGATTCTGCAGATAATTATGCCAATACAAGCAGCAGCGCCGGATCATCGTCTCCCCAGCAGCTGTCTCAGCTGAAGCCTCAATATCAAAGCCCGCGTTCTCGCTACAGAGAGCCATCCGCAGCCGCTGCCTTCTGCAACGCACTAGACAACCTCATCAACAACTTCATTGACCCGCCACACCTCCGCCCTTCCTTCGACCCCCGCCACCTCCTCTCCGACAACTGGGCTCCCGCCGACGAGCTGCCACCGACAGCTTGCCCTGTAATTCGCGGCGCCATACCCACCTGCCTCCGGGGTGGGGCCTACATTCGCAACGGCCCCAACCCACAGTATCTGCCACGAGGGACCCACCACCTCTTCGATGGAGACGGCATGCTCAACGCCCTCCTACTCCCCCGCAGCGGCGACGGCACTATTCCCGCCACCCTCTGTTCCCGCTATGTCCGCACCTACAAGTACCTCCTTGAGCGCGACGCCGGGGGACCAGTCCTCCCAAATGTCTTCTCCGGGTTTAACGGGACGGCCGGCATCGCCCGAGGAGCAGTCGCAGCCGCCAGGATTCTCACCGGACAGATGAACCCAGCAGCCGGCGTTGGTCTCGCCAACACTAGCCTGGCCTTCTTTGGAGACCGGCTCTACGCCCTAGGCGAATCTGACCTCCCCTACGCCGTTCGACTGTCGCCCGATGACGGCAATATCACGACCATTGGCCGATGCGACTTCGAGGGAAGGCTTTCCATTGGGATGACCGCCCACCCAAAAAAAGATCCGGCTACCGGGGAGCTCTTCGCCTTCCGTTACGGGCCAGTGCCGCCCTTCCTGACTTACTTTCGCTTCGACGCCGTGGGAAATTACAAAACAGGCGAGGATGTGCCCATCTTCTCGTTGACACAGCCGTCCATGGTGCACGATTTCGCCATCACAGAGCGTTTCGCCATATTCCCTGACATCCAAATCGTGATGAAGCCGATGGATATGGTTGCACCGGGTCGAGGATCGCCGGTTGGGCCGGATCGGGGGAAGGTGCCCCGTCTGGGGGTTCTGCCTAAGTACGCCCGGTCGGAGTCTGGGATGAGGTGGTTTGAGGTGCCCGGATTTAACATTATGCACACTCTTAACGCATGGGAGGAGGAGGGTGGGGACGCCATAATACTCGTGGCGCCTAACGTGTTGTCGATAGAACACGCGTTAGAGAGGATAGAGCTGGTCCACAGCAGTGTGGAGATGGTACGCATCGACTTGCAGAGCGGGGCTGTCTCGAGGACGCCTCTCTCCGCAGAGAATCTAGACTTTGGTGTCATCCACCCCAACTACGTCGGTAGGAAGAACCGATTCGCTTACCTCGGGGTGGGCAATCCCATGCCCAAGATATCCGGGGTGAGAAATTGGACTTCTCCCTGTGCGGTAGGGGTGATTGCGTTGTTGCCTCTCGGGACTTCGGTCCCAACTGCTACGGCGGGGAGCCGTTTTTTGTGCCGTCTGGGAAACGTGGTGAGGAGGATGATGGGTATGTCGTGTCGTACTTGCATGATGAGGGAATTAGAGAGTCCAAATTCATTGTGATGGACGCCCGCTCGCCGCAACTCGACGTGGTGGCGGAGGTGTTGCTCCCTAGCCGGGTGCCCTATGGCTTCCACGGTCTTTTTCTCACCCAGGCTGAGATAATGGCGCAACGACAAGATTAGCCAGTCGCATGGCACAGCCTGATCCCTCTGTGCCATTTGGTGGGCTCCTACGTTAATGCAATTCATAGTAAAAATCTGAGGCAATTGCAATTTGCAACATCACTGTTGCATGTTATTCGCCATAAAATGAAAATATATGCGTCGTTATTTATACAATGTAAATTATATTATGATGTGGAAATTTAAAAAAACTATTTTATCTCAAAATAATATATATATATATATATATATATATATATATATATATATATATATATATATATATATATATATATATATATATATATATATATATATATATATATATATATATATATATATATATATAATATTTTGCATTTATGATTTTTACTAAAATAAAAATTTTTGTGCAAATATAAGTGGTCTCTCATACAATGATTTTGAGACTTTGACTTCATTAAAATAACTCAAAATACAAAATTTATCAATTTAGTATATTTTTTATATCAATAATTAATAAATATAAATTGATCCCATTAGCTAAAATGAGAACAAAAGGCATGCTCATTCAACTATTTGAAATGTATGATACTATTCTTCTAAAAATGTATATGATGGTGATGGATCAATATTAATTGCATAACTTTTTGTGGCTAAAGAGAGAAAATAAAATAATTGTGGAAAGTGAAAGAGAAATTTTGGCCACCATAGCACCATAAGAGATTGATCTAAAGTTTGAAATAAAGGTTAGAGCTATGAAAATCTCTTGTAATTTTAATTTTCGTTTTTTTTGTTGAATATGCCTAAAATATATAAAATTTAAGAGAGTTTTCACTCTTTTATTAAGATATATTAAATCAGTTCCCTAAATGACATGGCATAACAATATTGCTTCAAAAAGTAAGTGAATAATCCTATTGCTAAGTCAATCTAATGTGTCTGCGAGCAATCAAATAATAGTTAATGATGACGATTCAATAATAATTTAACTATGATAGACGTTAAAGAAGACTGACTCCTTTATGTTATGTAACTCCTAATAGTTATTAAAATAGTGAACATAATATAGTTAACATATCAAAGATTTGATGAGCAAATCATCTAAAAAAATACATGGAACCTGTGTGCCATATTTTATCATCATAAGAAGATAGTGATAACTAGGCACAAGCATGGTAAGAAAATTTTTTTTTACTTGGTGAAAGCAATCCAATACCATTAATAATTTATAAATTAGAGGTGTGTGAAGTTGTAATAATCCCAATAAGCATTATTCCTTTTTTTCGTGAAACACTAAAAAAAGCAACAAAACTTTGGTATTTTTTAGAAAATATTATTCTTATCAAAATCATAACTGTCTCTCAAATTTATGACATGTGAAATCAATTCAAAAACATTAATAATTTATAAATTAGAGGTGTGTGAAATTATAATAATCTCAATAAGTTTTATTCCATTTTTTGAAACACTAAAAGAGCAACATAATTTTGGTATATTTTTTGGAAAATATTATTCTTATAAGAAAATCATAACTAGCTCACAAATCTATGACATGTAGAGGTTACAATACATTTAAAAAATTTTAATCTTGAAATCTTACTCAAGAATTATGGATGACAATGGGTGTATTAATAATCTAAAGGTATTTTAGGAATCCACTCAAGGGGAAAATTCTTTACATAATCAAGAAAAGGTTTATAAGGTGTTAATATGGATGACAATGGGTGTTTGCAGCTGGCCTTAGGTTATGAAACTTGCATAACTTGAGTGGGAAGATATGGTTAACCTTTTGATATGTCAATTGGTTTTAGGGTTATAGTCAAACTATGCTAATTCATCTCATTAACCACTTTATCTTAATTGCAACTTTGATAAAGTAGACTATAATTGAGTTTTAAGTAGTTTTTAAACTTTTTAATTTGATTTTAGGTATACTTACATATAAAATTTTGAGTAGAAATTCATGATTAATTTTGCTTGATATTATTTGGCACAATTTTTTAGATGATGATGCATGTAAATCCAAAATATATTAAAAATTACAACTAGGACAAATTTTATGGCATAATCATTTCTTAGAATTCATTGTGGTCATTTCATTAATTTGGGTCATGAACAATGATTTTCTCTTGGCAACAATATTGGGCAAAAGCATCACGCATTATTGACATGCTTTCTGTTATAAATGTTTTTAGAAATTTTAACATAAAATCATCCAACTTGTATAGAATTATGTCAGGAATGGTGTTTTCCTCGTGACTCAAACTAACCAACTGCTATATCAAAGCAAATCATATCATCTTGGGTGCGTGACAATGGATATTATCCATGAATTATTTGAAATAAATCCTTTTTTATTCATTATTTGTAATAACTCAAAGTCACTTATACATCATTATAAATAAAAAAAAAGTAGAAACAACAGTAATATTTAAAAGAGTTAATAAATAATAATCACGATATATATATATATATATATATATATATATATATATATATATATATATATATATATATATATATATATATATATATATATATATATATATATATATATATATATATATATATATATATATATATATATATATATATATCCATCATCATAAAAATATCACTCATAATTATAAATAAATATAGTTATAGCATTTCAAAGAAGCGTACATGTAATAATGAACCACCAACCTTAATCAACATAGTCATTTCCAAATTATCTTTTTTAAATTAAAAATTTCAAGTAGGGATGAGAATCAACAAGTTAGTAGGTTAGACAAAATTTATCATAACATTCAATGCATAAAAGAAAAGTATTATGTATATCAATTTATCACCACATCATAAAAAATAAAACCTATTATATTTGAATTAAATTGAACCATAATAGTTATAGATATGTGATTGATATTAATAATAGTGTATCAACATGCCAAATATAACATATAAAATTTAATGTTAATAGTATACATCATAAACCATTATATAAGCATCACATTATTTTAGGGCTTAGGGTTTAGGATTTTCAATAAATATAGGTAATTTATATGTTGTCATATCAGTGCATAGACTTTTATATGTATGCTAATTAGCGTACAAATTTTAATTAGTTGAACAACAAAATAAGACTGCAACTACTATTAATATTTAAAATCTTATTGAAAGAATCAAAATACCATACAATATGAAATGCATGGTAAAATCTTAAAATGATCATACTAACATTTGCATAATAATTAAGGCATCAACATATAAAAAATCAAATGGTAAAATCTACCAAAATATTAAGATATATTATTTTTTATAAAATCTATTTGGATAAAATAAAAAAATTAGAAAAAAAAGTGGAATAGCTAAAAATACAGGGAGGCTAATAGTAGGCCTATCTTATGATAATAAAGTTTTTATTGTTATTATATCTTGTGAAAATGACTCAAATACAATTGATTTCTAACATTCTCTCTCCTATTTCTTTCCCTCTTTTTCTTCTCCCACTCAATTAATTCCATGGAAAAAAGAAATGAAAATGAGCTTGGGAGATGACTCTAAAATGACTTGTAACATTTCTATAGAAAAAGAAATTAAATGCATATTTGTAAATATAAAAAAATAATTAGTTTTGATCATAACTTTTATGTACATCTTCTTATAAATTCAAATTTATGCATAAAAAATAGTTAATAGATACTAGAAAATGTTTAAAATAGTTTTGCCCAAGAATAAAATAAAACTCACTATGACCATATAAAAACAAAAGTTATGTATCCCTAGCCTTCTATTGATTTAAGTTATACACTTTGATAATTACGATCAATTAAGAATCAATTGAGGTAAAAAATGGCTAATCATTTGTAATAAGTTCTAAGGGTTAGCTATGGTTAATTATAGCAATCAAATTGATCAATGTGGTATGATGAATTCAAATGAATCGACTTGGGATAAGTGAGCCAATTGGGCAATTCTATGGCCAATTATGATCAAGTCATCAATATTTGACTTATGAAAAATAATTTGAGATCTTATTCAATCAATGTAACAAATAAAAAAATTTTATTTTAAGTATATTACTAGGTCTATTTAGGCTAACTTAAATATGTAATATCCAAAAAATGAACCAAAATATTAATTATAAGCTAATTTAAAATATACTTAAAATTTTGTATTCCCTGGAAAATTTTTAAATGACGTTTAAAAAAAAACTTCATTTTGTATTGATAAAAATCATATACATATTAATAATATATATAGTTATATTTTTAATTATAAATTAACTGGATTTTTAATTATTTAATTAAAATTTTTAAGCAATTTTATTTTATTTCCCTTAAAACACTGTTGCATTTTTTTTTGTACATAGGTACTGTATCTATATTACTGTAGGAACTCGAGAATTCCCAATTTTCATGACATGCAAAGGCTGATGAAAATTTGGATGGCTGACATTTACTTAAGGAAAATTTTTTATTATGATAATAATTATTTTGTATATTATGTATATATGTATTAACCTAATATATAATATAAACAATCTTTCTAACATTTCCCATCCCGTGAGCTAAATAGGAGATGGAGCTATGGGCAGCGGGAGGGCCTAGTAAGAATTTTTGAAGGAAATCAAACTAGGGAAAAACAGAAAAGAAGAAGGAAGAAGAGGAAGAGAAGAATATTAAGGAAGAAAGAAGGAAGAAGAGGAAGAGAAGAATATTAAGGAAGAAGAAAATATAGATAAGGTAAGGAGTATGTATTTTGATTTAAATGTAATTTTTCATAAATTCTTTCAATTGATTGATTTTATTTGGGTTATAAGTTAAACACTTTTTCAAGAGAAGAAATCACTTTGAAATTATTCATGTTAGAAAGAGGTTTCAAGCTACTCGTTGAATGAGAGAAAATTTTTAATGGGTAAGATTTGTAAATTTTAGTATAAAAAGCAGGTTATCTTATTTCCTATATTGGTATTTAAATATGACAGTGTATTGATAGTAATACATTGATAGCTCTTTATGTTGTGAAATGTACTTGCTGTAGCATTTTAATCATGTGCAATTCATATATCCAAACTTTGCTATTATGGCCCTACAATTGAGCAATTGATTATATGTTATTGCTTGTGAAATTTATTCATTAATACAAGCCTGTGATATTATATGTTGTTTAATTGCATTTATAGTTATTTTGTAGTTTAAGTTAATAATTTTATGTTTAATGAATAGTTTAGTTATCTAACATACGAAGCTAAGAAATGTTATGTGATAGAAATCAGGTTGGCTAGGTGACGCTTATATTATTTGCAGGTGTGAAAAAAGAGTCTCCAATGGGGTAAAAGAGTCTCCAATGAAGCAAACTGGTCTTTAAAAGATATAAAATAAGGCAAAAGGGGCCCAAATAGAGGTAAATGTAGCTTATGAGCTAGTTTATGATAGCTAATAACCCTGAAAACTATACATGACACATTCTAAATCTATGATAGTGGCATATAAATGACACTTGCAAGTATACTATCTATTGCAAAAGGATTATAATGTAAAATTAAAATTGTAAGGTGGCACAATCATATTGATCATATGTCTACAATTCTATTTTAAACACTCATGATTGGCATGCATATTAATTTGTACACTTAAGTATTTAAAATTTAGATTAGACTTTGTTTATCTTGTTGTGGTTTGTGACTCATTAGACGATTATAATTATATTTATATAAAAAAAAGATAAGATTAAGGAATAGGTTTTGCTCTTTTTAGAAGTATTTTGTTAAGGAAAGCTATTATAAATACAATTTTGAGATAAGCTCAGAAAGCTTTAAGTTTGTTGTTGAAAATTTGATATTTTAGATGCTCTGTAGTTTAATTTAAAAGATATATTTTAATTTCCTTTCACTTATAATGAAAGGTAAATTTTAGTAAATTATTTTTTTATGAATAATGTTTATTTATATTTTTAGGTGAGTTTAAATAATTGAATGTCTCTTACTTTATTCTAGAAAAATACTTTTTAAAATTGATGTTTGAGAACCATTCAAGCAATTAGATTTTCCCATATATATTACATCATGCTTCAATTGGTTGTAGAATTTTGCAATGGGTGTGATAAAATCAAAGTCCAATCAAGCTAGTCCAAAAAGCTATTCGTCTAAATTAAGTCATTTTACCATATTAGAATATATTAGAAGGGTTGGCCAAAATCAACTTCTTTAATTATTAGGTTAGGGTTTATTAAACTAATTGGTCCTATTGAACTAAACTAAAGTTTAAGGGGTTCTAGCCTTGTCCAAATATCAAGTAGGATCAATTTATCTATGAATTGATGATTGAAATACTATAGAAGAGGCCAAGCTAATTAATTAGATCAATTAGCTCCAAGGCACCAATTGGATCTTATATTTTACTTTTATTCAAACTTGAACCCATAGCTTAAGTTCAAGAGGTCTAATGGTCAATTGAAATTATATGCATGTAATTCAACCATTATAAAAAAAAGGATTGAATGTTTATACCACCAATTAAGTTTTTTAAAATCAACTAATGTTAAGCCAAAATGGTTATGGTCAAAGCTAATTAAGAGATGGTTTTGATATTGATAATTTGAAGGTTAAGAGTCTTCTCATATATGAATACTAAGTATAAATGGGTCCTATGGTCTTCCTAAAAATTACTCCAAATCAATTTAAACTATTGGTTGAAGTATGGCTTCTAACTAATATAAGTTAGTATTAAATCTTAGAAATGAATTAATTACTTAGAAAAAAATTAATAAAAGAGAAATAAACATGATCATCTTTAAAGAGAGTTAGAGGATTAAGTAAATAAATACTAGAATAGTTTAGTTTAACTACCTTAGATTGAGCATGGCTAACTCAATCCAACATGAGAAGTTACGTGAGCTAGTTAACCCATGCTCTAAGTATTATTTATGGTGTTTATATTTTTTATATCATTTCTTATTAATAAGGTCAATAATAATCATCAGTATTAATGTTGACACTTAACACTACCTTAGCTGGTCCCAAGTCTGGATGTTAAAAGTGGAGGGTTGTGATAGGCAGTGGACAACCAACGTAAAACTTGTTCGAAATAATCATGACATTAATCCTTTAAAACATTGTGTTAATCGCAGGGTGTCCCTTGGAAGTGATGCACTATATGGCTTGAATATAGTGAAAAGTGTGCAAGGGACACTACATCGGCACCATACAGTGCATCGGCGCCATACAGATAGAAACATCACTCTACAATGGATCTAATCACCTAATAAAGACTCCTAAGGTAGATGAGTCATCATGTATACTATAGATCTTTCCTCTGCTTTACATGGATAGGTAAAACAAGATTTATTTTATGATGGGATCTTTAGTCCCTATGGAAACAAGCTTCCATAGTTAATTACATCTTAGGAAATAGAAACTTCCTAAGATCACTCTCGATTAAAGAAGTTAATATGAATCTCTAAAGATTTCAAGATTAGACTATCAAATGATTAAATATTTTGAAAATCAAGTGGGAAAGTTTAATTTAGATGACTTATTTTCAGATTTCAAGAAAAGATAAGTAGGGGGGAGCACTTATGATACTAGGAAACTAAGTGAGCACTCCAATCTACTATATAGTGAGACTTTATATATTTGAAAGAGAGAATTTATTTTTGTTTGAGTTGAAATTTGATTAGAATATTAGGGCTTATAGTCCATCAACATAATATTGTGGAAATGCCTAAAAGATGTGGACATATACTCGTAGCCCAAAGAAAATAAGTAGTCTCGAATCCTAAATCTAGGATGCTTTAGCATTAGCTAAAAGCATGACCTAAGTATAAAAAAGGGGAAAAGGTTTACCTCCACAAGAGAGGATAAACCCATCCCACTCTTCTAGACTTACAACCTGCCCTGAATGGTCAACACCTGCTTTAAAAGCATGTAGGTCAGTCTTATGTAAATGCAAGATAGCTAAGCTATTATTTAATTAGAAAGAAACTAGAGTCCTAAACTCTCTCCCTAAGAGGCTAGATCATGACTGACATGAAATTGTGACTTAGGCTAATGCAAAATTTTATAATCTTTTACATCATTTTGACATATTCATTTGGACAAAGGCTTGGGAAAATTATGCCTATATGCTTGATGAAATAAGATTATGGGCTAAATGAGTGGGAAGAGGTGTTCTTCACTATAAGGGATGCCCTCAAAGGTCAAGCATTCCCCTATCATGCAAGAATGGTGACCCTCCCTATTCAAAAGTGAAATAAGATGATATTGTGGTGTCTATTTTTGGTGTTTGGGTGCTTTGTGTTTATATGTGAGGGGACACCACACAGATCCGCAGATGTACTTATTAGGGTGATTGTGTATGACATTAAGAAATAGTGCACTATCTCAAGAGATAGAAGTCACTATCCTATAATGGACCTAATCACTTAATAAGGACTCTTAAGACATGATGGGTCTTCAAATATACAAGAGATTTTTCCCTATTTTATATGAAAAAGTAAAACAGGGTTTATTTAAGCCAAGTTCATTAAGTTCCCTATAGAGGCAAGCCTCCATAGTTAATTACATCTTAAAGGAAGTGAATTCCTTAATAATTCTCTCGATTAATGTAGACGATTATTGTCTCCAAAGAATTCTAAGATAGGACTATCAAAGGATTGGTTGTATTTTTAAAAATCGAGTGGGAGAGATCAAAAGGGAAGAGTATTTATCGAAACCAAAGGAGATGAGTAAAGAGTGCTCATAATACTAGGAAGTCTAGTGAGCACTCCAATCTATCATATGGTTGGGCTTTATATATTTGAATTTGAAGAGATTTAATTATTTGAGTTAGAAGTTTATTAGAAATCTAGGACTTAGAATTATACAATACAAGATTGTGAAAATGCCTAAGAGGTGAGGATTTATACTTGTAGCCCACAAAGAAAATAATAATCTCAGATCCTAAATTCAGGGAGCTTTGGCAAGGGCTAAAGCATGACCTAAATCAAAGGTAAAAATGGGTATATGGTTTACCTCCACAAGAGAGAATAAGTCACCTGACTGCTGGACTTATTACCGCTTGGAGTGGCAGCCAGCTAACTCCTTCTACACTTTAAATCCATGTAGGCAAGTCATATGTTTTGCAATATGGTTAGGCCGTTATTTATTTAGAAGAGAAACTAAGTCCTTACATTCACTCCCTAAGAGACTAGATCATAAAGGGCATGAATAATGACTTTTATAATGCAAAATTTTAAAAAGTTTTATTTGAGTTTTGGACTTTTTTATTTTGACAGAGGCTGTAGGATTAAATATGCCTAAATGCATGGGAAATTAATTATGGCCAAATCAGAAGAGAAAGATGTGTCTTTCCATCAAAGACTCTTATAGGTCAAGCCTTTATTCTCACAGATGGATGCCCTCTCCTAGCAAGAGTGGAAGAATATGACATGCATGATATTATACATTCAATCATCCAGCTAAGGGATTGTTAAATATTTTATTATCTTAATTTAATTCCTAGGATTTTATGTGAGGTTATGAATTATTTTAAAATTTTAGTTATGAGTTGTTAGTGTGATAAAAAATTTATTTTTTATCCTAAGAGCTTAATCGTATCCAGCCACATAGCAATCACCAATCATAAATAAACTATGAAAAGGCATGCTATTTCTAATGCACAAGCTAAAAAAATATCAAATAATTTTATAAAGCTATCACAAAAGAATAAAAGTTCGATGTAGTCAAGTACCGTTGTACAACCCGAAAAGAAATGTGGGTAGCCGAGCTCTACCCTTATATATCCTGGTATAATAAAAGAATAATTATAATTAGAAAATGATAAGTGTTATGGGGGTCTTCATTCTTCATCCTCCATTCTTCACTCTTCACCTTTCATTCCTTTAATTTTAATTTGCTCTATTTCCATATTTCTTTTAGCTTGATTGAGATGTAGCTTGCTCTAAAGGCATCACATGGTACATAAGACATGGTCTTATAACCAATGCTTATCCTAATCCCTCATAACACTCATCCTAATCCTAATACAAAATTCCATTAAAAGAAAGAAAGTAAATCTAGCTAAACCTAAAATAAATATTAACTAAACACACCATACATCCCAAGCAATTATATGAATAAATTGGACTTAACACCCCACACATGAGTAACCAAGTCCACATGTCCTAACTTGGGTTATGCTTAAGGGGTAAGCAACCTGCACAATAAAAAAGCATTTATATTTTTATTTAACGGCCCCTTAAGCACAACCCACTATAAAAAGCATAATTAAGCTAATATTGGCCTAACATCCAGACTACGCACATACACCCTAACATCTAGTCTATAATAATACATCATAAAATAAACACATATCAAACCATGCACCACCTTAACATAAAGCTAGAAATGATGACTTAGTCTAATGTGTGGGCATTAGAGCTTATGTAGTATGTCCTAACTAGGCTTTAGAGTTGTAAGTTGCTAAGTGTGAGGGATTTAATTTATAAAGGGTTGATTTTTATTTAAGTGTCTTAAGTGATTTGAAGATTTTATTTGACCTTAAGTCACTTCTAAAGTAAGTTAATTAATTAATTTTCTTTAGTGAATGGCTTGTTATATGTTTTAATCAATCCTAAGTTTAGGTTCACTCTAAATATGATATCTTAAGATTAATTAGGATGGATTACTTTCACATAACACACACCCATTCATTTCTTTCCATCATGTATATCATGCATATGAATAATCTTAAGTATATCTATACATGCAATGTAAATCTTAGCATACTTTGATGATGAATGCAAAGAAGTGTATTAGAAGATTTAAATATTTCATTTTTTGATTGAGTTATGAATGCATGCCTTTTTTATGTATCAAAAGAGAGATTTTTCATCCATTAGCTAAATACACATTTACATATATAAAAGTTTTAAGTGAGTACGGTGCCATTATTTTCTATACCAGGGGCATAAGGTACAAGACCTACTTAGGTCTACTTAAAGTTTTGTAGCCCCGGGATGTCCAGACTAATATACCCCTTTCTTAGATAAATGTAAATGTATGAATAACTATAAGGATAAGAAAATCCATTCAAAAGTTATATTTTATTTATTTGATTTATGATTCTTTATTCATTAGCCACATCACACATGCATATATATAAAAATTTTAAGTGAGTACCATTATTACACTAGGGCGTAGGTACAAGACCTATTTATACTTAAAGCTACTTAAAGCCTTGTAGCCCCGGGATGTCCATACTAATATACAACTTTTCTTAGATACGTATGGATGTACAAGCAATTATGAGGATATAAAATCATGCAAAGGAGAATTTGTTTTAATCAATTATGATTCTCATTCATTGGTTATATCATACATGCACATGTATAAGAGTTTTAAGTGAGTACAATGTCATTGTTCTACACCAGGGGTGTAACATATAAGACCTACTTTGGGCTACTTAAAGCCTCTCACGGGATGTCCAGACTAATATGTCACTTTTCTTATATACATATAAATGTACAAAAAGAAACACAAGAATGAGAAGTCATACAAGAAGTCATGTTTAATTTGATTAGATGATTCACATATGTGATATGAAATTCTTCCTAAATCTTGGTATAGAGATACATAGGAATGGATTTGGACAAATGCTGCATTCTTTTCAAATGAACTATACATTTGTAAACCCTATATAAATCCATACAAGATAAGATAAGGGAGTTTCATATTACATATCTTAGATTATAAACACATGCAAACTTATAGATACTTGTAATTTAGCATCACTCCATATGTTATAATTGATTCATACACTTTGAAAAATAAATTTTGATTTAGTAGTGATAATAGCCACACCTATCTTTAATTTAAATCAACACATGCAATTTGACATAATAGAAATTATTTCATTTTGATTAATTATAAAAGAGATGAATGCATGATTACAAATGACAAACAACATTTAATATGATTGGAGAGAAATAAACAAACATAAGCACATGATCTTATTCATTCCAACTAATTCCAAAGGATAATCATACTAAATAAAGTCATTTAAAATAAACCAAAATTCTTTAATATCATTTTTAATTTTAGGTTTGATTTGCTTTAAGGAATGTAAAATAGATTTTCTAATCCTAACCCCATTCTCCATGTGTGAGTTAATTTGGTTTAATGAAGAGTTGTTAAGCTAATTTTATAGTTTAATTAGGTTAAAGTGTGAATTAAATGAATTAATTAACCTTACCTATATCACCTTAAGTTAATTAACTAATTAATAATGAGCCAATATGATATGCAACCACATGAAAGTAAATTGATAATGCTCTTAAGAAATGAAAATGACCTAATACAATTAGCTCATAATTAGTAGTTAATTAGGCTTAAGAGACTCACTTAATCACTCTTATGGTTTTCTCACACATGTGAGCTAACCATAATTTCATTATTTCTCACTTTAAGTTATTGAACACCCAAAGAGCTACCCAAGAGTTAATTAGGGTTGTTTATATGTGAAGTGGATTTTAGATTAAGTTAATTAAGCTTATTAATCCATTTGATTAAGCATGTTCAATTAATGAAATGAAATTAATCTTAAAAAAATCAAGAAAGGGGGTCTTAATCTCAATCCATATGTTCCATATTTGATCACTTAAGCTTTGATTTTTTATCTTGGAGATTAATTAATTAATTAAACAATTAATTACTTCATTAATTATTAATTAATTTAATTTTAAAAGTAAAAAAAACCTTTGGAAATGAATTAGGAAAAGCATCCCAATCACATCCCATAAGCTACCTTACTGTTCAATAGAGGTAGTTAGGCTTAAATAATTAATTAAACTACTATTCATTCACTAATTATCACTAATTAAATTAAGAGAGTGATTAAGGCTTGATCAATTAATTCTCTAATTACGTAACTAATAAATCCCAAAAAAATAGGGGAGGCAGAGGTCATCCCCCCAAACATTTAAAAAAAAAGATTAATTGAGTGATTAATTAAGAAGTAAATAAGCTAATTAAATTTTCAATAAAACTTTAATTAAGCCAAAATCACTATTCAAAATCAATTAATAATAATTTTTCTAGATTCAATTTGGAAATATCTTTATCATGAGCTCTTATTTGTATTTTTTGGATATTTCTGGCATTAGTTATGAATTTCCAAAGTTTCAGCTAATTTAACCAATTTTTATAAGGTATACTTATCTATTTAATTAAAATAGGCCACTTGAACTTCTAAATTCAATATATTTTAATCCAACCATCATTTTAGAAATTTTTATGATAAGTATATTTAAGCCTAATTTTAATGCTTGAAAATTTCACCTCAATCCGAGTTATATTTTTAGAGTAATTAATAAAATTTGATTTTTGCTAAAACTTAAATTTTGCTCAAACTATTCAGTTAAATTTGATGATTTTTAATTTGTTGGATTCCTCAAAAAGATGAATTCGACGTGCCATGTTTGTAATTTTTGATAATTATTTTATTTTATATGAAATTTTGAAGCTTCAGGCATTTAAAATAATTTTTAAAATTAGAAAAAAAATCGATTTTCCTTTTAGCCCAAATAACACATTAAGGCCGACGCGCAACACGATGTCAAGAACAATAAATACGTCGCGATTAGCCGACGATGCCACAGTGGATAGGGTGTTGTGGTTTGTGACTGAGAAAATGTCCTGTGATGTGCGGACACGATCTGACCATCTAATCATGTGATCGGATAGTCCAGATCATGCTAGACGATCTGAGGGGCTGAATCATATGATTCTAGTGCAAAATATGGATTGTCTGATCCCCTAAACACAGATTAGACGATAGCTACTCTTCTTCTTTGAATCTGAAGAAACCAAAGCATGAAAAGAACAAAATAAAGAAAAAAAATGCCCGATTTGGGCTATTTGGGCACAATTTTTTGGCAATCTTTGCCAAAAAATGTCCCAAAATGTATAGGGTGATCTAAGAAAAAAAATCCTAAAATAGCACACACATTTGAGCAAACGAAAGATTCTACGGTCGGCTAAAGTTTGATAAAATTACCTCACCGGGGATGCTTTTCGGTGGCAGTGAAGATCCGAGTGAGCTCCTAGGTGTGGAGGAAGTTTTGGAATGAGTTTAAACCTTTGTCTCCTTTTGAAACATCATCCTCACCAATGGTTTTCGCCTCTTTGCTGAAAAACCTTCAATTTTGTGTTCTTCTATATCAAAATCACTCAAAGAAGGTGGGGAAGGGATACTCTTTGCTTGGGGGAGCTCTTCAGAGCTGAATGAACTCAAGATCTTTTTAGAATGAGCCTTTTTTTTCTTACTTTGAAGGGGGTGGTCAAAAATTTGAATAATAGTGATGGGGGAGGTGTTATGATGGTAATGGCTTGATTGAGGACTTTGGATTTAGCTCCAAAGTCTTTCTTTGCTGCTATATGATCAGCTCCATTGAATGGAAGTGTTGGGGAGGAGTTGAATGCATGTGATGGGGGGAATTAAATGAAGTTGGGTGTAATCCTATGTGGGAGAGGATCCATGAGGGATTTAATTTGGTTGAGTTAATTTTGGGCTGATCCCAAATCAGTTTGGGTCGGGTTTGATCAATCCTCAATGGGCCATGGCTTGGTTTTAAGGGATTTGGCTCAATTTGGTCATATGAGTCACATTGGGTCATATGGTCAAGTTCAATAATCAATTTAGAATGAACTTGAGCCATTGGTTGCAATCAATTGGGTATATGATAGGTTTTGGATAGTTTAGGTTTCATTTGGGCTAAAGGATAACTTGATCAAATGACCAAATTGACTTGGTTTGACCCAATTGATTGCAATTGATCATCCTAGGGTGATCAACAATCATGGTGGAAGGTTTCAGTGAGCTTAGTTTAATCCAATTTGGGTTGGATTGGAAGTTGGCTCAAATGGGTCCTTTAAGTCAGGGTCAAGTGGACCTAAGTTGGTCAATTGATTTAGTTTTGGCTTGATTTAGGTTTAGTGGGACTTATATGCAAGCCTAGGATAGAAATATAAATCAAAATACAATTAATTTGGAGTTCGATGGGTTTTATCTCAACTGAAAGTTTCAAGTCAAAATAGCTAAGTTAGGCTTGACTTGGGTTGACTTTAGTTTGTTGATTGTAGATTTCATTTATATTTTGATAGATGATTGAAGAAATGATTGATTCAAGAGAAAATCTATTGGTTTTGACTTGATATGGATAGAATGTAGCTAAGTCCAAAGAATTAGCCTAAAGGGCTTATATTGGGTTTGGATTTGATTTTAGATATAGTTTTGGTCATTTTAATCTAGATTTAATTTATATTTATGAATATAAATGAAAGAACATAAGAAATTTGATTGAGTTTGTATTGATTTAAAGGTTAATTTGGTTAAGCACATGGAGGTGGAGCCATCTGGCTTAAAAGGGATTTTGGTTTGCTTTGATTCAGTTTTGATTATTTGGATATGAATTTTATTTATATTTGCAAGTATAAATGAAGGAATAATTGATTTATAAAAAAATTAATTAAATTTGATTTGATTTAAAGGGGGTTTTGGCTAAGCTTGTGAAGGTGGTTCATATGGCTTAGGAAGGGTCTTAGGATTTGAATTTGATTTTGGGTTTCAATCATTTGGAGTCAAATTTAGAATTTGATTTGGAATTTGAATTTGCATTTGAGATTTGAATCTAGGTTCGATTTGAGAAGGTGCATATGGTTTGTGTTTAGGCTATAGGGTAGGTGATTTCCTTAAGTTCTTAGGCATGGCCTAATCCTATGATTAACCTTTTAAGTCTCTAGGCTTAGGTTAAGTATTCACCTAATCACTAGAAGTATCTTATAACTAAGGAGCTCTTAGTGTCTATAAGAGTCCTAAGTTTAAGAAGAGGAGATTGAGAGCTCACTCAAAAGTGAGGTTAACAAAAGGACCCCCCAATAGGTGTGGTGTAACTGATAAGGCACACCGCACAAATTGGCATTGATCGAAATGATCCACAACATCCAGAAGATTGCAAACACTAATAGAAATGATCTATACCTAGACCCGAGAGATAGATAGAATCACATCTTAGTGTGATGCAACTCTCTTTATGCCAAGGGCATAAGAGAGCTAGAAGGAATCCATTGGGGGTTGAGTACATGAACCTTCCACTAGGGATGCAGGTTCAAGTTATCCGCTGAGGGATAAGAATTTGAGTTTGATTGTGAATATGATTAGTTTGGGTGTGTATTCTCTGGGGATAAGAATCTATAATCTGATAGGGATCAAGATTGAATTGATTTTAATTTGTTTTTATTTAATTGATGTGAAAACATATTCGCTAGGGATATGTGCTCGAATTCGCTAGGGATTAGGTATGTGAACCTTCCACTAGGGAAGCAGGTTCAGGCTATCTACTGGGGATAAGAATTGGATTAGATTTCTTTGATTTATTTGATTTGACTCCACTGGGGAGGTTGGTTTAAATTATTATGGCTCCACTAGGGGAGGGTTTTAGATTGTGGGCATATCTACCGTGGATTTACACTCGGTTATATTTATTTGATTTAGATCTAAGCTCCGTTAGAGAGGCTGATTTGATTTGCACCTTGTTGGGGAGAAGTTTGGTTTGACTAATATGTTTAATTTGACTCTATTGAAGAGGTTGGTTTTGAATTTATTTTATTATGGACACTGCCAGTGTGCAATGGATCACACTAAGAAGGAGCCATAGGGGCCTTGACCTGTCTTAGATTTATAAGTCCAAAGGTGTAGTCTACCTACCATAAGGTAGGATTATCTGACCTAAGGGGTTGCCTTTTGGCATGCAACGACTTTGCTAGAAAGAAAGCGTAGCAGACTTACATCTTCCAAAGGAGAGAAAAGCCGCTGGGGTGATCTGTTGGATGGACAGCACATCGAACCCTACCTAAGTCGACTACTGAGTGAGCACCGCTGGGGATCTTACCTCAACTCAAGAGTAGTCCTGATGATTAATTTGATTTTTATTTCATTTGATTTGATGTAATTTGATTTAATTTAATTTGGTGTGTTATGTTGTGGAGCCTGTTGGCATGCGATGGACCCATTGAGAAGCTATAAAAATTATTCAGTCTAAGGGTTGCCTTTCGGTGTGCAATGGGTGTATAAAGAAGAAAGCATACCAACTTACATCTCCTGAAGTAGGGATCAGCCGTTGGGGTGATCTATAGATGACACAATAAATCAATTCTGACCTAGGGTGACTATTTGAGCAAACGTGGACTCATATCAACTCAAGAATAGTCAAAATTAATTTAGTTTTAGATGGATCCCGTCAGTGTGCAATGGATCTACTAAGAAGGAGTTAATATTAGCCTAAACCTATCTTAGATTTACAAATCCATTGGGATAGTCTACCAATCACGAGGTAAAGCTAACCAACATAAAGGGTGCCTTTCGGTGTGCAATGTTCAAGTTAGGAAGAAAGCTTTTAGATTTACAACTTCCTAAACAAGGAACCATTGGGGTGATTAGTTGATAGCATAATAAATCAAACCCAACCTAAGGCATGCCCAGTTTGCAACGATCAAGATGGAGAGAATGCGTGATAGACTTATATCTGTCAAAGAAAGGATGACCGTCGGGGTGACCTATTGGTGGCACAACAAGTCGACCTAAGGGTGACTGTGAGAGTGCACCGGGACTTATCTCAACTCAAAGTAGTCAGGCAATTTCTATAGGAAGTTTTGCGACAGCCTAAAAAGATATGCATGCTTGAAAAAAGTACCGCTAGGGGTTTTCCTTCTAATCCACAAGAAAAAATATATATTTTGTTTTGTTTATATGTGTGGACCCTGTTAGTGTGCGAGGGACCACAATGAGAAGGAGCTTATATTAGCCTAGTCCTATCTTAGACTTGCTAGACCAAGGGAGAATCTGCATATTTGCGAGATAAATTCTCCAACCACAGGGGTGGCTACTAGGAAATGGGGACTGTCCAATCCAAGAGTAATCGAGGTAGTGTCTAAATGGGGTCGCTAAAGATGTGATCCAAATAGAGTGCTCATAGGGGAGGTGTCGCTAGGGGCTTTATCCAAAATCTTGTAAAAGAAAGCCTGTAGGTATTCATTGGCGGACTCAAGGAGAAAGCACGGGGACTCACATATGGTAAGAGTGGTGTATCCACGGGTGACACTTGTCGACATAGCCAACCTAAAGTGCCTAGTTTGTGAAGTCAGAAGAAGTGTACATCTCTAAAGTAGAACTGTTTGTCAGGATAGTCTATCTTCGGCTCATTCAGGGGCTTTTCATCCTAGGGTGACTACCAAGCAAGGAGTCCTGTGTAGGGACTAAACCCAAGCTTGAAGTAGTCAAGAGGAAAGGAGCCACTGGGGGACTTACCTAAACCACAAATATACTCAACTCAGTTAGTGCATGATAGCTAGTCCAAGAAGAAAGCTTGTAGGCTTACATCCTCTAAAATAAAGTCAACATGGGGTAGCTTACTGGCTGCGCAGTAATGCCTACCAAACTAACAGGGTGGTTGTCAGTTTGCATTGGTCAGGTTAGGAAGAAAGCATGAAGACTCACATTCGCCAGACAAATGACCACTGGGGTGACATACTAACAAAGTAGCATATCGGCTTGACCTAGAGCAACTAATAAGTGAGTACCACAAGGGGCTTACTCCCACATCAAAATAGTTCGAGACAAAAGATATTTGTTCATTTATACTATGAAAGGGAATAGGATGCCACTTGGGTTCTCTTACACCTACCATAAACATGTAGAAATGGATGAAATGGTGCCGTAGGGGCAATTGTGACTCCACCAAGAAAGGATGCCGCTTAGGTTCTCTTACACTTAACTCAGTTGTGCTAATCGAAATAGGATGCCTCTTGGGTTCTCTTACACCTAAACTAATAGCACTGGAGGATTGTGTGTAGTTTGTGTTTGTGTTGATGAAGGATAGGATGCCGCTTGGGTTCTCTTATAACTACCCTAAACATGTCATGGTAGATTCACAAGCGAAAGATATTGCTAACACAT
The DNA here is from genome assembly GCA_021442155.1 of Cymbidium sinense. Taxonomy (NCBI): domain Eukaryota; kingdom Viridiplantae; phylum Streptophyta; class Magnoliopsida; order Asparagales; family Orchidaceae; genus Cymbidium; species Cymbidium sinense. The sequence goes on along the minus strand of CM038214.1, from coordinate 87,211,560 downwards.
AAGAGTTGAAATTTTATATGAAAAGAAGTTTATGGATGATTATTTTTAAACAAGATTTATGGATAGTATTTCTTTAAGTAGAGCCCGTTGATTGGAAGCATCATACGCTCTCCCTTATAGTTTATAAGCTGATAAGATCCTCCTTGGTATGCCTTCTCTATGGAAAAAGGGCTTTCTCAAGTGGGTTCAAACTTGCATCCCATCTTTTGACGGGCAACAATTGGTCTCCTTAGAACTAAAATAAGCTCTCTTACTTAAAAAGTTCTAGGACAGACCAACTTGTTGTGAGCTTGAATTATTTTGGTTTTGTATAACTCGAGGTTCAAGCATTCTCGAAGGCATCTTTCCTTCAAACCTTTGAGCTCTTCCAATCGCAACTTGGCATTCTTCTCTGTAGTAATCTTGTTACCCACATCTATCCTTAGTGATGTGAGTTGGAATTCAAAAGGTACGACTTGGACACCAAGGAGAATGGGTAGATTGAGTTGGGTTGTATGTGTGGTAAGCCCACAAAGCTTCAACTATTGTTCATGCCATTATCTATTATTATCGTCGAGTGTCTTCTTCAATATTTGAATAAGAGTGTTTGTTGAATGCTTATGCTAAACCATTTTCCCTCAGGTAGTAGATGGTAGAATATCTCGAATGTATGAAGTGTCTCAGGGCAAAGCTATTAATTTTTGTGCTCTTGAATGCAGTACCATTATTAGATATAATTCATCGAGGCACCTTGAACCAATATACGACATGGTTCTTGAAAAATTGGAGTACATGCTGAGCTGTGACCTCTCTAAGTGAGATTGCCTCCGCCCACTTGGAAAAGTAGTTGATGGCAGTTAGAATGAACTGGTGACCCTTGGAAGAAGGAGGATCGATCGTACCCACTATGTCAGTACCCCAACACTCAAATGACCATGAGGCCAATATAGGATGTAAAATGTTGGGTGGTTGAAGTAGGACCACGCCGTGTACTTAGCATTGATGGCATCTCTTAGCTACGCCCATGCAGTCTATGATCATCGAAGGCCAGTAGTATCCTAGCCTCTTAATCTTGGCTTTCATCTTCAAACTGGATTGATGTGATTGGCATAAACATGAGTGTACCTCGAGTCATGATCCCATGGGCTTCGTGTTTATCCAGACAACATAACCACACATAATTGAAGGATCGCCGGTACAAGGTGCCATCTACGAGAGCGTAGGAAAGGGCTTTCTGCTTCACCTGGTGCGTTAGTGATTTATCTTGAGGTAATTTTTCTATATTTAAATAATCCATGAATGGTTGCCTCCAATCTGACTCCTTGTCCTTTTGGGCAATGGCAACCTCCCCTTCAAGAGAGAACCTCTCGATGAGTTCAGCATCAATAAGGGATAATACTTGTCTATTTTGGACCTTTATTGGAATGGACTCATCTTCCGGACATGCTAACTCTTTGGCAAGCTTGGCTAATGAGTCTGCTATTGCATTCTCCCATCGAGGAATCTTGTAGATGGTAACCTCTAGGGTTTAGGCTAACAACTCCATGGTGTACTTATGGTAATGATGGAGCTTAGGCTTTAGAACCTTGTAAAACCTAGCGATTTGGTTGATGATGAGTTGAGAATCCCCAAAGATGTTGATGCTCTAGATGCATAGTGTAATGAATAACTCTAAATCGGAAATCATAGCCTCATATTCGACTTTATTATTGGTGCATGGATTGGACCGATGATATGAGAATCTCATCACATTACGATCTAAAGTTAGGAGAACCATTTCTACCCCTGCCTTTCCTAGAAGAGTAGATTGTGGTTCTTCTCCTTTTTGAAAGGAAGCCATACCATCAAAATACATCTCCCACTAGTGAATGCTTGTGTCCCCTAACTTCATGATTTATTCATCGTGGAGGTCATCACTATGCGGGGAATCAGCAGGAAGTGGGTGTGATGCTAAGAAATTTAATAGTGCTTGTCCTTTCACCACACAAATGGGTATGAAAGTAATGTCAAACTATGATAAAATCATAGACCCATGCACCAACCGTCCGGATAGTGTCGACCGTGTCATGAGATATTATAGATTAATCTTGGAGATCAGATTCAGCTTATGAGAAAGCATATAGTGCCATAGCTTTTGGGATGCAAAGATTAAAGCTAGGAAGTGCTTCTCAATAGGTGGGTGGTTTGCTTCAGTAGGGATTAGATGATGACTGAGGTAGTAGAGAGCATTCTCTTTCCCTTCATCATTAGTTTGAGCCAATAGAGTGTCAATGGAGTCATCTAATATAACAGTTAGAGTATCAACGACTTGCCCAGGATAGGGGCTGTTAGAACTGGCAACATCATTAGGTAGTGCTTGATGTCTACAAAAGCATGCTGACACTTATCATCCCACTTGAACTTGGCTTCCTTTTTGATAAGTGCTGAGAATGGTTGGCATCTTTCTGATAGGTTGGATATGAAGCATCTGAGATACACCAACCACCTTTGGAATGATCTGAGTTGAGTTGGACTTTTAGGGGGTGACATTTTTAAGATAGCCTTGATCTTCTTTGGATTGATATCTATTCCCTGGTGTCGGACAACAAACCTAAGGAATTTCTCTAAAGCTACTCCGAATGCACACTTCAGGGGATTCATTTTGAGGTTAAATTGTCTTAACTATTCAAAACTACTTTCAAGTTGAAGAGATGGTCTTCCTTTGCTTTTGACTATTAAATCATCAACATAACATTAAACTTGATGGTGAATGAGTTCATTGAAGATCTGAGTCATGGCCCGCTGGTATGTAGCATTCTTAAGGCCGAATGACGCGCCCTTATAATAATAGATTTTGATCGGGGTTCGAAAAGTAGTTATCTTTCATCCTCAGGGGGCCATATTGATTTAGTTGTAGCCAGATGACCCATCCATAAAGAAGAATACTGCATGAGATGAGGTCCACCATTAATTCTGGTATAGGAAGTGGAAATTCATCCTTAGAACATGCCTTATTTAGATCCCCAAAATCGAAGCATATGCGAATTTGGCCATTCTTTTTTTTAACTAGGAAGACACTGGCCAACCAGGTAGGATATTTTTCTTTCTCGATAAAATCAACATCGACGCTTTCTTGATTTAAGTGACAAGATGTTCAATAATCATGCCTAGGAGCTGATTAGCATTAGGTTCTATTGCTAGTTTATGGATTGCTACGTGAGAAGATAAAGTAACATTTCTTCATAACTCCATGAGAAGTAGTCTTTAAACTCTGCTAATAGCCTAATTAAGTGATTAGTTTCTTCTTCATTCAACAAAGAACTGATGTATGTTGGACGTGGATTATCTTCGATTCCTAAGTTAATTTCTTTGAGCTTGTCGATGGTTGATTTGATCTCTTCTTTGAATTTTGGTGGTGCATCTCTAACTTCAGGCTCATTTGGGTCATCTAAAGTTTCTAAACATACCTTCTCATAAGAGTTAGCATGATTTGAGTAGAACCTATCAGACTTCAAATGATTTTGATGACTAGGCAAAAGTTGTCATCATCGATTAGACCCACTATGCCGAATCCTAGTCCTGGTCTTGATTGAGGATGTTTGCTTTGGTTGTCCCATAACCTTTCAAAGTTGTCTGACCTGTGTTTAAACTAATTATGTGGGATTAATCCCTTCTTTGCTAAGTTAAGAATACAAGGTGAGTACCAATCAAAAGGCTACATCGGCTTCCTGACTTGAGGATGATGCTCCAAACAAAAATCTCTTTGGCTTGACATCTGTGGATGACTTGGGGGCCTCCTTAACTACTAAACCTTCAACTTTCTGGGAAGAAAGTGAGGTTAGAGCAAAAGTTTCTAATTATTGCCCAACTGTTCTACATAATAGTTATTCAGATACATTCATGCTTTGCTTGGAGGCCTAGTCTTCATCACTATCTAGCTAAAATGTCACCTTCAAAAAGACTAGCTGAGAGGGGTTGGTCGGCATGCTAGAAACATGAGACTCATCCTCCAAACTGGGCTCTAAGTCTATGTGGATAGCCGGGGTACTCCCTGTGAGCTGGAATATAGCTCATGCTGGCTAGCCACTAATAAGGAGGTCTTCCACCTCTAGAACTACCTCTAGATCTGCCTCTGCCTCTACCTGGTGGGGGTCGAGTCATCCTACCCATGTGTATGTATGGAGGAACAAATTATGGGAAAATTCTAATATCTGGCTCTACTTCTTCTTTGGTGTTTGATTTCCTCTTATTTGTATTTTCATTTTCATTTTCTTTTTTCATTTTCTTTTCTTTTTCTTTTTCTTCTTTTTTATTTTGTTTCTTTTTCTTTTGTTTATTTTTTCTTTTATTTTTGAACATTCATCAAGTTCACCAGAATAGAATTTTTTGATTTATAGGAAGATAATAGGCTGTGTCCTCATATATCTTAACCTCTCTAACTGAGAATGACTTCAAGTCTCTTTTGATACAATATCCGATTCCACCTCTTTGGAATTTAATGCATTGATGTAAAGAGGATGGAACTATATTATTTTCATGTATCTAAGGCCTACCGAGCAAAGCAGTGAAAGATGTATCTGAATCGATTATGTAGAACTTGGCTTCTGTCTTCCAACATATGTCTCCAATGGCAACACTATAGAGCCTTAAGCCCTCTCGCTTTATTCGTTGAATCCTCTTAATATTATATGATCTCCTCAGAGTTTGGAGATGTAAATCCTTAAGTAGGAAAGGGTCTTTAAACTTATAATGTTCACTGATGCACCTAGATTAACTAACACCCTGGAGAGTCTGAATCTGCTTATGTCCACTATGATGTAGAGGGGACGGTTGTGCTCGGTTGTCCCCAAAAGAAGGTCTTCATCTGTGAATATAACTCCATGGGCTTCTCTTGAATAACATGTCTCCTCTCTAATAGTGGCCAGCTGAGCTAAGCATATTTCTGGATCAAGAATAGCTTTGATCAATGACTCCCTCATCTCTTTGGATAAGACAAGGGAATCATATATGCTTAGTTTAGCTAACAACTTTCTTAGGTGAGCGAGGACATTGTAGTCAACTATGGGCTGATCCTCCACAAGCATATTCATGGGTGGAGCATCTTGTGGAGGGGCTTCTTGATCACTAGAACCAATGACTTGTTTACCCTTATCCTGAGGTGCTACCCTAGGAGGTAGAACTTTGCCACTATGGAGGTTGACTTCAGTGACTTCATGAGATGGTTTAGTGGAAAGTTCTACCTGCTCATTAGGTTCACCTACAGCTTCTCTTATGGGATCATCAGAGTCAGATGACTCCAAATCAATCTCAATGGGTGAACCCAAATGATTTAGAAATGAAAAATCCATTTTAAAATCAGAAGAGGGATGATCGAAATTAGAGTTATCATTATTATTTTGTAGACATGGAGAGTTTTTGAGAGGAATAAAATTTAGAGTATCAAAAGTGGACAAGATGTAAGCAAAAGCTTTCTTCATTGATTTCTTTTTAGTTGGAGGTACATGATAGAAATCTAATAAAATAACCAGGGTAAGGGATTTAATGCACTTGTCCATTGATACAATGCTCCTGCTGGCAGAAGAGGAGCTAGTGGAAGAAGAAGTAATACCTGCAATGGTGGATGGAGTGCTGACTCAATTGGTTGTGCTATGTCGTCCTGCAAGTAAGGTGGACTGCATCGCCGGCTATCACCTCTTTCAAGTTGTCTTTAGTAACTTGCAAACCTTCCTTGGAGTTAGAGATTTGAGCTACCTCAGGCACTTGCAAAAGTAATTTTATGATTTAGAAATGATTTTCTTGGTGGTTCAGGATAGGGAGATACCCTAACCTTTCTCTGTCTTAAGAAGATTGCTGTATCCCCAAGGATTACTGTAATAGAACTAGAGGGTTGTTCTAGTAGATATTCCTAAGGGATGACAATGACACTCGACTTGTAGCTACACTCAAGCTAGTCCTCAAAGGTAAAGCAGTCTTCTAAGACATGTTCTAGCATGCGGTGGTAGGGGCAATAGTTTGGATCATGACTCTTGCCTACTTAAATTCTCCTAGGCTCAGAACTGAAATCTGCTTCTTTAAGAGATTCTTAAAGATCTTCCTAACTACCTCCCTCTTAAATGAATATTGTTTTATTCAACTTGTCGATAAGAGTAGGTAAATGGTAGCTACCTGGAAGTGGGTAGGAGTACTGATGCTGATGATGTTCATGAGGATACTATTGAGGAGGCGACAGTGGAGGCCACTATGGCAACTGAGGTGGCTGGTATGACGGTCAAGGTGGTGGCAAAGGAGGTGGTAGAGGAGACTGCTGAGCTTGAGGCCTATCTGACTGGACCCTAGCTAGCTGCTTCCCCTTATCAACTATTGTGATTACCTCTGGCTCCTTCTCAAATGCCTTCTGTAGTATTGGCTTGGTTTACTGATCTTAGAAAGGTAACTGTTTGACCTCTTCTTGTAGACTAGCTGCCTTGTTGATTAATTTCTCAAATGTCTTAATGGTAAACCCTTTAAGCATGAAGGTGACCAGGCCATGAATATTCTTGAGTAGAATTTCAATGGCATGCTGTTCAGATAATTGTGGTTCACATTTCATACTTAAATTGCGCCATCTAAGAATGTAATTAATAAGGGACTCACTAAGGTGTTGTTGAGCTACAACCAGATCGCCCACAATTTTCCTTTATTGAGCTCCAACAAATCTCTTAATGAAGAGCTACTCCAACTCAGCAAATATCTTCACTGAACTATTGGATAGTTCAACGTACTAATCAGATGTGATGCCTGCCAAACTACTAATGAAGAGACAGAATAGGAGTGCATCACTGCCACCGGTATTGCAACATTCGACCCTGAAGTGTACTATGTGCTGATGAGGGTTCCCACTAGCATAAAATGTTTTGAAGGAATGAGGCACAAAACTCTTAGAATATTGGACACCATCAAATTCCTCTAGGTAGGGTATACCCTTTGGAATAGATGAGCTACCTCGGGTTTTCACCAACACATCCTCCACTCGCTACTCCACCAACTTCTTGATGTCTCTTTCTTGCATGGAGGTGCTGACCACCACCTTCCTATGCAAGCTACCACTCTTCTGATCTACTGGAGAAGTGCTTTTGGGTTGATCTAGAACATGCGCTAACTCAGGATGATCTATCTCTATCGGTATATGTTGTAGTACTGAGGCTTGATTTTGAAGTGCATGGAAATCTGCTACCAAGTCTTCCATCCTCTTCTCCATCCAGTTGATCTGATCATCTTTTATTTAAGATATTGACGGAGGTGTTGGGTTGAATGGATGGCATGATCTTCCTCAACCATAATACATTCATGACTATGTTGATCTCTATGAAGGGAGCTCCTAGTATTGACTATGTGGACCTCGACCGAATCCTCAAAGAGATCATCCGGATCAATGCTAATCTTTCCCTCCTCACAATCTAATTGGTCACTCACTAGAAGCTCTCTCTATGCAAAGTACTGTGCCAAAATCTTATTTAGGGAATGATCTATTCGTTGTACAAATACACGCTGTTGACCGGTGGAGGGGTTGTGCTCACTAATGATGATGCACCTAACACTGCCTATCACTGGAGTGCTGGCTCTGGGAGGGTCATGATTGCTGGAAGAAATATGTTCATGACTACTCATGGGTAGAGTAGTGTCCCTAGGGAGATCCACTACCATGGGGATCATAGAACTATCCGCTTCCCCTTCTACAACCCGCTTCTCGCCTGGTGGTGGGGTGGTGCAACCACGACGCGGGGGTTACTCTTTCTTCACCAAGACTGAAGTAGGAGGTCGAGTAGAGGAACTTGCCCTCACCTCAGTCGGTGGAGTAGATGAAGTTGGATCCTTTGGCCATAGCCAGATCATCAATTGGGATTTCTTCTCCCCGGATGTTACCTTCTGTGCCTTTGTAGGCACGGTGGATGGAGGGACCTGAACAAGTGATGGTGTGCGAGGAGTGGATCGGTGTGGTGGAGAAAACATCAGCTCTACCATCGCCGCTTTTCCCTAGGTGGTTGACACTATACTATCGGTCTGTAGCGTGGCCATAAAGAAAATTGACTAGAGTAGGCCACCGACTATCCGGGAAAATCGTAGCTCCCGCCTCCCCGACTAAACTCACTCGGTCTCGATGCTCTATCACTATGAATGCAGTTAGTAACACTCCCGGGGATGATAAACCTCAAGTCAAATAATGCACCAGACTATGAACGTTTGTGTACCCTGCCTACCTGCAGTAATACCGTACAAAGATTGGCATAGGACTTTCTCGTATCCCTAGTCAAAGCCTCATGGTATGTAGGTGGTGGAGGCAATGCAACTATCATATGATAGTCCTTCTCTCCATCTGATGCTGAGAGGGGGTGGAATTGGTTGCTAGTTAGCAACGGGGAAACCTTGCGGGGGGAGCCTTTCTCTACAATGTGGGATGCGACATCCATCTGCTGGGCGGCATGCTCGTGGTGCCACTTGATCTTGCAGCTCCTATTGCATCACTATGTGCAACGATGTGTGTAGCTAAGTAAGGCGGTGTAAGAGATAGGTCCTACCTCGAAGGTAGGGGAGGCTATCTTTGAAGCTAGGATAGCCTTCCCCTTGGAGGGGACCATCGAGGAGGTGCTAGTGTGCACCAGAGCGGCTGTGGGAACAATTGACTAAGTAGGAACTAGACTGACTGGCGGAACCTCAACTGCCTTTCTCTTCGAGGAAGGATACTCAATGTCAGAAGGCAGGTCAATCTGGATGACTAGCTTCTGCCTAACCACCTCATCTCAGCTAATAGTAGTGAGGATCGCCCCCTCACAAGTGATGCAGGCTCCCTCAAATCCTTGGCCAAAGAACACTAGATGGGTGGAATCAATCTGAGGGATGCTCACCAGATCTAGGGCCAAATCCATCCTGAACAGAAAGGTAAAAACAAACTTCTGAGAGGACATGTCTGCTGGCTGCAAAAGAATGAACTGACTAATCTGACCTGTATGTTTGCATTTGTTGAAATATAACTTGTATCAGATTTTTATCTTGATATTTATTCTATGCAAGTAATAGAATTTGAGTTCTGAACCCACACTCAACAATTCAAATATGTTAAGTGGGGTTCATTGGAGAGATTTGGATGTTTTGGAGCAGTGTCTTTTGCCATTTGATTTTTTTTAAAAATTTATTTTAGAACCCATACTCATCCAATTTAGGTAGGTTGGGTGGGGTTCAAACATTTGAGGAGAGATTTCTTTCTTGGAGTTTGTTTGCTTTTTATATTTCTTGTTTGAAAATATGGATAGTTTGAAAGACCTCTACTTAGTCAATTTGGGTATGCAAAGAAGAGGTTGTGATTGTGTATTTGAAATATTTTTGTTTGTGAAGATTTGATTGTGTGATATTTTGATTTGAAAATGGGGCATCTTACTTAACAAATTTGGTACGTTAAGTATAGGCCACGTGTGTTTGATTTGTTCTTGAAGATGAGACTTTCACTTAACAAATTTGGTATGTTAAGGAAAAGCTAAATGTGATTATGAGATAGATTTTATTTTCTTTGAAGATGGGAGTTCCACTTAACAAATTTAGTATGTTAAGTGAAAGCCCCAAACATGTTTGAGATATGTTTATTTTTCTTTGAGAATAAGACTCTCAATTAACAAATTTGGTATGTTAAGTGAAAGCTCAAGTGTGGTTGATATGAAAAATTAGATACTTATTTAACAAATTTGGTAAAATAGGGATCAATTGTGTGTAGAAAAGAGACCCTCACTTAACAAATTTGGTATGTTAAGTGAAATCTAATGTGATTGTGGCATGTTTTTGAAAATGAGACTCCCACTTAACAATTTGGTGTGTTAAGTGAAAATCAAAGTATGATATGACTTGAGAATGAGATTCTCACTTAATAAATTTGGTATGTTAAGTGAAAATCCAATATGGCATGATTATGTGGTTCTTTCTTGATAAATTTGATGTGTTAAGTAGAACCAAATATAAGCTTTGAAAGTGAGACTCTTACTTAGCAAATTGGATATGCTAAGTGAAAGCCTAAATGTATGCTTTTTTGAAAATGGGACCCTCACTTAACGAATTGAATATGTTAAGTGAGAGTCAAATTTTATATTTTGGAAATGAGACCCCCACTTAACAAATTAAAATTATTAAGTGAATGTCAAATTTATCTTTGAAAATGAGACCCCCACTTAACAAATTAAAATTGTTAAGTGAAAGTCAAATTTATATTTTGAAAATGAGACCCCCACTTAACAAATTGAAATTGTTAAGTGAAGGTAAATTTTATGCTTTGAAAATGAGACCCCCACTCAACAAATTGAAATTGGTAAGTGAAGGTCAAATTTTATGTTTTGAAAATGAGACCCTGTTAACCTCATTTTTAGCATGAGCTCTCAAGCTCTCCATTTTAGACATAGGACTCCTCTTAGGCTTTAAGGGTTCCTCAATCTTAAGACACATCTAGTGATTAGGTGGACACTCAACCTAGCCCTAGAAGACTTAGAAGAGTTAGCCATAGGAATAGGTCATGCCTTAGGGGTGTTAGGAAATTTGTCTACCCTTAGCTTAGATCATTCCTCACTTTCCTTCATTCAAGTCAAACTCCAAATCAATTCTATTTGATTTTATCCAAACTCAAATAAACTCTATATGATTGAAATCTATGATTGAAATCTATGATTGAAACCCATGACCAAAATCCATCCAAAATTCCTAAGTCCAAATTTTACCTAAGTCCTTAATCTACCCTTAAAGACTTAGCCTCATCATGATCAAAACCAAATCAAATCTTTGAGATTTTCTCATAATCCATTTATATTCTCATTTACATTCAAATATATAAATGAAATATAAATACAAACTCATCGATTCAAACTTAAAATTCCAAGTCAATTTATAAAATTTTCTTAAGTTCTTTAAGTTCTCCCTTAAATACTTATCCTCATCATGATCTAAATCAATTCAAATCCTTGGGATTTTCTAAAAAAAAACTCATTTATATTCTCATTTATATTCACATATATAAATGAAATATAAATATCAATCAACCAAATCAAAGGCAAAAATTAAATTCTAAATTTAAAATCCTTGAAATTCTCCTTAAGTCCCTTAATTTTCCATTAATAGACTTAGCCTAAACTTTGATCAAATAAATTCAAATCCTTGGGATTTTCCCAAAACTCATTTATATTCTCATTTATATTCACATATATAAATGAAATATAAATATCAATAAATCAAATCAAAGGCAAAAATTAAATTCAAAATTTAAAACTTTTGAAAGTCCCTTAATTTTCCAACAATGGACTTAGCCTAAACTTTGATCAAATCAATTAAAATCCTTGAGATTTTCTCAAAACTCATTTATATTCTCATTTATATTCACATATATAAATGACATATGAATATCAATCAATCAAATAAAAGGAAAAAATTAAATTCCAAATTTAAAATCCTTGAAATTCTCCTTAATCCCTTAATTTTCCTTTAATGGACTTAGCCCAAATCATGATTAAACCACTTCAAATCCTTGAAATTTTCTTTTGATCCTTTTATATTCTCATTTATATTCACATATATAAATGAAATATAAATTCAAGTAGTCAAAACCAATTCCAAAAATTAAACTCAAATCAACTCAAAATCCAATCTAAGCCTTTCAAGTCAAAACCTTGAACTTAGCCAAATCAATTTCAAATCAAGCCAAACTCTTGATTTTCTCTCATGATTCAATCAACCCTGAATTCACAAGATCATATATAAATCCAAACTTCAATCACTCAATCAAAACCTAGTTCAAAAATCAAACCTAAAATCTTTTTCATATTCTTCCTTTGAATATGAAATTATCTATTAGATCTAAACCCATTTAACATCAAACCACTTGAAAATGGATTTATATTTCAATCATAAGTCCATATACAAGATCAACCAACTCCAAATCAAGCTTTGATCAAGCCATTTGACCCATTTAGGCTCACTTGACCCAAAGAGACCTGAAAGGCTGAAAGCTTATGCTAAATGCATAGTACCACCATCTTTCATCTTATTGTAATCTTATGCTATAGCATAAACTCAGGATGAAACATTACCTTTTCAATACATAATTTCATTTAGGGTAAAAAAACATGTAATAATCATATGACATTCATCACTTCATAAAGAGTTCAAGAGAAAAAGATAATAACACATCAAACTAGTTCAAAATCAGTAGAGTTTCAATTCAAAGTTCCAACATTGAATCCATAATCAAGGTAAAAGAACTTCTTTCATCTCCTCTTTGCCCTGTACAACATAATTTATATAAATACTAATGTCAAAATAGTTAAATTTGTAATGCAGAGTAAAGTAAAATAAGCCACTAACCTTTGCCTTTCTGTTAATTCCATAGAAACTTGATACCACTCCGATAATAAATATTGAACTATTTCCGTCCCTAAAGAAGCGCGATATTGATCAATGACTCTACCACCCGCACTAAAAGTTAATTCTGAGGTAACTGATGTTATTGGAATAGAAAGTATATCAGAGGCCATCCTTGATAAAATATGGTATTTCACACTGTTTACCTTCCACCAACCTAAGCAATCAAATCTATTTGAGTTTTCACTCTCAATGACAACCCCATCATCTAAATAAACCTCAAGCTTTGATTTAACATTTTGATTAGTGTAATCTATTCTGATGTAAGTCTCATACTTTCTCTTTCCATATACTAGCCTCCCTTTAAAATTAGAAGTACTTCCCAAAACACAACTTGATTCACCTTCTAGAGCAACCTTGTCTGCATTGTTAGCTCTATAATCCTCAACATACTCATTATAAAGTTCATATAAATGTTGGCGTACCTCATCAATGTGCATCTGTAATTTCTTCAGAGTATATAGAGTTGAATGCAAAATTTATCATCTTCATTTTATTTCGGGGGTTTAAAATAACACTACTGATATTAAAAGATTACAACTTTCCCAATACTTATCAAATTTCTCTTTCATTCAGATTGCCATTTCCCTAACATGTGGGTTCCCTCTAAGAGAATTATCATCCAACATCTCTTTGATCCCCCATAATTTTGACAAAAATAAGTTGGAGGTGAGATATTCAAACCTATCATAATTATAATATTAAATTAATTTAATTGACTATAAAGCAAATGAGTTGCAGTAGTAATTAGAAAATATGCAAAGTTTAGAAGTAAACCTGATATCAATTATGTGGCTTGACTAAACACCTCAAGAAAAGAACAAACATCCTCTAATTTTGTCCAAAACTTCTTGACTTGGACATAAAGTGTAACACGAATCTCTATCATGAAACCTTGAAAATACCTCCTTGAACTCGTGTCATAAAGCATTGCAAGTATCATTCCATCTAGTGATACAATCTAGAATCAATTTTTTTTGGTAAATGCAATTGTTGAGCTATCTCGCTGAACATCACTAATCGATGATGCGAAGTGGTCACATATTTCACATTATCTCTAACCAAATCAATTGTACTTTTAATTTCAGAAATCCCATCTTGAACTAACAAATTCAAGATATGTGCACAACAACGAACATGAAAAATTCTTCCACCAAGAGGAAGTTTCTTATGGAACTCTAGACTTGATTTCAACATATTAACCGCCAATGTATTGTATGCTGCATTATCCACTGTTATTGTTGCAACTTTATTTTCAATGCCCCAATCCTTTAAGCACTTATACAATATGTCATGTATGTTTACTGCTCTATGAGGCGGGGGCACATCAACAAAGTCAAGCACTCTTTTTTGCAAATTCCAATCACCATCTACAAAATGATATGTCAAAACCATATAATATATATATTGACCATTTTCCACAGATCAGTTGTGACACTAACTCTACTGATGGTATCTAATAATTGTTTCAATCTTTTTTTTCTAATTTCATAGCTCACTGCACAATCATTTTTCATTGTTGTCCATGATATCCTTTCATAATGTGGACTAGCAGCTTTCATGACAATGTTGAACATCTCATATTCTATAAATTTAAATGGTAAGTCATGTACCATTATCATATGAGAAATTAATTCCCTTATCCTAACATGATCATATCTCCAATTAACAACACTACAAGCACTCATAGATTCAATGGTACCTGCAATCATAGGTGGTTGAATTGAAATATTAAGTTGCCCTTCAGGCTTCACCATCCTCCTACCACAATGTAGTAAATGTTTCTTATATTGTGTAGTAGCACCACCTTTGCTCTTTGTAAGCTTATGCTTACAATGATTACACTGTACCCTCTCAGTTTCATCATTGAGTCTGATCAAAGTAAAATCATTCCATACTGATGATGTATTTCTTCTTACTTTTTTAGCAAAAGGAACAACTTTCTCTATTTGACTGTCATCAACTGTAATAATTATATTTCTCGTAGGAACTAAACTATTGTTGGGCTTGTTGAGGACCCTACACTAAACTCTCTCATATGTACTTTTATAGGACTAACAATAGGTCTTATAGGACTAGCATCTTCCTTTGATTGACTAGAAGACATACCTTCAATATAAAAAGTAATAAAAGATGAGCACGTAGAAAATGACCTAGTAGTAAAAAAAAATATTTCATAAGGATTTATTTCATCCAAAGGAAGCAAAAGAAGTTGTAAAGCTAGTAAGGCTGTAATGTATTCCAAGATACCATCACTGACAATCTATATTTCAGAAATGAAAAATAGCCAATGTATAACTAAATGATAATACATCATGTTACCAATGCATAGGATGATAGGAATTAAGAACCTCTCAATTATAAATTTGTAATTGATAAATAACCATTGATGATTAGATGAATGCAATTTTTTATGAGTCCATATTCACAAAGGAAATAGATGAACATAAGTACATAACTCTTTGCAACCATATATGCTCACATGGACACACCCTTCACACCTCCCCATGCTTCTTATATCAATACCATAAGATATTAAAGATAGCCAACATTTCAGGATTCACATTCCAACACATAATCTCCCATATGATAAAGAACAATCAAAAATAACGCAAACAACAAAAAATTGAAATTGACAAAGAAGAGCCAAGAAGAATAGAACACATTTTACTCAAGATAATTTCCCGAACATGCTTACTGCTTGCAAACAATCAACAATGAATGATTTCCGATTTCATTACAATTAAAAAAAAATGAAGTTCACAATCGAAAAAAAATGATTTCCACTGATTCCATCAGAATTCAAAAAAAGTGAAAAACTCAAAGTCTCAAACTGTCAGACATAATGAAAATATCAAAACATTTAGAATTTATTTAGGGCATAACCCTAAACAATGACATAATGGAAATAAACCAATCAAACTTCTCCACAATGATAGCAAATGACATGACCATGATTCCCTCAATCAAATATTTCAGAGTTCATTTCCTCTCATTCGTCGATCTCCTACAAATATAAACCAAAAATAATAAATCACTTACCTTGGCCACAATACTGAGCAAATAACTCTATGAACAATACAAAATCTTTCTCTTCTACTCTAGCTTCTAGTGTTTTCATGGGAAGAATCAAGAGAAGAAGTATCGACGTATGGAATTAGAATAACCGAATAAGAGCCTTAGCCGCTTACTCGCTTAGGGTTACATATTTTTACTTATCGCTTATCACCTAATAGCTGCCATCTATCAATAAATGAACCGATTGACCGAGCATCGACACCTCCTTCACCTTGCTATCGGACTCGCAAGCTACCAGTGAGTCGGAAGAAAGTCATAACAATGGCTAATTAATGGATAATGATTATTACTTATTATGTAATATTTAAATTAAAATTAAGAAATTTTTCTTACAATTTAAAGTTAAGGAATTTTTATTATATAATATTAAAATTAAAATTCATATAAATATAAATATATTTTAATTTAGTTAATGTTTACATTTTTTTATAAATGTTAAATATTTTTCTTAAAATTACTTAACGAGCTTGTTTGTGAGTATATTCATGAACATTAAACGATATACTGTTCACGATCATAATTGAGCATTATCGAGCTTCTTAATGAGCTTGTTCATGAACATTAAATGATATTGTTCATGATCATAATTGAATCGAGCTATGAGTTGTTCGAGCTTGTTCATTTACCAATCGAGTATTCACAAAGTGTTCAAGCTTGTTTGATTAATTAATCAAATGATCATGAACGATCTCTTATCGAGCCGAGCTTCGAGCCATTTTTCATGTGTACACTCTGTACTCTCATGAGTGTACGAAAAAAAAAGAAAAAAAAACCCCATTATTTCAATTTTTTTCAACTATGGGGTTTGCCATATGTTTTGTACATGCTATTGTAAGCTGTTTGGAGTTTAGTCCTCAAGAATTTGGTAGTTTTTGAAGCTATTTTCCATGTGTACACTCTATACTCTTATGAGTGTACACCCCATTTTTTCAAATTTTTTTCAACTGTAAGCTTGTCATATATTTAGTACATTCTATTGTAAGATGTTTGGAGTTTAGTCCTGAAGAATTTGTGTGTTTTTGGAACTATTTTTCATGTGTACTCTCTGTACACTCATGAGTGTACACCTCTTATTTATTTATTTTTTCAACTATGAGGATTTTCATATGTTTATTACATTCTAGTGTAAGCTATTTGGAGATGTTTCCTGAAGAATTTGAGGGTTTGTGGAGCTAATTTTGGAGAAATTTTTCATGTGTACTCTTAAAATGTATTTATGTCTGAGCAAGAGAATGTGGTTAATCATTGGTGCGATAATGAAGCTGTTATGTCTCATGAACCAATTGTAGGCAAACCCCTTATTACTACTATTCAAAATGAAAAGTAGGCATATGAATTATACTATGATTATGCACATCAAACTAGATTCAGTGTTAGGAAGGATCATACTAGTTATTGGTTGAACCCAAAGAATTTGAAATCAAATGATTTTTTATGTGCAAAAATAGGTGTAAAAAAAGGTGTCAATCTAAACTGCTCAGTCAAATTTTAGAAAATAGAAATGAGGAGTGGTTGTCCGGCCATGATTAGATTTTTTATTGATTTAGATGGAAATTGAAAGGTTAAAAAATATATAGAAAGTCGTAATCATTCATTGGCAAAGCTGGGTGACCTAGATCTTCTCAGATCATACAGATGCATCAGCGATAAGAAGGCATCTATGTTGAAGTCAATGATATAGGCTGAAATTAGAACAACTGATGTATTGGTTCGTTTGCAGCCCTATACCCAACATGTCCAAAGTGGGAAAAAATAGCAAAATGACCATCCTACCCCTAGACCATTGAATAAATTTTGGCTTAATCCATGGGTAATTTGGTCATACCCTCTTCACATTCACTTGAGGCTTTCCTAAAAGCTCAAGGGGACTTAGTGATTAGTGGTGCACCCAACCTAATGAGTTTGGGTCAGCCCATTTGGTTCCTAGACCAAACTTGACCTTATGGTCAAAAATTGAAATTTCAAACTCCCTCTCAAGCTCAAATTCAAGTACATGGGAGGTTGGCAATCCACTCCTTGGATCAAACCAACCATGTGCACACCCTTGATCAAACAACCTCCCAAAATGATTAATTAGATCAAAATGGCACACAAGCTTGCGGTCGTTTGATCCTTCAAGGGGGAGATATACTCCCTAATCAAATCAAAAATCACAACACACTAATTTGATTGAACATAGGAAAGCCAGAGAAACAATCCCTCAGCCTCCTCAAGCTCCCTAGAGTGAAATCAAACTTGAGATTCTATTGGAGTTATGTCGAGTGCAAAAATAGGGGAGCTCAATCTTTACTCCAATTTCTTCCTCACGTAATTTCCTTCCAATTGCTCTTGGACACTTCATCAAGGAGCTATGTCGAGTGCACCTAAGCTTCTATTAGAGTTCCCATAGCAAGGAAGGATCCAATTTGATCAAAGCCACAAGCTACCTAAGGAGGAGTTGGTCCATACATCAATCCACTCAACCTCAAGTGTTCATACTCTCAACACAGCTTCGTCTCAACTAGATGAAGCTTCTCCAAGGGAATCGAGCGCCATTGATCACCTCCGAAGAGGTATGAGATTTTTGACCATTAAACTCAATGATGTGTGGAGCTTTGTGATAGAAATTTTCACCCCATCGATTTTTGATTGTTGGATTTGCTGCTTTCTATCTTTAGATGGTGTGGGTTGAGTTTGATTGAAATCCATGCTAGATCGAGCTTGGATCTTCCCCTTGATCATGGATGGTCTCTGTTATCAAGGAGAAGAACTTGGATGATCTCAGCTATCCATCCACACATTTTAGATGGATGACTGAGATAATTCAGCATGTTAGAAATTCCCTTTACTCATTTTAAAATGCGGGGATATCCTTGGCCGTCCAATCTTTGATCGGATGGCAGAGGAGTAAAGCACGTGTGCCACCGCCACCACCCGGGATGAGATAATTTAAGTGACCCCCTCATGGCACGATGCGTGTAGAGCGCGTTGACCGCCGCCGCCACACATCGTGCCGTGAGCCAGGGATTAGTTATGATTAATAAAATGCTTTAAGTAATTCTTAATTCACTCAGAGATCTTCCAAAATTCAAAAGTCTTGCTTCAAAATTCAAAAAAATGTGAAATAAAATTTGATGGATAGATAATGAAATCTAGAACATTTTAAAATTTATTTTGATGAGTTTTGAGTTATGCTTTTCTTTGAATTTGGGTTTTAATGGAAAGTTTATTTTGTTAATTACTTTTTAATTAAGCCTCTGATTAATTCCAAATCTCTTGGGTATGATTTAGGGGATGACTTCTGCCTCGCCTAATTTTCTTAAGATTTATTGAAGGCTTGATTAGAATAATTGCATATGGTTTCCTTAATTACTCTCCTCATATAATTAAGCTTAATTAGGGTATGATTAGTGATTTATACCTATGATTAGAGTTGATTAAGGTCAGATCTAGTAAGTAGGAGGTTTATGAAATATTTTTGGGGCATTTTCCCTAAGCTATTCCCTAAACCCCTCTTCTCTCCTTAATCTCCTCTTAATTAAGGGTTAATTTATTAATTATTCCCTTAATCAATTTTAAAAATTTTAAAAATTCCAAAACTTAATTAATGTACTTTGGGTAGATGCTTAAGTGTTTAATAGCCTAAGTTCAATTAAGAAAATCAAAACCCAATTCACATTTGTAAAGGGTGTTTTGAAATCACTTAAGCTAAACCCCTTAGCTTAATTAATTCTTAATTGTGAGTCAAATTGCTTTAGTCCTTTTCCTTATTAGGTGCATTTACAAATTTAAATTCCATGTGTCATCTAATTGGCTCATAATTATTTAGTTAATTCTTCTAAGGTGGTGTATGTAAAGTTTAATTAAGTCACTTAATTCATACCTTAACCTAATTAATTCATAAAAATGGATCTAATTATCTAAAAGTTAAACAAAAATATCAAAAACATGTGGGAATGGGTTAGAACAACAAACTCATGTAAATGGATCTAATTATCTAATTATTTAAAAAAATTTAACTAACCTTTGTTTTGCAGGTGTTAGTTAGATTTTTCACTTTTCCTTTTCATGTAAATTTGTATAATTAGGATTTTGGAATAATTATTATGGGGGTTAGGATAAGAATTGGTCATAAGATCCTATCTTATGTACCATGTGAAGCCTTGGAGCATCTACCTTCCAACCATCCAAAAGAAGGAGCCAAAGAAGGAACCAAAGGAGAAAGAAGAAAAGAAGAAAGAAGAAAAGAAGAAAAGAAGAAAGAAGAATAAAGCTTGAAGACCCCCATAATAATCAATTCCTTGCTTAATTGTAATTTAATTCATTTATAATCTGGGTTGTATAAGGGTAGAGCTCAACTATGCACATTTGATATTTTTAGGTTTGTGCTTGGTGGTGCCCGATCCTGACCTTTATTCTTTTATACTTTGTAAATTGGTTGATGATTTATTTAACTTTTGCATTAAGTGACATGATTTTTCTAGTTTCTTCCTTGCTTTATGTATGATGTAGATTAGATTAGCTCTTTAGGGAAAAATAAATCTTTAAAGCTTAACAATAAAAATTAGACAACTCATAACCTCACCCTAAAAAGCTTACATTAAAATTAAGATAAAAGATTTAGCAACCCTTTAGGCGGATGAGCATTTATTTTGTAATATCATGCACAAAGGCATCTTATTTCCTCTTGATTAGAGAGAAACTTGGCTTGACCTTTGAGAGTCATGGTGGAAACTCACCTCCTCTCTTCTCACTGATTTTGGCCAATAATCTGATTTCTCATGCATTAGTCATATAAATCATATTATTTTGAGTCAAAATGATTATCCAAAATGAAAATAAAATAAAATTTGAATTGAATTAGATTTAGGTCATTTGAAACATTTCTCTTTACATGATCTAGTCTCTTTAGAGAGTGAGTTTAAGGACTTAATCTCTTTCTTATAAATAACAACCTAGCTATCTTGCATAAGCTTAAAGACTTGCCTACATGTATTTAAAATCATAGGAGGAGTTAGTTGTTGGCCATCCCTAGATGGTTGTAAGTCCAAGCCGTTGGATGGTTTTTCCTCTCTTATGGAGGCAAACCAATTTACCCATTTTACCCATTTTTTACTTAGATTTAGGCTCTGTAGTTCTAAGGTTGCCTCTCCCTTTGTAGTCATAAGCATAATTCCTTACCTCTTAGGCATTTCCTTAATCTTGTGTTAAGAAATCTTAAGTTCTAAATTTCTAATAAAAAATATAACTCAAACAAGCTATATTAATTTCTAAAATGTAAATCAACTATAGGATAGTTTGAGATGCTCGCTAGGTCTCCTAACATGATGGGCATCTCCTACTTATCTTTTATTTTGGCTTCGATAATAACTCCCTCTTTTGATCAATCTCTTTTGATCATCAAAATGAAACTAATCGATTGATAGTTCTTCCTATTAAAATCTTCAAAGATAATGATCATTTACCTTACTCGAGAGTTTTCCTAAGGAATCCACACTCCATAAAATGTAATTAATTAATGAATTTAATTAATTTAAAATAAACCTTACTTTTTCCTTGTAAAGTAGGGGAAGAATCTACTGGTACATATGAACCCATTGTCCCCAGTCCTTATTAAAGTGATTGATTCCATTAAAGGGCAGTGATTTCTATTTCTCGAGATAGTATACTATTTCCTTGATGATGTACCAGATCACTTGAATAAGTACATCTGTGGATCTACGTGGCATTCTAAAAAGATGAATTTGTATATAGGTGTTGCCTCTTTCATTTCTCGCCACAGATTTGAAAGTCGACTCCCTATGTGGGAATTTTTCACCATAGACCCCCACTTAACAAATTGAAATTATTAAGTGAAGGCTAAATTCATGTTTTGAAAATGAGACCCCCACTTAACAAATTGAAATTGTTAAGTCAAGGTTAAAGTTTATGTTTTAAAAATGAGACCACCACTTAACAAATTGAAATTATTAAGTGAATATTAGATTTTATGTTTTGAAAATGAGACAACCAATTAACAAATTGAATTTATTAAGTGAAGGTAAAATTTTGTGTTTTGAAAATGAGACCCCCACTTAACCAATTGAAATTGTTAAGTGAAGGTCAAATTTTATGTTTGATTCAAATAGAGATTTTCACTTAACAAATTTGGATATGTTAAATGGGAATCAAACATGACATGATTTTCTTTTGTAAAGAACCTCCATGTAGTAATCATGGAGGGGTTTTGATTTTGTGATTTTGTGAAAGGTGCTTTTGGAAAGTGTCATTTTATGAAAGAAATTATTTTCTTTAAATTTTATGATGAACCTTCTTAGCTAGTGGTGAGGAGATTCTAAATTTTATCTCCCCTTTTGTTGATAAATTATATTCTCACCTATTGGGGAACCCAATAGGGGTTTCAAGACTTACACGGAGTGAGGTCCTAAAACTTAAAGGATGTTGGCTAACTTGGCTTATGAATGAAACAAGCTAAGTGCCAATGGAAAGAAATATTATCTTAAACTCACATGAAATGCAAGTCCACTATCGATGCTTAGAGATAATAATAATTTACTAGAGATGGAAGAGAAACCATCCCCAGCAGAGTCGCCACAAAAATTTGTGGTGTTTATTTTTGGTTTTTGGGTGGTTAGTGTGTATATGTGAGGGGACACCATGCAGATCTGCAGATATACTTATTAGGGTGATCGGGTACAACATGAAGGAATAGTATACTATCTCGAGAGATAGAAGTGAGTACCCTATAATGGACTTAATCACCTAATAAGGACTCCTAAGGCATGATGGGTCTTAGAATATACCAAAGATTTTTTTCCTACTTTACATGAAAAAGTAAAATAGAGCTTATTTAAACCGGAGTCATTAAGTTCCTTATGGAGGCAAGCCTCCATAGTTAATTACATCTTAAGAGATGTGAATCCTTAAGAATACTCTCGATTAAAGTAGGCAATTGTTGTCTCCAAAGAATTCAAAGATAGGACTATCAAAGGATTGGTTGTATTTTTGGAAATCGAGTGGGAGAGATCAAAAGGGAAGAGTACTTATTAAAACCAAAGGAGGTGAGTAGGGAGTGCTCATAATACTGGGAAGCCTAATGAGCACTCCAATCTATCCTATGGTTGGGATTTATATATTTGAACTCGAAGAGATTTATTTATTTGAGTTGAAAGTTTATTAGAAATCTAAGACTTATAATTCCATAATACAAGATTGTTAAAATGCTTAAGAGGTGAGAATTTATGCTTGTAGCCCGCAAAGATAATTGGTAATCTCAGATCCTAAATCTAGGGAGCTTTGGCAAGGGCCAAAGCACGACCTAAATTTATGAGAAAAATGGATATATGGTTTACCTCTACAAGAGAGAATAAATCACAAGACTGCTGGACTTATTACCACCTGGAGTGGCAGCCAGCTAACTCCTCCTATGCTTGAAACATATGTAGAAAAGTCATATGCTTTGCAAAATGGTTAGGACTTTATTTATTTAGAAGAGAAACTAAGTCCTTACATTCACTCCCTAAGAGACTAGATTATGAAGGGTATGAATAATGACTTAATCTAATACAAAATTTTAAGAAGTTATATTTGATTTTTGGACTTTTTTATTTTAACATAGGCTGTAGAATTTTTTATGCCTAAATGCATGAGAAATTAATTATGGGCTATGGTATTTATTTTTGGTGTGATTGTTATGTGTGTGTTTATGTGAGGGGATATTATGTGTGTGTACTCATTGATGATGAGCGACATTGAGGAATAGTGTACTATCTCAAGATAGAAATTTACTTATCATATCATAATGAGGGACTCTAAGGCATGATGGGTCTTTGAATGTACCAGAGATCTCTCCCCTACTTTACATGGAAAGGTAAAGTAGGGTTTATTTAAATCAGATTCATCAAGTTCCCTATGGAGGAAAGCCTACATAATTAATTATATTCTAAAAAATGAGATTTCTTAAGAATACTCTCGATTAAGGTAAATGATCATTATCTCCAAAGATTTTAAAGATAGGACTATCAATCAATTTGCTATTTTTTTTAAAAATCAAGTGAGATTGATCAAATGAGGAGAGTTATTATTGAAACTAAAGAGAGATGAGTAGGGGATGCTCATGATACTAGGAAGCCTAGTGAGCATCCCAAACTATCTTATGGTTGAGCTTTATATATTTAAAATTGAAGAGAATTATATGTTTGAGTTAAAATTTTTTATTAGAAATCTAGGGCTTACAATTCCATAATACAAGATTATAGAAATGCCTAAGAGGTAAGGATTTATGCTTGTAACCCCAAAGAGAAACAATAACCTCATATCCTAAATCTAGGGAGCTTTGGTGAGGGCTAAAGCATGATTTAAATCTATGGTATATAGTTTACCTCCACAAGAGAGGATAAACCACCCAACTGTTGGACTTACAACCGCCTAGGGTTGCCCCCAACTAACTCCTCCTATGATTTTAAATACATGTAGGCAAGTCTTATTCTTTGTAAGATAGCTAGGCTGTTATTTATTTAGAAAGGAGACTATGTCCTTAAACACAGTCCGTGAGAGACTTGATCATGAAGGGCATGAATAATAACTTAAATCTAATGTAAATCTTGTCAAGTTTTATTTTGATTTTTGGACATTTTTATTTGACATAGGCTATGTGATTTCATATGCCTAATGCATGAGAAAATTGGTTATGGGCCAAAATCAAAATGAAGGAGGTGTGTTTTCACCAAGGCTCTCAAAGGTCAAGCCATTTTCTCTGGCAAAGGTGGAAGCCCTCCATTGGCAAGAGTGAGACAATATGATTTATGCATGATATGAGACATACAACATTTAGCTAAGGGGTTGCTAAATCTTTTATTATCTTAATTTATGTCCTAGGCTTTAGGTGAGGTTATGAATTGAGTTTAATTTTGAGTTGATTAATTGGGTAGAAAATTTATTTTTCTCTAAGAGTCTAATCGCATCCAGGCCATTCAACAACCATCAAATAATTAAGAAACTAGAAAAATCATGCCATCTTAATTGTGCAATCATAAACATAACATTAATCAATTTATAAAATTAGCGTAAAAGAATAAGAGGTCGGTGCGGTTGGCTATCACCGTACAACCCGAAAAGAAATGTGGATAGCCAAGCTCTACCCTTATACAACCCGGGTTACAAATGAATAATTATAATTAAAAGGAATTCATGTTATAGGGGTCTTTATTCTTCATTTCTTCATTCTTCATTTCTCCATTTCTTCATTTTTTTGATTTATTTCTTTTCTTTCTTCCTTTTAGCTTGACTTAGGATGTAGTTTGCTCCAAGGCTTTACATGGTATATAAGACATGATATTATAACCAATATTCACCTTAATTACCCCATAACATTCATTCCAAATCTTAATTGCAAAATTTACATCAAAATGGGAAAGGTAAATCTAACTAAACCTGAAAAACAAAGGTTAGCTAAATATACCACACAACCCAAACAGTTATATGATTAAGTGGGACTTAGCACCCCACACATGGGCAACCAAGTCCACTTGTCCAAATTTGAGTTATGCTTAGAGTTATAAGCAACCTGCACACTAAAAGAATTTATAATTTTATTACAATGCTCCTTAAGCACAACCCCCTACAGAAAACATGATTAGGCTAAAATCACCCTATCATCCGGTCTATGCATATACACCCTAACATCCAATCTAAAATAATACATCATAAAACAAAATATTCATCAAACCAAGCACCACCCTAACCTAAAGCTATAAATAGTGATTTAGTCTAATGTGTGTGCTATTTAAGGTTTGTGTGGCATGTCTTAGCTAGGCTTTAAGATTGAAATTTTCTAAGTGTGAAAGATCCAATTTAGATGGTGGTTTCATTTTAAGTGATTTAGTTGACTGTTCAATTTTAGTTGGTGATTTGATTTGGTTAGAATGACTACACTTAATGACTAAATATTATGAAGAGAAGAAAAGAGAAGAGAACTTCTCTTTCACCCTTACCTTAAAGAATTTATAAGTTAGATTCATTAATGAATTTCTTTTAGTGAATGATTTATTTTGTGTTTTAATTAATTCTAAGTTTAGATTTGCTCTAAATAGCCCTATTTAATAAGAAAAGCATCTTAGGACTAGTTAGGGTGAATTACTATCACATAACACACAACCATTCATTTATTTCCACCATGCATAACATGCATATGAATATTCCTAAGCATACCTATACATGTAATGCAAATCTTAACAAACTTTGATGATGAATGTAAAGAGACGTGGTTTGAAAATATTGATATTCCATTTGTTAATTTGATCATTAATGTATGTCTTTATTATGTAAAAAAGAGGGATTTTTCATCCATTATGCACATTCACATGTATAAAATTTATAAGTGAGTATGATACCATTATTTTCTACACCAAGGGTGTAAGGTACTAGACATACTTAGAGCTACTTAGCCTCTGCCGATGTCACTAATATACTTTTCTTTCATATGTAGATGTACAAAAAAAAACCAAATGGATAAAGAATCGTGCAAAAGATTGGGTTTGATTTGGTTGTATAATTTACATGTGTAATATGAAGATCCTCCTTAAGTCATAACATAGAAATGCATAGGAATGGATTTAAGCCAGTGTTGTGTTCTTTTCAAATGAGCTATACACTTACAAATCCTATGTTAACCTATGTTAAGAAAAGGAAAGAACACTTCATAATACACATCTTATGCTATAATCACATGCAAGCATATAAATATTTATAAGTAGCATCACTTCATTCATAATCATTGATTTATAGGTTTTGAAAATAATTTTTGGTTTAATAGTGATAATAGCCACTCATATTCTTAATTTTAGCCAACACATGCAATTTGATATAAAAGGAAAAATTTTATTTAATTGATTTTTTGAAAGAAATGAATGCATATTTCATATGGCACACAATATTTAGCATGCTTTGAAAGAAATAAAGGAATTTAAGCACAAGACTTCATTCACCCTAATTAATTCCTATGGACAATCATATAAAATATGATTATTTAAAATGAATCAAAATTCTTTAAGGAGATTTTTATCTTTGAATTTGATTTGACTTATAAAATATGAGAAGAGTTTGCTATTCTTAACCCATTCTCCTATGTGTGAATTGATTTGGTTTAATTTTGGACAATTAGGTTGATTTTATATTTTGATTAGGTTAAGGTATGAATTAATTCCATTAATTACCCCTTTACATATTCCACTTTAACATAATGATTCAAGTAATTATGAACCAACATATGATATGCAACCATATGGAAATTAAATCAGCAATGCACCTAAGAAATAATGGGCTTAATGCAATCGGATCACAATTATTGATTAATTTATCAGAAGGGTTTAATTAAGTACTTTCATAACCATCCCACACATGTAGTTTGATTATAATTTTCTAGAATGATCTGGTTTTGAGTTTGATTAATATTATTTAATGAGGTGATTAAGCCATTAATTAATTGCAAATTGATTAAGTGTTTATCCAAATGAAATAAACTTAGGGGAAAGATTGGAAAAGAGGTCCTCATCTCATTTCCTATATCTATTCACTATTTCATAATGATTATCAAGTTTAATTAGTGAGTTTATCACTGGTTAATATGTTAATTAATCATTTAATTAATTAAGAGAGGGATTAAGGATGAGATAAGAAATTCTCCCTAATTAATCCAGTAATAAATTCTAAGAAAATCATGGGAGGTAGAGGTCATCCCACTAATCAACATCAGAAAGTTTGGAATTAATTGCTGAAGTAATTAAGGAGTAATTAGCTTAATTACATTTCCAATAAAACCCAAATTGAGTGAAACTTACTATTCAAAATAAGTTGATTTTAATTTTATATTATTCTCCTCTGAATTATCTTCTAAAATGAGTATTTATTTGTATTTTTTTGGATTTTTATAATTAGTTATAAATTTTGAAACTTTCACCATTAAAATTAGATTAATTAAGCTTAATTAAACCCCTAATCTCATTGGGCCATGTGGCGGTTGATGCGCTTTCCACATGGCGTGATGAGATATATTATTTAAGTTGTCACATCCATCGACTAAGTCAGCTGGCGACGGACACGCTTTCTCTATTGGCCGTCTGATCAAATAGTCGAGATCAATCCTGTAGTTTAGTAATGAATCAGAAGGGTTCTAGCAGGATCTGATCACTGTCGTCTGTTCCAATCATGTAGAATGGATGACGTATGATCCTTCTCCTTAGCGATGAGACTAACATCATTTGTGTCTCATCGTTCAATTTGAGCTCACCCAAGCTCAGATTAGGATCAAAATGATCCCATACCTTTGAAAGGAGGGGGGATGCACATCCAAATGGTCAAGGTTATATGGGGTGATAATTTCCTTCAAAAATGACCAACTGAATTTTCCTATGTCTGTGGTGTCAAGAAATTACCTCGCCGGAGGCTATCACTGGCGCTGCTAATGGAGGAGGTAGCTTCGTCTAGTAGAGACAAAGCCCTGTTGAAGGAATCTGGCCTTGGTTTGAAGTAGTTTGCTTGGTTGACCAAGCTCCCCTTCAATGGTGATCTACTTTGGTTGAAATGGTGCTTCCCATACCTTGGAGACTTGGGAAATGATTCGATTGAGCTCAACGAGATCCAAGGATGGTGTATGCAAGGTTAATTTAGTTTTAGTTGAGAATTGAGTGAGTTGGATTTTGAGCTCACCTCCCCTATTTTAGTTTTGAGTAAAACTGAGAAGAAGAAATGGGGGAGCTTGGGAATGGCTTGGAAAAGCTTGGGGTGGCTTCGATTCAAACTCTCTAGCTATGAGGAACTAATTGATTATGGTTTGAGTGAGAATGAGGGGGAGTATATCTCCCCCTACTTGGATCAAATAGTGAGGGGCTATTTTACCATTTTGATCAATGGCTTGGATAGGAGGCACAGTTTAAGCTGCCAAACATCCCACATGGGTCATTTTGGGTAGTGGAGTGAAGAAGCATGGATGCCCATGTGATAGGTGAGTGTATTTAGAGTTGTAAGTGTTTAAATGCCATTGGAGAGGTCGGTTTGGCCTTGCCTTGGGTCATGTTTGACCCAAGCTCATTAGGTCATGTTCACCACCCTCCGTGGTGCCCATGTGGACCATTAGAAGGATGCCAAGTGGTCTTGAGAAAGAAATGATCAAATTCCAGGTGAATTTGGTCATAGGATACCCTTTGACCTAAGAGAGAAGTGGTCAGTAAATCATGATTTTGATTTGGGAAGATTTGAAATGATTTGAAAATGGGTTGGGCCAAATTTCAAGTGATTTGGAGTTTATTTGATTTGAATTAGTTCAATTTGACCCATTTAGGTCATGTTGGGTCAAATTGGGTTAGGTTGATCAATTGGTCAAATTAGGTCAAATCATGGGTTAGGTCAAGTTCAAATGATTATTTGGAGGCTATGGGTATCATTGGTTTGGTTCAATATGGTTTAGATTTGGTTTTGGTTCATTTAGGTTCACTTAGGTCAAATGGGTCAAGTTGACCAATTTGACTCATTTAGCCCAATTGGGGTAGGTCATGGGTTGGTTTAGGCTTAGTTGATCATTTGAAATGTATTGCAAGCTTTGGTTTCAATCAATTTTTATTTGGTTTGATTTCAAATTGATTTGACCTTTTAGGTCAAGTTAGGTTCATGGTCAATTGGGCTAGGTTGGGTCTAATTGGTCAATTGAAACTTTGGTCAAGTTCAACAATCAATTTGAAATGAATTTAACCCATTGGTTGCAATCAATTTGGCTTAGATCAAGATTTGACCCATTTTGGATTTTTATGTCAATTTGGGTCAATTTAGGTCAAGTGGCCAATTAGGCTTGGTTTGGCTCAATTGATGGCTTGGTCATGTTCAATCATTGATTATGAATTGGTTTAGATCAATGGTTTCAATCAATTCAGTATATGGTGGATTTCAGCTAGTTTGGGTTTCATTTGGGTTAAGTGTTGACTTGGTCAAAAATTAGGTTTGCTTGGTTTGACCCAATTTGAGTGATTAATCATCCCAGGATGATTGTTGATCATAATGTGAGGCTTGGATGAGCTTAGTTCAATCCAATTTGGGTTGGATTAGAACTTTAGCTCAAAATTAGGTCAAGTGAGCCTAAATCAATTGGCTTGATCATGGCTTGATCCAAGTTATGGTTGAAGTCACATATTGACTTATGATGGAAATATAAATCCAATTGCAAGTGGTTTGGAGTCAAATGGATTTTGATTCATTTGACAATTTCAAGCCAAAAGGATGAACATGGGTTTCAATCATTTGGAATTGATTCATGTTTTGGGTTTTGTAATTGATTTTGATTTAGAACCATTTAGGATTGGAATTGAATTTGTAATTGATTTGAGATTTGAGAAAATCAATTGAGTTAGAATTGATTTGAGATTTGAGAAAATCAATTGAGTTGACATTGATTTGAGTTTTGAGAAAATCAACTGAGTTGGAGTTGATTTGAGATTTGATTTGGATTGGTTTGTTTTGAAAGAAGAAAACAAGGGCTGGGTTCAAGCTATAGGGTAGGCAAGTCCTCCTAAATCCCTAAGGCAAAACTTATTCCTATGGCAAACTCTTCTAAGTCTCTTAAGTTAGGTTAAGTGTTCACCTAATCACTAAAGTGTCTTAAGACTAAGGAACTCTTAGTGTCTAGAGGAGTCCTATGTCTAAGGTGGAGAAGTTGAGAGCTCACTCCAAAAAAGAGGTCAACATAGGCCAAATCAGAGAAAGAGGTGTCTTTCCATCAAAGGCTTTTTTGGATGAACTCTCAACCCCTCTATCTTAGACATAGGACTCCTCTTAGGATTTAAGAGTTCCTTAGTCTTAAGACACATCTAGTGATTAGTTGGACACTCAACCTAGCCCTAGAAATTTAAAAGAGTTAGTTATAGGAATAAGTCATGCCTTAGGGGTGTTAGGAAAATTTTCCTACCCTTAGCTTATACCATTCCTCGCTTTCCTTCTTTCAAGTCAAACCCCAAATCAATTCTATTTGATTTTATCCAAACTCAAATCAACTCTATGATTGAAATCCATGACCAAAATCCATCAAAAATTCCTAAGTCTAAATTTTGCTTAAGTCCTTAATCTTCCCTTAAGGACTTAACCAAAATCATGACCTAAACTAATTCAAATCTTTAAGAGTTTTCTCATAGTGCATTTATATTCTCATTTATATTCACATATATAAATGAAATATAAATACAAACCCATCAAATCAAACTTAAAATTCCAAATCAATTCATGATCATTAATGGACTTAGCATAAACTTTGATCAAATCAATTCAAACTCATAAGATTTTATCAAAACTCATTTATATTCTCATTTATATTCACATATGTAAATATAATATAAATATCAATCAATCAATCAAATGCAAAAATTAAATTCCCAATTTAAAATCTTCTTAAGTCATTAATTTTTCATTAATGTACTTAGCTTAAACTTTGATCAAATCAATTCAAATTCATGAGATTTTCTCAAAACTCATTTATATTCTCATTTATATTCATATATATAAATGAAATATAAATATCAATCAATCAATCAAATGCAAAAATTAAATTCTTAAATTAAAATTTCCTTAATTAATTAATTTTTTATTAATGGACTTAGCCTAAATCCTTCTTAATATAAATCAATCAAACCAATTTCAAAAATTCAAACTCTAAACTCCAAAATTTTCCTAAGTCCCTTAAATCCTTTGTAATGGAGTTAGCCCAAATCATGATTAAACCACTTCAAATTCTTGAAAGTTTCTCATGATCCATTTATATTCTCATTTATATTCAGATATATAAATGAAATATAAATTCAAACAATCAAAACTAACTCCAAAAGTCAAACTCAAATCAACTCAAAATCCAACCTAAGCCTTTCAAGTAAAAATCTTGAACTTAGCCAAATCTTTTTAAATCAAAACTCTTGATTTTCTCTCATGATTCAATTAACCCTACAATCATGAGCTCATACATAAATCTAAACTTCAATCAAACAATCAAAATCTAAGTCAAAAATCAAAGCCAAAACCCCTTCATATTCTTCCTTTGAATGTGAAATTTTCAAATGGATCAAAACCCATTTGACTTCAAACCACTTGTAAATGGATTTATATTTCAATCATACACAAGATCAATCAACTTCAAATCAAGCTTTGACCAAGCCATTTGACCCACTTAGGCTCACTTGACACAAAGTGACCTAAAGTTATAAACCAAATTTTGATCCTAACCAAATTGGATTGAACCAAACTCATATATTCCTCTCATCATGATCAACAATCATCATGGGATGATCAATCAATCAAATTGGGTCAAGCCAAGTCAAACTGAAGGGTTGACCAAGTCAACACTTAGCTCAAAATGAAACCTAACATAGCCAAATTCCACCAGAGGCTAAATTGATTGAAACCATTGATCTAAGTTCACTCATGACCTATGTTTGAACTTGACCAAGCTAATATTTGAGCCTAACCTAGCCCAATTGGCCACTTGACCCAAGTTGACCCATTTTGACCTAAAAGGCCAAAATGTGTCAAAACATCTAATTGATTAGAACCAATGGGTCAATTCCAAATCACTTGTGGAACTTGAACAAAGCCTCAATTGCCAGCTAACCTATGACCTTAGACCCAACATGACCTAAAGGGGTCATGTTGAACCAAAATTAAAATTAATCCAAATTGATTGGAAACAAAGATACCAATCCACTCCATATGACCAACCTAATCTAAACCTACCATTGACCTACCTCAAATAGGTCAAATAGGTCAAATAGGTCAACTTGACCCATTTGACCTAAGTGAAGTCATATGAGCCAAATTCAAAACTAATCCAAATTAAACCAAACCAAAGCCACCAAAACATTTCAAATGGTCATATGAGCTTGACCCAACCCTTGGTTTTATCCAATTTGACCATTTGGTCAACTTGACTCAAGTTGACCCATTTTGACCTAAATGGGTCAACATGAGCCAAACCCTATCAAATGAATTCCAAATCTCTTAAAACTTGGCCAAACCTAAATTGATAGTTCTTCCTTATTGAAATCTTCAAAGATAATGATCATTTACCTTAATCGAGAGTTTTTCTAATGAATCTCCATTCCTTAAGATGTAATTAACTATGGGGGCTTGCTCTTGTAGGGAACTTAATGAACTTTAGTTTAAAATACCACCTTTACTTTTCATGTAAAGTAGAATATCTCTATGTAGACTCATCGTCCTTAGGAGTCCTTATTGAGGTGATTAGGTCCATTAAAAGGTAGTGACTTCTGTCTTTTGAGATAGTACACTATTTCTTTGATGACATACACGATCACCTGAATAAGTACATCTACGGATCTGCATGACATCCTAAAAGATGAATTTTTATATAGGTTCCTATATTTAAGAATAAAGGTAATGCACAAGAGTGTGCAAATTATAGAGGAATTAAGTTAATGTTCCATACATTAAAATTATGGGAGAGTAATTGAGCATAGGCTACGATGTGTGAAGTTTCTCAATCATTTGGTTTCATGCAGAGATCTACTATGGATCTTGCTATAAATTTGTTAGGAGTTTAATGGAGAAGTATAGAGAAAGTAAGGAGGATCTACATATGATATTTATTGATTTAGAGAAAGCTTGATAAAGTTTCAAGAGATGTTCTTTGGAGTTCTAGAATAGAAAGAGTTAATATTGATTATATTCAAGTCATTAAGGATATGTATAAGTACTTGTGTCCAAACACAAGGAAGATTGACAAAATATTTTCCTATTTGTTGGATTACATCAAGGATCACTTTAATATATTTTTTACTTTAGTTATGGATGTTCTTACTATGCATTTATAAGAAGATGTACCTTGGTGTATGCTTTTCGATGACATTCTTCTTTATTGATAAGACTAGAGAGAGTCAAAAACTTAAATTATGGAGGTCAACTCTAGAGTCTAAAGGTTTTCATTTAAGTAGATCTAAAATTGAATATATGGAGTGTAATTTTAGTTGTAGAAGTTCTAGTGGTAGTGTTGTGAGATTAGGTGAACAAGTCATTAATAAGAGTGAGCATTTCAGATATTTAGGCTCTATTGTTCAAAATGATGTGAAATAGATGGAGATGTTATTAGTAAATTCAAGTTGGATGGTTGAATTGGAGGAATGCATCCTTTATTATGTGATAGAAAAGTTCCACTTAAACTTAAGGAAAAATTTTATAAGATGGTGATAAGACACGCAATGACTTATCTTTGATGTTGGCCAATAAAGAGAAGCATAAGACTAAGTTAAGTATTCAGAGATGAGGATGCTTAGGTGGATTAGTGGCTTTACTCTTAGAGATAGAATGCAAAATGAGTATATTCAAAAAAGTTGGAGTAGCTCTAGTGGTAGATAAGATTAGGAGAGTAGTCTTAGATGGTTTGGCCACATAAATTAATCATATGACCCTAAGGAGAGTAGATGCATTAGATTTTCCTTATGTTAAGAAAGGTAGAGGTAGACCTAAAAGACTTGGTTAAGATGTATAAAAATGATCTTAGTATACTTGATTTAAATGAGAATTTGACACATAATAGGACACAATGGAGATGAAGGATTCATCTAGTATTAAGGCTTTTGTTGTTATTTGTTGTTGTTGTTGTTGTTGTTATTGTTGTTGTTATTATTGTTACCTCTTTCATTTCTCCACAAATTGAAGACTCAGTATAGAAATTTTCTCCACGATTTTTGACTGGGATGGTTTCTCTCTCCATCTTTGGTAAATGGTCATTGTCTTTGAGTGTTAATAGTGGGTTTGTACTTTGGTATGAACCCAAGACTATCCTTCTTTCCATTTGCACTTAGCTCATTTCATTGTTGAGTTGAGTTAGCCAACATCTTTAGGTTTTAGGACCGCATTCCTTGTTGGTCTTAAAACCCCCGTTGGGTTCTCCAATGGGTACAATGAAAAGATTTAAATAAAAAATAAAAAATTTTAAAGACTTCCTCCTTATCATTTTCATGATAAGGAAAGGTTCATCCTAAAATAATAAATCTTCCATAAAGAACTTTGCTTTTCAAAATGCACCTTTTCAAAAATGCACTTAACAAAATATTTTCCACAAAATTTTGTCACCCTCATTTAACAATTCTCATAATTGTTACATGTAGGGATTTTCAAAAATAAAACTAACAATATTTTCAAAAGCACAAATGAATATCTTCTTTCAATTCACTTTGGTGAAGATTTCATTTTTAAAATAAATAGAACAATCATCTTTTCCAAAAATGCAAATCATAATCATAAAGTTTTCAAAAAGCACACACAAATTCTTCTATTAAATACACTCACACTTATTGAATGGAAAGTTCATTTCCAAACAAAACTAAAATTTTCAAAAAGCACATGAATATCTTCATTTAATATACTCAAATTTATTAAATGAAAATTTCATTCCCAAAATAAAATCATTTGAAATCCCACTTAACATATCTCACATATGTTTTAAGAATCTCTCTTTCAAAAAAAGCAACAACCACACACAAAAATTTTACATTTCAAACATAAGATTGATCTCCATTCTACATACTTAAATTTGTTGAATGGAAGTTCTCTTTTCAAAACATAAAAAATTTAGCAATCATATTTCAAAATTTTTCAAAACATATTTGGATTTTCACTTAACATACCTAAATTTGCTAAGTGAAGTTTCCAAATCCAAAATCAAAATCAGCAATCATATTTCAAAATTTTTCAAAACACACATTTGGAACTTCATTTAGCATACTCAAATTTGCCAAGTGAAGTTTCCAAATCTAAAATCAAACATTTTTCAAAATTTATTTGGAGCCTCACCTAGCATACTCAAATTTGTTAAGTGAAGTTTCCAAAGTCAAAACCAAAAATTTTTGAAACACCTTTGGAACTTCTTTCCTTAGCATACGAAATTTGCTAAGGAGAAGTTTCCATTTTTTAAAACTAAGACAAATTAAAAATTTTGAATACAACATTTGGAAATTTATTTAGCATACTCAAATTTGCTAAGTGAAATTTCCATTTCACAA
The DNA here is from genome assembly GCA_021442155.1 of Cymbidium sinense. Taxonomy (NCBI): domain Eukaryota; kingdom Viridiplantae; phylum Streptophyta; class Magnoliopsida; order Asparagales; family Orchidaceae; genus Cymbidium; species Cymbidium sinense. Next base: position 87,176,077 of record CM038214.1, on the reverse strand, counting down.
AATCAAGTGGGACTTCATCTTTAGCATACCAAATTTGCAAAAGTTGAGTCCCCACTTTCAAAACAAAATGAAACACCTTAGGATTCCCTTAGCATTCCAAATTTGCTAATGATCCTACCCTTTTCAAAATTCAAAACATTCCAAACAAATGAAACACTTAGTATTTCCTTAGCATACCTAAATTTGCTAAGGGTCCTATTTTAAAAAATTAAACAAAACACACTTAGATTCTTCACTTAGCATACCTAAATTTGTTAAGTGAAAATTCTATATTTTTTAAAATAAAATAAAATTCACAAAAAGAAACAATCACTTTTCACTTAGCATACCTAAATTTACTAAGAAAGTAAAATTCCAGAATAATAAAACAAAAATAAAATAATTTGACCCTTACTTTAACATACCCAAATTTGTTAAAGGAAAGGGTCCTTAAATAAAAAAATTTAAATTCAAAACAAAATGAACTATGGAAGCATCACTTATCAAAAATTTTGAATCCATATTTCAACATACCTAAATTTGTTGAAGTTGGATTCATATTCAAATTCCTATTTCAATCAATCTTCTCAAATCCATTTGAACCTCACTTAACACTTTTCAATTGTTGGATATGGGTTCAAATTTAAAAATTCAAAATTTAAAATCTATGGAGATGGAAATCGACAAGTTAATTTTCATTCATTCTTTGATTAGTACAGAAGTTCGTTTAGTCCACTTTTGGAAATGGCTGTTTCTCAAAAAATTGTCTTTACCTTCCCCACGGTATGGATCTAGCTTTAGATCAGGCTGATTTCCCCCATCTGGACCATACCCACTTGATTCATTTTGGTTGGGGGAGGAGATCACTTGTGAGGGCATTCCCCTCAGTCAGGGATGAAGGTGATCGGTAGAAGCGGTCATCGGATGACTTACCTTCGATTCTAATGTCTCTCCTCTTGAGGAAAGCTATGGCGGTACCCCAGATTTTAGTACACTGACAATAACGGTTCAACTCTTATAGTTTATCCCGAGTTATGTTGCCCGGTGTGGGATAGTACCTACCATCTGTACCTTTTAAGGGTAAGGCTCCCTTAGTTTCAGGGCTTGCCTCCCCTACATTTAAGTATGGGTAGCTCTCACTCCTCCCATCCTTCCTGTACTCAGCATAGAAATAAGAATAGTATGATCAAGCAGTTCCACTGGATAGCTGGGAGGCTGGAGGCGTGACTTGATTAGCCATGGATGAGTCTCCCATCATCACTTCACCAGTTATAGAAAACTAGTTCCATCCTTTCTCTAGGTCAGGCAGAGAGGATGCCAGGAGGATCCATTCATCACCTTCTCCAGTGTTGCACTTGCAGGCGGTTTAGGAGGGGAGGTTATGCAGCCTTTCCTCTATTCCAGTAGGCGAGCATGGTGCCAGTGGGACGTTTGACCTTCAATTTATTATCCCCCATAGCGTAGGGAGGCAAATTTGTCAGGAGAGGGCCCGTGAGGCCCATATATCACATGTTACTAGCAGGGAGTGATGGAGGTTTAACTGTTAGTCGATTGCTTCTGCTTTGATTATTTTTCCAGCTAGCAAGCTACCTTGCATCGCGATAGTATCCTTCTGGGACCAACCACCAGGGGAGGCTTCCCTGCATAGAAGTTGGTGGTGTCACCACAGCTCTACACCATCTCCATGAGTTACCATCTCCCATTCCATAAGGCAATGAAGGCCGCTGGGAAAAAGCACCCCGTGGTTGGCAATAAGGATCTTACTCCTCCACCACTCATTATGGTAGGGTGAGCTCTCTCCGACCTGCCTCAATGGTGGTGCGAAAGGAAGAGTGTGACCTGGCATCATCGTCCTTCACCAATCTTCACCCATAGGTGGATATGGAGATGGTGACAATTATTCTGAATATTCCAGATGACGGTTAGCTGCTGGTAGTAGAGGAACTTCCTAGGATTGTTACCCCCACTCATAGTAGCGATGAGTATCATTCATAGTGAGATCCGCGATTGACTCTTGATAGTGAGGCGGTGCCTCTTAGTGCATGATAGTGATCACACTGGTCAGCCTAAACTATTTGTAGCTACTGAGTTAGATCGTTCCTTAAATGAAATAGTTGCACATTATTTTATGGAGAAGAAGGAGATCTTAGGGTATGCCTAATTTGATGAAGAGAGAGTCAGCTTTGATCCCAATGAAGATGACTTGACTGGAGATTCAGCTGTGATATGCATGGTTGATACTAGAGGATCTCTTCTTAAGGAACAATAAGCCATGGAAGGTGATAAGGTTTATCAAGGAGACACCGTAGAATCCACCCAACACCTCTGATAAGTTGAGGTAGAAGGATGAGCAGATTGATAGGATGGCACAATAGTTACAAGACTTGTTAGTAGCAATATCAATGCTCAGAAGCAAGCTCCTTTTGTTGATCCTATTACAGTCGGCATCAGTCAGCCTGAGTTAGTGCATGTCTTGGATCCAGTCAAGACTATACCTCCTATAGAGCAAGGTAGCACTAGCCTGTATAAGAAGGTGGTGGATAGTACCTCCATACAAAAAAAGAGATGTTGCTGCAACATAGGTGGCAGCGATGCTTTACTCTTTAGACTCTTTGTCAGTAGCCTAGCTGATATTGCTTTTGATTGGTATGTTGAACTGGCCAACAGTTCAGTAAAGATATTTGCTGAGTTAGAGCAACTCTTCATCAAGAGATTTGCTGGAGCTTAGCAAAGGGTTACTGTAGGTGATCTTGTTGTAGCACAACAACACTCCGGTGAGTCACTTGTTGATTATATTCTCTGATGGTGTAACCTGAGTATGAAGTTTGAACCGTAGCTATTTGAATAACATGCTATTGAGATTCTCTTGAAGAATATCTATGGCCCGGTCGCCTTCATGCTTAAGGGCTTCACTATCAAGACATTTGAGAAGCTAATCAACAAGGAGGCTAGTCTACAAGGAGAGGCCAAACAGTTGCCTTTCAAGATTAGTTGCCCAAGCAGAAGTCGCAGAGGGTCTATGAGAAGAAACTTGAAGCGGCGGTTGACAAGGAAAGCGACCTAGAGATCTCAAGAAACCATGACCTCGGCCACCTCCTCACCCTGCAGTAACCTACCGACCTCCACCAGCCTCCACGGCCAACCACCACTCAACCATACAGCGGCTGACGCATATCCATCGCTAGTAGCTATGGTCCACCTACTTTTAGATAAGTTAAATAATCTTATTCTTTTAGAGGAGATGTCAGGAAAATCTTTAAGAATCTCTTAAAGAAGCCAAATTTCCAGCTACCTGAGCCTAGGAGACCAGAGGAAATAGGCAAAAGTCATGATCCAAACTTTTGCCCTTACCACCGTATGCTAGGCCACATTTTGGAGGATTGCTTCACATTCAAGGATGGGCTTGAACACAGTTTCAAGACCGGTGTTGTAGTTATCCCAAAGGAATACCTTATGGAACAACCTTCTAATTCCATTAGGGTAATCCTTGGGGATACAAGTGATCCTACCAAAACCAAAGAAGGTTGGGACATTTCTTTGTCTAAAACCCTAAGAAAATAATTTAGAAGATCAAGAAGCTTTCATTATAGGTTCTTGAGTCAGATCAAACCTCCAACACCAAGGAAGGTTTGCAAGTTGCCAGTGCCAACTCTAGGAAAGTGGGAGCTCAGTGGCAGCAGCAGTAGCATGTGTCATCCCGGGATAGCCCCTTAGCACAACCACCATGTCAGCCTCCGACCTTATTAGCTTCCACACCTGACTTCTTCCATTTAGCTCTCTTCTATTTCTTCTACTAGTAGAACTCTTATATCAGCGGATAAGGGCATCAAATCCCTCACTCCACTCACTTTACTTGACTTCTACTTTGTACCTATAAATAATTCCAGGAAATTGAAGAATAAAGCTAGTTTGAATTACATCTATGCCACTTTTGATGGGTTGTCTTCTTCTATTCCTAACGATAACTTTTCAAGTGTAAATAACTATAACAATTTCGATCTTCCTCTTTTTGATTTAGAGTTGGACTTTTTACTCAATACTATGAGTTCACCTCTTGAGATAGACTTGGAATCATCGATTGAGAGTCCCATAGGAGAAGCTATGTGTGAGTGAAGTCGGGTAGAACCTTCCACCACCTTGCCTCAAGAGATCACCAAGTCAACCTCCATAGTGGCAAGGTTCTACCTCCTGAGGCACCTCAAGATGAGGAAACAAGTCATTGGTACTAAAGATGAGAAGCCCTTCCAGATGCTCCACCCTTGGATATGCTTGTAGACTAGCCAAGGTGGACTACAACATCCTTTCTCATCTAAGAAAGTTGCCATCTAAGCTAAGCATATATGATGTCCTTGTCTTATCCAAAGAGATGAGAAAATCACTAATCAAGGCCCTCCTTGATCCTGAGATATGCTTAGCTCAGCTAACCGCTATAGGTGAGGAAGCATATTATGTGAAAGAAGACTAAGGGATCACCTTCACAGATGAAGACCTTCTTCTGGGGACTTAGAGCACAACTGTCCCATCTACATCACAGTTGACATGGACAGGTTCAGACTTGCCAGATTTCTCATGGATTCAGGGACATCGGTGAACATTATGAGTCTAAAGATCTTGCCTATTTGAATATCGACATCTCTACACTATGAGGAGATAGAATGATGTTGAGAGGATTCAATGATCAAGGCGAGCGAGCTTTAGGTTCTATAGTGTTGCCTTTGGAGATAGGTACTAAAGGCGAAGCCAAGTTCTACATCATTGATTTCATACTTCATTGCTTTGCTTGGTAGGCCTTGGATACATCAGAATAAGATTGTTCCATCCTTCATTCATTAGTGCATCAAGTTCAGAAAAGATGGAATTGAATACCATGTCAACAGAGATGAAAAGCCATTTTAGTTAGAGAGGTTGAGATTTATGAGGATGCAACCTACTATCTTCCTCAAAACACCTTTTCTCATGACTTTGATAAAATACAAATGCAAATACAAAAGAAAAAGAAAAAGAAGCAAAAGAAAAGATAAAAGAAAATGAAAAGGAAAATAAAAGTCCAAGTGAACAAGAATGGGGAATTGAAGAAGTGATAGATCAGCATATTACATTTCACCCACATTTCTTTCCATCATATGGACATGTGGGTAGGATGGCTCAACCTCCACTAGGCGGAGAAATAGAGGTTCTGGTGGGAGACCCCTAGTTGACCAACAAGAGGTGGTGTTCAGTTCATAGGAGCACCTACTATTCACATAGACTTGGAATCTAGCTGAGGATGAGTCTAATGTGATTAGTATACCACCAACCCCTCTCGGCGGGTTTCATTGGAGGTGACTTTTTATTCAGATAAAGACGATGACCAGGCCTTCAAGCAAAGCAAAGTATTTGAATCTGGTTTATGTGAAACTATTAGGCAGTAGTTGGGAACCTTAGCTCTAGCCTCACTTACATCTCAGGAAGTTAAAGGTTTAGTAGTTAAGGAAGTCCCTAAGTCTTCCAGTGACATGAAACAAAAGAAGTTCTTTTTGGGATCATCCTCCTCAAGCCCTAAAGTTGATGTAGAGCTTGAGGAAGATACTTTTAAAGAATTAATGAAATTACCTTTCACTCACCTTGTGTTCAAAATCTTATACAGAAAGGTTTAGTTCCTCACACATGGTCCAAGCATAGGTCAAAATACTTTTCAAAAAGCTATGGAACATCGGCGGAAGCACAATCAAGAGCAAGACTAGGATTGATAATTGGGTGATGGTGAAATTATTACATAGTTATTACCAACCATTTGGAGTCTTATAGTTTCTTCTCACACATCCCCAACTCTTATGATAATGTGTGTTTAGAAACTTCAGATGATCCAGATGATCTCCAAGTCAAAGAGGCACCACCAGAATTTGAAGAGGAGATTCATTCAATAATAGATAAGCTTAAAGAAATCAACTATGGGACATAAGAAAATCCTCCCAACATACATCAGTTCGTTCTAAATGAAGAAGAAACCAATGACTTAGTTAGGTTATTGAATGAGTTTAAAGACTGCTTTGCATGAAGTTATGAAGAAATGCCATTATCTCTCGTGTAGCTAGCAATAGATCCTAACACTACCCCTATTAAGTAAGCTCCTAGTATCCTACTTGGTTAGCTAGTGTCATCCCAGTTAAGAAGAAGAATGACCAAATTTGCATTTACATCAATTTTAGGGACTTAAATAAGGCATGTCCTAAGGATGAGTTTCCTCTTCCTATACTAGAGTTAATGGTGGACATTGCCTCATCTCATGCAGTGTTCTCTTTCATGGATGGGTCATCTGGCTATAATCAAATCAAGATATCTCTTGAAGATGAAAGAAACACTACTTTTAAACCCCGATCAGCCTTAAAAATACTAGTGCTACATACCAAAGGGCCATGACTCAAATCTTCAACAAACTCATCTATCATCAGGTTGAGTGTTATGTTGATGATGTACTAGTCAAAAGCTTAGAAAAGGAAGACCATCTCTTTGACTTGAGAGTAGTTTTGAACGGTTAGATAATATAAACTCAAAATGAATACCTTGAAGTGTGCATTCGGAGTAGCTTCAGGGAAATTCATTGGGTTTGTTGTTCGACACTGAGGAATAGAAATATATCCTGAAAAGATTAAAACCATCTTAGAAATGAAACCTCCTAAGAGTTTAACTCAACTCAGATCTTTTCAAGGATGGATGGCATATCTAAGATGCTTTATCTCAAACCTATCAGGGAGATGCAAGCCATTTTCAACACTTGTTAAAAAGGATGCCAAGTTTAAGTGGGATGATAAGTGCTAGCATGCTTTCAAAGACATCAAAGAATACTTGGTGAAATCGCCAATTCAAGCAACCCCTATCCCGGGTAGGCCACTCATTCTCTACACTACTACATTAGATGACTCTCTCGGTGCTCAGTTGGCCCAAGACAATGATGAAGGGAAGGAAAGTGCTCTTGACTACCTCAGCTGTCGTCTAATCCCTATTGAAGCAAACTATCCACCTATTGAGAAATATTGCCTAGCTTTGATCTTTGCATCTCAGAAGCTATGACATTATATGCTTTCTCATAAAGTGAACTTGATCTCTAGAATAAATCCACTGCATTATCTCATGACATCACTATGGATGTTTGCTTCATCGTCCATGACTTCTCTCACTTGATATCACATTTGTAATTCCCTCCGTATGTAAAAAAAGATAGGCACTAGCGAATTTCTTAGCAAAACACCAACTTCTTGCTGATTCTCAACTTAGTGATGATCTCCCTGATGAACAAATCATGAACTTAGGGGAGGCCGACAACCATCGATGAGAGATGTATTTTGATGGTGTTGATTCTTTTCTTAAAGGTGAAGCACCACGATTTATTCTCTAAGGAAAGGTAGGGGTAGAATAGTTCTTCTAACTCCAAATTGCAATGTTATGAGATTCTCATACTATCTTTCCAACCCTTGCACCAACAACCGATGAGAATGAGGCTTTGATTGCCAGTCTAGAGTTAGCCATCACTATCAATGTCAAGAGCATCAACATCTTTGGGGATGCTCAGTTGGTCATCAACCAAATTTTGGGTCCTACTAGATCCTCAAACCCAAGCTTCATCATTACTACGAGTATACCATGAAGCTGTTGACCCAGATTCTAAGTTACCATCTACAAGGTTCCCCGAGTAGAGAATGTAGTAGCAAATGCCTTGGCCAAACTTGCCAAAGAGTTAACATGTCCAGAAGATGAGTCCATTTCAATAAGGGTCAAAATAGACAAGTCTTATCCCTTATTGATGCTGAACTCATCAAGAGACTTTCTCTTGAAGGGGAGGTTACTGTTGCCAAAATGGATAAGGAGCTAGATTGGAGGCAACTGTTCATAGATTATTTAAACACCAATAAATTATCTCAAGAAAAGTTACAAGCCCATCAGATGAAACAAAGAGCTATCCCTACGCTCTGTTTATGGCACCCTGTACCGCTAGTCCTTTGACCAGATATGGTTGCATTATTTAGACAAACATGAAGCCCATGGCATTGTAATCGAGGTACAATCAGGACTATGCGGAGCTCATCAATTCGATCTGAAGATGAAGATCAAAAGACTTGGATACTATTGGCCTTCTATGATCACATATTGCATGGACATAGCTTGGAGATGCCATAAGTGTCAGGTACACGGTGTGGCCCTCCACCAACCACCCAACATTCTACACCCTACTTGGCTTCATGGCCATTTGAGTATTGGGGTACTGACATTATGGGTCTGATCGATCCTCCTTCTTTCAAGGGGCATCGATTCATCTTAGCTGCTACCAAATATTTTTCCAAGTGGCCGGAAGCCATCCCACTCAGAGAGGTCACAACTCTCCATATGCTTCAGTTTTTCAAGAACCATATCGTATATAGGTTCGGGGTGCCTCGATGAATTATATCTGATAATGATATTGCATTCAAAAGCATGAAGATCAACAGCTTTTCCAGAAGACACAACATAGATTGGAGATACTCCACCATCTACTACCTTAGAGCTAATGGCTCAGCAGAAGCATTCAACAAAACTCTCATCCAGATACTGAAGAAGACTCTTGATGATAAAAAAATGATAGTGGAATGAGGAGTTGGTTGAAGTCTTGTGGGCCTACCGCACCACATACCGAACTCCAACTCAGTCTACCCCATTTTCCTTAGTGTATGGGTCCAAGCCATTCTTCCTTTAGAAGTTCAACTCCCATCACTAAGGATAGCATTGGGTAACAAGATCACTATAGAGTAGAATGCGAAGTTGCAGTTAGAAGAGCTCAAAGGTTTGGAGGAGAGTCACCTATGGGAGTGCCAAACCTCGAGTTATATAAGGCTAAAATGATTCAAGCTCACAACAAGCTGGTTCAGCCTAGGTCTTTTGAATAGGAGAACTTGTGTTAGTCCTAAGGAGACCAATTATTGCCTATCAAAAGATGGGAGGCAAGTTTGAACCCACTTGGGAAGGCCCCTATGTCATAGAGAAGCCTACTCAGGAGGATCTTATCAGCTTATTGATTGTAAAGGGGAACACCCGATGCTTCCAATTAGTGGGCTCTATCTAAAGAAATATTACCCATGAAATAAATCATGTTTGAAAATAATCATTAATAAAAAGAACAAAATCTGATTCCATTCATCAAATTTTCTCTACTTTTGAAGTGTTGTTTGCTTGTCTTGCGAATCTGTCGTGATTTGTTTAGGGTAGGTGTAAGAGTCTCACAGTGGTATTCTATCCTTCTTTTACAACACAAACACAATCTCCTGATGCTTTTAGAATAGTTGTAAGAGAACCTGAGAGGCATCCTATTTCGATTAGCATAACTAAGATAGATGTGAGAGAGCCTAAGTGGCATCCTTTCTTAGTGGGATCCCTGTTGCCACCCATGGCACCATTTCAACAAAACCCTTAGTAAGTTTAAGGTGGGTATAAGTGTCCCCCAGAGGCCTTATTCTTTTAACACATGCACAACAACAAACACATATTTTTTATCTTGAGCTATTTTGATGTGGGAGCAAGTTCCCTTTTTCCCTCACTCATTAGCTGCTCTAGGTCGGGTCGACATGCTATCACTAGTATGTCACCCCAGTGGTCACTTGTTTGGAGGATGTGAGTTCCCGCACTTTCTTCCTAACTTGATCATTGCAAATCAATGAGTGCCTTGTTAGTATGGTAGCCTTCACTGCCTAGCTAGTAAGTTATCTTATGTTGACTTTATTTAAGAAGATGTGAGTCCCCATGCTTTCTTCTTGAACTAGCCACCATGCTCTAACTAGGTCAATTATATTTGAGGTTTAGGGTAAGTCTCCCAGAGGCTCCTTTTGTCTTGACTACTTTTGACTGATATAAGTCCTCCAATGGTATTCACTTAGTACTCACCCTAGGTTGGATAACACCTATCAAGCCGAAGAAAGACTATCCCAGCAGTCAGTTCCACTATAGGAGGATGTGAGTCCCCGAGCTTTCTTCCTAGGATGATTATTACAAACTGATGGGCACCTTTAGTTGGTTGATGTTCTCTATACTGATAGCAACTCACCCGGTGAGTACACCACTCTTAGAAAATATGAGTCCCCGAGCTTTCTCCTTGAGTTGGACACCAAATACATATTGAATTTATGACTAGCACATGTCATTTTCTTCAGGGTGTTGGATCAAGCTCTTATCGACTCCATCCCCTGTGGGCACTCTATTTGGATTATGTCCATTGTGACCCTATTTAGACACTACTCATGTTAATTTTGGATTGGACATTTTTCCTTTGTAGTAGCCACCTCTGTGGTTGGAAAATTTATTCAACAGATGCGTAGATTTTTCCCTTGGTTCAGCAAGTTTGAGATAAATTTAGGTTGATATAAGCTCCTTCTTAGTTTGATCCCTCACAAACTAATAGGGTCTGCAATAAAATAAAAAAACAAAATAAACAAAACTAATTCGCTTGTGGATTAGGAATTCAAGTCTCAAAAGGGCCCCTTTCCCAAGCAGGCATCCTATCTTTAGGGTAATGTCAGCAGAACTCCCTATAGGAATTGCTTGACTACTTGAGTTGAGATAAGTCCCCGGGTTGGCACTCACTCTGTAGTCACCCTTAGGTTCAATCTATTTTGTCATAAATAGGTTGCCCTGATAATCATTCCTCTTTGAAATATATAAGACTATGATGCATTCTTTCTAGCATGATTGTCACAAACTGACGGGCAACCCTAGGTCGGGTTCGATTTGTTGCCCAAAGTGACCAATCACCCCAGTGGTCTTTTCTAGTGGAACATGTGAGTCCCTGAGCTTTCATCCCTTGAATTGATCATTGCAAATCGAAAGGCACTCCTTTGGTTGGATAGTTCTCCCATCAGCTGAGAACCTACTCCATTTGGTTCAATAAATCTGAGATAGGTCTAGGCTTCTATAAGCTCCTTCTTAGTGTGATCCATCGCAAACCGACAGAATCCATCAAAAGAACAAATCTAAAAATGAAATTAATCTTGACTATTTTTGAGTTGATTTAAGTCCCCCAGTGGCATTCACTCAATAGTCAGCCCTAGGTTGGGTTTCAATTTATTGTATTGCCAATAGATTACCCCAGCGACTAGTCTCTACTTTGGAAGATGTAAGTCTACTATGCTTTCTTCCTAGTACATCTGCTGCATACCGAAAGACATCCTTTAGTTGGCTAGTCCTACTATGTGTTTAGTAGACTACCCCTTTGGTAAATCTGAGTTAGGTTTTAGGTCAAATGAGTCAAATATATCAACTTGACCCATTTGACCTAAGTGAAGTCATATGAGCCAAATTCAAAACTAATCCAAATTGAACCAAACCAAAGCCAGCAAAACATTTCAAATGGTCATATGGTTTGACCAATTTGACCGATTGGTCAACTTGACCCAAGTTGACCCATTTTGACCTAAATGGGTCAACATGAGCCAAACCCTATCAAATGAATTCCGAATCTCTTGAAACTTGGCCAAACATAATTTCTCCACACACCCAACATATCTAAAGTGGAAAAATAGCAAAATGGCCAACCTACCCCTAGGACAAAGAACAAATTTTGGCTTAATCCATGGGTAAATTGGTCATACCATCTTCACATTCACTTGAGGCTTTTCTAAAAGCTCAAGGGGACCTAGGGGAGAGTGGTGCACTCAACCCAATGAGTTTGGGTCAGTCCATTTTGTCCCTAGACCAAACCTGACCCTGTGGTCAAAAATTGAAAATTCAAACTCCCTCTCAAGCTCAAATTCAAGCACATGGGAGGTTGGCAATCCACTCCTTGGCTCAAACCGACCATGTGCTCACTCTTAACTGATCAAACAACCCTCAGCCTAAGCTCAATTGGATCAAAATGACATGTGCATTGTTGGCCATCCGATCCTTCATGGGGGAGACATACTCCCCCTAAACAAACTCAAATGCATCATTCCTAAATTCGATTGAGTGTTAATGAGACTAGGAGCCATCAGAGAGTGATCGCAAGAATCCTAGAGCTCTTTCCAATTACCCATTCTCGATTTTCAAACAGTGAAAACATGTGAGCTCAATCCTTTCTCTAACTTCTTCCACACTGCAACCCATTGCAATTCCTTTTGCAAGCACACATAGGTGACCAAGTCGAGCTCACCTAAGTTCATTCCCAAGTTCTAAAGGCAAGGGAGGATTAAATGGATCAAAGATGAACTCAAGCTAAGGAGGAGGTGACCCATAGAAGGATCCACTCAACCTAAAGTGCTCAAAACTTCAGCAAGGCTTCGTCTCAACCAGACGAAGCTTCTCTAAGGGAATTGAGCACCGGTGATCACCTTCGATAAGGTATGGGATTTTCCAACCATTAAACTCAATGTCGTGTGGAGCTTTGTGAAAGAAATTTTCACCCCATCAATTTTTGATCATTGGATTTGTTGCTCTCTATCTTTAGATGGTGTGGGTTGAGTTTGATTTAGATCCATGCTAGATCAAGCTTGGATCTTCCCCTTGATCATGGATGGTCTCTATAGATCAAGAGGAAGAACTTGGAAGATCTCAGCCATCCATCCCGCATTTTAGATGGATGGCTGAGATAACCCCACACGTTTAAAAATTCCTTTACTCATTTTAAAACCACGGGGAGATCCCTGACCATCCGATCTTTGATTGGACGGTAGGGATCAAACTGTGTGCGCCACCAGCTGCCACCCAGGATGTGATGACTTAAGTAATACCCTCACAGTGTAAATCTTGTAAAGCGCATTGACCGCCGTCGGCACGCGTCGTGCCGTGAGCTAGGGATTAGTTAGGGATTATTTAAAATGCTTAATTAATTCCTAATTAACTTAAGGATCTTTCAAAATTTATAACTCCCTATAAAAAATTAAGAATATGAAATAGAATCTTATGGAAAGATAATTAAACCTAGAATATTTTAAAATTAATTTCAATGGATTTTGAATTATGCTTTTTTTGAATTTAGGTTTTTTTGGAAAGTTTACTTTGCTAATTACTTTTTAATTAAGCCTCTAATTAATCCAAAATTTTTGGGTATAATTTAGGGGATGACTTCTACCTCTCGTAGTTTTCTTGGGATTTGTTGATGGCTTGACTAAACTAAATAAAATAAAAATAAAAACCTAAAACTAAATAAATAATAAATGAAAACCTAAACCTAAAATAAAATAAATAAACTAAATAAAAATAAATAAACCAAAAACCTAAACTTAAAAAATAAAGCTAAACCTAAATTCTAAAATAAAAAAAATAAAATAAAATAATAAATAAAATAAAAAACCTAAACCTAAAATACAAACTAAATAAGATAAATAAACTAAATAAACCTAAACCTAATAAAATAAAATAAATAAATAAATAACCTAAACCAAAAATAAATTAAAATAAACTAAAATAAATAAACCTAAAAAAATAAAAAAATAAACTAATTAAATAAAAATAAAAAACTTAAACTTAAATAAAACCTAAACTAAATAAAAACCTAAACCTAAACCTAAACCTAAATCTAATTAAAGTAAAATAAAAAAACTAAAAATAAAACCTAAATAAACTAAACTAATAAATAAACCTAAAAAATAAAAAAATAAAATAAACTAAAATTAATAATAAAAAATAAAAAAAATAAAAAAAACTAAAATAAATAAATAAATAAATAAACTAAAAAACTAAGTAAAGTTAAACCTAAGCCTAAATAAAAACCTAAATAAAAAATAAAAAATAAACTAAAATAAAACCTAAAACAAATAAAATAAACCTAAAAACCTAAACCTGGCATGAAAAAGTTGCTAGTAAATATATTGCAGACAGTGATATGAATACTTGGTATTTCCATGCTTTAGTTAATAATAAAAGAGCTTTAAATAATATTCAAAAAATTAAAGATGACAATGGAGAATGGATTATGGACAATAATGATATTAAGGATTTAGTTATTAATTACTTTAAAAATATGCTTAGTAAGAGTTGTTCTTATGAAGCTATTTCTAAATTGCACTTAATTCCATCTATTATTACCAATGATAATGATTTTCTTATTATTGTGCCTAATGGAGATGAAATTTTTAAAGTTCTTAATAGCATGAACATAGATTCTATTGCTAGTCCGAAGGTTTCAATATTGAATTTTTTTCAAAAATATTAGTTTATTTTTAAAAATTATTTGATTGAGGATATAGTTAATTTTTTTAATGGTAATCCTTTTCCTAAATATTTTTCTAACACTTCTATTGTTCTCATACCTAAAAAAGATAATTCAGACTATTGGAGTGATTTTAGACCTATTAGTCTTTGCACCTTCTACAATAAGCTAATTTCTAAAATTTGTACCGGCAAGCTTAGTCCTTTACTTCATAAGATTATCTCTCTCAACCAAACTAGTTTTGTTAGAGGTAGATCTATTTCTGATAACATTTTACTTTCCAAGGAAATAATTCATGATTTAGATGCTAAGACTAGAGGTAGAAACATTCTTTTCAAATTAGATATTACCAAAGCTTTTGACAATATATCTTGGGATTTCCTTTTTTATATTTAAATTTATTTTGGTTTTTTGATAAATTTATTTTTCTTATTAAAATTGTATTAATAATGCCTAGTTTTTATGTTTTACTTAATGGGGAAGCTTTGGGCTTCTTTCCTTCTTCCATGGCTTAAGACAAGGGGATCCATTATCTCCCGCTTTATATATTATTGCTATTGAGTACTTATCTAGGAGCATCAATGATTTATTTTTAAACAATCCTAGTATGTATTACAGAACTCTTGGTGGTCTTCTTATTTCCCATTTAAGCTTTGCAGATGATTTCATTATTTTTTGCAATGCTTCTATTCATCATATCAAGAATCTCAAGATATTTTAAAATAAATTTGGTAGAGAAAGTGGTCTTTCTATTAATGATAACAAAAGAAATTTTGTTACTTCTTCAAGTATCTTCAATAATAAAATCAATCAAATCCAACATATCACTAATTTTCAACATCAACACTTACCTCTTAAGTACTTGGGTGCTCCTCTATTTAAAGGTCCAAAACGATCCCATCTTTTTGATGAGTTAATTCAAAAAATTTTAAATGAAATTTTTGTTTGGAAATTTCATTTACTTTTCTTTGGTGGCAGGCTCACTATCCTTAAAAGCACTCTCAATTCAATGCCTCTTTATTTGATTCAAACTATTATCCTCGCTAGCTCTACTCTTATCAAAATTGATCGCTTGCTTAATAAATTTTTTTAGTGATCCAATAATTCTATTAAAAGAATGCATTGACACTCTGGCATAAATGCTGTGGTCGTTTGGGTGAAGGTGGTCCTGGTTGCAAACCTATTCGTGAAGCTATTACTACCTTCTCTCATAAGCTATGGTGGAATTTTAGAAAGAATGACAGCCTTTGGGCTAATTTTATGATGAAAAAATATTGCCAGGTGCTTATAAAGTCGATGACTCTCCGATTTGGAAAAGGCTTTGCTCCATTAAATGGGTTGTTGAATCCTTAATATCTTGGGGGTATTCATTCAGGTTCTTCATTCTTTTGGCAAGATAATTGGATTGACATTGGCTCTATTGACTTCCTTTTATTTATGCACTCTATTGTTGCTATAAAAGTTAACTCTTTTTGGCTTAATAATAATTAGAATGAAAACAAACTTGAGAATTATATCCATATTTCTATTTTTGATAACTTTAGAAATATCCCTATTTTTTTTAACAAACCTGACCAAATTCTTTTTAAGATCTCTTAGTAGTGATTTTGTTCTTAAAGAGGTTTGAAATTTTATTAGAGATAAACAAATAACTCTAATATTTTCATTAAATCATGGAACAATATCATCCCATTTCTTATTCAGTTTTAGCTTGGAGGATTTTGAATAACTTTATTCCCGTGGACTCTTTGTTCTGGAATAAAGGGTTTTATTTACCTTCAAAATGTTATTGTTAATTCCATATAGAAAATGTTAACCATGTTTATGTCAATGGTTCTATTGCTTTCAAATTATGTATTTGGTATGATGATCTTTTTAACACTAACTATTTTCTTGGCTCTCTTTCTTTATATCAACTTCTTCAAGCCTGCTTTCAAAAAACTATTAAAGGTCATATCAAAGTTTTAATTGCCATTACCCTTATCTGGGTCATCTGGATGGATAAAAATGATACTAAATATCATGGTATCCCTATGAATCATAAAAGGATTCTTACTAGAACTAAAGAAAAAAAATTCATGCTTTGTTTAGTGCCAATCTTATTAGTAACATTCATTTTAGAGGTTGTAAATTTGTGGCTAAAAGATTGGGTATCATTCTACCAGATGTTTCTTTCAATAAGACTGCTAGGATTATCCTTTGGATCAAACCTAAAGAGAATTTTATTAAGATCAATACTGATGGTTCAGTTTCACCTAATAAATATGGTTGTGGTGGTATTCTTAGGGATTCTAAAGGTACTGTCATTTGTGCTTTTTCCTATCCCCTAAAAGCCTGTTCTATTAGCTTATGGATGTTAATAAATCTATTGATATTTGTTTGAATAAAGGCCTCTTTAATATTTGGATCAAAGTTCACACACTTCTTTTACTTGAAATGCTTAATTCTAATAAAATGGGAAATGCTGATTTATTTTTATCTTCTTAACCACACTAAAAACCTCCTCTCTCAAGTTTGCTACAAAATTTCTTATATTCTTTGTGAAGGTAATGCTTGTGAGGATTTCCTAGCCAATTTGGGTGTTGAGTTAAATGAACTCACTATATTTGAAAATCAAAACTTACCTAAGCTGCTGAGAGGCTTGGTCTATCTGTAAATCTGGACTGCCATACCTCAGATTTTAACTTTTGGCTTAATTTTGTTAGTCCTTTTCTATGGTGGTTTATTTGAGCCACTTTTTTTATTATTGTTGTTATGCTTTCCCCTATTGGGATTGGTCCTTGCTATTCTTCTTAAGAGTCTTGGCTAACCTCATTTTTTGCGAGTGCTTCCTTGATGGTTCTAGACTATCCCTAAAATTTAACCCTTTTTCTTTTAATCCCATTCTTGATCTTTCTGATCTTTTTTTAGGCTTTAGTGACACTTTTTTTAACTGGTTTTGCAACTTTTTGAGACTTGTGGTTGGTTTTCTACATTGGTAGTGATGTTTTGGTGGCTTCCTATTGGGTGGTGGCTTTTCCTGCTATTGGCTTTTCCCTTATACTTTTGGATGTTGGGTCTGCCTTTATTTTTGGTTGGCTGTTTCCTTACCTGAATTGGATTTTTGTTGTTGTGGTTGGGCTTGGTGGATACTGCAGTTTGCTTCTACACTATACCTAGTTGTCTTGGGTGGTTTTTGCTTGATGGTTCTTTGTTGGTCTTTTCTTTGTTGTGGTGTTTGGTGTTGGGTTGATTAGGTTGGTTGGCTATGTTGGGTTGGTTGTGTTGGTAGGGTTGGTTGGCTGGGTGGCTGTGTTGTTAATTTTTCTTGCTCTGTTGATGGCAGATATGGGGACTTTTTGATGTTTCATCATTAGCTTGGATTTGGCTTGGTGGAGGCTTTTTGTTGGTTAATATTTTTTATGTTTTTTGGATTAGGGGGGTGGTCAGATTAAGTGAATTTTTCTTGGTTCTTTTGGTTCTGGTTTTGGCCTCCTCCTGTAATGGTTTTCCTCTCTGGGCTGCTGCTGCTTCCCTTTTACCTTTTTCCTATTTGGGTGGTAGCTTTGCTGTTATTCTGATTTCTCCTCCTCTTTGCTATGGGTTGGGTGAATTTAATGGCTGCTTGTTTCTATTTTACTAGTGGTGGACATGAGCTCTTGTGGTTTTTTTGGTCTTGGCTTTGGGTTTGCTATCATTTTTGGTTAGCTAGTTGAGGGCTTTTTGGTGGCTGCTACTTTGCTTTGGGTGCTGGTGCCCTAGTTTGGTGCCTTGGATATTATTTTGGCTATGGGCTTTAGGGTGGATTGGTGGCTGCTGTTAGTGTTGGTTGTACTCTCTGCATTGGATTTGGACTGCTGGTGCTTTGGTGATAATCGTGGGTTGTTTGTTATGGCTTTGGGCCTATTTTTGTAGTTTATGTTGTTCTCCCTATTATGGTGATTGCTTTTATTGATGTTGTTTTTCATTTTTGGTGACGGCCTTGGTGGTTTTCCTACTGTATTGCTGCTATCAGGTTTGGTTGTTAATCTATCTTACTGGACTTGATTATTCTGGTGACTTTATGGTTGGATGTTTTGTTTACTGGTTGGAGGACTTTGTAGCCTTGTTGGAGGATGGTATTTAGATGATTGGCTACACGGGGTATGCTGGCTATGATGGCCTTGATGTTTTCCTCTCTTACTTCTTTTGGTAGCACTATATGTAATTGTAACCCTTTTTTCTGAAGTTTGGATGCTTACATATAGTGTTGCTCCTTGAGATGATTGTGACTGAGCCTGAGCCTTTTTTTTTTACTTTGCTCTTTATCTTTGCCCTTACTCTTTATGCCTACTTAATTATACTCATCCTTTCCTTAGTATATTGCAGAATTCTTTTATAGGTTGGGAGAGTCTTGCAGGTGGTTCTTGCCATTATCAGAGGGACCAAGTGGATTTAGCTATTGCTCACATTCACCTTCTGCTATTGCTAATTTGTTTTTTTTTTCTTTTGTTTACTTTTATATATTATTGTAATAGTTAGCATATACATCTCTTTAGGATTTATTGTAGCACTTTGAGCATTAGTTTAGAAATTTATCATCTTTAAGAACTTTGTATCCCCCTTTTTTATGGCAATAAAATTCCCCTAACTTTTTAAAAAAACCACCTAAACCTTAAATCGTAAACCCTAAAACTAACCCTAAACACTAAACCCTAAACCTACAACCTTAAACACAAAACTCTAAACCCAAAACCCTAAACCCTAAACCCTAAATCCTAAACCCTAAATCCTAAATAACTTAAACCCTAAGCTCTAAATCCTAAACTAACCCTAAATTTAAACCTAAACCTAAACTTAAAATACCTAAATCTTAAACCTAAACCCTAAACCTAAACATTAAACCCTTAACCCTAAACCTAAACTTAAACCTTAAACCCTAAACCCTAAACCCTAAACCTAAAACCTAAACCCAAAACCTAAACTAAAAACTAAAACCTAAACCTAAACCCTAAACCCTAAACTCTAAACCCTAAACCCTAAACCCTAAACCCTAAAAAACTTAAACCCTAAAACCTAATGAACCTAAACCCTAAGAATGGGCAGAACCATGACGACAGGAACATCATCATCAACTATGCTTAGTCTAGATCTAGTGGTGGAGGCAAGTTGGAGGCGGCGGTTATCATGGTGGTGGTGGGGGATCTGGAGGCGTTGGTGGATATGGAGGTGGTGGTCAGAGCAATGGTGGTTATGAAGGTGGGAGGAATGACAAAGGTTACAACCATGGTGGTGGCAGAGGGAGAGATCGGGGATATGATGGCGGATCCCGCAACTTGAGAGGCGAGGGTGGTTCTGATGGGAACTAGAGAAACTGAAGAACGGCCGATCTGATCTACTACTTATGGAACTGCGTCTTTATAATAGAGATGATTGTAGTTATCTAGGGTTTCTGATTTGCACTATGCGTGCTCATTTTTTATCTATGTCATCACTTGTATCTTAGAAAACTTGGTGTGCTACTTGGTTTATGAAATCGAAAAGAAGAAATGTTGAATTTGAATTTGTTCTCTGTTAAAAAAAAAACTTTGAACCCTAAACCTAAAATCTAAATTTTAAACCAAAAATACTAAACCCTAAACCCTAAACACTAAACCCTAAATGCTAAACCCTAAGCCTCCCAAAACCCAAACCCCAAAATATAAACCATAAACCTCCCTAAACCACAAAACTATAAACCACTTAAACCCCCATAAACCTAAACCAAAATAAAACCTAAAATAAATAAATAAATAACCCAAGCCTAAATGAAATAAAAAATATAATAAACTAAAAACTTAAACCTAAACCATAACCTAAAAATAAAATAAAATAAAAAATGAAAACAAAATTAAAATAAAATAAATAAAAGCCTAAACAAAATAAAAAAAAAAAAACCTAAATAAAATAAAAACTAAACCTAAAATAAAAATAAAATAAACCTAAAATAAAATAAAATAAAAACCCAAACCTAAAAAATAAACCTAAAAATAAATAAATAAATAAATGTAAACCCTAAACTAAAAAAAAAACATAAACTAAAATAAACGAAACTAAAAAAAATGAAACTTGAACTAAACCTAAATTAAATAAAAAATAAATAAACTAAAAAAATATAAACCTAAACTAAAAAATAAAACCTAAAAATAAACCTAAAATAAATACCTAAAACCTAAACCTAAAAAAATAGAATAAATACCTAAACCTAAACCTAAAAATAAAAAATAAAACATAAGCCTAAAAAAAAAATAAAACTAAAATAAAAAATAGACCTAAGCTTAAACCTAAACCTAAAAAAGTAAACTAAAATAAAAAACCTAAATTAAAATAAATAAACTAAACCAAATAAAAATAAAAATAAACATAAATAAAAATAAAAAATAAAATAAACTAAAATAAATAAAAAATAAACTAAATAAGCTAACTAAAAGTAAACCTACGGTGTTACTTAATTTAAAAATAAAAAATTTAAAATAAAAATTTAAAAAATAAAAACCCTAAACCCTAAACTAGACCCTAAACCTTAAAAACCTAAAAACCTAAACCTAAACTAAAGAAAACCTAAAAATAAAAATAAAAATAAAAAAACATAAACCTAAATAAAAATAAGAAAATAAAATAAAATAAAAACCTAAACCTAAAAATAAAATAAAATAAAAATTTAAAACTAAACAAAAATAAAATAAATAAAACCTAAATTAAACTATAAAAAAATAGAATAAACTTAAAAATAAAAAACCTAAATAAAATAAAAACTAAACCAAAATAAAATTAAAATAAACCTAAAATAAAATTAAATAAAAACTAAATAAAAAGCTAATCCTAAAATATAAACCTAAAAATAAATAAAAAATAAAACTTAAACCCTAAACTAAAATAAACCTAAACCTAGAATAAAAATAAAATAAATAAAATAAAATAAACCAAAATATAAACTAAAATAAACTAAACTAAAATAAATAAAACCTAACCCTAAACCTAAAATAAATTAAACCTAAACTAAATAAATAAAATAAACTAAAAATAAACCTAAACCTAAACCTAAACTAAAAATTAAAACTAAAAAATAAACCTAAAATAAAAACCTAAAACCTAAACCTAAGAAAATAAAATAAAAATCCAAACCTAAACTTAAAAAATAAAAAAATAAAACCTAAACCTAAAAAATAAAATAAAAATAAAACTAAAATAAAAAATAAACCTAAACCTAAACCTGAACCTAAAAAAAAAAAAACCTAAACTAAAATAAATAAACTAAACAAAATAAAAATAAAATAAAGCTAAATAAAAATAAAAAATAAAATAAACTAAAATAAATAATAAATAAACTAAATAAACCTAAACCCTAAACCCTAAATTAGAAAAAAAAATCTAAACCTAAACCTAAAAAACTATAAACCCTAAACCCTAAACCCTAAAATCCTAAACCTTAAATCCTAAATCCTAAACTCTAAACTAAAATCTAAAATCTAAACTAAAATAAAATCTAAACTAAATCTAAACCAAACTAAACTAAATCTAAACTAAAATCTAAAAATCTAAACTCTAAATTCTAAACTAAACTAAATTAAATCTAAACTAAACTTAAAAAAAAATCTAAACATTCTAAACTAAACTAAAATCTAAACTCTAAAATCTAAAATCTATACTAAATCTAAACTCTAAATTAAATCTGAAAATTTAAAGCTAAATCTAAAAAATTTAAATATAAACTAAAGTACCCGTCTTCAATTCTCCACAATTAGATTATTTCATGCATAAACAAAATTCAACGTAGTATTTCTGAAAACATAATCTTCACAAAATTTAGCAGCACATCTTCTCTTAAACTAGTCTTATTTCAACCTTATACTACAATGTATTAATAAATTCAAATAAAAAAACTGCATCTGTTAAAGTTTCCAAGCAAGGAATTCATTCTTAATAAAAGAAATCCTACTTCCTCGAATCTACAGATTATTTTCTTTGCCATAAATCTGATAAAATGACTCATTAACCTTACTTTCATTATCAACTATCAAATATAATTAAATAAATGGATTGCTAGTTCAAGAAATATCGATACCATTGATCGGCAGTACCTTAAAATCCCGTTCAAAACGGATAGGGAAAATGACTTCCTGAAGCTTGAAAGGAGAAATCTCCATGCTCGCATCGTTATTGCAACAATAGAAGAGTTTAGAAAACATCATGAGATAGAGATAGAGAGGGAGTTGAGGGAAGGACGCAAGATGTGGGGAAGATGAGAGAAAGAGAGCTGTTGACGAGGAGATGGGCGGGAAAGTTTTTTTCCTTTCTTGAGAGAGTCAATGGCGAGAGGCTCCGTTAAGAAGACAATTATCTTATAATTTATTAGAAAACAAAATAATTAATTCCACAACATTCAATTCTCATCTATTTATATATCTGATATTGAATTATTATATTTATCTATATAATATTTTAATATTTAAATTACATTAAAAATATATGAATAAATACATCTCAGTTGAAATGAATGAATATTAATAATAATTTTAGTTTTATAGAATTATATGAATAAATATTAAATTTTAGTTGATAGATATATAAAAGTCCAAAAAATTCAATGACAAAAATGAAAATACTCCAAAAACATTAACTGATTTTAAATTTATTTTTTAAATATTAAGTGAATAATTTATGAGAGTAAGAGCAAGCAGTCATTAGAAGGCAATTCTTTTAAATTAAGTATCATTAAAACCATAATTACGTAATTAAGTATTAATTTAAAAATATGTATAGTCGCCCAATTAGTGGGCGACTAGGTAGCCACGTCGGATACGACATGGTGTGGGTTAGCCATGTTAATCAGGCCATTACATAAGTGGGCGTGATTAATTCAAGCTGCTCACTAAGTGGGCGATTGGCCGCGGATCTAAAATAGGGATGATCGAACCCGATCGGCCCTATTTCCTCCTCCTCCTCTCTGTTGCATTTGATTCCCCCCCAATCAAGGATTCCACCACCCGCAAGAGCACCTCCTGCCAGTTTTGCCCTTCCGATCACGCTCCTCTCCGTCTCAGCTTCCTGGTATGTTGCTCCAACCACAGCGTCTTTGGGTATCCAAAAGAAACTTTCTTTCTTCTTGACAGCCTCATCCACGTTGTTTGATGACTTCCCTTGACCATATAGCAGCCGTTGGAAGCCAACATTAGCTTGGCGATGATTTCGGCGGGTCCATTTTGTTCGGGGAAGTTTTATATGGCGGATTCTACCATTTTTTGTGCACATTCCCTTCGTTCTTCATGAACACATTGTAAATCTCTATTTCTATCCATTTATAAATTAATAGACTATGTGTGCTAGGGATTAGAGTTGTATGGTTAGAATTTTATTTAGGATTTGATTTGTAGGTTTGTGTTAGCATTGCGGTTCAGGTGATAAGTAGCCGAGTGTAGTATTATTTAAGGTGTCGATTGCTATAAATTCCTGATTATTTATGTAGTTTATTTTGCAAGAATGAATAGAGAATTTGTTTGGCTGATCCTTTTCTATGGAGGCGAACTAAGTATCGATGAGCAATTCAATCCAAGTTATGTGCGAGGTCGAAATTATCCAATTAAGGTTTTGCGTTACAGTACCTTACTGGAATTGAAGGAAAGAATTATGAGAACCTTGCACATTGATTCAGAGCATCACACAATCACTCTTACATATCATTATCCGGTGGGTAATGAATTTATAACATCTGTTATATCTGACGATGAGATTTGCGAAGTTACACTGGATGAAGCTTCCGTCAGATATTAGTGTTGTATGTCAAAGTGGAGGATGTTAATGTTGCATCCACATCAGCTAATCTGGTAATAAGTTTAGTAGATATACCATTGATGCATACACAGGATTTCATCGACATGCACCTCTGGTGACATAACGCAGCTTTGATGAGTTGATTCCCGGGTAATACTTTGTCAACCTTTCCCTGTTTATACTTGTAATAATTAATTTGATAGGTTGTCATCCAACTTATGAGTTTTATGGCAGCGATGATGTTGTTTATCGTTAGAAAGCGTATGTGCCTCGAGTCTTTGTCGATGATGAGTATCGGTATGGCGATGGTTCAAGTAGTGAGTCTGAGCAGGATATTAGTGACGATGACTTTTCACTCGGGGTAGAAGCCACTGTGCTTGGGAATCTAGACAGTCATGATCATTTAAAAAATCATTCACTCTGAAATATTGATAGTGAGAGTGAGATGTTTTCCATAAATGAGTATGTCCGGATATGTCAAACTACAAGAGAGTGGGACAACGATATATACTTTGATGGTCCATCGGCGAAACTCTGCTAGATGATATTGAAATCCAGTGAGTGAAGGTATGTGTTTCATAAGTAAACTGAGTCTTCAATTTGTGGTTGGGTGGTGCATAGTAAATAATGTTTAGTTCCAAATAGTTACCTCTAACTAAAAGAACTACATGGTTGTATGCGTACAACATGATAGTCCTACAAGATCATGTAACTGGACTTTGCATTGTAGCAGCAGCAGATGCTTACGGGGTGCTTGGAGAATATCCACAATTGGGGAAAACCATTGATGTATTAATACTAGTGCGTATCATCGGCCATTAGTTCAAAATTTATAGCTTACTTCATTATACATGTGATCAGGCATCAGATAAATCTGAAACCTAGGGAGATTATAGGTAGAATGGAGTCAAAATTCAATGTTAAAGTTTTATACATGAAGGCTTGGGATGCAAGGTGTAAGGCAATAAAAGCAATATTTTCCAGTTGGGAAGAGTCTTACAGGATTCTAAGTCTTTATATGGAATCAATTTGCAGTACTTTACCTTGTATATTATACATAATTTAGTCTAGTAGTACACAGCACTTCTAGAGACTTTTTTGAGCATTAGGTCCTTTCAATATGGACCAGTCTTGAGCTTACGAGTACTTTTTTTATTGGGTAGTAATGTGTATGCGTTATTAAGCGCTAGGAATTGATGGAAACAATGGGTTATTTTCACAAGCCTTTGCTATTGTGGAGTCCAAGTCGATTGATTCCCAGTTGGAGCCTGAGTCTGAATCGATGGAAACAATAGGTATGATGGCGAGGAGCGACCACCGCCACTAGATTGACGGCATGATCTAAGGAGGCTTCCCCACCGTTGGAGCAGACACATACTGAGGTTCACCCTAGCATAGCCTCCCTACATGGACGACATAGAGCCGCTCACCTTGGTACTCTAAGTAATATTTAAGTTATGTTTCTATGTTACACCTGCATACTTTTTATTTTGGTTAATGACGGATCAATTCTTTTTTTTCTATTCTAGAAAGCTCACTCTTGCTTATCTTTGAAGAAATGACCCATCACTGCACGATTCATCGGTGGGCTAGAAGGTAGCTACGGTGTTAACCAACTTCCCACTAGATCATCATTTTCTTACTTCCTTAGTTGAGAGATGGTCTCCACAGACCAACACTTTCCACTTAGATGTTGGTGTGATGACTATGATGCTCTAGGACATGGCGATGATCCTGGGACTACGGGTTGATGGGCCACCTATTATTGGCCCAATTGTGATTGGAGAGGGAAAGAGATGGGCTAGTTGGCCTGATTATTGCGATGAGTTGTTGGGACGACACTATATACCAGACATGATGTACCATGACTCGATCAGTCCACACATCCGGTCAACATTCAGGATAGGCCAGGCACATGTGTAGACATGCATGCCATTGAGGTGGCTGAGGTGGTCTTTATATTAGGAGTCATACGTGCATCTGAGCATTGAGGAGTTTTTTAGGCACCCGCGTGCTTACATTTTATTTCTTATTGAGTGTTTCTTACTGCCAGATACATCAAGTTTAGAGGTCCACCTGCAGTATCTATCACTTCTGAGGACACGATACATTGATGATGGTTATGGGTGGAGCTTCTAGCCCACCTATATAGCTATCTGATCAGGTAGAGCCAACATGGTATACACCTCCTACAGATATGGTCTTGGGAGAATATTCATGTGGGGAGGCCAACCCTACATGTTCCATATCCTACTGATCTTGACGGTCTCAGCATTGGGTTGAGGTATATTTTATTATCTGCACTTTCAAATTTTTAGCTTATATATGTGTTTAACTTGTGTTGTGTGCATAGATGGAATGAGAAGTATGTTTGGCAGAAGCCAATGGCAAATGTTACAGTATATAGAAATGAGCTGGATAGCTTATTGCATACTAAGGTTGGACTTGCAGATTACATTTCGGTTTAAATATCTATAATGCATATTCTAATTTTTAATATGTGTGATCTAGAGCCTACGAGAAATCATGGTACGTACATGCATACATGCTTAGCAGGCTCTGATATATGGTTATCATGAGTTCTTCTGATCAGCTAGAAGAGGGTTGAGTGGCATTTACTAGATCGAGTGCTACGCCAGTTCGACCTCATTCCTAGAGTAGATGTGGTACTAGTTGACCCTAGTTTTAAAAGAGTCGATGGTCGGGGTAAAGCAGATGTTGACTGGGTTGATTACCAGTGCACATTCTTGGGAGAGCGGAGGATTGTCAGGGCTTAGATGAGGATGTGGGCGGGATGGCGGGCGGTGTCGGTTCGGTCGTGCTTCTCTCATTTATTGCCTACCCATCTCCTCCACTTACATGCTATGCGACTAGTAGAGCATATATGTAAGTCTAACATAAGTATTCATTTGAATTCAATATGCTGCGAGAGGCTAATTTCACATACTATTTTTTCGTGGAGCACATCTCGACGATTCAGGACATCTTTCAGCCATACTTCGGCCGTGTTGATGAGCACGGGCTACAGGGAGCCGTCGATAGGTATGAGGTGCTATGCAGAGACTTGTGATTGTGTGTACATATCAGGGACACACATTACGGATTGGAGCCTACAAAGGGTGTCCCACACTATGACTGGAGCACCGGGCCATCTACATATGCTGATCCAGGTCCATCTATGTATGCTTATCCAGGTCCTTCTACATATCAGCCTACATATGAGTCACAACCACCTATCTTCCGTCACGCTGATCAAACCTGAGGCTAGAAGATCTTGCATTGGAGGCCACCATGATGATCATCCATCCACCACACACACAGTGGTGCGATTCCACGCAGACGACGGAGGCGTTAAATGTTTAGAATAGTCTATTTGTGCATCTGTGCTACATTTATTCTTATCTGTTTTAATTTTATTTCTATAAGCAATTTATGTAAATACTTGTACTCACTTTTTGGAATGAAAACTTATAAATAATCAATTCTATTTTTATCTATCATTATTGGTTATATCCAAGTCACTAAGGATATGTATACTAGAGTTGTTACTTTTGTTCAAACACAATAAAGATTGAAAAATGTTTTCCTATTTTAATGGAATTATATCAAGGATCGACTTTAAGTCCATATCTTTTTGCTTTAGCTATGGATGTTCTCACTAGACATTTACAAGAGGATGTACCTTGTTGTCTATTTTTTGTTGATGACATTCTTCTTGTTGATAAGACTAGAGAGGGAGTTCAAGAGAAACTTGAATTATGACGGTCAACCTTAAAGTTTAAAAGTTTTCATTTCAAACAACAAACAACAAGCCTTTATCCCTCTAAGTGGGGTAGGCTACATGAATCCTTCGTCTCCATTGTGTCCTATTTTGTATCAAACTTTCATTTAATTCAAGTATACTATAGTCATTTTTTATGCATCTTAACCAAGCCTTTATTTGCATGCTAGTCGCCCACTTAGGCTTCCTCATTCGTCGTGGCGACTTTGCGTCATTCTGATAACACAATTACTAATTGGGCGATTATACCTATTTTTAAATTTTTTTTAATGATATTTAATTGCCGAATTAAATTACTAATGATATGTAATTAAAAAATAATTACCTCTTCAGAAAAAGTGAAATCTTTTCAATTATTAGAATAATCAACTGCCATTAATTACCTTAATTTTCTTCAGAAGTTCATTAAGTATCCTAACCATTTTATTAAGTATCACAACCATTTTATTTATAGAAATCAGACGTTTTTTAATTATTTTTTATTTGATAAAGATCTTTTAGTCGAGGATTTGATGATCTGATTTGGAAAGTAAATAATTTTTTAGTAATATCGAATTTATTTTATAAATGATAGCTAATGTTTTTTAATTTATGTTTTAAATTTCTTTTTAATGCTAATTGAAAAGAATAATATGTTCAAAATTTTAAGAGACATTTCATAATTCCATCTTATATATTTGTTAACAATATATGATTATAGTTTATGAATGTAAATGCATAATGATAAAGCAAGCTGTTTATGCTAGCCTCAGTTTAGAATTAGTATCTTATGATATAATTGTTGTGTTTGTCATATAAATTAAATGATAAATTATATGATATATATATATATATATATATATATATATATATATATATATATATATATATATATATATATATATATATATATAATATTTAAAATATTGTAAAAGTAATTCCTTTTTCATTAAAATAATTTCTTATATTTATATGAGGGCAGATTATCGAAATTGATATTATAAATTTCTTATAGTAATAATACAATATCCTATTTATTAGCATATAATTAAATAAAACAATTAATTAAAAAAAACTAAATTCTCATAAAAACATTTATTCTGCTAAGGTGTCTAACATTTTATTTTGAAGTTTTTTTTTTCAATTTTGATATAATAGAGTTTTTTTTTTCATTATTAAACCAACAACTTAAAATAATTTATATTGATAAAAAGAATCACATGCAAATAACTCAAAAGTAACGTAACTTACGTTCATGTAATTTTATGATTTTATACATAATTGCGTATACTATTTTATAAATTTCTACCCTTAAATGGAAAGTTATTATGTGTATGAGGATTTCATATATATGGCCAGTTAATTATGATTATATACATAATCATGTATATAATTATATATAAATTCTAAATAACTGTTCGCATATATTCACACCCTTTTATCAGCATATAATAATTTTCTCCCCTAAATGAGGCACTAAGGATACTAACGATAGGGAGTAGCGTGCGGGAATTGGCGCTAACTTTCAAAGAGAGGGAAGAGACAAAATTTTTTTATGTAATAGTTATTAAAATAAAGGGAAATTTACATACATAGCATATAATTCTTATGCAATTACAAATCTAACACTTAAAATTTGATATTTACAAAAATTGTATGTTTTTTCTATGACTAAAGAGGTGCATTTCACTCTAAAAAAGTAATGATTGTGCTATTTTTGATGTACTAATAAAGATTTGGGCCCTATTTAAGTAAATATGAAAATAGATAAGAATTATGTGCTATGTATATAAATGCCCCTAAAATAAATTAGTTAGAAAGAATTTTGGTAGTCTCAATATTGACAATAAAGAAAAAAGGCATCCAAATGTATGTAGGTAAATTTAAGAAGGTAGAGAGATATGAATAAAAGTTATGAAATATATTTTAAAAATAAAATCAATATTTCATATAACAATGAAGAAAAGAGATGAAAGATTAAAGATTTAAAAGTCAATTATTTGTAATATCAGATTTCTATTAGTGAAATCAATTCAATTAATTTGACTCACGTGACTTATTTTCCTTTTTGAAATATTTAAATACAAAAGTTCATCCCCTATGAGCCACTTTTAACTTATGTCCATACAAATTTTGATTTAATAGAAAATGATAAACTCTCTCTAATATTATAAAATTTCATATAACTAAATAATAGTGTTGTTTAAATATTGTTTAAACTAATCTTGGCAACCATTATAAACTTACTTTAGAGTAAAATCAGTTACATTTAAGTTGAATATTATGAATGTTACAAATAATGGTTAGAAATTGACTGAAAGTACTGTTGAAATCATTAAAATAATCACTATTTTGCCTTCCATTCAATGGTGAAAAGCAAAGAACCAAATCATAATTCTTTTTTTAGTTGTAGCTTATTTTATATTCAATTTTCAAATAATATTTAGGATTTTACTTGTTTATTTTTTGTAAGGTCCCTTTGTTGTTGGCTAATATAACTTTTGCCCATTCACTTTGCTACTTCAATAGTAGTGAACACTACTGTTATTTGATGCTAACAGGCTTCACACCTGCTATTAAAATCACTATCAAGATCAAACAACACTTATGGTCACTATAATTTTATGGATTGTATTTTTTGTTATAATTGTTCTAAGTTTGTGCATATTTTGGATTTATGGGTAAAATGGCCACAAACCTGTGTTCTTCCAAAAAATAAAAGTAGTCTTAGAGGTGATTTTGTTAAGTATATTAAGCTGCAATTCAAAAGCAATTTAATAAACAAAATCTCAAAATATCAAAATAGTGAATAATAATCTAAACATCTTCTTTAATTATGATATGAAACATATTTTATATTACATATAAGAGTAAGAGGTTTTCATACAATTTTTATCTACATTATAATAGAAGATATCTAGCAATTCAAGGGCTATCTATCCAAGCAAATGAACAAAACCAAGAAGAAACTAAGTATTAATTTATAATAAAATAAAGTAGTTTAAAAATATTGATGCATTTGATCGAAGATCAAATTTAAAAATTTTATGAAATTATATATAACATTATTGGGTTTAAACTAATTTACCATCAAATTGATTGATGGAGACATTAGGAAACCTTATGAATTTTATCTTAATAAAAATACAAATTTCATATAATTTGAACATGTTTTCCTTTTTTTTTTTGGAAAATATCCTAAGCCAAATATAAAAAATCAAATTGAAAGTTATCACCTATAATGACTTTTTTAAATGGAAAGCCAATGGGAGTGGGAGCAAGAGGTGATAGCTACTGACATGAGTGAGATGGTGATCGGTGGAGAGAGGGTGAGATCAACTAGGGTAACGAAGGGCATGAGCAGAGGTGGATCAAGGCACAGTCTCATCCTGAACTTTATAGTTTCTTTTATATGAGAGTAAAATTAGTTATTTATCCCTCCTAAAAATTATTTTTATCATTTATTTTTATCCTAATATAAATTTGTCCTTCTAAGAATTGATTATGGTTCCACTCTTGGGCATGGGCAATGATGACAACGACTATAGCTTACATGTTCAAATTCAAGAGGCATTGTTTGGAATCAATTTTACTTTTTATTTTTTATTTACTTTATTTATTTTATTTTATTTAATTTATATTTGTTTATTTAAAATAAAACATATTTAATTGTGGTAGTCATTTTTAAAAATACTCAAACATTCAAAAGTTGTTTAGAATGTTTTAAAAGTAATGTGATTTATTTTAAAAAGTAAAAACTAAAATCACTTTAAAAACACATCAAATAAATATAGTTTAAAAATAATATAACTTCAAAAAAATACACAAATCAAAATTTATCCCAAACAAATTCTAAATTTACAATTAACATCAATTCCAATATCAAGTTGTTTAAATCACTATTATTAATGGTAGAAATTTTAAGTATCAATATGATATTGCAGCAATTAAAATCATTGCTATTAGTACTGCAGCTACATCACTCTAAACCCATTACCTAAAATAACAAAATTAGCTGTGATTTAAATCATTATTAGTAGTAAGTGTTTTGTTTGCCTTCCAATGACATTTTTTTTTTTAATTTAATAAATGCTTTAGCTCTCAATTAACAAGAAAAAAAAATCTATAATAATTTTAGTGATTTAAATAATATTTTTTAACTATATAATTATTTTTTACTTTTATAACATTAGTGTTTTAATCAAATCAATATAATTGTCCATATTATCCTCGAAACTAACTCTACAATCTTATTTTTATTTTGAACAATCTAATCAAAACATATGAAAAAATATTAAAGATATGATCAATCAGCATGAAACTCATCCTAACTTTAACATTCCTTTTTTTAATTATTTCAAACATTTAGATATATTTCATGAAGATGTGTTAATCGAAAAAGATAAAATATTGAATTGTTTTAGCAATGAAAACATTCCACAAATAATCAAAGAAGTAAAACAAAAAGTGTGTGGGATATATGAAACATTTTTTGAAAACCAAAACATAAAATTAGCTTGTTGCAAATAGCCTTGGTGATCAGTAGAGTACATTAGTGAGGAATTTTAAAGTTACAAGTTTAAGGCAGTTTGACCGTAAGGTAGCAAGTGAGATGGAATTGAAAGGTTGTACAGTCACTTGAAAAAAAAAACTATAAATTCTTTCATAGAACGCTAAACACACCATTTCTTTGTCTTCTTGTGATTATCTTCCACGTTAGCTCTCTTATGCATTACTCGGATAAGAACCTCCTAAATACTTCAAATGAATTCTTATCAAATATATTTTATGAAAAAAAATAAAACTGAACTTATGAAATTTCAGAATTAACAAACTAATGTCACTAAAAAGTGAAATACAATCTTTAAATAAAAACAAATTGAATTTCAAAATACATTAAACTAAGCTGACATTAAATTTAAAATGAACCAACCCGAAAAAAATGGATATATCAAGATATCATTTCTGCATTCACTAAAATAATCTTACTCTAAATTTTAGCCAAGACGTTTAAATAATCTCTAAATTTTAGCTCACTTAGTAAGGCATCAAAGAATATGTTGAGTACCTTGACAAGATGCATGTGTTAGATGAGGAAACCATCCATCTCCCAATCATTTATATGATTGAATTTGCAAATTTTCCAAATTTTACTTGCAAAGATCCCATTGGTGCTAATTTGTTCATCGAGAGGCATACAAGATGATCATCCACTAGCCATTATATTTGTATAATTAGTCTCTCACAAAATATATTTAGTCATCCATAGTGCTCATCAAGAAGTCAATGGGCTTAGCAAGGCAATCTTGCACTTGCTAGAAGCTTGTGCCAAATGTCAATTAAACAACACATCAAATTAACTCATGTTAAATCAAATTAATGCAAACTATAAAATAAATCTTCTTAGTCTTCCCTAAATTAAGGATTGTATAATCTAACCCTTTAAAGATCAAAATGATTAGTTTTAGACATAAAAGTGTGCTCAAATCTCAATGCTAAAACACAAAATCAAATTAAGTTGACTAGACTATTTGAGCTTTCCTACAATTGAGGCTTCCCTTTCAGGGAAGATCAAATCCTTCAAGTGCCATCTAATCACGATTTGTCCATCTAATTATGGAGGAAGCATGTGAGAATTTTCTTAATAAATTAGGCTATTGAATTTTAGGGTGATTCTAATTATGTTGGAAAGATAGATACGAAGAGATGGAGTTTATCAAAGCCTTACAATGAGATTATTCCTTTAAGTTGAATTTTATCATCTAAATGGCATGCCAAATAGGAATTGAAGAGTCAAAATTTAACTCTTGATATTAACTCATTGCTTACAAATTAATAGAAGATGCAATATCATGGGTAGAGAATTAAGTCTACTTTAAACAAATTAAACCTCTATGTCGCTATGACATATAATGTCATCATTGAAAATCTTATATATCATTGCTTATGGTATGTAAATTCTTGAATAAATTTGTCCCAATTCAAAAATTATTAGTTGGAGCCTTACTTAGTAATTATAATGCATTATAAAAGATTTCAGGTCAAATTTATTAGGATTTTGATCATTACCCAAGATTTATTGTTAGGTATTGCCAAATAATCATAATAAATTAAAGGAGAAGTCAAATCATATTTTCATTATTTTATTGATCTTTTCTTAGTTATATCATGGATATGCATGATCATTAATAAAGAATGTGGATGTCTACCTCAAAAAAATATCACCTTTGAAAGGCATGCTTAAGACTTTGCTTAGGGTCATTTGTCAAGTTAGGAGCTATACAAGGTTAGAAGTCAAGTTTATGATTGTACAAATTATATGAATGTGATTCTTTTAAGAGAGTGTTGTGAAATTTCTTGTATATGCATAAAACTATAAAGGAATATAACTTGCTTTGAGGGTGTCCGACAATTGGAGTCGATAGTGTAGGAAAAAAAATGCAAAAATACCAAAATAATTGGTTATTGCTTTTGTTAGTAAAGTGAGCTATGGAATTTCTCTAATATTAGACTTTATTTTATAAATTAGGATAATTATAATATTTTTATAAATTTTAAGTGGGTACTCCAATCCTTATCCAAAATCATGCTAGTATATATCTTAAATTCTTATTAATAAGGGATGCATTATATCACATCCTCATTTTATTAGAAAGTGATTCAATGATCAAACTATTAGTCTGCCTTATTAACCCACCATCGAGTCACACTAATTGGTGGTTATTGCTTGTAAGATTTATAGTAAGTGAAAAAATTATATCATTTGAGAGTTCTCATAATTAATTTATGTATTTAAATTCTAATGATTGTATTGATGTTAGTAATTCAATAAATTTTCATGAATAAAGTTTAGGACGATAAAAATAATTTCTATAGATAACTATTTTTATAAAATATTATATTGTTAAGAGCAATTACGTGTCAATAGATAACTCTTGAATCGAGGCCACAAAAATTTTAGTAAATTTGGATTTAGTCAAACAAATCACATATAAATGGTTGCATTGTAATTGGAGAGCACCAAGCTTAAACTTGCACAGATAGGATGTGTGTATAGGGGAGGAGTGGAAGGAGGAGTTTGATCGATTCAGGATGTTTAGATGATTCATGCTCAAAACAAGCTAGGATTTAAATGATTATATTATTGTTGGAATCATCTTGATGTGAGGGCCATTTTGATAACAAAATTATGTTAATTGAAGACTATTTGATCCAGTTGAAACTAATTTATAATTTATCAAAATATTTTATCATGACCTACTCAAAGATTAGATTGGATCAATCTAATTCATATGTCATTTGGCTCAGATAAATATTAGCATGATAGCTATGAACCAATCTTAGATAAAATCAAAATTGATTTATTTAGATCCCTAAGCTAATATATCAGAAAAAATAGAGCTGGATGGGACTCGCTAAAATTAAAATAAATTGTTTTAGAATAATGATAAATCGTAATACATATTGCCCTAATTCATGAATTTGATCTTAAAAAATTTTTCACCCCACCTTAACCTTCAGAAGATAAAAGAGTGATTTCCAATTAGATTCTTGGTGGGCGTAGGAAGAAATATGGTATGGGTTATAGCAAAAGGCGATAATGCACATCATTTTGCTTCCTCTTAACATGCCTACTTAGCTAATGGATGCTATATAGAAAGAATTGGCTCAATCCCTTCTCCCAAGGCACGCTCTAGAAAGATTTGTCCATGGGAGCTCACTTGAGCTTGCTAGGAAAACATGGTAGT
The DNA here is from genome assembly GCA_021442155.1 of Cymbidium sinense. NCBI lineage: Eukaryota > Viridiplantae > Streptophyta > Magnoliopsida > Asparagales > Orchidaceae > Cymbidium > Cymbidium sinense. The sequence goes on along the minus strand of CM038214.1, from coordinate 87,140,697 downwards.
TTGTTCCTCTTTATTCACTATTCTTGTGTTGATAAACTTTCCTTTCATTCATCTACATTTCAGTCTATGAATTCTCACAAATTAAGTTACTTACTAGGAATTATTTTCATGATTAGGCTTAATGGTATTTTTGATGATGAATCATAATAGATAAGTAGTATGTGTGAATTTGATTGGTCCTTTTATGATCGATGATGATTACTTAGGGTTTTAGTGCCCTCTTATTTTGTGAACACTGATTTTTCCAACTATTGTGGGAAATTTTGCAAATGTTATTTTTTATTTTTCTTTGAAGTTATTGTATATCATATACTTTATAGGGTGAATATTTTCTATATCTTGTAATGTATGTGACTTTTTAAAGATTCAGAGACTTAAACAAATTAACATTGAGGGATGGAAGTTTTTCTCTTAAATAGCATTTGTTATTGCGATTAGGAGAGGAGCAAACAATAACCTTAGTGTGCATAAATAACTCTATAAGCAATTGTAAATAAGTCAATATTTAGCAAATTTATAGAAATATTGAGTCAAAACAAAAAAGCTTTGTTCACTAATTTCCATCATGTACAAAAAGATAGTGGTCATTTAGGTTACAACTTTATTGATTCCTATTTCTTTTATCATCACGGTTCCTTCTCTTAATGGCTAAAGATAGAAACTTAAACTATGTAACTCACAGGTTGGTGACTTGAAGAATTGATGGATGCGTTCACCATTCAGAATGACATAAAATTTGTTGGATGCTTTACATTCATAACTACTGACACACCTATTCTTATAAGACAAATTCTTGAGGAATATAAGACAAATTCTTGAGTCTATTGGGAGAAGGATAGCCCAAGTGACAATGCCAATGGAAAACATAATTATGGCGATCGTTATGTAGTAGACTCCTCCTATTTCAACGCTTAAACTAATCTTTTTTAAGTTGGAATATTGAAAAATATAATCGGAAGGATAGAAAGTTTCAAAATAATTATTAAATTTTATTATGACAATGAATATATAATAAATTTATTGAAAAATTTGGGGCATATAAATAGAGAGAATTGTCAAAGGAGTTATAAGCCTTTCTCAAAGACAAGAAAAAGCAATATATTAGGCCCAATTATGGGATAAGATTGGCCATGCGAAGATAGAAGCAAAGTTTGTGGATATTTGTGAAATGAAAAGAGACAGTTGAATATAAAATTCATGATATAAGTAGATATTTACAATAGATATGTCTGGAGCAATTAGAATGTGGAGTGGCTGAAAGTGTCTGAGCTTTTTAAATCATGCAATTATATTCCTTTTGAAAAAACATAACAAAACATGGAAGTAAGAGTAATAGTGAAAAAACCATCATCAAGAATATATGGTTTCAAAGCATATCCAACATTGCTTGAAATGATGATTGGCATGATCATATTGAAAACAAGGTGGAAAGGACTCCCCATACGACCATGGTCAACATCAATATGATCTCCACATCTTTGACTTCCACAATGTTTGGTAGTGAGGGTAGTCCAATTTGGTGAAGGAAACAATATGTTAGTGACGGGAAGAACTTGTGAAAGAATAATTGTAAAATTAGGAATTATGAAATTGAGCATCATTGAGATTGCACATATGGAATTGACCATTCGTTGGGAGGAGGATTATCAAAGTGATATTGTTAATGGAAAGACATAATAGTGGAAGACAAAGTAGTAGGAAGCTCAATAGTCAGCTAGTAGATCCCATCAACTTCTTGACTTTAACTAATCATCTTTTTTTAGTTGAAATTCTGAAAGATATAATGCCATTGATACAAATTTACAAAATAATTGTCGAATTTCAATAAAATAATGAATCAACAAAAAATAAGGCATAAAACATAGTCCCTAATGCCTTTAAAAGATGGGGGTAAGAGACTCATCAACCATAATCATGGGATGGAGGAAGGTAATATGTGGAGAGGAGAAAATTTTGTGGTTGTCTATCATATGAGAAGAGACATTCAATTTTAAAATCCATGGCATACTTAAGGAGATATTTACAACAAATCTAAATAAGGATAAAGCATGTGAAATAGATGCAAAGGTTTGAGAGTTCTGAATCAAATAATGTATTCCTTTTGAGAAAATATGCCCAAACTTGAAGGAGCAGTAGTATTGGAAAATCTATAATCAAGAATAGATGTACTCAAAGCATGCTAGTACAAGAATATAAATTTGACCAAAAGAATGATTGGTATGACCCTTTGAGAACATTATGGAAATGACTTTCCTTAATCATCTTCATTAACATGATCTCCACTTCTATGAACATGTCAATGTCAAGTAGGAAAGTTTGATGTGATAAAGGAAATAATAGTTCTTTGATATGAAGAAATCATGAAAGTGTGTTTGCAAAATTGGGAATTATGAAATTGACTATCATATGGGATTGCATATGTTGAAGTGATAGATGAAGTCTAAGGAGAAATTTTCCATAAAAAACTCTTCATCTTATTATTGTTAGATCTTAGGATAAGTGGTGAAAGGTCTATAGTGAACTAACTCATTCCATTTATTTCATAATGTGCTTTAGTAGTTTTGAATAGTCCAATCTTTTTGGTAAAAAGGGACAAAAAAAAGGTTATATTTTAAAGCATAGATCTTAGAAATATTATTTTTTTTAAAAGCAGAATAGAGAATCCCTCATATCCTTTGTTGTCTCATAAAACATGATTTTGTATGTAATAAAATGTTTGGAATTATTCAGTAGCTAAGTAAAGATGACATAATGAGATGCTTTCCATTTCATCAAGATGCCCTTGAATAGAAGAGATAATTAGTAGATTGAATTAAATGGATATACCAATGATAAAATGTTTCACATATTGCAAATGATATGAAGAAGTCCTAATATGATTAAATTTATAAGCCAAGCAGAAGAGGATAGTTTAGATCATCATTTACACCACTGAAGAGTAGTGGAGAAGACCAAAAGAGCAAGAAGAATTAAAGAAATCTAATGTGTAAAGTGGTGTGATAGTGTGGCAAATCTGAAGGGGGAGTGTGAACAATTATATGAAAGGCATATAGTGTACAAAATGGGCACAAGAAAGGTTAGGTTGTGAGCCTTTGGTAACAATGGAGCTAGAGGAAGTATGAATAAACTAGAGTTGGGGTGAGCACTTGAGAGGATGTGAGAAAGTAGTAGCAGGAGTGATAAATGGAAGGAGGGTGGTCAACTAAGTGAAGGTGTGTGTGATGAATTGAATGCAAAGTAGTGATAGGGGAATGTGTGAGTGATGTATTAAATGAAGGTCAGATGAGAGCTCATATTTGAAAATTTGAAGCAAAGGAGGTTTGAGAGAGCTAAGCCAATGTGATTGACTCGAAATATCAAATAATGGGGGACATGAACATGTCAATGGGATTAGGAGGGTAGTTAGGATTTTCTTATTTAGATACCATATTGGGGAAAAATAATTCATTTTTTTATTGTTTGAATCAACTAGATCTATACATAGGAATATATGAGGAAATAATAAGAAAACAAATAAATGAGAATAATACCCCAATTATGAGCAATGAATAACCTTTCAATTTTATGAATCCTAAACCCTACCTATTTTGTCAATAGATCTTCTTATACTCACAAAGGTAATACTAATTTTCTTTTACAAATGTTTTTGAATATAATATTCACTTTTTTTTTAAAGATAACTAAATTTAGCTATTGGTCGTGTTAAACATTATGTTCATGTAGACTTTCTGCTTTATTATTTAAAAAATTGTGTGTTTTCCATTAGAAATCAATAATAACTTTGTAGTGTTGTTTATATTTGCTTGTTTAAGCAAGCTTGGTAAATATTCTAATCACTTAATGTTAAATTGTTGTTCTATGCTTTTTTGCCTTAATTTTCTAAAAGTTCACTTAATAAACCACCAAACTTATACCATTATAAAATCTTTAAATTTTCAAAATTTATCTTACCGTCTTTTGGTGACTAGATTTCATTGGGACATTGTCATCATCAATAGATAAGATATTCGACCAGTGTTTTGATGATTAGTACTTTTGAAGAGTTTCATGTTTCTTTTCTTGAATTTTCTATGTAAGTTTTTTTTTTCATTTTGGGCATTCTATTTTGGTTTTAATTTGTCTAATAATCTTTTTTTTTTTTCATTTTTTTTAAACGCATCAGATCGTAGCAAGTTAAATAATAATTTTTTTTGGCAAGCATTATCATGCTCCACCATGCCTATCAATAAAGGTCAGTTTGTCTCTTTACACATTTAATAATAACTATCTTATGCATATGTAAAATGAATTATTACAATGGGGCATGTAATTTCCCATATTTTCTTCATAAAGGAGTGAGTAAAATGGCAGGAAGAATTCATGGGAAATAATATGAGCTTTCATTGCTGATGTGATAAGAGTCACTTAAAATAAACTTGAAAGTGTGATAAAGCATATTATCTTCAAACTACTATCAAGGAAGCCACCAAGTTCTAGGTTCTGAAATAATCACAATGACTCCTTTTGTTATTTTTCCAAACTTAATTCAACCTTGTATAAATTGCCATGCGGTAGGAAAATTTTGGTTTTCAAAACTACTTGTAGTGTGAAGTCATAACATACTTCAAATAGGTTATAGTATGCATTTGATGTATGTAGATCTGGATCAACACACTATCTAATCTCTTGATTAGTTTAGGTAATTCAAAAAAGTTTGGGTAGGCATTAGTTTAATGAAATATGATAACATATATTTTGTGTAATTCTTAGAAAGGGCATTTCTTTCACATGAAAACATCCTTTCTTTGTGTGATAACAATCATAAACAATCTTACCTTAATCTTTAAGAGACACCTTCAAGTTTGAGAACTACATATTAATTTTTTTTATATATTATTCTCTTGCTAAGGTGATATATATAGGGGTATAAGTGAGCCTAGTTGAGCCTTGATCATTGTTGGCATTATGGCTTTGTTTAGCAAGCCCATGAGTCATTCTCATATTTGAGCTGGTTATGACTATGCTCATCAAGCCAACTATATATATCTTCACATGCTAGCACTATAAAGCTCTACAAGCTACTACTTTTGCTCGAATATGTTTAAAAGCTCAAGTTAGTTGTGGCTTTTGATTAATTCGACTTGTTTACACTCTTATCTATATATGATGTCATTTAGTCAAAGAAAATGATTGGGAACTTTAAATTAATTGTTTGTTACATATCATCAAAATCACATTATTTGTGTACAATTGTAGATTTTGTTATGTGTGAATCTTTGCATAATATCCTACCAATTGAATGATCCTATTTTTTCTAATACATTGTCTAATGCTTAAAATTATAGAAGTATTATGAATATTGGAATGACCCTAATAAGGATGTTGCAAAGAAAAAATGCTCGTTGATCTCCCTGACACACATGTTAGCCTTAGTTAAAAGAAAGATGAAGCAATTTTAACTACAGCTATTGTTGCTCCAGCTACTGCCATTTTTTTAAGAGGATTGTACCAGATGTAATTTTTGTGCCTTCTATTTCTTTTATTGCCATTGTTGTGTTAAGAGCTGTGCAAGTACATAAGATTAGTAAAATGTGTGACATTTATTTTTAGTTCTTTTAATTTATTGTTTAATATGTGATAGTTCATAAGTTTTACAAGTGAGTTCCTTAATCTAGATTATTTCATTCATTTATTCTTGAAAATTCCTTTTTATCTTAAAAGTTCCTTAAAAACTTTATTTATTTTTAGTTGTTCCTTGCAATTGGAGAAATTTAATATCTTTTTCAATATTTTATTCTATCAAATTTCGTTTTTGTTACATGCATGTACAAATTTTAGGAAATGAAGCTATGCTAGTTTAGTTTAAGGATAGACTTGAGGAAAACATTTGGTTCATAACATCGTGGCATAAATTTGGATAATATAAATTTTGTCTCTCTTAAATTTATTGAGGTAAATATAATATATGATTAATGTTGACCTCACTTTTTGAGAGAGGATTCAATCTTCCATCTTAGACTTAGGAGACTTCTAGACACTAAGACTTACCTAGTCATAAGACATTTTTAGCAATTAGGTAAGCACTTTGCCTAAGCCTAGAGACTTTGAGGAGTTAACCATAAGATTACATTAAGACTTAGGGATTTGGACAATCTACCTATCCTATAGCTTGAACCCAACCCATGTTCACCTTCTTAAGCCACAAGCAAATTCAATTCTTATCAAACCTACAACCATCATATATCATATATCAAATCAAATCAAACCTAAAACCTGAACTATCCCATGGACTTAGCCAAATCTTAATCCAAATCAATCCAAAAATTAATTGACTTTCTTATAATCAATTCATATCTTCAATCTTCTTCCTAAACATAAATCAAAGCTACATTCAAATGATCAAAACTAAATCAAACTAATTCAAATCCAAACCAAAAACCTAAGCCCACATGACCTACCTTCATGGATTTAGCCAAATTTCCATCCAAATCAACCCAAACACAATTGATTTTGTCATAATCAATTCATATCTTCAATCATCATCACAAATATAAATGAAATATACATTTGAATCATCAAAACTAAATCAAACTAAATCAAGATCTTTCCTAAGCCACATAAACCATTTCAATGTACATAGCTAAAAATCCACTCAATTCAAACCCAATTCAGTTAAATTTCTCATAAATCAATTATGCCTTCAAGTATCATCCCAAATATAAATGAAATCTTCAATCATCAAACCAAACCAAAATTAACTCAAATCAAACCCAACCTAGCCATCTTGACTTGGAATATCCAAATGAACCAAAACTCATCCAAACCCAAATCAATTGCAATTGAATTTATATATCAATCCCAAATCCATATATAAACTCAACTAAAGTAAACTCAACCCAAAATCAAGCCAACTAAACCCAATTGATCCACTTGACCCAAAGTGGCCAATTTGACATATTTAAGCCAAGTTCCATTCCTACCCAACTGGATTGAAATAAGCTAACCAAAGCCTCCCATCATGATTGTTGATCACCCTAGGTTGATCAAGTGCCACAATTGGGTCAAACCAAGTCAACTTGGTCATTTGGCCAAGTCAATGCCTTAACCCATATGAACCTAAACTAGCCAAATTGCAACTTAGGCCAAATCCCTTAAAACTAATGATTCATTCCAACTCAAAATCAATATATGAATATGACTTGACTTCAATTAAGCCAAACCAAACCCAATTTGCCATCTTGACCTAAAAAACCAAATTGGGTCAAATTAAAATATAAACCAAATTGATTATAACCAATGACTCAAGTTCATCGCAAATTGATTGTTGAACTTAACCAAAGCCATGATTGGACCCAATTGACCCAATTGAACCCAATTGACTACTTAGCCCAAATTGACCTAAAGGGTCAAGTTGGCCTAAATCAAAACCAAATCTAAATTAATTAAAACCAAAGCCTAAAATTAGCTTCAATTGGTCAACTAAACCCAAACTAACACCTAAACCAAGCAAATTTGGCCAATTTGGTGAAATTCAGCAATTTAACTCATTTGACCCAAATGAACTCAAATAAGCCAAAATCAAATCTAAGCTAAACTAAACCAAAACATCCCAAATGATCATATGAAGTTAACCCAACCCTTGGTTTGACTCAATTTGACCAATTGGTCAACTTGACCCAACTTAATATAATTTAACCTAAATGAGTCAAATTGAGCCAAATCAACTCCAATTGACTTGAAATTTGGGCTAACCCTCTTTTGAGTCATTTAGAATCTATCCAAATCAAATTCAATGTCAAATGATTATTATCCCCTTGGGTAAAGGGTATCACATGTGGCAAATCACCCATGTAAGTGGTTATTTTCATTCCTTGGCCACTTGGCACTCTCCCAATGATCCACCTAGGCACTAAGGACTTTGCCCAACCTAACCCAAGGGTGGTTGGGTAGTCCATGAATCATGGGAGGTGAACTCACCTCATCTTCCCAATTAGAGCTCTTGGCTTGCATAGGATAGCCACTATCCCCCTTGGTAGCCACCTCTACACCTTCACCCACTCAAACTGAGCCAACTTATCCACTCTTTGCCACCCACGACCCTCTGATGTGGCCAGAGGGCCACTAGAAGCTAAACCCAATCGAACTGTCTGATCAAGGGAAGGCCTCCCCTCATGTAAACTCAAAATGAGAACTAGACCTTAGGAAGAACCCTAGTACCCTAAGGAAAGAATCTTAGAGCTTTTTCAAAGTTCCCAAAGCTCCCCATTACAAGTTTCACCCAAGCTGAAACGGGGCATCCACCTCTCCAATCCAAATCAGTCATTTCTCCACCAAACTATAATTAACATTCCACACACCTTCCTTAGGCCTCATCAAGCAAGAATGAATCATCTCCCAAGCTTCCTGAGCATTGGAGGTGGAACTTTGATCAACACTATCCTCCCAAGCTTTGGGTGTTGGTCTTTCGAGCAAACAATAAGGAATCAAAGCTCGTGCTGATTAGTAGAGCTTCATCTTCACTAGACAAAGATTCCTCAATCATTTGCACAGTTGGTCTTGAGCTCCGGCATGGTATTCCATTAAAATTGAGCTTTTTATAAAAATGTGTTGGAGCTTTTTGATGAAAACTTACATCTCATCTGATTTTGACCGTTAGATCCCCTCTGATCGAAGTCGTGAAGGTATGGGAACCTTTTAGAGTTGACCCGAGCTTGAGTAAGCTCGGATCAAGCGAGCAATGGTGGATGGACTCCATCTCTTATTATTTGCGGGATGGTAGATCACGCATAGTCTATTTCTGGTGAACAGAATGGACGATCGTGATTAGATCCATTAGTTTAATTCAATTTTATCTTAATACACCACGAGATTAATCATAGCCGTTCGATCTTAGATCAGAAGTTGCACGAGAAAGTGCATCCGTCGTCGCCACATAAGCGCTGAGTCGGATAAGTTTTAAATTACCAATCTCACGATGCCATGTGGAAACTGCACCACATCAGTGTGCCACAATAGGATTAGGCTTTAATTAGGGCTAATTAAATTATTTTAATGGCTGAAACTTCCAAAATTCATAACAAATCATAGAAAAATTAAAAAAATATAAATAAATACTCATTTTAAAAAAATTTCAGAGGAGAATTAATTAAAAATAATCTTAATTAATTTTAAATAATAATTAATGCTTAATTAATGTTTAATTACAAAATTAATTAGCTTAATTACTCCTTAATTACTTGAGAAATTAATCTCAAATTTTGTGGGTTAATTTAATGGGATAACCTCTGCCTCCCATGCTTTTCATGGGATTTATTGCTTACTTAATTAAGAAAATTAACTAATTCAACCCTAATTACTCTTTTAAGTTAATTAATGATTAATTAATCTCATGAATAGTAATAAATTTGTTAATTAAGTTTATTAATCATTGCTCAATAGTAAATGAACTAAGGAATAGGGTTGGGACCTCTTTCCTAGCATATTCCCCTAAGTTCATTTCACTTTCTCAAAATGAAATTAATTAAGGTTTAACTAATTAATTACATCACTTAATTAATTAAATTGAAATCCTAATCATATTAAACCTTAATTAATAAATTCTTGGATAGACTTTTAGGTGTTCAGTAAGCTAAAGATATATTTTGGAAATTATGGTTAACCCACATGTGTGGGGAGGCCATAAGAATACTTAATTAAGTTCCTTAACTTAATTAACCATTAATTATGAGCCAATTGCATTAAGCCCTTTTTATTTCTTAGGATCATTGCTAATTTAATTTCCAATTCATGTGCATATCATATTGGGTCATAATTATTTGGGTAATTATGTTAAGGTAACATATGAAAGGATTAATTAATGTATTCAACTCATATTACAATATAATTAACTCATAAAATCAACTTAATTACATTTCATTAAACCAAATTAATTAACAAACATGGGGATGGGTTAGGATCAGAAAACTTTTTCTCACATCCTTAGATCAAATCAAAACATGAAATTAAAAATGATATTAAGAAAGCTTTGGTTTACTTTAAATGGCTTTATCTAATATGATTATCCTTCGGAATTAATTTGATTGAATGAAATCATGTATTTATGTTTATCATTCCTTTCCAATCATGTCAAATGTTGTATATCATTTGAAATCATACATTCATCTTTTTAAAATTAATTAAATCAAATAATTTTCTTTTTATGTAAGCTTAGATGTGGTAGATTAGTTTATAATATGTGGCTATTATCACTAATAAATATAAATTATTTTTCTAAAGTTTATAAATCAATTACATTGATTAGAGTGATAATAGTTATGAATATATATATATATATATATATATATATATATATATATATATATATGCTTTGCATGTGCTTATAGCTTAGGTATATTAAGTAAAGCTTTCTTTCCTTAATTCATATGTGGTTTTACACGTATTTGAATGTTAATAAGCATATAGTCTAGACATCTCAGGAATATGATGCTTTAAGTAGCCCCAAGGAGGTCATTTGATTACCTCACTTCCCTGGTTAATAATGACACATACTTATTTGATTTCATTTACATACCTTTCTACACTAGAATTTGGATAGAATTTTATTTCACATGCTTAAATGATTCAATCAAATAAAAATCTAATATTTGCATGATTCCCATCTTTATAGTTGTATATACATTCATATGTATTTAAGATAGCGAGTGTTTAGTCTAGACATCCCAGGAATATGAAGCTTTAAGTAGCCCCAAAGAGGTCATTTAATTACCTCACTTCCTTGGTTTAAAAATGGCATTTACTTGCTTACCTCTTTTACACATGTGTAGGTATGATTAATTAAAAGATGTAGATCCCCTTTTATTTTTGAAAATACATGTATTCATATTCACCTAAGTCATTAGCATGTGTGATATATAAGTTGGTGCTCTCTTTTTCTTACCATTGTATAGATTTACATAGGCTTGGAATGTTAATAAGTATATAGTCTAGACATCCTAGGAATGTGAGGCTTTAGCTAGCCCTAAGAAGGTCATTTGATTACCTCACTTCCCTAATTAACAATGACATGTACTTATGTGATTCCATCCTTATATATTTTGGTATTAGAATTTTCATAGAGCTTTAATTTACCTAATTCAATCAATATATATATATATATATATATATATATATATATATATATATATATATATATATATATATATATATATATATATATATAAATTCCAAACATATACATACATTCATCATTTAAGGGTGCTAAAATATGTTTGTAAATACATTTAGGATTAAATCATATGAATGTTAAATAAGGGAATGGTTTGATATATGTCATGTGGTAGTAATTCAATCTTAAGATGTCTTTCATATTGAATAGAGCTATTTAAAGTGAACCTAAACTTAGGATTATATTAAAATGTGCAATAATCTATTCACTAAAGAGAACTAAATCAAATTAATGTGCTTTGGAAGGTGTCTTATGGTAGGGATGAAAGAGGGTAATCCTCTTCCTTTTATTTCTAACACTTAGTTGCTAAGTGTAATCATAAGAAATAAAAGAAGGCATAAATTAAAATTCTCAAAATAGTTAAATAACTTCAAGTGAAATCAATTCTTTATGTTAAATTAAATCCTTCTATACTTAAAAACTTTTATCTCTATTGCTGGTAAGACATACCACAATAAGCCTTAGCACCCACATTAGAGTTAAGTCACCACTTCTAGTCCTAAGTTAGGACGATGTATGTATGGTGTTTATTTTATTTTATGATGTAATATTTTAGACTGGATGTTAGGGTGTATGTTTCATAGATTGGATGCTTGGCCGCTCTTAGCTTGATCATGTCTTCTGGAGGGGATTGTGCTTAAGGGGATGCTTAAAGATAAATATAAATGCTCTTTTTTGTAGGTAACTTGAACCTCTAATCCTAATCTAAGTTAGGATAGGTAGGCTTGGTTACCCATGTGCAGGGTGCTAAGTTCAAATTATACATATAACTGCTTGGGATTGCATATGTGTTTAGCTAACACTTATTTTGCAGGTATAGTTAGATTTATTTTTCCTATTCTTAATGTAATTTTGCAATAGGAATTAGGATTAATGATATGGGGTATTACGATGAGCAGTAGCTAGAAGGCTTTGTCTTGGGGTGCCCTATGATTCCTTTGAAGTAAGCATATCCAAATTAAGAAATATGAAGAAATGAAAGAAAGAAGACCCCCATAGAATTTAATACAATTGTAATTATTGTTTCATATTTCGGGTTGTATAAAGGTAGAGCTCAGTTAGACTTGTTGATTTTAAGAGTGAGATCTCCATTGAGACAGTAGATGATCCCACCTCTCACAAACTTCATACACTTATGTAGAAAGGATGGAACCGTGTTGTTCTCATGTATCCACGGTCTCCCAAGCAAAGCGTTGAAAGATGTATCCTAGTCTATAATGTGAAACTTAGCTTCTGTCTTCTAATCATCTATCTCCAAGGGCAACATTATGGAGCCTAAAGCCTATTGACCTCACTTTTTGGACTGCGGATTCAATCTTCCCATATTAGGCTTATGAGTTATCTAGACATTAAGACTTCCCTAGTCATAAGACACTTCTAACAATTAGGTAAATGCTTAACCTAATCCTAGAGACTTAGAAGGGTTAACTATAGGATTAGGTTAAGCCTTAGGGATTAGGATAATCCACCTACCCTACAACCCAAATCTAATCCATGTTCACCTTCTCAAACCTTACCTCAAGTTCAATTCAGACATCAAATTCAAATCCAAATCCAAACCCAAATTCCAAAACCAAATGATTGAAGCCCATGATTAAACTCAAACTTTAAATCCTTCATAAGTCCTTTGAATCAATTTCATGGACTTAGCTAAATTTACCTTCAAATCAATCCAAAATCAATTGATTTTCTAATAATCAATTTATATCTTCAATCATATTCCTAAATATAAATCAAATCGACATTCAAATGATCAAAACTAAGTTAAACTAAATCATAATAAATTAAAACCCTTCCCTATGTCCTATGACTTACCTTCATGGACTTAGCCAAATTTACCTTCAAATCAATCCAAAATTCGTAATCAATTTTTATCTTCAATCTTCTTCCTAAATATAAATCAAATCTACATTCAAATAATCAAAACTAAGTCAAACTAAGTCAAATTAAATCAAAACCATTCCTAAGTCCTTTGAATCAATTTCATGAACTTAGCCAAATATTAATCCAAATCAATCCAAACTAAATTGATTTTCTCATAGTCATTTCATATCTTCAACCATCTTCACAAATATAAATGAAATATACATTTAAATCATCAAAACTAAATCAAACTAAATCAAGATCTTTCCTAAGCCACATAAACCAGTTCCATAGACTTAGCCAAAAGTCCATTCAATTCAAACCCAATTCAATTGATTTTCTCATGAATCAATTATGCCTTCAATTATCTTCCCAAATATAAATGAAATCTACAATCATCAAACCAAACCAGAAATAACCCAAGTCAAACTTAACCTAGCCATCTTGACTTGGAATATCTAAATGAACCAAAACTCATCCAAACCCAAATCAATTGCAATTGAATTTATATATCAATCCCAAATCCATGTATAAACTCAACTAAATCAAACTCAACCCAAAATCAAGCCAACAAAACCCAATTGGTCCACTTGACCCAAAGTAGCTAATTTGTCTTATTTAAACCAAGTTCCATTCCTACTCAAATTGGATTGAACGAAGCCAACCAAAGTCTCCTATCATGATTGTTGATCACCTTAGGTTGATCAAGTGTCACAAATTGGGTCAAACCAAGTCAACTTGGTCATTTGGCCAAGTCAACCCCTTCACTCATATGAACCCAAACTAAATGAATTGCAACCTAAACCAAATCCCTTGAATCCAATGATTCATACAAACTCAAAATCAATATTTGAACATGGCTTGACCTTCAATTGACCCAAACCAAACCTAATTAGCCCTCTTGACCCAAGTTGACCCAAATTGACTTAAATGATCAAATTAGGTCAAATCAAAATATAAACTAAATTAATTGCAACTGATGGCTCAAGTTCATTAAAATTTGATTGTTGAATTTGACCAAAGCCATGATTAGACCCAATTGACCCAATTGAACCCATTGACATACTTAGTCCAAATTGACCTGAAGGGTCAAGTTGGCCTAAATCAAAACAAAATCTAAATTAATTGAAACCAAAGCCTACAATCATTTTCAATTAGTAAACTAAACCCAAATCAACACCTAACCCAAGTCAATTTGTCCAATTTGGTCAAATTATCAACTTAACCCATTTGACCTAAATGAACTCAAATGAGCTAGAATTAAATCTAAGCTAAACTAAACCAAACCAGTGACACCAACACTTCCCAAATGATCATATGGACTTGACCCAATCCTTTGTTTGACACAATTTGATCAATTGGTCAACTTGACTCAACCTAGCCTAATTTAACCTAAATGAGTCAAATTGAGCCAAATCAAACCAAATCAACTCCGATTGACATGAATTTTGGGCTAACCCACTTTTTGCTCATTTCAAATATGCCTAAATCAAATCCAACACCAAATGACTATTCTACCCATGGGTCAAGGGTATCACATGAGACAAATCACCCATATAAGTGGTCATTTCAATTCCTTGTCCACTTAGCACTCTCCCAATGGTCCACTAGGACCTTCACGACCCAAGGGGTGGTTGGGTCGGCCATGACCCGTGGGAGGTGAACTCACCTCACCCTCCCCATTGGAGCACTTCAAACCCATAGGACACCCGTTATCTCTCATTGGCAGCCACCTCCACACCTTCACTCACTCAAATTGAGCCACCTCATCCACTCCCTACCACTCATGACCCTCTGAGGTGGCTGGATGGCCAATAGGAGCCAAATTCGATTGGACCGCCCGATCAAGAGGAGGAGGGGGTAAAGCCCCCCCCCCCCTCATTCCAACTCCAAACAAGAACTAGACCTTAATGAGAACCTATCACCCCAAGGCGAGCATCCTAGAGTTATTTCTAAGTTTTCCAAGCTCCCTATTATCGGTTTCACCCAAGCCGAAATAAGGCATCCCACCTTCAATCCCAACTTGCTCAAACCTTTATAAAAATCAAATTAACTTTGCAAACATCATCCCCACACTCCATCGATAATGACTTTGTAGTGTTGTTTATATTTGCTTGTTTAAGCAAGCTTGGTAAATATTCTAATCACTTAATGTTAAATTGTTGTTCTATGCTTTTTGCCTTAATTTTCTAAAAGTTCACTTAATAAACCACCAAACTTATACCATTGTAAAATTTTTATATTTTCAAAATTTATCTTACTGTCTTTTGGTGACTAGATTTCATTGGGACATTGTCATCATCAATAGATAAGATATCCGACCAGTGTTTTGATGACCAAATTAGTACTTTTGAAGAGTTTCATGTTTCTTTTCTTGAATTTTCTAAGTTTTTTTTTTCATTTTGGGCATTCTATTTTGGTTTTAATTTGTCTAATAATCTTTTTTTTTTCATTTTTTTAAACGCATCAGATCATAGCAAGTTAACTAATCATTTTTTCTGGATTTTCAATTACATTGGGACATTGTCATCATCATGAGATGAGATATTCAACCTATCTTTTGATGACCAAATTAGTACTTTTGAAGATTTCCAAGTTTCTTTTCTTGGATTTTCTATTTAAGTTTTTTTCCCATTTTGGGCGTTTTGTTTTGGTTTTAATTTTCCTAATAATCTTTTTTTTTTCATTTTTTAAATGCATAAGATCGTAGCAAGTTAAATAATAATTTTCCAAGCAAGTATTATGATGCTCCACCATGCCTATTAATAATGGCCAGTCGGTCTATTTTAACATTTAATGATCACTATCTTATGCATAGGTAAAATGAATGGTTAGACGTGCCCATAATTTCTTCATAAAGGAGTGAGTAAAATGGCGAGGAATTCACAGGAAAGAACATGAAACTTGTGGTTGGCTATGAATATGAGCTTTCATTCGATGTGATAAGAGTCACTTAAAATCAACTTGAAGGCATGATAAAGCTTGGCATATTATCTCTAAACTATTGTCAAGGAAGCCACCAAGTTCTTGGTTCTGAAATAATCACAATGACATTAGCTTCTAGTTTCATTGGTTGTCCTTTGTTATTCTTCCAAACTTAATTCAACCTTGTATGAATTGTCATGAGGTAGGAAAATTTTGGTTTCAGAAACTTCTTGTAGTGTGAAGTCATAATATACTTCATACAGGTTATAGTACGCATCTAATGTGTGTATATGCAGATCCTATGACCAACACATGCTTATCTAATGTCTTGATTGGTTTAGGTAGAAATTCAAAAATTTTTGGTAAGCATTCATTTAATGAAGTATGATAACATATATTTTTGTGTAATTATTTGAAAGGGTATATCTTTCGCATGAAAACATCCTTTCTTTTTGTGATAAGAATCATAAACAATCTTACCTTAATCGTTAAGAAACACCTTCAAGTCTAAGAACTGCATATAAATTTTCTTTTTATACTATTCTCTTGCTAAGGTGCTATATGTAGGGGTATAAGTGAGCCTAGTTGAGCTTTGATCATTGTTGACATTGTGGCTTAGTTTAGCAAGCCCATGAGTCAATCTCATGTTTGAGCTGCTTATGATTATGCTCATCAAGACAACTATATATATATATATATATATATATATATATATATATGGAGCTCTACAAGCTATTACTTTTGCTCGAATATGTTGACAAGCTCAAGTTAGTTGTGGCTTTTGATTACTTCGACTTGTTTACACCCTTAGCTATATATGATGTCATTTAGTAAAAAAAAACAAAAAAGTAGAAAAAATGATTGGGATCTTTAAATTAACTGTTTGTTACATATTAGCAAAATCACATTATTTATGTACAAATGTAGTTTCTGTTATGTGTGAATCTTTGCACAATACCCTACCAATTGAATGATCCTACTTATTTTCCTATACATTGTCTTATGCTCATAATTACAGAAGTATTATGAAGATTGGAATGACCCTAATAAGGATGCTATAGAGAAACAATGCTTGCTCATTGAGTTCCCTGACACACATGTTAGCCTTAGTTAAAGGAAAGACAAAGCAATTTTAACTGCATCTATTGTTGCTCCAACTGTTGTACTTGATGTAATTTGTGTGCCTTCTATTTCTTTTATTGCCATTGTTGTGTTAAGAGCTGTGCAAATACATAAGATTAGTAAAATTGTGTGATAGCTATTGTCATGACTGCCTTTAGTTCTTTTAATTTTATGTTTAATATGTGATAGTTCATAAGTTTTATAAGTGAGTTCCTTAATCTAGATTATTTCATTCATTTATTTTTGAAAATTCCTTTTTATCTTAAAAGTTTTCTTTATTTTTAATTGTTCATTTCAATTTGATAAATTTAATATTTTTTTTAATATTTTATTCTATCAAATTTTGTTTTGGTTACATGCATGTACAAATTTGAAGAAATAAAGCTATGCTAGTTTAGTTTAAGGATACACTTAAGGAAAACATTTTTTTCATAATATCTTGGCATAAATTTAGATAATATAAATTTTCTCTCTTTTAAATTTATTGATGTAAGTATAATATATGATTAATGTTGACCTCACTTTTGGAGTGAGGATTCAATCTTCCCATCTTAGACTTAGGAGTCTTCTAGACACTAAAACTTCCCTAATCATAAGACAATTCTAGCAATTAGGTGAGCACTTAGCCTAAGCCTAGAGACTTAGAGGAGTTAACCATAGAATTAGGATATGCCTTAAGGATTAGGACAATCTACCTACCTTATAGCTTGAACCCAACCCAGGTTCACCTTCTTAATCCACAACCAAATTCAATTATTATCAAACCTACAACCACATCATATATCTGAAATCAAATCAAACCAAAATCCAAACCTAAGCCCTATGACCTATCCCATGGACTTAGCAAAATCTTAATCCAAATCAATCCAACATCAATTGATTTTCTCATAATTAATATATATCTTCAATCATCTTCCTAAACATAATTCAAAGCTACATTCAAATGATCAAAACTAAATCAAACTATTTCAAATTAAACCAAAAGCACTTAACCTAAGCCCTATGACCTACCTTCATGGACTTAGCCAAATTTCCATCCAAATCAACCCAAACTCAATTTATTTTCTCCTAATCAATTTATATCTCCAGTCATCTTCACAAATATAAATGAAATATACATTTAAATCATCAAAACTAAGTCTAACTAAATCAAGATCTTTCCTAAGCCACATAAACCATTTCCATGGACTTAGCTAAAAATCCACTCAATTCAAAACCAATTCAATTAAATTTCTTATGAATCAATTAATCCTTCAAGTATCATCCAAAATATAAATGAAATCTACAATCATAAAACCAAACAAATATCAAACCAAGTCAAACCTAACCATCTCGACTTAGAATATCGAAATGAACCAAAACTCATCTAAACCCAAATCAATTACAATTGAATTTATATATCAATCCCAAATCCATATATAAACTCAACTAAATCAAACTCAACCCAAAATCAAGCCAACTAAATCTAATTGGTTCACTTGACCCACCAAGTTCCAATCCTACCCAAATTGGATTGAACTAAGCCAACCAAAGCCTCTTATCATGATTGTTGATCACCCATGATCAAGTGTAATAACTTGGGTCAAACCAAGTCAACTTAGTCATTTGACCAAGTCAACCCCTTAACCAATATGAACCTAAACTAGCTAAATTGTAATAAGCCAAATCCTTGAAACCAATCATTCATACCAACTCAAAATCAATATTTGAATATGACTTGACCTTCAATTGAGCCAAACCAAACCCAATTGGCCCTCTTGACCTAAGTTGAATCAAATTGACCTAACAAACTAAATTAGGTCAAATTAAAATATAAACCAAATTGATTGCAACCAATGGCTCAAGTTCATTCCAAATTGATTATTGAACTTGACCAAAGCCATGATTGGACCCCAATTGACTAGCCCAAATTAACCTAACGGGTCAAGTTGGCCTAAATCAAAACTAAATCTAAATTAATTAAAATAAAAGCCTACAATCTTGTTCAATTGGTCAACTAAACCCAAACCAACACCTAAATCAAGCCAATTTGGCCAATTTGGACAAATTAAATTAAACTTAACCCATTTGACCAAATGAACTCAAATGAGCCAAAATCAAATCTAAGCCAAACTAAACTAAACCAATTAAACCAAAACATCCCAAATGATCATATGAACTTGACCCAACCCTTAGTTTGACCCAATTTGACCAATGACACATGGGAGGTGAACTCACCTCACCTTCTCTATTGGAGCTCTTGGCATGCATAGGATAGCCACTATTCCCCTTGGCAGCCACCTTTACACCTTCACCCACTCAAACCAGAGCCATCATCCACTCCCACCCATGACCCTCGATGAGGTGGCTAGATCCACTAGAAAAACCCTATCGGGACAATCGATCAAGAAGGAGGGGTATAATGCACCCCCCCATTCTACTCAAAATTAGCAGACCTTATGAGACACCCGGCCAAGGAGGCATCCAGAGCTTTTCAAAGTTCTCAAGCTCCCCATTGCTGGTTTTACCAAAGGCATAGGGCATCCACCTATCCAAATCAGTCATTTCTACTTAACTCAAATTAACCTTGCACCTTCCCCAGGGCCTCATCGAGCAAGAATGAATCATCTCCCAAGAGTCTCGAGCACCAGAGGTGGGACTTTGATCAACGACCTCCCATGCTAAGGGTGTTGGTCTTCCAAGAAAATAAGCAATCATCATGTCGATGGTGGGGCTTTGTCTCCACTAGACGAAGCTTCTTCAATCATTTGTACCATCGATCTTAAGATCTGGTGAGGTATGCCATTAAAATCGAGCTTTTGGCTAAAATGGGTTTGAGCTTTTTGAAGAAAATTTGCATCTCGTGTGATCTTGATCGTTAGATCCTCCCCTATCTATGTCATGAAGTAGTGGGATCCTTTTGGAGTTGACCCAAGCTTAGGTAAGCTCAAATGAAGCGAGCAATGGGGAACGAACTCCATCTCTCATCGCTCGTGGGATGGTAGATCAAGCACCGTCTATTCTACATGATCAGAATGGATGATCTTGATTAGATCTGTTAGTTTAATCTAATTTTATCTTAATGCACCATTAGATTAATTGTAGTCATTCAATCTTAGATCGGATGATGCACGAGAAAGCGTGTCCATCGTTGCCACGTAAGCGCTGAGTTAGATAAGTTTTAAACAGCTAATCTCGCGGCGCCATGTGGAAAGCACGTTGTGTCAGTGGGCTATGTGGCGCCAATGGGATTAAGTTTTAATTAGGGCTAATTAATTCATTTTAATGGATAAAACTTCCAAAATTCATAACAAATCATAGAAATTTAAAAAATATATATAAATAAATATTCATTTTCAAGGTATTTCAGAGGAGAATTAATTATAAATGATCTTAATTAATTTTAATTAGAAATTAATGCTTAATTAAGATTTAATTACAAAATTAATTAGCTTAATTATGCTCAATTACTTGAGAAATTAATCCCATAATTTTGTGGGTTGATTTATTGGGATGCCCTCTACCTCCCATTATTTTCTCGAGATTTATTGCTCACTTAATTAATAAAATTGACTAATTGAACCCTAATTACTATTTTAAGTTATTCAATGATTAATTAATCCCATGAACAGTAATAAATAGGTTAATTAAGTTTATTAATCATTTCTCAATAGTAAACAAACTAAGGAATAGGGTTGGGACCACTTTCCTAGCATATCCCCCAAAGTTCATTTCACTCTTTCAAAATGAAATTAATTAAGGTTTAATTAATTAACTACATCACTTAATTAATTAAATTAAAATCATAATCATATTAAACTTTAATTAATCAATTCTTAGATAGACCTTTAGGTGTTAATAACCTAAATATATCTTAAGAAAATTATGGTTAACCCACATGCGTGGGGAGGCATAAGAATACCAAATTAAGTTCCTTAACTTTATTAACCGTTAATTATGAGCCAATTGTATTAAGCCCTTTCATTTCTTAGGTTCATTGCTAATTTAATTTCCAATTCATGTGCATATCATATTGGGTCACAATTATTTGGGTAATTATGTTAAGGTAACATAAGAAAGGGTTAATTAATGTATTCAACTCATATTATAATCTAATTAACTCATAAAATCAACTTAATTACATTTCTTTGAACCAAAGTAATTATCAAACATGGGGATGGGTTAAGATTAGCAAACGTTTTCTCACATCCTTATTCAAATCAAAACATGAAATTAAAAATGATATTATGAAAGCTTTGGTTTACTTTAAATGGCTTTATCTAGTATGATTGTCCTTAGGAATTAATTTGATTGAATGAAATCATATTTTTATTCTTATTCATTCTTTTACAATCATGTCAAATATTGTATGTCATTTGAAATCATACATTCATATTTTTAAAATTAATTAAATCAAATGATTTTCTTTTTATGTAAACTTGCATGTGTTGGATTAATAAATAATATGTGCGGCTATTATCACAAATACATTCAAATTATTTTTCTAAAGTTTATAATCAATTACATTGATTAGAGTGATAATAGTTATGAATATATATCGGCTTTGCATGTGCTTATAGCTTAGGTATATGAAGTAAAGCTTTCTTTTCCTTATGTGGTTTTACATGTATTTGAATTTTAATAAGTATATAGTCTAGATGTCCCATAAATATGAGGCTTTAAGTAGCCCCAAGGAGATCATTTGATTACCTCACTTCCCTAATTAATAATGACACATACTTATTTAATATCATTTACATATATTTCTACATTAGAATTTGGATAGAACTTTAATTCACATGCATAAATGATTCAATCAAATAAAAGTTCAAACTTTGCATGATTCTCATCTTTATAGTTGTGTATACATTCATATGTATTTAAGATAGCAAGTGTTTAGTCTAGACATCTTAGGAATATGAGGTTTAAATAGCCCCAAGAAGGTCATTTAATTACCTCACTTCCCTGCTTTAACAACGGCACATACTTGCTTACATCTTTTACACATGTGTAGGTATCCTTAATTTAAATATGAAGATCCCCTTTTGTTACCAAAAATACATGCATTCATATTCACCTAAGTCATTAGCATGTGTGATACAAATTGGTGCTTTCTTTTTCTTACCCTTGTATAGATTTATATAGGCTTAGAATGTTAATACGTATATAGTCTCGACATCCCAAGAATATGAGGCTTTAGCTAACATCAAGGAGGTCTTTTGATTACTTCACTTCCATGGTTAACAATGACACGTACTTATGCAATTCCATCCTTATGTATTATGGTATTAGAATTTGGATAGAGCTTTAATTTACATAATTCAACCATAATATATATATATATATATATATATATATATATATATATATATATATATATATATATATATATAATACATTCATCATTTAAGTGTGCTAAAATATGTTGTATGTGTAAATACATTTAGGATTAAATCATATGAATGTTACATGTGATGGAAGGGAATGGTTTGATATATGTCATGTGGCAGTAATTTTATTAGGTTAATCTTAAGATGCCTTTCATGTTGAATAGAGTTATTTAAAGTGAACCTAAACTTAGGATTAATTTAAAATGCACAATAAGCCATTCACTGAAGAGAACTAAATAAAACTAATGTGTTTTCTAAGGTGACGTAAGGTAAGGATGAAAGAGGGTGAACCTCTTTCTTCTCTTTATAATACCTAGTTGCTAAGTGTAATCATATGAAACAAAAGAAAGCATAAATTAATATTCTCAAACCAGTTAAATAACTTCAAGTGAAATCAACTCTTTATGTTAAATTGAATCCTTCTATATAAATGACTAGCAAATTATAACTCCAATGCCTAGTAAGACATACCACACCAAAGCCTTAGCACCCACATTAGAACTAAGTCACCACCTGTAGTAATAAGTTAGGACGGTGTATGTATGGTGTATATTTTTTTTTATGAGGTAATATTTTAGACTAGATGTTAGGGTGTATATTTCGTAGATTGGATGCTAGGCCTCTCTTAGCCAGATCATGTCTTCTGCAAGAGATTGTGCTTAAGGGGATGCTTAAAGATAAATATAAATGCTCTCTTTGCAAGTTGTTGAACCCCAAAGCATAATCCAAGTTAGGGGGTGGGCTTGGTTACCCATGTGTAGTAAGTTATATATATATATTGGGACTATATTTGTGTTTAGCTAACACTTATTTTACGTGTAGTTAGATTTACTTTTTTTATTCTTATTGTAATTTTTTAATAGGAATTAGAATTAAGATTAATGTTATGGGGGATTAGAATAAGCAATGGCTGAAAGCTTTATCTTGAGGTGCCCTGTTTGCCTTTGAAGTAAGCATATCCAAATCAAGAAAGAAGATATGATTAAATGAAGGAAAGAAGACCCCATAGCATTTAATACAATTATAATTATTCTCTCATATTCTTAGTTGTATAGAGTTGAGCTGCTGCATCTTTTTTGGGGTTATATGACGGTACCACCACCTTTTATTCTTTTGTGGTTGTCATAAAATTGATTGATAATTTGTTTAAATTGAGCATTAAAAATGGCATTCTTTTCCATAATTTCTTATTATTGATGCTTTAATGTGTGGCCTGGATGCGATTAGGCTCTTAGGATAAAAATAAATCTTCTATCAAACTAATCACTCATACCTAAATTTTAAATAACTCATATTCTCACCATAAAGCCTAGGCATTAAATAAGATAATTAAAAGATTTAGCAACCCCTTGGTTGTATGGTTGTATTTTTCACCTCATGCATGCATTTTGAATCACTCTTGCAAAATGAGAGCCTCTATTCTTACAGCGAAGCTTGACCCATGAGAGCAACCCCTATTGATGGAGCTTCACCCTCTTTCTATTTTAATTTGGCCAATAATCTACTTCATTATGAATTTAGGAGTATAAAAATCCCAAAGCCTTTGTCAAAATGAAATAAAATTTGAAAAACTTTTGTATTTATAAAGTCATGTGCTCATCCCACTCATGCTCTAGTCTCTTAGAGAGTGATTTTAGGATTTTAGTCTCTTTCAAACTAAATAACTACCGTAGCTATCTTGTAATTCATAAGACCAAGCTACATGATTTTAAAATCTTATATGGAGTTAAATGGCTGACACTCCAAGTAGTTATAAGTCCAAAAGTTGGATGGGTTTATTCTCTCTTGTGGAGGTAAACCCTTATGTCCACCTGTTACTTAGATTTAGGCTTTGTACTAAAGCTCACTAAATTTAGGATCTGTTGTTGTTTCCTTCAGGCTACAAGAATAAATCCTCACTTTTTAGGCATTTCCATAATCTTTGATTGATGGATTATAAGCCCTGACAATCTAATAAAATTTAACTCTAATAAATAAATCTCTTCACTTTCAAATATATAAATCCCAATCATAGGATAGATTAGAATGCTCACTAGGCTTTCTAGTATCATGAGTATTTCCTACTTCCTCCATTTGGATTCCAAAAAAATAAGTCTTCTCCCTGAATTGTCCCATTAGATTTTTCAAACATAACCAATCCTTTGATAGTCTAACCTTCAAATCTTTGGAGATTATAATTGTCCACTTTAATCGAGAGTATTCTTAGGGGATTTCATTCTTTAGGATGTAATTGACTATCTAGGCTTGCCTCCATAGAGAAATTAAGAACCTAGTTTAATATAAACTCTGCTTTATTCATCTATGTAAAGTAAGAGAAAAATCTCTGGTATATTCGAAGACCCATCATGCCTTATGAGTCCTTATTAGGTGATTAGGTCCATTAAAGGGTGACGTCTCAACCTTTCGGGATAGTACATCATACCTCAATGTCATACCCGATCACTTCAATAAGTACCCCCTTCGACCTGCATGTTGTCTCCCATCCAAAATTAAACACCATAATTAATAATTTATTTTTATTTTTATTTTTTCCTCAAAATAACTCAAAATATTAGAAAATTCATTTTGATCAAATTTGGGTCAGAATATCTTAAGTAGTTTTTAGGAAAAGGTTGGAAAATACAATTGGTAGGCCATTGTGGATGTGTGAATTTGTTAATAGCCATGTTGTGGTCGAAGTGATTAAAAAAAATAATGCATAGGATAGCATCATGCATAAAGGGACCTAACATCTCTAAGTTATTGCCTAAGATGATACCACTCATCTCCCTAATATTTTCTATGAAATGGACTTGAGAATCATTAAGAAAGGTTACTATAGCATATGAGGCTAGCCAATACACTCATTCATTTTAGAGTCAAAAGTCAAGATGTGAAAATCAATCTATAAGTCCCTAGAAGCTAAGTTGTCACTCTTAGTCAATTTGTGATATCATGCTAGGAGTAGGGACTATATGTTCATGTCTATGTCTATGTCATAAACATTAAGTGTTCAAATCATTATTGCATTTGGTTTTCATAATTGAATTTAACATCAACATGAGAAGGGATTAGTTGGCACAAAGTTATGTCTTCATGAGAAAAGTGTTACATTCATAACCCATAAATAGATGATGAGTTTTATGTGCAAGTCATTACCAATGTGTCGAGACACATTAAGAAGGATTGTTGAACATTTTAGAGCATCTTTAGGATCTTAGCTTTTTTCAAACGTTAACTTGAGCTTTATGTAACATTAGCTCAAGATCAAGTAAGTCAACAATATAGCCACCTTTCACCTTCATTACATGATGAATAAAGTATTATAATAGCATATGGACTACTTTGCCATTATTTTCATAGGCAACTTTCTTATTTACACTCTTAGCCCGACAAAATATCGACTCATTTGGTTTCATCTAAAAAACTCTCTAAGACCATTGATTATACACTAGGTTATAATTCTTTTAGGTTTATCATATCTTCTTTTTGGGCCATGTGGTCAATGTTAATGCCATTTCTATTCATTATCAAAAAAAAAAAAAATTCCTCATCATTGGCACTCTAAAACTACATAATGTGGTTGAAATTCATTGGTTCCTTGGACCTGCCAAATATTAATGGTTCATTACCGCCTTCTCAAAAAGGGTGATGGATTTTAATGTGGGTTACATAAAAAGAGGTCAAATTTGAGTGGATCGAGACTTAAAAAGCTTTCAAGTGTGAAAGGAAATTTGATGATAGCACTAATGCTAACACTGCCAAAGGGATGAGAAGAATTCCAAGTCTAAAGTGAGACCTCACTAATTAACTAAAGTGTGTACTCATCCAACTTGGTGAGGTACTAACCTATGCCTTCAAAAAGCTCAAACCATAGTAAAAGAATCACCCAATGGATGAACTAGAGTTGCATGTTGGATATATATTATTTGTGGTCAGTTATAACTATTTTAATTATTGTGTCGTATGTTGAGCACATAGATAAGAAAATTAAAGTTATGTGACATCTATTATTATGATTGCCTTTAGTTCTTTTATTTAATCAATTTAGTTTGTGATAGTTCATATATTTTACAAGTGAGTTTCCTAATCTCTAATATTTACTTTATATATTCTGAATGATTTTCCCCTAAGAATGTTCTTCAAAAGTTTTCATCTTTTGTCTTATGCTTACTTTGAAATTTAAGAATTTTATATGTTTCTTTGTTATTTTCTCATATCAAGTTCCTCTATCATTTTTTTCTATTTTAACATGTTCTTGTTATAACTAGACTGGTCTATCGACTTATGTGATGAAATGAAAGCTCTCAGTTTAAAATATTGGACCTACTTCATGAGATAGGTTTTTAATGAAAGACTTTTAGCATATTCTTGAAAGATTGTTGCAAGATTGCAAGGCACAAGTAATGTCAACTACAAACTATATTATTTTGGTGGGTAGTTCTTCATGCTATTGGACATAAGTGAAAAGAAATAAAAAGATGTTTACATAATTATGCTAAATGTCTAGTATAATATTAATTGTGCCTCCCACAACTGCATATGTACTTGTAAACCAACTGATTCAGCATGCCAATCACTTAAACAGTAGTCTACCACAGTTGCACTTAATATGTCATGCATTTTGAATATTTAGTTATCCATCATGGGCTGATTTGAAAATAGAAAAAAATTGTATCAATATCTTGATACAAATTAAATGAGGATGGGATAAAAAACTATTGGATCTCAGAGCATATCCAATTAATTTTCTATGCATTCTAATACAATTTGTATTATGATATTCTGATACAATTTTTTTCTTTTATAATGTTAGAAGTTTTGGATTACGTGCAAAATAAAAGAAACAATTTTGATTTAAAAAAGTTGTTAATCTATGAGAAAATTATACTAAACAATAAAAGGAAAGTTTAGAATAATGTGTTTGAAAGCATAAACTTAGCATCATCATAAATAATTAAACTAAAAACTGCTACATTTGAAATATCGAAGTTACAGTCTACAAGTATTTATTCTCATCCCACCATACTCTTGCATTCACCTCACCAGACCTCTCTTGGCTGCAAATTTTAAGTAGTGACTGTTAAATATTACAATGATATAAATAATGTGAAACACCATTTAACATAAATATAACACTTGTATCTTACCTAAGTTCAACACAGACTATCTCCTTTTTATCATCTGGCAAAGAGCGTATGGTCACATAAACACCTGGTTCATCTTCAACTACCCATTTTACCACTTTTTCCTTCACTCCTTTTAGAAAAGTTGTCGTTGAATTCTGTTCAGTGTCAATGGGGCTGCCATGGTTTGCTTCTACTGCATTGGATTGGTCATTTGAGTTTGCCGAAGTGCTCGGCTTGTGTACTTGAATAGAACTAATCTCATCCTACAAGCGCAAAGCACAGGTTCTTAAAGCAAATTTCAAAGTTAAAGAAATATATTTATGAGTACATTTATTTTTTATTAGATTTTGTTCTAAAACTGTGAAGGAAAGTAAACTTGGTCTTGTTATTTAAGCAAAATAGATTTCTTAAATGATTTAGTTCTTTTTTTATTACATGTCTATGTTTTATCCATTTTTACTAATGCTTGATTAAATAAAGTGCTGTTATTTTATTAGCAAGACAAATCTTGTAATAATGCTTTGCTTACCTCATCCTCATCAGACTGATATGTTGATGGTGGCATACAAATGCTATACAGCTCTACCAACTTTTTGTAGTTATCACTCCACCACTTTTGAGCTTCGAAGGCATTAAATCTATCCTCACTATTAATCCATGTTCAGGTATCAAATATTTGAATTAAAATTTCAATTCAGCCCATACTTACAACATAAAATTAGTAATGAAATGTTCTAATGCATAAAAGATGGAGAAATAAGAACACGACATAATAACATTTATAATCCTTCATTCACCATTCTCATCATTATCATTAGATTTCTCTTAACCATTTATGATCAGCTTTGTAGCACATTTTTAGAAACAAAATAAGAACAAAATATTTAATAATTTGCACTTGAACCGAATCATCTTAATATAATTGCCTCCATCAGCCTGAGGAACTAATGTTATTAGTACTCTTTGCTTTGCCACCCATTTCTCCTCTTCCCATCTCGATATCTATTCGGATGATCTGTCCACAACTTCTTCTGCATCAACCTGCTTAGCCATTCTCCACTGCCCTTTAGAAGCCTTCACCTTCATCGACAAGCCCTTTTATTGATGATTAAAAGTTAAGTTACAAAATAGGAGATGATTCCTCTAGAACTGTATTGTTGAATTGATCAGTACCTGGTTGGCTATCTCCTTCATTTGTTTGTTTTTTTTATGTTTGGACAGAAAAAACAAGCAAGCATGTCTTCTACAATCTCAGTTCCTTCTTTGTAAAGTAGGCAGAGATCTCTCCCTACATTGTCAGAGAACTTAAAGAAAATCAATAACGTTGTTATAGCGTTCATCAAAATAAATATTTGGGTAGGTCACTATCACGTTCATAGTGTACACAATTATATTCAATAATATTATTTAGCCCATTAATATATTGCTCAACAAGTACAATAGAAAGATAATCTCGACCACATCTTGGTACTAAGATGTCTAATGATGTGTCCATTGCAGCATTTAGTATGTACTAAGGCAGATGGTATTAATATATGAATAGATGTGTTAATACCTCATGCAAGCTTCCAGATTGAGGCTAAATAAACATAAACCTATATGAATAAATAATGGAATATTTGCATACATACCACACAATTTTTATTTATCTATATATATCTAACACGTAAAGTTAGATATTTATCTAATACTTTTCTATACTTAAAAAGATGCATTTCACTTTTTAAAATAAGTGATGATGGTATTTTTTGATGTGATAATGATGATTAGAGTTTGATATACGTAAAAATTAAAGTTTGCATGTTAGATATGTAAATACATAAGAATTGTGTGGTATGTATGTAAATCCCCATAAATAAAAGGTTGATCTCAAATTTTGATGGTATTCCGATTTTGAAGAAGTAAATTTAGAAAGACTTATGATCATAATGCATTTTATAGAGAAAATAGATTGAAATCTCAAACATTTTTGTAAATGAACAATCATGTTAATTGACTTTGAAAATTTCAAGTCAAGACAAGTATCAACTTATGAACTAATATCAATGAAAACATTTTATCTTAGAGAAATTGAAAAAAAAATTTATCACAAATGAATTTATTCAAATGAAATCAGAGCATTTATATTTTATTTTTAAAAATTCAGCATATGAAAATTTGAAATAAAAAGAAAGAAAGAAAGGTTCAGCCATGTCAAGGACTGAAATCGATCATAAGGGTTATTTTTTCAGCATTCTTGATTCAATTTTGATACTTTTGAAGTATAACACAGCATCTATCATCTATTTTGATCAAATTTAAGAATTTTGAGTTCAATTGTTTTATTAATCTTTGCTCAAATCAGCAAACCAACTTCAAGGAATGTTAAAATTATGATTGAAGGGATTTTACTTGGATTATTGTGCAGAAAAGAGGTTCATGTTGCGTTATGGGAGTGATCGTTGTTATGATATTTTGAATTGCAAATGCACCTGGTTTTTTTCAAACTTTTAATTTTTTTTTCTAACACAAACTTTGATATCTTAAAACAGGAAAGTAAATGATACATAATATTAAAGTTTATTTGGTTGAATATAAATCTTGATGTTATATTCAAATTTAAAATTTCATAAATTAAATTCATAATCATTTAAATTATAATATTCATAAATTTATAGCCAAACTGATTGTATCATTAAAATGAATTAAGCAACACTAAAATGATTTGATCTAGCCAAAATCATGTATTTAAAATATGATTATAAGTTTTAGGATATTAACTAAATGAATAGAAGGCGTCTATTTTTGTTTGTTTATAGTCAAAATGAGTGGTTGGATGAAAATAATATCATAAGCTTAAAATCATTTAATTTTGAGGTTATTAAAGCATTGGAATGCTGAAAAATAATCTATGATTAATATAATTAACATAAGCCATCGAATGAAGTATTTTATGATTTCACTCAAAATAATTAAAATTATATTCTCAAAAATTATAAATATATTTCATTCTTCAAAACTCAAAATAAGAGAATTAGAGATGGACAATCTTAAAACTTTGCCCAAAGATTCGATGTCAATGATAATCACTAATAACCGTCTTTGCCAAACTATCATTGGTCAAATATCTTAATGAATCATCATAGTCTATCATTTATCATTATATCGATGTACGTTCACCGTTATTACTACTATTATTTTACTATCATTATTCTTCCACTTTAGACCAATTGTTGCCATTATCCTTTAATATATTTTCAACATTTTTAGTTATGTCCACAACAAATCAAATTTGACTTATTTATTATAATTCTATTTTTTACCAATTTGGAAGATAAGTGAACATGATCTTTATCAACATAATAAATCATTTCATATGGGTCTGTCCTCAAACATTTTTTTGCTTTATGTTAAAATAAGAATTAAACATATTTTTATTTTATTTTAAAATTTTAAAAATAAAAAAATAAAATGGACCCAAGCAGCCACTTAAAGTAATAATTAATTCATTATTTTATTTTTTCATTAAAAATTTTTAAAAATAAATAAAAATATTTTTTTATTTTTATTTCTTAAAATAAAATTTTATAAAATATCAAACATGTTTTGTTTTCAGATAAAAAAAATAAAACTAAAAAAATAAAATAAATAAAAACAAAAAAATAGAAAGTGATCCCAAACAGCCCTAAACTAGGTGATATTTGGGATCCCATTATTTCATTATTTTCTAGTCTTACTTGTAGTAGATGTCTTTATATATATTATTACTTCTAAAATTTTAAAAAAAAACTCAAATAAAAGCAATTCGTATCTTCATGTCATCCAATGGTGTCGCCATCACCATTGCTCTAAACATTTTTCATATTCATATTTTTTTGAGACAAAAGACATTGATAGAATTCAAAATTAACATATTACAAACAATATATTGCTCTTAATGGGAATGGGATAGATATGTGTCAAGATAAGATTGAGATCATTTGTACCTTTGTGTATATATATATATATATATATATATATATATATATATATATATATATATATTGAAGAGAGTTATGAGATGAGGAAGGAAGACACACCTTGAATCCTAGAGTAGAAAATCCGCACACCAATAGAGGTAATTGAGTATTGAGTTTAAAGAATAGTGTGATAAAAATTTCGTTAAATTGAGTATACATATAGTCAGATTTATAAGATTCAAATATAAGCAAAAATAGGAAATTAATAACTCTATTAGAGTAATTAAAGCTTATAATATCGGGCAGTTATAGACTTTTGAATCATCTCCTTGATTTTTTAGTCCTTCAAAGAAGATCTCAGTAGAAAAGAGGATAGATTATTTCACTTAATCCGAGATAATCAACAAGAATCATATATAAGGTCTTTTAGAGATTCAAAACCTTTTATTATTATCTTTCTTATATATTATTTCTCTAACTTATAAAAAATATTTTTGAATAATGTTGTCATTCTTGTTATTTATTTTAACTTACCATGTAGCTTTATCAAAAAAAAAAATTACCACTAGGATCTGTGATATGAATGTTCTGGTTTCTTTTGTGTGTTTTTTTTCAAGATTTTTAAGAATCGAGTGGAAAATATCCAATAGTTAAATTACAGGATATTTGGGATCCCTTTATTTAATTTTTTTTATAGTCGAACTTGCAGTAAGATGCATTTATATAATTATTACTTCTGAAAATTAACATATTACAAATAATATATTACTCTTAATGAGAATGGGATAGATATGTGTCAGAATAAGATAGAGATCATTTGTACCTTTATAATATATATATATTTTTTATTTTTTTATTAAATTAATATTCCTTCATTTTATTAATTTTATTGGTAATCCTATAGTTGTACTATTTTTATTTCACCATTACATATTACAATCGTGATTTTATTTAAAATAATATATATATATATATATATATATATATATATATATATATATATATATGAAGGTTGATATATTTTAAAAGTATTATGATAAATAAATTGATTTTAAAGTCATAAATATGTTGGCCATTTTAATAAATTTAAAATTAACATTTGTGTAATGAACAACAAATAAATAATATAAATTCTCATATTAGATAAAGATAAAATTAAAAGGTAAATTTAAATTTAAACATTATAAATAACAAAAATATATAAAGTAATTTATTGGTTTAAATTTAAAAATTCTTACATTAATAAAATTAGCAAAGAAAATAAAATGTCCAATAAAAAATGAATGTAAATTATTTTCAATTTATAAAGTCAAATAACTTGCATTTACCGTATAATAAAAAAGAATTAATAAGGAATAATGATATTTGCAGTATAAATCCATAAAGTAGAGACCTAGATCAGGAAAATTAACTTTATATTGATTACTTTCTGTTGAAATTCTTTAAAAACAAACTATGTCGAGACTTTTTCAATCAATTCAAATTACTAAATTAGAATTATGAAATATAACAAGATTAATGGAACTAAGGAAATTCATTGAAGACAGCCAGTCACATAGTTGACAAACCTGATAATGAAGAATGGTTGGAATAAGGAATCCATTAAAACATCTTGGTAGTAAATCACAATGTCAAAAGGAGAAGAGAAGAGCAAGCATCTCAATCTTGAGTCTGCGATCTACTCTCCTTCGTTCTTTCAAGACGTAGATTATCATAAAATTAATCAGAAATAATGGAAATGTTTTGATTAATATGAAGTTTCCTTAAACTGAAAGCCTAAGTTTAAGTTACAAGGAGAAAATATAGGAATTAAAAATGTTTAGATTATAAAATTAATTGGGAATAACGTATCCATTTAGATTAATGTAAAGTTACGTTAAACTGAATTTAATGAATTAATTAAACTCATTAATTATTTTATAATTATCATTAATTTATTTTTAGAATTGACTCTTATATATTCTATGACTAGGATTGAAATCATCAAATCAATCAGAATATAAAATGAAAGGCTAAGGGACTGTTTGAGATCACTTTCTATTTTTTGTTTTTTATTTTTATTTTCAATTTTTTTAATTTATTTTATTTTTGTTTTATGTGAAAATAAAAATATGTTTGGTATTTCTATGAATTTTTTGTATTAAAAATAAATAATAAAAAAACATGTTTTGTTGTTATCTTTTAAAATTTTTAATGGAAAAAATAAAATAATGAAATTAATTATTACTCTATAAGGCTGCTTGGGACCACTTTGCATTTTTTTTATTTTTAAAATTTTAAAATAAAATAAAATATGTTTGATATTTTCTTATTTTAACATAAAGCAAAAAAAAATATTGGGGAAATTGATGATGGATGGTTGACCACATATTCTATTCGAATCAAATCAAATGCAATGAAATGAAATCATGAAAGTTATGAGCACAAATTAGATTTGAATAATCATCAAAATAATCAGAAAATCTCATTCATGAAAAGAATCACTTAGAAAAATTCAAAATGTAGAAATCTATCAAACAAAATATCATAGTTGATTTAATTGCATAATAAAATCGACAAGCTACAAATGTATCATGATTTGAGCAATATTATTTTGATCATCTCCGATCTTTTAAAAATATCGCAAGATAAACTACACGACATTTGAATTGAAAATGCAAAAGAAATACACCCATTTGATGGGTTGGCTAAAAAATGAATTATAAAATACCTACACATATATTTAAATTCTGAGAAAGAAATAAATAATTTAAAAGATATAAATATATTTTAAATAATAATTATTGATGAAGTAAGTTAAATTATTACTAGTATATAATCAAGTTAAATTTTAAAATTAATATATAAATTCAAAATTTATATATAAACACACATGATATATTAAAATAAATCTACTATTATCCTACATTCAAGATAAATCTTATATAATATAATTAATTAAAATTAATTATTATATAATATAATTTAAAAAATTAAAAAATCAAATCAAATCTTTAAAAATCTGAAAAGTATGACTAGCTATTTTAAAAAAATAAAGAAAAATAGGTTTTACATATTTTTAGTATTTTTGAAAACAAAAATAAATTTGTTTAAAATCAGAAAAACAAAAATAATAAACAGATAAATAAACATATTTTTTAATTTTTTTTCTATTTCTTAAAAATATAAACAGATAACATGAAACAAAAAAAATGATTCCAAATAGGGCCTAAGATTTACTATTTGAAGAAACACAAGCCAATTTTTAATAGTATATATATATATATATATATATATATATATTTCAAAGAGATAGTGATGAGATGAGGAAGGAAGACACATCTTGAATCCTAGAGTAGAAAATTTCTGCCCTGCACCAATAGAGGTAATTGAGTACTGAGGTTGTGGTCATTTAAAAAATAGTGCGATAGAAATTTCATTCAATTGAATATATAGATAGTCAGATTTATAAGATTCAAATATAAGAAAAAAAATAGGAAACTAATAAATCTATTAGAGTAATTAAAGCTTATAATATCGAGCAGTTATGGACTTTTGAATCTTGTCTCCTTGATTTTTTTTGTCTCCTTAGATCAAGAAGATCTCCAGAAAAGGACATATTACTTCATTTAATCAGAGATAATCAATATTAATCATATATAATGTCTTTTAGAGATTCAAAATATTTTATTCTTATCATTCTTATACTTTATTTCTCTAAGTAATATAAGATATTTTGACTAATGTTATCATTCTGATTTACTTTAACTTATCATGTAGCTTCAACTAAAATTTTACCACTAGGATCTCATATGAATGTTCTAATTTCTTTTGTGTTTTTTTTCTTCAAGATTTTAAGAATTATTGCAATAATGAAAAAGAAAATTATTGCAATAATAAAGAAGTTAGAATGAAAATAGAAGGAGAACTCTCAGAGATAGTGATGAGATGAGGAAGGAAGACACACCTTGAATCCTAGAGTAGAAAATTCTTGGCCCGCACCAATAGAGGTAATTGAGTACTGATGTTGAAAATAGTGCGATAGAAATCTCATTCAATTGAGTATATATATAGTCAGATTTATAAGATTCAAATATAAGGAACAATAGGAAACTAATAACTCTATTAGATCAATTAAAGCTTATAATATCGGGTAGTTATGGACTTTTGAATCTCTTCTCTTTGATTTTTTATCCTTGATCGAGGATCTCGATAGAAAAGGGGCCAGATTACTTTATTTAATCAGAGATAATCAACTTGAATCATATATAAGTTCTTTAGAGATTAAACCTTTACTCTTATCATTCTTATACTTT
Organism: Cymbidium sinense; assembly: GCA_021442155.1. NCBI lineage: Eukaryota > Viridiplantae > Streptophyta > Magnoliopsida > Asparagales > Orchidaceae > Cymbidium > Cymbidium sinense. Next base: position 87,104,874 of record CM038214.1, on the reverse strand, counting down.
ATTTCTCTAAGTAATAAAAAATATTTTCGACTACGGTTGTCATTCTCATTATTTGCTTTAACTTACAATGTAGCTTTAACTAAAGGTTTCTTAGTTCATTTACCAACTCTTACATGAAGTGATTATATACTATTCATTATTAAAATATAAAATTCAGTCATTAATAAAAATGAAAAAAATATGACAAGCATTTTTGCCAAGTGATTGAGAGTTTTGAGGTCAAATTTCGCACATATATTATGTGTGTGAGTTATCATTAAATTGATTAAAAAATTTACAAGTGGTAGTTTGATTTCAAGAAATTCATATAATTTAGAAGTATAGAATATTTCAAAAGGGTTTATTGTGATTTACTTATAAATTTTGAAAAAGTACAACTAAAAATTGAACAATTATCCATTGAGTACACTTTCAAGCTCAAAAGCAGTGCATTCTCATTCAAAAAGAAAAGATGTGCACTGCAATTTCAAACAATAACCAAAGTTAATTACAGCTTTCTAAATAAGCTTTAGCATTCATCAAGTTGAATGTAGTAAAAAAAATTATATAAGAGATGGAAAATGATGAATCATCAGTGCAATTTTAATCAACTGGAGTTGCATATGCTAAAAGATTTGTTAAAACCCAAAAAGCGGTACCTAGCACTCAATGCTAATGTGAAATTGGAGTCAGCATGCTTAACTAAGTTTGAAATGTAGTAAACATACATCACATATGGTGAAGAATTCCAACCTTCATTACTTTAATATGATCAAGATCGAAAGCTACCATTTTGGATGATCAAGCACCATCCAATCTATACTACTGACTTCTAAATAGAGTTTGAAATAAAGGACATCAAAGTTCTAATGAAATTAATAAAACCAAGATTTACGTGAGCTTTACATACAATTTACCCCTCATAAGAAGATAGGCTAGTTCCAGCTCTGCACGTATCCAATGTTAGGTGAAGCCCTCATTATCTTCACCAAACAATAAAGAAAAACTTCTCAAAATAATAATAAAAATAATAACAAAATAAAAAATAAATAATAAAAAGAATAAAAATAATAATAATAAACAAAATAATAAAAAATAAAAATAAAGAAAAACTTCTCAAATTAAATTTGTAAAAAAAAGAAAAAGACAAATCATGTACCTGCTATGTGATGTTGGTGAATATTGGAGGCTTATTGAGCTAGCTGAACTTTCTATCAAATACAGGATTGCCATACCATGAGCCTTTCGAGCCAAGGACAATCGAACACATAAATCAATTAACAAACTTGCCAATGAAGTTCTAAGATTTCCACATAGATCGTACCGTCTCCAATTCTCCAAAAATTAGATTATTTCATGCATAAACAAAATTCAACGCAGTATTCCTGAAAACATAATCTTCAAAAAATTTAGCAGCACATCTTCTCTTAAACTAGTCTTATTTCAACCTTATACTACAATGTATTAATAAATTCAAATAAAAAACTGCATCTGTTAAAGTTTCCAAGCAAGGAATTCATTCTTAATAAAAGAAATCAATTTCTACTTCCTCGAATCTACAGATTATTTTCTTTGCCATAAATCTGATAAAATGACTCATTAACCTTACTTTCATTATCAGCTATCAAATATAATTAAATAAATGGATTGCTAGTTCAAGAAATATCGATACCATTGATCGGCAGTACCTTAAAATCCCATTCAAACGGATAGGGAAAATGACTTGCTGAAGCTTGAAAGGAGAAATCTCCATGCTCGCATCGTTATTGCAACAACAGAAGAGTTTAGAAAACATCATGAGACAGAGATAGAGAGGGAGTTGAGGGAAGGACGCAAGATGTGGGGAAGATGAGAGAAAGAGAGGTGTTGACGAGGAGATGGGCGGGAAAGTTTTTTCCTTTCTCGAGAGAGTCAATGGTGAGAGGCTCCGTTAAGAAGACAATATCTTATAATTTATTAAAAAACAAAATAATTAATTCCACAACATTCAATTCTCATCTATTTATATATCTGATATTGAATTTTTATATTTATCTATATAATATTTTAATATTTAAATTATATTAAAAATATATGAATAAATACATCTGAGTTCAAATGAATGAATATTAATAATAATTTTAGTTTTATAGAATTATATGAATAAATATAAAATTTTAGTTGATAGATATATAAAAGTCCAAAAAATTCAATGACATAAATGCAAATATTCCAAAAACATAAACTGATTTTAAATTTATTTTTTAAATATTAAGTGAATAATTTATGAGAGTAAGAGCAAGCAGTATTTAGAAGGCAATTCTTTTAAATTAAGTATCATTAAAACCATAATTACGTAATTAAGTATTGATTAAAAAAATTTTAAAATAGGTATAGTCGCAATTAGTGGGCGACTAGGTAGCCACGTCGGATACGACGTGGTGTGGATTGCGTTAATCGAGGCTATTATACATAAGTGGCGTGATGATTTTGAAGCGATGGCCATGAGATCTAAAATAGGGCCGATCGAACCCGATCACCTCCTCCTCTCTATTGCATTCGAGTCGCCCCCAATCGAGGATTCCACCACCCCCAAGAGCACCGCCCTCCAGTTTTGCCCTTCCGAGCATGCTCCTCTCCGTCTCGAAGCTTCCCGGCAGCCATCGGCGTTGCTCCAACCGCCGACATTGTGTCATATTCTCCGGGTATCCGAAAGAAACTTTCTTTCTTCCCAACATCCGCATCCACGTTGTTTGACGACTTCCCTCTACCATATAGCAGCCGTTGGAAGCCAACATTAGCTTCCGGCGATGATTTCGGCGGCTCCATTTTATTCGGGGAAGTTTTCTGTGGAGGATTCTACCGTTTTTTGTGCACATTCCCTTCGTTCTTCGTGAACACATTGTAAATCTTTATTTCTATCCATTTATAAATTAATAGAGTATGTGTGCTAGGGATTAGAGTTGTATGGTTAGAATTTTGTTTAGGATTTGATTTGTAAGTTTGTGTTAGCATTGCAGTTCAGGTGATAAGTAGCCGAGTGTAGTATTATTTAAGGTGTCGATTGCTATAAATTTTTGATTATTTATGTAGTTTGTTTTGCAAGAGTGAATAGAGAATTTGTTTTGCTGATCTTTTTCTGTGGAGGCAAACTAAGTATCGATGAGCAATTCAGGCCAAGTTATGTGCGAGGTCGAAATTATCCAGTTAAGGTTCTGCATCACAGTACCTTACTGGAATTGAAGTAAAGAATTATGAGAACCTTGCACATTGATTCAGAGCATCACACAATCACTCTTACATATCATTATCCGGTGGGTAATGAATTTATAGTTTCGGTTATATCTGACGATGAGATTTGCGAAGTTACACTGGATGAAGCTTCCCGTCAGATATTAGTGTTGTATGTCGAAGTAGAGGATGTTAATGTTGCATCCACATCAGCTAATCCGGTAATAAGTTCAGTAGATATACCACTGATGTATACATAGGATTTCATCACCGACATTGTGTCATATTCTCCGGGTATCCGAAAGAAACTTTCTTTCTTCCCGACAGCCGTGTCCATGTTGTTTGACAACTTCCATCTACCATATAGCTTGAAGTCAAGCCCTAGCGATTTCGCTCCATTTTATTCGGGGACGTTTTCTGTAGCAGATTCTACCATTTTTTGCGCACATTCCCTTCGTTCTTCATGAACACATTTTAAATCTCTATTTCTATCCATTTATAAATTAATAGAGTATGTGTGCTAGGGATAAGAGTTGTATGGTTAGAATTTTGTTTAGGATTTGATTAGTAGGTTTGTGTTAGCGTTACAGTTCAGGTGATAAGTAACCGAGTGTAGTATTATTTAGGGTGTCGATTGCTATAAAATTGATTATTTATGTAGTTTGTTTTGCAAGAATGAATATAGAATTTGTTTCGTTGATCCTTTTCTATAGAGGTGAACTAAGTATGAGCAATTGATTAAGTTTTGTGCGGTAGAAATTATCATAAGGTTCGCATCATGTACCTTCGAATTGAAGCAAAATTATGAGAACCTTGCACATTGATTTAGACCATCACACAATCACTCTTACATATCGTTATCCGGTGGGTAATGAATTTATTGCGTCGGTTATATCTGACGATGAGATTTGCGAAGTTACACTAGATGAAGTTTCCTAATATTAGTGTTGTATGTCGAAGTGGAGGATGTTAATGTTGCATCCACATCGTAATCGGTAATAAGTTCAAGATATACCATTGGCGCATACAGATTTCATAGATACCTCACATGACACATGCAACTTTGATGAGTTGATTCTCAGGTACTACCTTGTCAACATTTCCCTGTTTATACTTGTAATAATCAATTTGATAGGTTGTCATCCAACTTATGAGTTTTGTGGCAATGATGATATTATTTATCATTCAGAGAAACTATATGTGCCTCAGAGTGCTGCAGGCAATGATGAGTATCAGACTATGAGCAGTGGTTCAAGTAGTGAGTCTGAGCAAGATATTAGTGATGATGACTGTTCACTCGGGGTAGAAGCCATTGTGCTCTGGGAATCTAGATAGTCATGATCATTTAAAAAATCATTCACTCTAAAATATTGATAGTGAGAGTGAGATGTTGTCCACAAACGAGTATGTCTGGATGTGTCAAACTACGAGAGAGTGGGATAACAATATACTTTGACGGTCCATCTGACGAAACTATCCTAACAGATGATACTGAAATCCTAGGTGACCTTGTCGAAGGTATGTGTTTCACAAGTAAATGGAGTCTTCAATTTGTTGTGGTTGGTGAATAGTAAATAATGTTTAGTTCCAAACAGTTATCTCTAACTAAAAGAACTACATGGTTGTATGCGTATAGCATGATAGTCCTACAAGACCATGTAATTGACTTTGTAGCGACAGACACTTAGGGGGTGCTTGGAGAATATCCACAATTAGGGAAAACCATAGATGCATTAATGCAGTAAGTGCAGCCGGTCATCAATAGTGTAGTTCAAAATTCATAGCTTACTTCATTATACATGTGATCAGGCATCAGATAGATCTGAAACTTAGGGAGATTATAAGTAGAATGGAGTCAAAATTCAATGTTAAAGTTTCATACATGAAGGCTTGGGATGCAAGTGTAAGGCAATAAAAGTAATATTTGGCAATGGGAAGAGTCTTACAGGACTCTAAGTCTTTATATGGAATCAATTTGCAGTACTTTACATGGTATAGTATATAGAATTCAGTCTAGTAGTACACAGCACTTCTAGAGACTTTTCTGGGCATTGGGTCCTTCAATTAAGGGCTGGAGTAGCTGCCGACCAGTGCCGAGCTTATACGATACTTTTTTGTTGGGCAAGTAATGTGGTACGTTATTAACTGTTATAGGAATCGATGGAAACAATGAGTTGTTTCCACTAGCCTTTGCTATTGTGGTGTCCGAGTCGATTGATTCCTGGTTGGAGTTCGAGTCTGAATCGATGGAAATAATAGGTATGATGGCAGAGGAGCACCGCCCGCCAGCTAGACGTTCATGATTTGGCCATGCTAGGGAGGCTTCCCCACCGTTGGAGTAGACACCTATTGAGGTTCACCCTAGCATAGCCTCCCTATGTAGATGGCATAGAGCCACTCACCCTGGTACTGTAAGTAATATTTAATATATGTTTCTACGTTACACCTGCATACTTTTTATTTTGGTTAATGACAGATCGATTGTTTTTTTTTTTTGTAGAACACTATTCTAGAGGCTACGTCACACTTGCTTATGCTGAAGAAGTGGCTCATCACCTGCAGGCATAGAGGTAGAGCCTATAGTGCTAGCCGCCTTCGCTTCTTCATCCACCTAGATCATCATTTTCTTACTGCCCTAGTTGAGAGATGGTCTCCACATACCAACAATTTTCACTTAGATGTTGGTGAGATGACTGTGATGCTCCAGGACGTGGCGATAATCCTAGGGCTATGGGTTGATGGGCCACCTATTATTTGCCCAATTGTGATTGGAGAGGGGAAGAGATGGGCTAGCTGGCTTGATTGTTGCGATGAGTTGTTGGGATGACACCATATACCATACGTGATGTACCATGACCCGATCGCCCACACATCCGGTTGACATTCGATGGGCCGTGCACATGTGCATACGCATGCCGAGGCGAGGTGGTCAATTTAGGAGTCGCATCCGAGCACCGAAGTTTTAGGCACCTACATTTTATTTCTTATCGCTTTACCGCTGATAAGTTCGTGAGGTCCACCTACAAGATCACTTGAGAGAGGACTGGATACATTTAGCAATGGCTGGGCGGGTGGAGCCTAGCCCACCTATATGGGGAGTCTAGCACAGGGGCCAACATGGTACCTCCCTACAGATATGGTCCTCGTTGCATATTCATGTGGGGAGGATGTGCCATATCCTACTGATCTTGACTGTCTCAGCATTGGATTGAGGTATATTTTATTATCTACACTTTCAAATTTTTAGCTTATATATATGTTTAACTTGTGTTGTGTGCATAGATGGAACATGAAGTATCTTCCAATGGCGAACGTTACAGTATATAGAAATGAGCTGGATAGCTTGTTGCATACTCAGTTGGACTTAGATTACATTTTGGTTCAAATATCTATAATGCATATTCTAATTTTCTAATTTTTAATAGTGTGATCTAGACATTAATCGAGCAAATCATGGTACGTCTGTCACATACATGCTTAGAAGGCTCTGATATATGGTTATCACGAGTCCCTCTGATCAACTGGAAGAGGGTTGAGTGGCATTTACCAGATCGAGTGCTACCGCCTCGACCTCATGTAGTAGATGTGGCACTAGTTGACCCCAGTTTCAAAAGGGTCGATGGTCAGGGTAAGCGAATGTCGACTGGGTTGATTACCACAAGGTGCACATTGCCGCTTGGGAAAGGTGGAGGGATTATCTCGTCGAGGGCTTAGATGAGGATGTGACAGATGTATACCGGGTTCAAATCGTGGCTTCTATTTATTGGCTCTCTACCACTCTCGAGCACTCATATATATATATATATATATATATATATATATATATATATATATATATATATATATATATATATATATATATATATATATATATATAAGTGCTAACATAAGTATTCATTTGAATTCAATATGCTGCGAGAGGCTAATTTCACATACTATTTTTTCATGTTGAGAGTACATCTCGAAGATTCAGGACATCTTTCAACTATACTTCGGTCGTGTTGATGAGCACGGGCTACAGGGAGTCGTCAATAGGTATGAGGTGCTATGCAGAGACTTGTGATTATGTGTACATATTGAGGACACACATTACGGATCGGAGCCTACAGAGAGTGTCCCACACCATGACTGGAGCGTCGGGCCATCTACATATGCTGATCCAGGTCCATCTATGTATGCTAATCCAAGTTCTTCTACATACCAGCCTACATATGAGTAACAACCAACTATCTTCCCGTCCATCCCACGCATCCGGATCTTGATTGGAGGGGCCACATCATGCATGATCATCCATCCCGTGCACCTAACCAGTACACACTTGGGAGTGGTGCGATTCCACGCAGACGATAGAGGCGTTAGATGTTTAGAATAGTCTATTTGTGCGTCTGTACTACATTTGTTCTTATCTGTTTTAATTTTATTTTTGTATCAGCAATTTATGTAAACTTGTACTCACTTTTTGGAGTGAAAACTTGTAAATAATCAATTATATTTTTATCTATCGTTATTGGTTATATCCAAGTCACTAGGATATGTATACTAGAGTTGTTACTTTTGTTCAAACACAATAAACATTGACAAAATGTTTTCCTATTTTAATTGAATTACATCAAGGATCGACTTTAAGTCCATATCTTTTTGCTTTAGTTATGGATGTTCTCACTAGACATTTTACAAGAGGATGTACCTTGTTGTTTGTTTTTTGTTGATGACATTCTTCTTGTTGATAAGACTAGAGAGGGAGTTCAAGAGAAACTTGATGAGATCAACCTTAAAGTTTAAAAGTTTTCATTTCAAACAAGCCTTTATCCTTGGTGTCTGCATGAATCCATTGTATTTATTATGTATCAAACTTTCATTTAATTCAAGTATCAAACTTTCATTTAATCTTAAGTATATTCATTTTTTATCAAGCTAATACTTTAGGTATAATTTTCGTACTTTATTTCTTACGCTTACTAAATTTTTTAATGATACTTAAATTTAATTATACTTAATTTAAAAAAATTACCTCTTTAGAAAAAGCAAATCTTTTCAAATATTAAAGTAATCAACTGCCATTAATTACCTTAATATTCTTCATAAGTTCATTAAGTATTCTAACCATATTATTAAGTATCACAACCATTTTATTTATAGAAATTAGACATTTTTAATTATTTTTTATTTGATAAAGATCTTTTAGTCAAGGATTTGATGATCTGATTTGGAAAGAAAATCATTTTTTAGCAATACATAATTTATTTTATAAATGATAGCTAATGTTCTTTAATTTATGTTTTAAATTTCTTTTTAATGCTAATTGAAAAGAATTATATGTTAGAAATTTTAAGAGACATTTCATAATTCCATCTTATATATTTGTTAACAATATATGATTACAGTTTATGAATGTAAATACATAATGATAAAGCATGCAGTTTATATGCTTCAGTTTAGAATTAGTATCTTATGTTATAATTGTTGTGTTTGTCATATTAAATGATTAATTAATTAATATATATAAATATATATAATATTTAAAAAATTGTAAAAGTAATTCCTTTTTCATTAAAAATTTCGTATATTTAAATGAGGGTAGATTATTGAAATTGATATTATAAATTTTTTATAGTGATAATAGAATATCCTATTTATTAGCAGATAATTAAATAAAACAATTAGTTTTAAAAAAAACTAAATTCCCATCAAAACAATTATTCTGCTAAGCTGCCTAACATTTTATTTTGAAGTGTTTTATTCAATTTTGATATAATAGAGTTTTTTTCTTTCATTATTAAACCAACAACTTAAAATAATTTATATTGATCAAAAGAATCACATGCAAATAACTCAAAAGTAACGTAACTTACGTTCACATAAATATATGATTTTATACATAATTGCGTATATAATTATATAAATTTATTTCCTTAAATGGAAAGTTATTATGCGCATGTGGATTTCATATATATGGATAATTAATTATGATTATATACATAATCTCGTATATAATTATATATAAATTCTGAATAACTGTTCGCATATATTCACACCCTTTTATCCGCATATAATCATTTTCTCCCCTAAATGAGGCATTGAGGATACTCACGATAGAGGGCAGCATGTGGGAATTGGCGCTAGCTTTCAAAGAGAGGGAAGAGATGAAATTTTTTTATGTAATAGTTATTAAAATAAAGGGAAATTTACATACATAGCATACAATTTTTATTCATTTACATATCTGACACTTAAAATTTGATATTTACAAAAATTATATATTTTTTTTCTATGACTAAAGTGGTGCATTTCACTCTAAAAAAATAATTATTGTGCTATTTTTGATGTAATAATAAAGATTTGGGCCCTATTTAAGTAAACATGAAAATATATAAGAATTATGTGCTATGTATATAAATGCCCCTAAATTAAATTAGTTAGAAAGAATTTTGATAGTCTCAATATTGACAAGAAAGAAAAAAAAGGCATCCAAAAGTACGTAGATAAATTTAAGAAGGTAGAGAGATATGAATAAATGTTTTGAAATATATTTTAAAAAATAAAATCAATATTTCATAAGAAAATCAAGAAAAGAGATGAAAGATTAAAGATTTAAAACTCAATTTAAAACTCAATATTAATGATGATGATGAAAGTTGATATGTCAAGAAAATTTTATTTGTAATATCAGATTTATATTAGTGAAATCATTTCAATTAATTTGAGTCACATGATTTATTTTCCTTTTTGAAATTTCTAAATACAAAAGTTCGTCCCCTATGAGCCACTTTTATCTTATGTCCATACAAGTTTTGATTTAATACAAAATGATAAACACTCTCTCTAATATTATAAATTTTTTATAACTAAATAATAGTGTTGTTTAAATATTGTCTAAATTAATCTTGGGCAACCATTATAAACTAACTTTAGAGTAAAATCAGTTACATCTAAGTTGAATATTAAGAATGTTACAAATAATGGAAAAAAAATTGGTTGAAAGTACTATTGAAATAATTAAAATAATTGCTATTTTGCTTTATATTCAATGGTGAAAAGTGAAGAACCAAATCATAATTCTATTTTTTTAGCTGTAGCTTATTTTATATTCAATTTTCAATTAATATTTAGGTTTTTTCTTGATTTTTTTTTCTTTTGGCTAATATTACTTTTACCCATTCACTTTGCCACTTTAAACAATAGTGAACACTGTTATTTGATGCTAACAGCCTTCACACTGCTATTAAAATCTCTATCAAGATCAAACAACACTTATGGTCACTACAATTTTATGGATTGCATTTTTTGTTATAATTGTTCTAAGTTTGTGCATATTTTGGATTTACGAGTAAAATGGCCACAAACCTGTATTCCTTAAAAAAATAAAAGTAGTCTTAGAGGTGATTTTGTTAAGTATATTAAGCTACAATTCAAAGGCAGTTTAACAAACAAAATCTCAAAATATCAAAATAGTGAATAATAATCTAAACATCTTTTATATTACGTATAAGAGTAAGAGGTTTTCATACAATTATTATCTACATTATAACGAAAAATATCTAGCAATTCATGGACTATTTATCTTAGCAAATTGACAAAACCAAGTACAAATTAAGTATTAATTTATAATAAAATAAAATAGTTTAAAAAATATTGATGCATTTGATCGAAGATCAAATTTTATGAAATCATATATAGCATGGGTTTAAAGTAATTTACCATCAAATTGATTGATGGAGACATTAGGAAACCTTATGAATTTCTATCTTAATAGAAATACAAATTTCATATAATTTGAACATGTTTTCCTTTTTTTTTTTTTGAAAATTTATCTTAAGCCAAATATAAAAAATTAAATTGAAAGTTATCACCTATAATGATTTTTTTAAATGGAATGCCAGTGGGAGTGGGACCAAGAGGTGACAACTGACAGGAGTGAGATGGTGATTGATGAAGAGAGGGTGAGATCAATTAGGGCAAAGAAGGGCATGAGCAGAGGTGGATCAAGGCACAGTCTCATCCTGAACTTTATAGTTTCTTTTATATGAGAGAGTAAAATTAGTCATTTATCCCACCTAAAATTATTTTTATCATTTATTTTTATCCTAATATAAATTTGTCCTTCTAAGAATTGATTATGGTTTCGCTCTTGAGCATGGGCAATGATGACAATGACTATAGCTTACATGTTCAAATTCAATAGGCATTGTTTGGAATTAATTTTATTTTTTATTTTATATTTACTTCATTTATTTTATTTTATTTTATTTATATTTGTTTATTTAAAATAAAACATATTTAATTGTGTTATTATTAAAAATACTCAAACATTCAAAGGTTATTTTGAATGTTCTTAAAAGTAATGTGTTCTATTTTAAAAAAAAAAACTAAAAACACTTTAGAAACATATCAAATAAATATATTTTTAAAATAACATAAAATTTAAAAAAAATACACAAGAAAGTTATCCCAAACAAATTCTAAATTTATAATTAGCATCAATTCCAACATCAATTTTAAGTATCAATTTGATATTACAACAGTTAATAGTACAACTACATCACTCTAAACCGCCACTAACCATTGCTAGATAAGAAAATTAGCTGCGATTTAAATCATTATTAGTAGTAAGTGTTTTGTTTGTGCCTTCCAACAACATTTTTATTTTTTAATTTAAAAAATTCTTTAGCTCTCAACTATAAAAAAATCTATAATAATTTTAGTGATTTAAATAAAAATTTTTAACTATATATTTTTTTACCTTTATAACATTAGTGTTTTAATAAAATCAATATAATTTTCTAGATTGTCCTCCATTCTAACTTTACAATCTTATTTTTATTTTGAACAATCCAAAAAAAAAACATATGAAAAATTATTAAAGGTATGATCGATCAGGCATGGAACTCATGCTAACTTTAATATTCTTTTTTTTAATTATTTCAAACATTTAGATATATTGCATGAAGATGTGTTAATCGAAAAGATAAAGTATTGAATTGTTTTAGCAATGAATAACATTCCACAAATAATCAAAGAGATTAAACAAAAAGAGTGTGGCATAATGAAACTTTTTTGCTCAAAATCAAAACCTAAAGTTGGCTTGTTGCAAATAGCCTTGGTGATGAGTAGAGTTCGTTAGTGAGAAATTTTAAAGTTACAAGTTTAAGGCAGTTTGACCATAAGGTAGGAAGTAAGATAAAATTGAAAGGTTGTATAGTCACTTGAAAGAAAAAAACTATAAATTCTTCATTGAACGCTAAACACACCCTCTTTGTCTCCCTTTGTGGTTACCTTCACTTAGCTCTCTTATGCAATACTCATATAAGAACCTCCTAAATACTTCAAATGAATTTTTATCAAATATATTTTATGAAAAACTAATAAAACTGAACTTATGAAAATTTAGAATTAACAAATTAATGTCAAAGGTGAAATACAATCTTTAAATAAGACAAATTGAATTTCAAAATACATTAAACTAAGCTAACATTAAATTTAAAATGAACCAACCCAAAGAAAAATGGATATATCAAGATCTCATTTCTGTATTCACCAAAATAGTCATACTCGCAATCATGTATTTAGCTTTTCAATAATGTTCTTGCGAAGTCACCAAGGCTCGATGAGACATTAACACAACATTAACACACTTCTCAAGATCTTTGTTTTCTTGCCAAGATGTTTGAATAATCTCTAAATTATAGCTCACTTAGTAAGGCATCAAAAAATATGTTGAGTACCTTGACATGATGCATGTGTTAGTTGAGGCAACCATCCATATCCCAAGCATTTATATGATTGAATATGAAAATTTTCCAAATTTCATGTCACTTGCAAAGATCCCAATGGAGCTAGTTTGTCCAACAAGAGACACACTAGATGATCATTTGCTTGCCTTTATATTTGCACAATTAGTCTCTCAGCAAAAAAAAAAATTTTTTAGTCTTATATAGTGCTCATCAAGAAATCAATGGGCATGGCAAGGAAATCTTACACTTGCTAGAAGCTTGTCAATGTATTAAACATCACATCAAATTAGTTCATGTTAAATCAAATTAATGCAAACAATATAATAAATCTTCTTAGTCTTCCCTAAATTTAGGATTGTATAATCTAACCTTTAAAGACCAAGATGATAAGTTTTAGACATCAAAGTGTGCTCAATGCTAAAACATAGAATCAAATCAAGTTGACTAGGCTGTTCGAGCTTTTCTATGATTGAGTCTTTCCTTTGAGGAACATCAAATCTTTCAAGTTACATCTAATCATGATTAGTCCATCTAATTATGGAGGAAGTATGAGAACTTCTTTTAATAAATTAAGGCTAGAATTTTAAGGTGATTCTAATTATGTTGGGAAGATAGACATGAAGAGGTGGAGTTTATCAAAGCCTTGTAATGAGGTTATGAGGTTATGCATTTAAGTTGAACTTGATCATCTAAATGGCATGCCAAATAGAAATTTAAGAGTTAAAATTTGACACTTGATATTAACTCATTTCTTGCAAATTAATAGAAGATGCAATATCATGGGTAGTGAAGTAAGTCTACTTTAAACTTATTAAACCTCTATGTTGCTATGACATATGATGTCATCATTGAAAATTATATATATTATTGCTCATGCCATGTAAATTTTTGAATAAATTTGTTTCGATTCAAATATTATTCATTGGAGCCCTTACTTAGTAATTATAATCTATTATAAAAGACTTCATGTCAAGTATATTATGATTTTAACCATTATCCATGATTTATTGTTAGGCATTGCCAAATTATCATAATGAATTAAAGGAGAGGTCAAATCAAATTTTCATTATTTGATTGATCTTTTCTTAGTTATGTAATGAATATGCATAATCATTAGTAAAGCATGTGGATATCTACCTCAAACAAATATCACCTTTCAAAGGCATGCTTAGGACTTTGCTTAGGGTCATGAGTCAAGTTAGGAGCTATATAAGGTTAGAAGTCAAGTTGAGGACTATACAAATTATATGAATGTGATTCTTTTAAGAGCATGTTATGAAATTTCATGTATATGCATAAAGCTTTGAAAGAATATAACTTGCTTTGAGGGTAGGACAATAGGAGTCGATAGTGTAGAAAAAAAAATGAAAAAATACCAAAATAATTGGTTATTGATTTTGTTAGTAAAGTGAGCTATGAAATTTCTATAATATTAGACTTTATTTTATAAATTAGGATAATCAATTTATAAATTTTAAGTGGGTACTCCAATCCTTATCCAAAATCATGTTAGTATATATCTTAAATTCTTACTAATAAGAGATGCATTATATCGCATCCTACTTTTATTATAAAGTGAATCAATGATCAAACTTTTGGTCTACCTTATTGATCCACCCTCACCATGCTTGAGTTACAGCTACTTGGTGGTTATTGCTTGTAAAATTTATAATAAGTGAAAATATTATATCAATTCAGAGTTCTCATAATTAAATGATGTGTTGAAATTCTAATGAACCTATTGATGTTAGTAATTCAAAAAATATTCCTAAATAAAGTTTAGGACTGGTTAAAAAATAATTTCTATAGAAAATTATTTTCATATTAAAATATTATCTTATTAAGAGAAATTAGATTTCAATAGATAACCCTTTAATTACAGGCCATGAAAATATTAGTAAATTTAGATTTACTTAAAAAAATCACATGCAAAATGTTGCATTGTATTTGGAGGGCACCAAGCTTAAACTTGTATAGATAGGATGTGTGTAGGAGAGGAGAGGAAAGAGGAGTTTGATTGATTCAGGTGTTTAAATGATTCATACTCAAAATATGCTAGGATTTAAATGATTATAATATTGTTGGAATCATCTTGATGTGATTGTCATTTTGATAACAAAGTTATGTTAATTGAAGACTATTTGATCCAAAAATATTTAAAACTAATTTATAATTGATCAGAATAATTTGTCATGACCTACTCAAACATAAGATTGGATCAATCTAATTCATATGTCATTTGGCTCAGATAAATATTAGCACGATAGTTATGAACCAATCTTAGATGAAATCAAAATTGAATTATTTAGATCCCTAAGCTGATATATCAGATCAAACTGAGGCGGATGGGACTGGCTAAACTTAAAATAATTTTTTTTAGAATAATGATAAATCATAATACATATGGCCCTACTTCATGAATTTGAACTTCAAAAAATTTTCACCCTGTCGTAACCTTGGGAAGATTAAAGAGTGAGTTCCAATTAGATTCTTGGCGAGTGTAGGAAGAAATTTGGTATGGGTTAGAGCAGAAGGGTGGAGAATGCACGTCATTCCTTGCTTCCTCTTAACATGCCTACTTCGCTTATGGATGCTATATAGAAAGAATTTGCTCCAATCCCTTCTCCCAAGACATGTTGGAGAAATATTTGCTCATCGGAGCTCACTTGAGCTTGCTAGGAAAATAGGGTAGTTTGTTCCTCTTTATTCACTATCCATGTGTCGATAAACTTTCCTTTCATTTGTTTACATTTTACCATGGATTCTCACAAATTAAATTTCTTACTGGGAATTATTTTCTTGATTAGGCTTAACGGTATTCTTGATGATGAATCATAATAGATAAGTAGTATATGTGAATTTGATCAGTCCTTTTATGATCGATGATGATTACTTAGGGTTTTAGTGCCTTCTTTTTTTGTGAACACTAATTTTTCCAGCTATTACAGGAAATTTTGTGAGTGTTATTTTTTATTTTTCTTTGAAGTTATTGTATATCATATACTTTATTAGGTGAATATTTTCTAAATCTTATAATGTGTGTACCTTTTTAAAGATTCAAAGACTTAAATGAATTAACATTGAGGGATGGAAGTTTTTCTCTGAAAT
This sequence comes from Cymbidium sinense, assembly GCA_021442155.1. Classification (NCBI taxonomy): domain Eukaryota; kingdom Viridiplantae; phylum Streptophyta; class Magnoliopsida; order Asparagales; family Orchidaceae; genus Cymbidium; species Cymbidium sinense. The sequence continues at coordinate 87,088,846 of CM038214.1, read as the reverse complement.
AGTATTTGTTATTGCGATTAGGAAAGGAGCAAACAATAACCTTAGTGTGTATAAATAACTCTATAAGCAGTTGTAAATAAGTCAAGACTTTAGCAAATTTATAGAAATATTGAGGAGAAACAAAAAGCTTTGTTCATTAATTTCCATCATGTGCAGTCAACAAAATCAAGCTTGGTCATTTAGTTTACAACTTTATTGATTCTTGTTGCTTTTATCATCGCTTTCGATTGCTTCTCTATTAATGCCTAAAAGATAGAAACCTGCTAAACTATGTAACTCACTGAGTGTAGTTGGTGACTTGAAGAATTGATGGATGCTTTCACAATTGTGAATAACAGAAACCATGTTGTACACTTCACATTCATAACTCCACTATTCCTATAAGACAAATTATTGAGGAACATAAGACATATTCTTGAGTCTATTGGGAGAAGGATAGTCCAAGTGACAATGCCAATGGAAAGCATAATTATGGCGGTCATTACATAGTAGACCCCTCCTATTTCAATGCTTAAACTAATCTTCTTTAAGTTGGAATCTTGAAAGATATAATTAGAAGGATAGAAAGGTACAAATTAATTATTATGTTTTATTATGACAATGAATATATGATAAATTTATTGACAAAATTTGGGGCATATAAATAGCACAGAGAGAGAATTGTCAAAGGAGTTATAAGGCTTTTTCAAAGATGAAAAAAAAGCAATATATTAGGCACAATTATGGGATAAAATTGGCCATGTGAAGATAAGAGCAAAGTTCATGGCTATTTGTGAAATGAAAAGAGACAGTTGAATATAAAATTCATGACATAAGGAGATATTTACAATAGATCTATCTAGAGAAATAGCGTGTGGAGTGGTTGCAAGGGTCTGAGCTTTTTTAATCATGCAAATATATTCCTTTTCAAAAAACATAACAAAACTTGGAAGTAAGGGTAACAGTGAAAAAACTATCATCAAGAATAGATGGCTTCAAAGCATGTCCAACATTGCTTGAAATGATGATTGGCATGATCAAATGAAACAAGGTGGAAAAGACTCCCCCATGCCCTACGACCATCTTTAACATCAATATGATCTCCACAACTTTGACTACCACAATGCTTGGTAGTGAGGGTAGTCCAAGTTGGTTAAGAAAATAATAGGTTAGTGATGGGAAGAACTTGTCAAAGAGTAATTGTAAAATTAGAATTGAAATTGAGCATCATCGAGATTGCATATATGGAATTAACCATTCGTTGAGGAGGATTATCAAAGTGATATTGTTAATGGAAGGACATAATGGTGGAAGAGAAATAGGAACCTCAATCATCCTAGTAGATCCCATCAACTTCTTGGCTTTAACTAATCATCTTTTTTTAAAATTGAAAGATATAATGCCATTGATACAAATTTACAAAGTAATTGTTGGATTTCAATAAGATAATGAATCAACAAAAAATAGGACATAAAACATAGTCTCTAATGCCTTTAAAATGGGTAAGAGACTCATCACTAAAATCACGGGGATGGAGGTTATATGTGGAGAGGAGAAAATTTTGTGGTTGTCATATGAGAAGAGACATTCAATTTTAAAATCCATGGCATACTTAAGGAGATATTTACAACAAATCTAAATGAAGATAAAAAACATGTGAAAATGCAAAGGTTTGAATGTTTTGAATCAAACAATATATTCCTCTTCAGAAAATATGCCAAAACTTGAAGGAGCAATAGTAGTAGAAGACCTATAATCAAGATTAGAGGTACTCAAAGCATGCTTGTACAAGAAAGTAAATTTGACCCAAAAGAATGATTGGTATGACCACTGAGAACATTATGGAAATGACTTTCCTACTTCAATCACCTCCATTATTAGCATGTTCTCCACTTCTACAAACATCACATTTTCCTGTAGCGAGGAAAGTTTGAAGTGATAAAGGAAATAATATTTTTTTGATATAAAGAAATCGTGAAAGTGTGTTTGCAAAATTAAGAATTTTGAAATTGACTATCACATAGGATTGCATATGTTGATGGGATAGATGAAGTCTAAGGAGACATTTTTCCATAAAAAACTCTTCATTTTATTGTGCTAGATCTTAGGATAAGTGGTGAAAGCTCTATAGTGAAGTAACTCGTTCTAATTATTTCATAATGTGCTTTGGTAGTTTTAAATGGTCCAATCTTTGTGGTCAAAACGGACATAAAAATAGGTTAGATTTTAAAGTATAGATCTTAGAAATATTATTTTCTTAGAAGTAGAATAGAGAATCCTGCATATCCTTTGTTGTCTCATAAAACATGATTTTATATGTAATAAAATGTTTGGAATTATTTAGTAACTAAGTAAAAATTGACATAATGAGGTGCTTTCCATTTCATCAAGATTCCCTTGAATAGAAGAGATAATTAGTATCATTGAACTAAATGGATATACTAATGATAAAATGATTCACATATTGCAAATGAGATGAAGAAGTCATAATATTATTGAATTTATAAGCCAAGCAGAAGAGGATAGTTTAGATCATCATTTACACCATTGAAGAGTAGTGGAGAAGACCAAAAAGTAAGAAGAATTATAGAAATCTAATAAGTGGTGAGAGTGTAGGAAAATGCAAAAGCATGGAGTGTGGTGAACAATTATAGTGGCACGGCATATAGTGTGCTCAAGTGGGCACAAGCAAGGCTAGGGTTGTGAGTGATTGGTAACATTGGAGCAAGAAGAATTATGAATAAACTAGAGTTGGGAATGAACACTTGAGAGGATGTGAGTGAGTAGTAGCATCGCTAAGTGACAAATGGAAGGAGGGTGCTCAACTAAGAGAAGGTGTGTGTGATGAATTGAATGCAAAGTAGTGATAGGGGAAGGTGTGAGTGATGAAATGAATGAAGGTTAGATGAGTTCTTGTGTTGGGCAATTTGAAGCAAATAAGGTTTGAGAGAGCCAATCCAATGTGATTGATCTGAACTATTAAATAATGGGGAACATGAACATGTCAATGGGATTAGGAGGGTAGTTCGGATTTTTCTTATTTAGATACAATTGGGGGAAAATAATTCATTGTTTTATTGTTTGAATCAACTAGTTCTATACTTAGGAATATATGAGGATACAATAAGAAAACAAATAAATGAAAATAATACCCCAATTATGAGCAATGAATAACCTTCCAATTTTTTGAATCCTAAACCCTACTTATTTTGTCAATAGATCCTCTTATGCTCACAAAGGTAATACTAATTTTTTTTACAAGGGTTTCTCCATATAATACTCACTTTTTTAAAGATAAATGAATTTAGCTATTGGTCGTGTTATACATTATGTTCATGTAGACTTTATGCTTTATTATTTCAAAAATTGTGTGTTTTCCAATAGAAATCTATAATAACTTTGTTTATTATTTTCTTGTTTAAGCACACTTGGTAAATATTCTAATCACTTTATGTTAAATTGTTGTTCTATGCCTTTTCCCTTCATTTTCTAAGAGTTCACTTCAAACCACCAAACTTATGCCATTGTAAAATCTTTGACTCTTCAAAATTTATCTTACTCCATTTGGTGGCTAGATTACATTGGGACATTGTCATCATCAGATGAGATATTCGACCTATCTTTTGATGACCAAATTAGTACTTTTGAAGATTTTCATGTTTTTTCTTGATTTTCTATTTAAGTTTTTTTCATTTTGGCATTTTGTTTTGGTTTTAATTTTCCTAATAATCTTTTTTTTCATTTTTTAAATGCATAAGATCGTAGCAAGTAAAATAACAATTTTCCTGGCAAGCATTATGATGCTCAACCATGCCTATTAATAATGGCCAGTCGGTCTATTTTAACATTTAATGATCACTATCTTATGCATAGGTAAAATGAATGGTTACAAGCATAATTGCCCATAATTTTCTTCATAAAGGAGTGAGTAAAATGGTAGTAATTCACAGGAAAGAACATGAAACTTGTGGTTGGCTAAGAATATGAGCTTTCATTGATGTGATAAGAGTCACTTAAAATCAACTTGAAGGCATGATAAAGCTTGGCATATTATCTTAAACTATTGTCAAGGAAGCCACCAAGTTCTTGGTTCAAATAATCACAATGACATTAGCTCTAGTTTCATTGGTTGTCCTTTGTTATTCTTCCAAACTTAATTCAACCTTGTATGAATTGTCATGAGGTAGGAAAATTTTGGTTTGAAACTACTTGTAGTGTGAAGTCATAATATACTTCATATAGGTTATATCTAATGTATGTATATGCGGATCCTGACCAACACATGCTTATCTAATGTCTTGATTGGTTTAGGTAGAAATTCAAAAATTTTGGGTAAGCATTCATTTAATGAAGTATGATAACATATATTTTGTGTATTATTTGAAAGGGTATATCTTTCGCATGAAAACATCCTTTCTTTGTGTAATAAGAATCATAAACAATCTTACCTTAATCGTTAAGAAACACCTTCAAGTCTAAGAACTGCATATAAATTTTTTTTTTATACTATTCTCTTGCTAAGGTGCTATATGTAGGGGTATAAGTGAGCCTAGTTGAGCTTTGATCATTGTTGACATTGTGGCTTAGTTTAGCAAGCCCATGAGTCAATCTCATGTTTGAGCTTATACTTATGCTATGCTCATAATATATATATCTTTACATATATATATATATATGGAGCTCTACAAGCTATTACTTTTGCTCGAATATGTTGACAAGCTCAAGTTAGTTGTGGCTTTTGATTACTTCGACTTGTTTACACCCTTAGCTATATATGATGTCATTTAGTAAAAAAAAAAAAAAGTAGAAAAAATGATTGGGAACTTTAAATTAACTGTTTGTTACATATTAGCAAAATCACATTATTTATGTACAAATGTAGTTTCTATTATGTGTGAATCTTTGCACAATACCCTACCAATTGAATGATCCTATTTTTTTTCTAATACATTATCTTATGCTCATAATTACAAGAGTATTATGAAGATTGGAATGACCCTAATAAGGATGTTGTAGAGAAACAATGCTTGCTCATTAAGTTCCCTGACACACATGTTAGCCTTAGTTAAAGGAAAAGCAATTTTAACTGCATCTATTGTTGCTCCTGTACTATATTGATGTAATTTGTGTGCCTTCTATTTCTTTTATTGCCATTGTTGTGTTAAGAATACATAAGATTAGTAAAATTGTGTGATAGCTATTGTCATGACTGCCTTTAGTTCTTTTAATTTTTTGTTTAATATGTGATAGTTCATAAGTTTTATAAGTGAGTTCCTTAATCAAGATTATTTCATTCATTTATTTTTGAAAATTCCTTTTTATCTTAAAAGTTTTCTTTATTTTTAATTGTTCATTGCAATTTGATAATTTTAATATCTTTTTAATATTTTATTCTATCAAATTTTATTTTGGTTACATGCATGTACAAATTTGAGGAAAAAAAACTATGCTAGTTTAGTTTAAGGATAGACTTAAGGAAAACATTTGGTTCATAATATCTTGGCATAAATTTAGATAATATAAATTTTCTCTATTAAATTTATTGAGTAAGTATAATATATGATTAATGTTGACCTCACTTTTTGGAGGATTCAATCTTCCCATCTTAGACTTAGGAGTCTTCTAGACACTAAAACTTCCCTAATCATAAGACAATTCTAGCAATTAGGTGAGCACTTAGCCTAAGCCTAGAGACTTAGAGGAGTTAACCATAGGATTAGGATATGCCTTAAGGATTAGGACAATCTACCTACCCTATAGCTTGAACCCAAGTTCACCTTCTTAAGCCACAACCAAATTCAATTCTTATCAAACCTACAACCACATCATATATCAGAAATCAAATCAAACCAAAATCCAAACCTAAGCCCTATGACCTATCCCATGGACTTAGCCAAATCTTAATCCAAATCAATCCAACATCAATTGATTTTCTCATAATTAATTTATATCTTCAATCATCTTCCTAAACATAATTCAAAGCTACATTCAAATGATCAAAACTAAATCAAACTATTTCAAATTAAACTAAAAGCACTTAACCTAAGCCCTATGACCACCTTCATGGACTTAGCCAAATTTCCATCCAAATCAACCCAAACTCAATTGATTTTCTCATAATCAATTTATATCTTCAATCATATTCACAAATGTAAATGAAATATACATTTAAATCATCAAAACTAAATCAAGATCTTTCTAAGCCACATAAACCATTTCCATGGACTTAGCTAAAAATCCACTTAATTCAAACCCAATTCAATTAAATTTCTCACGAATCAATTAATCCTTCAAGTAACATCCAAAATATAAATGAAATCTACAATCATCAAACCAAACAAAAACCAACCCAAGTCAAACCCAACCTAGCCATCTCGACTTAGAATATCGAAATGAACCAAAACTCATCTAAACCCAAATAAATTATAATTGAATTTATATATCAATTCCAAATCCATATATAAACTCAACTAAATCAAACTCAACCCAAAATCAAGCCAACTAAATCAAATTGGTTCACTTGACCCACCAAGTTCCAATCCTACCCAAATTGGATTGAACTAAGCCAACCAAAGCCTCTTATCATGATTGTTGATCACCCTAGGTTGATCAAGTGTAATAACTTGGGTCAAACCAAGTCAACTTGGTCATTTGACCAAGTCAACCCCTTAACCAATATGAACCTAAACTAGCCAAATTGTAACCTAAGCCAAATCCCTTGAAACCAATCATTCATACCAACTCAAAATCAATATTTGAATATGACTTGACCTTCAATTGAGCCAAACCAAACCCAATTGGCCCTCTTGACCTAAGTTGAATCAAATTGACCTAACAAACTAAATTAGGTCAAATTAAAATATAAACCAAATTGATTGCAACCAATGGCTCAAGTTCATTCCAAATTGATTATTGAACTTGACCAAAGCCATGATTGGACCCAATTGACCCAATTGAACCCAATTGACCTACTTAGCCCAAATTAACCTAACGGGTCAAGTTGGCCTAAATCAAAACCAAATCCAAATTAATTAAAATAAAAGCCTACAATCTTGTTCAATTGGTCAACTAAACCCAAATCAACACCTAAACCAAGCCAATTTGGCCAATTTGGACAAATTCATCAACTTAACCCATTTGACCCAAATGAACTCAAATGAGCCAAAATCAAATCTAAGCCAAACTAAACTAAACCAATTAAACCAAAACATCCCAAATGATCATATGAACTTGACCCAACCCTTGGTTTGACCCAATTTGACCAATTGGTCAACTTGACCCAAGCTAACCCAATTTGACCTAAATGAGTCAAATTGAGCCAAATCAAACTAAATCAACTCCAATTGATTTGAAATTTGGGCTAACCTACTTTTGACTCATTTCCAATCTATTTAAATCAAATCCAATTCTAAATGACCATTATACCCTTAGTTCAAGGGTATTAGATGAGGCAAATCACCCATGTAAGTGGTCATTTCCGTTCCTTGGCCACTTGACACTCGCCCAATGGTCCACCTAGGCACTAAAAGCACTACCCAACCCAAGGGTGGTTGGGTAGCCATGACACATGGGAGGTGAACTCACCTCACCTTCTCTATTAGCTCCCATGCATGGGGCTGCCACTATTCCCCTTGGCATTACCACCTTACACCTTCACCCACTCAAACCAAGGAAACATACACTCTACCATTCATCTAGTGCTTTTCAAAGTTCTCAAAGCTCCCCATTCTGGTTTTACCAAAGAAAAATATCCACCTTTCCTATCCAAATCATTCATTTCTCTACTTAACTCAAATTAACCTTGCACGCACCTTCCCTAGGCCTCGTCGAGCAAGAATGAATCATCTCCCAAGAGTCTCGAGCACCGGAGGTGGGGCTTTGATCAACACCGGCCTCCCAAGCTTCTCGTGTTGGTCTTCCAAGAAAATGGCAAGCAATCAAAGCTCGTGCCGATCAGTAGGGCTTTGTCTCCACTAGATGAAGCTTCCTCAATCATTTGCACCATCGATCTTGAGATCTGGTGAGGTATGCCATTAAAATTGAGCTTTTGGCCAAAATGGGTTTGAGCTTTTTGAAGAAAATTTGCCTCTCGTGTGATCTTAACCGTTGGATCCTCTTCGATCTATGTCATGAAGGAGTGGGATCCTTTTGGAGTTGACCCAAGCTGAAGTAAGCTCAAATGAAGCGAGCAATGGGGGATGAACTCCATCTCTCATCGCTCGTGGGATGGTAGATCACGCACCGTCTATTCTATGTGATCAGAATGGACGATCATGATTAGATCTGTTAGTTTAATCTAATTTTATCTTAATGCACCATTGGATTATTCATAGTCATTCAATCTTAGATCGGATGATGCACGAGAAAGTGTATCTGTCGTTGCCATGTAAGCACTGAGTTGGATAAGTTTTAAACAGCTAATCTCGTGGCGCCATGTGGAAAGCACGCTATGTCAGTAGGCTATGTGGCGCCAATGGGATTAAGTTTTAATTAGGGCTAATTAATTCATTTTAATGGATAAAACTTCCAAAATTCATAACAAATCATAGAAATTTAAAAATATATATAAATAAATATTCATTTTCAAGGTATTTCAGAGGAGAATTAATTATAAATGATCTTAAAATTAATGCTTAATTAGAATTTAATTACAAAATTAATTAGCTTAATTATGCCTCAATTACTTGAGAAATTAATCCCAAATTTTGTGGGTTAATTTAATGGGACCCCCTCCCATGATTTTCTTGGGATTTATTGCTCACTTAATTAAGAAAATTGACTAATTAAACCCTAATTACTATTTTAACTTATTCAATGATTACTTAATCCCATGAGTAGTAATAAATAGGCTAATTAAGTTTATTAATCATTTCTCAATAGTAAATGAACTAAGGAATAGGGTTGGGACCACTTTCCTAGCATATCCCCAAAGTTCATTTCACTTTTTCAAAATGAAATTAATTAAGGTTTAATTAATTAACTACATCACTTAATTAATTAAATTAAAATCATAATCATATTAAACTTTAATTAATCAATTCTTAGATAGACCTTTAGGTGTTAATAACCTAAATATATCTTAAGAAAATTATGGTTAACCCACATGTGTGGGGAGGCCATAAGAGTACTTAATTAAGTTCCTTAACTTTATTAATCGTTAATTATGAGCCAATTGTATTAAGCCCTTTTATTTCTTAGGTTCATTGCTAATTTAATTTCCAATTCATGTGCATATCATATTGGGTCACAATTATTTGGGTAATTATGTTAAGGTAACATAAGAAAGGGTTAATTAATGTATTCAACTCATATTATAATCTAATTAACTCATAAAATCAACTTAATTACATTTCTTTGAACCAAAGTAATTATCAAACATGGGGATGGGTTAAGATTAGCAAACTTTTTCTCACATCCTTAGATCAAATCAAAACATGAAATTAAAATGATATTATGAAAGCTTTGGTTTACTTTAAATGGCTTTATCTAGTATGATTGTCCTTAGAATTAATTTGATTGAATGAAATCATATTTTTATTCTTATTCATTCTTTTACAATCATCTCAAATGTTGTATGTCATTTGAAATCATACATTCATCTTTTTAAAATTAATTAAATCAAATATTTTTTTTATGTAAACTTGCATGTGTTGGATTAAAAAATAATGTGTGGCTATTATCACTAATAAATTCAAATTATTTTTCTAATGTTTATAAATCAATTACATTGATTAGAGTGATAATAGTTATGAATATATATCAGCTTTGCATGTGCTTATAGCTTAGGTATATGAAGTAAAGCTTTCTTTTCCTTAATTCCTATGTGGTTTTACATGTATTTGAATTTTAATAAGTATATAGTCTAGATGTCCAATAAATATGAGGCTTTAAGTAGCCCCAAGGAGATCATTTGATTACCTCACTTCCCTGGTTAATAATGACACGTACTTATTTAATATCATTTACATATATTTCTACATTAGAATTTGGATAGAACTTTAATTCACATGCATAAATGATTCAATCAAATAAAAGTTCAAACTTTGCATGATTCTCATCTTTATAGTTGTGTATACATTCATATGTATTTAAGATAGCAAGTGTTTAGTCTAGACATCTTAGGAATATGAGGTTTAAATAGCCCCAAGAAGGTCATTTAATTACCTCACTTCCCTTTAACAATGACAAATACTTGCTTACATCTTTTACACATGTGTAGGTATCCTTAATTTAAAGATGAAGATCCCCTTTTGTTACCAAAAATACATGCATTCATATTCACCTAAGTCATTAGCATGTGTGATACAAATTGGTGCTTTAGTACAGATTTATATAGGATTGGAATGTTAATAAATATATAGTCTAGACATCCCAAGAATATGAGGTTTTAGCTAACACCAAGAAGGTCTTTTGATTACTTCACTTCCATGGTTAACAATGACACGTACTTATGTGATTCCATCCTTATGTATTGTGGTATTAGAATTTGGATAGAGCTTTAATTTACATAATTCAACCAAAATAATATATATACATACATTCATCATTTAAGTGTGCTAAAATATATTATATGTGTAAATACATTTAGGATTAAACCATATGAATGTTACATGTGATGGAAGGGAATGGTTTGATATATGTCATGTGGCAGTAATTTAATTAGGTTAATCTTAAGATGCCTTTCATGTTGAATAGAGTTATTTAAAGTGAACCTAAACTTAGGATTAATTTAAAATGTGCAATAAGCCATTCACTGAAGAGAACTAAATAAAACTAATGTGTTTTAGAAGGTGGCTTAAGGTATGGATGAAAGAGGGTGAACCTCTTTCTTCTCTTTATAATACCTAGTTGCTAAGTGTAATCATATGAAACAAAGCATAAATTAATATTCTCAAACCAATTAAATAACTTCAAGTGAAATCAACTCTTTATGTTAAATTGAATCCTTCTATATAAATGCCTAGTAAATTATAACTCCAATGCCTAGTAAGACATACCACACCAAGCCTTAGCACCCACATTAGAACTAAGTCACCACTTCTAGTCATAAGTTAGGATGGTGTATGTATGGTGTATGTTTTATTTTATGATGTAATATTTTAGACTGGATGTTAGGGTGTATATTTAGATTGGATGCTAGGCCTCTCTTAGCCAGATCATGTCTTCTGCAAGAGATTGTGCTTAAGGGGATGCTTAAAGATAAATATAAATGCTCTCTTTGCAAGTTGTTGAACCCCAAAGCATAATCCAAGTTAGGACAGGTGGGCTTGGTTACCCATGTGTAAGCTGTTAAGTCCAAATTATATATATAAATGCTTGGGACTGCATGTGTGTTTAGCTAATACTTATTTTACAGGTGTAGTTAGATTTACTTTTCTTATTCTTGATGTAATTTTTTAATAGGATTTAAGATTAATGCTATGGGGAATTAGAATGAGCAATGGCTAGAAAGCTTTATTTTGAGGTGCCATGTGTTGCCTTTGAAGTAAGAATATCCAAATCAAGAAAGAAGATATGAAGAAATGAAGGAAAGAAGACCCCATAGCATTTAATACAATTATAATTATTCTTTCATATTCTTAGTTGTATAGGAGTCTACCATCTTTTTTTTTTGGGTTATGAGGTACCCACCACACCGCCTTTTATTCTTTTGTGGTTGTCATAAAATTGATTGATAATTTGTTTAAATTGAGCATTAAAAATGGCATTCTTTTCCATAATTTCTTATGATTGATGCTTTAATGTGTGGCGATGCGATTAGGCTCTTAGGATAAAATAAATCTTCTATCGAACTAATCACTCATACCTAAATTTTAAATAACTCATATTCTCACCATAAAGCCTAGGCATTAAATAAGATAATTAAAAGATTTAGCAACCCCTTAGTTGTATGGTTGTATTTTTCACCTCATGCATGCATTTTGAATCACTCTTGCAAAATGAGAGCCTCTATTCTTACACGCATAGGGACCGCTTGACCCATGAGAGCAACCCCTATTGATGGAGCTTCACCCTCTTTCTATTTTAATTTGGCCAATAATCTACTTCATTATGAATTTAGGAGTATAAAAATCCCAAAGCCTTTGTCAAAATGAAATAAAATTTGAAAACTTTTTTATTTATAAAGTCATGTGCTCATCCCACTCATGCTCTAGTCTCTTAGAGACTGATTTTTGGATTTTAGTCTCTTTCAAACAAATTAACTATCATAGCTATCTTGTAATTCATAAGACCAAGCTACATGGTTTTAAAATCATATATGGAGTTAGATGGCGGACACTCCAAGTAGTTATAAGTCCAAAAGTTGGATGGGTTTATTCTCTCTTGTGGAGGTAAACCCTTATGTCCACCTGTTACTTAGATTTAGGTCTTGATTTAGCTTGTACTAAAGCTCACTAAATTTAGGATCTACGGTTGTTGTTTCCTTCAGGCTACAAGAATAAATCCTCACTTTTTAGGCATTTCCATAATCTTTGATTGATGGATTATAAGCCCTGACAATCTAATAAAATTTAACTCTAATAAATAAATCTCTTCACTTTCAAATATATAAATCCCAATCATAGGATAGATTAGAATGCTCACTAGGCTTTAGTATCATGAGTATTTCCTACTTCCTCCATTTGGATTCCAAAAAATAAGTCTTCTCCTGAATTGTCCCATTAGATTTTTCAAACATAACCAATCCTTTGATAGTCTAACCTTCAAATCTTTGGAGATTATAATTGTCACTTTAATCGAGAGTATTCTTGGGATTTCATTCTTAGATGTAATTAACTATCTAGGCTTTTTCCATAGGGAAATTAAGAACCTAGTTTAATATAAACCCTTTATTCATCTATGTAAAGTAAAGAAAAATCTGGTATATTCAAGACCCATCATGCCTTATGAGTCCTTATTAGGTGATTAGGTCCATTAAAGGGTGACGTCTCAACCTTTGGGATAGTAAATCATACCTCAATGCCATACCTGATCACTTCAATAAGTACCCCCTCCGACCTGCGTGTTGTCCCCCACATCCAAAAATAAACACCATAATTAATTATTTATTTTTATTTTGATTTTTTCCTCAAAATAACTCAAAATATAAGAAAATTCATTTTGATCAAATCTGGGTCACAATATCTTAAGTAGTTTTTAGGAAAAGGTTGGAAAATACAATTGGTAGGCCATTGTGGATGTGTGAATTTGTTAATAGCCATGTAGTGGTCAAGTGATTAAAAAATAATGCATAGGATAGCATCATCATAAAGGGACCTAACATCTCTAAGTTATTGCCTAAGATGATACCACCCATCTCCCTAATATTTTCTATGAAATGGACTTGAGAATCATTAAGAAAGGTTACTATAGCATAGCATGAGTATAGGCTCTAAGCCAATACACTCATTCATTTTAGAGTCAAAAAGTCAAGATGTGAAAATCAATCTATAAGTCCCTAGAAGCTAAGTTGTCACTCTTCGAGTCAATTTGTGATATCATGCTAGGGAGTAGGGACTATGTATGTTCATGTCTAATTATGTCATAAACATTAAGTGTTCAAATCATTATTGCATTTGGTTTTCATAATTGAATTTAACATCAACATGAGAAGGGATTAGTTGGCACAAAGTTATGTCTTCATGGACTGAGAGAAAAGTGTTACATTCATAACCCATAAATAGATGAGTTTTATGTGCAAGCTGTATCATTACCAATGTGTCGAGACACATTAAGAAGGATTGTTGAACATTTTTAGAGCATCTTTAGGATCTTAGCTTTTTTCAAACATTAACTTGAGCTTTATGTAACATTAGCTCAAGATCAAGCAAGTCAACAATATAGCCACCTTTCACCTTCATTACATGATGAATAAAGTATTATAATAGCATATGGACTACTTTGTCATTATTTTCATAGGCAACGTTCTTATTTACACTCTTAGCCTGACAAAATATCGACTCATTTGGTTTCATCTAAAAGACTCTCTAAGACCATTGATTATACACTAGGTTTTCTCAATAATTCTTTTAGGTTGATCATATCTTCTTTTTGGCCATGTGGTCAATGTTAATGCCATTTCTATTCATTATCAAAAAAAGTCCTCATCATTGGCACTCTAAAACTACATAATGTGGTTGAAATTCATTGGTTCCTTGGACCTGCCAAATATTAATGGTTCATTACGCCTTCTCAAAAGGGTGATGATTTTGATGTGGGTTACATAAAAGAGGTCAAATTTGAGTGGATCGAGACTTAACAAAGCTTCCAAGTGTGAAAGGAAATTTGATGATAGCACTAATGCTAACACTTGCCAAAGGGATGAGAAGAATTCCAAGTCTAAAGTGAGACCTCACTAATTAACTCAAGTGTGTACTCATCCAACTTGGTGAGGTACTAACCTATGCCTTCAAAAGCTCAAACCATAATAAAAGAATCACCCAATGGATGAACTAGAGTTGCATGTTGGATATATATTATTTGTGGTCGGGTTACAACTATTTTAATTATTGTGTATGTATGTTGAGCACATAGATAAGAAAATTAAAGTTATGTGACATCTATTATTATGATTGCCTTTAGTTCTTTTATTTAATCAATTTAGTTTGTGATAGTTCATATATTTTACAAGTGAGTTTCCTAATCTCTAATATTTACTTTATAAATTCTGAATGATTTTCCCCTAAGAATGTTCTTCAAAAGTTTTCATCTCTTGTCTTATGCTTACTTTGAAATTTAAGAATTTTATATATTTCTTTGTTATTTTCTCATATCAAGCTCCTCTATTATTTTTTTCTATTTTAACATGTTCTTGTTATAACTAGACTGGTATATCGACTTATGTGATGAAATGAAAGCTCTCAGTTTAAAATATTGGACCTACTTCATGAGATAGGTTTTTAATGAAAGACTTTTAGCATATTCTTGAAAGATTATTGCAAGATTGCAAGGCACAAGTAATGTCAACTACAAACTATATTATTTTGGTGGGTAGTTCTTCATGCTATTGGACATAAGTGAAAAGAAATAAAAAGATGTTTACATAATTATGCTAAATGTTTAGTATAATATTAATTGTGCCTCCCACAACTGCATATGTACATATAAACCAACTGATTCAGCATGCCAATCACTTAAACAGTAGTCTACCACAGTTGCACTTAATATGTCATGCATTTTGAATATTTAGTTATCCATCGTGGGCTGATTTGAAAATGGGAAAAAATTATATCAAGATATCTTGATACAAATTAAATGAGGATGGGATAAAAATCTATTGGATCTCAGAGCATATCCAATTAATTTTCAATGCATTCTAATACAATTTGTATTATGATATTCTGATACAATTTTTTTTTCTTTTATAATGTTAGAAGTTTTGGATTATGCAAAATAAAAGAAACAATTTTGATTTAAAAAAGTTGTTAATCTAAGAGAAAATTATACTAAACAATAAAAGGAAAGTTTAGAATAATGTGTTTGAAAGCATAAACTTAGCATCATCATAAATAATTAAACTAAAAAACTGCTACATTTGAAATATCGAAGTTACAGTCAGTCTACAAGTATTTATTCTCATCCCACCATACTCTTGCATTCACCTCACCAAACCCTCTCTTGGCTGCAAATTTTAAGTAGTGACTGTTAAATATTACAATGATATAAATAATGTGAAACACCATTTAACATAAATATAACACTTGTATCTTACCTAAGTTCAACACAGACTATCTCCTTTTTATCATCTGGCAAAGAGCGTATGGTCACATAAACACCTGGTTCATCTTCAACTACCCATTTTACCACTTTTTCCTTCACTCCTTTTAGAAAAGTTGTCGTTGAATTCTGTTCAGTGTCAATGCCATGGTTTGCTTCTACTGCATTGGATTGGTCATTTGAGTTTGCCCAAGTGCTCGGCTTGTGTACTTGAATAGAACTAATCTCATCCTACAAGCGCAAAGCACAGGTTCTTAAAGCAAATTTCAAAGTTAAAGAAATATATTTATGAGTACATTTATTTATTTTATTAGATTTTGTTCTAAAACTATGAAGGAAAGTAAACTTGGTCTTGTTATTTAAGGAAAATAGATTTCTTAAATGATTTAGTTCTTTTTTTATTACATGTCTATGTTTTATCCATTTTTACTAATGCCTGATTAAATAATGTGCAGTTATTTTATTAGCAAGATAGATCTTGTAATAATGCTTTGCTTACCTCATCCTCATCAGACTGATATGTTGATGGTTTCATACAACAGCTGTACAGCTCTACCAACTTTTTGTAGTTATCACTCCACCACTTTTGGAGTTGAAGGCATTAAATCTATCCTCACTATTAATCCATGTTCAGTTAACAAATTTTTTTGTTAAAATTTCAATTCAGCCCATACTTACAATAAAATTAGTAATGAAATGTTCTAATGCATAAAAGATGGAGAAATAAGATCTAGAAATGACATAATAACATTTATAATCCTTCATTCAACCATTCTCATCATTCATCATTAGATTTCTCTTAACCATTTATGATCAGCTTTGTAGCACATTTTAGAAACAAAATAAGAACAAAATAATAATAATTTGCACTTGAACCGAATCATCTTAATATAATTGCCTCCATCAGCCTGAGGAACTAATGTTATTAGTACTCCTTACTTAGGCTTTGCCACCCATTTATCCTCTTCCCACCTCGATATCTATTCTGATGATCTGTCCACAACTTCTTCTGCATCAATCTGCTTAGCCTTTCTCCGCCACTGCCCTTTAGAAGCCTTCACCTTCATCGACAAGCCCTTTTATTGATGATTAAAAGTTAAGTTACAAAATAGGAGATGATTCCTCTAGAACTGTATTGTTGAATTGATCACCTGGTTGGCTATCTCCTTCATTTGTTTGTTTTTTTATGTTTGGACAGAAAAAACAAGCAAGCATGTCTTCTACAATCTCAGTTCCTTCTTTGTAAAGTAGAGATCTCTCTACATTGTCAGAGAACTAAAGAAAATCAATAACGTTGTTATAGCGTTCATCAAAATAAATATTTGGGTGGGTCACTATCACGTTCATAGTGTACACAATTATATTCAATAATATTATTTAGCCCATTAATATATTGCTCAACAAGTACAATAGAAAGATAATCTTGACCACATCTTGGTACTAAGATGTCTAATGATGTGTCCATTGCAGCATTTAGTATGTACTAAGGCAGATGGTATTAATATTTGAATAGATGTGTTAATACCTCATGCAAGCTTCAGATTGAGGCTAAATAAACATAAACCTATATGAATAAATAATGGAATATTTACATACATACCACACAATTCTTATTTATCTATATATATCTAACACGAAAGTTAGATATTTATTTATCTAATACTTTTCTATACTTAAAAGATGCATTTCACTTTTTAAAAAAAGTGAGTGATGATGGTATTTTGATGTGATAATGATGATTAGAGTTTGATATAATAAAATTAAAGTTTGCATGTTAGATATGTAAATACATAAGAATTGTGTGGTATGTATGTAAATCCCCATAAATAAAGGTTGATCTCAAATTTTGATGGTATTCCGATTTTGAAGAAGTAAATTCAGAAAGACTTATGATCATAATGCATTTTATAGAGAAAATAGATTGAAATCTCAAACATTTATGTAAATGAACAATCACATTAATTGACTTTGAAAATTTCAAGTCAAGACAAGTATCAACTTATGAACTAATATCAATGAAAACATTTTAGCTTAGAGAAATTGAAAAAAAATTATCACAAATGAATTTATTCAAATGAAATCAGAGCATTTATATTTTATTTTTAAAAAATTCAGCATATGAAAATTTGAAAAAAAAAAAGAAAGAAAGAAAGGTTCAGCCATGTCTAGGACTGAAATCGATCATAAGGGTTATTTTTTCAACATTCTTGATTCAATTTTGATACTTTTGAAGTTTAACAGCATCTATCATCTATTTTGATCAAATTTAAGAATTTTGAGTTCAATTGTTTTATTAATCTTTGCTCAAATCAGCAAACCAACTTCAAGGAATGTTAAAATTATGATTGAAGGGATTTTACTTGGATTGCGAAAAGAGGTTCATGTTGCGTTATGGGAGTGATCGCGTTATGATATTTTTGAATTGCAAATTCACCCTAGTTTTTTTTCAAACTTTTAATTTTTTTTTTCTAACACAAACTTTGATATCTTAAAAAAGGAAAGTAAATGATACATAATATTAAAGTTTATTTGGTTGAATATAAATCTTGATGTTATAATCAAATTTAAAATTTCATAAATTAAATTCATAATCATTTAAATTATAATATTTCATAAATTTATAGCCAAACTGATTGTATCATTAAAATGAATTAAGCAACACTAAAATGATTTGATCTAGCCAAATCATGTATTTAAAATATGATTATAAGTTTTAGGATATTAACTAAATGAATAGAAGACGTCTATTTTTGTGTGTTTATAATCAAAATGAGTGGTTGGATGAAAATAATATCATAAGCTTAAAATCATTTAATTTTGAGGTTATTAAAGCATTGGAATGCTGAAAAATAATCTATGATTAATATAATTAACATAAGCCATCGAATGAAGTATTTTATGATTTCACTCAAAATAATTAAAATTATATTCTCAAAAATTATAAATATATTTCATTCTTCAAAACTCAAAATAAGAGAATTAGGAGATCTGGACAATCTTAAAACTTTGCCCAGCATTCGATGTCAATGATAATCACTAATAACCGTCTTTGCCAAACTGTCATTGGTCAAATATCTTAATGAATCATCATAGTCTATCATTTATCATTATATCGTCATTGCCTGTTCACCGTCGAACTACTACTATTATTTTACTATCATTATTCTTCCACTTTAGACCAATTGTTGCCATTATCCTTTAATATATTTTCAACATTTTTAGTTATGTCCACAACAAATCAAATTTGACTTATTTATTATGTGTAATTCTATTTTACCAATTTGGAAGATAAGTGAACATGATCTTTATCAACATAATAAATCATTTCATATGGGTCATCCTCAAACATTTTTTTGCTTTATGTTAAAATAAGAATCAAACATATTATTTATTTTATTTTAAAATTTAAAAAAAAAAAAAATAAAATGGACCCAAGCACTTAAAGTAATAATTAATTCATTATTTTATTTTTTCCATTAAAATTTTTAAAATAAATAAAATATTTTTTATTTTTATTTCTTAAAATAAAATTTTATAAAAATATCAAACATATTTTTGTTTTCACATAAAACAAAAAATAAAACTAAAAAAAATGAAAAATAAAAAATAAAAAATAAAAAAATAGAAAGTGATCCCAAACACCCCCTAAACTAGGTGATATTTGGGATCCCGTTATTTCATTGTTTTTATAGTCTTACTTATAGTAAGATGTCTTTATATATTTATTACTTCAAAAAATTTTAAAAAAAAACTCAAATAAAAGCAATTGTATCTTCATGTCATCCAATGGTGTCGCCATCACCATTGCTCTAAACATTTTCTCATATTCATGTTTTTTGAGACAAAGACATTGATAGAATTCAAAATTAACATATTACAAACAATATATTGCTCTTAATGGGAATGGGATAGATATGTGTCAAGATAAGATTGAGATCATTTGTACCTTTGTAATATATATATTTATATATTTTGAAGAGATAGTTATGAGATGAGCAAGGAAGACACACCTTGAATCCTAGAGTAGAAAATCCTTGGCCCGCACCAATAGAAGTAATTGAGTATTGAGTTTAAAAAATAGTGTGATAAAAATTTCATTAAATTGAGTATACATATAGTCATATTTATAAGAATCAAATATAAGCAAAAATAGGAAATTAATAACTCTATTAGAGTAATTAAAGCTTATAATATCGGGCAGTTATAGACTTTTGAATCCGATCTCCTTGATTTTTCTCATCCTTCGATCAAAGAAGATCTTAGTAGAAAAGAGGACAGATTACTTCACTTAATTAGAGATAATCAACAAGAATCATATATAAGGTCTTTTAGAGATTGAAATCCTTTTATTATTATCTTCTTATATATTATTTCTCTAAGTAAAAAAATATTTTGAATAATGTTGTCATTCTTGTTATTTATTTTAACTTACCATGTAGCTTTATCAAAAAATTACCACTAGGATCTGTGATATGAATGTTCTGGTTTTTTTGTGTTTTTTTCAAAATTTTTAAGAATCATTGGAAAATATCCAATAGTTAAACTACGGGATATTTGGGATCCCTTTATTTAATTTTTCTTATAGTCTAACTTGCAGTAAGATGCCTTTATACAATTATTACTTTTGAAAATTAAAAAAAGACAAATAAAAGAAATTCATAACTTTATCTTCTCCAATGGTCTCTGCCATCGCCATTGCTCTAAACATTTTCTCGTATTCATATTTTTTGAGACAAAAGGTAGTGATAGAGTTCAAAATTAACATATTACAAATAATATATTACTCTTAATCAGAATGGGGTAGATATGTGTTAGAACATGATTGAGATCATTTGTACCTTTATTATATATATATATATATATATATATATATATATATATATATATATATATATATATTTTTTATTTTTTTATTATATTAGATTTCTATTAATTTATTGGTAATCCTATAGTTGTAATTTATTTTTATTTCACCATTACATATTACAATATTCTATTTTAAATTATATATATATATATATATATTATTTGAAGGTTGGATATAAAAGTATTATGATAATAAATTGATTTAAAGTCATAAATATGTTGGCCATTTTAATAAATTTAAAATTAACATTTGTAATGAACAACAAATAAATAATATAAATTCTCATATTAGATAAACATAAATAAAAAATTAAAAGGTAAATTTAAATTTAAACATTATAAACAATAAATAAAAAAAATATATAAATTAATTTATTGGTTTAAATTTAAAAATTCTTACATTAATAAAATTAAAAATGAAAATAAAATGTCCAATAAAAAATGAATGTAAATTATTTTCAATTTATAAAGTCAAATAACTTGCACCGTAACATATATAAAAAGAAGTAATAAGGAATAATGATATCTGCAGATAATCCATAAAGTAGAGACCCATCAGGAAAAATTAACTTTATATTGATTACTTTCTGTTGAAATTCTATAAAACAAACTATGAAACTTTTTTCAATCAAGATTACTAAATTAGAATAATATAACAAGATTAATGGAACTAAGATAATTCATTGAAGGAGCTCACATATATCAAACCTGATAATGAAGAATGGTTGGAATAATGAATCCATTAAAACATCTTCAAGCTAGTAAATCACAATGTCAAAAAGGAGAAGAAGAGCAAGCATCTCAATGCTAATATCAATTTGATCTACTCTCCTTCATTCTTTTATATGATAGATTATCATTAATAAATAATGGAAATGTTGATTAATATGAAGTTTAAAAAAGCTAAGTTTAAGTTACAAGGAGAAAATATTGGAATTAAAATGTTTAGATTATAAAATTAATTGAGAATAACGTATCCATTTAGATTAATGTAAAGTTACATTAAACTAATTAAAATTAATTGGAAATCATGATGAATTTTAAAATAATTAATGTAAACTCAATTATTGATAATTATCATTAATTTATATTTAGAATTGAAAATATATTCTATTACTAGATTGAAATCATCAAATCAATTAATATAAAGGCTAAGGACTTTTGAGATCACATTCTATTTTTTTTTTATTTTATTTTCAATTTTTTTAATTTATTTTATTCTTGTTTTATATGAAAATTAAAATATGTTTGGTATTTCTATGAATTTTTTCTTTTAAAAAATAAAATATAAAAAAACATGTTTTGTTGTTATTTTTTTAAATTTTTAATGGAAAAAATAAAATAATTAAATTAATTATTACTCTATAAGGCTGCTTGGGACCCCTTTGCATTTTTATTTTTATAATTTTAAAATAAAATAAAATTTGTTTGATATTTTCTTATTTTAACATAAAGCAAAAAAAAAAAATATTTGATAAATGACCGATGGATTGACCTACATATCTATTCTATAATAATCAAATCAAAAAATGAATAAATGATCAATGAAAAGTTATGAGCAAATTAGATTTAATAATCATTGAAATAATCCAATAAGTATATTCAAAAAAGAATAACTTAGAAAATTCAAAATGTAGAAATCTATCAAAATAATTTTTGTATATTTAATTATATAATAAATCGACAAGCAACAAAACATCATGCGATTATAATATTATTTTGATAATCTATGTTAAAAAAAATATCTGCTTGCAAGATAAACTACACTGATGAACTTGAAACATTGAAAATACAAAAGAAATACACCCATTTGATGGAGTTGATGCATGAAAATGAATTATAAAATACCTACGCATATATTTAAATTCTTTGAGAAAGAAATAATTTATGAAAAGATATAAATTTATTTTAAATAATAATTATTGATGAAGTAAGTTAGATTATTATTAGTTGTATATAATCAAGTTAAATTTAATTAGAATCAATTAAAAAATAATATATAAATTCAAATTTATATTATATATATAAACACACATGATATATTAAAATTAATCTACTATTATCCTTCATTCAAGATAAATCTTATTAGATTAAATTAATTAAAATTATTTATTTTATATAATATAATTTAAAAAAAAATAAAAATTGAATCAAATCTTTAAAATCTAAAAGTATGACTAGTATTTTAAAAAATAAAGAAAAATAGGTTTACATATTTTATTTTGAAAAAAAATAATTTGTTTAAAATCAAAAAAAACAAAATAATAAATAGATAAACAAACATATTTTATAATTTTTTCTATTTCTTAAAAAAATATAAACAGATACATGAACCAAAAAATTGATTCCAAATAGGGCCTAAGATTTACTATTGGAAGAAACACAAGCTACTTTTTAATAGTATATATATATATATATATTTATTTATTTATTTCAAAGAGATAGTGATGAGATGAGGAAGGAAGACACATCTTGAATCCTAGAGTAAAATTTTTGGCCGCATAAGAGCTAATTGAGTACCGAGGTTGTGACGCTAAAAATAGTGCGAATAGAAATTTCATTCAATTGAGTATATATAGTCGATTTATAAGATTCAAATATAAGAAAAAATAGAAAACTAATAAATCTATTAGAGTAATTAAAGCTTATAATATTGAGCAGTTCTGGACTTTTGAATCCTATCTCCTTGATTTTTGTCTTCCTTAGATTGAAGAAGATCTCCATAGAAAAGCGGACAGATTACTTCATTTAATCAAAGATAATCAAAATTAATCATATATAATGTCTTTTAGAGATTCAAAACCTTTTATTCTTATCATTCTTATACTTTATTTCTAAGTAATAAAATATTTTAATGTTATCATTCTCATTATTTACTTTAACTTATTATTTCAACTAAAAAATTTTACCGCTAGGATCTATCATATGAATGTTCTGATTTCTTTTGTGTATTTTTTCTTCATGATTTTTAAGAATTATATATATATAATTGCAAAATGTAAAAAGAAAATTATTGCAATAATAAAGAAGTTAGAACAAAAATAGAAAGAGAACTCACAGAGATAGTGATGAGATGAGGAAGGAAGACACATTGAATTGTGAGTAGAAAATTCGATTAATGAGGTAATTGAGTGATGTGAAAAAATATAAAAAATAGAAATCTCAT
This sequence comes from Cymbidium sinense, assembly GCA_021442155.1. Classification (NCBI taxonomy): domain Eukaryota; kingdom Viridiplantae; phylum Streptophyta; class Magnoliopsida; order Asparagales; family Orchidaceae; genus Cymbidium; species Cymbidium sinense. Next base: position 87,065,139 of record CM038214.1, on the reverse strand, counting down.
TCAATTGGTATATATATTGATTTATAAGATTCAAATATAAGAAAAATAAGAAAACTAATAAATTGACAATTAAAGCTTATAATTGATTATGGACTTTTGAATCTCTTCTCTTTGATTTTATGCTCATCAAGAAGATCTCATAGAAAAGGAGTAATTCATTTAATCTGAGATAATCAACTTGAATCATATATAAGTTCTTTAGAGATTAAACCTTTTACTCTTATCATTCTTATACTTTATTTCTCTAAGTAATAAGAACTATTTTTGACTAATGTTGTCATTCTTGTTATTTACCTTAACTTACAATGTAGCTTTAACTAAAGGTTTCTTCATTTATTTACCAACTCTTACATGAAATGATTATATACTATTCATTATTAAAATATAAATTCAATCATTAATAAAAATGAAAAAAAATATGACAAGCATTTTTGCCAAGTGATTGAGAGTGAGGTCAAATTTTGCACATGTATTATATGTGTGAGTTTATCATTAAATTGATTAAAAAATTACAAGTAGTTTGATTTCAAGAAATTCATATTTAGAAGTATAGAATATTTCAAAGATTTTATTGAATTTACTTATAAATTTTGAAAAGTACAACTAAAATTGAACAATTATCCATTGAGTACACTTTCAAAATAAATATCATTCAAAAAGAAAAGATGTAATAGCATTTCAAATAATAAACAAATTTAATTATAGAAATAAGCTTTAGCATTCATCAAGTTTAATGTAGTAAAAAAAATTATAAGATGGAAAATGATGAATCATGGGTAATTTTAATCAACTGAATTGAGATGCTAAAGATTTGTTAAAACCCAAAAAATTATTCGCACTCAATGCTAATGTGAAATTGGAGTCATCAAAGCTTAACCAAGTTTGAAATGTACTAAACATCCACATATGGTGAAGAATTCCAACCTTCATTAATTTAATATGATCAATCAAAAAAACCATTTTGGATGATCAAGCATCCAATCTATATTTATTGACTTTCAATAGAGTTTGAAACAAAGGACAACAAAGTTCTAATGAAATTAATAAAACCATGATTTACGTTTCCTATACAATTTATCATAAGAAGAATTTCATACGATCCAATGTTAGTTTCATTATCTACCAAACAAAAGAAAACTTAAAATAATAATAAAAAATAATAACAAAATAAAAAAATAAAAAATAAAAAAGAATAAAAAATAATAAAAACAAAATAATAAAAATAAAATAAAGAAAACTTCTCAAATTAAATTTGTAAAAGAAAAAAGAAAAAGACAAATCATGTATGTATGATGAATATTTAAGGCTTATTGAGTGCTAGAACTTTCTATCAAATACAAGATTGCCATACCATGAGTTCGAGAAGGACAATCAAACACATAAATTAATTAACAAGCTACAATGAAGTTCTAAGATTTTACATAGATCAATTCCATCTTCAATTCTCCAACAATTAGATTATTTCATGCATAAAGAAAATTCAATAGATTTAAAACATAATCTTCACAAAAATAGCAGCACATCTTCTCTTAAACTAGTCTTATTTCAACCTTATACTACAATGTATTAATAAATTCAAATAAAAAAACTGCATCTGTTAAAGTTTCCAAGCAAGGAATTCATTCTTAATAAAAGAAATCAATTTCTACTTCCTCGAATCTACAGATTATTTTCTTTGCCATAAATCTGATAAAATGACTCATTAACCTTACTTTCATTATCAACTATCAAATATAATTAAATAAATGGATTGCTAGTTCAAGAAATATCGATACCATTGATCGGCAGTACCTTAAAATCCCAAACGGATAGAGAAAATGACTTCCTGAAGCTTGAAAGGAGAAATCTCCATGCTCGCATCATTGCAACAATAGAAGAGTTTAGAAAACATCATGAGATAGAGATAGAGGGAGTTGAGGGAAGGACGCAAGATGTGGGAAGATGAGAGAAAGAGAGGTATTGACGAGGAGATGGGAGGGAAATGTTTTTTCCTTTCTTGAGAGAGTTAATAGTGAGAGGCTCCGTTAAGAAGCGAATTATCTTATAATTTATTTAAAACAAAATAATTAATTCCACAACATTCAATTCTCATCTATTTATATATCTGATATTGAATTCTTATATTTATCTATATAATATTTTAATATTTAAATTACATTAAAAATATATGAATAAATACATTTGAGTTCAAATGAATGAATATTAATAATAATTTTAATTTTATAAAATTATATGAATAAATATAAAATTTTAGTTGATAGATATATAAAAGTCCAAAAAATTCAATGACATAAATGGAAATATTCCAAAAACATAAACTTATTTTAAATTTATTTTTTAAATATTAAGTGAATAATTTATGAGAGTAAGAGCAAGCAGTCTTTAGAAGGCAATTTTTATAAATTAAGTATCATTAAAACCTTAATTACATAATTAAGTATTTAATTTAAAAATAGTATAGTCACTAGTGGTAGGCTAGGTAGCCACATGTCTGATAATGGTGTTAGCCATGTTAATCGGCGTCAATGGGCGCTTAAAGACAAGTGGGTGGGCTCAGATTCTGGTCAGACTTTAAAAAATAGAGCCAATTCGATGACCTATTTCCTCCTCCTCCTCTCTGTTGCATTTGATTCTCCCCCAACCGAGGATTCCACCACCCCCAAGAGCACCATGGGTTTTCCCTTTAAGCGCTCCTCTCCATCTCAAGCTTCCGTGACGCATGCGTTCCAACCGACATTGTGTAGTCTTCTGGGTATCCAAAGAAACTTTTCTTTCTTCGACACGTCCACGTTGTTTGATGACTTCCCTCTCACATATAGTAGCCGTTGGAAGCCAACATTAGCTTCCGGCAATGATTTCAGCTGCTCCATTTTATTCGTGGAAGTTTTCTTTGGCAGATTCTACCATTTTTTATGCACATTCCTGTCATTCTTCATGAACACACAGTAAATCTCTATTTCTATCCATTTATAAATTAATAGAGTATGTGTGCTTGGGATTAGAGTTGTATGGTTAGAATTTTGTTTAAGATTTGATTTATAGTTTTGTGTTAGTTGATTGTGGTATTAGAGTGTAGTATTATTTAAGGTGTATTTAAATTTTTGATTATTTATGTAGTTTATTTTGAATGAATAGAGAATTTGTTTCGATCCTTTTTTATGGAGGCTAAGTATCGATGAGCAATTCAATCCAAGTTATGTGAGGTTAAATTAGGTTAAGGTTGCGTCAGTACCTTACTAGAATTGAAGCAAAGGATTATGAGAACACATTGATTTAGCATCACACAATCACACAAATGTCGATGGGTAATGAATTTATAGCATCTATATTCGAGATGAGATTTGTGAAGTTACCGGATGAAGCTTCCGTCAGATATTAGTGTTGTATGTCGAAGTGGAGGATGTTAATGTTGCATCCACATCAGCTAATCTGGTAATAAGTTCAGTAGATATACCACTGACGCATACACAGGATTTCATTGCAGATGCACCTCTGGTGACACAATGCAACTTTGATGAGTTGATTCCCAGGTACTACCTTGTCAACATTTCCCTGTTTATACTTGTAATAATCAATTTGATAGGTTGTCATCCAACTTATGAGTTTTTATGGCGGCGATGTTGTTTATCGTTTGAGAAATTATGTGCCTCGAGTCTAGCGATGATGAGTATCAGACTATGAGCAATGGTTCAAGTAGTGAGTCTAAGCAAGATATTAGTGATGATGACTGTTCACTCAGGGTAGAAGCCACTGTGCTTGGGAATCTAGACAGTCATGATCATTTAAAAAATCATTCACTTTGAAATATTGATAGTGAGAGTGAGATGTTGTCCACAAATGAGTATGTCCGGATGTGTCAAACTACAAGAGAGTGGGACAACGATATATACTTTGATGGTCCATCTGACGAAACTGTCCTAACAGATGATATTGAAATCCCAGGTGACCTTGTCGAAGGTATGTGTTTCATAAGTAAATGGAGTCTTCAATTTGCTGTGGTTGGGTGGTGCATAGTAAATAATGTTTAGTTCCAAATAGTTACCTCTAACTAAAAGAACTACACGGATATATGCGTACAACATGATAGTCCGACAAGATCATGTAACTAGCTTTGCATTGTAGCAAGCAACGGGGTGCTTGGAGAATATCCACAATTGGGGAAAACCATTGATGTATTAATGGTAAGTGCGTAGGTCATCGTGTAGTTCAAAATTTATACTTACTTCATTATACCAATCGGGCATCGATAGATCTAAAACCTAGGGAGATTATAGGTAGAATGGAGTCAAAATTCAATGTTAAAGTTTTATACATGAAGGCTTGGGATGCAAGGTGTAAGGCAATAAAAGCAATATTTGGCAGCTGGGAAGAGTCTTACAGGACTCTAAGTCTTTATATGGAATCAATTTAAGTACTTTACCTGGTATAGTATACATAATTTAGTCTAGTAGTACACAACACTTCCAGAGACTTTTTTGGGCATTGGGTCCTTCAATCAAATGAAGTAGCCGACTAGTCTTGAGCTTATCGTACTTTGTTGGGCGTAGTGGTATTAAGCTTGTAATTGATGGAAAATGGGTTATTTCACAAGCCTTTGCTATTGTGGGTCAGTCGATTGATTCCGGTTGGAGTTGAGTGAATCGATGGAAATAATAGGTATGATGGCGAGAAGCACCCACTAGATGTCAGTGACGTGGCCATGATAGGGAGGCCTCCCCACCATTGGAGCAGACACCTACAGAGGTTCACCCTAGCTTAGCCTCCCTACATGGACCGCATAGAGCCGCTCACCTTGATATTGTAAGTAATATTTAATTTATGTTTTTACGTTATGCCTGCATACTTTTTATTTTGGTTAATGATGAATTGATTCTTTTTTTTTGTAAACACACTATTCTAGAAGCGTCACACTTATGTTGAAGAAATGGCCCATCACAAACGATTCATCAATGGGCTAGAGGCGTGAGCCTATAGGCAATGACTTCACTTCATCCACTAGATCATCATTTTCTTCTTGCCTTGGTTGAGAAATGGTCTCCATAGACCAACACTTTAGTTGGTGAGATGGTGTGATGCTCAGGACATGGCGATGATCCGGACTACTGGATGGGCCACCTATTATTGGCCCAATTGTGATTGGAGAGGGAAAGAGATGGGCTAGCTGGCCTGATTATTGCGATGAGTCGTTGGGATGACACACTATACTAGACATGATGTACCATGACCCAATCAGTCCACACATCAGGTCGACATTCAGGATGGGCCAAGCACATGCGCAGAAATGCATGCCACGATGGGCGAGGTGGTCATCGCAGAAGTATTCGAGCAGGAGTTTTAGGCACGTTTACATTTTATTTCTTATTGAGTGTTTCTTACTGCCAGATACATCAAGTTTAGAGGTCCACCTGCAGTATCTACCACTTCTAGAGGACCTGGATACATTCAGTATGATGGTTATGGGTGGAGCAGTTCTAGCCCACCTATATAGGGAGCTATATCTGGCCAACGAGGCCAACATGGTACACTACCTCCTAGATATGGTCACGGGAGAATATTCATGTGGGGAGGCCACCTTACATGTTCCATATCCTATTGATCTTGCCGGTCTCGTTGGGTTGATATTTTTATTATCTACTTTCAAATCTTTAGCTTATATATGTGTTTAACCTGTGTTGTGTGCATAGATGGAACGAGAAGTATGTTCAGTAGCAGCCAATGGCGAATGTTGAAGTATATAGAAATGAACTGGATAGCTTATTGCATACTCAGGTTGGACTTGTAGATTATATTTTGGTTCAAATATCTATAATGCATATTCTAGTTTTTAATATGTGCAGGTGATTTGGGAGTCATAACTGGCATCATGGTAATCACATACATGCTAGGCTCTATATGGTTATCATGAGTTCTTCTGATCAGCTTGAAGAGGGTTGAGTGGCATTTACTAGATGAGTGCTATGCCAATTTGACCTCATTCCAGAGTAGATGTGGCACTAGTTGACCCTAGTTTTAAAAAAAAGTCGATGGGGGTAAAGCAGTTCGGGTTGATTACCAGTGCACATTATTGCTGGGAGAGCGGAGGATTACCTCGAGGGCTTAGATGAGGATGTGGATGGGATGGAGCGGCCATTATATGTCTTTGGTTCGATCATGCTTCTCTTATTTACCCGATGATCCTCACCACTTCTATGCTAGCACAGTAGAGCGTATATATGTAAGTGCTAACATAAGTATTCATTTGAATTCGATATGCTGTGAGAGGCTAATTTCATATACTATTTTTTCATGTAGGTGGAGCACATCTCGATGACTCAAGACATCTTTTAGCCATACCGGTGTGTTGATGAGCACGCTACTGAGGGTCGATAGATGAGGTGCTATCGAGACTTGTGATTGTGTGTACATATCGGACACACATTACGGATCGAGCTACAGAGGGTGTCCCACATGATAGGGCACGCCATCTACATATGTTGATCTCCATCTATGTATGCTCCGGTCCTTCTACATATCGCCTACATATGAGTCACAACCACCTATCTTCCTTCGACGATCCTGACTACCAAGATCTTGCATTGGAGGCCACCCATCACGTGATCTCATCCCACATGCACGATTAGTACACACCTGGGAGTGGTGCGATTTCATGCAGACGACGGGGGATAGTCTATTTGTGCATTTGTACTATATTTCTTTCTTATATGTTTTATTTTTATTTATGTATGAGAAACTTATGTAAATACTTGTACTCACTTTTTGGAATGAAAACTTGTAAATAATCAATTCTATTTTTATCTATCATTATTGGTTATATCCAAGTCACTAAGGATATGTATAGTAAAGTTGTTACTTTTGTTCAAACACAATAAAGATTGACAAAATGTTTTCCTATTTTAATTGAATTACATCAAGGATCGACTTTAAGTCCATATCATTTTGCTTTAGTTATGGATGTTCTCACTAGACATTTACAAGAGGATGTACCTTGTTGTCTATTTTTTGTTGATGACATTCTTCTTGTTGATAAGACTAGAGAGGGAGTTCAAGAGAAACTTGAATTATGATAATCAACCTCAAAGTTTAAAGTTTTCATTTTAAATAACAAATAACAAGCCTTTATTCCTCTAAGTGGGGTTGGCTACATGAATCCTTCGTCTCCATTGTGTCTTATTATGTATCAAACTTTCATTTAATTCAAGTATACTATGGTCATTTTTTATGCATCTTAACCAAGCCTTTATTTGCTGCTAGTGCCCACTTAGTGGGTGACCTTCATCGGCGAACTATTGCACCTCATTTCATTGGCAACGATACATTTTTATGGACAACTATAATTATCATTATATAAAATTTTTTTTTGATATTTAATTGCCTATTAAATTACTAATGATATGTAATTAAAAAAAATTACCTCTTCAGAAAAAGTGAAATCTTTTCAATTATTAGAATAATCAACTGCCATTAATTACCTTAATTTTCTTCAAGTTCATTAAGTATCTAACCATTTTATTAAGTATCACAACCATTTTATTTATAGAAATCAGACGTTTTTTAATTATTTTTATTTGATAAAGATCTTTTAGTCGAGGATTTGATGATCTGATTTGGAAAGTAAATAATTTTTTAGTAATATCGAATTTATTTTATAAATGATAGCTAATGTTTTTAATTTATGTTTTAAATTTCTTTTAATGCTAATTGAAAAGAATAATATGTTCAAAATTTTAAGAGACATTTCATAATTCCATCTTATATATTTGTTAACAATATATGATTATAGTTTATGAATGTAAATGCATAATGATAAAACAAGCTGTTTATACTCAGTTTAGAATTAGTATCTTATGATATAATATTGTTTGTTTGTCATATAAAATTAAATGATTATATATATATATATATATATATATATATATATATATATATATATATATATTTAAAATATTGTAAAAGTAATTCTTTTCATTAAAAAAAATTTCTTATATTTATATGAGGGCAGATTATCGAAATTGATATTATAAATTTCTTATAGTAATAATACAATATCCTATTTATTAGCATATAATTAAATAAAACAATTAATTAAAAAAACTAAATTCTCATAAAACATTTATTCTGCTAAGGTGTCTAACATTTTATTTTGAAGTTTTTTTTCAATTTTGATATAATAGAGTTTTTTTTTCATTATTAAACCAACAACTTAAAATAATTTATATTGATAAAAGAATCACATGCAAATAACTCAAAAGTAACGTAACTTACGTTCATGTAATTTATGATTTTATACATAATTGCGTATACTATTTTATAAATTTCTACCCTTAAATGGAAAGTTATTATGTGTATGAGGATTTCATATATGGCAGTTAATTATGATTATATACATAATCATGTATATAATTATATATAAATTCTAATAACTGTTCGCATATATTCACACCCTTTTATTGCATATAATAATTTTCTCCCTAAATGAGGCACTAAGGATACTAACGATAGAGCGTGCGGAATTGGCGCTAACTTTCAAAGAGAGGGAAGAGACAAAATTTTTTATGTAATAGTTATTAAAATAAAGGAAATTTACATACATAGCATATAATTCTTATGCAATTACAAATCTAACACTTAAAATTTGATATTTATAAAGATTGTATGTTTTTTCTATGACTAAAGAGGTGCATTTCACTCTAAAAAAGTAATGATTGTGCTATTTTTGATGTAATAATAAAGATTTGGGCCCTATTTAAGTAAATATGAAAATAGATAAGAATTATGTGCTATGTATATAAATGCCCCTAAAATAAATTAGTTAGAAAGAATTTTGGTAGTCTCAATATTGACAATAAAGAAAAAAAGGCATCCAAATGTATGTAGGTAAATTTAAGAAGGTAGAGATATGAATAAAAGTTATGAAATATATTTTAAAAATAAAATCAATATTTCATATAACAATGAAGAAAAGAGATGAAAGATTAAAGATTTAAAAGTCAATTATTTGTAATATCAGATTTCTATTAGTGAAATCAATTCAATTAATTTGACTCACATGACTTATTTTCCTTTTTGAAATTTTTAAATACAAAAGTTTGTCCCCTATGAGCCACTTTTATCTTATGTCCATACAAATTTTGATTTAATAGAAAATGATAAACTCTCTCTAATATTATAAAATTTCATATAACTAAATAATAGTGTTGTTTAAATATTGTTTAAACTAATCTTGGCAACCATTATAAACTTACTTTAGAGTAAAATCAGTTACATTTAAGTTGAATATTATGAATGTTACAAATAATGGCTAGAAATTGACTGAAAGTACTATTGAAATCATTAAAATAATCGCTATTTTGCCTTCCATTCAATGGTGAAAAGCAAAGAACCAAATCATAATTTTTTTTTTAGCTGTAGCTTATTTTATATTCAATTTTCAAATAATATTTAGGATTTTACTTGTTTATTTTTTGTAAGGTCCCTTTGCTGTTGGCTAATATAACTTTTGCCCATTCACTTCGCCACTTTAATAGTAGTGAACACTACTGTTATTTGATGCTAACAGGCTTCACACCTGCTATTAAAATCACTATCAAGATCAAACAACACTTATGGTCACTATAATTTTATGAATTGCATTTTTTGTTATAATTGTTCTAAGTTTGTGTATATTTTGGATTTATGGGTAAAATGGCCACAAACCTATGTTCTTCCAAAAAATAAAAGTAGTCTTAGAGGTGATTTTGTTAAGTATATTAAGCTGCAATTCAAAAGCAGTTTAATAAACAAAATCTCAAAATATCAAAATAGTGAATAATAATCTAAACATCTTCTTTAATTATGATATGAAACATCTTTTATATTACATATAAGAGTAAGAGGTTTTCATACAATTTTAATCTACATTATAATAGAAGATATCTAGCAATTCAAGGACTATCTATCCAAGCAAATGAACAAAACCAAGAAGAAATTAAGTATTAATTTATAATAAAATAAAATAGTTTAAAAAATATTGATGCATTTGATCGAAGATCAAATTTAAAAAATGAAATTATATATAGCATTATTGGGTTTAAACTAATTTACCATCAAATTGATTGATGGAGACATTAGGAAACCTTATGAATTTTATCTTAATAAAAATACAAATTTCATATAATTTGAACATGTTTTCCTTTTTTTTTTTGGAAAATATCCTAAGCCAAATATAAAAAATCAAATTGAAAGTTATCACCTATAATGACTTTTTTAAATGGAAAGCCAACGGGAGTGGGAGCAAGAGGTGATAGCTGCTGACATGAGTGAGATGATGATCGATGGAGAGAGGGTGAGATCAATTAGGGCAAAGAAGGGCATGAGCAGAGGTGGATCAAGGCACAGTCTCATCCTGAAATTTATAGTTTCTTTTATATGAGAGTAAAATTAGTTATTTATCCCTCCTAAAAATTATTTTTAACATTTATTTTTATCCTAATATAAATTTGTCCTTCTAAGAATTGATTCTGGTTCCACTCTTGGGCATGGGCAATGATGACAACGATTATAGCTTACATGTTCAAAATCAAGAGGCATTATTTGGAATCAATTTTACTTTTTATTTTTTATTTACTTTATTTATTTTATTTTATTTTATTTATATTTGTTTATTTAAAATAAAACATATTTAATTGTGGTAGTCATTTTTAAAAATACTCAAACATTCAAAAGTTGTTTAGAATGTTTTAAAAGTAATGTGATTTATTTTAAAAAGTAAAAACTAAAATCACTTTAAAAACACATCAAATAAATATAGTTTAAAAATAATATAACTTCAAAAAAATACACACAAAAACAAAATTTATCCCAAACAAATTCTAAATTTACAATTAACATCAATTCCAATATCAAGTTGTTTAAATCACTATTATTAATGGTAGAAATTTTAAGTATCAATATGATATTGCAGCAATTAAAATCATTGCTATTAGTACTGCAGCTACATCACTCTAAACCGCCACTAACCATTACTAAATAACAAAATTAGCTGCGATTTAAATCATTATTAGTAGTAAGTGTTTTGTTTGTGCCTTCCAATGACATTTTTATTTTTTAATTTAATAAATGCTTTAGCTCTCAATTAACAAAAAAAGTAAGTCTATAATAATTTTAGTGATTTAAATAATTTTTTTTTACTTTTATAACATTAGTGTTTTAATCAAATCAATATAATTGTCCATATTATCCTCCAAACTAACTTTACGATCTTATTTTTATTTTGAACAATCCAATCAAAACATATGAAAAAATATTAAAGATATGATCAATCAAGCATGAAACTCATCCTAACTTTAACATTCTTTTTTTTAATTATTTCAAACATTTAGATATATTTCATGAAGATGTGTTAATCGAAAAAGATAAAATATTGAATTGTTTTAGCAATGAAAACATTCCACAAATAATCAAAGAAGTAAAACTAAAAAGTGTGTGGGATATATGAAACATTTTTGCCCAAAACCAAAACATAAAATTAGCTTGTTGCAAATAGCCTTGGTGATCAGTAGAGTACATTAGTGAGGAATTTTAAAGTTACAAGTTTAAGGCAGTTTGACCGTAAGGTAGCAAGTGAGATGGAATTGAAAGGTTGTACAGTCACTTGAAAAAAAAACTATAAATTCTTTCATTGAACGCTAAACATACCATTTCTTTATCTTCTTGTGATTATCTTCCACGTTAGCTCTCTTATGCATTACTCGGATAAGAACCTCCTAAATACTTCAAACGAATTCTTATCAAATATATTTTATGAAAAAAAATAAAACTGAACTTATGAAATTTCAGAATTAACAAACTAATGTCACTAAAAGTGAAATACAATCTTTAAATAAAAACAAATTGAATTTCAAAATACATTAAACTAAGCTGACATTAAATTTAAAATGAACCAACCCAAAAAAAATGGATATATCAAGATATCATTTCTGCATTCACTAAAATAATCTTACTCTCAACCATGTTCTTGCCAAGTCACCAATTAACATGCTTCTCAAGATCCCCATGTTTTATGCCAAGTCGTTTAAATAATATCTAAATTTTAGCTCACTTAGTAAGGCATCAAAGAATATGTTGAGTACCTTGACAAGATGCATGTGTTAGTTGAGGCAACCATCCATCTCCCAATCATTTATATGATTGAATTTGCAAATTTTCCAAATTTGATGTCACTTGCAAAGATCCCATTGGTGCTAATTTGTTCATCGAGAGGCATACAAGATGATCATCCACTAGCCATTATATTTGTATAATTAGTCTCTCACAAAAATATATTTAGTCATCCATAGTGCTCATCAAGAAGTCAATGGGCTTAGCAAGGCAATCTTGCACTTGCTAGAAGCTTGTGCCAAATGTCAATTAAACAACACATCAAATTAACTCATGTTAAATCAAATTAATGCAAACTATAAAATAAATCTTCTTAGTCTTCCCTAAATTAAGGATTGTATAATCTAACCCTTTAAAGATCAAAATGATTAGTTTTAGACATAAAAGTGTGCTCAAACTCAATCCTAAAGCACAAAATCAAATTAAGTTAACTAGACTGTTCGAGCTTTCCTACAATTGAGGCTTCCCTTTCAGGGAAGATCAAATCCTTCAAGTGCCATCCAATCACGATTTGTCCATCTAATTATGGAGGAAGCATGTGAGAATTTCTTAATAAATTAGGCTATTGAATTTTAGGGTGATTCTAATTATGTTGGAAAGATAGATACGAAGAGATGGAGTTTATCAAAGCCTTACAATGAGATTATTCCTTTAAGTTGAATTTTATCGTCTAGATGGCATGCCAAATAGGAATTGAAGAGTCAAAATTTAACTCTTGATATTAACTCAATGCTTACAAATTAATAGAAGATGAAATATCATGGATAGAGAATTAAGTCTACTTTAAACAAATTAAACCTCTATGTTGCTATGACATATAATGTCATCATTAAAAATCTTATATACCATTGCTTATGGTATGTAAATTCTTGAATAAATTTGTCCCGATTCAAAAATTATTAGTTGGAACCTTACTTAGTAATTATAATGCATTATAAAAGATTTCATGTCAAATTTATTAGGATTTTGATCATTACCCAAGATTTATTGTTAGGTATTGCCAAATAATCATAATAAATTAAAGGAGAAGTCAAATCATATTTTCATTATTTTATTGATCTTTCCTTAGTTATATCATGGATATGCATGATCATTAATAAAGAATGTGGATGTCTACCTCAAACAAATATCACCTTTGAAAGGCATGCTTAAGACTTTGCTTAGGGTCATTTGTCAAGTTAGGAGCAATACAAGGTTAGAAGTCAAGTTGAGGACTGCACAAATTATATGAATGTGATTCTTTTAAGAGAGTGTTGTGAAATTTCTTGTATATGCATAAAACTCTAAAGGAATATAACTTGCTTTGAGGGTGTCGACAATTGGAGTCGATAGTGTAGAAAAAAAAAATGCAAAAATACCAAAATAATTGGTTATTGCTTTTGTTAGTAAAGTGAGGATGGAATTTCTCTAATATTAGACTTTATTTTATAAATTAGGACAATTATAATATTTTTATAAATTTTAAGTGGGTACTCCAATCCTTATCCAAAATCATGCTAGTATATATCTTAAATTCTTATTAATAAGGGATGCATTATATCACATCTTCCTTTTATTAGAAAGTGATTCAACGATCAAACCATTAGTCTGCCTTATTAACCCACCATCGAGTCACAACTAATTGGTGGTTATTACTTGTAAGATTTATAGTAAGTGAAAAAATTATATTATTTTAGAGTTCTCATAATTAACTTATGTATTTAAATTCTAATGATTGTATTGATGTTAGTAATTCAAAAAATATTCATGAATAAAGTTTAGGACTGATAAAAAATAATTTCTATAGATAACTATTTTTATATTAAAATATTATATTGTTAAGAGCAATTACGTGTCAATAGATAACTCTTGAATCAGAGGCCACAAAAATTTTAGTAAATTTAGATTTAGTCAAAAAAATCACATGCAAATGGTTGCATTGTAATTAGAGAGCACCAAGCTTAAACTTGCATAGATAGGATGTGTGTATAGGAGAGGAGTGGAAGGAGGAGTTTGATCGATTCGGGATGTTTAGATGATTCATGCTCAAAACAAGCTAGGATTTAAATGATTATATTATTGTTGGAATCATCTTGATGTGAGGGCCATTTTGATAACAAAATTATGTTAATTGAAGACTATTTGATCCAAAAATAGTTGAAACTGATTTATATTTATCAAAATATTTTGTCATGACCTACTCAAAGATTAGATTGGATCAATCTAATTCATATGTCATTTGGCTCAGATAAATATTAGCATGATAGCTATGAACCAATCTTAGATAAAATCAAATTGATTTATTTAGATCCCTAAGCTGATATATCAGAACACACGGAGGTGGATGGGACTAGCTAAACTTAAAATAAATTATTTTAGAATAATGATAAATCGTAATACATATGGCCCTAATTCATGAATTTGATCTTAAAAAATTTTTCACCCCATCGTAACCTTCGGAAGGCGTAGGAAGAAATATGGTATGGGTTATAGCAAAAGGGCAGATAATGCACATCATTCTTTGCTTCCTCTTAACATGCCTACTTCGCTAATGGATGCTATATAGAAATAATTGGCTCCAATCCCTTCTCCCAAGGCACGCTCTAGAAAGATTTGTCCATGGGAGCTCACTTGAGCTTGCTAGGAAAACATGGTAGTTTGTTCCTCTTTATTCACTATTCTTGTGTCGATAAACTTTCCTTTCATTCATTTACATTTCAGTCTATGAATTCTCACAAATTAAATTAATTATTGGGAATTATTTTCTTGATTAGGCTTAACGGTATTCTTGATGATGAATCATAACAGATAAGTAGTATGTGTGAATTTGATCAGTCCTTTTATGATCGATGATGATTACTTAGGGTTTTAGTGCCCTCTTATTTTATGAACACTGATTTTTCCAATGGGAAATTTTGCAAGTGTTATTTTTTATTTTCTTGAAGTTATTGTATATCATATACTTTATAGGGTGAATATTTTCTAGATCTTGTAATGTATGTGCCTTTTTAAAGATTCAGATACTTAATCAAATTAACATTGAGGGATGGAAGTTTTTCTCTTAAATAGCATTTGTTTGATTAGAGAGAGCAAACAATAACCTTAGTGTATAAATAACTCTATAAGCAATTGTAAATAAGTCAATATTTAGCAAATTTATATAAATATTGAGTCAAAATAAAAGCTTTGTTCACTAATTGCCATCAGATGTACAAAGAAGATAGGTTTGGTCATTTAGGTTACAACTTTATTGATTCCTATTTCTTTTATCATCACTGTTCTTCTCTATTAATGGTGAAAGATAGAAACTTGCTAAACTATGTAACTCATTGAGTGCAGTTGGTGACTTGAAGAATTGATGGATGCGTTCACCATTCAGAATGACATAAATTTTGTTGGATGCTTCACATTCATAACTACTGCACACCTATTCCTATAAGACAAATTCTTGAGGAATATAAGACAAAGTCTTGAGTCTATTGGGAGAAGGATAGCCCAAGTGACGATGCCAATGGAAAACATAATTATGGCGATCATTACGTAGTAGACTCCTCCTATTTCAACGCTTAAACTAATCTTTTTTAAGTTGGAATCTTGAAAAATATAATCAGAAGGATAGAAAGTTTCAAAATAATTATTAAGTTTTATTATGACAATGAATATATAATAAATTTATTGAAAAAATTTGGGGCATATAAATAGCAGAGAGAGAGAGAGAATTGTCAAAGGAGTTATAAGCCTTTCTCAAAGACAAGAAAAAAGCAATATATTATGACTAATTATGGGATAAGATTGGCCATGCGAAGATAGAAGCAAAGTTTGTGGATATTTGTGAAATGAAAAAAGACAATTGAATATAAAATTCATGATATAAGTAGATATTTTCAATAGATATGTCTGGAGAAATTAGAATGTGGAGTGGCTGAAAGGGTCTGAGCTTTTTAAATCATGCAATTATATTCCTTCTAAAAAAAACATAACAAAACATGGAAGTAAGAGTAATAGTGAAAAAACCATCATCAAGAATATATGGTTTCAAAGCATGTCCAACATTGCTTGAAATGATGATTGGCATGATCATATTGAAAACAAGGTGGAAAAGACTCCCCCCATGCTGCCCTACGACCATGTTCAACATCAATATGATCTCCACATCTTTGACTTCCACAATGCTTGGTAGTGAGGGTAGTCCAATTTGGTGAAGGAAACAATGTGTTAGTGACGAGAAGATCTTGTGAAAGAATAATTGTAAAATTAGGAATTATGAAATTGAGAATCATTGAGATTGCACATATGGAATTGACCATTCGTTGGGAGGAGGATTATCAAAGTGATATTGTTAATGGAAAGACATAATAGTGGAAGACAAAGTAGTAGGAAGCTCAATAGTCAGCTAGTAGATCCCATCAACTTCTTGACTTTAACTAATCATCTTTTTTAGTTGAAATTTTAAAAGATATAATGCCATTGATACAAATTTATAAAATAATTGTCGAATTTCAATAAAATAATGAATCAACAAAAAACAAGGCATAAAACATAGTCCCTAATGCCTTTAAAAGATGGGGGTAAGAGACTCATCAACCATAATCATGGGATGGAGGGAGGTAACATGTGGAGAGGAGAAAATTTTGTGGTTGTCTATCTTATGAGAAGAGACATTCGATTTTAAAATCCATGGCATACTTAAGGAGATATTTATGACGAATCTAAATAAGGATAAAGCATGTGAAACAAATGCAAAGTTTGAGAATTTTGAATCAAATAATGTATTCCTCTTGAGAAAATATGCCAAAACTTGAAGGAGGTATTGGAAAATATATAATCAAGAATAGACGTACTCAAAGCATGCTAGTACAAGAATATAAATTTGACTAAAAAGAATGATTGGTATGACCACTGTGAGAACATTATGGAAATGACTTTCCTTAATCATTTTCGTTAACAATATGATCTCCACTTCTATGAACATCGCAACGTCAAGTAGCAAGGAAAGTTTGATGTGATAAAGGAAATAATAGTTCTTTGATATGAAGAAATCATGAAAGTGTGTTTGCAAAATTGAGAATTATGAAATTGACTATCATATGGGATTGCATATGAAGTGATAGATGAAGTCTAAGAGAATTTTCCATAAAAAACTCTTCATCTTATTATTGTTAGATCTTAGGATAAGTGGTGAAAGGTCTATAGTGAATAACTCATTCCATTTATTTCATAATGTGCTCTAGTAGTTTTGAATATTCCAATCTTTTTGGTAAAAAGGGACAAAAAAATAAGTTATATTTTAAAGCATAGATCTTAGAAATATTAATTTTTTTTAAAGCAGAATAGACAATCCCTCACATCCTTTGTTGTCTCATAAAACATGATTTTGTATGTGATAAAATGTTTGGAATTATTTAGTAGCTAAGTAAAGATGACATAATGAGATGCTTTCCATTTCATCAAGATGCCCTTGAATAGAAGAGATAGTTAGTATCATTGAATTAAATGGATATACCAATGATAAAATGTTTCACATATTGCAAATGATATGAAGAAGTCCTAATATGATTAAATTTATAAGCGTGAAAGGATAGTTTAGATCATCATTTACAATCAAGAGTGGAGAAGACCAACAGCAAGAAGAATTAAAGAAATCTAATGCAAAAGTGGTGTGATAGTGTAGGAAAAAAGGTGGAGGTGGTGAACAATTATAAGGAAAGGCATATAGTGACCAACAAGAATCAAGGTTAGGGTTGTGAGCCTTTGGCAACAATGGAGAGAGAGAAGTATGAATAAACTAGAGTTGGGAGAGCACTTGAGAGGATGTGAGAAAGTAGTATGGTGAGTGATAAATAAAAGGGTGGTCAACTAAGTGAAGGTGTGTGATGAATTGAATACAAGCAAAGGATGGGGAATGAGTGATGAAATGAAGGACGAAGTGCTCACATTTGAAGAAGCAAAGGAGTGAGAGAGCCAAGCCAATGTGATTGACTAAATATCAAATAATGGGGACGTGAACATGTCAATGGGATTAGGAGGGTAGTTAGGATTTTCTTATTTATATAATTCATTTTTTATTGTTTGAATCAACTAGATCTATACATAGGAATATATGAGGAAATAATAAGAAAACAATTAAATGAGAATAATACCCCAATTATGAGCAATGAATAACATTTCAATTTTATGAATCCTAAACCCTACCTTTTTTGTCAGTAGATCTTCTTATACTCACAAAGGTAATACTAATTTTTTTTTTTACAAGTGTTTCTGAATATAATATTCACTTTTTTTAAAGATAACTGAATTTAGCTATTAGCTGTGTTATACATTATGTTCATGTAGACTTTATTCTTTATTATTTAAAAAATTGTGTGTTTTCCATTAGAAATCAATAATAACTTTGGAGTTGTTTATATTTGCTTGAAAGCAAGTTTGGTAAATATTCTAATCACTTAATGTTAAATTGTTGTTCTATGCTTTTTCTCCTTAAATTTCTAAAAGTTCACTTAATAAACCACCAAACTTATACCATTGTAAAATCATTAAATTTTCAAAATTTATCTTACCATCTTTTGGTGACTAGATTTCATTGGGACATTGTCATCATCAATAGATAAGATATTCGACCAGTGTTTTGATGACCAAATTAGTACTTTTGCAGCATTTCATGTTTCTTTTCTTGAATTTTCTATGTAAGTTTTTTTTCATTTTGGGCATTCTATTTTGGTTTTAATTTGTCTAATAATATTAATTTTTTCATTTTTTTAAATGCATCAGATCGTAGCAAGTTAAATAACAATTTTTTTAAGAATTATCATGCTCCACCATGCCTATCAATAAAGGTCAGTTCATCTCTTTTCACATTTAATAATAACTATCTTATGCATATGTAAAATGAATTATTACAAGGGGGCATGTAATTGCCCATATTTTCTACATAAAGGAGTGAGTAAAATAGCATGAAGAATTCATGGGAAATAATATGAGCTTTCATTACTGATGTGATAAGAGTCACTTAAAATAAACTTGAAAGTATGAGAAAGCTTGGCATATTATCTTCAAACTACTATCAAGGAAGCCACGAAGTTCTAGGTTCTCAAATAATCACATGACTCCTTTTGTTATTTTCCAAACTTAATTCAACCTTGTATAAATTGTCATTAGGAAAATTTTGGTTTTAAACTACTAGTGTGAAGTCATAATATACTCTTATTATATTATGCATTTGATGTATGTAGATGCAGATCCTGTGACCAACACATGCCTATCTAATGTCTTGATTAGTTTAGGTAGAAATTCAAAAAGTTTGGGTAGGCATTAGTTTAATGAAATATGATAACATATATTTTGTGTAATTCTTAGAAAGGGCATTTCTTTAACATGAAAACATCCTTTCTGTGATAACAATCATAAACAATCTTACCTTAATCTTAAGAGACACCTGAGAACTAATATTAATTTGTTTTATATACTATTCTCTTGCTAAGGATATATATATATATAGTGTAAGTGAGCCTAGTTGAGCCTTGATCATTGTTGGCATTATGGCTTAGCAAGCCCATGAGTCAATCTCATATTTGAGTCGCTTATGACTATCATCGCCAACTATATATATCTTCACATGCTAATAGAGCTCTAAAGCTACTACTTTTGCTCAATATGTTGAGAAGCTCAGTTGTGGCTTTTGATTAATCAATTTTGTTTACACCATCTATATATGATGTCATTTAGTCAAAGAAAAATAAAAAAGTAGAAAAGAATGATTGGGAACTTTAAATTAATTGTTTGTTACATATCATCAAAATCACATTATTTGTGTACAATTGTAGATTTTGTTATGTGTGAATCTTTGCATAATATCCTACCAATTGAATGATCCTATTTTTTCTAATACATTGTCTAATGCTTAAAATTATAGAAGTATTATGAAGATTGGAATCCCTAATAAGGATGCTGTAGAGAAAAAATGGTTGCTCGTTGAGCTCCCTGACACACATGTTAGCCTTAGCTAAAAGAAAGATGAAGCAATTTTAACTACAACTGTTGTTGCTCTAGCTACTACCATTTTTTTAAGAGGATTGTACCAGATGTAATTTTTGTGCCTTCTATTTCTTTTATTGCCATTCTATGTTAAGATGCAAGTACATAATATTAGTAAAATTGTGACATTTATTGTCATACTGCCTTTAGTTCTTTTAATTTATTGTTTAATATGTGATAGTTCATAAGTTTTACAAGTGAGTTCCTTAATCTAGATTATTTCATTCATTTATTCTTGAAAATTCCTTTTATCTTAAAAGTTCCTTAAAACTTTATTTATTTTAGTTGTTCCTTGCAATTGAGAAATTTAATATCTTTCAATATTTTATTCATCAAATTTCATTTTGTTACATGCATGTACAAATTTTAGGAAATGAAGCTATGCTAGTTTAGTTTAAGGATAGACTTGAGGAAAACATTTGGTTCATAACATCGTGGCATAAATTTGGATAATATAAATTTTGTCTCTCTTAAATTTATTGTATAATATATGATTAATGTTGACCTCACTAAAGTGAGAATTCAATCTTCCCATCTTGACTTAAGAGACTTCTTGACACTAAGACTTACCTAGTCATAAGACATTTAGCAATTAGGTAAGCATTTGCTTCCAGAGACTTAGAGGAGTTAACCATTATATTACTTTAAGCCTTAGGGATTTGCACAATCTACCTACCTTATAGCTTGAACCCAACCCATGTTCACCTTCAAGCCACAAGCAAATTCTTATCAAACCAACAACCAAATCATATATCATATATCAAATCAAACCAAACCTAAGCCCTATGAACTATCCCATGGACTTAGCCAAATCCAAATCAATCCAAAAAAATTGCTCACAATGAAAGAGTGTACTGAGTCTTCTGATCATCTACTAGACTTCACCAAAAAAAAGCTAACATAAAAACTCTAGTCCAGAGTAGTTGAAACTACCCTATAATCAATTCATATCTTCAATCCTTCCTAAACATAAATCAAAGCTACATTCAAATGATCAAAACTAAATCAAACTAATTCAAATCAAACCAAAAGCTTTAACTAAGCTCCCAATGACCTACCTTCTTCATGGATTTAGCCAAATTTCCATCCAAATCAACCAAACACAATTGATTTTGTCACCAATTCATATCTTCAATCATTCACAAATATAAATGGAATATACATTTGAATCATCAAAACTAAATCAAACTAAATCAAGATCTTTCCTAAGCCACATAAACCATTTCAATGTACTTAGCTAAAAATCCACTCAATTCAAACCCAATTCAATTAAATTTCTCATAAATCAATTATTCCTTCAAGTATCATCCCAAATATAAATGAAATCTTCAATCAACAAACCAAACCAAAATCAACTCAAATCAAACCCAACCTAGCCATCTTGACTTGAAATATCCAAATGAACCAAAACTCATCCAAACCCAAATCAATTGCAATTGAATTTATATATCAATCCCAAATCCATATATAAACTCTAAAGTAAACTCAACCCAAAATCAAGCCAACTAAACCCAATTGGTCCACTTGATCCAAAGTGGCCAATTTGACATATTTAAGCCAAGTTCCATTCCTACCCAACTTGATTGAAATAAGCTAACCAAAGCCTCCCATCATGATTGTTGATCACCCCAGTTGATGGGTCAAAATTGGGTCAAACCAAGTCAACTTGGTCATTTGGCCAAGTCAATACCTTAACCCATATGAACCTAAACTAGCCAAATTGTAAAACTTAGGCCAAATCCCTTAAAACCAATGATTCATTCCAACTCAAAATCAATATATGAATATGACTTGACCTTCAATTAAGCCAAACCAAACCTAATTGGCCATCTTGACCTAAAAAACTAAATTGGGTCAAATTAAAATATAAACCAAATTGATTACAACCAATGGCTCAAGTTCATCGCAAATTGATTGTTGAACTTAACCAAAGCCATGATTGGACCCAATTGACCTACTTAGCCCAAATTGACCTAAAGGTCAAGTTGGCTAAATCAAAACCAAATCTAAATTAATTAAAACCAAAGCCTAAAACTAGCTTCAATTGGTCAACTAAACCCAAACTAACACTTAAACTAAGAAAAAATTTGGCCAATTTTTAAATTATCAATTAACTCATTTGACCCAAATGAACTCAAATAAGCCAAAATCAAATCTAATTAAACCAAAACATCCCAAATGATCTTATGAAGTTAACTTTATTTGACTCAATTGACCAATTGGTCAACTTGACAACTTAATATAATTTGACCTAAATGAGTCAAATTGAGCCAAATCAACTCCAATTGACTTGAAATTTGGGCTTATCATTAGAATCTCTCCAAATCAAATTCAATGTCAAATGATTATTATACCCTTGGGTCAAGGGTATCACATGTGGCAAATCTTCCATGTAAGTGGTTATTTCCATTCCTTGGACTTGGCATTAATGATCCACCTTAATTAATTTTAATAATGTGGTTAGGTGTCCAATGAATCATGGGAGGTTTACTCACCTCATTAATAACATTTTGCATGGGATGATTGGTAGCCAACATTCAACTCAAATATTTTAACTCATCCATACCCACATTATTTAACCAAAGGTAAACCCAATTAACCTTTATCAAGGGAAGGATGATTAAACCAATCATGCAAACTCAAAATGAGAAATAGTTAGTAAGAATAGTAAAGGAAAGCATCTTAGAGCTTTTATTAAAGCTTATAAATTTCACCCAAGAAATGGGCATCATTAATCCAAATCACATTTCTACCAAACTAAAATTAAAACACACCTTTGGCCTCACAAGCAAGAATGAATCTTCTCCCAATTATTAAAAGGTGGAATTTATCAACATAGCCTCCCAAGCTTTGGGTGTTGGTCTTTAGCAACAATAAGGAATCAAATCATGTATTAGTATCTTGTCTTAAAGGAAGATTCCTCAATCATTTGTCATTGGTCTCATTTTCACATTATTCCATTAAAATTTTTTATAAAAATGTTTCTTTTGATGAAAACTTACATCTCGTGATTATTATTTATAATATGGGATCCTTAGTTAAATTATAAGCTATCAAGCATGGTGGATATATCTTATTATTTGAATGGTAGATAATGTATTTAGAGTAATGGACTGCATTAGATCCATTAGTTTAATTCAATTTTATCTTAATGCAAAATTAATCGTAGTTGATCTAGATATACCAGAATATGTGCCACATAGCACCGAAGGATAAGTTTCATGCCATGTCATGCATACATTTGCCATTATAGATTAGGCTTTAATTACTATAAATTATTTTAATGGCTAAAACTTCCAAAATTTCTAACAAATCATAGAAAAATTGAAAAATATAAATAAATACTCATTTCTTAGAGGAGAATTAATTAAAAATGATCTTAATTAATTATTTACTTAAAATTAATTAGCTTAATTATCACTCATTTGAAATTAATCTTAAATTTTGTTTAATTTAATGGGATACTTGCTATGATTTTCATGGGATTTATTGCTTACTTAATTAAGAAAATTGACTAATTCAATTACTCTTTTGGTTAATTAATGATTAATTAATCCCATGAATAGTAATAAATTGGTTAATTAAGTTTATTAATCATTGCTCAATAGTAAATGAACTAAGGAATAGGGTTGGGACCTCTTTCCTAAAATATTCCATCCTTATGTGATTCCATCCTTATGTATTTTGGTATTAGAATTTTCATAGAGCTTTAATTTACCTAATTCAATATATATATATATATATATATAAATTCCAAACATATACATACATTCATCATTTAAGGGTGCTAAAATATGTTTGTAAATACATTTAGGATTAAATCATATGAATGTTACATGTGATATAAGGGAATGGTTTGATATATGTCATGTGGTAGTAATTCAATTAGGTTAATCTTAAGATGTCTTTCATATTGAATAGAGCTATTTAAAGTGAACCTAAACTTAGGATTACATTAAAATGTGCAATAAGCTATTCACTAAAGAGAACTAAATCAAATTAATGTGCTTTGGAAGGTGGCTTATGGTAGGGATGAAAGAGGGTAATCCTCTTCCTTTTCTTTCTAACACTTAGTTGCTAAGTGTAATCATAAGAAATAAAAGAAAGCATAAATTAAAATTCTCAAAATAGTTAAATAACTTCAAGTGAAATCAATTCTTTATGTTAAATTAAATCCTTCTACACTTAGAAACTTTTATCTCTAATGCTAGTAAGACATACCACACTAAGCCTTAACACCTACATTAGAATTAAGTCACCACTTCTAGTCCTAAGTTAGGACGGTGTATGTATGGTGTTTATTTTGTTTTATGATGTAATATTTTAGACTGGATGTTAGGGTGTATGTTTCGTAGATTGGATGCTTGGCCGCTCTTAGCTTGATCATGTCTTTTGGAGGGGATTGTGCTTAAGGGGATGCTTAAAGATAAATATAAATACTCTTTTTGTAGGTTACTTGAACCTCTAATCCTAATCTAAGTTAGTATAGGTATAGGTCGGCTTGGTTACCCATGTGCAGGGTGCTAAGTCCAAATTATACATATAACTGCTTGGGATTGCATATGTGTTTAGCTAACACTTATTTTGCAGGTATAGTTAAATTTACTTTTCTTATTCTTAATGTAATTTTGCAATAGGAATTAGGATTAATGCTATGGGGCATTAAGATGAGCATGAAGGCTTTGTCCTGTGATGCCTTTGAAGTAAGCATATCCAAATTAAGAAAGAAGATATGAAGAAATGAAAGAAAGAAGACCCCCATAGAATTTAATACAATTGTAATTATTCTTTCATATTTCGGGTTGTATAAAGGTAGAGCTCAGTTAGACTTGTGATTTTAAGAGTGAGATCTCCTTTGAGACAGTAGATGATCCCACCTCTCACAAACTTCATACACTTATGTAGAAAGGATGGAACCGTGTTGTTCTCATGTATCCACGGTCTCCCAAGCAAAGCGTTGAAAGATGTATCCTAGTCTATAATGTGAAACTTAGCTTCTGTCTTCTAATCATCTATCTCCAAGGGCAACATTATGGAGCCTAAGGCCTATTGACCTCACTTTTTGGACTGTGGATTCAATCTTCCCATCTTAGGCTTATGAGTTTTCTAGACCCTAAGACTTCCCTAGTCATAAGACACTTCTAACAATTAGGTAAATGCTTAACCTAATCCTAGAGACTTAGAAGGGTTAACTATAGGATTAGGTTAAGCCTTAGGGATTAGGATAATCCCACCTACAACCCAAATCCAATCCATGTTCACTTTCTCAAACCTTACCTCAAGTTCAATTCAAACATCAAATTTAAATCCAAATCCAAACCCAAATTCCAAAACCAAATGATTGAAGCCCATGATTAAACTCAAACTTTAAATCCTTCATAAGTCCTTTGAATCAATTTCATGGACTTAGCTAAATTTACTCTTAAATCAATCCAAAATCAATTGATTTTTTAATAATCAATTTATATCTTCAATCATATTCCTAAATATAAATCAAATTGACATTCAAATGATCAAAATTAAGTTAAACTAAATCATAATAAATTAAAACCCTTCCCTATATCCTATGACTTGCCTTCATGGACTTAGCCAAATTTACCTTCAAATCAATCCAAAATAAATTGATTTTTTCATAATCAATTTATATCTTCAATCATCTTCCTAAATATAAATCAAATCTACATTCAAATAATCAAAACTAAGTCAAACTAAGTAAAATTAAATCAAAACCATTCCTAAGTCCTTTGAATCAATTTCATGAACTTAGCCAAATCTTAATCCAAATCAATCCAAACTAAATTGATTTTCTCATAGTCATTTCATATCTTCAATCATCTTCACAAATATAAATGAAATATACATTTAAATCATCAAAACTAAATCAAACTAAATCAAGATCTTTCCTAAGCCACATAAACCAGTTCCATAGACTTAGCCAAAAGCCCATTCAATTCAAACCCAATTCAATTGATTTTCTCATGAATCAATTATTCCTTCAATTATCTTACCAAATATAAATGAAATCTACAATCATCAAAATAAACTAGAAATAACCCAAGTCAAACCTAACCTAGCCATCTTGACTTGGAATATCTAAATGAAACAAAACTCATCCAAACCCAAATCAATTGCAATTGAATTTATATATCATCCCAAATCCGTAGCATAAACTCAGCTAAATCAAACTCAACCCAAAATCAAGCCAACAAAACCCAATTGGTCCACTTGACCCAAAGTGGCTAATTTAACTTATTTAAGCCAAGTTCCATTCCTACCCAAATTGGATTGAACGAAGCCAACTAAAGCCTCCTATCATGATTATTGATCACCTTAGGTTGATCAAGTGTCACAAATTGGGTCAAACCAAGTCAACTTGGTCATTTGGCCAAGTCAACCCCTTAACCCATATGAACCCAAACTAGATGAATTGCAACCTAAACCAAATCCCTTGAAGCCAATGATTCATACAAACTCAAAATCAATATTTGAACATGACTTGACCTTCAATTGACCCAAACCCAATTGGCCCTCTTGACCCAAGTTGACCCAAATTGACTTAAATGACCAAATTAGGTCAAATCAAAATATAAACTAAATTAATTGCAATTGATGGCTCAAGCTCATTCAAATTTGATTGTTGAATTTGACCAAAGCCATTATTGACCCAATTGAACCCAATTGACATACTTTAGTCCAAATTGACCAAGGGTCAAGTTGGCCTAAATCAAAAAAAAATCTAAATTAATTGAAACCAAAGCCTACAATCATTTTCAATTAGTAAACTAAACCCAAATCAACCCAAGCCAATTTATTAATTTGGACAATTTGGTCAAATTGGTCAACTTAACCCATTTGACCCAAATGAACTCAAATGAGCCAAAATTAAATCTAAGCTAAACTAAACCAAACCAACACATCCCAAATGATCATATGGACTTGACCCTTGGTTTGACATAATTTGATCAATTGGTCAACTTGACTTAACTTAACCTAATTTGACCTAAATGAGTCAAATTGAGCCAAATCAGACCAAATCAATTCCGATTAACATAAATTTTGGGCTAACCCACTTTTTGCTCATTTCAAATCTGCCCAAATCAAATCCTACACCAAATGACTATTCTACCCATGGGTCAAGGGTATCACATGAGACAAATCACCCATATAAGTGGTCATTTCCATTCCTTGTCCACTTAGCACTCTCCTAATGGTCCACCTAGGCACCTAGGACACCAACCTAAGGTGGTGGCTATGACCCATGGGAGGTGAACTCACCTCACCCTCCCATTGGAGCATTTGAAACCCATAGAAACCCGTATCCCTCATTAGCAGCCACCTCCACACCTTCACCCACTCAAATTGAGCCACCTCATCCACTCCCTGCCACTCATGACCCTCTGAGGTGGCTGGATGGCCAATAGGAGCCAAATCCAATTGGATCATCCGATCAAGAGGAGGAGGGGGTATACCACCCCCCCCCCTCATTCCAACTCCAAACAAGCACTAGACCTTAGTGAGAACCTATTACCCCAAGGTGAGCATCCTAGAGCTATTTCTGAGTTTTCCAAGCTCCTCTATTTCACCTGCCAAAATAAGGCATTCCTCCTTCAATCCCTACTTGCTCAAACCTTTATAAAAATCAAATTAACTTTGCAAACATCATCCCCACACCATCGAGGAAGAACGGCCTCCCTCCCACCATAGGACATGCGACTTCGATCAGAACCAAGCTCCAAAGTGACAGATCTTGGCCTTCCAAGTGACAGAAGGGAAGTTGATCCAATTGCTACTCAGTAGGTCTTCATCTCCACTAGACAAAGCTTACTCAATCATTTGCACCACCTATCTTGAGCTCCAGAAAGGTATTCCATTGAAACTGAGCTTTTGGCAAAAATGGGTTAGAGCTTTTTGAAGAAAATGTGCATCTCGTGTGATCTTGACCATTGGATCCCATCCGATCGACATAGTAAAGGTGAGGGATCCTTTTGGAGTTGATCTAAGCTTGGGTATGCTCAGATCAAGCGAGCAATGGCAGATGGACTCCATTCTCCCTTGCTCACGTGATGATATATTACACCAATCCATGTGATTAATAGGTATGCTTAATTAAAAGATGAAGATCCCCTTTTGTTACCAAAATACATGCATTCATATTCACCCAAGTCATGCATATAAATAAATTGGTGCTCTTATTTATTTACCCTTATATAGATTTACATAACTTGGAATGTTAATAAGTAGATAGTGTTGACATCCTCAGAGGCTAGCCCCAATGAGGTCATTTGATTACCTCACTTTCTTTATTAATAATGACACATACTTATGTGATTTCATCCTTATGTATTTTCGTGTTAGAATTTGGATAGAGCTTTAATCTATATGTTTACATAATTCAACCACAACAAAAATATAAATTCCAAATATATACATCTACATTCATCATTTAAGTGTGTTGAAACACGTTGCATGTATAGATACACTTAGGATTGAATCATATGCATGTTATATGTGATGGAGAGGAAGAATTTGATATATGTCATGTGGTAGTAATTCAATTAGATTAATATTAAGATGCCTTTCATATTGAATAAAGTTATTTAAAGTGAACCTAAACATAGGATTATTTTAAGTTGCATAATAAGCCATTCATGCAAGAGATCTAAATCCAATTAATATACTTTAAAAAGTGGCTTAAGATAAGGATGAAAGAGGATAACCCTCTTCTTACTCTTTATAACACTTAATTGCTAATTGTATATCATATGAAACAAAAAAACATAAATTAAAAATTCTCAAAATCAATTAAACAACTTGAAGCAAAACTAACCTTTCATGTTAAATTAAATCTCCCTGCACTTAGAAAATTATAACATTAATGCCTAGCAAGACATACCACATAAACCTTAACACACACTTTAGAATTAAGTCACAACTTATAGCTCTATGTTAGGATGATGTATGATGTGATGTTTATTTTGTTTTATGATGTAATGTTTTAGACTAGATATTAGGGTGTATTCCTCGTAGACTGGATGTTAGGCCCTTGTTAGCCTAATACTATTTTCTATAGGGGATTGTGCTTAAGGGGTTGCTCAAAAATAAATATAAATTCTCTTTTTGTAGGTTGCTTAAACCCTTAAGGATAATCCAAGTTAGATAGTGGGCTTAGCACTCATGCGCTAAGTGCAAATTATACATATAACCGCTTGGGATTGCATGTGTGTTTAGCTAACCTCTAGGTGTAGTTAGATTTACTTTTTCTATTCTTAATATAATCTTGCAATAGGGATTAGTGCTATGGGGCATTAGGATGAGCTGGCTAGAAGACTTTGTCCAGGGTGCCTTATGATGCCTTTGAAGTAAGCATATCCAAATCAAGAGAAGGAAGAAAGAAGATATGAAGAAATAAAGAAAACAAGACCCCCATAGCATTTAAAACAATTGTAATTATTCTTTCATATTCCGGGTTGCATAAGGGTAAAGCTCGGCTACCCATCTTTTCTCTTTTATGAGGTACGATCGCATTAGCATGTTATTCTTTTATTATTTTATAAAATTGATTGATGTTATGTTTAAACTGCATTGGAATGGCATGCCCTTTATAGTTTCTTCATGTTTGATGCTTGTTGACCTCACTTTTGGAGTGAGGGTTCAGTCTTCCCATCTTAGACTTAGGAGTCTCCTAAACACGATGACTTCCCTAGTCATAAGACACTTCTACCAATTAGGTAAGCACTTAACCTAAGCCTAGAGAATTAGAAGGGCTAATCATAAGATTAGGTTATGCCTTAAGGATTAGGATAATCTACCTACCCTGAAACCTAAAACTAATCCATGTTCACCTTCTCAAACCCAACCTCAAATTCAATTTAAACATCAAATTTAAATCCAAACCAAAATTCCAAAACCCAAATGATTGAAGCCCATGATCAAACCCAAACATGAAATCCTTCTTAAGTCTTTTGAATCAATTTCATGAACCTAGCCAAATCTTATCCAAATCAATCTAAACTCAATTAATTTTCTCATAATCAATTTACATCTTCAATCATCTTCTTAAATATAAATCAAATCCACATTCAAAAAATCAAAACTAAACCAAACTAAATCAAATTAAACTTGAAACCCTTCTTAAGCCACATGACCTATCCCATGGACTTAGCCAAAACTTAATCTAAATCAATCCAAAATCAATTGATTTTCTCATAATCAATTCATATCTTTAATCATCTTCACAAATATAAATGAAATATACATTTAAATCATAAAACTAAATCAAACTAAATCAAAATCCAAACCTAAACCACATTACCAAAATCCATGGACTTAGCCAAATTCCT
Source organism: Cymbidium sinense (assembly GCA_021442155.1). Taxonomy (NCBI): domain Eukaryota; kingdom Viridiplantae; phylum Streptophyta; class Magnoliopsida; order Asparagales; family Orchidaceae; genus Cymbidium; species Cymbidium sinense. The sequence goes on along the minus strand of CM038214.1, from coordinate 87,034,654 downwards.
TCATTCCAAAATCCAAATTCAATTGATTATCTCATGAATCAATCATACCTTATATCATATTCACAAATATAAATGAAATCTACAATCATCAAGCCAAACCAAAATCAACCCAAGTCAAACCCAACTTATCCCTTTGGACTTGAAATGTTCAAATGAACCAAAACCCATTTGAACCCAAACCAATTGCAATTAAATTTATATATCATTCCCAAATCCAGATATAAACTCAAATTAATCAAACTCAATCGAAAATCAAGTCAATTAAACTCAATTGGTCCACTTGACCCAAAGTGGCCAATTTGACTTATTTGAGCTAAGTTCCAATCCTACCTAAATTGGACCAAGACAACCAAACCTCTTATCATGATTGTGATCAATTTGACAATTGTCAAACCAAGTCAACTTGGTTATTTGACCAAGTCAACCCCTTAACCCATATGAACCCTAGCCAAATAGCCAAATCCCTTGAAACCAATGATTCATTCCAACTCAAAATCATTCAACATAACTTGACCTCTTGAATTGACCCAACTTGACCAAATCAAATCAAAATATCAAAATTGCAAAACAAGTTCATTTCAAATTGATTGTTGAACTTGACCAAAGCTTTGATTGGACCCAATTGACCTACTTTTAGCCCAAATTGACCTAAATAAATCAACAAAATCTAAATTAATTAAACCAAAGCCTACAATCATCTTAAATTGGTCAACCAAGCCCAACCAACACATAACCCAAGCCAATTTGGTCAAAATTTCAACTTAACCCATTTGACCCAAATGAACTTAAATGAGCAAAAAATAATTCTAAGCCAAATCTAACAAACCAATGACACTAATACATCCCAAATGATCATATGAACTTGACCCAACCCTTTGATTAACCAATTCAACTTGATCCAACCTAACCTAATCCAAATCAAACCAAAATGAAACCAATTAAACCACTTAAAATTTGGGCTGGCCCACTTTTGACTCATTTCAAATCTGCCCAAATAAAATCCAATGCCAAATGAACGTTCTACTCTTGGCTTAAGCATATCACATTAGACAAATCACCCATGTAAGTGGTCATTTCCATTCCTTGGGCACTTGGCACTCTCCTAATGGTCCACCTAGGCACCTAGGACACTGCCCAACTTGACCCAAGAGTTAGTTGGGTTGGCCATGACCCATGGGAGGTGAAATCACCTTACCCTCCCCATTGGTACATTTGGAAAGCTCAAGGACACCCATTTCCTCCTTTAGTCACTCCCACACGATCACCCAACTAAACCAGCCACTTTCCCCACCACCCATGACTCAAGGTGGCGGATGATCAAAAAAAATCCAAACCAGTGTGCCGATCAAGAGGAGAGGGGTAGGTATACACTTTCCACTCACACACACAAAATCATTCCTCTGAGCCTTAACTACCCTAGATGAGCTGATAGAGCATTTCTCAACCTCTTAAGCTCATTCCTCAATCTAAAAATTCCATTCTCATCTATCCTAAAATAGGGCACCCTTCTTTCAATCCCAACTTGCACAAAACTCCACCAAAGTCAAATTAACTTTGCACACACCATCCCCACAATCGATCGAATAAAAATGGATCACCTCCTGAGCCCTCTGACCACCAGAAGTGCAACTTTGATAAGAACTGACCTCCTAAGCTTCGGTTCATGGCCTTCCGAGTAAACTACATCAAATCAAAGTTCATTCTGATCAGTAGTGCTTCATCTCCACTAGATGTAACTTCCTTAATCGCTTGTGCTGCCGGTCTTGAGCTCTGATGAGGTATGCCATTGAAACTGACCTTGGGTGAAAAATTTTTTGAAGCTTTTTGAAGGAAATGTTCATCTTGTTTGATCTTGACCGTTGGATCCCCTTCGATCGATGTCGTTAAGGTGTGGGATCCATTTGGAGTCAATGCGAGCTCGCATCATGTGTGAGCAATGGTAGATGGACTCTATTCTCCTTACTATGTGATGATCACGCGCATTGTCCATTCCACATGATCGGAATGGAAAATTATGATTAGATCTGATTGATCAATCTAATTAAATCCTATTAATCCAGTAGATTAATCATCGATCGATGAGGATATGGTGAAATGAAGGTCAAATGATAAGATTTAAGCCAATCCATGCCACACGTCACATGTATGCAATGGGAGTAGGCTTTAACTAGGATTAATTAATCATTTTTAATGGCTGAAACTTCCAAAAAATTATAACAAATCATAAATAAATTAGAAAAATATAAATAAATACTCATTTTAAAGGTATTTTAGAAGAGAATTAATTAAAAATAATTTTAATTTATTTTGAACATAAATTAAGGCTTAATTAAGGTTTAATTACAAAATTAATTAGCTTAATTACTCCTTAATTACTTGAGAAATTAATCTCAAATTTTGTGGGTTAATTTAATGGTATGACCTACCTCCTCCCATGATTTTCTTGGGATTTATTGCTCACTTAATTAGGAAAATTGACTAATTAAACCTTAATTACACTTTTAAGTTAATTGATGATTAATTAATCCCATGAACAATAAAAAATTACTTAATTAAGTTTATTAATCATTGTTGAACAGTGAATGGACTAATGGAATAGGTTTAAGACCACTTTCTTAGTCTTTTTCTCTAAGTTCATTCCATTAATTAAAATCAAATCAACTAAGATTTAACAACTTAATTAAATCATTTAATTAACTAAATTGAATTCATAATCATATTAAACTTCAATTAATTAACTTTTAGGTGTTCAAAAACCTAAAGATATTTTAAGAAAAATTATGGTCAACCCACATGTGCAGGGAAACCATGAAAGTACCTAATTAAATTCCTTAATTTAGTTAACCATTAATCATGTGCCAATTTCATTAGGCCCCTTTCATCCCTTAGGATCACTACTGATTTAATTTTAAATTCATGTGCATATCATGTTGGCTCATAATTATTTGGATAATTATATTAAGGTAACATAGGGAAGGTTAATCAATGTATTTAATGCATATCACAACCTAATTAACTCATAAAATCAACTTAATTACATTTCATTAAACCAAATTAATTAACAAAGTGGAGAATGGGTTAGGATTAGCAAACCTCTTCCTCACATCCTTAAATCAAATAAAAACATGAAATTAAAAATGATACTAAGAAAGCTTTGGTTTTCTTTAAATGGGTTTATTTAATATGATTATCCTTAAGAATTAGTTTGATTGAATGAAATCATGTGTTTATGTTTATTCATTCCTTTCCAATCATGTCAAATGTTGTATGTTATTTGAAAATTAAGTCAAATGATTTTCTTTTATGTTTTACATGTGTTGGACCAATTTATAATATGTGTGGTTATTATCATTAATAAATTCAAATTATTTTTCTAAAGTTTATAAATCAATTACATTGATTAGAGTGATAATAGTTATGAATACATATAGGCTTAGCATGTGCTTATAGCTTAGGTATATGAAGTAAAGCTTTCTTTTCCTTAATTCATATGTGGTTTTACATGCATTTGAATGTTAATAAGTATATAGTCTGGACATTCTGGGAATGCGAGGATTTAAGTAGCCCTAAGGAGGTCATTTGATTAGCTCACTTCCCTGATTTAACAATGACATGTAGTTATTTGATTTCATTTACAAATATTTCTACAATAGGATTTGGATAGAACTTTAATTCACATGCATAAATGACTCAATCAAATAAAAGTATAATCTTTGCATGATTCTCATCTTTATAGTTATGCATACATTCATATGTATCTAAGATTGTAAGTGTTTTGTTTAGATATTCTAGGAATATGAGGCTTTATTTAGCCCTAAGGAGGTAATTTGATTACCTTACTTTCTTGGTTTAATAATGACACGTACTTGCTTACATCTTTTACACATGTATAGGTATGCTTAATTAGAAAATGATGATCCCTATTTTCTATCAAAAATACATGCATTCATAATCATTTGAATGATTGAATTATCTAATTATGTGTTCTCTTTCTCATGTTCATAAGTAAAAACTTACTTATGTTTAATGCAAATAAGTATATAGTCTGGACATCTCAAAATACAAGGCTTTAGCTAACCCCAAGGAGGTCATTTGATTACCTCACTTCCCTAGTTTAATAATAGTACATACCTATTTAACTTCATCCCTATGTATCTTTGTATAAGAATTTGGATAAAGCCTTAAATTAATATGATTAAATAATTCAATCAAATGAAAGAATCTAAAATTCAAATATACACCCCTACATTCATCATTTAAGTATGCTAAAACATGTTGCATGTATAGATCAACTTAGGATTGAATCATATGCATGTTACATGTGATGGAAGAATGGTTTGATATATATGGTAGTAATTCAATTTAATTAATCTTAAGATGCCTTTCATATTGAATAGAGTTACTTAAAGTGAACATAAACTTAAGATTAATTTAAAATGTGTAATAAGCCATTCACTAAAGAAAACTAAATCAAATTAATATACTTTAGAAAGTAAGGTAGGTAGGGATAAAGGGGTAATCCTCTTTTCTTTTCATAACATTTAGTTACTAAGTATAATCATATGATACAATACAAATATAAAAAATTAAAATTGTCAAATAAACTAAACAAATTGAAATGAAAGTGACCTTTCATTTTAAATTGAATCCTTCTATACTTAAAAAATCATGACTCTAATGCTTAATAAGATATACGGCACAAAGCCTTAACACACACATTAGAACTAAGTCACCACTTCTAGCTCTATGTTAGGATGGTGTATGATGTGATGAATGTTTTATTTTATGATGTACTATTTTATACTAGATGCTAGGGTGTATGCTTCCTAGACTAGATGTTAGGTCGTTCTTAGCCTAATCATGTCTTCTATAGGGGATTGTGCTTAAGGGGTTGCTTAAAATAAATATAAATGCTCTCTTTGGAGGTTGCTTAAACCCTTAAGCAAAATCCAAGTTAGGATAGGTGGGCTTGGTTACCCATGCAGTGCTAAGTCCAAATTATGAATATAACTACTTGGGATTGTATGTATATTTTACAGATGTAGTTAGATTTACTTTTTCCACATAAATGTAATTTTTGTAATATAAATTAGGATTAGTGCTATGGGGGATTAGGATGAGCAGCGGCTAAAGGGCTTTATACTAAGGTGCCCTGTGATGCCTTTGAAGCAAACACCATCCAAATCAAAGAAGGAACAAAATAAAAAATGGAGACATGAAGAAGTGAAGACCCCCGTAGCATGTATTCATTTATAATTGTAATTATTCTTTCATATTCCATATTGTATAAAGGTACAACTCGGCTACTCATCCTTTCTCTTTTTTTGGGTTTCAGCATGGCGGCCTCTTATTCATTCACGATAGTTATATAAATTCATTGATGATTTGTTTAGATTGTGTACTAGAAATTACATATTTTTCCTAGTTTCTTAAATGATTGATGCTTTAATGTGTAGCCTGGATGCATTAAGAACTTAGGATAAAAATAAGTTTTTTATCTAACTAATCACTCAAAATTCAAATCTTAACAACTCTTAACCTCACCATAATGGCTCAATCTTAAATAAGATAATTAAAAGATTTAACAACCCATTAGCTGAATGTTTGAATGCATCACACCTTGCATGCATATTCTTTCTCTCTTGAATATGAAGGATCTCCATCCTTGCACAATAGGGAAATGCTTGACCTATCAGGGCATCCCTTGTGGTGGAAAACACCTTCTTCAAGTTGATTTGGCCCATAACCTATTTTTGTCATGCATTAGGCATAAGAAATCCTATAGCCTTTGTCAAAATGATGTGTTAAAAATGAAATAAAACTTGAAAAGATTTTACATTTATAGATTAAGTCATTACTCACCACTCATGCTCTAGTCTCCTATGGAGTGGGTGTAAGGACATTTAGTCTCTTTCTACATAAATAATAGCCCAACTATCTTGCAAATGCATTTGAATGAACCACATGGATTTAAAGCATAGGAGGTGTTAGCTGGCGGCCACTCCAAGCGGTTATAAGTCCAAAGTCATATGGGTTTACTCTCTTATAGAAGTAAAAATTTATGTCCACATATCACTTAGATTTAGGTCATACTTTAGCTCTTACTAAAGCTCTCCAGAGTCAGGATCCAAGGTGGCTATTTCCTTCGGGCTACAAGCATAAATCCTCACCTCTTAGGCATTTCCATAATCTTGTGTTGATAGATTATAAGCCCTAATAATCTAATAAATTTCAACTCAAATAATATAATTCTTTTAACTTTAAAATATATAAAGCCCAATTATAGGATAGATTGAAATGCTCACTAGGCTTCCTAACATCATGAGAATTTCCTACCTCCTCCCTTTGGATTCCAAAAATAAGTCCTCTCCTTAAACTTTCCCAATTGATTCTCTAAATATAACCAATTTATTTATTATCTAGCCTTGAAATCTTTGAAGATCTTAATTATCTACTTTAATCGATAGTATTTTAAGGGAATTCCATTTCCTAAGATATAATTAACTATGGAGGCTTGCCTCCATAAGGAACTTTAGAATCAGATTTAATATAAACTCTTCTTTATTCATCATTGTAAAGTAGGGGAAAAATCTCTAGTACATTCGAAGACCCATCATGCCTTAGAGTTCTTATTAGGCGACTAGGTCCATTATAGGGTGATGCCTCTACCTTTTGAGATAGTACATCATACATCAATGTCATACCTGATCACCTCAATAAGTACCCCCTTACGATCTTTGCGGTGTCTCCCTACATCCAAAAATAAACACCATAATGCTTTAATGTGTAGCCTCGATATGATTAAGCTCTTAGGGTAAAATAAAATATTCTACCCAACTAATCACTCATAACTAAATTTTAAATAACTCATAACCTCACCATGAAGCTTATGGCTATAATCAAGATAATTAGAAGATTTAGAAATCCCTTAGCTATATGGTTGTATATTTCACATCATGCATGCATATTCTTTCTCTCTTGAACATGAAGGATCTCCATCCTTGCACGATAGGGGAATGCTTGACTTGCGTGGGCATCCCTTGTGCTAGAGAACACATTCTTCTAGCTGATTTGGCATATAACCTATTTTCATCATGCATTTAAAGCATCTGTCAAAATAATGTGTCTAAAATGAAATAAAATTTGAAAGGATTTTGCATTAGACAAAGCCTTTATTCATAGCACTCATGCTCTAGTCTCTTATCTCTTAGAGAGTGGGTTTATGGACTTTAGTCTCTTCCTAGTTAAATAACTACCCTAGCTATATTGCAATTCATAAGACCAGACTACATGGTTTTAAATCATAGGAGGAGTTAGCTGATGGCCACTCTAGGTGGTTGTAATTCTAGGAGTTGGCTGGTTTATCCTCTCTTGTGGAGGTAAACTCTTATGTCCACCTATCGCTTAGATTTATGTCATGATTTAGCACTTACTAAAGCTCCCAAGATTTAGGATCCAAGGTAGCTATTTTCTTCAGGCTACAAGCATAAATCCTCACCTCTTAGGCATCTATAAAACCATGTGTTCATGAATTATAAGCCATAGCAATCTAAAAAAATTCAACTCAAATAAATGTCTCTTCACTTTCAATATTCCTAGTATCATGAGCATTTCCTACTTCTTCCCTTTATATTCTAAAAATAACTCTTCTTCTTGAATTTTCCCAATTGATTTTTCAAATACAACCAATCCTTTGATATTCTAACCATGAAATATTTGGAGATGATAATTGTTTACTTTAATCGAGAGTATTCCTAGGGAATTTCATTCCCTAGGATTTAGTTAACTATGAAGGCTTTCCTCCATAGCAAATTTTAGAACGTGGTTTAATATAAACCCTACTTTATTTATCCATATAAAATAGGGGAAAAATATATGGTATATTCAAATACCCATCATATTTTAGGAGTTCTTATTAGGTGATTAGGTCCATTGAAGGGTGATGCCTCTATCTTTCATGATAGAACATCATACCAGATCACTTCAATAAGTACCCTCTATGATCTAGTGGTGTCCCCCCCGCACTCGCACATCGAAAAATAAATACCACACTTTGTTTAAGGACTGCTTCGCATATAGTTATGAATAATGCCCATTTTACCTTCTAATTTAGCAGTCCACAAACTAGTAATAGAGCCTAGTGCTAACCCTATCAAGCAAGCTCCTAAATGCATGCGATTAGACATCGAACAACAGGTCATTTCTGAAGTCAAGAAGCTGATCAATGTTGGCTTCATCTAGAAAGAAAAATACCGCTTGGTTGTAGCGTCATCCTTGTTAAAAGAAAAGAATTTGAATATGTGTCAATTTTAGGGATCTAAATAAGGCATATCCAAAAGATGAATTTCACTACCGATACCATAAGTGATGGTGGATAATGCCTCATCTCATATAGTCTTCTCTTTTATGGATTGCTCATCTAGATTTAACCAAGTAAAGATGGCCCCTAAAGAAGTAAGAAACACTACTTTTAGAACCCCGATCAAAATCTATTGCTATAAGGTCATGACTTTCATCTTTAAAAATGCCGGTGATACATACCAGTAGGCCATGACTCAAATCTTTGATGAACTCATTCATGATCAAGTTGAATATTATGACGATGATCTCGTGGTCAATAGTAGAGAAAAAGAAGACCATGTCTTTAGGTTGAGAGTAGTTTTTGAACGGTTAAGATAGTTTAACCTCAAAAATGAACCCCCAGAAGTGTGCATTCAGAGTAGCTTCAGGGAAATTCCTTAGGTTTATTATCTGACACCAAGGAATCAAAATCGATCTAGTGAAAATCAAGGCAATATTAGAAATGCAACCCCCTAAAAGTTTAACTCATCTTAGATCATTCCAAGGGTGGTTGGAATATCTAAGACGCTTTAAATCCAACCTATCAAGAAGATGCTATCCATTATCAATACTTGTCAAAAAGGGTGCCAAGTTCAAGTGGGATAATAAGTTTCAACACTCCTTTGAAGGCATCAACCATTATTTGATGACATTGTCAGTTTTATCAGCCCTAATCTTAGGCAAGATGCTCATACTATATATTGCTACATTAGATGACTACCTGGGTGCTTTGTTGGCTCAAGCCAATGATGAAGGGAAGGAAAACATGCTCTACTACCTCAGCCATCATCTAATCCCTACTTAGGCTAATTATCCACCCATTGAGAAGCATTAACTATATTTAATGCTTGTTTCCTAAAAGCTATGACATTACATGCTTTCTCATAAGGTGTACTTAAACTCAATAGTCAATCCACTACAATATCTCATGAAATGGACAAAGATATTCGGATGGTTGGCATTGGTCCATGATCCTCTCATAGTTTGACATCATGTTCATATCCCTCCGTGTAATGAATGGACGCTAGCAAAAGTAGCACCCTCTTCATCGACTCTCTATTTAGTGATGATCACCCCGATGAACAAATCATAAACTTAGGGGATACTAGAATTTGCCACTGAGAGATGTACTTTGATGGCACGGCTTCCTCTCAAAGAGGAGAAGAACCACAATCTACTATTGAAAAAAGGCAGGGGAAGGATTAGTTCTCCTAACTCTGGATCATAATGTGATGAGATTCTCATACCATCTGTCCAATCCTTGCACTAATAATGAAGCCGAATATGAGGCTCTGATTACCAGTCTAGAGTTAGCTATTACTCTAAGCATCCAGAATATTAATATCTTTAGAGATTCATAATTAGTGGTTAACTAAATTATTAGGTCTTATAAAGTTTTAAAGCCTAGGATCCATCACTATCACAAGTATATAATGGAGCTGTTGGCCCAAATCCCAGAGGTTACCATTTATAAGATTCCTTGATAAGAGGACACTATTCCATATGTTTTAGCATAGCTTGCCAAGGAGTTGGCATGCCTGAAGGATGAGTCCATATCATTAAAGGTCCAAAATAGACAAGTCTTATCCCTTATTGATATTGAACTCATCAAAAAGTACTCTCTTGAAGGGGAGGTTGTCATTGCCAAGAAGGATGAGGAGTTTGATTGGAGGCAATCATTCATGGATTACCTAAATAAAGAAAAACTACCTCAAGAGAAGTCATAAGCCCATCAGATGAAGCAGAGAGCACTTTCCTATGCTCTCATGGATGACACCTTGTATAGGCAATCCTTCGATCATATGTGGTTACATTATTTGGAAAAACATGAAGTCCATAAGATCGTGACCGAGGTATATTCAGGATTATGCATAGCTCATCAATCCGGTCGAAGATGAAAGCCAAAATTAAGAGACTTGAATACTACTGGCCATTGATGATTATAGACTACATGGACGTGGCTAGGCGATGCCACCAATGTAAAATACACAGTGTGGTCCTACACCAACCACCCAACATTCTACATCCTATATTGGCAACATGGTCATTCAAGTGTTAGGGGTGCTGACATAGTGGGTTTGATTGATCCTTCTTCTTCCAAAGGTCATCAGTTTATCCTAGCTACTACCGACTATTTTTTTAAGTGGGAGGAGGTGATTCTACTCAGAGAGGTCATAGCTTAGCATGTGCTCCAATTTTTCAGAAACCATATCATATATAGGTTCGGGGTGCCTCGATGAATTATATTTGATAATGGTACTGCATTCAAGAGCACAAAAAGCAACAACTTTTCCCAGAGACACATCATAGATTTGAGATATTCTATCATTTACTACCCGAGGGCAAACAACTTAGAAGCTTTCAACAAAACTCTCATCCAAATATTGAAGAAGACACCCAACAATAACAAGCGATAATGGCATGAGTAGTTAGTTGAAACCTTGTGGGCCTACCAAACCACATATAGAACTCTAACTCATTCTACTCCATTCTCTTTAGTGTTTGGGTTTGAATCCATTCTACCATTAGAAGTCTAACTCCCATCACTATGGATAGCTATGGGTAATAAGATCACAACAGAGTAGAACACTAAGTTTTAGTTAGAAGAGCTTATTTTAGTTTTAAAGAGATTAATTGTTGCCTGTTGTAAGATGGGAGGCATGTTTGAACCAACTTGGGAAGGCCCTTTTGCCAAGAGAAGGCCTACTAAGGAGGATCTTATCAACTTATTAATTATAAGGGAGAGTACCCATTTCTTCCAATCAACGGGCTCTACTTACTAAAATATTATCCATAAATCATGTTTGAAATAATTATCATCAATGAAATTCTATTTTGAATTTAATCTCTTCCATGTTGAAAGTATTCGTGTTTGCGAATCTGCCACAATGTGTTTAGGGCAGGTGTATGGAACCCGAGTGGAGTCTTATCTTTTATCGACATAACATAAATACAAACTACACACAAACATATAAAACAAACACATATCTTTTAGCTTAGGCTACTTTGAGTTGAGATAATGCCATGAGTGACATTCACTCAGTAACTGCTCTAGGTTGGGCTAACATGCTACATTGCTAGTGTGTCACCAGTTGTCTTCTTACTTTAGAGGATGTAAGTTCACTACGGTTTCCTTCCTTACTTGGCCACTGCACACTAATGAGGGCCTTGTTAGTTTGGTAGGCCTTACTGTCGAGCTGGGAAGCTACCTCATGTTGGCTTCGTTTAAGATGATGTGAGTCCATATGATTTTTTCTTGGATTAGTCTTCGTGCAATGACTGGGTTGAGTATATTTGCAGATTAGGATAAGTCCCCTAGTAGCTTCTTCCCTCCTGGCTACTTCAAGTCTGGGTTCAGTACATCCTCGGGGCTCCCCACTTAGTAGTCGCTCTAGGACAAATATCAACCAATGGAGGTGAAGGCAGTTTGGTTTAGGGTTTAGGGGTTTTTTTTAATTAAGTAAATTGGTTGGTTTAGGTTTAATTAGTTTATTTTTTTATTTTGTATTTTGGTTCATTTTTTAAATTTTTATTCCGTTTAGTTTATTTATTTTAAGTTTATTTATTTTAGTTAATTTTTTAGGTTTAGGTTTTGGTTTATATTTATTTTTTTAGTTTTGTTTTTATTTTATTTTTTAGGTTTAGGTTATATTTTTTATTTTTAGGTTTAAGTTTAAGTTTTTATTTCATTTTTTTGGTTTAGATTTGAAGTTTATTTTAGGTTTTTTTAGGTTTTTTTTTTAGTTTAGGTTTAGCTTTATTTTTAGTTTATTTTATTTTATTTAGTTTAAGGTTTAGGTTTAGTTTATTTTAGGTTTAGGTTTTTATTTAGTATTTAATTTAATTTAATTTTAGGTTTATTTTATTTTTATTTTATATTTAGTTTTTATTTTATTTAGGCTTTTATTTTTAAGTTTATTTTATTTTTTTACTTTAGTTTAAGTTTTTAGTTATTTTATTTTTGTTTAGTTTTGATTTTTATTTTATCTTATTTTTAGGTTTAGGTTTGGGTTTAGGTTTTAGTTTAGGTTTTAGTTTTTTTTAATTTTTTATTTTATTTAGCTTTAGGTTTTTTATTTTATTTTATTTTTAGGTTTAGGTTTTTAGCTTTTTAGGGTTTGGGGTTTAGGGTTTAGGGTTTATGGTTTAGTGTTTAGGGTTTAGGGTTCAGAGTTGTAGGTTTTAGGGTTTAGGGTTTAGTGTTTACAATTTTTAGGGTTTAAGGTTTAGAATTTAGGTTTATGGTTCAGGTTTTTGTTTATGGTTTAGGGTTTAAGGGGTTTTTTTGTAATAGAGAACAAATTCAGATTCTACATTTCTTCAATTCGATTTCATCAACCAACTAACAAACCAAGGATGTGAGGTAATCAAATGACCTCTTTGGGGCTAGCTAAAGCCTCCTGTTCCCGGGATGCCCAGATTATGTACCCATTACCATTCAATCTTATATAAATCAATACATGAATAGAGGAAAGAGAACTCAACATTCATACACTTAAGCTATAAGTACATGCATTTCTTATGTACTTATAACTAGCATCATAACTCATATTATTATTCATTTTTAAGCTTTAGAAAAATACATTTGGATTTAATAGTGATAATAACCATGCATATCTTAAATTAAATCAACACTTGCAAGCTTACATAAAGGAAATCCATTTTATTTTACTTGATTTTGAAAAGATGGATGCATGAATTCAAATGACATACCAATTTTAACATGATTAGAAAGAGGAAAATCAATGATAAACATGTGATTCATTCAACCAAACTAGTTCTTAAGGATAATCAAATCAAATAAGATTATTTAAAGCAAACCAAAGCTTCTTTATTAATTACGGAAAAATATTCCCACCTTCATCTATCATTATGAAGAGGATAAATGAAAACAAAAATATACGACTTTTGTTGGGACACCACGTAGATCAGTAGATGTTCTTATTAGGGTTATTGGATATGACATTGAGGAGAGGTGTACTATCTCGAAAGATAGAATTTGCCACCCTACAATGGACCTAATCGCCTGAATAAGGACTCCTAAGGACAATAGGTCTGCATATGTACCATAGATTCTTCCCCAACTTTATATGAAAAAGTAAAGTAGGGTTATTTTTAAATCGGGCTCGTTAAGTTCTCTACACAGATAAGCCCCCATAGTTAATTATATCCTAAGGAAGGGAATTCCTTAGGAATACTCTCGATTAAGATAAATGATCATTGTCTCCAAATATTTTGAAGGTTAGACTATCAATAAATTGGTTTATTTTAGAAGATCAAATGGGATTGATCAAAGGGAGAGAGTTATTATCGAAACCAAATAGAGATGAGTAGGGGATGCTCATCATACTAGAAAGCCTAGTGAGCATCCCAAACTATCCTATGGCTAGGATTTACATTTTTGAAATTGAGGGGAATTATTTATTTGAGTTGAATTTTTATTAGAAGTTTATGGCTTATAATTCCATGATGCAAGGTCATGGAAATGCCTAAGAGGTGATGATTTATGCTCACGACCACAAAGGGAAATGACAACCTCAGAACCTAAATCTAGGGAGCTTTGGTAAGGGCCAGGGCACGACCTAAATCTAAGGCAAAAATGGGCATATGGTTTACCTCCATTAGAGAGGATAAACCACCCGATTGTTGGACTTACAACTACCTCGGGGTGGCCGCCAACTAACTTTTCCTATGATTTTAAATTCAAATAGGCAAGTCATATATTTATGCAAGATAGCTAGGTTGTTAATTATTTTAGAAAGAGACTAAGTTCTTAAACTCACTCCCTAAAAGACTAGATCATGTAAGGGCATAAAAAATGATGCAGATCTAATGTAAAACATATTACATTTTACTTTCATTTTTGGACAATCATTTGACTCGGGCTTATAGGATTCCTATGCCTAATGCATGAGAAATAAGATTATGGGCCAAAACCAGCAAGAAGGGGAGGGTGTGTTTCCACCATGGCTCTCAAAGTTCAAGCCAAGTTCTTTGGCAAAGGTGGAAGCCCTCCAATCAAGAGTGAAATAATATGTTTTAATGCATGATGATAGAAAAGAAATGCTTATCCAGCTAAGGGGTTGCTAATTATTTTATCTTGATTTTAACTTAGGCTTTAAATGAGGTTATGAGTTATTTATTTTTAATTTTGAGTTGATTAATTTGGTAGAAGATTTATTTTTTCTAAGAGCCTAATCGCCATCCAAGCCATTCATCAAAGTAAGGAAGAAACTAGAAAAACATGTCATTTCTAATGCACAAGCTAAACAAAACATCAAACATTTTATAAAGTTAACGCAAAAGAATAAAAGGCCAACTATGGTCAGGCACCACCGCACAAACCCGAAAACAAATTGGGTAGCCGAGCTCTACCCTTATACAACCCGGATTATAAAATGAATTAATTATAATTAAGCAAGGAATTCATGTATGGGGGGCCTCATTCTTCATTTCTTATTTCTTGTTTCTTCTTTAGGTTCCTTCTTTTGAATGGTTGGAATATGGATGTTCCAAAGGCTTCACATGGTACATAAGGTATAATCTTATAACCAATGTTCATCCTAATCCCCATAACAATCATTCCAAAATCCTAATTGCAAAATTACATTAAAAGGAAAAAAGTAAATCTAACTAAAACCTGCAAAATAGAGATTAGCTAAACAAACCACACATTCCCAAGCATGTATATAAACAAATTGGACTTTGCACCCCACACATGACTAACCAAGTCCACCTGGCCTATTTTGGATTATGCTTAAGGCTATAAGCAACCTGCACAGCAAAAGCAGTTACATTTTTATTAAAGTGCCCCTTAAGCAAAATCTCCTACAGAAGATAATGATTAGACTAAATCATCCTAACATTTATTCTACGCACATACACCCTAACATTCAGACTAAAATATCACATCACAAAACAAAATCAAACATCAAACTATGCATCGCCCTAACATAAGAATAAAAGTGGTGACTTAGCCTAATGTGTGTGTGATGTAAAGTTTGTGTGGTATGCTTAGTTAGGCTTTAAGGTTATGATTTTCTAAGTGTGAAATGGTTCAACTTAGAAGGGTGGTCTCATTTAAGTTGTTTAGTTGATATGGGTTAATTTAATTTGGTATTTTTGGTTTGGTTTAAGCAAATCCTACAATAAATTACTAAAGAGAGAGAAAAGAGAAGAGAACTTCTCTTTCCTTCCCTACCTTAAATAATTTCTAAAGTGGATTCATATTTTTTTATTTAGTGATGTTTTATTATGTGTTTTGATTAATCCTAAGTTTAGATCAACTCTAAACAAACCTATTCAAAAAGAAAGGCATCTTAATATTAAGTAAAGTGAATTAATATCATAAAACACACATCACTTCATTTCTTTCCTAACAAGTATAACATGCATATGGATGAATCCTAAGCATATATATGCATACAAATGTAAATTTTTAGCACACTTTATGATGAATGCTAATTCAATTACTTAAGAAAATTTGAATACCTTATGATGCATGATTTTCATTAAGTAGAAAAGTGGTTTTCTTATCCATTTTTCACATGCACATGCGTATGGATGAAAGGCATAAGTGAGTACGATGCCATTGTTAACCAGGGTTGTAAGATACAAGACCTACTTAAGGTAGCTACAGTTTTTGAAAGTTACCTCACCAGGGATGATTTTGGTGACACTGATGACTCGAGCATGCTATTGAGTGAGGGAAGAGGCCTTGGAATGAGCTTGGATCTTTGCCTTCATGTCAAAATAAAGTTTCCTCTAGTGATCATCATTTTCTCACCGAAATCCACTTAGGTTTGAAGTATTTCTAACCAAAATGAAGTGAGGGTGATTGCCAATTAGTTTGGGAGCTCTAGGAGAGGGAGAATGAGAGGAATGAGTGAATGCTTCAGCCTCTAGTGCCTTGGAATGAAAAGTGAACGAAAATCACACTTTATTTTGAAATTTTTTTCCAAACTCATGTCATTTGGCTTGGGGTGGTTGGGAGTGGAAGAGAATCATCCTAGGTGGCTCACTTGGGTTGGCTAAGACATGGAAAGTGGCTGCCATAAAGGACAAATGGGTGTCCTAGCCAAGGGGAGGTGAGAGTACTTCATGCCAAGTGTTCCAATGGGAGAGGTTAGGTAATTTCACCTCCCCAAGAGTCATGGCTTCCCAAAACACTCCTTGGGTCAAAAAATCAGTGTCTTTGGTGACTATGTGGACCAATGGATGAGTGCTAAGTGGCCAACGAAGAGAAATGACCACTTGGACAAGTGCCTTTTCTCATGGGATGCCCTTGACCCAAGGGCAAAGTGGTCATTTGGCATTAAATTTTATTTGAATAGATTTGAAATGAGTCAAAAGTAAGTTGGACCAAATTTCATGTCATTTGAAGTTCATTTGGTTTAATTTGGGTCAATTTGGCTCATTTGGGTCAATTTGGCCCATTTGGG
This sequence comes from Cymbidium sinense, assembly GCA_021442155.1. NCBI lineage: Eukaryota > Viridiplantae > Streptophyta > Magnoliopsida > Asparagales > Orchidaceae > Cymbidium > Cymbidium sinense. Next base: position 87,017,873 of record CM038214.1, on the reverse strand, counting down.
TCAAATTAGGTCAAAACTAGTTAAGTTGACCCATTGGTCAAATTGGGTCAAACCAAGAGTTTGGTCAAGTTCAAATGACCATTTGGATTGTATTGGTTTAGTTGGTTTCAATCAATTTGGTTTAATTTGAATTTAATTTAGATTTTGGCCAATTTGATCCTTTAGGTCAATTTAGCCTAAGTTGACCGATTTGACCTAATTGACCAAATTAGCTTGAATCATGGCTTGGTTTGGGTTTGGTTGATCATTTGGAATATATTATAGGCTTTAAAATTTTAGTTTGATTTAATTTTGACTTGATTTGACCTTTTAGGTCAAGTTGGGTTCATGGTCAATTAGGCTAGGTTAGGTCTAGTTGGCTAATTGGTCGAATTGGGTTTAATTAAGGCTTTGGTCAAGTTCAATAATCAATTTGGAGTAAAATTGAGCCATTGGTTGCAATCAATTTGGTTTAGGTTGCAATTTGGCTAGTTTGGGTTCATATGGGTTAAAGGGTTGACTTAGTCAATGGGCTAGGTTGACTTGGTTTGACCCTATTCATGACAATTAATTAACCTATGATGATCAACAAACATGACATGAAGTTTGGATTGTCTTAATTCACTTTGATTTGGATTAAATTGGATTTTGGTTCATGTAGGTCAAATTGACCACTTTGGATCAAGTGAGCCAATTGGGTTTAGTTGGCTTGATCAAGTCTTGATTCAAGTTTGGTTGAACTCACATATGAATTTATGATTGAAGTATAAATCCATTTGCAAGATATTTGAAGTCAAATGGGTTTTGCTTCATTTGTCAATTTCAAATTCAAAGGATGAACATGAGTTTGACTTGGGTTTGATTTTTGAATTTAGTTTTGGTTAGAGGATTGAATTTTATGTTTATATTTGGGTTCATGATTGAAGGATTGATTAAATCATGAAGAAAAATCAAGGGTTTGACTTGATTTGAGTTTGATTTGGCTAAGTTCAAGAATTTGACTTGAAAGGCTTAGGTTGGATTTTTGTTGAATTTGAGTTTGATTTTTGAATTGATTCTTGGATTAATGATTGAATTTTGTATTTATATTTGAATTCATGATTGTAGTATTGATTGAATCATGATGAAAATCAAGGGTTTGGCTTGATTTGAAATTGATTTGGCTAAGTTCAAGATTTTGACTTGAAGGCTTAGGTTGGATTTTGGTTGAATTTGAGTTTGAGTTTTGAATTTGGTTTTGAATATTTAAATTTATAATTCATTTATATTTGTCAAAATAAATGAGAATATAAATGGGTTATGAGAAAATTTCTTGAATTTGGATTTGATTTGAGCTAAGTCCATAAGATAGAATCACAGGACTTAGGAAAGATTTTTGGAATTTGAATTTGAGTTTTGGATTCAATTTGATTGATTTGAATTTATATTTTATTTATATATGTGAATATAAATGAGAATATAAATGGGTTGTGATAAAATTTCATGAATTTGAATTGATTTAGATCTGATTTAGGCTAGTCCTTAAGAGAGAATCTAAGGACCTAAGAAATTTTTTGAACTTGGAATTTCTATCATGGGCTTCAATCATAAGTTTCAATCATGGGTTTCAATAATTTGGAATTGATTTGAGTTTGGACAAAACCAATTAAGTTGGAATTGATTTAAGTTTGACTTGAAGGAAGGAAGTAAGGAATGTGGTTCAAGCTATAGGGTAGGTGCGGAGAAAAATTTTTATATAGTTGCCTTCATAGGTGGGTGAAAGGCAAGAATATAAAAATTCATCTTTTTGGGATGCCACATAGATCCGCATATGTCCTTACTCACGTGATTGTGTACATCATCAAGGAAGAGTGTACTATCTTGGGTGATAGAAGTCACTACTCTTTAATGGACCTAATCACCTCAATAAGGACTCTTAAGGACAATGGGTCTACATATGTATCAAAGATTCTTCCTCTACTTTACATGGAAAAGTAAAGAAGGGTTTATTTTAAATTGGGTTCATTAAGTTCCCTATAGGGGCAAGCCCCCATAGTTAATTACATCCTAAGGGATGGGATCCCTTAGGAATACTCTCGATTAAGGTAAATGATCGTTGTCTTCAAAGATTTCAATAGGAAAGGACTATCAATCGATTTAATCATTTTCAAAGACCAAATGTGATTGATCAAAGAGAGGGAGTTATTATCAAAGCCAAAAGGAAGGTAAGTAGGAGATGTACCGATGTTAGAAAACCTAGCGAGCATCTTAAACTATTCTATGCTTGGGCTTTACAATTTTGAAATTGATTTAATTTGTTTGAGTTGCATTTTTCATTAGAAATTTAGGACTTATGATTGCATAACACAAGATTAAAGAAATGCTTAAGAGGTGAGGAATTATGCATATGGCCCAAAAAGGGGAGAAGAAACCTTAGAACCTAAATCTAGGGAGCTTTGGCAAGAGCCGAAAGCACAACCTAAATCTAAGGAGAAAATGGGTATTTGGTTTGTCTCCACAAGAGAGGACAAACCACCCGACTACTTAGACTTACAACGCCTGGGGGTGTCCGCCAACTAACTCCTCCTATGATTTTAAATAGATGTAGGCAAGTCATATGCTTTATGCAAGATAATTAGGTTGTTATTTATTTAGAAAGAGACTAAGTCCTTAAACTCACTCCCTAAAGAGACTAGATCATGTAAGGACATGCTTCAAATGACCTAAAGCTAATGCAATTCAGATTTCATTTTCTTTTTATTTTTGGACAATCATTTTGACTCAAGATAATAGGATTCATATGCTTAATGCATGAGAAATAAAGTTGTTGGCCAAAATCAGCGAGAAGGGAGGAGGTGTGTTTCCACCATGGCTCTCAAAGGTCAAGCCAAGTTTCTCTGGCAAAGGTGGAATCCCTCCAATCAAGTGTGAAGCAAGATGCATTTATGCATGATGTTATAAAAGAAAGTACTCATCCAACTAAAGGGTTGCTAATTCTTTTATCTTGATTTTAAACCTAAGCTTTAGGTGAGGTTATGAATTCTTTATTTTTAGTTTTGAATTGTTAAATTTGGTAAAAGATTTATTTTTTCCTAAGAGCCTAATCCACATCCAGGCCATACATAAAGCAAAGAAGAAACTAGGAAAAATATGCCACTTAATGCACAAGCTAAACAAATCATCAATCAATTTATAAAGCTAATCGTAAAAGAATAAGAGGCCAAGTGTGGTCGGGTGCCACCGCACAAACCTGAAAAATAAATTGGGTAGCTACCCTTATACAACTGGATTAAAATGAATTAGATACAATTAAGCAAGGAATTCATTGTTATGGTGGTCTTCAAGCTTCATTTCTTCATTCTTCTTTTCTTCTTTCTTCTTTGGATCCTTCTTTTGGATGGTTGGAAGGTGGATGCTCCAAGGCTTCACATTCTACATAAGAAGAAATCTTATGACCAATGTTCAACCTAATCCCCATAACAATCATTCCAAAATCCTAATTGCAAAATTTACATGAAAAGGAGAAGTAAATCTAGCTAACACCTGCAAAACAAAGGTTAGCTAAATAAACCACCAAATCCCAAGCATGTATATTGGACTTATCACCCCACACATGGGTGATTAAGTCCACCTGAAATATTGGATTATGCTTAGGGGTATAAGCACCTGCATAGCAAAAGCTTTTATATTTTTATTTATTATAGCGCCCCTTAAGCACAATCCCCTGTAGAAATCAATGGTTAGACTAAGATCGCCCTACTATTCATTATACACACATACATCTTAACATCCAATCTAAAACATATATCATAAAAAAAGCATGCATCATACCATACACCGCCCTAACCTAAAGCTAGAAGTGGTGACTTAGCCTAATGTGTGTGATTTGGATGTTTGTGTGGTATGCTTAGCTATGGCTTTAAGTTAGAATTTTCTTAGTGTGGAGCATGTTCAACATAGGGGATGGTCTCATTTAAGTGATTTAGTTGTTTTTGGTTGATTTTATTTCATGTTTTGATTAGGTTCAAATGAGTCCTACCATTAATTACTAAGTTATAAAGAGAGGGAAAGAGAAGAGAACTTCTCTTTCCTTCCCTAACCTAAGTAATTTCAAAAGTACATTCATATTTTTAGTATGATTTAGTGAATGTTTTGATTAGGTGTTTTAATCAATCCTAAGTTTATATGAACTCTAAACAAGCCCATTCAAAAAGAAAGGCATTTTAAGAATAAATAAAATGAACCAAATTCACAAAAACATACATCACTTAATTTCTTTCCCAACATGTATAACATGAATAGGAATGAGTCCTAAGCATATCTATACACACAAATAAGAATGTTTAACACACTTTATGATGCATGCTAAGTAATCCATTTAAAAAATTTGAAGTTTAATATGCATGATTTTCTTTAAGTAGAAATGGGTTTCTTATCCGATCTTCACATGCACACATGAAAGTAAGAAAGGCATAAGTGAGTACAGCGCCATTGTTGACCAGTGATGTAAGGTACAAGACCTACTTAGGGCTACTTAAAGCCTCGCAACCTTGGGGTTGCCTAGGCTACTTTACCACTTTCCTTAAATACAAACATGTGTACAAAAAAATAAATTAGACAAAAAGAATGCAAAAGTTGTATTAATGATTCATTTTGTTTATGCAATTTATGTGTGAAAGCATAGGTAACCCTTCTTAAGTGATAGCATAGGAATGAATAGGATATGGAATTAAGTAAGTGTTAGGTTCTTTTTAAATGAACCATACATCTTACCAACTCCTATTCAAAACTATACTAACATAAAAGATAAATGAAATCTATGCTAAGCACATCCTTATATTTTCTTCACATGCAAGCTTATAATTAAAATATAAGTAGCACACTTTCATATTTGATAATTGATTTATATGTTTTAAAAATAATTTGAATTTAGTAGTAATAATAGCCACACATATTTCTACTTTAGCCAACACATACAAATTTGACATAAAGTAAATAATTTCATTTTTAAATTTGAATTTGAAAAATATTGATGCATGAAACCACATGACAGACAAATTTAACATGTTGGGGAAAGAATCAAAGTAACGAAAGCATGTAAACACATTCACTTTAATTAAATCCTAAAGGTATTCTTATGGAAGAAGAAGGCTTAAAATAAATCAAAGTTAATTCAATGTGTTTTTTATCTTAAGTTTGATTTAATTTTGAAAATGTGAGTTTAGTTTGCTATTCCTAACCCATTCTCACATGTGTCTAATATTTTTGTTTAATTTTTAGATGATCAGATTTATTTTAAGTTTTGATTAGGTTAAGGTATAAATTAAGAAAAATAATTAACCCTAACCTACACCACCTTAGTATGATTAACCAAATAATTATGAGCCAATGAGATGACATAAAAACTCACAAGGAATTTAAACTTGCAATGCATCTAGGAAGAAAAATGCCTAATGCAATTTGGCTCATGATTAATGGTTAATTAGGCTAAGGGGTTTAGCTTAAGTAATTTCAAAACACCCCTTCAAACATATGAATTGGGTTTTGATTTTCTCAATTGAGCTTAGGCTATTCAACACCTAAGCATCTACCCAAAGTAGATTAATTAAGTTCTGGAAGGTTTTAGAATTTTTAGAAATTAATTAAGGGATAATTAATGAATTAACCCTTAATTAAGAGAGGATTAAGGGAAGAAAAGGGGTTTAGGGAATAGCTTAGGGAAAATACCCCAAAATTATTCCCTAAATCTCATGTCCACTGGATCTAACCTTAATCAACCTTAATAATGGATTAAAAACACTAATCCAAACCTTATTATCCTTAATTACATAAGGAGGGTAATTAGGAAACATATTTACAATTCCCCTAATTAAGCCTTAAATAAATCCCAAGAAAATTAGGTGAGGTAGAGGTCATCCCATAAAACATACCCAAGAAGTTTGGGATTAATCAAAGGATTAATTAAGAAGTAATTAGTAAAATGAAATTTCCATCAAAACCCAAAATCAGAGAAAAGGATAATTCAAAATCCATTGAAATCATTTTTAAAATATTCTAGGTTGAATTATCTTTGCATAGAATTTTACCTAATATTTTTTTGAATTTTATTGAGAGAGATATGAATTTTTGAAGATCAAGAGATTAATTAAAATTAATTAAATCCCCTAACTAATCTCACCACAAGTCACATACGGCGGGCGTCAGTGTTTTACACACATCATGCGAGGGCTCACTTAAACATCACATCAGGGTGGGGCGCAGCGGTGGGAAGCGCTTTGATCCCTGCCATTCGATCAAGGATCAAATGACCATACATCATCCCGTGATTTTAAAAGGGATAATTCATTTTTAAAATGTGGGATTAATCATGTATGTCCATCCAAAATGCGCGAATGGATGGCTAGGATCACCGAGTTCTTCCCTTAGGCTCAAAAGAAACCTTCCATGATCTAAGGGAAGATCCGAGCTCGAATGGGAATAAGATTTTACCCACACCATCTAAAGCTAATGAGAAGCCTATCTAATGGTGGATTTCTCATGACATGAAAATTACTTTCACAAAAGACCAACACCCCCTAAGCTAAGTGGTCAAAAAATTCCATACTGTGAGGTGATCACTGCTCGAATGAGATAGCCTCATAGTAAAGATGAAGCCTTTGAAAGTTTCAAGCCTTGGGGTTGAGTGGATCTCCTGGACCAACACCACTTCACCTTGCTGGCTTTGATCCAATTCCACCTCTCCTTGCCTTGGGAACTTGAATGAGATTGGGTGCACTCAAATTGATCCTCTGAGGGAGTGTGCAAGAGGAATTAGAATCGATTTGAGTATATAGGAAGTTGAAGATTCAAAGGAGCTCCCCTATTTTCCAAAGAAGAAAAGTGAGAAATACACTTTTCAAATCCCTCTTAGGAAGCTTAGGATGGCCCTCTAATCTTTCCTAACACTCACTAGGCTTCAATCAAATGTGGGAATGATCATTTCAAATTGAATTAGGGGGAGTATATCTCCCCCTATGGCAATCGGATGACCGACACCTCCCTTGCTATTTTGATCCAATTGACCACATTAGAGGGGTTGTTTGATCTGTTTAGAGTTGACACATGGTCAGTTTGAGCTGTTGAGTGGATTACTAACCTCCCATGTGCATTAAATTAAGTGGAAGGAGGATTTTGAATTGGCCAAATTGAGCCAAATTTGTTCTATGGCCTAGGGGTAGAATGGTCATTTGGATAATTTTTCAATTTGGATATGTTGGGTATGTGGAGAAACTAGATTTGGCCAAGTTTAATAAGATTTGGAATTCATTTGATAATGTTTAGCTCATGTTGACCCATTTAGGTCAAAATGGGTCAACTTGGGTCAAGTTGACCAATTGGTCAAATTGGGTCAAACCAAGGGTTGGGTCAAGTTCATATGACCATTTGAAATGTTTTGGTAGCTTTGGTTTGGTTCAATTTGGATTAGTTTTGAATTTGGCTCATATGACTTCATTTAGGTCAAATGGGTTAAGTTGACCTATTTGACCCATTTGACTTATTTGGGCTAGGTCATGGGTAGGTTTAGGTTTGGTTAGTCATATGGAGTGGATTAGTGTCTTTATTTCTAATCAATTTTAATTAATTTTGAATTTAGCTGAACATGACCCCTTTAGGTCAAGTTGGGTCTAAGGTCAATTGGGCTAGGTTAGGTCTAGTTGGTCAATTGAGGCTTTGGTCAAGTTCAACAAGTGATTTGGAATGAACTTGATCCATTGGTTTGAATCAATTTGGCCTATGGTGGAATTTGGCTATGTTAGGTTTCATTTTGGGCTAAGTGTTGACTTGGTCAACCCTTAGGTTTTTACTTGGTTTGACCCAATTTGATTGATTGATCATCCCATGATGATTGTTGATCATGATGAGAGGTATAGGTGAGTTTGATTCAATCCAATTTGGTTAGGATTAGAATTTGGCTCATAAGGGTACTTTAGGTCACTTTGCATCAAGTGATTAAGTAAAATGTCAAACTTGGTCAAAGCTTGATTTGAGCTTGATTGAACTTTCATATGAACTTATGATTGAAATATAAATCCATTTGCAAGTCGTTAGAAGTCAAATGGGATTGGATCCATCTGACAATTTCATATTCAAAGGAAGAATATTAAAAGATTTAGGGTTTGATTTTTGAATTAGATTTTGATTTGGTGATTGAAGTCTGCATTTATATTTGGATTCATTATTGTAGGGTTGATTGAATCATGAAGGAAAATCAAGAGTTTAGCTTGATTTGAAATTGATTTGGCTAAGTTCAAGATTTTGACTAGAAAGGCTTAGGTTAGATTTTGAATAGATTTGAGTTTGATTTTGGTATTGGTTTTAATTGTTTGAATTTATATTTCATTTATATATGTGAATAAGTGAGAATATAAATTAGAATATAAATGGATCATGAAAAATTTCAAGGATTTGAAGTGGTTTGATCATGATTTAGGCTAAGTCCATTAAAGGAATTTTAAAGGACTTAGAAAATTTTGGAGTTTGAAGATTGAATTTTTTGAATTGGGTTTGATTGATTTATTTTATATTTCATTTATATATGTGAATATAAATGAGAATATAAATGAGTTTTGAAAGAATATCATGAATTTGAATTGATTTGATCATGATTTAGGCTAAGTCCTTCAGGGAGAACATAAAGGACTTAGAAAAATTTCGTGAATTGATTTTAAGTTTTGAGTTTAGTTTGATTGGTTTGAATCTATATTTCATTTAAATATGTGAATATAAATGAGAATATAAATGACTTATGAGAAAATCTTATTAGTTTGAATTGGTTTGATCATGATTTAGGTTAAGTCCAAAAATTTAAGGACTTAGGAAATTTTTGGATTTAGGAATTTCATTCATGAGTTTCAATCATGGATTTCAATTATGAATTTCAATCACATGGAGTTGATTTGAGTTTGGAGAAAATTAAATAAGATTGATTTGGAGTTTGACTTGAAGGAAGGAAGGTGAGGAATGGTTCAAGCTAAGGGTGGGCAAGTTTTCCAAACACCCTATGGCATGACCTGTTCCTATGGCTAACTCTTCTAAGTCTCTAGGGCTAGGTTGAGTGTCCACTTAATCACTAGATGTATCTTAAGACTAAGAACCCTTAAAGTCTAAGAGGAATCCTATGTCTAAGATGGAGGGGGTGAGAGCTCATTCTAAAAATGAGGTCAACAAGGGCACCTAATAGGTGTGGTGTGACTAACAAGGAACACATACTGGTGTTGACCAAAATGATCAAAAAATACCAAAGATCACAAAAGAATAATAACCTTAACCCAAGGTGTAGAAAGAATCCAAAGCTTAGTGCAATGTGGCTCTACTTATGTCCAAGACATAAGAGAGAGGGGAGGATCCACTAAGGGATAGAGTGTGAACCTTCCACTAGGGAAGCAGGTTCAAGTCATCCATAAGGGGATGAGAGGGTTGATTTAATTTGAGTCTCACTTAGGAGAAATTGATTTGTTCAAGTTCCACTTGGGAAGAGGGTTGAATTTGTTTCAATTTGTTAGGTTTGAATTTTGAGATGAACCCTATTGGTTTTATGGTGGTAGGAGCCACAAGGCTAAGACTCAGTTTACCAATCCAAAGAGTAGTCTACTAAACACATAGTAGGACTAACAACCAAAGGGATGCCTTTTAGTATGCAACGCTATACTAGGAAGAAAGCATAGTAGATTTACATCCTCCAAAGTAAAGATCAGTTGCTGGGGTAATTTATTAGCAAGACAACAGATTGAACCCAACCTAGGGCTGACTATTGAGTGAATGCAGCTGGGGGACTTAGATCAACTCAAAGATAGTCAAAGATTAATTTCATTATTAGATTTGTTCATTTTGATGGATTTCATTGGTTTGTAATGGATCAAATTAAGAAGGAGTTTATAACAGCCTAGACTTATCTCAGATTTATTAAACCAAGGGAGAATTTGCATCCGCTGAACAAATTTTCCAACCACAGGGGTGGCTACTAGGAAAGGGGAACAGTCCAATCCAAGAGTAGCCCAGGTAGTGTCTAAATGGGGTTTCAAAGGACATGATCCAAATAGAGTGCCCATGGGGATGGGCTGCTAAGGGCTTAATCCAACACCCTGGAGAAGATGACATGGCTAGTCATATTTCCAATAGGTATTTGGTGTCCAACTCAAGGAGAAAGCCTGAGGACTCATATCTGCTAAGAGTGGTGTAATCATTGGGTGAGTCATTATCAGTATAGCAAACATCAACCAACCAAAGGTGTTCATCAATTTGTAACAATCAGCCTAGAAGAAAGCTTGGGGACTTACATCCTCCTATAGCAAAACTAAATGTTGGGATAGTCTATCTTCTACTCGATAGGTGCTATCCAACCTAGGGAGACTACTAAGTGAATGCCATTGGGGGACTTATATCAACTCAAACATAGTCAAGAGGGAAAGGAGCCTCTGGGGGACTTATCCTAAACCTCAACTATACTCGACCTAGTTAGTGCATGATGGCTAATTCAAGAAGAAAGCATTGGGACTCACATCTTCTTAAACAAAGTCAACATGAGGTAGCTTACTGGCTGGGTAGTGAAGCGTACAATACTAACAAGGCTCGTTGGTTTATAATGGTCAAGTTACGAAGAAAGTATGGGGACTCACATCTTCCAAACAAGTAACCACTGGGGTGACATACTAGCGAGGTAGCATGTAGACCCGACCTAGAGCAGCTAATGAGTGAGTGCCACAGGGGCTTGCTCCCACACCAAAATAGCTCGAGACATAAAAGAATTATGTTTGTTGTTGTGCATGTGTCAAAATGAATAGGATGCCTCTAGGGGACTCCTACACCTTCCTTAAACACACTAGGGGTTTTGATGAAATGATGTCACGGATGGCAAAATAGGATTCCCCACTAAGAAAGGATGCCACTTGGGTTCTCTCACACCTATCTTAGTTGTGCTAAATGAAATAGGATGCCTCTCGAATTCTCTTACACTTACCTTAAACACACTAGGGGTTTTGATGAAATGATGCCATAGATGGAAAAATAGGATTCCCCACTAAGAAAGGATTCCCCTTGGGTTCTCTCTCACCTACCCTTAGTATGCTAAACAAAATAGGATGCCTCTCAGGTTCTCTTACACCTATTCTAATAGCGTCAGGAGATTGTGTTTGTGTTGTGAAAGAGGGATAGGATGCCACTAAGAGACTCTTACACCTACCCTAAAATATCCATTGCAAGAAGCAAACAACACTTTGAAAGAAGAGAAGATTTGATGAATGGAATCAGATTTTTGTTCTTTTTATTAATGATTATTTTCAAACATGATTTGTTTCATGGGTAATATTTCTTTAGATAGAGCCCATTAATTGGAAGCATCGGGTGTTCCTCTTTATAATAAATAAGCTTATAAGATCCTCCTTGGTAGGCCTTCTTTATGACATACAACCTTCCCAAGTGAGTTCAAATTTGCCTCCCATCTTTTGACGAGCAATAATTAGTGTCCTTAAGACTAACATAAGTTCTCCTACTCAGAAAGACCTAGGGCGGACTAGCTTGTTGTGAGCTTGAATCATTTTGGCCTTGTATAACTCAAGGTTCTGGCACGCCCATAGGCAACTTTCCTCCAAACCTTCGAGCTCTTCTAACCATAACTTTGTATTCTTCTCTATAGTGATCTTGTTGCCCAATGCTATCCTTAGTGATGAGAGTTGGACTTTTAAAGGTAGAATGGCTTCAGACCCATACACTAAGGAAAATGGGTAGAGTTAGAATTTTGTATGTGGTGTTGTAGGCCCACAAAGCTTCAACCAACTACTCATTTCACTATCATTTGTTATCAACAAGAGTCTTCTTTAGTATTTGGATGAGATTTTTGTTGAATGCTTTCACTAAGCCATTTTCTCTAGGGTAGTAGATGGTGGAGTATCTCCAATCTATACCATGTCTTATGGCGAAGCTATTGATCTTTGTGCTTTTTTGCATACCATTATCGATATAATTCTTGAAGCACCTCAAACCTATATGATATGGTTCAAAAACTAAAGCACATGCTAAGGTGACCTCTGAGTGGGATGGCTTTCACCCACTTGGAAAGGTAGTCGGTGGCAACTAAGATGAATCAATGCACCTTAGAAGAAGGAGGACCGATCAGACCTACAATGTCGGTACCCCAACACTCAAATGGCCATGAAGCCAATGTAGGGTGTAGAATGTTGGGTGGTTGGTGGAGGACCACACCATGTACCTGACACTGATGGCATCTCCTAGCTACATCCATGCAGTCTGTGAAGGCTAGTAGTATCCAAGTCTCTTGATCTCCATCTTCATCTTCAGACTAGATTGATGTGCTCCACATAGACCTGAATGTACCTCTATTATAATGCCATGGGCTTCATGTTTGTCTGAACAATGTAACCATATTTGGTCAAAGGACCAGCGGTACAGGGTGCCATCAACAAGAGTGTAGGAGAGAGCTCTCTATTTCACCTAATGGGCTTATGACCTTTCTTGAGGTAGTTTGGTGTTAAGTAATCTATGAATGGTTGCCTCAAATCCAGCTCCTTTTCCATTTTGGAAATGACAACCTCCCCTTCAAGAGAAAGTCTCTCAACCAGTTCAACATCAATAAGGGATAAGACTTATCTATTTTGGACTCTTGTTGAAATGGACTCATCTTTCAGACATGCCAATACTTTTGCAAGTTTGGCCAAGGAATTTGTTACTACGTTCTATACTCGGGGAACCTTGTAGATGGTGACATTAAGAATTTGGGCCAACAGCTTCATGGTATACTCGTAGTAATGGCGAAGCTTGGGTTTGAGAACTTGGTAGGACCCAACAATGTGGTTGATGACCAATTGAGAATCCCCAAAGATGTTGATGCTCTTGATAGTGATTGTGTTGGCTAACTCTAGATAGGCAATCAAAGCCTCATACTCGGCTTCGTTGTTGGTGTAGGGGTTGGAAAGATAGTATGAGAATCTCATCATATCATGGTTTGGAGTTAGAAGAACTATTCCTATCCCTGCCTTTCCTAAGAGAATAGATCATGGTGCTTCATCTTTATAAAAAGAAGCAGTACCATCAAAATACATCTCCTATCGATGGTTGTGGGCCTCCCCTAAGTTCATGATTTGTTCATCGGGGAGATCGTCACTAAGTGGAGAATCAGCAAGAAGTGGGTGTGTTGTTAAGAAATTCACCAGTAACTATCTTTTTACTGCATGGAGGGGTACAAATGTGATATCAAACTGTGAGAGAATCATGGACCAACGTGCCAAACATCCGGATAGCATTGGCTGTGTCATGAGGTACTGTAGTGGATTTATTCTGGAGATCAAGTTCACCTTATGAGAAACTATGTAATGTCATAGCTTCTGAGAGGCAAAGATCAAAGCTAGGTAATGTTTCTCAATAGGTGGATATTTTGCTTAGAATCGGATGATGGGAGGTGGTAGAGCATTCTCCTTCCCTTCATTGGCTTGAGCCAAAAACCAGAGTCATCCAATGCTGTAGAGGATGAGTGGCCTATCGGATAGAGTCTAGAATTGACTTTACCAAATACTTGATGTCTTGAAGGCATCGTCACTTGTCATCCCACTTAAACTTGGCATCCTTTTTGATAAGTGCTAAAAATGGCTTACATCTCCCCGATTGGTTGGAGATAAAGCTTCTTATATATGCCAGCCATCCTAGAAAAGATCTGAGTTGAGTTAAACTCTTAAGAGGTGGCATTTCTAAGATAGCTTTGATCTTTTTAGGATCTATTTCTATTCCCCAGTGTCGAACAACAAACCCAAGGAATTTCCCTAAAGATGCTTCGAATGCACACTTTAGTGGATTCATTTTGAGGTTATATTATCTTAACCATTCAAAAATAACTCTCAAGTCAAAGAGATGGTCTTCCTTTTTCTCGCTCTTGACTACTAGATCATCAACATAACACTCAACCGATGATGGATGAGTTCATTGAAGATCGAGTCATGGCCCATTGGTATGTAGCACCAGTAATTTTAAGGCCAAAAGGCATGACCCTATAATAGAAGATTTTGATCGGGGTTCAAAAGTAGTGTTTCTTTCATCTTCAAGAGACATCTTAATTTGGTTATAGCCAGATGACCCATCCATGAAAGAGAACACTGCATGAGATGAGGTGATGTCCACCATTAATTCTGGTATAGGAATACGAAACTCATCCTTAGGACATGCCTTATTTAAGTCCTTAAAATTGACACATATGCGAACTTGGCCATTCTTCCTTTTAATTGGAATGACACTAGCAATCCAAGTAGGATATTTTTCTTCCCTGATGAAATCACCATCGATCAATTTCTTGACTTCTGAAATGACATGTTGTTCAATTTCTAATCGCATGCATCTAGGAGCTTGCTTAATAGGGATAGCATTAGGATCTATTGCTAGCTTATGGACTACTACGTCAGGAGATAATCCGGGCATCTCTTCATAACTCCATGCGAAGCAGTCTTTAAACTTAGTCAATAGCCTAACTTATCATTAGTTTTTTCTTCATTCAGTAATAAACTGATGTATGTCGGGTGTGGATTATCTTCTATCTCAAGGTTGATTTCTTTAAGCTTGTCTATTGTTGAATGAATCTCCTCTTCAAACTCTAGTGTCTCTTTGATTTGGAGATCATCTGGATCATCTGAGATTTCTATACACACATTCTCATAAGAGTTGGGGATGTGTGAGAAGAAACCATCAAATTCCAAATGGTTGGTAACAACTAATCAGTAATCTTCATCATTGACTGGACCCACCATACCGAATCCTAGTCCTGCTCGTGATTGTGCTTCCCAGCCTGTAATGTTCCATAGCTTCTCAAAATACTCTGACCTATGGTTAGACCATGTATGAGGAACTAAACCTTTTTATATAAGATTCTGAACACAAGGAGAGTAAAAGTCAAATGGTAATTCCATTAATTCATTAAAATTATCCTCCTCCAGTTCTACATCAACTTCAAGACTTGAGGATGATGATCCTAAAAAGAACCTCTTCTACTTCATGTCATTGGAAGACTTAGGGACTTCCTTAACTACTAAACCTTCAATTTTGTGAGATGTAAGTGAGGTAAGAGCTAAGGTTCCCAGCTGTTTCCTAATAATTTCACATAAAACAGATTCGAATACTTTGCTTTACTTGGAGGCCTAGTCTTCATCTCTGTCTGGATCAAAAGTCACCTCCAATGGAACCCGCTGAGAGGGGTTAGCTAGTATACTAATCACATTAGACTCATCCTCCAAGCTGGATTCCAAGTCTATGTGAATAGTAGGGGTACTCCTATGAACTAGAACACAACCTCTGTTGGCTGAAGGCCAACTATGGGGTCTCCCACCTTTGGAACTACCTCTATTTTTTCCGCATCCTCTCTTGGTGGAGGTTGAGCCATTCTACCCACATGTCCATATGATGGAATGAACTGTGGATGGAATGTGATACGTAGATCTATTTCTGCTTCAATTCCCTTTTCTTGTTCACTTGGACTTTTATTTTTCTTTTCATTTTCTTTTATGTTTTCTTTTTCTTCATTTTCTTTTTTCTTTTGTGTTTGCATTTGAATTTTGTCCAAGTTCAGAAAGGGTGTTTTCAAGATAGTAGGTCACATTCTCATAAATCTCAACCTCTAACTAAAATAGTTTTCATCTCTGACACGATATTCAATCCCATATTTTCTAAACTTGATGCAATGATGGAGGGAGGATGGAATGATCTTGTCCTGATGTATCCAAGGCCTACCAAGCAAAGTAGTGAACAAAGTATTTGAATCAATGATGTAAAACTTGGCTTCAGTCTTCCAGTCACCTATCTCCAAAGGCAAGACTATATAACCTAAAGCCCGCTCACCTTGGTCATTAAATCCTCTCAACATCATCCATCTCCTCGGAGTGTAGAGATGTTGATCCTCAAATAGGCAAGGGTCTTTAGACTCATAATGTTCAATGATGCACATGAATCCATGAGAACTCTAGTAAGTTTGAACCTGACCATGTTGACTATGATGTAGAGGGGATGATTGTGCTCCAGAAGGTCTTCATGTGAAGGTGAACCCTTGAGCTTCTTTTGCATAATGTGCTTCCTCACCTATAATGGTCAGTTGAGCTAAGCATATTTCAGGATCAAGGAGGGCTTTAATTAGTGACTCCCTCATCTCTTTGGATAAGACAGGGGCATCATATATGCTTAGCTTAGATGGAAACTTTCTTAGATGAGAAAGGATGTTGTAGACCACCTTGGGCTGATCTTCCACAAGCATATCCAAGGGTGGAGCATCTTGTGGAAGGGCTTCTCAATCTTCAGTACCAATGACTTATTTCCCTCTATCTTGAGGTGCTACCCTAGGAGGTAGAACCTTGCCACTTCGGAGGTTGACTTTGGTGATCACTTGTGGCAGGGTAATGGAAGGTTCTACTTGCACATCATGCTCACCTATAGCTTCTCTTATGGGACCCTCAGAATCAGATGATTCTAAGTCTATCTCAAGAGGTGAACCTGTAGTATTCAGAGTTGGAAAGTCCAACTCTGAATTAGAAAAAGAAGATCAGAATTGTTATAGTTATTTTCACTTGAAGAGTTATCATTAGGAATAGAAGATAACCCATCGAGTGACATAGATGTAATTCAACCTAGCTTTTTCTTCAATTTCTTGAAATTGTTTGGAGGTACAAAGTAAAAATCAAGTAAAGTGAGTGGGGTAAGGGATTTGATGCCCTTATCCTGATACAAGAGTTCTACTAGTAGAATAAATAGAAGAGCTAGCTAAAATGGAAGAAGTCACTCATGGAAGCTACAACTATAGGATGGAGGCGGACACGATGGTGGGCTGCTAAAGGGCTATCTCGGGACACATGCTACCTACTGTTGAGCTCCCCTTTACTAGAGTTGTCGCGCAACAAACCTTCCTTGGTGTTGGAGGTTTGAGTGACAAGCACTGCCGAAAGCTTCTTGATCTTCTAAATGATATTCTTAGAAGTTTTGGATAGAGAAATATCTCAACCTTCTTTAGGTTTGGTAGGATCATATGTAACCCCAAGGATTACTCTAATGGAACTAGAAGGTTGTTCCACAAGGTATTCCTTTGGGATAACTATAGCACCGATCTTGAAATTGTGTTCAAGCCAGTCCTTGAATGTGAAGCAATCCTCCAAAATGTGGCCTAGCATACGGTGGTAAGGGTAAAAGTTTGGATCATGACTTTGCCTACTTCCTCCAATCTCCTAGGCTCGGGTAGCTAAAAATCAGATTTCTTTAAGAGGTTCTTAAATATTTTCTAATTACCTCCCTCTTAAAAGAATAAGATTTGTTTAACTTATCTAAGAGCGTAGGTGGACCATAGCTAACTGGTGGCAGGTATGCATGCCGCTACTAAGTGGTATAGGCGAGGGTGGTGTGGCTCCATGGAGCTATAGGTGGTAGGTTGCCTTTTGGTGGCAAAGAAGGTGGAGGCTGATGAGGTCATTGTCTCTTGGTCTGATCTTTAGCTGGCTACTTCCCTTTATCAACCACTATGATTGCTCATGGCTTCTTCTCATAGACCTTTTGTGGCTTCTTCTCATAGACCTTTTGTGGCTTCTTCTTGCAAGCGATCTTGAAAAGAAACTATTTGGCCTCTCCCCCTGCCTTGTTGAATAGCTTCTCAAATATCTTGATAGTGAATCCCTTAAGCATGAAGGTGACCGGCCATGGATATTCATCAAAAGAATCTCAATGGAATGTTGATTAGATAGATGTGATTCATACTTCATACTCAGGTTATGCAATCAAAGAATATAATCAACAAGGGACTCATTGGGGTGCCATTATGCTACAATGAGATCACCTACAGTAACCCTTTGCTGAGCTCCAACAAACCTCTTGATGAAGAGTTGCTCTAACTTAGCAAATACCTTTACTGAACCATTGGGCAGTTCAACAGACCAATCAAAAGCAATACCCACTAGGCTACTAACGAAAAGGCAAAAAAGTAAAGCATCATTGCCACCTGCGTTGCAACAACTGGCCCTAAAATGCCATGTGTTGCCTTGGGTTTCCACTGTCATTAAAGCTTTTGAAGAAACCCTTGGGATATTGGATAGCATTGAATTCCTCTGGGTTGGGTCTACCCTTTGGAACCGATGATCCTCCCTGGGCTTGAGCCAAAGCTTCCTTCACCTACTGCTCAACCATGGATTTTATGTCTTTTTCTTGAATGGAGGTACTTTCCACTACCTTCTTATACAGGCTAGTGCTACCTTGCTCAAAAGGAGGTAAAGTCTTGGCTGGGTCCAAGACATGCACTAACTTAGGCGGACTGATGTCGACTATAGTAGGATGAACTAAAGGGGCTTGTTTGTGAAGCACTGCTAACAAGTCCTCTAACTAACGTGACATTCTATCAATCTATTCATCCTTCTTAAGCGATGTGGAGGTCTTTGGGCGTCTTTGCGGTGTTTTTTGATCAACCTCATCACCTTTCATCTTGTTGTTCCTTGAGAAGAGATCCTCTAGTGTCTACCATGCAGACTCTAGCTGAGTCTCCCAAAAAATCATCTTCATTAGGATTGAAGCTGACTTTCTCTTCATCTGACCAATCGTACCCCAAAATCTCTTCCTTCTCCATGAAATAATGCGCCACTATATCATCTAAAGAACGATCCATTTGAGTAGGTGTTGACCTCATTTTTGGGATGAGCTCTCAATACCTCCATCTTAGGCTTAGGATTCCTCTTAGACTTTAAGAGTTCCTTATTCTTAAGACACATCTAGTGATTAGGTGGATACTCAAACCTAGCCCTAAAAGACTTAGAAAAGTTCTCCATAGAATAGGTCATGCCTTAGGGTATTACTTGCCTACCCTTAGCTTGAACCATTCCTCACTTTCCTTACCTTCAAGTCAAAACTCCAAATCAATTCTATTTGATTTTCTACAAACTCAAATCAAATCCATGATTAAAATCCATGATTGAAACTCATGATTGAAACCCATGATCAAAAGCCATCAAAAATTTCCAAGTCCAAATTTTGCTTAAGTCCCTTTAACTTTCCATTAAAGGACTTAATCAAAATCATGATTCAAACCTATTCAAATCTTTGAGATTTTCTCATGACCCATTTATATTCTCATTTATATTCTCATATATAAATGAAATATAAATACAAACCCATCAAATCAAACTCAAAATTCCAAATCAACTTATGAAAATTTTCTTAAGTCCCTTTAATTTTCCATTAAAGGACTTAGCCAAAATCAATCCTAAACCTTGATCAAACCTATTCAAACCCTTGAGATTTTCTCAAAACTATTTATATTCTCATATATAAATGAAATATAAATATAAATCAATCAAATCAAAGGCAAAATTAAATTCCAAATTTATCCTTGAAATTCCTTAAATCCTTAATTTCCCATTAATGGATTTAACCTAAACTTGATCAAACCTATTGAAACTCATGGATTTTCTCAAAACTTATTTATATTATGATTGATATTATCATATATAAATGAAATATAAATATAAATCAATCAAATCCAATTCAAAATTAAATTTCAAATTAAAAAAATTGCTTTAAATCCTTTAAATTCCCTTTAATGGATTTAACCTAAATCATGATTAAACTCTTTCAAATTCTTGAAATTTTCTCATGATAAATTTATATTCTCATTTACATTCACATATATAAATGAAATATAAATTCAAATAATCAAAACCTATTCTAAAAATCAGACTCAAATCCATTCAAAATCTAATCAAAGCCTTTCAAGTCAAAATCTTGTACTTAGCCAAATCACTTTCAAATCAAGCCAAACCCTTGATTTTCTCTCATGGTTCAATCAACCCTCCAATCATGAGCTCATATATAAATCCAAACCTCAATCAAACAATCAAAACCCAAATAAATCAAACCAAAAAACCCTTCATATTCTTCCTTTGAATATGAAATTTTCAAATGGATCAAAACCCATTTGACTTTAAACCACTTGTAAATGGATTTATATTTCAATCATAAGTCCAGATACAAGATCAACCAACTTTGAATCAAGCTTTGACCAAGCCATTTGACCCACTTAGGCTCACTTGACCCAAAGTGACCTAAAGTACCCTTATGAGCCAACTTTTGATCCTAACTAGATTGGATTGAACCAAACTCATATATCCCTCTCATCATGATCAACAATCATCATGGGATGATCAATCAATCAAATTGGGTCAAACTAAGTCAAACCTAAGGGTTGACCAAGTCAACACTTAGCCAAAAATGAAACCTAATATAGCCAAATTCCACCATAGGCCAAATTGATTGAAACCATTGATCTAAGTTCACTCATGACCTATGTTTGAACTTGACCAAGCCAACATTTAAGCCTAAACTAGCCCAATTGGCCACGTGACCCAAGTTGACCCAACTTGACCTAAAAATTCAAAATGTGTCAAAACTTGATCTAAGCCAAATTGACTCAAACCAATGGGTCAAGTTCATTCCAAATCACTTGTTGAACTTGACCAAAGCCTCAATTGGCCAACTAAACCTATCCTAGCCCAATTGAACTTAGACCCAACATGACCTAAAGGGGTCATGTTGAGCCAAAATTACTTAACCAAAATTGATTGGAAATAAAGATACCAATCTACTCCATATGACTAACCTAACCTAAACCTACCCTTAACCTACCTCAAATAAGTCAAACAAGTCAAATGGGTCAACTTGACCCATTTGACCTAAGTCAAGTCATGTGAGTCAAAACTAAATATATACCAAATTGAATCAAACCATAGCCACCAAAACATTTCAAATAGTCATACCAACTTGACCCAACCCTTGGTTTGACCTAATTTTACCTATTGGTCAACTAGACCTAAGTTGACCCATTTTGACCTATATGGGTCAACATGAGCCAAACCCTATCAAATGGATTCCAAATCCAATGAAACTTGGCCAAACCTAGTTTCTCCACATACCTAACATGTCCAAAGTGAAAAAATAGCAAGATTACTATCCTACCCCTAGGCCATAGAATAAATTTTAGCCTAACCCATGCATATTTTAGTCATACACTCTTCACAATCACTTGAGGCTTTCCTAAAAGCTCAAGGGGACTTAGTGATGAATGGTGCAACCAACTCAATGGGTTTGGGTTAGCCCATTTGGTCCATAGACCAAACCCGACCACCAAGCCTCAAATTGAAATTTCAAATTCCCTCTTAATCTCAAATTCAGCACATGGGAAGTTGGCAATCCATTCCTTGGATCAAATCGACCATGTCCACACTCAAAACCACCTAAACAACCTAACAAATCTCATTAATTAGATCAAAATGGCAAATGATGGTTTGACCATCCGATTACCATAGGGGGAGATTTACTCCCCCTAATTCAATGAAATTGGAATACACTCACTGTCGATTGGAGCCTAGAACCCGGCAACCACCTCAGCATTCCTAAGCTTCTTAAATAGGATTTGAATTCCCTAATTCTATTTTGTAGTGGAAAATAAGGAGCTCAATCCATTAGCCAACTTCCTCCATACTTGATCTCCATCCAATTGCCCTTGTACACTACATCAGAGGGTCAAGTCAAACTTACCCAAGCTCTGATTGAAGTTCCCACAGCAAGGAATAGCTCAATTGGATCAAAGCCAAAGCCCAAGTGAAGTGTTGTTGGTCTACCCATTGATGCACTCAACCCCAAGGCTTAGGAATTTCAACGGGGTTTGTCTCCACCAGATGAAGCTACCTCATCGAGCTCAAGTGTTGGTGATCACCTCTGACGTGGTATGAAATTTTTTGACCACTTAGCTTGATAGGTGTTGGTCCTTTATGAAAGAAATGTTCATGGAATGAGAAATCAACTATTGGATAGGTTGGTAATTATGCTTAGATGGTGTGGGTTGATTTTTGTATGATTCCATGCTAGATCGGCCTCGAATCTCTCTTTAGATCATGGATGATCTCCATTGATCCTCAGGGAAGAACTTGGCTCATCTCAGCCATCCATCCACATTTTACATGGATGATTGAGATTATTTAGCACGTTTAGTAAATCCATCATCCTTTTAAAAATATGGGTGAATCCTTAGCCATCTGATCTTTGATCGGACGACCGAGGATATTAGCGCGTGCACCACCACCGCCATTTGGAATGTGACATTTAAGTCACACCCTCATGGAATGATGTGTGTAAAGCACGCTGGCCACCGCTGCCACACATTGTGCCATGAGCTAAGGATTAAGTAGAGATTAGTTAAATGCCTAATTAATTCTTAATTAATCAATAGAACTTCTAAAATTCATAACTCTTCATAGCAAAATCAAAAAAATAAAAGGAAAAATGCTATGGAAAGATAATTTCGTCTAGAATATTTTAAAAATGGTTTCAATAGATTTTGAATTACTCTTTTCTCTAAATTTGGGTTTCTTTGGGGATTTTAATTAGCTAATTATCCTTTAATTAGGTCATCAATTGATCTAAAATTTATAGAGTTCATTTTCAGGGATGACCTTTTCCTTCCCTAATTTTCTTGAGATTTATTGAGGCCTTAATTGGGAAAATTACTATTTCATTCCCTAATTACCCCTTTCATGTAATTAAGGGTAATTAAGGTGTAATTAGTAGATTTACACTATGATTAGATTTGATTAAGGTTAGATCCAGTGAGTAAGGCATTTATGGAATAAATTTGGGGCATTTCTCCTAAGCTATTCCCTAAACCTCCCTTTTCTCTCCTTAATCCCCTCTTAATTAAGGGTTAACTCATTAATTATCCCTTTAATCAATTTTTAAAAATTCTAAAAAGTTCCAGAACTTAATTAATTTACCTTGGGTAGATGCTTAGGTTTTTAATAATCCATGTTTAATTAAGAAAAATAAAACACAATTCACATGTGTGAAAAGGTGTTTTAAAAGTACTTAAGCTAAACCCCTTAGCTTAATTAATTTTTAATTGTGAGCCAAATTGCATTAGGCCTTTTCATTATTAGGTGCATTGCAAATTTAAATACCTTGTGGGTTTTATGTCATCTCATTGGCTCAAAATTACTTAGTTAATTATTCTAAGGAGGTGTAGGTAAGGGTTAATTAAGCCACTTAATTCATACCTTAACCTAATCAACACATAAAATGGATTTAATTGTTTAAAAATTAAACAAAAATATCAAACACATGTGGGAATGGGTTAGAAATAAGAAACTCATCTCACCTTTTCAAAAATAAATCAAACTTCAAACTAAACAAAAATCATTTTGAATTTCACTTTGATTTGTTCTAAATTTTCTTATTCTATAAGAATGTCTTTAGGATTTAGGTAAAGTGAGTTTTTTTTACATGATTTCATTACTTTGGATCTTTCTTAACATGTTAAGTTGTATTCCATGTGATTTCATGCATTCATAATATCATATTTCAAATTCT
Organism: Cymbidium sinense; assembly: GCA_021442155.1. Classification (NCBI taxonomy): domain Eukaryota; kingdom Viridiplantae; phylum Streptophyta; class Magnoliopsida; order Asparagales; family Orchidaceae; genus Cymbidium; species Cymbidium sinense. The sequence continues at coordinate 86,994,509 of CM038214.1, read as the reverse complement.
AAAATGAAATTGTTTTCTTTATGTCAAATGTGCATGTGTTGGCTAAAGTAAAATAGGAGTGGTTGTTATCACTAAAAACCCAAATAATTTTCAAAATTATAAATGAAATATCAAACCTAAAAGTATGCTACTTATACTTTAATTATAAGCTTGCATGTGAAATATTATAAAGGTATGCTTAGTATAGGTTTCCTTTCTTTCCTATGTTGGTATAGTTTTGAATAGAAATTTTGGTGAGATATAAGGTTCATTTGAAAAGGACCTAATGCTCACCTAATTTCATATCCTATTCATCCCTATGTTACTATCTAAGAAGGGTTATCTACACTTACATCCATAAATTGCATAAACAAAATAAATCTATTAAACAACTTTTGCATATTCCTTTTCCATTTCATTTCTTTTATATACATTTTGTACATAAGGAAAGTATATTAGTCTGACAACCCCAGGTTGTGAGGCTTTAAGTATAAGTAGGTATTGTACCTTATACCTCGGTTAATAATGGTCTATACTCACTTATGCCTTTCTTACTTTCATGTATGTATGTGAAATTTTGGATAAGGAAAACCTTTTCTACTTAAGAAAAATCATACATATTCAACTTCTAAATTTTCTTAAATGGATTACTTAGCATGCATCATAGAGTGTGTTAACTACTCTCATTTGCATGTATAGATATGCTTAGGGTCCATCGATATGCATGTTATATATGTTGGAAAAGAGGTGAAGTAATGTGTGTTATGTGAATTTTGATTCATTTTATTTAATCTTAAAATGCCTTTCTTTTTGAATGGGTTTGTTTAGAGTTTATCGAAATCTTAGAATTAATCAAAAGATTTAATAAAAACATTCACCTAAATAAAACTAAAATATTAACCTACTTTAGAAAATTACTTAAGGTTAGGGAAGGAAGAGAAGTTCTCTTCTCTTTCCCTCTTCATAATTTAGTAATTAATTGTAGGATCCACTTAAACCAAATCAAAACATGAAATAAAATCAACCCAAAACACTTAAAAACTTAAATGAAACTCTCCTCTAAGTTGAACATGTTCTTCACACTTAGAAAATTTAAACCTAAAGTCATAACTATACCAAACAAGCCTTCAAAGCACATTAGCCTAAGTCACCACTTCTAGCCTTAGGTTAGGTTGGTGTATGGTTTGATGTTTGTTTTGTTTTGTGATATATGTTTCAGACTGGATGTTAGGGTGTATGCTCATAGAATGAATGGTAGGACATTCTTAGTCTAACTATTCTTTTTTGTAGGGGATTGTGCTTAAGGTGCCCAACCACAACGACCATTTATTCCTTTTGTGATTAGCTTTATAAATTGATTGATGATTTGTTTAGCTTTTACAATAGTGGCATGATTTCCTAGTTTTCTTCCTTTCTTGTTTTTTATGTATGTTTGGATATGATTAGGCTCTTTGGAAAAAAACATCTTTGCACATTCAAATAAAATTAAACAACTCCTTAACCTCACCAAAGCTTAGAAAGAAGAAAAAAAAAGAACAAGAAGAGATGAGATTTCTTTATAATATGAAAATGACAAATGCAATTATTCATTTGATTGGAGTTTCTTAGAACTGAACTAGCATTGGAAACTCACCTCCTACATTTTTGATGTATTTTGCATTAGTCATAAAAAAAAAAATTTTATTGAGATTAATTGTAAAATGAATTAAAATGATTTTTTTAGATTTGCATTTGCATGTCCCTTGACAAGATCTAGTCTCTTTAGGGTGATTTGGACTTAATCTCTTTAAAAAATAATAGCCTAGTTATCTTGTATAACATAAACTTCTACATGTATTTAAAATTATGATTAGTTGGTGACCACTTTTGTTAAGCTGAGATGGTTTGTCCTCTCTTGTAAAAATAGATAAACTTTTCACCTTAGATTTGGGTTGTGCTTCCCTCATTAGCTCCTAGATTTGGGTTAGGGTGCTTCTCCCTTGGGCCATAAGCATAATTCCTCACCTCTTAGCATTTCCCTTAATCTTATCTTATCTTAAGTCTAAATTTCTATAATGAAAAAAAATGTAACTCAACAAACTAAATCAATTTCTAAAATATAAAAATGGGATATTAGAAATGCTCACTGGGTTTCTAGCATTTGGGCATCTCCTACTTATTTCCCATTTTGGCCATAATAACTCCTCTTTTGATCAATTCCACTTGATCTTGCAAACATAAAACTAATGATTGATAGTCCTTTCCTATTTAAATCTTCAAAGATAATGATCATTTACCTTAATAGAGTTTTCCTAAGGATCCCATCCCCTTAGGATGTAATTAACTATCTTGCCTATAGAACTTAACAAACCTTTAAAATAAACCTATTTTAGTTTTCCATGTAAACTAGGGGAAGAATCATTATATGCATCATCAGTCCTTATTGGTGATTGTCCATTAAAGGGCAGTGACTTCTATCTTTCGAGATAGTATCCTATTTCCTTGATGATGTACTCGATCACCTGAATATGTACATTTGAGGATCTACATGGCATCCTAAAAATATGAATTGCTATAAGGTCTCCTATTTCTTTTCCCACCATAGATTTGAAAGGTGACTCCCTAATAGGAATTTATTCTACCAACAGTAGGTATAAATATTCTAGGCTGACTGGTGTGATCACTATCTTGCACTGAGAGGCACCGGACCTCGCCTGTCTGGAGAGTCAATCCTATGTGGACTGTACTCGCTAGATGAATGACACTCCTGACTGCAACTAGCTATGAGAGGGGTAATAATCCTATGATGTTCCACTATAACTGATGTAGTTGGACTATCATCTGCCATCTCTGAAATAACTATCACCATCTCCACATCCTACTGTACTAGCGAGAGTTAGTGAAGGGACGACCATGATGCTTTAGGGTTGCTACTCCTTCCTCACCACCACTAGGGCAGAAGGTCAAGCAGGAGAGCTTAGCCTTGCCACAATAGGTGGTGTAGAAGGGGTAGGATCCATTGGACATATCCGGATCACCAACAGAGTGCGCTTCTCACTATATATAGCCTTCATGGCCTTAGATGGAACTGGAGATGCCGTAACTTGGGCTGGTGATGGCGGATGAGGGGTAAAGCGGTGGGGTGGACACACCACCGACTCTCTATGTACAAGAGCTTCCCTCCTGTGATGACTAGTCCCAGTAAGAAGGATGCTGTCGGTATGGTCAGGAGGGTAGTGCACTGAGCTAGAAAATCAATAAGCGTGGAAGCTACCGACTGGTAATTGAACCTCCATCTCTCCCTACTTGTGATGTGTGTTGTATGGGCCTCTCAGGCCCTCTCCTAAAATATTCTTTCCCACGCTATGGGGGATGATGGATTGGAGATCAAATTGAGCTCTAGACTCTGAGCATCCGTAAGCTCACCACGGCATAAGAGCATCGAGGGCACATGACCTCCTACTCAAGCCGGCTGCACCATTGGAGGAGGTGATGAGTGAATCTTCCTAACATCCTCTCTATCTGACCCAGAGAGAGGATGGAATTTGTTTTTTGTAACCAGTGATGAAGTAACAATGAGGAACTCATCCACAACTGAACAGGCTGCTGCCTTTATCTCTCTAGCAATCCTGGTGTGGTACAGCTTGATCATGCGGTTCTTATTCCTATGCTATGTCCGGGTAGGATCGGAGGAGTGAGAGCTAGACCCATACTCAAAAGTAGAGGCAAGCCCTGAGACCATGGGAGCCTTACCCTTAGAGGGTACAGATGAGAGGGTGCTGGCCCTCACTAGGGCAACATGAAAAACTCTAGGGCGCACTGAAATTAGGGTTGTTATTGCTGGTACTGCTAGTGCTTTCACAGCTGAAGCCTGTGGGACTGCCACTGCTTTCCTCTTCAACGAGGAGATGTCAGAGTCAGAGGGTAGACCAATCTTGATGACCAGCTTTTGCTTGGTCACCCTGGTCCTACTAACTGTAGTGAGGGGAGTGCCCTCACATGTAATCCTAGCCCCCTCGAATCCCTTACCAAAGTGGATCAGATGTGTATGGTTGGTCGGTTGTCCAAAGCCAAATCCATACCATGGGGGAAGGTAAAAATGAACTTCTGTGAACCAACCATTTTAGATAAAAAAATAGAAGACTTAAAACTGACCTGTCACTGTACTGCAACTGATTGTAAGAATCTGCAATAGAAAATAAGTTTGTACCAGATTTCTATCTTTATAGATTTTTTTGAATTTTGAATTTGAAAATTTGAACCCACATCCAACAACTTGGAAGTGTTAAGTAGGGTTCAAATAGATTTGAGAAGATTGATTGAAAGAAGAATTTTGAATATGAATCCAACTTCAACAAATATGGGTATATTGAAATATGGATTATAATATTTTAAGAAGGATGCTTTCATAGGTTCATATTTGTTTGAATTTAGATTTTCTTTTGATTTGAGGACCCTTTACTTTAACAAATTTGGGTATGTTAAAGTAAGGGTGATTTTGTTTTTGTTTGATTGAATATGGAATTTCACTTAGCAAATTTAGGTATGCTAAGTGAAGTATTTGAGAAAGTGATTATTTTTTTTGTGAATTTTTGTTTTGATTTTTGAAATTTGGAATTCTCACTTAGCAAATTTAGGTATGCTATGTGAAGAATCCAAGTGTGTTTTGTTTGATTTTTGAAAATAGTATTCTTAGAAAATTTAAGTATGCTAAGAAAACCCTAAGTGTTTCATTTATTTTTGGATGTTTTGATTTTTGAAAAAGTAGGATCCTTAATAAATTTAGGTATGCAAAGGAAATCCTAAGTGTTTAATTTTTTTTTTGATTTGATTGAAAGTGGAGACTTTACTTTAGAAAATTTGGTATGCCAAAGATGAAGTCCCACTTAGTTTTGAAAAATGAAAATTTCACTTAGCAAATTTGATATGCTAAATGAAATTCCAAAAGTTGTGTTCAAAATTTTTGATTTATTTTAGTTTTGAAAATGTAAACTTCTCCTTAGAAAATTTGGTATGCTAAGGAAAGAGGTTCCAAAGGTGCTTGAAGATTTTTGGTTTTGATTTTGGAGACTTCACTTAGCAAATTTGGTATGCTAAGGTTGAAATTCCAAATAAGTTCGAAAAAATTTTGATTTTGGGTTTGGTGACTTCACTTAGCAAATTTGAATATGATAAAATGAAGTTCCAGAGTTGTTTGAAATTTTTTTGGATTTTTTGGTTTGGAAACTTTACTCAGTAAATTTGAGTATGCTAAGTGAAGTTCCAAAATGTGTTTAAAAATTTTTGATTTTTGGATTTAAAAACTTACTTAGCAAATTTGATTATGCTAAGTGAAGTTCCAAAATGTGTTTGAATTTTTTTTTTTTTTTTTTTTTGGATTTGGAGACTTCGCTTAGCAAATTTGAGTATGCTAAATGAAGTTCCAAAATGTGTTTGAAAATTTTGAGTTTTGAATTTGGAGACTTCACTTAGCAAATTTGAGTGTGCTAAATGAAGTTCCCAAATGTGTTTGAATTTTGAAAAAATGATTGTTAAGTTTCAATTTTTGAAAAGAGGACTTCATTCAACAAATTTGGGCATGTAGGAATGGAGGTCAATCTTATTTTTGCAAATGTGAATATTTTTATTTTGTGTGTGATTATTGCTTTTTATAAGAGAGGAATTCCAACCTAATCATTTGTGAGATATGTTTAAGTGGGATTTCTAGAATGATGTTATTTTTGGTTTGGAATGAAATCTTTATTTAATAAATTTGAGTATATTAAATGAAGATGTTCACATATGCTTTTGGAAAATTTAATTTTATTTGAAAATGAAACTCTCATTCAATAGGTGTGAGTGTATTAAAAGAAAAGGTTCATGTGTACTTTTGAAAACTTTATAATGATGATTTTGATTTTTGTAAAGATGATTGTTCATTTTATTTTGAAAATGGAATCTTCATAAAAGTGAATTGGAAGTAGATGTTCATTTGTGGTTTTGGAAAATATTGTTAGTTTTATTTTTGAAAATTCCTACATGTAATAATTATGAGAATTGTTAAATGAGGGTAATAAAATTTTGTGGAAAATATTTTATTAAGTGCATTTTTGAAAGAGTGCTTTTTGAAAAGCAAAAGTTCTTATGGAAAATTTATTCTTTTTATTATTTTAGAATGAACTTTTCCTTATCATAAAAAATGATAAGGTGGAAGTCTTTAAATATTTTTTTATTTAGATCTTTTAATTTTTTTACCCATTGGAGAACCCAACGGGGGTTTTAAGACCAACACGGAGTGCGGTCCTAAAACCTAAAGATGTTGGCTAACTTAACTTAAGGATGAAATTAGCTAAGTGTTAATGGAAAGAAAGATAGTCTCGGATTCATACCAAAGTACAAACCCACTATTGATACTTGAAGACAACAATCATTTACCAAAGATGGAGAGAGGATCCATCCCCAGCGGAGTCGCCAGAAAAATTCGTGGTAAAAATTTTCTATATAGTCGCCTTCAAATCTATTGGTTAGAAGGATAAGGCAAGAATATAAAAATTCATAAGTTTAGGATGCCACGCAGATCCACATATGTGCTTATTCAGTTGATCGAGTACATCATCAAGGAATAGTGTACTATCTCGAAAGACAAAAGTCACTACCCTTTAATGGACTTAATCACCTCAATAAGGACTCCTAAGGATGATGGGTCTGCATATGTACTAGAGATTCTTCCCTACTTTACATAGAAAAGTAAAGTATGATTTATTTTAAACCGAGTTCATAAAGTTCCTTATAGGGGCAAGCCCCCATAGTTAATTACATCCTAAGGGACGAGATCCCTTAGGAATACTCTCGATTAAGGTAAATGATCGTTGTCTTCAAAGATTTCAATAGGAAAGGACTATCAATCAATTAGTTTATTTTTTTGAAGATCAAATGGGATTGATCAAAGAGGGGGAGTTAATGTTGAAGCCAAAAGAAAGATAAGTAGGAGATGCCCACGATGCTAGGAAACCTAGCGAGCATCTCAAACTTTCCTATGGTTGGGCTTTACATTTTTGAAATTGATTTAATTTGTTTGAGTTGAATTTTTTATTAGAAATTTAGGACTTATGATTCCATAACACAAGATTATGGAAATGCCTAAGAGGTGAGGATTTAAGCTTATGGCCCACAAAGGGGAGAAGCAACCTCAGAACCTAAATCTAGGGTGCTTTGGCGAGGGCCGAAAGCACAATCTACATCTAAGGAGATAATGGGTATTTGGTTTGCCTCCATAAGGGAGGACCAACTACCCAATTGTTTGGACTGACAACCGCCGGGGTGGCCGCGAACTAACTCATCCTATGATTTTAAATTCATGTAGGCAATTCTTATGCTTATGCAAGATAGCTAGGCTCTTATTTATTTAGAAAGAGACTACATCCTTAAACTTACTCTAAAGGGACTCATGTAGGGACATGCTTCAAATGACCTAAATCTAATGCAATTCAAATTTCATTTTATTTTCACTTTTGGACAATTTTTTTGACTGAGGCTAATAGGATTATATGCCTAATGCATGAGAAATAAAGTTATTGGCCAAAATCGTGAGAAGGGAGGAGGTGTGTTTCCACCATGGCTCTCAAAGGTCAAGTTTCTCTAGCAAAGGTGGAAGCCTCCAATCAAGAGTGAAATAAGATCTTTGTGCATGATATTGTTAAAGAAATACTCATCCATAAGAAGTTGCTAATTCTTTTATCTTGATTTTAAACTTAAGCTTTAGGTGAGGTTATGAATTCTTTATTTTTAATTTTGAGTTGTTAAGTTTGGTAAAATATTTAATTTTCCCTAAAGAGCCTAATTCACATCCAAGCCATTCATAAAGCAATGAAGAAACTAGGAAAACATGCCACTTAATGCACAAGCTAAACAAATCATCAATCAATTTATAAAGCTAATCAAAAAAAGCATAAGAGTCCATTGTGGTCGGGCACCACCGCACAAACCCAACAAATAAATTGGGTAGCTGAGTTCTACCCTTATATAACCCAGATTACAAATGAATTAAATTACAACTAAGCAAGGAATTCATTATTATGGGGGTCTTCAAGCTTCATTTCTTCTTTCTTCTTTTCTTCTTTCTTCTTCTTCTTTCTTCTTTGGTTCCTTCTTCTGGATGGTTAGAAGGTGGATGCTCCAAGGCTTCACATGGTGCATAAGATAGGATCTTATGACCAATGTTCATTCTAATCCCCATAACAATCATTCCAAAATCTTAATTGCACAAATTTACAAGAAAAGGAAAAGTGGAAATCTAACTAACACCTTCAAGACAAAGATTAGCTAAAACAAGCCATAAAAATCCCAAGCATGTATATTGGACTTATCAGCCCACACATGGGTGACTAAGTCCACCTGGCCTATTGGATTATTCTTATGTGTATAAACACCTGCAAGAAAATATTTATATTTTTATTTATGATAGGGCCCCTTAAGCATAATCCCCTGTAGAAAATAATGGTTAGACTAAGATTGCCCTACCATTCATTCTACAGGCATACACCTTGAGATCAAGTCTAAAATATGTATCACAAAATAAAACAAACATCAAACCATGCACCATCCTAACCTAAAGCTAGAAGTGGTGACTTAGGCGAATGTTTGTGCTTTGAAGGTTTGTGTGGTATGCTTAGCTATGAATTTAAGTTTACATTTTCTAAGTATGAAAACATGTTCAACTTAGAGGAGGGTTTCATTTAAGTTTCTTAATTTCTTTGGGTTGATTTTATTTCATGTTTTGATCAAGTTCAAGTGAATCCTATGACTAGTTACTAAGTTATAAAGAGAGGGAAAGAGAAGAGAACTTTTCTTTCCTTTCCTAACCTATGTAATTTCTAAAGTAGATTCACATTTTAGTTTTATTTAATGAATATTTTGATTAAATGTTTTAATTAATCCTACATTTAGATGAACTCTAAACAAACCTATTCAAAAAGAAAGGTATTTTAATTAATCCTAAGTTTAAATAAAATGAACCAAATTCATAAAACATACATCACTTCATTTCTTTCCCAACATGTATAACATGCATATTTATTAGTCCTAAGCATATCTATACATACAAATGAGAATATTTAACACACTTTATGATGCATACTAAATAATCCATTTAAGGAAAATTTGGAAGTTTAATATGCATGAATTTCTTTAAGTAGAAAAGAGTTTCTTATCCAATCTTAACATGCACACATGAAAGTAAGAAAGGCATAAGTGAGTACAGTGCCATTGTTGACCAGAGGTGTAAGGTACAAGATCTACTTAGGGCTACTTAAAGCTTGTAACCTCGGGGTTGTCTAGACTAATGTACCACTTTCCTTAAATACAAACATGTGTACAAAAGAAATAAATTGGAAAGAAAGAATGCAAAGGTTGTAGTAACTGATTTATTTTGTTTATGCAATTTATGTGTGCAAGCATAGGTAACCCTTCTTAAGTGATAGCATAGGAATGAATAGGATATGAAATTAGGTAAGTGTTAGGTTCTTTTCAAATGAACCATACATCTTACCAACTCCTATTCAAAACTATACTAACATAAAGAGAAAGGAAATATATGCTAAGCACATCCTTATATTTTCTTCACATGCAAGCTTATAATTAAAATATAAGTAGCACACTTTCATATTTGATAATTGATTTATATGTTTTGAAAATAATTTGAATTTAGTAGAGATAATAGCCACTCATATTTCTACTTTAGCCAACACATGCAAATTTGACATAAAGTAAACAATTTCATTTTTAAATTTGAATTTGAAAAATATGGATGTATGAAACCACATAACATACAAATTTAACATGTTGGGGAAAGAATCAAAGCAATGAAAGCATGTAAACACATTCACTTTAATTAAATCCTAAAGACATTCTTATGGAATAAGAAGGCTTAAAATAAATCAGAGTTAATTCAATGTGATTTTTGTTTGATCTTAAGTTTGATTTAATTTTGAAAATGTGAGTTGAGTTTGCTATTCCTAACCCATTCCCACTCATGTTTGATATCTTTATTTAATTTTTAGATGATTAGATTTATTTTAAGTTTTGATTAGGTTAAGGTATAAATTAAATAAATTAATTAACCCTTACCTACACCACCTTAGTATAATTAACCAAATAATTATGAGTCGATGAGATGACATAAAAACTCACAAAGAATTTTAACTTGCAATGCACCAAGGAAGAAAATGGCCTAATGCAATTTGGCTCATGATTAATGGTTAATTAAGCTAAGGGGTTTAGCTTAAGTAATTTCCAAATTCCCCTTCATACATATGTATTGGGTTTTGATTTCCTCAATTGAACTTAGGCTATTCAACACCTAAGCATCTACCCAAAGTAGATTAATTAAGTTCTGGAAGGTTTTAGAATTTTTAGAAATTAATTAAAAGGATAATTAATGAATTAACCCTTAATTAAGAGAGGATTAAGGAAAGAAAATGGGGTTTAGGGAATGGCTTAGAGAAAATGCCCCAAAATTATTCCCTAAATCTCTTATCCACTAGATCTAACCTTAATCAACCTTAATAATAGATTAAAAACACTAATCCAAACCCTAATTATTCTTAATTACATAAAGAGGGAAATTAAGAAACATATTTTCAATTCCCCCAGTTAAGCTTTAAATAAATCCCAAGAAACTTAGGGGAGGTAGTGGACATCCCCTAAAATGTACCCAAGAAGTTTGAGATTAATGAAAGGATTAATTAAGAAGTAATTAGCAAAATAAAATTTCCATTAAAACCTAAAACCAAAGAAAAGGATAATTCAAAATCCATTGAAATTATTTTTAAAATATTCTAGGTTGAATTATGTTTCCATAGAATTTTACCTCATATTTTTCTAAATTTTATTAAGAGAGATATGAATTTTTGAAGATCAGGAGATCAATTAAAATTAATTAAATCCCCTAACTAATCCCTCAGCACGACACGTGGTGATGGAGGTCTGCACGCTTTACATGCGTCGTGCGTAAGGGGCTCACTTAAACATCACATTAGGGTGGCGGTGGCGGATGCTTTGATCCCTTGATCAAGGATCAAATGGCTAGGGATCATCCCACAGTTTTAAAAGGGATAATTCATTTCTAAAACTTAGGATTAATTGTGGTCATCCATGCAAAATGCATGGATGGATGACTAGATCACCCTAGTTCTTCCCTTACGCTCAACAGAGACGGTCCATGATCTAAGGGAAGATCTGAGCTCGTTTGAGCTCAGATTGGAATGAGACATTACCCACACCATTTAAAGCAAATGAGAAGCCTATCCAATGGTGGATTTCTTATGACATGAAAATTGCTTTCAAAAGACCAACACCCCCTAAGCTAAGTGGACAAAAAATTCCATACCTCACCAGTGCTCGAGCTCGATGATGTAGCTTCGTCTAGTGGAGAAGAAGCCCTGTTGAAGGTTTCAAGCCTTGGGGTTGAGTGGATCTCCCTATGGACCAACACCACTTCAACTTTCTTACGACTTTGATCCAATTCCACCTCTCCTTGCCTTGGGAATTTGAATGAGAGATTGGGAGCACTCAAATTGATCCTCAGGGAGTGTGCAAGAGGAATTGGAATGGATTTGAGTATAGAAAAAGTTGAAGATTCAAAGGAGCTCCCGTGTTTTCTAAAGAAGAAAACTGAGAAATACATTTTTCAAATCCCTCTTAGGAAGCTTAGGATGGCTCTCTGATCTTTCCTAACACTCACTAGGCTTCAATCGAATGTGGGAATGATCATTTCAAATTGAATTAGGGAGTATATCTCCCCATGGAATCGATGGTCGACACCTCCCTTACCATTTTGATCTAATTGACCATTGGAGGGGTTGTTTGATCTATTTAGAGTTGGCACATGGTTGGTTTGAGGTCTTGAGTGGATTACTAATCTCCCATGTGCATAAAATTGAGTGGAAGGAGGATTTTGAATTGGCCAAATGGAGCAAGGGGGTCGAGTTTGGCCTTGGGTCCATTTGGGCTAACCCAAACCCATTGGGTTGCATGCTCTATGCTTTATTGGGTCCAGTTGAGCTATTAGGAAGGCATCAAGTTGATATGAAGAGGGTATGACCAAATTACCCATAGATTAGTCCATAATTTATTCTATGGCCTAGGGATAGAATGGTCATTTGGCTAATTTTTTAATTTGGATATGTTGGGTATGTGGAGAAACTAGGTTTGGCCAAGTTTCATAAGATTTGAAATTCATTTGATAAGGTTTCGCTCATGTTGACCCATTTAGGTCAAAATGGGTCAACTTGAGTCAAGTTGACCAATTGGCCAAATTTTGTCAAACCAAGGCTTAGGTCAAGCTCATACGACTATTTAGAATTTTTTAGTGGCTTTGGTTTGGTTCAATTTGGATTAGTTTTGAATTTGGCTCATATGACTTCATTTAGGTCAAACGGGTCAAGTTGACCTATTTGACTTATTTGACCTATTTGGGCTAGGTCATGGGTAGGTTTAGGTTTGGTTAGTCATATGGAGTGGATTGGTATTTTTTTCCAATCAATTTTGATTAAGTTTGAATTTGGCTCAACATGACCCCTTTAGGTCAAGTTGGGTCTAAGGTCAATTGGGCTGGTTAGGCTAGTTGGCTTGATGCTTTGGTCATGTTCAACAAGTGATTTGGAATGAACTTGACCCATTGGTTTGAATCAATTTGGCCTATGATGGAATTTGGTTATGTTAGGTTTCATTTTGGGCTAAGTGTTGACTTCGTCAACCCTTAGGTTTAACTTGGTTTGACCCAAATTGATTGATTAATCATCCCATGATGATTGTTGATCATGATGAGAGGTATAGGTGAGTTTGATTCAATCCAATTTGGTTAGGATTAGAATTTAGCTCATAAGGATACTTTAGATCACTTTGGGTCAAGTGAGCCTAAGTGAGTCAAATGGCTTGGTCAAAGCTTGATTTGAGCTTGATTGAACTTGCATATGGACTTATGATTGAAATATAAATCCATTTGCAAGTGGTTAGAAGTCAATTGGGTTTAGATCCATTTGAAAATTTCATATTCAAAGGAAGAATATGAAAGGATTTAGGTTTGAGTTTTGAATTAGATTTTGATTTGGTGATGGAAGTCTGCATTTATATTTGTATTCATGATTGTTGGGTTGATTGAATCATGAAGGAAAATCAAGAGTTTGGCTTGATTTGAAATTGATTCGGCTAAGTTCAAGATTTTGACTTGATAGGCTTAGGTTAGATTTTGAATAGATTTGAGTTTAATTTTTGGAATTGGTTTTGATTGTTTGAATTTATATTTCATTTATATATGTGAATATAAATAAGAATAAAAATGGATCATGAGAAAATTTCAAGGATTTGAAGTGGTTTGATCATGATTTAGGCTAAGTCCTGAATTTTAAAGGACTTAAGAAATTTTTGGGGTTTGAAGATTGAATTTTTGAATTGGGTTTGATTGATTTATATTTATATTTCATTTATATATGTGAATATAAATGAGTTTTGGAAGAATATCATGAATTTGAATTTATTTGATCATGATTTAGGTTATGTCCTCAAGGGAGAACTTAAAGGACTTTGAAAATTTTCTTGAATTGATTTTGAGTTTTGAGTTTAGTTTGATTTGTTTGAATCTATATTTCATTTATATGTGTGAATATAAATGAGAATATAAATGAATTATGAGAAAATCTTATGAGTTTGAATTGGTTTGATCATGATTTAGGTTAAGTCCTTAAAAGCAAATTTAACGACTTAGGAAATTTTTGGATTTAGGAATTTCATACATGAGTTTCAATTATGAATTTCATTCACATGGAGTTGATTTGAGTTTGGAGAAAATCAAATAAGATTGATTTGAAGTTTGACTTGAAGGAAGGAAGGTGAAGAATGGTTCAAGCTAAGGGTAGGCAAGTTTTCCTAACACCCCTAAGGCATGACCTATTCCTATGGCTAACTCTTCTAAGTCTCTAGGGCTAGATTGAGTGTCCACCTAATCACTAGATGTGTCTTAAGACTAAGGAACCCTTAAAGTGTAAGAGGAATCCTATGTCTAAGATGGTGGGGTTGAGAGCTCAATCTAAAAATGAGGGCAACAAAAGCCCAAGCTCCATCACTACCACAAGTACACCATAAGGGAGAGCGCCTATTGCTTCTAATCAACGAGCTCTACTTAATGAAATATTATACTCATGTTTGAAAATAATCATCATCAATGAAAATTCCATTTTGAATTCAGTCTCTTCCATGTTGATGGTATTCTTGTTTGCGAATCTGCCATGATGTGTTTATGGAAGGTGTAAGGAACTCGACTGGCGTCCTATCCTTCATCAACACAACACAATTACAAAACTAGATATAAACATATAAAACAAATACATATCTTTTATCTTAGGCTACTCTGAGTTGAGATAACTCTCCCAGCAGCACTCACTTAGTAGCTACTCTTAGTCGGGCTGACTTGCTACCCTTCTAGTGTGTCACCCCAGTGGTCTTCTTGCTTTGGAGGATGTAAGTCTGCTACACTTTCCTTCCTTACCAGGCCACTACACATCAATGAGTGCATTCTTAGCTTGGTAGGCTTTACTATGTAGCTGGTAAGCTACCTCATGTTGGCTTCATTTAAGAGGATGTGAGTCTGGTGTGCTTTCTTCTTGGATTAGCCTTCGTGACCGACTGGGTCAAATATATTTGAGGTTTAGGATAAGTCCCCTAGTGGCTCCTTCCCTCTTAACTGCTTCAAGTTTGGGTCCAGTCCTTCCTCGGGGCTCCCCACTTAGTAGTCACTTTAGGTCAGATAGCATCTAACCTGCTGACGATAGACTATCCCAATGAATCAGTTATACTTGAAAAGTTATAAGCCTACTTGCTTTCTTTCCATATTAGTCATTGCAAACCGACGGGCACCTAAGGTTGGTTGGTTCCAACTATGCTAATGGATACACCACTCATGCTGATGGATACACCATAGGTTGGTTGGTTCTTGCATCTTAAGATACACCACTCATGGTAGATGTAAGTCTACTATGCTTTCTCCTGGAGTTGGCCACCATACACCTATAGGCTTTCTTTTCCATGGCTCAGGATAAGGCCCTAGTAGAACCTCCCTTATGGGCACTATATTTGGATCACATCCTTTGCGACTCCATTTAGACACTACCCAGGTTACTATCAAATTGGATAGTTCCCCTTTATTAGTTACCACCCCTGTGGTTGGAGAATCCATCCTATGGTTTTGCAGATTCTCCCTTGGTCCACTAAATCTGAGATAGGTAAAGGCTAACATAGCCCCTTCTTAGTGTGGTCCCTCACACATGAATAGGGTCCACTCTCATATAAATAAAATATATATTCTCTTGTGGATTTAAAAGACACCCCTAGAGGTACCTTTGCTAAGCAGGTATCCTATCTTTAGGGCAGTATCAACAAAACTCCTTATAGGAATCATTTGACTACTCTTGAGTTGATATAAGTCCCCAGCAGCATTCACTCAGTAGTCACCCCTAAGTCTGGTTCGATTTGTTGTGCTACCAATAGGTCACCCTAGTGATTGTTCCCTACTTTAGAAGATGTAAGTCTACTATGCCTTTTCCTAGCACAACCATGGCACATCGAAAGGAAACCCATTTGGTTAGCTAGCTCTACCCCATAACCAATAGACTATCCTTTTAGATTTGTAAATTTGATATAGGACAAGTCTGATATAGCCCCTTCTCAGTGGGTCTATCGCACACAAACATGGTCCATAATTAAGTCTATTAAATTTGATCGAGCTCACATCCCCAGGATATGCCCTCAATTCAAAATCAAACTAAACCAAACAAATAATATCATATCACATGAAATTAAGATAAAATTAATCCTGACTACTTTTGAGTTGACATAAGTCCCTAGCGGCATTCACTCAGTAATCACCATAGGTTAGGTTTGATTTGTTGTGCATCCAACAGGTCACCCCAGCGGTTGTTCCTCGCTTTGGAAGATGTAAGTCTGCTACACCTTCTTCTTATCATAACCATTGCACATCAAAAGGCAACCCCTTAGGTTGGCTAGCTCTACCGTAACCACTAGACTATCCCTTTGGATTTGCAAACTTAAGGTAGGTCAAGGATGATATAGCCCCTTAGTGGATCCATCACACACCGATAGGGTCCATACATTAACTTTGATTAAATTAAACATGATCTGATTTTTCTAAGTGGAGTTAGATGACACCCTTCTCCCTAGTGGAGCCCCAAATCATATATAAACAAGTCAAGCAAACAAATGAAATCCAAAACCAACCTCCCAAGTGGAACCAAATTAAACCAACTCTCATAGTAGAGTCTAAATTAAAGAAATCCAACCAAACTCATATTGCCAGTGAATAAATCCCCAAATAAATCTTTGAAATCAAACTCAAATCCCAATCCCCAGCAAATAGCCTGAACCTACTTTTAGTGGAAGGTTCATATACCCGATCCCAATAGACTCGAGCCCATATCTCTAATAGATGTGACTCCACATAAATTAAAATAAAACAAATTAAAGTTGATTTGATCTTAATCCTTGGTGGATTATAGATTCTTATCCCCGATGGATCTTCTTTCCAAAAATCATATAATCAAATCAAATTCAATCCTTATCCCCAACATATTTTCTTCTTATATGCCCTTGATGACCCCTCACATGTCATGTTCAATGCATGTATGATCCCAGTGGATCTCCCTCCATGTCCATGACATGGAATTCTCTTATCTTATTATCTTATACACACCTTTAATACTTCAACCAAAAGCTTAACAATGTGTTTGTTCAAATTACATCATCTTAACATTGTAATCAAAATTTTATGATTTGTGATGGTGCAAGCTCAAACTAACTATAATATTATATAAACATACTATAGTGTGAACACAATTATATTATAATATATGATGTTATATTATAATTTATAATAATATAATATATTTTTTTAACATTACACCTCATTAGAATCACTTAAAAGGAACAAATAACAACATTTTCTCAAAATATGAATAATTTTCATTATGGATGTAAAATTATTAGTTTTCTATTAGAAAGGGTACAAAATAGCATAATTTTGGTGTTGTTATTAATGAATTTGGCCAAATTCTTCCATCTCAACCTTCAAATTAACATTTTTGTGAGTTTTGAACCAATGAATTATAACAAAAGTAAAATATACTAAAATGTACAATAACATTTTGTAACACACCACCACATTCATATATATGTGAAGTTATATTATTATGTACATTATATTTTAATATGCTTTCATATAATATATTATTTTACATTACACCTTAAAATGAATCACTTTAAGCAAAAAATTTATAAAATTTGGTTGAAAAATGAACATTTATTTTGGAAGCAAAATTCCATTATTTTAATTAAATGACACACATGATGATGATGTTCCCTAAATCTTGCTTTAAATTTGGCCAAATCCCATCATCTCAGCCTATAAATCAGTATTTTTCTGAATTATACCAGTACAAACTCTACTACATCATACTATAACAAACTAAAATATGCTAAACAATAAGTAGCAATACACACAATATGTTGTAATGCATTTACACTATGTTATGACATTCTATATTATAATATACACTATAACATATTATATTATATATTATATTTCATATCACATCACAAGGGATTGCTTAAGATAAAAATCATAAAATTAGTCTAAAGAATAAAAACTATATAATAATTAGTGTCACTTACATATTTTAAAAGAAACAATATATTATGATGCCATGATCTACCAATTATGAATTTGGCCAAATTCCACCATTTTAAAGTCTAAATCAACATTTATAAATAATGCTAGTGTAGGCTCAACTATATGATTGTAAAATACTAAAAGAATTTAAAATGCATAGAATAATATATTATGATATATGATGCAATACAATGTTACAATATATAATATTAATTTTGAACATAAAATTTTAGTTTTTAAACTATAAGTGGGCACACCTTTGTGACTACAACCTAATTCCCACTTCAAATTTAACAAATTTCATCATCTTATTTATTAAATCAATATTTCTATGATTTATAATAATATAGACAATATGGCATAATACCATATTATACTAAAACATTTCAAAACATTTTATAACATCCAAAAACACATCATTACATGCTCAAATACATGATGCTACATTATACTATAATATATGGTATTATAATATGATTTAGGGTTAGGGTTTAGGGCATTCAAATCTCTAATAGTCAAGGAAAAGTCTCTTGAAGATATTTTCTTTAGCTACCATAACTATGTTTAGATTAGGTCATTTTTTAGATCTACTCCTAATGACATCTTTATTCAAGGCTTAGGATTTAGGGTTTAGGGTTAGTTTAGGTTTTAGAGTTTAGGGATAGTTTAGGGTTTACAATTTAGGGCTTGGGATTTAAGGATTAGGGTTTAGGGTTGTAGGTTTTTGGGATTAGGGTTTAGAGTTTTAGGGTTTAGGTCTTAAGGTTTAGGGTTTATTATTTTAGTGTTTAGGGTTTAGGGTTTAAGGTTTAGAGTTTAGTGTTTAAGGTTTAGGGTTTAGGGTTTAAAGTTTAGGGTTTAGGGTTTAATGTTTAGGGTTTAGGATTTTTAGGGTTTAGGGTTTAGGGTTTAGGGTTTATGTTTTAGGTTTAGGGTTTAAGTTTTAGTTTATGGTTTAGGGTTTAAGGTTATTTTTTTTTAAATTTTTAACAGAGAATAAATTCATATTCAACATTTTTTCTGTTTGATTTCATCAACCAAGTAGCGCCTAAGTTTTCTAAGACACAAGTAAAGACATAAATAAAAAATGAGCACCCATAGAGAAAATCAAAAACCCTAGAAAAGTAGAATGATCATTACTATAAAGACACAGTTTTGTATGCAGTAGATTGGATCAGTTGTTCTTCAGTTTCTCTAGTTCCCATCAGAAGCATCCCGCCTCTCAAGTTGTGGGATCTGCCATCATATCCCCCATCTCTTCCTCCACCACCACCATGGCTATAACCTCCATCGCTCCTCCTGCCTCCATAACCACTACTGCTTCGACCACCACCTCCATATCCACTAGCACCTCTAGATTTTTATTTTAGGTTTAGGTTTATTTTTTGCTTATTTTATTTTATTTAGTTTAGGTTTAGGTTCAAGTTTAGTTTATTTAGGTTTAGGTTTAGATTTTCTTTATTTCAATTTAGCTTATTTTAATTTAGGATTAGGTTTATTTTATTTTATTTATTTTATTTTTATTTTAGGTTTCAATTTTTTAGTTTAGGGTTTATGTTTAATTTTTATTTTATTTTTCAATTTTTTTAAGTTTAGGTTTTATATAATTTTTATTTTATTTTATTTTAGGTTTATTTTATTTTTAGTTTTTATTTTATTTAGGTTTTTTATTCTTAGGTTTATTTTATTTTTTAGTTTAGTTTAGGATTTTATTTATTTTATTTTAATTTATTTTGATTTTTTATTTTATTTTATTTTTTGGTTTGGTTTAGGTTTTAGTTTAAGCTTTTATTTTATTTTATTTATATTAATTTATTTAGGTTTAGGTTTTTTTATTTATTTTAATTTTAGGTTTTATTTAGTTTAGGTTTAGGTTTTTAGGTTTTTAGGGTTTACTGTTTAGGGTTTAGGGTTTTAGAGTTTATGGTATAGGGTTATGGTTATGGGTTTAGGGTTTAGAGTTTAGTGTTTATGCTTTAGGGTTCAGAGTTTTGAGGGTTTATGGTTTAGGGATAACTTAGGGTTTAGGATTAATTTAGGGTTTAGGGTTTTTAAGGTTTAGGGTTAGTTTAGGGTTTAGTGTTTAAGGTTTTAGGATTTAGGATTTAGGGTTTAAGGTTTATGGTTTATGGTTTAAAGTTTAGGGTTTAAGGTTTTGGGTTTAGTGTTTAGGTTTTTGGGTTTTGGGTTTAACATTTAGGGTTAGTTTAGGGTTTTTTAGGATTTAGGGTTCACGGTTTAGGGTTGTAGGTTTAGTGTTGTAAGATTAGGGTTTAGGGTTCAAGGTTAGTTTTAGGGTTTAGGGTTTAAGGTAAGTTTTAGGGTTTAGGGTTTGGGGTTTAGGATTTTTTTTTAAAATTAAGTAATCAGGTAGGTTTAGGTTTATTTAGTTTATTTAGTTTATTTTTTATTTATTTTACTTTATTTTATTTTTTGTTTTTATTTAGGTTTATTTTCTATTTTCACTTAGTTTAATTTATTTATTTTAGTTTAAGTTTTTTATTTTAGTTTAGTTTTTAGGTTTAGGTTTAGGTTTATATTTATTTTTTAGTTTAGTTGTATTTTTAGTTTATTTTTTAGGATTTGGTTTTATTTTTTATTTTTAGGTTTAGGTTTAAGTTTTTATTTTATTTTTTTAGGTTTAGGTTTTAGGTTTATTTTTAGGTTTTATTTTTCATTCTAGGTTTAGGTTTATTTTTAGTTTATTTTATTTTATTTAGTTTAGGGTTTAGATTTAAGTTTACATTTTATTTATTTTACTTTAGTTTATTTTAGTTTAGGTTTAGGTTATTTTATTTTGTTTGTTTTAGGTTTAGGTTATTTTAGGTTTAGGTTTTTTTTTTTAGTTTAGGGTTTAGGTTTTAGTTTTTATATATTTTTTGGTTTTAGTTTTAGGTTTATTTTTGGGTTTAGGTATTTATTTAGTTTTTATTTTATTTTATTTTACGCTTATTTTATTTCTATTTTCTGTTTATTTTTATTTTATTTAGGTTTTTTATTTTTTATTTTAATTTAGGTTTTTATTTATTTTATTTTAGTTTAGTTTTTATTTTTTATTTTATTATATTTTTCTATTTAGGTTTAGGTTTTCATTGATGTTTTTATTTTATTTAGGTTGATGTTTTTTATTTATTTTATTTTTAGGTTTTATTTAACTTAAATTTTGGTTTTAGGTTTTTTGGGTTTAGGGTTTTTAGGTTTAGGGTTTTAGGGTTTAGTGTTTAGGGTAAGGGTTAGGATTTAGGGTTTAGGATTTAGTGTTTAGGCTTTAGGGTTTAGGGTTTTTAGGGTTTAGAGTTTATGTTTAGGGTTAGCTTAGGGTTTAGGGTTAGTTTAGGGTTTAAGTTTAGGCTTTAGTGTTTAAGGTTTTAGGGTTTAGGGTTTATGGTTAGTCTAGGGTTTTGAGTTTAGGGTTTTAGGGTTTAGGGTTTAGAGTTAAGGGTATGGGGTTAGGTTTAGGGTTTAGGGTTAATTTAGGGTTTAGGGTTTTGGATTATAGGTTATAGGTTTAGGGTTTACGATTTACGGTTAGTTTTAGGGTTTAGAGCTTAGGGTTTAGGGTTTAAGATTTAGGGCTTATGGTTTAGGGTTTAAGGTTTTTTTTTAAAAAATAATTAAGTGAACCGGTAGGTTTAGGTTTATTTAGTTTATTTTTATTTATTTTAGTTTATTAAATTTTTTTATATTTGTTTAGGTTTGGTTTTTATTTTTATTTAGTTTATTTTATTTATTTTAGTTTAGGTTTTTTTATTTTAGTTTATTTTTTAGGTATAAGTTTAGGTTTATGCTTATGTTTTTAGTTTATTTTCATTTTCATTTTTATTTTTTGGTTTAGGTTTTATTTTTTTTAGGAATAGGTTTAGGTTTTTATTTTTTTATTTTTTCAGTTTAGGTTTTAGGTTTTTATTTTAGTTTTATTTTTTAGGATTAATTTTTTAGTTTAGGTTTACATTTACTTTTAGTTTATTTTATTTTATTTAGTTTAGGGTTTAGGTTTAGGTTTAGGTTTTATTTATTTTAGTTAGTTTATTTTAATTTAGGTTTAGGTTTATTTTATTTTTTTTATTTTAGGTTTAGGTTTTTTTTTAGTTTAGGGTTTAGGTTTTATTTTTTATTGATGTTTGGGTTTATTTTTTAGGTTTAGGTTTTTTACTTTATTTAACTTTTTTTATTTTTAGGTTTATTTTATTTTTTATTTTAGTTTAGGTTTTTATTTATTTTATTTTAGTTTAGTTCTTATTTTTTTATTTTTTATTTTTACATTTAGGTTTAGGTTTAGGTTTAGGTTTTAGTTTATACATTTTTTTTATTTTATTTTATTATTTTATTTATGTTTAGGTTTTTTATTTATTTTATTTTTAAGTTTTATTTATTTTAGCTTAGGTTTTTAGGTTTTTATGATTTAGGGTTTTGTGTTTAGGGTTTAGGGTTTAGGGTTTTATGTTTTAGAATTTTAGGGTTTAGGGTTTTGAGGTTTTAGGGTTTTGGGTTTTGAGGGTTTAGGGTTAGCTTAGGGTTCAGGGTTAGTTTAGGGTTTAAGGTTTAGGCTTTAGGGTTTAGGGTTTTAGGGTTTATGATTTAGGGTTTAGGGTTTTAGGATTTAGGGTTTAGGGGTTAGGGTTTTAGGGTTTAGGGCTTAGGGTTTAGTATTTAGGGTTCAGGGTTTAGGGATAAGGTTAGGGTTTAGGGTTTAAGGTATTTTAGGGTTTAGGGTTTAAGATTTTAGGGTTTAGGGTTTAGGGTTTACGGTTAGTTTTAGGTTTTTAGGTTTAGGGTTTAAAGCTTAGGTTTTTTTTTAAATTAAGTAAACTGGTAAGTTTAGGTTTATTTAGTGTATTACATTTTTTTAATTTAGTTAGATTATTTATTTTTATTTAGTTTAGTTCATTTATTTTATGTTTATTTATTTTAGTTTTTATTTTTTATTTTAGTTTATTTTTTATGTTTAGGTTTAGACTTATGTTTATTTTTTTAGTTTAGTTTTATTTTTAATTTATTTTTAGGTATATGTTTTCTTTTTATTTTTTAGGTTTAAGTTTTTATTTAGTTTTTATTTTATTTTATTTTAAGTTTATTTTATTTTAATTTTACATTTAGTTTTTTATTTAAGTTTTTTATTTTAAAGTTTATTTTATTTTCTAGTTAAGTTTAGGTTTTTCTTTATTTTATTTTAGTGTAATTTTTTATTTTTATGTTTAGGTTTAGGTTTAGGTTTTAGTTTAGGTTTTTATTTTATTTTATTTTATTTAGTTTTAGGTTTTTATGATTTATTTTATTATTAGATTTTATTTACTTTAGGTTTAGGTTTTTAGGTTTTTAGTGTTTAGGGTTTAGAGTTTAGGGTTTGGGGTTTAGGGTTTAGGGTTTAAGGTTGTAGGTTTTGGGGTTTAGGGTTTAGGGTTTAGGGTTTAGGGTTTCAAGGTTTAGGATTTAGGGTTTAGGGTTTAGGGTTTAGTGTTTTGAGGTTTAGGGTTTAAGGTTTAGGGTTCAGAGTTTAGGGTTTAGGGTTTAGGGTGAGGGTTTTTTTTTAATTAAGTAAACTCATAGGTTTTGGTTTATTTAGTTTATTTTTTATTTATTTTAGCTTATTTTATTTTTTATTTTTATTTAAGTTTATTTTTATTTTTATTTAGTTTAGTTTAATTATTTGAGGTTTATTTATTTTAGTTTAGGTGTTTTATTTTAGTTTATTTTCTAGGTTTAGGTTTAGGTTTATTTTTCAGTTTAGTTTTATTTTATTTTTTTAGGTTTAGGTTTTACTTTTATTTTTATGTTTAGGTTTAAGTTTTTATTTTATTTTTTAAGGCTTAGGTTTAGGTTTTTATTTTATGTTTATTTTTAGGTTTTATTTTTTTATTTAGTTTAGGTTTTTATGTATTTTATTTTAAACTAGTTTTTATTTTATTTTATTTTGGTTTAGGCTTTTTTATTTATTTTATTTTTAGGTTTTATTTAGTTTAGGTTTAGGATTTTAGCTTTTTAGGGTTTAGGGTTTAGGGTTAGTTAAGGGTTTAGGGTTTTGGGTTTAGGGTTAGTTGAGGGTTTAGGATTTTGGGTTTAG
Source organism: Cymbidium sinense (assembly GCA_021442155.1). Classification (NCBI taxonomy): domain Eukaryota; kingdom Viridiplantae; phylum Streptophyta; class Magnoliopsida; order Asparagales; family Orchidaceae; genus Cymbidium; species Cymbidium sinense. Next base: position 86,970,777 of record CM038214.1, on the reverse strand, counting down.
GGTTTGGGGTTTAGGGTTTTTGGTTTAGGGTTTAGGGTTTAGGGTTTATGGTTTAGGTTTTAGGGTTTAGAGTTTAGTTTTAGGGTTTAGGGTTTAGGATTTTTAAGATTTAGGGTTTAGGTTTTAGGTCTAGGGTTCAGGTTTTAGTTTAGGGTTTAGGGTTTGTTTTTTTTAACATATAACAAATTCAAATTCAACATTTCATCTTTTTGATTTCATCAACCAAATAACACACCAAGTTTTCTATGACACAAGCGATGACATAGATAAAAAATGAGCATGCATAGAGCAAATCAAAAATGCTAGATAACTAGAACTATCTGTACTATAAAGACACAATTCCAAAAGTAGCAGATCAGATGGGCCATTCTAAAGTTTCTCTAGCTCCCATCAGAACCACCCCACCCTCTAGAGTAGTAAGTTCCACCATCGTATCCTAGATCTTTCCCTCCACCACCACCATGACTGTAATCTTCGTCGGTCCTCCTGCCTCCATAACCACCACTGCTCATACCACCATCTCCATATCCACCAGCACCTCAAGATACCCCACCACCATGTCGCCACCTCGCCTTCACCTCCACCTTGATCTAGGCTGAGCACGGTTGATGGTGATGTTCACATCGGGGTTACCATTCTTATGTTCAGATTTATTAGGTTTTATGATTTAGGTTTATTTTTTAATATATTTAGTTACTTTAGATTTAGGTTTAGGGTTTGGTGTTTAGGGTTAGGGTTTAGGGTTTAGGGTTTAGATTTTATGGTTTAGGGTTTAAGGTTTAGGGTTTAGGGTGTAGTGTTTAGGCTTTAAGGTTTAGGGTTTTGGGGATATAGGGTTTAAGGATTATGGTTAGTTTATGGTTTATGGTTTAGGGTTTAGGGTTTAGGGTATATGGTTTAGATTTTAGGATATAGGCTTTAGGGGTTTAGGATTTTGGGTTTTGGGGTTTCTTTTAAATTAAATAAACTGGTAGGTTTAGGTTTATTTAGTTTATATAGTTCATTTTTTATTTTAGTTTATTTTATTTTTTATTTTTTATTTTATTTAGTTTAGTTTATTTATTTTAAGTTTATTTATTTTAGTTTAGGTTTTATATTTAATTTTTGGGAGATTTACACCCATACCACGGAATTCTTAGTGATTTACATATCTCACACCTAAAGTTTACTATTTACTCAAATAACACCTACATCTTTTAAATACATCATTTTTACCACCCTACTCACGCCGTATACATCTCGATATAACTCCATTTTAGGAACCGTGAAACAACTCCTCTCCCTCCCGTGTCTGAACTTCTCTCATCTGCGAAATCCTTTTGGTGGGATTGATGACGTAAACCTTCGTTCATTCAAAGGAATGCGGTGCCGCTCCGCTTCCCTCCCCGCTGCTCAACTTCCCTCATTCCTCCATCCTCGTTCAAAGCTCACTCCACAACTCCAACACGGATGATTTCTCATACGCCTCTAGAGATCAATCCAAGCCGAGATCTTGACGCTTCCGCTCGCCAAGTTCATCTCTTCCCGACTTACATCTCAGACGCCCAACCTCGTCGTCTCCCAAGAAAAAGCAAACGATCTCAACCCATCGCCTGCTTCATCCCATCTCCAAATCCTCCATTCCATCTACAGAGACTCAACCCTCTACTGAAACTCAAAGCACGCTAATACAATGGATCTCACAATTCTTTCCTTTTGTCGGGATCAACATTTGTAGTTGAATTTGCAATTCCTCTAATGGATCTCACTTCTGATTTTATTTCTTTATGGGTGAATTTCTATTTTCTATTATTTAGTATGTAAAGGCGTTCTATGGAAGATAATCCTCCCTCTAAGCTGCGGTCTCCAAAATAATTTTATCTACCAAAGCATCTTTTCCAACAACTGCAACAGGGAGAAGTTTTTTTTTAAAGGAAAAAAGAATAAAAATAATAGAATTTATAGCACAAAGGAAGAAAAAAAATGCCCAACTTAAAGAAGTTCTCAGAACCTTTAGAAAAATCTAGGTATTTTGAATGCAATATAAACAATTAAAAGAAGTGCTCTCTTCTGAGTTCTAACCAAATATCATTATCAAATGAAGGCCTTTGTCAAGAAACCTGGCCTTCAAAAACTAACTAAAAAAATCCCTACATAGATATTAAAAATATTATTTAAAAATTATTTATAACTCAGTTCTCCCAAAAATTTTAAATAAATTTAACTTTTAAATGAATGCATTGGGTATACCAAAGTGCGGAGTACTAAATGCAAACAAAATGATATTTCAGACCAACTATAAGCTGTGCTCACATCGCTGGCACAAAGCTTCAAAGTAAACAAAAGTAACAGAAGTAAAGCATGACCAACAAGATTTAGGAATGGTTAAAACTAGCATCTATCAATGTTTAGGCATCCAAAATAACACAACAAACAACCAGTTAATAAAACAATGGCTTCTGTAAACCATAAATACGAAATAGCTAAACAAGTCTATAGAAGAAGATTGTGACTTTTACTTCATAAAAGGGAAAAAACATATACCTGGATAATTTCATTCAAGTCATCTTCTCTCTGCAATACCTCACGAGCTTTTGTTCTAATGTCAATAAAATCAAAATTTCTCATAGAAAGATTCTAATGCCCGATATTAAAAGCATTATTTTATAACTAATTTAGCAAAAAAAAAAAAAAAATAGAAATTAAATCGAATTAGATGAACCGCAAGTGATTTTATTAGTTTAAAATGATAATCCAATAATCTAATTAAATTTAAAATCAAAGCACGTGATTATATAGCTATAAACATAAAAAAAACAAATAATTAACTGCAAGAGACACTGAAACCATATACCATGCAAGCAAACAAGAAGCTTGATGCGATATTTACATGTAAAGATATTTAGAAATCGATGTCGCTATCCAAGTTGCTATAATCTTAATAATTCATTTTATCATATTGATCATAAGTAATATTATAATCACCTTCATTAATACAATTACAAATCCTCCTACATAACTCATTTCAACCGAGATGTACAATTAATGAACAAATCTATTTTACTCTAGAAAATAATATAAAATAACAAATGCCTGAGTCTTTAGGACTCGATCAAGCATAACAGTTCAATAAATTGTAAAATTACAAGGTAGCTCAAGAAGAGAAACTATTTCGATTTCACTACATTATTTACAAATTGTTGGTTTCATTGTAAAAATACAAGTTGAAAAAAAAAAGCAATGTAACATTTTAAAAAACACTAACATTCATTTGCATGGATTGCATATATATATATATATATATATATATATATATATATATATATATATATATATATATATATATATAATACAAGCTTAGTGCTTAGAAGGTAAACCACACCATCTAAACAATATGTTATATTATACATCATTAATGTAGCACTTAAGCAAAGATAATTCAGTTTCAAAAAAAGAAAATAGATGCCACCCATAATTACATTCAAGAGAAATGATTTTATCTTTCACCAGTAGCATATTTTTAATAGATATTTCTAAAAATTTTAACCAGAATGTGTTCTATCCAAAAATAACCATAGAAATCATGGTTTACCAAGATAATACATCACAAAGACACTACAAAACAACCTTTGTGTACTTGGAATATGATATAAGCCAATTAACTGATGGAAAATGCTTCCTCTGAGCTAGCTTTTTATCCAGTCCCCGAATGACCTGAAAATGTAAGATGATGTATGATTCACTATGAGAAAAACATTAACTAGTTAAAAATGAACTAATATTCTTGGTTATAATTACCAATACCAAGCTGTGATGTTACAGATCCAAAAAATTGCCACCTGAGGTGACACAGCACCAACAATTGTAATAACTTCAACAAGCCTTCCACCTCAAGAACCTTGGCACTATCTCTTTTTTCTTGGCATCACTACATACACCACAAGGCCTTCACCTCAACAAAACATCATATGCAAGCACAATTCTCCTTAGGGTGAATGGTAACATGTAAACCTCTCCACACACACTAGCCTCACACCATCTCTCTCTGTGGGCTCCAAACAAAATGAGCTACTTAATTAATTCAACAAGAAGTAATTTGTAAGCAAAGATGCTCAAAACCCAAATTGCAGAAAAGAATTCTGATTGAAATCTAGGAAAGCAACTTGCAGTTTTGTGATTACAGTCTGAGAAGAAAGTTTACAAAAAAATCATGCTACCCTTGAACCAGCAACAACAAAACTTGTCAATTGTTTCATATGTGTGCCAAAAAATACATGTAATTCCAGCTATGAAAACTACTAGTAGCTATTACTCTCATTAATCAATTGCCTCAACTTCATCGTTATGTTGCCCTCTCTTAACCTAGTTTTTCCCTACTTCCCAAGTCGATACGATAGTTCGTAATCGTAGCATTGATGTCTACATCTAGCATCTTTGAGTTTGATCCATCAAGCGCATTTTTGCAAGTGTTCCTGTGATGACCCCAACATCCGCAATGACTACACTTATGTAGCCTCTGTATCTTTTTGGTATTGTTTTCCATGAAGCTTTTTATTCTTCTCTTCCTTGGCCTCCCCCTAGGTCTAAGTGTATTAGGTGCTCCAATCTCAATGTCATCATTACATTTTCTCCACTGACTTTTTCCAGGTAGAGTTGATATTGCACCATCATAAGCCATAGCATATCTACAAGTTCATCATGAAATATGTAATATACAAACATAAATAAATGCATAATAATTAAAATTACCTATTAACATGATAATTTTGATCCACATAAGTGTGCCATAGTGACTATCCCTTCGAATCAATGAAAGCAACAACATGTATACATGGAAGGCCTGTCATTTGCCAGTATCTACAGCTACACTATTTTAGTTCAATATTTATTTCATGTCTTTCAGAATGCCCTTCAATCTCTGCCGTGTATGAAGTAGATTGTCTAATACTAAAGTAATCCTTTCTTGTTGTTATCTCTCGCATATAATCTTTAATAGCAGGGATTAATTCACCTCTCTAACTTAATGCATTTATCTTTCGTTCAGCTCTTTGTGCCATTATCATCCCTCTAACCATGTCTATCAACTCAACAATTGGTTTATCTCTAGCCACCCCAATCCAAGAGTTAAATGACTCCGATAAGTTATTGGTGTTGTAATGGTTTTTAATTTCAGGAAGGAATTGAGCTCTTGACCATTTATATGGTAAATTTAGAAGATAAGAATAGACTTGAGGGCTAACTTTGCATAGTTCACTAAATTTTGTCTCATATTCATGTCTTGTGTATGCATTTGCCCAACCAAAAAATATTTCTAATCTTTTGGCTATCTTGAAAGTGATGATACCTCTTCATGTTCTTCCACAAAATGATACAAACTCTATATTTTGCATTAAGAAATACAAACTTAATTGCTTCTCCCAATCCCTTCTCCATATCAAATAAAAGATAATGGCACCACCTCACAACCAAAAAGAGTCAACCAAATTCTTCAAAACCATTGCCGAGCTTTTGATTTAGATTCAACCATCGCAAAAGCAATGGTGTAAAGACCATTATTGCCATCTAACGAATTTGTGGATAACAACACCCCAAGATATTTTGGTTTTAGATGACATACATCAAGCCCTATAAGAGGTCGACAACCTACTAGAAAACCATCGATACATACTTTGAAGCAAACACATAGAACCTTCAAGGAGTTGTCAATGATATCATACTCATAAGTAATGTGAGAGCCAGGGTTTCTTCTAATAAGCTCTTCCCGTAGAGTAGGGACCCATTTGTAGCTGTCATCAACTGACCCAAAGAGGTTGTCTCATGCTAATTCTCTTGAACGCCACAATTTCATATAAGGCAGTGATAGCCCATACTTACTCTCTAATTCTTCATTTATTTGTTTTGGAGGGACGTTGGGATATTTTTTAACTATATCTTGGATTTGTTCAGCAACCCATTTAGATGTAGCTTGCTTATTGCCTGCTTTATTGACACCTGGACATACATGTAAATTTTCTACTTTTCTGACTTCAAATGTTTGCCCATCTATACATAAAGAAGCTCTCACTCCCTAAGGACACCCTACATAAGCACAAGTGGCAATGACTCGTGTCTTGTCATTGTCTTTATCTTCACCCAAAATTTTCATGAATAGCCTTAATCAATAAAATGCTTGAAACTCATTGCATCATCAAATCGGGTGCCAACTAATAATGACATATTTTTTGCAACTTGACTAGTTAATGGATCTTCATTATATAAAGCAAGTTCATCCGAAATTGGCTATCATTGTCGAGTTACATGTTCATATTGTAGCATGTCCCTCCAAACCTTCTTGGTTTTGTGGCATCATCTCTACTCCACCACGTGGCATGACTCTGATATCTGGCACAGAAGTTCAAATGAATGAAACAAAGCTTACCAACTATGAAGAAAGCAATGATGAAATAAGTGAAATAAATTCTATTTGTGAAATCCTTCTGAGAACTTCTTTAAGTTGGGCATTTTTCTTCTTCATTTGTGCTATAAATTCTATTATTTTTATTCTTTTTTCCTTTAAAAAAAAACTTCTCCTTGTTGCAGCTTGTGGGAAAAGAGGCTATGGCTGAAACTGATAAAATTATTTTGGAGACCGCAATGCTTCTAAGGGAGGATTATCTTGCACAGAACGCCTTTACATACTAAATAATAAAAAAATAGAAATTCACCCATAAAGAAATAAAATCAGAAGTGAGATCCATTAGAGGAATTGCAAATTCAACTACAAACATTGATCCCGACAAAAGGAAAGAATTGTGAGATCCATTGTATTACCAGAGCTGAGTTTCCAGAGAGGGTCAGTCTCTATGCTGAGGAGAGGATTTGGAAATGGGATGAACGAGAGCGATGGGTTGAGAGGATTACCGGATGGTGGCCTTGGCGTAGCTTGGATCATTTTGCTTTTTCTTGGGATGGATGAGAGGCTGGCTGATTGGGATGTAAGTCACAGGAAGAGATGAACTTCGGCGAGACAGAACGTCGTGAGTCGGGTGGTAAAAATGATGTATTTGAAAGATTTAGGTGTTATTTGAGTAAATAGTAAACTTTAGGTGTGAGATATGTAAATTACTAAGAATTCGGTGGTATGGGTGTAAATCCCCCTTAATTTTTTTAGGTTTAGGTTCAGGTTTATGCTTATTTTTTTTACTTTAGTTTATTTTTATTTTATTTTTTTGGTTTAGGTTTTATATTTTTATTTTTAGGTATAGGTTTAGGTTTTTATTTTAATTTTTTAAGTTTACATTTTACGTTTTTATTTTAGGTTTATTTTTAGGTTTTATTTTTTTTAGTTTAGGTTTAGGTTTATTTTTAGTTTATTTTATTTTATTTATTTTAAGGCTTAGGTTTAGTTTATTTTAGGCTTAGGTTTAGGTTTTATTTATTTTGGCTTAGTTTATTATATTTTAGGTTTAGGTTCATTTTATTTTATTCATTTTAAGTTTAGGTTTTAGGTTTTATTCTCTATTTTTTTAGGTTTTATTTTTAGGTTTAGGTTTTATTTTGTTTTTATTTTATTTTATTTATATTTTACATTTAGTTTTTATTTTATTTAAGTTTTTTTATTTTTATGTTTATTTTATTTTTTTAGTTTAGTTTAGGTTTTTATTTGTTTTATTTTAGTTTAGTTTTTAATTTTTATTTTATTATATTTTTAAGTTTAGGATTAGATTTAGGTTTAGGTCATGGTTCAAGTTTAGGTTTTTATTTTATTTTATTTTTATTTTATTTAGGTTTAAGTTTGTTTATTTATTTTATTTTAATGTTTTAATTAGTTTAGGTTTAGGTTTTTAGGTTTTTAGACTTTTGGGTTTGGTTTAGGGGGTTTGGGGTAGTAGGGTAGAGTGGGGTGGTGGTGGGAGGGTTTAGGATTAGGGTTTAGGATTTAGGGTTTAGGTTTTAGGGTTTTAAGGTTTAGGGTTTAGTGTTTAAGGTTTGGGGTTTTATTTATTTATTTTTCTTATTATTATATTAATTATTGTTAAATTTAGTAAACTCGTAGCATTAGGTTTATTTAGTTTTTTAGTTTATGTTTTATTTATTTTAGGTTATTTTTTATTTAGTTTAGTTTATTTATTTGAGGTTTATTTATTTTAGTTTATTTTTTTAGGTTTAGGTTTTGGTTTAGGTTTATTTTTTAGTTGAGTTTCATTTTTATTTTATTTTTTAGGTTTAGGTTTTATTTTTTTATTTTTAGGTTTAGCTTTAGGTTTTATTTTATTTTTAGTTTAAGGTTTAAGTTTTTTTTAGGTTTTATTTTTTTAGTTTAGGTTTTAGGCTTTTTTATTTTATTTTTTATTTTATTTTATTTTTTTTAGGTTTAGGTTTTAGTTTATTTTAGTTTAGGTTTAGGATTAAGTTTATTTTTTTATATTTTTATTTTAGGTTCTTTTCACTTTAGTTTAGGGTTTGGGTTGATTTTTTTAGTTATTTTAGGTTTATTTTTTAGGTTTATGTTTATATTTAGTTTTTATTTTATTTTATTTTATTTCAAGTTTATTTTATTTTGATTTTATGTTTCATTTTTATTGTATTTAGGTTTTTTATTCTTAGGTTTATTATAATTTTTAATTTAGTTTAGATTTTTATTTATTTTATTTTAGTATTTTAGTATTTTTTATTTTATTATATTTTTAGGTTAAGCTTTTTATTTTATTTAATTTTATTTTATTTAGGTTTATGTTTTTTTTTATTTATGTTTTTTTAAAATTTATTTTTAGGATTAGGTTTTCTTTTATGGTTTTGTGTTTAAGGTTTATGGTTTAGAGTTTAGGATTTAGGGTTTAGGGTTTAGGGTTTAGTGTTTAAGCTTTAGGCTTTAGGGTTTCTAGGGTTTAGGGTTTAAGATTTATGGTTTAGGGTTTAGGGTTCAGGTTAGGATTTAGGTTTTAGGGTTTAGGGGTTAGAATTTAAGGTTTTAGGGTTTAGGGTTTAGGGTTTTTTTTTCTTAAATTAAGTAAACCGATAAGTTTAGGTTCATTTAATTTATTTTTTAATTATTTTAGTTTATTAGAATTTTTAATTTTTATTTAGGTTTATTTTTATTTTTATTTAATTTGTTTATTTATTTTAGTTTAGGTTTTTTATTTTAGTTTATTTTTAAAAGTTTAGGTTTAGCTTTATGCTTATTTTTTAATTTAGTTTTATTTTTATATTATTTTTAAGGTTTAGTTTTTTTGTTTATTTTTATGTTTAGGTTTAGGTTTTTTTTTTTTTTTGGTTTAGGTTTTAGGTTTTTATTTTAGTTTTATTGTTGGATTTATTTTTTAGTTTAGGTTTAGGTTTATTTTTAGTTTATTTTATTTTATTTAGTTTAGCATATAGGTTTAGTTTACTTTTGGTTTAGGTTTAGGTTTTATTTATTTTAGTTTAGGTTTAGGTTTATTTTATTTTGTTTATTTTAGGTTTAGTTTTTTTTAGTTTAGGATTTAGGTTTTATTTTCTATTTATTTTTAGATTTATTTTTTAGGTTTAGGATTTTATTTAGTTTTTATTTTATTTTTATTTTACGTTTAGTTTTTATTTATTAAGTGTATTATTTTTTAGGTTTATTTTATTTTTAGTTTAGCTTAGGTTTTTATTTATATATATTTTTTTTTTTTATTTTATTTAATTTTTTATGTTCAGGTTTAGGTTTAGGTTTAGGTTTAGATTTTAGTTTAAGTTTTTATTTTCTTTTATTATTCTATTTTATTTAGGTTTGGGTTTTTATGATTTATTTTATTTTTAGATTTTATTTAGTTTAGGTTTATGTTTTTAAGTTTTTAGGGCTTAAGGTTTAGGGTTTAGTTTAGGGTTAGGATTAAGGTTGTAAGTTTAGGGTTTAGGTTTATGTATTCGTGGTTTTAGGGTTAGGATTTAGGGTTTAGGGTTTAGGGTTTTAAGGTTTAGGATTTAGGGTTCATGGTTATAGGTTTAGGGTTTAGGTTTAGTTTTAGGATTTAGGGTTTAGGGTTAGGGTTTTTTTTTTTTTAAATTAAGAAAACTTATAGGTTTAGGTTTATTTAGTTTATTATTTATTTATTTTATTTTATTTTAATTTTTAGTTTTATTTAGGTTTATTTTTATTTTTATTTAGTTTAGTTTAATTATTTTAGGTTTATTTACTTTAGTTTTGGTTTTTTATTTTAGTTTATTTTCTTGGTTTAGGTTTAGGTTTATTTTTAGTTTAGTTTTAATTTTATTTTTTTTAAGGTTTAGGTTTTATTTTATTTTAGGTTTAGGTTTAGGTTTTAATTTTATTAGGTTTAGGATTTAGGTTTTTATTTTAGGTTTATTTTTAGGTATTTTTTTAAAGTTTAGTTTAGGTTTTTATGTATTTTATATTAGTTTAGTTTTTACTTTTTCTTTTATTTTTTTTAGGTTTAGGTTTAGGTTTAGGTTTTTATTTTATTTTATTTTGGTTTAGGTTTTTTATTTATTTTATTTTTAGGTTTTATTTAGTTTAAGTTTAGGTTTTAGCTTTAGGTTTAAGGTTAGTTGATGAGGGTTTTTAGGGTTTGGGGTTTAGGGTTTAGGGTTTAGGGTTTAAGGTTTATGGTTTAGGTTTTAGGGTTTAGGGCTTAGGGTTTATGGGTTTAGGGTTTAGGGTTTACGATTTATGGTTTAGGTTTTAGGTCTAAGGTTCAAGTTTTAGTTTAGGGTTTCATATTTTTAGTTTTTTATATTAATAAAGAAAAAATTCAGATTCAACATTTCTTCTTTTCGATTTCATCAACCAATTAACACACCAAGTTTTTTAAGACACAAGCAACGACATAGATAAAAACTGAGCACGCATAGAGCAAATAAAAAATCTTAGATAACTAGAATCATCTCTACTATAAATACACAGTTTCATAAGTAGCAGATCGAATTGGCTGTTCTTCAGTTTCTTTAGTTCCCATCAGAACCACTCGGCCTCTCGAGTAGTGGGATCCACCATCGTATACCAAATCTCTCCCTCTGCCACCACCATGACTGTAATCTTCATCGCTCTTCCTGCCTCCAGTACCACCACTGCTCTGACCACCACCTCTATATCCACCAGCACCACCAGATACTCCACCTTCACTATGATAATCGCCACCTCTGCCTTCTCCTCCATCGCCAGATCTAGACTGAGCCTGGTTGACGGTGATGTTCTTACCATCAAAGTTCTACCCATTCTTAGGGTTTAGGTTTATTAAGTTTTAGGGTTTAGGTTTATTTTCTAATTTATTTAGTTACTTCAGGTTTAGCTTTAGGGTTGGGTGTTTAATGTTAGGTTTAGGGTTAAGAGTTTAGAGTTTATGGTTTAGGGTTTAGCATTTTAGTATTTATGCTTTTAGGGAATAGGGTTTAGGGTTAGGGTTTAGGGTTTAGGTGTAGTGTTTAGGCTTTAGTGTTTAGAGTTTTGAGGGTATAGGGTTTAGGGTTTAAGGTTAGTTTAGAGTTTAGGGTTTAGGGTTTTTTTTTTAAATTAAGTAAACCGATAGGTTTAGGTTTATTTAGTTTATATATTTTATTTTTTATTTATATTTAATTTTTATTTAGGTTTATTTTTTATATTTATTTAGTTTAGTTTATTTATTTTAGTTTAGGTTTTTTATTTAATTTATTTTTTAAGTTTAAGTTTAAGTTTATGATTATTTTTTAGTTTAGTTTTATTTTTATTTTATTTTTTAGGTTTAGGTTTTATTTTTTTATTTTTTTATTTTTAGGTTCAGGTTTAGGTTTTTATTTTGTTTTTTCAGGTTTAGGTTTTAGCCTTTTATTTTAGGTTTATTTTTAGGTTTTATTTTTTTAGTTTAGGTTTAGGTTTATTTCTCGTTCATTTATTTTATTTAGTTTAAGGTTTAGGTTTAGTTTATTTTATGTTTAGGTTTAGGTTTTATTTATTTGATTTTAGTTTATTTTAGTTTAGGTTTAGGTTTATTTTATTTTGTTCATTTTAAGTTTAGGTTTTTTTAGTTTAGGTTTTAGGTTTTACTTTTTATCTATTTTTAGATTTTATTTATTTATTTATTTTTATGTTTTATGTTTAGGATTATTTTTTAGGTTTAATTTTTGTTTCCTTTTATTTTATTTTATTTTAGGATTTTTTTATTTTATTTTAGTTTTTTATTTTTAGGTTTATTTTATTTTTTTAGTTTAGTTTAGGTTTTCATTTATTTTATTTTTGTTTAGTTTTTATTTTTTATTTTATTATATTTTTACATTTAGGTTCAGGTATAGGTTTAGGTTAAGGTTAAGGTTCTAGTTTAGGTTTTTATTTTATTTTATTTTATTTATTTAGCTTTAGGTTTTTTATTTATTTTATTTTTCAGTTTTATTTAATTTAGGTTTAGGTTTTTAGGCTTTCAGGGTTTACAGTTTAGGGTTTAGGGTTTAGGGTTTAGGGTTTAGGGGTTTAGGGTTGAAGGTTTTAGGGTTTAGAGTTTAGGGTTTAGGGTTTAGGGTTTAAGATTTAGGGTTTAGGTTTTAGCATTTTAAGGTTTAGGGTTTAAGGTTTAAGATTTTTTATATTTATTTTTATTTGTTTTAATTTTTATTTAATTATGTAAACTGGTAGGTTTAGGTTTCTTTAGTTTACTTTTTATTTATTTTAGCTTATTTTATTTTTTATTTTTATATTTATTTAGTTTAGTTTATTTATTTGAGGTTTATTTATTTTAGTTTATTTTTAAGGTTTAGAATTATTTTTTAGTTGAGTTTATTTTTATTTAATTCTTTTGTTTTAGTTATTATTTTTTATTTTTAGGTTTAGCTTTAGGTTTTTATTTTAGGTTTTTTGGTTTAAGTTTTAAGTTTTTATTTTAGGTTGATTTTTAGGCTTTATTTTTTTAGTTTAGGTTTAGGTTTATTTTTAGTTTTTTTTATTTTATTTAGTTTGGGTTCAAGTTTAAGTTTAGTTTATGTTAGGTTTAGGTTTTTGTTATATTTATTTCATTTTAATATATTTTAGTTTAGGTTTATTTGTTTATTTTATTATTATTTTAGTTTTTGTTTTTATTTTTAGTTTAGGGTTTGGATTTTATTTTTTATTTATTTTTAGGTTTTTTTTTTAGGTTTAGGTTTTTGTTTAGTTTTTATTTTATTTTATTTCGAGTTTATTTTATTATTATTTTATGTTTACTTTTATTATATTTAGGTTTTTTATTCTTAGGTTTATTTTATTTTTTAGTTTAGTTTAGGTTTTATTTATTTTATTTTAGTGTATTTTTATTTTTATTTTATTTTATCTTTCAGTTTAGGCTTAAGTTTTATTTTAGGTTTTATTTTATTTTATTTTCTTATTTTATTTAGGTTTATGTTTTTTATTTATGTTTTTTTAGGTTTTATTTAGGTTTAAGTTTTTTTTTTTGGATTTAGGCTTTAGGGTTTAGGTTTTAGGGTTTAAGGTTTAGGGTTTAGGGTTTAGTGTTTAGGTTTTAGGCTTTAGGCTTTTAGTGTTTAGGGTTTAGGGTTAGCTAAGGGTTTATTATTAGTTTATGCTTTAAGGTTTAGGGTTTAGGGTTTATGGTTTAGGGTTAGTTTAGGGTTTAGGGTTTAGGGTTTAGGGTATTAGGGTTTAGTGTTTAGGGTTTAGGGTTTAGAGTTAGGGTTATGGTTTAGGGTTTAGGGTTTATTTATTTATTTTTATTTAGTTAGATTTTTTAAGTAAACTGGTGGGTTTAAGTTTATTTAGTTTACTTTTTATTTATTTTAATTTAATTTATTTTTTAATTTTATTTTTATTTGGTTTAGTTTTTTTATTTGTGGCTCATTTATTCTAGTTTATTTTTAGGTTTAGGTTTAGGTTTATTTTTTGTTGATTTTTTTATTTTTATTTTTTTGGTTTAGGTTTTATTTTTTATTTTTAGGTTTAGCTTTAGGTTTTTATTTTATTTTTCTAGGTTTAGGTTTTAAGTTTTTATTTTAGGTTTATTTTTAGGTTTTATTTTTGAGTTTAGGTTTAGGTTTATTTTTAGTTTATTTTATTTTATTTAGTTTAGGTTCAGGTTCAAGTTTTGTTTATTTAGGTTTAGGTTTAGGTTTTGATTTATTTTGTTTATGTTATTTTTATTTTAGGTTAAGTTTTTATTTTTAGTTTAGAGTTTGAGTTTAGTTATTTATTTATTTTTATGTTTAGTTTTAAGGATTAGGTTTTCATTTAGTTTTTAGTTTATTTTATTTAGGTTTAATTAATTTTTATTTTAGTTTTACCTTTTATTTTATTTATGTTATTTATTCTTAGGCTTATTTTATTTTTTTTAGTTTAGTTTAGTTTTTTTATTTTAGTGTATTTTGGTTTTTATTTTATTTTATTTTTAGTTTTCAATTTAGATTTTAGTTTAGGTTTTTATTTTATTTAGGTTTATGTTTTTTTATTCATGTTTTTTTATGTTTTATTTAGGTTTAAATTTTTTTTGGGGGTTTAGGGTTTAGGTTTGTGGGTTTAAGATTTAGGGTTTAGGGTTTATTATTTAGGCTTTAGGGTTTAGGGTTTTAGGTTAGGGTTTAGGGTTTAGGGTTTAGGTTTAGGTTTAGGGTTTAGGGTTTTTTAGTTTAGGTTTAGTTTAGGTTTAGGGTTTTTTTAATTTAGGTTTTTTAAAGTTTTATTTTATTTTATTTTAGGTTTTTTATTTAGTTTTTTTTGTTTTATTTAATTTTTATTTTTAAGTTTTTATTTTAGTTTTTTTTTATTTTAGTTTATTTTTATTTTATTATTTATGTTTATTTTTTTATTTTATTTATTTTTTTATTTTTTTTAAGTTTAGGTTTTAATTTTATTTTAGGTTTAGTTTAAGATTTTATTTTATTTTTTTAGGTTTAGGTTTAGTTTAATTTTAGGTGTATTTTATTTTATTTTTTAAGTTTAGGTTTATTTTAGTTTATTTTATTTGATTTAGTTTAAGTAATTTATTTTAGGTTTAGGTTTAGGTTTTATTTATTTTAGTTTAGTTTATTATTTTAGGTTTAGGTTTATTTTATTTTTTGTTTATTTTTGGTTTAGGTTTATTTTTTATTTTAGGTTTATTTTTTTATTTAGTTTTTTATTTAGTTTTATTTTTTATTTTTTTTTTGTTTATTTTATTTTTATTTATTTTAAGTTTATTTTTTTTAGGTTTAGGTTTTTATTAAGTTTTTATTTAATTTTATTTTAAGTTTATTTTGGTTTTAATTTTATTTTAGTTTTTATTTTATTTAGGATTTGTATTTTTAGGTTTATTTTATTTTTTAATTTAGTTTAAGTTTTTAATTATTTTATTTTAGTTTAGTTTTTATTTTTTATTTTCTTTTATTTTTATATTTATTTTTAGGTTTATGTTTAGGTTTAGGTTTAAGTTTAGTTTTAGGTTTTAGTTTAGGTTTTTATTTTATTTTATTTTATTTTATTTAGATTTATTTTTATTTATTTATTTTATTTTTAGGTTTTTTTAGTTTAAGTTTAGGTTTTTAGGTTTTTAGGGTTTAAGGATTAGGGTTTAGGGTTTAGGGTTTTATGTTTGGGGTTTAGGGTTGTATGTTTCAAGGTTTAGGGTTTACAGTTAAGGGTTTAGGGCTTAGGGTTTTAGGGTTTAGGGTTTAAGTTTTAGGGTTTACGATTTAGGGTTTAAGGTTTAGGGTTTTAGGGTTTAGGGTTTAAGGCTGAAGATTTAGGTTTAGTTTTAAGGTTTAGGGTTTACGATTAGAATTTTTTATTATTTTTATTATTTTTAGTTTTAGGGTTTAGGGTTTTCTTTTAGGGTTTAGGGTTTTAGGGTTTAGGTTTAGGGTTCAGGTTTTAGTTTAGGATTTAGGGTTTTTTAGTTTTTTTTAATAGAGAATAAATTCATATTCAATATTTCTTCTTTTTGATTTCATCAACCAAGTAGTAACACACCAAGTTTTCTAAGACATAAGTGATAACATAGATAAAAAATGAGGATGCATAGAGCAAATAAAAAACCCTAGATAATTAGGATCATCTATACTGTAAAGACACAATTCCTTAAGCAGCAGATCAGATTGGTTGTTCTTCTATTTCTCTAGTTCCCATCAGAACCACCCCAGCCTCTAAGTAGTGGGATCCCTCTATCACCACCATTTTGTAATCTCAGTTCCTCACGCCTCCACCACCACTTTATCACCCACGCCCTTTTGATCTAGCCTTCACCTCCACCATTAGATCTAAGCTGAGCCTGGTTGACAGTGATGTTCCAGTAGTCAAGGTTCTGTCCATTCTTAGGGTTTAGATTTAGGATTATTAGGTTTTAGGGTTTAAGTTTCTTCTTTAATTTATTTAGTTAATTTAGGGTTAGATTTAGGGTTTGGGGTTTAGGTTTAGGTTTAGGGTTTAAGGTTTAGGGTTAGGGTTAGGGTTTATGGTTTTGGTTTTAGGGTTTAGGGTTTAGGGTTTAGGGTTTAGGTTTTAAGGTTTAGGGTTTTAGTTTTAGGGTTTAGGGTTTAGGGTTTAAGGTTTAAGGTTTATGGTTTTTAGGGTTTAGGGCTTTGGGTTTAAGTTTTAGGTCTAGGGTTCAGGTTTTAGTTTAGGGTTTAAGGTTTCTAGTTTAGGGTTTAGGGTTTAGGGTTTTGGGTTTAGGTTTTAGGGTTTAGGGTTTAGGGTTTAGGGCTTAGGTTTTAGGTCCAGGGTTCAGGTTTTAGTTTAGGGTTTAGGTTTTAGGTCTAGGGTTCAAGTTTCAGTTTATGATTCAGATTAAGTGAGCAGTTAATCCCAAATTTTGTGGGTTAATTTAATGGGATAACCTCTACCTCCCATAATTTTCTTGGGACTTATTGCTCACTTAATTAGGAAAATTGACTAATTAAACTCTAATTACTCTTTTAACTTAATTAATGACTAATTAATCCCATAAATAGTAATAAATTGATAAATTAAGTTTACTAATCATTGCTCAATATTAAATAAACTAAGGAATATGGTTTAGGGTTTTAGAGTTTATGATTTTAGGGTTTAGTGTTTAAATTTAGGGTTTAGTCTTTAGGGTTTAGGGTTTAGGGAATAGGGTTTATGGTTTCAAGTTTAGGGTTTGGGGTTTAGGGCTTTAGGGTTTAGGGTTTATGGTTTTTAGGGTTTAGGGTTTAAGTTTTAGGTCTAGGGTTCAGGTTTTAGTTTAGGGTTTAGGGTTTAGGGTTTAAGGTTTATGATTTAGGTTTTAGGGTTTAGGGTTTAGGGTTTTATGGTTTAAGGTTTAGGGTTTAGGTTTAGGGTTTAGGGTTTTTAGAGTTTAGTGCTTAGGGTTTTTGGTTTAGGTTTTAGGTCTAAGGTTCAAATTTTAGTTTAGGGTTTTTAGCATTTAGGGTTTAGGGTTTAAGGTTAGCTTAAGGTTTAGGGTTAGTTTAGGATTTAGGGTTTAGGGTTTAGGTTATATGCTTTAGTGTTTAGGGTTTTAGGTTTTGGGTTTAGGGTTTTAGGGTTTAGGGTTTAGGGATGGGTTAGGGTTTAGGTTAGTTTAGGTTTATGGTTTAGGGTGTACAGTTTAGGGTTATAGGTTTAGGGTTGTAGGTTTAGGGTTCAGGGTTTTAAGTTAATTTTAGGGTTTAAGGCTAAGGGTTTAGGTTTATGATTTAAGGTTTTGGGTCTTTTAAAATTAGGTAAACCAGTAGGTTTAAGTTTTTCTTTTATTTTTTTAGTTTATTTTTTTATTTATTTTAGTTTATTTTATCTTTTATTTCTATTTATGTTTATTTTTTATTTTTAGTTAATTTATTTTAAGTTTATTTATTTTAGTTTATGTTTTTTATTTTAGTTTACTTTTTAGGTTTAGGTTTAGGTTTATGTTTATTTTTTAGTTTAGTTTTATTTTTATTTTATTTTCTTGGTTTAGGTTTTATTTTTTTATTTTTAGGTTTAGGTTTAGGATTTTATTTTATTTTTTTAGGTTTTGGGTTTAGGTTTTTATTTTAGTTTAATTTTTAGGTTTTATTTGTTAGCTTAGATTTAGGTTTATTTTTTAGTTTATTTTATTTTATTTAGTTTAGGGTTCAGTTTAAATTTATTTTAGGTTTAAGTTTAGGTTTTATTTATTTTAGTTTAGGTTTTAGGTTTATTTTATTTTGTTTATTTTAGGTTTAGGTTTTATTTATTTTTTTAGTTTAAGGTTTATGTTTTATTTATTTTTTTAGGTTTAGGTTTTTTACCTTATTTTATTTTAGGTTTATTTTCTTTTTATTTTTCGTTTAGTTTTATTTTATTTAGGATATTTATTTTAGGTTTAATTTATTTTAGTTTTATTTTTTATTTAGGATATTTATTTTTTAGTTTGTTAAGTATTTATTTATTTTATTTTAGTTTAGTTTTTATTTTATATTTTATTATATTTTTAGGTTTAGGTTTAGGTTTTAGTTTATGTTTTTATTTTATTTTATTATTTTATTTTATTTAGGTATAGATTTTTTTATTTATTTTATTTTTAGGTTTAGGTTTTTTGGTTTTTAGTGTTTAGGGTTTAGGGTTTAGGGTTTGGGATTTAGGGTTTGGGGTTTCGGGTTGAAGGTATAAGGTTTAGGGTTTAAGGTTTAGGGTTTAGGGTTTAGGGTTTAGGGTTTAGGGTTTAGGATTTAGTGTTTAGGATTTAGGGTTTAGGATTTTTTTTTTAAATTAAGTAAACAGGTAGGTTGAAGTTTATTTAGTTTACTTAGTTTATTTTTTATTTCTTTTAGTTCATTTTATTTTTTTATTTTTATTTAGGTTTATTTTTTTATTTAGTTTAGTTTATTTATTTTAGGTTTATTTATTATAGTTTAGGTCTTTATATTTTAATTTATTTTTTAGATTTAAGTTTAGGTTTAGGTTTAAGTTTATTTTTTAGTTGAGTTTTATTTTTATTTTATTTTGTAGGTTTAGTTTTTTAAGTTTTTAAGGTTTAGGGATTATCCTTTATGGTTTAAGGTTTAGGGTTTATGGTTTAAGGTTTTAGGATTTAGGGTTTAGGGTTGAGGGTTTAGGGTTTTTTAGGGTTTACAGTTTTTAGGTTTTAGGGTTTACGATTTAGGATTGTAGGTTTAGGGTTTAGGATTTAGGGTTAATGTTAGTGTTTAGGGTTTAGGGTTTAGGATTTGAGGTTTAGGGTTTAGGATTTAGGGCAAAGGGTTTTTTTTTTTAAAAAAAAAATTAAGTAAACCAATAGGTTTATGTTTATTTAGTTTACTTTTAAAATTTAGTAAACTAGTAGGTTTAGGTTTTTTTTTCTTTATTTTAGTCTATTTTATTTTTATTTTATTTATGTTTAGTTTAGTTTATTTATTTTATGTTTATTTTTTTTAGTTTAGGCTTTTTATTTTAATTTATTTTTTATATTTAGGTTTAGGTTTAGGTTTATTTCAGAGTTGAGTTTTATTTTAATTTTAATTTTTAGGTTTAGGGTAAAGGGGTTTATTTAAAAAAAAATTAAGTAAACCAATAGTTTAGGTTTATTTAGTTTAATTTTAAAATTTAGTAAACTAGTAGGTTTAGTTTTTTTTCTTTATTTTAGTCTATTTTATTTTTATTTTTATTTATGTTTAATTTTTATTTTTGTTTAGTTTAGTTTATTTATTTTATGTTTATTTTTTTAGTTTAGGGTTTTTATTTTAATTAATTTATTTTATTTAGGTTTAGGTTTAGGTTTATTTCAGAGTTGAGTTTTATTTTAATTTTAATTTTTAGGTTTATGTTTTTAGGTTTTTTAGGGTTTAGAGTTTAGCCTTAGGGTTTTTGGGTTTAGGGTTTAGGGATTATGGTTTAGGGTTTTTTAGTGTTTATGTTTAGGGTTTAGGATTTAGAGTTGTAGGTTTAGTGTTATAGGTTTAGGGTTTAGGGTTAGTTTTAGGGTTTATGGTTTAGGGGTTAGAGTTTAGGTTTTTGGGTTTAGGATTTAGGGTTTAAGATAATCGATAGGTTTAAGTTGATTTAGTTTATTTTGTTATTTTATTTATTTAAGTTTATTTTATTTTTTATTTTTATTTTGGTTTATTTCTTATTTTTATTTAGTTTAGTTTGGTTATTTTAGGTTTATTTATTTTAGTTTATTTTTAGTTGAGTTTTATTTTTATTTTATTTTTTAGGTTTTTAGAGTTTAGGGTTTAGGGTTTTAGTGTTTTGAGTTTAGGGTTGGTTTAGGTTTAGTTTAGTGTTTTATTTAGGGTTTTGGTTTTTTTAGGGTTTAGGGTTTAGGATTTAAGGTTTAGGGTTTATAATTTGAAGCAATTACCTATTTAGGAAGTATTGAATGATTTCAATATAATTGATAATTGATACCATCCAATGTTTTTTTTTTAAAGTATAGGGTTCTAGGTTTAGGGTTATAGGTTTTGAGTTTAGGGTTTAGGGTTTAGGGTTTAGGGTTATGGTTTAGGGTTTAGGGTTTAAGTTTTAGGTTTAGGGTTCAAGTTTTAGTTTAGGGTTTAGGGTTTAGGGTTGTAGGTTTAGTGTTGTAGCTTTGGTGTTAGTTTTAGGTTTAGGTTTTTATTTAATTTTTATTTAATTTTATTTTAGGTTTATTTTATTTTTATTTTAAGTTAATATTTTATTTTATTTAAGTTTTTTTATTCTTAGGTTTATTTTATTTTTTTAGTTTAGTTTAGGTTATTATTTATTTTATTTTAGTTTATTTTAATTAGTTATTTTATTTTATTTTAAGGTTTAGGTTTAGGTTTTAATTTACATTTTTATTTTATTTTATTTATTTATTTTATTTAGGTTTAGGTTTTTTATTTATTTTATTTTTAGGTTTTACTTAGTTTAAGATTAAGTTTTTAGGTTTTTAGGTTTTTAGGTTTTCGAGTTTAGGGTTTAGAGTTTAGGGTTTAGGGTTTAGGGTTTTAGGGTTTAGGGTTTGGAGTTTATTTAGGGTTTAGGGTTCAGAGTTTAGTGTTTAGGCTTTAGGGTTTCGAGTTTAGGGTTTAGGGTTTAGGGTTTAGGGTATTTTAGGGTTTAGGGTTTTTTAGGGATAAAGGTTTAAGTTTGGTTCATGTTTTAGTTTAGGGTTTACAATTTTTTAGGGTTGTAGGTTTAATTTTGTATGTTTAAGGTTAGTTTTATGTTTAGGTTTTTATTTAGTTTTTATTTTATTTTTATTTTACATTTAGTTTTAATTTTTTTAGGTTTTTTATTCTTAGGTTTATTTTATTTTTTAATTTAGTTTTGTCTATAATTTCTTTTATTTTAGTTTATTTTTATTCCTTTAATTTATTTTTAGGTTTATGTTTAGGTTTTCATTTATGTTTTTATTTTATTTTATTTTATTATTTTATTTAGGTTTAAGTTTATTTATTTATTTTATTTTTTTGGTTTTACTTAGTTTAGGTTTAAGTTTTAGGTTTATTTTGAGTTTAGGTTTTAGGTTTGTTAGTTTAGGGTTTAGGGTTTTAGGTTTAGTTAGGTTTAGGGTTTAGGGTTTAGGGTTTAAGGTTAGCTTTGGGTTTAGGGTTTAGTTAGGGTTAGGTTTAGGTTAGTTTAGGTTTAGGGTTTATTAGCTTTATAATTTAGGGTTTAGTGTTTAATGTTTAGTTTAAGTTTAGGTTTAGGTTTTAGGTTTAGGTTTTAGTTTATTAGGGTTTAGGTTTTAGGTTTTTGGGTTTAGGGTTTAGGTCATAATTTGATATGTAGGAAGTATTGAATAAATTTAATATAATTGATAATTGATACCGTCCAATGTACTTTTTTTAAAAGTATAGGTTGTAAGTTTAGGGTTTAGTTTAGGGTTTAGGGTTTAGGTTTTATGTTTAGGTTTATTTAATTTTATTTTAGGTTTATTATATTTTTATTTAAGTTTTTTATTCTTAGGTTTATTTTATTTTCTTAGTTTAATTTAGGTTATTATTTATTCTATTTTTATTTATTTTTAGTAGTTTATTTTATTTTATTTTTAGGTTTAGGTTTAAGTTTTAGTTTACATTTTTAGTTTATTTTATATTTTATTTTATTTAGGTTAAAGTTTTCTTATTTATTTTATTTTTAGGTTTTACTTAGTTTTGGTGTGAGTTTTTAAGTTTTTATGGTTTACAGTTTAGGGTTTAGGGTTTTTGGGTTTAGGGTTTTAGTATTTAGTGTTTAGGATTAGGGTTTAGGGTTTAGTGTTTAGGCTTTAGGGTTTAGGGTTTTTTAGGATTTGGGTTAGATTTTTATTTAGGAAGTATGAATGATTTCATATAATTGATAATTATTATGTATTTTATTTTGTAAGTATTAGGTTGTAGGTTTAGGGTTTAGGGTTTATGGTTTATGGTTTAGGTTTAGGGTTTTGGGTTTAGGTTTAAGATTTAGGGTTTAGGTTAGGGTTTAGGTTTTGGTTTAGGTTTCAGGTTTTAGTTTAGGGTTTAGGATTTTTTAGGGTTTAGGGTTTAGGGTTGTAGGTTTAGTGTTGTAGGTTTAGGGTTAGTTTTAGGTTTAGGTTTTTATTTTATTTTATTTTAAGTTTTTTTTTATTTTATGTTTAGTTTTTATTTTATTTAGGTTTTTTAATCTTATGATTATTTTTTTTAGTTTAGTTTATGTTATTATTTATTTTATTTTAGTTTTATTTTATTTGTTGATTTTATTTTAATTATAAGTTTAGGTTTAAGTTTCAGTTACAATTTTGTTTTATTTTTTATTTTATTTTATTTAGGTTAAGGTTTTTTTATTTTTGTTATTTTTAGGTATTACTTAATTTAGGTGTAAGTTTTTAGGTTTTTACAGTTTAGCGTTTAGGCTTTAGGGTTTAGGGTTTAGGTTTAGTGTTTAGGCTTTAGGGTTTAGGGTTTTTAGGGATTAGGGTTTAGGTTTAGGCGTTAGCGTTTAGGCTCAGGGTTTATGGTTTTTTTTTTTCAATTAAATAAACCCGTATGTTTAGGTTTATTTAGTTTATTTTTTATTTATTTTAGTTTATTTTATTTTTTTATTTTTATTTAAGATTCATTTTATTTTATTTAGTTAGTTTGGTTATTTTTCTTAATTTAGGTTTTTTATTTGGTTATTTTATTTTAGGTTTTTTTTTTTTTTAGGTTTATTTTAATTTTAATTTTAGGTTTAGGTTTTATTTTTATTTTAGATTTAGGTTTAGGTTTTTTTTATTTTATTTTTTATGTTTTAGGTTTAAGTTTTATTTTAGGTTTATTTTTTTAGGTTTTTTATTTTTAGTTTAGGTTTATTTTAGTTTATTTATTTTATTTAGTTTAGGGTTTAGGTTTAGTTTACTTTAGGTTTAGGTTTAGGTTCTATTTATTTTAGTTTTGGTTTAGGTTTCTTTTATTTTAATTATTTTAGGTTTAGGTTTTTTTTTTAGTTTAGGGTTTATGTTTTATTCTTTATTTATCTTTAGGTTTTATTGTTAGGTTTATTTTTTAGGTTTGGGTTTTTTATTTTTTTTATTTTAGGTATATTTTATTTTTATTTTCATTTAGTTTTTATTTTCCTTAAGTTTTTTATTTTTAGGTTTATTTTATTTTTTAGTTTAGTTTAGTTTTGATTTTTTATTTTATTTTATTTTTAGATTTAAGTTTAGGTTTAGGTTTTAGATTAGGTTTTTATTTTATTTTATTTAGGTTTAGGTTCTTTTATTTGTTTAACTTTTAGGTTTTATTTAGTTTCTGTTTAGGTTTTTAGGTTTTTAGCGTTTAGGGTATAAGGTCTAGGGTTTAGTGTTGTAGGTTTTAGGGTTTAGTGTTTAGGGTTTAGGATTTAAGGTTTATTATTTTAGGGTTTAAAGTTTAGGGTTTAGGGTTTAGGGTTTAGGGTTTAGGATTTAGGGTTGTAGGTTTAGGGCTTAGGGTTAGTTTTAGGGTTTAATGTTTAGGGTTTAGGGTTGTATGTTTAGGGTTTAGCATTTAGGGTTAGGGCTTAGTTTTAACTTTTTTTATCTTTTAGATTTTGATTTTATTTTTTATTTTTAGGTTTAGGTTTAGGCTTTTATCTTATTTTTTTGGTTTATATTTTAGGTTTTTCTTTTAAGTTTATTTTAGATTTTCTTTTTTGTTTAGGTTTAGGTTTATTTTTAATTTATTTTATTTTATTTATTTAGTTTAGGGTTTAGGGTTTAGTGTTTAAGCTTTAGGGTTTAGGGTTTAGGATTTAGGATTTTCTTAGGGTTTAGGGTTTAGTGTTTGGGATTTTTTTAGGGTTTAAGGTTTAGGGTTTGTTTTATGGTTTAGGGTTTAGGGTTTTTTAATTAAGTAAATCGATCGATTTAGGTTTATTTAGTTTATTTTTATTTATTTTAGTTTATTTTATTTCTTATTTTTATTTAGTTTTGTTTATTTATTTTTGGTTTATTTATTTTAGTTTATGTTTCTAATTTTAGTTAAGTTTTTAGGTTTAGGTTTCTATTTATTTATTTAGTTTAGTTTTATTTTTATTTTTATTTTTTGGTTTAGGTTTTATTTTTTTATTTTGAGGTATAGGTTTAGGTTTTTATTTTATTTTTTTAGGTTTAGGTTTTTATTTTAGGTTTATTTTAGGTAATATTGTGTAGTTTAGGTTTATTTTTAGTTTCTTTTATTTTAGGGTTTAGATTTAGATTATTTTAGGTTTAGGTTTAGGTTCTATTTTTTTTAGTTTAGGTTTAGGTTTATTTTATTTTGTTTATTTTAGGTTTAGGTTTTTTTTAGTTTAGAGTTTATGTTTATTTTTATTTATTTTTAGGTTTTATTTTTAGGTTTATTATTTATTTCATATAAGAAACCATCAAAAGATCATTCACATTTATTTTTAAGCATCCTTTAAGCATAATCCCCTGCTGAAAATATGATTAAGCTAATATTGGCCTATCATCCAGTATATGAAGCATACACCCTAACATCTAATCTAAAATAATACATCATAAAACAAAACATACATCACATCATACACCGTCTTAACTTAGAGCTTGAAGTGGTGACTTAATT
This sequence comes from Cymbidium sinense, assembly GCA_021442155.1. Taxonomy (NCBI): domain Eukaryota; kingdom Viridiplantae; phylum Streptophyta; class Magnoliopsida; order Asparagales; family Orchidaceae; genus Cymbidium; species Cymbidium sinense. Next base: position 86,945,979 of record CM038214.1, on the reverse strand, counting down.
CTAATGTGTGTATTAAGGCTTGTCTGGTAAGTCTTGTTAGGCGTTAGTGTTGAATTTTCTAAGTGTAGAAGGATTCAATTTAACATGAAAGGTTGATTTCACTTGAAGTAGTTTAATTGATTTGACAAATTTAATTTGTGTTTTTATTGTTTCATTTGATTACACTTAGCAACTAAGTGTTATGAGAGGAAAAGAGGATTGCCCTCTTTCATCCCTACCTTTAGTCACTTTCTAAAGTATATTAATTTGATTTAGTTCTCTTTAGTGAATGGCTTATTAAATGATTTAATTAATCCTAAGTTTAGGTTCACTTTAAATAATCCTATTCAAAATGAAAGACATCTTAAGATTAATTTAATTCAATTACTACCACATGAGATATATTAAATCATTCCTTTCCATCACATGTAACACGCATATGATTTAATCTTAAGTGTATCTAAACATGCAACATATTTTAGCACACATAAATGATGAATGTTTGTGTATGTTTGGATTTTATATTTTATTTGATTGAATTATTTAAACATATTAATTTAAAACTTTATTCAAATTCCTAAACAAAAAGGACATAAGAATGAAATTAAATAGGCATGTATCGTTGTTAAACTAAGGAAGTGAGGTAATCAAATGACCTCCATGGAGCTAACTAAAGCCTCATATTCTCAGGATGTCCAGCCTATATAACCATTTGCATTCAAACATATGTAAATTCGTATACATGAACATTGGAAGTAAACTCTAAATCATATGGCTAATTAATTCAACCACTTAGTCAATTATGAATGCATGCAATTTTAATGTAAAATGGAATTTTCATTCACAAATCACATATGCATATACATGTACAAAGATATAGGCAAGTACATGTCGTTGTTAAACTAGGGAAGTGAGGTGATCAAATAACCTCTTTGGGGCTAACTAAAGCCATGTATTCTCGGGATGTTCAGACTATATACTTGCTTTTCTTGGACACACATGGATGTATACATAAATGAGGGAAAGAAAACCATGGAAAGATTATATATATTTTTGATTAAATAATTTATATATATGAATTAAAACTTTATCCAAATTCTAATTTTGAAATACATAAGAATGAAATCAAATGGATATGTATCGTTGTTAAACCAGGGAAGTGAGGTAATCAAATGGCTTAGTTGGGGCAAGCTAAAGCCTCATGTTCTCGGGATGTCTAGACTATATACCCATTATCATTCAATCTTATATAAATCAACACTTGAATAGAGAAAAGAGAACTCAACATTCATACACTTAAGCTATACGCACATGCATTGCTTATGTATTTATAACTAGCATCGTAACACATATTATTATTGAATTATAAACTTTTGAAAAATACATTTGGATTTAATAGTGATAATAGCCATGCATATATTAAATTAAATCAACACATGCAAGCTTACATAAAGGAAATCCATTTTATTTTACTTGATTTTGAAAAGATGGATGCATGAATTCAAATGACTCACCAAATTTAACATGATTAGAAAGAGGACAATCAAATATAAGCATGTGATTCATTCAACAAAACTAGTTCTTAAGGATAATCAAATCAAATAAGATTATATAAAGCAAACCAAAGCTTCTTTATTAATTAAGTTTTGGATTTGATTTTATCTAAAGAGGAGAAGAGAAATCATCACTTGATGTTTTAAACCCATTCCCACATTAGTGATTTGATTTAATTTAAGGAAATGTAATTAAGTTTATTTTATGGGTTAATTATGTTGAACCCTTAATTAGATGAAGAATTACTACCTATGTCACCTTAAAGTAATTAACTAAATAATTATGAGCAAACATGATATGCATGGAAAACTTACAATGATCCTAGGAAATGCAATTAGATCATGATTAATAGTTATTTAGATTGAGGGACTTAATTAATTACTTTTATGGTTTTCCCACACATGTGGACTAACCATAATTTTATTAAATTCCTTTAGGTTATTAAACACTTAAAGATCTACCCCATGATTTATTTAGTTAAGGTTTCATGTGATTATGATTTCAATTTGATTAAGTTATTTAATTAATTAATTTAATCTTAATTAATTTCATTTTAAAAAGGGTGAATGAACTTAGGGAAAGGGGTCCCAACCTTATTCCTTAGTTCACTTACTATTGAACAATGATTAATAAACTTAATTAACCAATTTATTACTATTCATGGGATTAGTTAATCGTTAACTAACTTAAAAGAGTAGTTAAGGTTTAATTAGTCAGTTTTCTTAGTTAAGTTAGCAATAAATCCCAAGAAAATAATGGGAGGTAGAGATCATCCCATTAAATTAACCTACAAAATTTAAAATTAATTACTCATGTAATTAAGGTGTAATTAAGCTAATTATTTTTTTAATTAAACTTTAATTACTCTTCAAAATTAGTTAAGATCATTTTTAATTAATTATCCTTTCAAAACCTTTTCAAATAAGTATTTATTTGCATTTTTTTTATTTCTCTAATATTTGTTTTATGATTTTTAGAAATTTCAAACATTAAAAATGATTAATCCAGCCTAATTAAAGCCTAATCCTATTGGCACCACATGACACACTTTCTACGTGGCACCGCGAGATTGGCTACTTAAAACTTATCCAACTTAGAGTCTACGTGGCAGTGACGGATGCGCTTTCTCATCCACTGTCCAATCTAAGATCGAATGGCTATGATTAATCCCACAGCTTAATAGGATTAAATCAGATCGATCTAGCGGATCTAAACACGATCGCCCATTCTGATCACACAGAATGGATGGTGCATGATCTAACGTCATGCAAGTGAGGGAGAATGGAGTCCGTCTACCATTGCTCTCTTGATCCGAGCTTACCTGACCTCGGATCAACTCAAGGATCCATCTTCGACATCAATGGAGGATCCAGTCAAGATCACAAGAGATGTAGGTTTTCTTCAAAAAGCTCCAACCCATTTTTTCCTAAGGATCAGTTTTGGAAGCATACCTCATCGAAGGTCAAGACCATAGGCTCGAATGATTGAGGAAGCTTCATCTAGTGAAGACAAATCCTTGTTGAGTACCAATTGGATCAATTCCTCGACGTTCACTCGGAAGGCCACGAACTAATGATTTGGAGCTTAGATTTGATTGAAGTCGCACCGCTAATGCTCAGGAAGCTTGGGAGATGATTCATTCTTGCATGACGAGCCCTAGGGAAGGTACGTGCAAAGTTAATTTGAGTTTGATGGAGAAATGGCAGAGTTAGGTTAGAAATGGGAGTGTCCTATTTCGAATGGATGGGAATGGCATTTTTCGATTGAGGAATGAGCTTTGGAGCTTAGGGAATGGCTCTAGAGGCTCATCTTGAGTAGCTAAGGCTCTGAGGAATGATTTTTGTGTGTGTTTGAGTGGGAATGGGGGGTGTGTATAGTCCCACTTCATCTTGATTGGATGGTGGGATTAGATTTTCTTCTAGTGCCATTCGGCCAACACCGGGAGTCATGGGTAGCAGGGAGGAGGTGAGTTGGCTTGGCTTGGTTGGTTGAAGGTGTAGAGGTGGCTGCCAAGGAGGAATCATGGCTGTACTATGAGTTTCAAATGCTCTAATGGGGAGGGTGAGGTGATTACAACTCCCATGGGTCATGGTCGATCCAACCACCCTTTGGGTCAGGTTGGGCAATGTCCTAGGTGCCTAAGTTCACCATTGGGAGAGTGCTAAGTGGCCAAGGAATGGAAATGATCACTTACATGGATGATTTGTCTAATGTGATGCCCTTGACCCAAGGCTAGAATGATCATTTGGCATTGGATTTGATTTGGGCAGATTTGAAATGAGCCAAAAGTGGGTAAGCCAAATTTTAAGCCAATTGGAGTTGATTTGATTAGGTTTGGCTCAATTTGACTCATTTAGGTCAATTTGAGTTAGGTTGGGTCAAGTTGGCCAATTGGTTAAGTTGGGTGAAACCAAGGGTTGGGTTAAGTCTATAAGATCATTTAGGATGTTTTGGTTTGATTGGTTTGGTTTAGTTTGGCTTAGGTTTGATTTTGGCTCATTTGAATTCATTTGTGTCAAATGAGTTAAGTTGACCAATTTGACCAAATTCTTGGGAGTCTTGATGGGTTTAGTTGACCAATTGAAGATGATTGTACACTTTGGTTTGAATTAATTTGGATTTGGTTTTGAATTTGGCCAACTTGAACCTTTAGGTCAATTTGGGCTAAGTAGGTCAATTGGGTTCAGTTGGGTCCAATCATAGCTTTGGTCAAGTTCAACAATCAATTTGGAGTGAACTTGAGCCATTGGTTGCAATCAATTTGGTTTATATTTTGATTTGACCTAATTTGGTCTTCTAGAACAATTTGGGTCAACTTGGGTCTAGAGGACAATTGGGATTGGTTTGACTCAATTGAAGGTCAAGTCATATTCAAATATTAATTTTTATTTGGTATGAATCATTAGTTTCAAGGGATTTGGCTTAGGTTAAAATTTATCTAATTTGGGTTCATATGGGTTAAGGAGCTGACTTGGTCAAATAACCAAGTTGACTTGGTTTGACCCAATTAAGGACAATTAATCAACCTAGGGTGATCAACAATCATGATGGGAGGTTCTGATGGGCTTGGTTCCATTCAATTTTGGGTAGGTCAAATTGCTTTGGGTCAAGTGGACCAATTGGGTTTAGTTGGCTTGACTTTGGTTGAGTTTTATTTAGTTGAGTTTATATATGGATTTGGGATTGATATATAAATTCAATTGAATTGGCTCGATTCAAATGGGTTTTAGTTCATTTGAATATTTCAAGTCAAAAGGATTAAGTTGGGTTTGACTTGGGTTAATTTTTGTTTGGCTTGATCATTGTAGATTTTATTTATATTTGTGAATATGATTGAAGGTATGATTGATTCATGAGAAAATCAATTGAATTTAGGTTTTGGAATGAATGAATTTGGCTAAGTCCATGGAGTTGGGTCATGTGGCTTAGTTTGGATTTTGATTTGGTTTGATTTAGTTTTGATGATTTAAATGTATATTTCATTTAAATTTGTGAAGATGATTGAAAATATGATTGATTTGTGATAAAATCATTTGAGTTTGACTTGATTTGGATTAAGATTTGGCTAAGTCTATGGGATAGGTCGTATACCTTAGGAAAGTTTTTATTTAATTTGATTTAGTTTTATTTAGTTTTGATCATTTTAATGTAGATTTGATTTATATTTAGGAAGATGATTGAAGATATAAATTGATTATGAGATAATCAATTGATTTTGGATTGATTTGGATTAAAGTTTGGCTAAGTCCATGGGATAGGTCATATGGCTTAGGAAGGGTTTCAAGTTTGGATTTAATCATGGGCTTCAATCATTTGGTTTTGAAATTTGGGTTTGGATTTGGATTTGAATTTGATGTTTGAATTGAACTTGAGGTTTGGTTTGAGAATGTGAACATGGATTGGATTTGGGTTGTAGAGTAGGTGGATTATCTTAATCCCTAAGGCATAACCTAATCCTATGGTTAAACCTTCTAAGTCTTTAGGCATAGGTTAAGTGTTTACCTAATTGTTAGAAGTGTCTTATGACTAGAGAAGTCTTAGTGTCTAGAAGACTCTTAAGTGTTGCCCTTAGAGATAGATGATTGGAAGACGAAGTCAAGTTTCATATTATAGACTTAGATACATCTTTCAATGCTTTGTTTGGGAACCATGGATACACAAGAACAACATAGTTCCATCCTCTCTACATCACTGTATGAAGTTTGTGAGAGGTGGGATCATCTACTGCTTCAATGGACATCTCAAGCCATTTATAATTTTTGAGGTCAGCATATATGAAGATGTGACTTACTACCTCCCTCAAAATCAACAAGTCTATTCTCATGAACTTGGCCAAAGTTTAAAAATTAAAAAAAAAGAAAAATAAAAAGAAAAGAAATAAGAAAATGAAAAGGAAAATAAAAGGGAGCGAAAATAAACTTGGAGGAGGAAGTGAAGCTTAACATTAGATTCCACCCACAACTCATTACTTCATTCAAACATATGGGTAAGACGACCTGTCCTCCACCAGGCAGAGGAAGAGGCTAGTTCACAGGCAGTCCTAGGGGTGAAAAACCTCCTTATTGGCCACCCAATAGAAGAAATGTCCCAACTACCAGGAGTACAGCTGCTATCCATATATACTTAAAATATATTTTGTAAGATGAGTCTTATATGGTTAGCACACCAGCCAGCTCTTCTCAATAGTAGATTCCCTTGGAGGGGACACTTGAGCCAGATAACGATGAATATTAGGCTCCAAAGAAAAGCATAAGTGTATCCAAGTCTATATGTGAAACAGTTAGATATTAGGGAACCTTAACTCTAAACCAACTTTCCTCTCAAAAAGTTGAGGGTTTGGTAGTTAAGGAAGCCCCTAAGTCATCCATAGGTGTGAAGACTCAAAGGTGTGAAGACTCAGAGGTTCTTTCTGGGAGCATCATCCTCAAGTCAAGAAATTGATGTAGAACTTGAGGATGATTCATATAAAGATTTAATAGAATTACCTTTTGATTGGTACTTGCCTTGTGTTCATAATTTAGAAAAGAAATGGTTTATCCCACATACATAGTCAAAGCATAGGTCAGATTACTTCGAAAGAATATAAAAAAATAAATGCAAAAGCTCTCTATCAAGATCGGGACTAGGATTCGGTACATTGGGTCCATTCGATGATGACGATTACTGCTTAGTCATCACCAATCATTTAGAATCTGATAAGTTCTTTTCAAATCACATTAACTCATATGAGGAGTTATGCTTAGAAACTTCAGATGATCCAAATGATTTTGAAGTTAAAGATGCACTGCCAGAGTTTGATGAAGAGATCAAGTCAACCATCGATGAGCTCAACGAAATCAACTTTGGAACTCAAGAAGATCCATGCCCAACATACATCAGTTCTTTGTTGAATGAAATTGAAACCATTGACTTAGTTAGGCTATTGATTGAGTTTAAGGACTACTTTGCATGGAGTTATGAAGAGATGCTTGGATTGGCTCCTGATAGAGCGATCCATAAACCAGCAATAGAAACTATAACTAACCGAACCAAGCAAGCTCCTAGACACATGATTAGACATAGAATAACAGGTCATTTATGAAGTCAAGAAACTGATCGATGCTGGCTTCATCTTGGAAGAAAAATACTCTACCTGGTCAGCCAATGTCATCTCAGTTAAAAAAAAAGAATGGCCAAATTTACATATGCATCAATTTTAGAGATTTGAATAAGACATGTCCAAAAGATCAATTTTCACTACCAATCCTGGAGCTGATGGTGGACATTGCCTCATCTCAGTTAACATTTTCTTTATGGATGGCTCATCTGGATATAACCAAATAAAGATGGCCCATGAAGATGAAAGAAACATTACTTTTAGAACCCTTGATCGAAATCTATTACTATAAGGTCATGCCTTTCAGCCTTAAAAATGCCGGTGCTACATACCAGTGGGCTATTACTCGAATATTCAATGAACTCACTCACCATCAATTCAAGTGCTATGTCGATGATCTTATGATTAAAAGTAGAGAAAAGGAAGACCATCTCTTTGACTTGAGAGTAGTTTTAAATAGTTAAGAAAATTTAACTTCAAAATGAACCCCCTGAAGTGTGCATTTGGAGTAGCATCAGGGAAATTCCTTGGGTTTGTTTTCTGATAGCAGAGAATTGAAATTGATCTGGAGAAGATCAAGGCGATATTAGAAAATGCCACCGCCTAAAAGTTTAACTCAACTCAGATCATTCCAAGGGCAGTTGGAGTATCTAAGATGCTTTATATCCAACCTATTAGGAAGATGTTATCCATTCTCAGACTTGCCAAAAAGGATGCCAAGTTTAAGTGGGATGATAAGTGTGAGCTTGCCTTCAAAGACATCAAGCATTACTTGATGACATCGTCAGTTCTAGTAGCCCTATCATGGGCAAGCCGCTCATACTTTACACTACTTGGTTAGACGACTCTCTTGGTGCTTTATTGGCTCAAGCCAATGATGAAGGGAAGGAAAATGCACTCAACTACCTTAGCCATCATCTAATCCCTACAAAGGCTAATTTTCCACCCATTAAGAAGCATTGCCTACCTTTAATCATTGCATCCCAAAAGCTACAACACTACATGCTTTCTCATAAGGTGAACTTAATCTGTAGGATCAATCCACTATAGTATCTCATGAGATGGATGATGCTATCTGAATGGTTTGCATGATGATCCATGATCCTCTCATAGTTTAACATTACCTTTGCACCCCTCTATGCGGTGAAAGGATAAGCGCTAGCAAATTTTTTAGCAGAACACCCACTTCCTGCTAACTCTCCACTTAGTGATGATCTCCTCGATGAACAAATCATGAACTTAGGGGATACTAGCATTCACTATTGAGAGATGTACTTTGTTGGTGCGGCTTTCTCTAAAAGAGGAGAAGAACCAGAATATACTATTCTAGGAATGGCAAGGGTAGAAATAGTTCTCGTAACTCTGGACCATGATGTGATGAGATTCTCATATCATCCAATCCCTTACACCAAAGAATGAAGTCAATATGAGTCTCGCCCAATTTGGAGTTAGCCATTACTCTAAGCATCCAGAACATCTACATCTTTGGGGATTCTTAATTAGTTGTCAAATAAATGACTGTGTCCTATAAGGTTATAAAGCCCAAGCTCCATCACTACCATAAGTACACCATGGAGTTTTTGGCCCAAATCCCAGAGGTCACCATTTATAAGATTCCTCGAGTAGAGAATGTTGTAGTAGCAGCCAAGGCAAGGAGTTGCCATGTCTGGAGGATGAGTCCATATCAATAAAGGTCCAAAATAGATAAGTATTATTCTTATTGATATTGAACTCATCAAAAAGTACTCTCTTGAAGGGGACATTGCCATTGCCAAGAAGGACGAGGAGTTAGATTGGAGGTAACCATTCATGGATTACCTAAATAAAGGATAGGGTTTAGCATTTAAGGTTTAGGGTTTTTAAGGTTTAGGGTTTAGAGTTTAGAGTTTAGGGTTTATGTTTTAGGTTTAGGGTTTAAGTTTTAGTTTAGGGTTTAGGGTTTTAGATTTGAGGTTTTTTTAATAGAGAACAAATTCATATTCAACATTTCTTCTTTTTGATTTCATCAACCAAGTAGCACCCCAAGTTTTCTAAGATAGACATGACATAAAAAAATGAGCACCCATAAAGAAAATCAAAAACCATAGTAGAACTATCTCTATAAAGACACAATTCCATAAGCAGTAGATCGGATCAGTTGTTCTTCAATTTCTCCAGTTCAAATCGGAACCACTCGATCCTGCCAAGTAGTAGGATCTGCCATCATATCCCAGATCTCTCTCTCAGCCACCATCATGGCTACAACCTCCATCACTCCTCTCACCTCCATAACCACCACTGCTCTGACCACCACCTCCATAACCACCATCATCTCCAAATCCCTCTCCACCATCTGGATAATCGCCGCTCGCCTTTACCTCAACCTAGATCTAAACCAGCCTGGATTTGGTGATGTTCCTATCATCAAGGTTTTGCCCATTCTTTTTTAGTAGGATTAGAGTTTAGGGTGTTCAAGGTTTAGGGTTTAGTTTAGAGGGTTTAGAGTTTGGGGTTTAGGTTTTTAAAGTTTAGGGTGGGTTTGTGGTTTAGGTGGGTTTGGAAAGTTAGGGATTAGAGTTTAGGCTTTTAGAGTTTAGGGTTTAGGGTTTATTTTTTAGGTTTAGGTTTTTAATTTAGGATTTAGGTTATTTTATTTTAGGTTTATTTTATTTTATTTAGGTTTTAATTTTTACCATTTTGGTTTTATTTATTTTATTTTAGTTTTTATTTTCCATTTTATTTAATTTTAGGTTTAGTTTTAGGTTTTATTTTAGAATTTATTTTATTTAGTTTAGGTCATTTTATTTTTTATTTCTTTATTTTAGTGGGTAAGTTTTAGAGGCCCACGCCTCAGGAGGGGGAAGATTTAGGTCTTAGGCCCAGGGCCCAGGTTAGGGTCAGTGGTAGGCTCAGTTCAGAGGGCCCAGGCCTGGGGTGGCCTGGGTGGCTGGTTAGCTGGAGCCTCAGGCCTGGATTTTAGACTCAGTAGGCTTAGACTCCAGGTCGGGTTGTGATCCAGGGCCCATGATCCGATCAGGAGCCAGAGGCCCAGTGGCCAGGTCAGCCCAGGCCCAGTACAGGCACAGCCTGGGGCCTAGGCCCAAGAGAGGTAGCCCAGCTCAGGCCCAGTGGGGCCCAGTAGGGCCCAGAGCCCAGCCCAGGGCCCAGCCCAGAGCCCAGTGGGTAGGATTTAGGTTTAGGCCTGGGAAGAGCCTGTGGCCCAGGACTCCAGTGGCCCAGTAGGTTTAGCATGTGGGGTTCCAGTTTAGTAAGATTTTAGTTTAGGGTTTGGGGTTAGTTTTAGTGTTTAGGATTTAGGATTTGGTTTAGGATTTGTTTTAGGTTTTTTTTTAAATTAAGTAAATGGGTAGGTTTAGGTTTATTTAGTTTTATTTTTTATTTATTTGATTTTAATTCATTATGTATTTTTTCTTAGGTTTATTTTTTATTCTTATTTAGTTTAGTTTATTTATTTTAGTTTAATTTTTAGCTTTAGGTTTATTTTTTAGTTGAGTTTTATTTATTTATTTTTAGGTTTAGATTTTAGGGTTTAGGGTTTTGGTTTTAGGTTTAGGGTTTAGGGTTTAGGGTTCAGGGTTTAGGGTTTAAGGTTTTTTTAATAGAGAACAAATTCATATTCAACATTTCTTCTTTTGATTTCATCAACCAAGTAGCACCCCAAGTTTTCTAAGACACAAGGAATGACATAGATAAAAAAAGAGCACCCATAGAGAAAATCAAAAATGATAGTCAAGTAGAACTGTCTCAACTATAAAGACACTGTTCCATAAGCAGCAGATTGGATTGGCCGTTCTTCAGTTTCTCCAATTCCCATTAGAATGACCACCACTTCTCGAGTAGCAGGATCTGCCATCATATCCCCGAACTCTCCCTCCGCCACCACCACGGCTGTAACCTCCATCGTTCCTCTCACCTCTATAACTACCACTACTCCAACCACCACCTCCATATCCACCAGCACCTCTGGATTCCCAACAATAACTTTGATAACCACCACCTCCGACTTTGCTTCGATTGCCAAATCTAGACTGAACCTTGTTAACGGTGATGATCTGGCTGTCAAGGTTATGCCCATTCTTAGGGTTTAGGGTTAGTTTAGGGTTTAGGGTTTGAGTTAGTTTAGGGTTTAGGGTTTGGGGTTTAGAGTTTAGGGTTGTAAGTTTATTTAGATTATTTTTTATTTATCTGAGTTTATTTTATTTTATTTATTTATGTTTATTTTTTATTTTTATTTAGTTTAGTTTATTTATTATAGTTTACGTTATTTATTTTAGTTTATTTTTTATGTTTAGGTTTATTTTTTAGTTGAATTTTATTTTTGAGGTTTAAGTTTTATTTTTAATTTTCTTAAGTTTAGGTTTTAGGTTTATTTTGAGGTTTTATTTTTTAATTTAGGTTTAGGTTTATTTTTAGTTTATTTTATTTTATTTAATTTAGGTTTAGGTTTAGGTTAAGGTTTAGGTTTTATTTATTTTAGTTTAGTTTATTTTAGTTTAGGTTTAGGTTTATTTTATTTTGTTTATTTTATATTTATCTTAGGCGATGGTTTTTTTCAGTTAAGGGTTTAGGTTTTACTTTTTATTTAATTTTAGGTTTTATTTTTAGGTTTGGATTTTTATTTAGTTTTTATTTTATTCTATTTTAGGTTTTTTTTATTTTTATTTTACGTTTTTTTATTTTATTCTTAGGTTTTATTTATTTTATTTTAATTTATTTTAATTTTTTTATTTTATTTTATTTTATGTTTAGTTTAGGATTTAGTTTAGGTTTTATTTTATTTTATTTATTTTATTTATGTTTAGATTTTGATTTATTTAATTATTAGGTTTATTTAGTTTTTTTAGGTTTTAGTGGTATTAGGAGGTTTAGGGTTTAGGTCAGGAGGGATTAGTGTTTAGGTTAGCTTAGTTTAGGATTATTTTGTGGTTTAGGGTTTATGAAGGAGGGTTTGGGTCAGGGTTTAGGGTTTAGGGTCAGCTTTAGGTTTAGTTTAGGGTGGATCTTTTGGTTAGGTTTAGGGTAAGAGTGGTTTAGGGTTAGTGGGTAGGGTAGGTAGGGTTTAAGATTTTCCCATTTATTTTAAATCCAAGAAACCCAGTAAGTTTTTATTTAGTTTATTTTTATTTATTTTGTTTATTTTATTTTTTAATTTTATTTTGGATTATTTTTATTTTTATTTAGTTTAGATTATTTATTTTAAGTTAATTTATTTTAGTTTACATTTTTTATTTTTAGTTTTTTTTAGGTTTAAGTTTTATTATTAGTTTAATTTTAATTTTTATTTAATTTTAGATTTAGGTTTTATTTTTTATTTTAGGTCTTTAGCTTTTATTTTATTTTTTTTTAGGTTTTGGTTTAGGTTTTATTTTAGGTTTATTTTATGTTTTATTTTTTAGTTTAGGTTTTGTATATTTAGTTTATTTTATTTTATTTACTTTATTTTAGGTTTAGTTTATTTTAGGTTTTAATTATTTTAGTTTAGTTTATTTTAGTTTAGTTTAGATTTAGGTTTATTTTGTTTATTTTAGGTTTAGTTTTAGTTTAGGTTTCAATTTTATTTCTAATTTATTTTTCATTTATTTTTTAGGTTTAAGTTTTATTTATTTTATTTTATTTTATTTTATTTTATGTTCAGTTTTATTTTATTTAGGTTTTATTTTTAGGTTTATTTTAATTTAATTTTAGTTTAGATTTTATTGATTTTATTTTGTTTTATTTTTATTTTATTTTATTTTTTAGTTTAGGTTTATGTCCAGGTTTGGTTTAGTTTAGTTTATGTTTTATTTTATTTTATTTTACTTATTTTATTTAGGTTTAGTTTATTTATTTATTTTATTTTTAGGTTTATTTAGTTTAGTTTAGGTTGTTGTAGGTAGGGTAGGAGGGTGGGGTTTATGATTTAGGGGCAGGTTTTAGGGTTTAGGGTTTAGGTTTAGTATAGGTTTAGGAGGGGGGTTTAGGGTTTAGGGTTAAGTTTTTTTTATTTTAAGTTTATTTATTTTAGTTTAGTTTTAAATTTTAGTTTATTTTTAGTTTAGGTTTAGGTTTATTTTTTTAGTTGAGTTTATTTTATTTTATTTTGGTTTAGGTTTTATTTTTTATTTTAGGTTTAGGTTTTTTATTTTATTTTAGGTTTATGTTTTATTTTTTTTAGTTTAGGTTTAGGTTTATTTTATTTATTTTATTTTATTTAGTTTAGGTTTATTTTAGTTTATTTAGTTTATTTTATTTTGTTTATTTTATTTTTATTTTAGGTTTAGGTTTTTTTTTAGTTTATGGTTTAGGTTTTATTTTTAAGTTTAGGTTTTTATTTAGTCTTTATTTTAGGTTTATTTTAATTTTGTTTTATTTTTATTTTACATTTAGCATTTATTTTATTAAGGTTTTTATTCTTAGGTTTATTATGTTTTAGTTTAGTTTTGTTATTATTTATTTTTAGTTTATTTTTATTTATTTTATTTTATTTTATTTTTTTAGGTTTAGGTTAGGTTTAGGTTTAGGTTTTATTTTTATTTTATTTATTTATTTTATTTATGTTTAGGTTTTTTACTTATTTTATTTTTTGGTTTTAGTTAGTTTAAGTTATGTTTTTAGGTTTAATTTTATTTTTATTTAGTTTAGTTTATTTATTTTAGGTTTAATTTATTTTAGTTTATCTTTTAGGTTTAAGTTTTGGTTTAATTTAATTTAGTTATTTTATTTTATTTTATTTATTTTGGTTTTCATTTTTTTGTTTAGTAGGTTTATTTAGGTATTTTTTAGTTTAGGTTTAGGTTTATCTTTAGTTTATTTTATTTTATTTAGTTTAGGGTTTAGGTTTTGGTTTTATTTATTTTATTTTAGTTTATTTTAGTTTAGATTTAGGTTTATTTATTTTAGGTTTAGATTTTATTTTTAGGTTTATTTTTTAGGTTTAGGTTTTAAATTAGTTTTTATTTTATTTTATTCTTATTTTATGTTAGTTTTTATTTTATTTAGGTTTTTTATTTTTATGTTTATTTTATTTTTTAGTTTAGTTAAAGTTTTTATTTATTTTATTTTAGTTTATTTTATTTATTATTTATTTTAGGTGTGGAGTTTAGTTTAGGTTTTATCTATATTTTTAGGTTTATTTATTTATTTTATTTTTAGGTCTTTATTTAGTTTAGGTTTGTGTAGAGGGTAGAGTGGAGTGGTTTAGGGTGGTGGTAGTGATCATTGGGGTTTAGGATCTGGATCAGGGTTGTAGTTTAGGTTTATGATTTTAGTGGCCTAGTTTAGGATTTAGGATTTAGGGTAGGTTTAGGTAGTATCAGGTGTGGTTTTATTTTAGTTTTATTTTAGTTTTTTTTAGGTTTATTTTAGTAGTATTTATACTTAGTTGAGTTTATTTTTATTTTATTTATTTAGGTTTAGTTTTATCTTTAGGTTTAGGTTTATTTTATTTTAGGTTTAGGTTTTAAGTTTTATTTTAGGTTTATTTTTAGTAGTTTTTATTTAGTATTTTATTTTAGTTTATTTAGTTAATTTATTTAGGTTTAGGTTTTATGTAATTTAGTTTATTTTATTTTAGTTTAGGTTTAGATTTATTTTATTTTAAGTTAATTTTATTTTTTATTTATGCTTATTTAGTTTAGGGTTTGCTTTTATTTTTATTTTATTTTTTAGGTTTTATTTTAGGTTTATTTTTTTTTGGTTTAGGTTTTTTATTTAGTTTTTATATTATTTTATTTTAGATTTATTTTAATATTATTTTCCAATTTAGTTTTTATTTTATTTAGATTTTTTTTTATTCTTAGGTTTATTTTATTTTTTTAGTTTAGTTTAGGTTAATATTTATTTTATTTTAGTTTATTTTTATTTTTAATTTTATTTTATTTTTAGGTTTATGTTTAGGTTTAGGTTTTAGTTTAGGTTTTATTTTATCTTATTTTATTTTTATTTAGGTTTTAGGGTTTAGGGTTTTGTGTTTAGGGTTTAGGGTTTTAGTTTAGGGTTTAGGGCTTAGGGTTTAGGTTTTTTAGGATTTATGGTTTAGGATTTAGGGTTTAGGGTTTATGGTTTATATTTTAGGTTTAGGGTTTAAATTTTAGTTTAGGGTTTAAGATTTTTTTTAACAGAGAATAAATTCAGGTTCAACATTTCTTCTTTTCAATTCCTTCAACCAAGTAGCACCCCAAGTTTTATAAGACACAAGCGACGGCATAGATAAAAAATGAGCTCCCATAGAATAAATCATAACCCTAAGATAAGTATAATCGTCTCTACTATAAAGACAATTCCATAAGAAGCAGTGGACGATCGTTCGTTTCTCAGCTTCCATCGAAGCAACGCCTCTCGAGTAGGGATCCACCATCATATCCCTGATCTCTCCTTCCGCCACCACCATGGCTATAACTTCGGTCGCTCCTCTCACCTTAATAACCACCACTGCTCCAACCATCACCTCCATATTCACCAGCACCTCCATATTCACCAGCACCTCTTGATCCCCCACCACCACAATGATAACCACCGCCTTCACCTTTGCCTCCACCGATAGATCTAGACTGAGCCTTGTTGATAGTGATGTTCGATGTTCCACCATTCTGGTTTGTGGGATTTAAGTTTAGAGTTTAAGGCTTAGGGTTGTAGGTTTTGTGGTAGGGTTTAGGGGTTTAGGTTTAGATTTTAGGTTTAGGTTTAGGTTTTTGTTTGGGTTTTGGGTTTAGGGTTTAGATGGGTTTAGGGTTTTAAGTTGTGGTAGGTTTGTGTATGTAGGTTTAGGTATGGTGGGTTTTGTGGGTTTAGTGTTTAGGATTTAGGGTTTAGGTATTTTTAGAAAAAATTAAGTAAATTAGTAGGTTTAGGCTTATTTAGTTTATTTTTTATTTTGTTGAGTTTATTTTATTTTTTATTTTTATTTAGGTTTTTTTTTTAATTTTGTTTAGTTTAATTTATTTATTTTAGGTTTATTTAATTTAGTTTAAGTTTTTTATTTTAGTTTATCATTTAAGTTTAGGTTTTCTTTTAGTTGTATTTTTTTATTTTTTTCTTATTTTTTTGGTTCAAATTTTATTTTGTATTTTTCGATGTAGGTTTAGGTTTTTTTTTAGGTGTAGGTTTTTCATTTTTATTTTAGGCTTATTTTAGGTTTAACCTTTTAATTTAGCTTTAGTTTTACCTTTAGTTTATTTTCTTTTTTTTAGTTTAGGTTTTATTTATTTTTTAGGTCTGGTTTATTTTATTTTATTTATTTTATTTTATTCTAGGTTTTAGGTTTATTTTAGAGTTTAAGTTTTTTATTTTTTTTGATTTTATTTTAGGTTTTTTTATTTACTTTTATTTTATTTTATTTATGGTTTATTTTATTCTTATTTTTTGTTTTATTTTTATTTTATTTAGGTTTTATTTAGATTTTGGTTTAGGTTTTTAGATTTTTAGAGTTTAGGGCCAGGGTTTAGGGTTTGGGGTTTAGAGTTGTAGGTTTTAGGGTATAGGGTTATGATTTTTTTATTTTTTTATTTTAAGGTTTAGCATTTATGGTTTAGATTTTATGTTTAGGGTTCAGGTTTTAGTTTATGGTTTAGGTTTTAAGGTTTCTTTTTATATTTTAATAGAAAATAAATTCATATTCAACATTTCTTCTTTTTGACTTAATCAAACAAGTAACACACCAAGTTTTCTAAGACACAAATGACGACATAGTTCAAAAATGAGCGCACATAGAGCAAATCAAAAACCTTTGATAGCTAAAACCGTCTCTACTATAAATATATAGTTCTATAAGTAGCAGATCGGATTGACCATTCTTCAGTTTCTCCAGTTCCCATCAGAACAACCTCGGCCTCTCGACTAGCTAGATCCACCATCATATCCTCGATCTCTCCCTTCACCACCACTGCAGCTGTATCCTCCATCTTTCCTCTTGCCTCCATAACCACCACTACTCTGGCCACCACCTCCATGTCCACCAGCACCTCCAGATTGCCACCACCACTGATCACCTCCAGGTCGTCAAGCTTCTGCTCATTCTTATGGTTTAGGTTTATTTTTTAATTTATTTAGTTACTTTAGGCTTAAATTTAGGGTTTGGGGTTTGGAGTTTAGGGTTTAGGGTTTTATTATTTATGATTTTATGGTTTAGGGTTTAGGTTTAGGGTTTATGATTTAGGGTATAGGGTTTAGAGTTGTTTAAGGTTTAGGGTTTAGGTTTTTGTAATTTTTTGGGTTTAGGGTTTAAGGTTTAGGTTTTAGGTTTTTTAGTTTTTTTAGAGAACAAATTCATATTCAATATTTCATCTTTTCAATTTCATCAACCAAGTAACATACCAAGTTTTCTAATACACTAGCGATGACATAGATAAAAAATGAGCACTCATAAAGCAAATTAAACACCCTAGATAACTAGAATCATCTCTAATATAAAGACATGGTTCCATAAGCAACAGATTGGATCGGCCGTTCTTCAATTTCTACAGTTCCCATCATAACCGCCCCGGCCTCTCTAGTAGCGGGATCTAGCATCATATCCCTGATCACTCCCTCCGTCACCACCACAATTATAACCTTCGTCACTCTTCTCGCCTCCATAACCACCACTACTCTGACCACCACCTCCATATCCACTAGCACCTCCAGATCCCCTACCACCACTATGATAACCGTCGCCTCCACCTTCACCTCCACCGCTAGATCTAGACTGAGCCTAGTTTATGGTGATTTTCCTGCCATCAAGCTTCAACCCATTCTTAAGTTTTAGGTTTAGGTTTATTAGGTTTTAGGGTTTAAGTTTATTTTTTTAATTAATTTGGTTACTTTAGGTTTAGGTTTAGGATTGGTGTTTAGGGTTTAGAGTTTAGGGTTTAGGGTTTAGGGTTAAGGGTTTAGAGTTTCAGGTTTAGGGTTTTTTTAGGGTTTAGGGTTTAGGGTTTAGGGTTTAGGGTTGTAGGTTTAGTGTTGTGGGTTTTTTAGTGCTTAGGTTTTGGGTTTAGGGTTGGGTTTTTATTTTATTTTTTTTTATTTTTAGTGTTTAGGATTTAGGGTTTAGGATTTAGTTTTTAGGTTTTAGGTTCAAGTTTTAGTTTATCATTTAGATTTTTTTATATTTTTCTTAATGGAGAACAAATTCAGATTCAACATTTCTTCTTTTCAATTTCATCAACCAAGTAACACCCTAGATTTTTTATGACACAAGTGATGACATAGATAAAAAATGAGCACACATAGAGCAAATAAAAAACCTTAGATAACTAAAATAGTCTCAACAATAAAGACAGTTCCATAAGCAACAGATCCGATCGGCCATTCCTTAGTTTCTCTAGTTCCCATCAGAATTGCCTTGACCTCTCGAGGATGCACCATCATGTCGCGATCTATTCCTCTGCCACCACCATCATTGTAACCTCCATCGCTTCTCTCGCCTCCATAACCACCACTGCACTGACCACATCCTCCATGTCCACCAGCATTTCAGATATCCCCACCACCACTATGATAACTGTCACCTCCAACTTTAATTCCATCGAACTGACTGTTACTGTTGATGCTGTCACAAGGTTCTACCCATTCTTAGGTTTCAGGTTTAAGTTTAGCTTTATTAGGTTTTAGGGTTTGGGATTTTTTTTAATTTATTTAGTTACTTTTGGTTTAAGTTTTGGTTTGGGTTTAGCTAGGTGTAGGTTTAGGGTTTGTTTAGGGGTTTAAGGTATAGGGTCAGTGTAGGGTTTAGGGTTTAGGGTTGTATTTTTGTGGTTTATGCTTTTAGGGTTTGGGTGGTGTTAGGTTTTTAGGGAGGGTTTAGAGTTTAAGTGAGTTAGGTTTAGGTAGTGGGGTCCAAGATTTAGAGGAGATTTAGGTGGGTGTAAGATTTATGCTAGGGTTAGGGTTGGGGGATTAGTGGTTTAGGGTGGGTTTAGGGTTTGTGGTAGGGTTGGTTTTAGGTTAGTTATGGTAGGTTTAGTTTAGGGTTTAGGGTTTAGGGTTTAATTAGATTTATTTTAGGTTTTAGGGTTTAGGTTTAGGTTTTTTTTATTTTAACAAAGAACAAATTTAGATTCAACATTTCTTCTTTTAGATTTCATTAACCAAGTAGCACCCCAAGTTTTCTAAGACAAAAGCAATGACATTGATCAAAAATGACCACCCATAGAGCAAATAAAAAACCCTACATAATGAGAACCATCTCTACTATAAAGATAGTTCCATAAGGGTTAAGGGTTTAGGGTTTAGGCTTTAGGGTTTAGGGATTAAGGCTTATGGTTATAGGGTTTAGTGTGTAGGGTTTATGGTTCAAGGTTGCAGGTTTAGGGTTTAGGGTTAGTTTTAGGGTTTACGGTTTAGGGTTAGGGTAAATTTTTATATTTTATATTTTTTTTATTTTAAAATTAAGTAAATTGATAGGTTTAGGTTTATTTAGTTTATTAATTATTTATTTTAGTTTTATTTATTTATTTTTTATTTAGGTTTACTTTTTATTATTAATTAGGTTTCTATTTTATTATTTTATTTTAGGTTTATTTTATTTTTATTTTAGGTTTAGTTTTTATTTTATTTATGTTTTTTATTTTTAGATTAGTTAGGTTTTTATTTATTTTATTTTAGTTTAGTTTTATTATTATTATTATTATTTTTAGGTTTAGTTTTTAGTTTTCATTTAGGTTTTAGTTTATGTTTTTATTTTATTTTCTTTTTCTATTTTATTTTGCTTTAGGTTTTTTATTTATTTTATTTTTAGGTTTTATTTAGTTTAGGTTTAGGTTTTTAGCTTTTTAAGGTTTAGGGTTTCGAGTTTAGGGTTAGTTTAGTGTATAGAGTTTAGGATTTTGGGTTTATGATTTAGAATTTAGGGTTTAGGGTTTGGGTTTAAGTTTTAGGGTTTAGGTTTTAGGGTTTTACGATTTAGGTTTTTGGATTTTTATTTATTTATTTTTCATAGAGAACAAATTCAGATTCAACATTTCTTCTTTTTTGATTTCATCAACCAAGTAACACACCAAGTTTTCTTTGACACAAGCGATGACATAGATAAAAAATGAGCACACATAGAGCAAATAAAAAATCTTAGATAACTAGAAATGTCTCTGCTATAAAGACAGTTTCTTAAGAAGTAGACGAATTGATCATTCTTTAGTTTCTCCATTTCCCATCAGAACCACCCTAATCTCTCGAATAGTGGGAGCCACCATCATATCCTTGATCTCTCCCTCGGCCACCACCACGGCTCTAACCTCCGTCACTTCTCTTGCCTCCATAACCACCACTGCTCTGACCACCACCTCCATATCGACCAGCACCTTTAGATCCCCCACGACCACTAGGAAAATAGCCTCCTCTGCCTTCACCTCCACCGCTAGATATAGATTGAGCCTGGTTGATGTTTATGTTCATGTCATTAAAGTTCTACCCATTCTTAGGGTTTAGGTTTAAGTTTAGGTTTATTAGGTTTTTGGGTTTAGGTTTATTTTATAATTTATTTAATTACATTAGGTTTAGGTTTAGGGATTATGGTTAGAGTTTTTAGGGTTGGGTTTTAGGGTTGGTGGTTTATTTTTTTTTTAGGGTGTAGATGCAGTTTAGTGTTTAGGGTTTATGGTTCATGGTTTAGGGTTTAAAGTTGTAGGTTTAGGGTTTAGGGTTTAGGTTTTGGGGTTTATGGTTTAGGATTTAGGGTTTCTGGTTTTCTTTTTCTTAAAAAAAATTTAGTAAATTGGTAGGTTTAGGTTTATTTAGTTTATTTAGTTTATTTAGTTTATTTATTTTAGTTTATTTTATTTTTTATTTTTATTTAGTTTAGTTAATTTATTTTAGGTTCATTTATTTTAGTTTAGGTTTTTTATTTTAGCTTTATTTTTTAGGTTTAGGTTTAAGTCTAGGTTTATTTTTTAGTTGAGTTTTATTTTTAATTTATTTTTAAGGTTTAGGTTTTATTTTTTTATTTTTAGGTTTAGGTTTACTTTTTTATTTTATTTTTGTAGGTTTAGGTTTTAGATTTTTATTTTTGGTGTATTTTTAGGTTCTATTTTTAAGTTTAGGATTAGGTTTATTTTTAGTTTATTTTATTATATTTAATTTATGTTAAGGTTTAGGTTTAGTTTATTTTAGGTTTTATTTAGTTGAGTTTAGTTTGTTTTAGTTTAGGTTCATTTTATTTTATTTATTTTAAGTTTAGGTTTCTATTTTATTTTTTTTTTTTTTTTTGTGGATTTATTTTTTTAGCTTTGTTTTTATGTTTATTTTTTTTAATTAGTTTTATTTTATTATTTTAGGTTTATTTTATCTTTATTTTACATTTAGTATTTATTTTATTTAGTTTTTTTATTCTTAGATTTATTTTTTTTAGTTTAGTTTAGGTTTTTATTTATTTATTTAGTTTATTTTTATTAGTTTATTTTATTTTATTTTTTGGTTTAGGTTTCAGTTCTAGTTTAGGTTTTTATTTTATTTTATTTACTCTTTTTAGGTTTTAGGTTTTAAGTTTTTAGGGTTTAGTTTAGGGTTTAGGGTTTATGGTTTATGGTTTTGAGGTTTACGATTTTAAGGTTTATCTAGGTTAGGGTTTAGTGGTTGGTTTAGTTGTGGGTAGGGTTTTAGGGTTTAGGGTTTAGGGTTTTTTTTAAATTAAGTAAATCAAAAAGTTTTGGTTTCTTTAGTTTATTTTATATTTATTTTAGTTTATTTTATTTTTTATTTTTTTCATGTTTATTTTTTATTTTATTTAGTTTAGTTAGGTTTTTTATTTTAGTATATTTTTATGTTTTGGTTTATTTTTTAGTTGAGTTTTATTTTTTATTTATTTTTTAGGTTTAGGTTTTTTTTTTTACTTTTAGGTTTAAGTTTAAATTTAGGTTTTTATTTTATTTTTTTAGGTTTATGTTTTAGGTTTTTATTTTAGATTTATTTTTAATTTATTTTATTTTGTTTATTTTTTTATTCTTTGGGTTATTTTATTTTTTAGTTTAGTTTTTCTTTTTAATTATTTTATTTTTTATTTTTATTTTATTTTATTTTATTTTTAGGCTTAGGTTTAGGTTTCAATTTTAGTTTTAGCTATTATTTTATTTTATTTTTTAATTTTATTCAAGTTTAGGTTCTTATATTTATTTTATTTTTAGGTTTTTTTTTTTAGTTTAGGTTTTTTGATTTAAATGGTCCAGTTTTAGATTGGGAGTCTCAGGGTTTAGGTTTAGTTTTATGGTTTAGGGTTAGGTGGGTTTAGGAGTTTAGTTTAGATAAGCTCAGGTTTAGTTTTGGGGTTTAGAGTTTAGGGAGTGGAGTAGTCAGGGTTGGTAGGGCCTGCTTAAGTTTAAGACCTTTAGTAGGGTTTAGGGTTTGAGGGTTTAGGTTTGTGCCTAGGGCTTTGTGGGTTTAGGATAGTGTAGGGTTTATGTTTTAAAAGTAAATCAAGTTTAAAATTATTTAATTTATTTAGTATATTTTATATTTTTATTTAGGTTTATTTTCATTTTATTTAGTTTAGATTTTTTATTTCATGTTTATTTATTCTAGTTTAGGTTTCTTATTTTAGTTTATTTTGTAGGTTTAGATTTCAGTTTATGTTTATTTTTTAGTTTACTTTTATTTTAATTTTATTTTTTATGTTTAGATTTTATTTTTTATTTTTAGGTTTAAGTTTAGGTTTATTTTATTTTATTTAGTTTTAGATTTATTTTTTTTTTTTATTTTAATTTAGGTTTAGGTTTTTTTAGTTTATTATTTATTTTAGTTGAGGTTTAGTTTAATTTATGTTTAGATTTGGGTTTTTTTATTTTAGTTTAGTTTATTTTTGTTTAGGTTTAAGTTTATTTTATTTTGTTTATTTTAGGTTTAGGGTTTTTTTTAGTATAGGGTTTAGCTTTTATTTTATTTAGTTGTAGGTTTTATAGGTATATTTTTTTAGATTTAGGTTTTATTTAGTTTTATTTTATTTTACTTTAGGTTCATTTTATTTTTATTTTACATTTAGGTTTATTTCATTTAGGTATTTTCTTATTAGGTTTATTTTATTTTTTAGTTTAGTTTAGGCTTTTATTTAGTTTATTTTAGTTTTTATTTTATTTTATTTTTAGGTTTAGGTTTAGATTTTAATTTAAGCTTTTTACTTTATTATTTTATTTTATTTAAGTTATGGTTCTTTATTTATTTTATTTTTAGGTTTTATCTAGTTTAAGTTTAGGCTTTTAAGGTTTTGGGTTTAGGGTGGGTGGTAGGGTTTAGCTCAGTTAGCTCAGTTTAGGTCAGGGTTTTAGGGCTAGGTTAGATTTTAGGGTTTTATTTATTTATTTATTTTTTTAAAATTAAGTAAACTATTAGGTTTAGGTTTATTTAGTTTATTTTTTATATTATATTATTTTTTTATTTAGTTTAGTTTATTTATTTTAGGTTTATTTATTTTAGTTTATTTTTTATTTATTCATTTGGTTTAGGTTTAGGTTTAGGTTTATTTTTAGTTTAGCTTTATTTTATTTTATTTTAGGTTTAAGTTTTATTTTTATTTTAGTTTAGGTTTTAGGTATTTTATTAGGTTTAGGTTTTAGAATTTTATTTTATGTTTATTTTTGGTTTATTTTTAATTAGTTTTTAAGCTCTTTTACTTTATTTCATTTTATATAGTTTAGGTGTAGATTTAAGTTTACTTTATTTTAGGTTTAGGTTTAGTTCCATTTGTTAGTTTAGTTTATTTTAGTTTAGGTTTAGGTTTATTTTATTTTATCTGAGGTTTAGTTTTTTTAGTTTAGGGTTTAGGTTTTATATTTACTTATGTTTAGGTTTATAGGTTTGTTTTAAGTTTAGCTTTTATTTAGTTTCTTTTATTTTATTTTATTTTAGGTTTATTTTAGGTTTGGTTTTATTTTATTTTTTTTATTTTTTAGTTTAGTTTAAGTTTTATTTATTTTATTTTAGTTTAGTTTTAGTTTTATTTTATTTTATTTTGGTTTAAGTTTTTTATTTTATTTTAGGTTTTATTTAGTTAAGGTTTAGGTTTTAGCTTTTTAGGGTTTAGTTAGTTTATATTTTAGGGTTTAGGTTTAGTTTGGGGTTTAGGGTTTAGGTTTAGTTTGGGGGTTTTAGATTTAGGGTTTTAGTTTTAGTGGTTTAGGGTTTTGAAGGTTTAGGGTTTAGGTTTATGGTTTAGGCTTTAGATTTTTGGTTTAGGGTTCAAGTTTTATTTTAGGGTTTTTGGTATTTTTTTAAAAGAAAATAAATTCATATTCAAGATTTCTTCTTTTCGATTTTATCAACCATGTAACACACCAAGTTTTCTAAGACTTAAGCGACAACATAGACCAAAAAATGAGCTCGCATAGAATAAATCAAAAATCATAATTAACTAGAACCATCTCTACTATAAAGACATAGTTCTATAAGCAGCAGATTGGATTGGACGTTCTTCAATTTCTCGAACCACCGACATCTTGAGTAACGGATCCACCATATCCCCGATCTATCCTCGAGCCACAACCACAGAACCTCCCGCTCCTCCCGCCTCAAGAACCACCACCACGAGCACCTCCATATCTCTGTGACCTCACATTCCCCCACCACCATAATAACCACCGCCTTCTGCTGCCTAACGGATCTAGAAGCCATTGATGTTATTATCAAGGTTCTGCCCATTCTTAGGGTTTATGTTTAGGTTTATGTTTATTAGGTTTTATGGTTTAGGTTTAGTTTTTAATTTTTTTAGTTGCTTTAAGTTTAAGTTTAGGGTTTGGGGTTTAGGGTTTAGGGTTTTAGGGTTTATGCTTGTATAGTTTAGGTTTTGGAGTTCAAGGGTTTTATAGGATTTGTGGTTTAGGGTTTAGGATTTTGGATTGTAGATTTAAGGTTTAGGGCTTAGGGTTTAGAATTTAAATTTATGGTTTTTTAAAAAATAATTAAGTAAACTAGTATATTTAAGTATATTTAGTTAATTTTTTTATTTATTTTAGTTTATTTTATTTCTTATTTTTATTTAGGATTATTTTTTATTTAGTTTAGTTTATTTATTTTAGGTTTATATTTTATTTTAGTTTATTTTTTAAGTTTAGGTTTAGGTTTATTTTTTAGCTTAATTTTATTTTTATTTTATTTTTTGGGTTTAAGTTTAGGTTTTTATTTTATTTATTTAGGCTTAGGTTTTAGGTTTTTATATTAGGTTTATCTTCAGGTTTTGTTTTTTAGTTTAGGTTTAGGTTAATTTAATTTGTTTATTTTAGGTTTAGGTTTAGGTTTAGTTTATTTTGGTTTAGTTTAGTTTTATTTATTTTATTTTAGTTTATTTAGTTTATATTTATTTTATATATTTAGGTTTAGGTTTTTTAGTTTAGTGTTTAGGTTTTATTTATTTATAGATTTTAGGTTATATTTTAGGTTTATTCAAGTTTGTTATTATTTTAGCTTTTAATTTATTTTATTTTACGTTTAGTTTTATTTTTAGGTTTTTTAGTTTAGTTTAGGTTTTCTTTATTTTATTTTGAGTTTAGTTTTATATTTATCTTATCTTTGGGTTTAGGTTTAGGTTTAGGTTCATGTTTTTATTTATGTTTATTTTATCTTTATTTTATTTTGGTTTAGATATTTTATCCATTTATCTTTAGATTTATTTAGTTTAGGTAGCTTTTACCTTTTAAGGTTGGTGGGTTATATAGATGGTAGGGAGGTTTTAGCCCAGGTTTGGGGTGGGGTGGTTGGTCCAGGTCAGGGTCAGGGTTAGTAGGTATGGCCTGGGTTTGGCCTGGGGTTTAGGGTTTAGGGTTTACATCAGTGGTTTATGGTGTATTTTAGGGTTTAGGGTTTGTGGTTTAGGGTTTAGGGTAGGTGGAGGTATAGTGGTCATATATATATATACATTTTTTTATCTTTTATTCTTTAAATACAAACCAGTAGGTTTAGGTTTATTTAGTTTATTTTTATTTATTTTAGTTTATTTTTTATTTAGGTTTATTTTATTTTATTTAGTCATTTTAATTTATTTATTTTAGTTTATATTTAGGTTTAGGTTTAGGTTTAGTTTAGTTTTATTTTATTTTACTTTTAGGTTTAGGTTTATTTATTTTTATTTAGGTTAGTTTTTTTTAGGTTTAGGTGGTTTAAAGTTTTTTTAATTTAGGTTTGTTTATTTGGTAGATTTTATTTTATTTATTTTAGGGTTTAGGTTTAGTTTATTTTAGGTTTAGCTATAGGTTTAGGTTTTATTTATTTTAGTTTTGGTTTAGGTTTATTTTATTTTCTTTATTTTATGTTTAGGATTTTTTTGTTTAGGGTTTAGGTTTTATTTATTTTTACTTTTAGGTTTTATTTTTTTATTTATTGTTTAGGTTTAGGTTTTTATTTACTTACATTCAGCGATGAAGACTTACTCCTAGGGATGACTGAGCACAACCACCTCTTTACATTATAGTGGATGTTGGTAGATACAGGCTATCTAGAGTTCTAGTTGACCCATGTGTATCAGTCAATATTATGAGTCTAAGAACCCTTGCCTACTTGAGGATCAACATCTCCAAACTCCAAAAGGAAAGGATGATGTTGAGAGGATTCAATGAACAAGGGGAGAGGACCTAAATGCACGATAAAATAGGTTATGGGTCAAATCAGCTAGAAGAAGCTATTCTCCACCACAAGGGATGCCCTCACAGGTCTATCATTCATTTATCGTGCAAGGATGGAGATCCTTCATGTTCAAGAGAGATAGAATATGCATGCATGATGTGAAACATACAAACTTACAGCTAAGGGGTTGGTAAATCTTTTAATTATCTTATTTATGTCTTAGGCTTTATGATGAGGTTATGAGTTGTTTAAAATTTTGTTATGAGTGATTAGTTAGGTAGAAATATTATTTTTATCCTAAGAGCCAAATCGTATCCAAGCCACACATTAAAGCATCAATCATTTAAGAAACTATAAAAGTATGTCATCCTAATGCACAATGTAAACATAACATCAAACAACTATATAAACTATCGTAAAAGAATAAAAGGCTGATGTGGTTGGGTACCGCCGTACAA
Organism: Cymbidium sinense; assembly: GCA_021442155.1. Classification (NCBI taxonomy): domain Eukaryota; kingdom Viridiplantae; phylum Streptophyta; class Magnoliopsida; order Asparagales; family Orchidaceae; genus Cymbidium; species Cymbidium sinense. The sequence goes on along the minus strand of CM038214.1, from coordinate 86,918,901 downwards.
CTCGAAGAGAGAAATGATTGGTTACCGAGGTCCACCCTTATACAACTTGGAATATGAAAGAATTACTATAATTGTATTAAATGCTATGGGGGTCTTCTTTCTTGATATCTCCATTTTTGATTTGGTTCCTTCTTTGATTTGGATGGTGGTTGCTCAAAGGCATCACAAGGCACCCCAGGACAAAGCCTTCTGGCCACTGCTTATCCTGATCCCCTATAGCACTAATCCTAATTCCTATTACAAAAATTATATTTATGTGGCAAAATTAAACCTAACAACACCTAAAAATAGTGGTTAGCTAAATATACATATAATCCTAAGTAGTTGTATTTATATTTTGGACTTAGCACCCTACACATAGGTAACTAAGCCCACCTATCCTAACTTGGATTATGCTTAAGGGTTTAAGCAACCTGCAAAAAGAGCATTCACATTTATTTTTAAGCATCCCTTAAGCATAATCCCCTGCAAAAAATATGATTAAGCTAAATTAGCCTATCATTCAGTCTACGAAGCATACACCCTAACATCAAATCTAAAATAATACATCATAAAATGAAACATACATCACAACATACACCATCCTAACTTAGATCTAGAAGTGGTGACTTAATTCTAATGTGTGTATTAAGGCTTGTGTGGTAAGTCTTATTAGGCATTAGTGTTGTATTTTTTATGTGTAAAAGGATTCAATTTAACATGAAAGGTTGATTTAACTTGAAGTAGTTTAATTGATTTGAGAATTTTAATTTGTGTTTTCTTTTGTTTCATTTGATTACACTTAGCAACAAAGGGTTATGAAGAGAGGAATAGAGGATTTCCCTCTTTCATCCCTACCTTAAGTCAATTTCTAAAGTATATTAATTTGATTTAGTTCTCTTTAGTGAATGGCTTATTAAATGATTTAATTAATCCTAAGTTTAGGTTCACTTTAAATAATCCTATTCAAAATGAAAGGCATCTTAAGATTAATTTAATTCAATTACTACCACATGACATATATTAAATCAGTTTTTCCATCACATGTAGCATGCATATGATTTACTCCTAAGTATATCAATACATGCAATATATTTTAGCACACTTAAATGATGAATGTATGTGTATGTTTAGAATTTATATTTTATTTGATTGAATTATTTAAACATATTAATTTAAAACTTTATCCAAATTCTTATACAAAAGGATATAAGAATGAAATTAAATAGTCATGTGTCATTGTTAAACCATAGAAGTGAGCTAATCAAATAACCTCCTTGGAGCTAGCTAAAGCCTCGTATTATCGGGATGTTCGTGCTATATATCCATTTGCATTCAAACATATGTAAATTCATATACATGAACATAGGAAGTAAGCTGCAAATCATATGGCTAATTAATTCAACCACTTAGTCAATTATGCATGCATGCAATTTTAATGTAAAATGGGATTTTCATTCACTAATCACATATACATATACATGTACAAACATACAGGCAAGTACGTGTTATTGTTAAACCAGGGAAGTGAGGTAATCAAATGACCTCCTTAGGGCTAACTAAAGCCTCTTATTCCCGGGATGTCCTGACTATATACTTCCTTTTCTTGGACACACATGGATGTATACATAAATGAGGGAAAGAAAACCATGCAAAGATTGTATATTTTTTATTGAATCATTTATATATATGAATTAAAGCTCTATCCAAATTATAATGTTGAAATACATAAGGGTGAAATCAAATGGGTATGTGCCATTATTAAACCGAGTGAGGTAATCAAATGACCTCCTTTTGGGCTAAAACCTCATGTTCGGGATGTCTGACTATATACCCATTACCATTCAATCTTATATAAATCAACACATGAATAGAGAAGAAAAGAACTCAACATTCATACACTTAAGCTATAAGCACATGCATTTCTTATGTATTTATAACTCGCATCATAACACATATTATTATTCATTTATAAGCTTTTGAAAAATACATTTGGATTTAATAGTGATAATAGCCATGCATATATTAGATTAAATCAACACATGCAAGCTTACAAAAAGGAAATTCATTATCTTTTACTTTATTTTGAAAAGATGAATGCATGAATTCAAATGTCATACCAAATTTAACATGATTGGAAGAGGACAATCAAATATAAGCATGTGATTCATTCAAACTAGTTCTTAAGTACAAATCAAATGAAATAAGATTATTTAAAACAAAGCCAAAGCTTCTTTATTAATTAAGTTTTGGATTTGATTTTATTTAAAGGAGAAGAGAGAAATCACTTCTTTTGTAAACCCATTCCACATTAATAATTTTATTTAATTTAAGGAAATGTAATTAAGTTGATTTAATGAGTTAATTAAGTTGAAACCTTAATTAGATGAATTATTTACCCTAACCTATTTCACCTTAAAGTAATTTACTAAATAGGCAACATGATATGCAAGGAAAATAAACTTGCAATGATCTTAAAAAAAATAAAAGGGGCCTAATGCAATTGGCTCATGATTAATAGTTAACTAGATTAAAGGACTTAATTAGTTACTCTTATGGTTTTCCCACATATATGGACTAATCATAATTTCATTAAACTCCTTTAGGTTATTAAACACCTAAATATTTACACCATCATTTAATTAATTAAGCTCTGATGTGATTATGATTTCAATTTGATTAAGTGATTTAATTAATTAGTTAAATCTAATTAATTTTAAAAAGGGTGAAATGAACTTAGAAAGGGTCCCAACCCTATTCCTTAGTTCACTTAGTGTTGAACAATGATTAATAAACTTAATTAACCAATTATTACTATTCATGGGATTAATTAATCATTAACTTAAAAGAGTAGTTAAGTTTAATTCAATTTTCTTAATTAAGTGAGCAATAAATCCCAAGAAAATCATGGGAAGCATAGGTCATCCCATTAAATTAACCCACAAATTTTAGGATTAATTGCTCAAGTAATTAAGAAGTAATTAAGCTAATTAATTTTGTAATTAAATCTTAATTACTATTCAAAATTAATTAAGATCATTTTTAATTAATTCTTCCTTGAAATACCTTTAAAATGAGTATTTATTTGCATTTTTTATTTCTCTATGATTTTTTATGATTTTTTAGAAGTTTGACCATTAAAATGATTAATTTAATTAAAGCATAATCCTATTAGTGCTTTATTGCGTGGCACACTTTCCATGTGGCTTGAGATTGGCTACTTAAACTTATCCACTGACAGTGGCGGGCGGATGCTTTTCCATTCTCCATTTGATCTAAGATGATTATGATTAATTCCATAATAAGGATTAAATCAGATCTAGCGGATCTAATAACGATCATCCATTTGATCATGCGGAAGGGATGGTGGGTGATCTAACATCACACAGTGAGGAGAATGGAGTCACCATTGCTCACTTGATCAGCTTACGAGCTTGGATCAACTCAAAGGATCCCACACCTTCACATCAATGGGATCCAATGGTCAAAATCACATGAGATGCAAGTTTTCTTCAAAAGCTCCAACCCATTTTTTCCTAAGGATGGTTGGAAGCATACCTCATTGGAGATCAAGGCAGATGGCTCAATGATTGAAGAAGCTTCATCTAGTGAGAAGACAAAGCCTGTTGAGCAATAATTGATCAATTCTCAATGTTTCTTTCGGGGCCATGAATGATGATTTGGAGCTGACTTTGTTCAAGTCCCACCTCCAAGGCTCAGGAAGCTTAGGAGATAATTCATTCTTGCTCGACGAGGCCTAGGGAAGGTGCGTGCAAAGTTAATTTGAGTTTGATTGAAAAATGGGTAAGTTAGGTTGGAAATGGGAGTGTCTTATTTTGAGACAGATGGGAATGTCATTTTTTGATCGAGGAATAAGCTTGGGAGCTTAGGGAATGCTCTAGCGGCTTGTCTTGGGTAGCTAGAGATCTGAGGAATGATTTTTGTGTGTGTTTGAGTGGAAATGAAGGGATGTATACCCCATTCATCTTGATCAAATGGTGGGATTGGGCATGGCTTCTAGTGGTCATCTAACCATCTCAGGGAGTCATGGGTTGGCAGGGAGGAGGTGAGTTGGCTCGGCTTGGTTGTTTGAAGGTGTGGAGGTGGCTGCCAAGGAGGAATCGTGGGTGTCCTATGGGTTTCAAATGCTCCAATGGGGAGAGTGAGGTGATTTCACCTCCCATGGGTCATGGCCAACCAACACCTTTGGGCAGCATTGGGGTGCCTAGGTGGACCATTGGGAGATAGCAAGGAATGGAAATGACCACTTACATGGGTGATTTATCTCATGTGATGCCCCTTGATAGAATGATCATTTGGCATTGGATTTAATTTGGGTAGATTTAAAATGAGCCAAGTGTGTCCCAAATTTCAAGTCAATTTGAGTTCATTTGGTTAGGTTTGGCTCAATTTGACTCATTTAGGTCAAATTGGGTTAGGTTGGGTCAAGTTGACCAATTAGTCAAAATTAGGTCAAAGTTCAAGGTTGATCAAGTTGATTTATTTGGGTGTTTTGGTTTAGTTTAGTTTGTGATTTGATTTTTGAATTCATTTGGGTTTAAATTTGGGCCAATTTTGGTTAGGTGGTGTTGGTTTGGTTTAGTTGACCAATTGAAGATGATTGTAGGCTTTTTCAATTAATTTGAATTTGGTTGATCCAACTTGATTTAGGTTTGGCTAGTTTGGGTCAATTGGGTTTAGAGGGCAATTGGAGCCAAGTTAAATTTGATGACAATTTGATCAATTGGTGATCAAATCATATAGGAGGTTTTGATATTTGGTTCAATCAATTTGGGTAGGATTAGACATGGCAAATAGTCAAATTGGATTTTGGTCAAGTGGACTAATTGTTTCAAATATTGATTTTTTTGAGTTTGATTTAGTTGGGTTTATATATGGATTTAATATATATAAATTCAATTACAATGCTTGATTCAAATGGGTTTTGGTTCATTTGAACATTTCAAGTCAAAAAGTTGGGGTGGGTTTGACTTGGGTTGATTTTGGTTTGGCTTGATGATTTATATTTCATTTATATTTGTGAATATGATTGAAGGTAATTTGATTCATAAAATGGAATTTGGGTTTTGAACAAGGCTAAGTCCATGGGTTTGGGTCATGGTTTGTTTGTTGGTTTGATTTTGTTTGATTTGGTTTGATGATTTAAATGTATATTTCATTTATATTTGTGAATATGATTGAAAATATGATTGATTCATGAGAAAATCAATTGATTTGTTTTGGAATGATTTGGCTAAGTCCATGGGATTGGGTCATGTGGCTTAGGAATTTTGATTTAATTTGATTTAGTTTTGATCATTTAAATGATTTGATTATATTTGAAGATGATTGAAGATATAATTGATTATGAGAAAATCAATTGATTTTGATTGATTTGGATTAAGATTTGGCTAAGTCCATGGGATAGGTCATATGGCTTAGGAAGGGTTTCAAGTTTGATTTGATCATGGGCTTCAATCATTTGGTTTTAATTTTGTTTGGATTTGGATTTGGGTGATGAATTGAACTTGAGGTTTGGTTTGAGAAGGTGAACATGGATTGGGTTTGGGTTGTAGGGTGGGTGGATTATCCATCCACAGGCATAACTAATCTATGTTAACTCAAGTCTTTAGGATTAGGGTTAAATGTTTATTGTTGGAAGTGTCTTATGACAGGGAAGTCTTAGTGTCTGAAGACTCCTTAGTCTAAGATGGAAGATTGAATCCACTCCAAAAGTAGGTCAAGCTTAGGCTCATGAGTGTTGCCCTTGGAGATAGATGATTGGGAAGCAAGTTTCACATTATAGACCTTGATACATCTTTCAAATGCTTTGCTTGGGAGACCATGGATGAATGAGAACAACATAGTTCCATCCTCTACATATATATATGAAGTTCATGAGAGGTGGGATCGACTGCTATGCCAAATGAGATCTCAAGCTATTTACAGTTCACGAGGTTGGCATATATGAGGATGCAGCAACTACCTCCCACAAAATCAACAAGTCTATTCTCATGAAATTGGCTAAAGTTTAAAAATAAAAGAAAAGAAAAAGAAAGAAAAAAAGAAAAGAAAATAGAAAATGAAAAAGAAAATATAAGGGGGTGGAAATATACTTGGAGGAGGAAGTCAAGCCTGACATTAGATTCCACCCATAATTCCTTATTCCATTTGAACATATGGGTAGGACGACCTGACCTCCACAAGGTAGAGGAAGAGGCTAGTTGAGGAGCGGGTGAAAACCTCCTTATAATAGAAGATATGTCCTAGCTATTAGGAGTACACCTGCTATCCATATAGACTTAGAATCTAGTTCATAGGATGAGTCTTATATGGTTAGCTAAATAGTAGATTCTTTAGTAGATTCTCTTGGAGGTGACACTTAAGCTAAATAGTGATGAAGATCGGGCTCCAAACCAAAGCATAAGTGTATCCAAGTCTATATGTGAAATAGTTAGGCATCAGTTGGAACCTAAACTAACCACTTTCTCTCAAAAGGCGAGGGTTTGGTAGTTAAGGAAGCCCCAAGTCATCCATAGGTGTGATACTCAGAGGTTCTTTAGGAGCATCATCCTCAAGTCAAATAGTTAATGTAGAACTTGAGGATTATTCATATAAAGATTTAATAGAATTACCTTTTGATTGGTACTTATCTTGTGTTCATAATTTAGGAAAGAAAAGGCTAATCCCACATATTTAGTCAAAGCATAGGTCAGACTACTTTGAGAGAATATGGAAGGACAAATATAAAAGCTCTCAATCAAGACCAGGACTAGGATTCAGTACAGTGGGTCCAGTCGATGATGATGATTACTGCTTAGTCATTACCAATCATTTGGAATTTGATAGGTTCTTTTCAAATCACATTAACTCATATGAAGAGTTGTGCTTAGAATCTTCAGATGATCTAGATGATTTTGAAGTCAAAGATGCACTGCTAGAGTTTGAAGAAGAGATCAAGTCAACCATCGATAAGCTTAAGGAAATCAACTTAGAAGCTGAAGAAGATCCATGCCAGAAAGACATCAGTTCTTTGTTGAATGAAATTGAAACCAATGACTTAGTTAGGCTATTGCTTAGTTTAAGGACTCTTTGCATGGTCTTATGAAGAGATGCCTAGATTGGCTCCTGACATAGCAGTCCATAAACTAGTAATAGAGTTAACTACTAACCCTATCGCAAACTCCTAGATGCATGATTAGACATAGAAACAGTCATTTATGAAGTCAAAAAAACTTATCGATGCTAGCTTCATCGAGAAGAAAAATACCTACAGTTAGCCGTCATCAGTTAAGAAAAGAATGGCCAAATTCACTATGCATCAATTTTAGGGATTTAAATAAGGCATGTCCAAAAGATGAATTTCCACTTCGAATCTCGGAGCTAATGGTGGACATTTCCTCATCTCATGCAGTCTTCTTTTTCATGGATGGCTCATCTAGATATAACAAAATGAAGATGGCCCCTGAAGATGAAAGAAACATTATTTTTAGAACCCCGATTAGAATATATTGCTCTAAGGTCATACCTTTTAGACTTGAAAATGACGGTGCTACATACCAACGGGCTCTGACTCAAATCTTCAATGAACTCATTCATCATCAAGTCGAGTGCTATGTCGATGATTTCATGATCAAAAGTAAAGAAAAGAAAGACCATCTCTTTGACTTGAGAGTAGTTTTCGAACAATTAAGATAATTTAACCTCAAAATAAACCCCCATAAAGTATACATTCAGAGTAGCTTCAGAAAAATTCCTTGGGTTTGTTGTCCAACACCAAGGAATTGAAATGCCACCAATAAAAGTTTAACTTAACGCAGATCATTCCAAGGGCAGTTGGCATATCCAACTTATCAGGAAGATGTCAGCCATTCTAAGTACTTATCAAAAAGGATGGCAAGTTCAGGTGGGATGAAAAGTGTGAGCATGCCTTCGAAGACATCAAGCATTACCTGATGTTGCCACAGTTAGCCCCTATCTTGCTACTCATACTTTACACTCTACGTTAGATGACACCCTTGGTGCTTTGTTGGCCAAAGCCGATGATGAAGAGAAGGAAAACACACTCTACTACCTAAGCCATCATCTAATCCCTGCTAAGGCTAATTATCCACCCATTAAAAAGCATTGTCTAGCTTTAATCTTTGCATTCCAAAAGCTACAACACTACATGCTTCCTCATAAGGTGAACTTAATCTCTAGGATTAATTCAATATAGTATCTCATGACATAGCTGATGCTATCCATATGGTTGGCACAATGGTCCATGATTCTCTCACAGTTTGACATTACCTTCATACCCCTCTGTGCAGTGAAAGAATAAGTGCTAGTAGATTTCTTAGCAGCAGCACACCCACTTCCTGGTGACTCTCCACTTAGTGATGATCTCCTTGATGAACAAATCATGAACTTAGGAGATACTAGCATTCATCGCTGGGAGATGTACTTTGATGGTAAAGCTTCCTCTCAAAGAGGAGAAGAACCATAATCTACTATTCTAGGAAAGGTCGGTGAAGGAATAGTTCTCTTAATTTTGGGTAGGGATGTGATGAGATTCTCATATCATCTGTCTAATCCTTGCACCAACAACAAAGCCAAATATAAGGCTCTGATTTCCAGTCTGGAGTTAGCCGTTACTCTAAGCATCCATAACATCAACATCTTTGGATTCTCAGCTAGTTATAAACCAAATCATTGGGTCCTATAAGGTTATTAAAGCCCAAGCTCCATCACTACCACAAGTACACTATGGAATTGTGGCCCAAATCATAGAGGTTACCATTTATAAGATTCCTCGAGGAGAGAACATCATAGTGTATGCTTTAGCCAAGCTTGCTAAGGACTTGACATGTCTGCATGATGAGTCCATATCAATAAAGGTCCAAAATAGATAAGTTTTATCCTTATTAATATTGAACTCATCAAAAGTACTCTCTTGTGGATGGTGTATTATACCGGTGGTCTTTCAATCATATGTGGTTACATTATTTAGACAAGCATGAAGCTCATAAGATCATGACTAAGGTACACTCAGGAATATGTGGAGCCAACAAACTCGGTCCAAAGATGAAAGCCAAGATCAAGAGACTAGGATACTACAGAACATCGATTATCAAAGATTGCATGGATACTAGGTGATGCCACCAATGTCAAATACGCGATGTGGTCTCACACCAACCACCCAATATTCTACATCTTACATTGGCCTGATGGCCATATGAGTGTTGGGGTACTGACATAGTGAGTCCAATTGATTATCATTATTGAGTGTCATTAGTTCATGTTAGCTAATACTGACTACTTTTCTAAATGGATGAAGGTGACTCCACCCAAGAGGTCATGGCTCAAAGATGTTTCTTTTTAGGAACCATATCATATATAAATTATATCTGATAATGTTACTGCATTCAAGAGCACCGAGATCAAAAACTTTTCCTGGAGACATAACATAGAATGGAGATATTCTACCATCAACTACCTAAGGGAAAATGGCTTAATAGAATTTTTCAACAAAAATCTCATTCAAATACTGAAGAAGACACTCAACAACAACAAGCAAGTGGCATGAGCAGTTAGTTGAAGCCTTGTGGGCCTACTGCACACATATAGAACTCCAATTCAATCTACTCCTTTCTCTTTAGTCTATGAGTCTAAAGCCGTTCTACCATTAGAAGTTCAACTCCCATCACTAAGGATAGTTGTGGGTAGCAAGATCACAATAGAGTAGAACTCTAAGTTACAGTTAGAAGAGCTCAAAGATTTGGAAAAGAGATGCTTGTGGGCATGCCAAAATCTTGAGTTGTACAAAGCTAAAATGATTCAAGCTCACAACAAGTTGGTTCATCTTAGAGATTTTCAAGTAGGAGAGCTTATTTTAGTTCTAAGGAGACCATCTACTCGTTGTAAAATGGAAGGTAAGTTTGAACCCACTTAGGAAGGGGCTTTTGCCATAGAGAAGGCCTACTAGGAGGATCTAGCTTATTAATAGTAAGAGAGATCACCCAATGCTTCCAATCTATGGATTGTACTTAAAGTAATATTATAAATCATGTTTAAAAATAATTATCATCAATGAAAATTCCATTTTGAATTCAATCTCTTCCATGTTGAATGTATTATAATTTATGAATCTGCCATGATGTGTTTAAGGTAAGTGTAAGGAACTCGAGTGGCATCCTATCCTTCATCGACACAACACAAACACAAACTACTCATAAACATATAAAATAAATACATATCTTTTATCTCGGGCTACACCGAGTTGAGATAATGCCTTCAACTACACTCACTCAGAATGCTCTTGGTCAATGCTACTCCAAGTGTGTCACCCAAGTGTCTTCTTACTCTTAAGGATGTAAGTTTGCTACACTTTTCTACCTTACTTGGCCATCATACGATGTGCACCTTAGTTTGGTACTTATGTGTGTAAGCTACCTCATGTTGGCTTTGTTTAAGAGGACGTGAGTCTACTATGCTTTCTTCTTGAATTAGCCTTCATGCATTGACTGTGTCGAGTATATTTGAGGTTTAGGATAAGTCCCTTAGCAGCTCCTTCCCTCCTAACTTCTTCAAGTCTGGGTCCAATCCTTCCTCAGGGCCCCCCGCTTAGTAGTCCCTCTAGGACTGATATCATCTGTTCGGCCAATGACAAACTATCTCGATGATCAATTCCACTTGGAAAGTTGTAATCCTACATGCTTTCCAGATTAATCGTTGCACACCGACGGGCACCTTAGGTTGGTTGGTTCTCACTATGCTGACGGAGACACCACTCATGCTAATGGATACACCTTAGATTGTTGGTTCTCGCACCGTAGGATACACCACTCATGGAAGATGTAAGTCTGCTACACTTTCTCCTTGAATTGGCCATCGTACGCCTAAAGATTTCTTTTCTAGGCCTCAGGATAACGCCCCATAGCAGCAACTCCCTTATGGGCACTATATTTAGATCACATCCTTTGCGATGTCATTTAGACACTACTGTTCTTATCGACAGATAGTTTCCTTTCCCAAGAATCACCGTGGTTGGAGAATCTGTCTTATGGATGTGTAAATTCTCCCTTGGTCTAAAAAATTTGAGATCATTCAAGGCTGACATAGCCCCTTCTTAATGTGGTCCATCACACACCAATAGGGTCCACACAAACATATAAATAAAATATATATTCACTTGTGGATTAGGAGGACACCCTTAGCAGTACCTTTTCCCAAGCATACATCCTATCTTTAGGGTAGTGTGAGCAAAACACCCTATAGGAATCGCCTGACTACTCTTGAGTTGATATAAGTCCCCAATGGCATTCACTCAATAGTCTCCCCTAAGTTGGGTTCAATTTTCTATGCTACCAACATGTCACCCAGTGGTTATTTCTCCTTTAGAAGATGTAAGTCTGCTATGCCTTCTTCCTAGCACAGCCATTGTACACTGAAAGGCAACCCCTTAGGTTGGCTAGCTCTACCCCATGACCAGTAGACTATCCCTTTAGATTCATAAATCTCAGATAGGACAAGTCTAATATAGCCCCTTCTCAGTGGGTCCATCGCACATTTACATGGTCCATAAATTAAATTTATCAAATTTGATCGAGCTCACATCCCCAGTAGATATGCCCTCAATTCAAAATCAAACTAAACCAAACAAACCATATCAAATCACATTAAATTAAGATAAAATTATCCTAACTACTTTTGAGTTGACAAAAGTCCCCAGCGGCATTCACTTAGTAGTCGCCCTAGGTCAGGTTCGATTTATTGTGCATCCAACAGGTCACCCCAGCGGTAGTTCTTTGCTTTGGAAGATGTAAGTCTACTATGCCTTCTTCCTAGCACAGTTGTTGCACACTGAAAGGCAACCCCTTAGGTTGGCTAGCTCTTCTCCTGTAGACTATCCCTTTGGATTTGTAAACCTGAGAGGTCTAGGCTGATATAGCCCCTTCTCAATGGGTCCAATGCACACTGACAGGATCCATACATTAACTCGGATTAAATTAAACCCAATTTGATTTTCCCCAGTGGAGTTAAATCACACCCTTCTCCCCAGTGGAGCCCCAAATCATATATAAACAAGTCAAGCAAATAAATTAAATTCAAAACCAACCTCCCTAGTGGAGCCAAATTAAACTAACTCTCCCATTAGAGTCTAAATCAAAGAAATCCAACCAAACTCTTATTCCCAATGGATACATCTCCAAACAAATCTATAAAATCAAACTGAAATCTCAATCCCCAGTGGATAGCCTAAACCTACTTTTCTAGTGGAAGGTTCATATACCTGATCTCCAGTAGACTCGAGCCCATATCTCTGGCAGATATGCCTCCACATCAATTAAAATAAAATAAATTAAAGTTTACTAGATCTAAATCCCCGGTGGATTATAGATTTTTATCTCCAGCAAAATTTCTTTCCACAAATCATATAATCAAATCAAATTCAAACCTTATCCCCAGCAGATTTTCTTCTTCTATGCCCTTGATATAGACCCCTCACATGTCATGAGCAATGCATGTGTGATCCCATAGCGGATCTTTTTCCATGTCCTTGACATGGAATTCTCATCAAATCTTATTTCTTCTTGTATGCACACCTTTAATGCATCAACCAAAAGCCTAACAATGTATTCATTCAAATTACATCATCTAACATTGTAATCAACATTTTATGATTTATGATGGTTCAAGCTCAAATTAACTATACCATATCAAGCTAAAAATATTATAGTGTGAGTTAACACACTATATTATATTATAATATATGATGTTATATTATAATTTGCTATAATATAATATATTGTCTACCATTACACCTCATTAGAATCACTTAAAAATAAAAAATATTAAAAATTTTCTCAAAATATGAATAATGTTCATTTTAGATGTAAAATTATTATCTTATATTATAAATGGTTCAAAATAGCATAATTTTGATGTTTCTTCTTGGTGCGTGCCATGAATTTGGCCAAATTCTTCCATCTCAACCTTTAAATTAACATTTTTTGAGTTTTGATCCAAAATATTATAATAAAAGTAAAACATACTAAAATGTACAATAAAATTTGGTAAACACCACCACATTCATATATATGTGAAGTTATATTGTTAACATTATATTTTTAATATGCCTTCATATAATATACTATCTTACATTACACCTTAAAATGAATCACTTTAAGTAGAAAATTTATAAAATATGGTTGAAAAATGAACATTTATTTTGGATGCAAAATTCCATTCTTTTCATTAAATTACACACCATAACACCCCCCCAATGATGTTCCTTAAAGCTTACCTTAAATTTGGCCAAATCCCATCATCTCAACCTATAAATCAATATTTTATGAATTATTATTCTAACTTACCAATACTATAACATAACAAAATATGCTAAACAATAAGTAGTAACACAATATTATAATTATAATGCATGATGCTACACTATGTTATGGCATCTATATTATAATACAACATATATATTATATTATATTATATTGCATATCACATCAAAAGGGATTGCTTAAGATAAAAAAATCATAAAATTAGTTTAACCAATAAATAACTATATATTTTAATTGTATCACTTAGATATTTTAAATTGAAATAATACATTATGATGCCATACTCTGCTTATTATGAATTTGGCCAAATTCCACTATTTTAAGCTCTAAATAAATATTTTTATAAATAATGCTTGTGTAGGCTCAACTGCATGATTGTAAAATACTAAAAGAATTTAAAATGCACAGAACAATATGTTATGATATATGATGTTATACTTTGTTACAACATATAATATTTATTTCAAACATAAAAGCTTACTTTTTAGACTACAAGTGGCGTAGCACACCATTGGTACTACAACCTACTTCCCACTTCATATTTAACAAATTTCATCATATGATTTATTAAATCAATATTTTTATGATTTATATTAATATAGACTATAGGCCACTATACCATAATATACTAAAACATTTCAAAACATCTTATAACATCCAAAAACACATCACAACATGCTCAAATATATGATGCTAGATTATACTATAGTATATGGTATTATAAAATGATTTAGGGTTAGGGTTTAGGGTATTTAAATCTCTAATAGTCATGGGAAAGTTTCATGAAGATATTTTCTTCAGCTTCCATAACTATGTTAGGATTAGGTCATTCTTAGATCTCCCTAATGACATTATTCATTTTTAGGTTTAGGATTGGGGTTAGGTTTAGGTTAGTGAGGGTTTAGGGTTTAGGTTAGTCTGGGTCAGTTTTTAGGGTTTAGGGTTTAGGTTTGGGGTTTAGGGTGTAAGTTTAGTTAGATTTAGTTTTTGTGGGATTAGAGTTGGTTTTAGGGTTTTTTTGTTTAAGGATGGTTAGGGTTTAGGGCTTAGGGTTTAGGGTTTAGGGTTTAGGGTTTAGTTTTTAGGGTTTAGGGATTATAGGTTTAGGGTTTAGGGTTTAGGGTTTAGGGTATAGGGCTTAGGTTTTAGGTTTAGGGTTTAAGATTTAGTTTAGGGTTTAAGGTATTTTTTTAAAAGAATAAATTTAGATTCATCATTTCTTCTTTTTGATTTCATCAACCAAGTAGCACCACAAGTTTTCTAAGATGCGATGACATATATCAAAAATGAACACCCATAAAGCAAATCAAAAACCCTACATAAGTAGAATTATCTCCACTATATAGACACAGTTCCATAAGCAGCAAATTGAATCGATTGTTCTATAGTTTCTCCAGTTCCCATTAGAACAACCCCTACCTCTCATGTAGCAGGATCCACCATCATATCCCTGATCTCCCCCTCTGTCACATCCATGGTTGTAACCTTCGTCACTCCTCTCACCTCCACAATCACCACTACTTCGACCACCACCTCCATATCCACCAGCACCTCTAGATCCCCCACCACCACTGCGATAAATGCCGCCTCTGCCTTCACCTCCACCGCCAGATTTAGAATAAGCCTAGTTGACAGTGATGTTCCTACCATCAATGTTCTGCCCATGTTTATGATTTAGGGTTAGTTTAGGGTTTAGGGTTTAGGGTTAGTTTAGGATTTAGGGTTTGGGGTTTAGAGTTTAGGGTTGTACATTTTTGGGTTTAAGGTTTAGGGTTTAGGGTTTTATGGTTTATGGTTTAGGGCTTAGGTTTTATGGTTTATGGTTTAGGGTTTAGGGTTTAGGGTTTAGGTTTTGAGTTTAAGATTTTAGGTTTTAGGGTTTTGGGTTTGGTTGAAGGTTTAGGGTTACAGTAGGGTTTAGAATTTAGGGTTAGTTTAGTTTTATTTAGGAGTTTTTTTTTTAAATTACATAACCATTTATTTAGTTTAATTTTTTATTTATTTGAGTTTATTTTATTTTTTATTTTTCTTAGGTTAATTTTTTATTTAATTTAGTTTTTTATTTAATAATTATTTATTTTAGTTTAGGTCTTTTATTTTAGTTTATTTTTTAGGTTTAGGTTTATGTTTAGTAAGTTTTATTTTAATTATATTTTTTTAGGTTTAGGTTTTATTATTTAATTTTAAGTTTAGGTTAGGTTTTTATTTTATTTTATTTTTTTAGGTTTAGGTTTTATGTTTTTATTTTAGGTTTATTTTTAGCTTTTATTTTTAAGATTAGGTTTAGGTTTATTTTTAGTTTATTTTATTTTATTTAGCTTATGTTTAGGTTTAGGTTTTCTTTTATTTTATGTTTAGGTTTAGCTTTTATTTATTTTAGTTTAGTTTATCTTAATTATGGGTTAAGTTTATCTTATTTTGTTTATTTAATTTTTATTTTAGGTTTAGTTTTTTTTTTTGTTTAGGATTTAGGTTCTATTTTTATTTATTTTTAGGTTTTATTTTTTGGTTTATCTTTCAAGTTTAGGTTTTTATTTAGTTTTTATTTTATTTTATTTTAGGTTTATTTTATTATTAGTTTTTAATTTACTTAGGTTTTATTCCAGGTTTATTTTATTTTTCTAGTTTAGTTTAGGTTTTTAGTTTTTAGTTTATTTTAATTTAGGTTTAGGTTTAGGTTTTATTTTATTTTATTTTATTCATTTTATTTAGGTTTAGGTTTTTTTTTTTTTTTTGGTTTTATTTAGTTTAGGTTTAGCTTTTAGGTTTGTGGGGTGTGGTTTATGGTCAGTTTTAGGGTTTAGGGTTTCAGCTTCAGGGAGGGTCAGGGTTTTGAGGGTTTATTGGGCTCAGTTTGGTTGGTCAGTTTTAGGGTTGGTTGTCAGTTTAAGATTTAGGTTTTAAAGTTTAGGATCTAGGAGTTTAGATTTGGGTCAGTGTGGTTTAGTGGTCAGTAGGTTTAGGTGTGGGTAGGGTTTTATTTAAAATTAAGCAAACCCGACAGTTTAGGTTTATTTAGTTTATTTATTTATTTATTTTAGTTTATTTTGTTTTTTTATTTAAATTTATGTTTTATTTTTATTTAGTTAATTAATTTATTTTATTTTAGGTTTTATTTTGTTTTTTATTAGGTTTATTTTTTAGTTTATTTTATTTTATTTTATTTTAGGTTTTATTTTTATTTTAAGTTTATTTTTAGGTTTAAGTTTATTTTTAGTTTATTTTATTTTATTTAGTTTAGGTTTAGGTTTAGGTTTAGTTTATTTTAGGTTTTGGTATAAATTTAATTTATTTTAGGTTTAGTTTATTTTATTTTGTTTATTTTATTTTATTTAGGTTTAGATTTTTTTAAGTTTAGGGTTTAGTTTTTATTTATTTTGATTTTATTTTTAGGTTTATTTTTAGGTTGAGGTTTTAATTTGTTTTATTTTATTTTATTTTTTAATTTTTAGTTTTATTTTATTTTGGTTTTATTCTTAGGTTTATTTTATTTTGTAGTTCAGTTTATGGTTTATTTATTTATTTAGTTTATTTTATTTTATATTTTATTTTATTTTTTAGGTTTTAGTTTAACTTTTATTTTATTTTATTTTGGTTTAGGTTTTTATTTATTTTATTTTGGTTTTTTTATTTTATTTTATTTAGGTTTTAGTTTAGCCTTTAGGTTTTAAGGTTTAGGGTTTATGGTAGGTTAAGGTTTAGTTTAGGTTTTGCATTAGGATTTAGGTTGTAGTTTAGGTTTAGGTTTAGTGGCCTTGGGCCCAGGTTAGAGGGTCCCAGAGTTTAGGGCCCAGGGTAGTTTAAGGTTAGTTTGTGGTTAGGGTTTAGGGCTTAGGGTCAGGTAGGGCCAGGGTGGATCTGGTAGGTTTCAGGGTTGGTTATGAAAATCTATTTGGGTCCAGGTGTGGGTCAGGTTTAGGGTCAGTTTTAGAGTTTAGTGGCAGAATTAGGGTTTAGGTTTATGGTTTTTATCTTTATAAATAAACGCAGTTTAGGTCCATTTTAGTTTATTTTTTATTTATTTTAGTTTATTTTATTTTTTTTCTTTTTATTTATGTTTATTTTTTGTTTTTATTTAGTTTGGTTTATTTATTTTAGGTTTACTTTTTTATTTTTTTGTTTTTATTTTAGCTTTTTTTTTAAGTTTAGGTTTATGTTTATGTTTATTTTTTAGTCTAGTTTTATTTTTTCTTTATTTTTTAGGTTTAGGTTTTTTTTATTTTTAGGCTTAGGTTTAGGTTTTTATTTTATTATTTTATATTTAGGTTTTAGGTTATTATTTTATGTTTATTTTTTTTAGGTTTAGGTTTATTTTTAATTTATTATATTTTACTTAGTTTAGGGTTTATATTTAGTTTATTTTAGGTTTAGGTTTTATTTTATTATATTTTAGTTTAGATTTAGGTTTATTTTATTTTGTTTATTTTAGGTTTACATTTTTTTTATTTTAGGTTTTAGGTTTTATTTTTTAATTTATTTTTAGGTTTTAATTTTATGTTTATTTATTAAATTTAGGTTTTTATTTTATTTTATTTTAGGTTTATTTTATTTTTATCTTACATTTAGTTTTTATTTTATTTAGGTTTTTTATTTGTTGGTTTATTTTATTATTTAGTTTACTTTAGGATTTTATTTATTTTATTTTAGTTTAGCTTTTATTTTTTTATTTTATTTTATTTTTACATCTAGGTTTAGGCTTAGGTTTAGGTTTATGTTTAGGTTTTTGTTTCTGTTTTCATTTTTTATTTTTTTTTGAATTTATTTAGGTTTAGGTTTTGATTTATTTTTATTTAGTTATGGTTAGGTTTTTAGGTTTTTAGGTTTTAAGGTTTAGTGTTTAGGGTTTTGGGTTTAGAGTTGTAGGTTTTAGGGTTTAGGTTTATGGTTAGCTTATGGTTTAGGGTTAGTTTATTGTTTAGGGTTTAGGGTTTAGGGTTTAAGATTTAAGGCTTTAATTTTTTGGGTTTAGGGTTTAGGGTTTAGGGTTAGGGTTATTTTTAATTTAATTTTATTATTACTTTTAAAGTTAACCCAGGTTTATTTAGTTTAGGTTTAGGTTTAGGTTTAATTTTTAGTTTAGTTTTACTTTTATTATTATTATTATTTTTTGTTTAGGTTTTATTTTTTTATTTTTAGGTTTAGGTTTAGGTTTTTATTTTATTTTTTAGGTTTAGGTTTTTAGTTTTTATTTTAGGGTCATTTTTAGGTTTTATTTTTTTAGTTTAGTTTTATGTTTATTTTTGGTTTATTTTATTTTATTTAGTGTTTAGGTTTAGGTATAGGTTTGCTTTATTTTGGATTTAGGTTTAAGTTTTATTTATTTTAGTTTAGTTTATTTTAATTTGGTTTAGGTTTATTTAATTTTTATTTTAGGTTTAAGTTTTTTCTAGTTTATGGTTTAGGTTTTATTTATTTATTTTAAGTTTATTTTTAGGTTTAGGTTAATGTTTATTTTTATTTTATTTTATTTTAAGTTTATTGTATTTTTATTTTAGTTTTAGCATTTATTATATTTAGGTTTTTTATTTTTTAGTTTAGTTTAGGTTTTTATTTATTTTATTTTAGTTTAGTTTTTATTTTTTATTTCATTTTTTTAGGTTTAGGTTTTAATTTAGGTTTTTATATTATTTTATTATTTTATCATATTTTAGTTTAAATTTTTTTATTTATTTTATTTTTAGTTTTTATTTAGTTTAGGTTTAGGTTTTTAGCTATTAAGGGTTTAGAGTTTAAGGTTAGTTGAGAGTTTAGGGCTTAGAGCTTAGGGTTTGGGGTTTAGGGTTTCATGTTTAGGTTTAGGTTTGGGTTTCGGGTTTAGGGTTTAGTGCTTTAGGGTTTAGGGTTTAGGGTTTAGGGTTTTTAGGGTTTAAGGTTTAGGGTTTAGGGTTTAGATTTTAGGTTTAGGGTTCAGGTTTTATTTAGAAAAAAATTCAGATTCAACATTTCTTCTTTTTGGTTTCATCATCCAAGTATCACACTAAGTTTTCTAAGACACAAGCAACGACATAGATAAAAAATGAACACATATATAACAAATCAAAAACCCTAGATAACTAGAACCATCTCTACTGTAAAGGCACAGTTCCATAAGCAACAGATCGAATCGACCATTCTGTGGTTTCTCCAGTTCCCACCAGAACCACCCCAGCCTCTTGATTAGCAGGATCCACCATCATATCCTGAATTCGCCACCACCACTGCTCCGACCACCACCTCCATATCCACCAGCACCTCCAAATCCCCAACCACCACTACAATAATCGACACCTCTGCCTTCACCTCCACCACCAGATCTAGATTGATCCCGCTGACGAATGTTCTCGGTCTGCTGCTATTCTTAGGGTTTTAGTTTAGGTTTATTAGGAATTATGGTTTAGGTTTATTTTTTAATTTATTTAGTTAGTGCATAGGGTGGTGTGAGTTTAGGGGGTTTTAGGTTAGGTTGTGGCTTTAGGATTTAGGTTTAGGTGGTGTATTAGGGTTTAGGGTTTTAGGGTTTAGGGTTTTGGGTTAGTTTTAGGGTTAATGCTTTATAGTTTAGAGTAGGGTTTAGGGTTTTTTTTAGTGTTTAGGGCCTGGTGTGTAGGTTGAGTAGCAGGTGTAGGTTTAGAGTTTTTAAAAAAAAACAAACCAGCAAGCCTAAAGTTAATTTACCTTTATTACCATTTTTATTTATTTTTATTTATTTTCTATTTTTTATTTATTTTATTTATTTTATTTATCTTTTAGCCATTTATTTTAGTTTGTGCCATTATGTTTATTTTTAGGTTTAGCTCATTTATGCTTTATTTATTTTAGTTTAGTTTATCTTAATTTTATTTGCTAGGTTTATTTATTTTTTATTTTTAGGTTTAGCTTTAGGTTTTTATTTTATTTTCTTTGGTTTCTGTTTTAGGTTTTTATTTTTAGGTTTTATTTTTTAGTTTAAGTTTAGGCTTATTTTTAGTTTATTTTATTCTATCAAGTTTAGGGTTTAGGTTTAGTTTATTTTAGGTTTAGGTTTTGGATTTAATTATTTTAGTTCAGTTTATTTTAGTTTAGGTATAGATTTATTTGATTTTTATTTTAGGTTAAGTCTTTATTTTTAGTTTAGGGTTTGGCTCTTTTTTGTTAAGGTTTTATTTAGTTTTTATTTTATTTTATTTTAGGTTAATTTTATTTTATTTACATCCGTTTTATTTTAGTTAGGTTTTTTATTCTTGGCTATTTTATTTTTTAGTTTAGTCTAGTTTCATTTATTTTTTTTTTTATCCATTATATTCTTAGGTTTAGATTTAGATTTTAGTTTTATTTTTATTTTATTTTTTTTATCTATTTAGGTTTGTAGGTTTTTTTTTATTTTATTTATTTGCCTTATTTGGTTTTGCTGCCTTCTTGTGGTTTTAGTGGTTCAGTGGTCCAGTGTTCAGTATTTAGTTTTAGGGTTTAGGTTTTAAGGATTAGGTTGGATCAGGGTTTAGTTTAGTACAGTGATTAGGGTTTTCTGCCTTTATGGTTTGGTATTTTGTGGATTCGGTGGCTGCCTTAGGGTTTCTGGTTTGGCTTAGCTTGGGGGTTTCCTGTGGCTCAGGTTTGAAGGAGGCCAGGACAGGTTTAGGCCTGTTTAGAGTTAGGTCAGAGGTGGATTGGGGTTTTTTTTTTTTTTAAAATTAAGTAAACTGTAGAGTTTATTTATTTTATTTTTATTTATTTATTTTATTTTATTTTAACTTTATTTAGGTTTATTTTTTATTTATTATAGTTTACTTTATTTATTTTAGGTTTATTTATTTTAGTTTGATTTTTCATCTTAGTTTATTTTTTATGTTTAGGTTTAGGTTTTTAATTTATTTTTTTAGGTTTAGGTTTTAGGTTTTTATCTTAGCTTTATTTTAGGTTTTAAGTTTAGGTTTATTTTTAATTTATTTTATTTTATTTTTATGGTTTAGGTTTAGTTTATTTTAAGTTTAGTTTATTTATTTTATTTAGTTTTAGGCTTATTTTATTTTATTTATTTTAGGCTCCTAATTTTTTTTTAGGGTTTTATTTTTATTTATTTTGTGTTATTTTTAGGTATTTTTAAAATTTAGGTTTTTTATTTTATTTTATTTTATAGTTTTATCTATTTTTTATCTTATGTTTAGTTTTATTTATAGGTTTTTTATTTATGTTTATTATTTATCTTTTAATACAGGTTTTATTTATTTTATTTTATTTTATTTTATGTTTAGGTTTAAGTTTTAGTTTATATTTTATTTTATTTTATTATTTTATTTAGGTTTAGTTTATTTATTTATTTTATTTTGGTTTTATTTAGTTTAGCCAGGTTTTTAGGTTTTTAGGGTCACTGATTTAGGGTTTGGAGTCATAGTGGTTTATGATTGTAGATTGGGTTTAAGTTTTAGTGTGTGGTAGAGTGATCAGTGTTCAGGTTGGGTTTGGGTCAGTGGCTCTCAGGTTTTAGGTCCAGTTTGGGGTTTAAGATTTAGGGTTTAGGGTCAGTGATTTAGGGCCCAGGCTCAGTGGTCTCAGGGTTCAAGGTTTATTTTTTAGAGTTTTTTTAAATTAAGCAAACCAACAATTTTTTTTATTTATTTTTTTATTTATTTTGGTTATTATTTTTTTTATTTTTAGGTTTATTTTTATTTTATTTTAGTTTAGTTTATTTATGGAGTGTAATTAGTTTTAGGAGGTTTGAGTAGGGTTTTAGGAGTTAGGTTTTAGTGGTTTTTCAAGTTTTTTAAAAAAATTAAGTAAACTTGTAGTTTAGTTATTTAGTTTATTTTTTTATTTATTTGAGTTTATTTTATTTTAAATTTTATTTAGTTTATTTTATTTATTTTAGGTTTATTTGTTTTAGTTTGGTTTTATTTTAGTTTATTTTTATGTTTGTTTTGGTTTTTTATTTTTTTAGGTTTAGGTTTTAGGTTTTTATCTTAGCTTTATTTTTAGGTTTTATTTTTCTTTTAGTTTAGGTTTATTTTTAATTTATTTTATTTTATTTTTTTATGGTTTAGGTTTAGTTTATTTTAGGTTTAGGTTTAGGTTTTGTTTATTTTAGTTTTGTTTTTATTTATTTTATTTTGTTTATTAGTTTAATTTTTTTATTTTTAGTTTTATTTTTATTTATTTTAGTGTTATTTTAGGTATTTTTTTTAAAATTTAGGTTTTATTTTATTTTATTTTATTTTATTTTAGTTTTATTTTATTTTTATTTTATGATGGTTTTTATTTTATTTAGGTTTTATTTTAGGTTTATTTTGTTTTTTAATTGCTAGGTTTTATTTCTTTATTTTATTTTATTTTTATGTTTAGGTTTAGGTTTTAGTTTATATTTTATTTTATTTTATCTTATTATTATTTAGGTTTAGGTTTATTTATTTATTTTATTTTTTAAGTTTTATTTAGTTTAGGTTCAGGTTTTTAGGTTTTAGGGTCCTGATGAGTGTTTAGGGTCTGGAGCTCATTTTAGTGGTTTATGAAGATTTTAGTGGTTTATGGTTGAGCTTTAGGGTTTAGGTTTTGTGGATTAGGTTTAGGGTTTAGGTTTAGTGGGCTCAGGGTTTAGGTTTAGTTTTAGGGTTTAGGTTTTAGGGTTTAGGGTTTAGGGTTTAGGATTTAGGGTTGTAGGTTTAGGGTTCAGGCTTTAGGGTTCAAGGTTTGTTTTAGGGTTAGAGTTTTTTTTTTAAATTAAGCAAACTGGTCAATTTTGGTTTATTTATTTTATTTATTATTTATTTTAGTTTATTTTATTTTTATTTTTTTAGGTTTATTTTTATTTTTATTTAGTTTAGTTTATTTATGGAGTGTAATTTTAGTTGTAGAAGTTATCATGGTGGTGTTGTGACATTAGGTGAACAAGTCATTAAAAAGAGAGAGCGATTCAGACTTTTAGGTTCTATTGTTTAAAATGATGGTGAAATAGATGAACATGTTATTTGTAGCATTCAAGTTAGATGGTTGAAGTGGAGGAATGCATCTGGCCTACTGTGTGGTAGAAAAGTATCGCTTAAACTTAAGTGAAAATTTTATTTGATCATGGTGAGATCTGCAATGATTTATGGTGCAAAATGTTGGCTAATAAATGAGAAGCATGAGACTAAGTTAGGTGTTGTAGAAATGAGGATGCTTAGGTGGATGGCTTTACTCTTAGAGATAAAATGCGAAATGTGTATGTTCGAGAAAAAGTTGGAGTAGCTCTAGTGGCAGATAAAATTAGAGAAAGTGGCTTTAGATGGTTTGGCCACATAAAATGTCGGCCATCCAATGACCCGGTTAGGAGAGTAGATGCATTGGATTTTCCTTATGTTAAGAAAGGTTGGGGTTGACCTGAAAAGACATGGAGACGAAGGATTCATGTAACCAAGCCCACTTAGTGGGATAATGGATTATTATTATTTTTGTTGAAGTTTAGTTTATTTATTTTAGGTTTACTTATTCTAGTTTATGTTTTTTAATTTAGATTATTTTTTATGTTTATGTTTACTTTTTAGTTTAATTTTATTTTTATTTTATTTTTTAGGTTTAGGTTTTATTTTTTAATTTTTATGTTTTGGTTTAGGTTTATTTTTAGTTTATTTTATTTTATTTAGGGTTTAGGTTTAAGTTTAGGCTAAGTTTATTTTAGGTTTAGGTTTGGGTTTTATTTATTTTAGTTTAGTTTATTTTAGTTTATGTTTAGGTTTATTTTATTTTTATTTCAGGTTTAGGTTTTTTTTAGTTTAGGGTTTATTATTTATTTTTTTTAGGTTTTATTTTTAGGTTTAAGTATTTATTTAGTTTTAATTTTATTAGATTTTAGGTTTATTTTATTTTTATTTTAGGTTTAGTCTTTATTTTATTTAGGTTATTTATTTCTTAGTGTAGTTTAGGTTTTAGTTATTTTATTTTATTATTTTATTTTATTTATTTATTTTATTTTTAGCTTTTATTATATTTTATTTTAGTTTAGTTTTTTTATTTTATTTTATTTTTTTTTTTTCTTTTAGTTTAGGTTTTATTTTATTTTATTATTTTTATTTTATTTATTTATTTTATTTTTTAGCTTTATTTAGTTTAGCTCTGTCCTAGCTTTTAGTGGTATCAGGGCCTAGGGTTTAGGGTTTAGGGCAAGGGTTTAAGGTTTAGGGCCAGCCCAGGTTTGAGTATGTGGCTCAGGGTTTATCAGTGGCTCAGTGGCCTAGGGCCTTGGGATTGTGGCCTAGGTTTTAGGGTTTAGTGGTTTAAAGCATGGTTTAGGGGTTAGGCTTAGCCAGCCTTTATTTAGGGCCTTAGGTAGAGGCCCAGGGGCACCAGGATCAGGGCTCAGCTTTAGGATTGTGAGATAAAGGTACCTGTAGTTCTAAAGCCAAGTTTTAGGCTCAGGGCCTGGTAAGTTTAGGTTTGGGGGTTAGGGAGTTTGTAGGGCTCAGTTTGGCCTAGTATTAGGGCCTGTGTCAGTTAGGGTTGTGGTTAGTTTTAGGGTTTGGATTTGATTTAGGGTTTAGGGTTTAGGGTTTAGGTTTTGGGTTTTAATTAAGTAAACAAGTTTAGGTTTATTTAGTTTATTTTTATTTATTTTAGTTTATTTTATTTTCCTTTAATTTATGTTTATTTTTTATTTTTATTTAGTTTAGTTTATTTATTTTATGTTTATTTATTTTAGTTTAGGTTTTTTATTTTAGTTTTTTTTAGGTTTTGGTTTATGTTTTTTTTTTTTAGTTTATTTTTTTTTAACTTTAAGTTTTATTTTTTATTTTTAGGTTTAGAGGTCCTTATTTTATTTTTGTTATGTTTATTTTTAGGTTTTATTTTTTAATTTAGGTTTAGGTCTATTTTTGGTTTATTTTATTTTATTTAGTTTAGGGTTTAGGTTTAGTTAATTTTAGGCTTAGGTTTAGGTTTTATTTATTTAGGTTAGTTTATTTTAGTATTGGTTTAGGTTTGTTTTTGTTTTGTTTATTGTAGGTTTAAATTTTTTTTAGTTTAGGTTTTAGGTTTTAATTTTTATTTATTTGTCAGTTTTATTTTTAGATATATTTTTAGGTTTAGGTTTTTATTTAATTTTTACATATTTTATTTTATGTTTATTTTATTTTTATTTTACATTTTTATTTTTATTTTATTTAGTTTTTTTTATTTTTAGGTTTAATTTATTTTATTTAGTTTAGTTTAGGTTTATATTTATTTTATTTTCATTTATTTTTATTTTTTATTTTATTTTATTTTTATGTTTAGGTTTTAGTTTAGGATTTTATTTTATTTTATTTTTTTATTTTATTTAGGTTTAGTTTTTTAGTTATTTTATTTTAGGTTTATTTAGTTTTAGATTTTGATTTTTAGGTTTCACAGTGGGGGGGTTAGGGTTTAGTGTTTAGGGTTTAGGGTTTAGGGTTTTAAGATTTATAATTTAGGGTTTAGGGTTGTAGGTTTAGGGTTTAGGGTTATTTTTAGGGTTTATGGTCGAGGATTAAGGTTTTTTATTTTTATTATTTTATATTTTTTATTTTTAAAATTAAGTAAACTAGTAGCTTTAAGTTTATTTAAATTATTTAGTTTATTATTTATTTATTATATTATATAATATATTTTTTATTTTTATTTAGGTTCATTTTTTTTATTTAGTTTAGTTTATTTTTGGAGTGTAAATTTAGTTGTAGAAGTTAGGGTGGTGGTGTTGTGACATTAGGTGAACAAGTCATTAAAAAGAGTGAGAGATTCATATATTTAGGCTATATTGTTCAAAATGATGGTGAAATAGATGGAGATGTTATTAGTAGAATTCAAGTTGGATGGTTGAAGAGGAGTAATGCATCTGGCCTATTGTGTGATAGAAGAGTACTGCTTAAACTTAATCGAAAAATTTTATAAGATGGTGGTCGAGCTACAATGATTATGGTGCAGAATGTTGACCAATAAAAGAGAAGCTTGAGACTAAGTTAAGTGTTGCAGAGATGAGGATGCTCAGGTGGATGAGTGGCTTTACTCTTAGAGTTAAAATGCAAAATGTGTATGTTCGGGAAAAAGTTGGACTAGCTCTAGTGGCAGATAAGATTAGAGAGAGTCGCCTTAGATGGTTTGGCCACATAAAGCATCGTTCGATATCCCAGTTAGGAGACAAGATCCATTAGATTTGGCTTATGTTAAGAAAGGTAGAGGTAGACCTAAAAAGACATGGTTAAGAAGTATATAAAATGACCATAGTATCTGAATTGAATTTAACACAATAATAGGACACAATGGAGAAGGATTCATGTAGCCAACCCACTAGTAGGATAATTGTTATTGATGTTATTTAGTTTATTTATTTTAGGTTTATTTATTTTATTTAGGCTTTTTATTTTAGTTTATTTTTTAAGGTTAGGTTTAGATTTAAGTTTATTTTTAAGTTTAGTTATATTTTTATTTTCTTTTTTATGTTTAAGTTTTATTTTTTATTTTTAGGTTTAGGTTTAGGTGTTTATTTTATTTTTTTAGGTTTAGGTTTTAGGTTTATTTTTTGGTTTTATTTTTTAGTTTAAGTTTAGGTTTACTTTTAATTTATTTTATATTATTTGGGGTTTAGGTTTAAGTTTAGGTTTAGTTTATTTTTGCTTCAGTTAGGTTTTTTCTTTTAGTTTAGTTTATTTTAGTCGTTTAGGTTTATATTTATTTTATGTTTAGGTCTTTTTTTTAGTTTATTTAGATATTATTTATGTTTTTAGGTTTATTTTTTAGGTTTAGTTTATATTTTTTATTTTATTTTATTTTAGGCCTTATTTTATTTTATCTTTAGGTTTAGCTTTTATTTTATCTTTTTATTTTTAGTTTAGTTTAAGTTTATTTATTTTATCTTATTTTTTTATTTTATTATCTATTTCTTTAGGTTTTAATTTAGGTTTTATTTTATTTTATCATTTAGGATCTTTATTTTTTTATTATTATTTTAACTCCATGTTTAGGTCTTTAGCTTTTCGGGTTTATGGTCAGGTCAGCAAGGCCTGGGTCAGTGGCTGGCCTAGAGGGTCAGTTAGGGCCCAGGGTCACAGGTGTGCCCAGGCATCAGAGTGGCCCAGGGTAGGGTTTAGGGATAATTGGGCCCAGGGCCCAGCGGCCTTTAGTGGCCTCAGTGTCTGATCTAGGGCCTGGGTGGCCCAGTTAGAGCCCAGTGTCATCAGGATGGGTGTCAGTTATCAGCCTGGGGCCCAGGGTAGGTGTTTGGCCTGGGTCTTAAGCACAGCCTGGGCCCAGTGAGTTTTACAAGGCCCAGGGCCCAGGCCTGTAAGCTCAGGCTCAGCCCAGGTGATGGTGTGGCCTAGCCCAGGCCTGTAGGGTCAACCCTGGAACCAGAGTCAGCTGGGAGGCCTAGCCCAGGGTTTAGGAGGCCCAGCGGCTCATGGTATGTCCAGAGCCCAGACACAGTTTACTTGGTCAGTGGTTTAGGGTCAGTGGCCAGGGGTTCCAGTATTTGGCTTGGCCAGGGCCTGTGGCTCAGGCCAGGGTTTAAGTGGTTGTGATTTGTTTAGGTTAGTTGTTATGGGTTAAGGGTTTAGGATTTAGTTTATTTTAGGTTTATTTAGTTTAGTTTATTTTATTTATTCAATCTTTTAATTTTTTATTTTGATTTTAGTTTTATTTAGTTTAGTTATTATTTTATTATTTATTTTAGTTTAGGTTTTTATTTTAGTTTTTTATTTAGGTTTGGGCATTATTTTATTATTTTTAGTTTTATTTTTTTTATTTTATTTTATATTCATGTAGTTTAGGTTTTTTTTTTGGGTTTATCTTTTTGGTTTCTTTTTATGTTTTATTTTTTAGTTTAGGTTAAGGTTTATATTTAGTTTATTTTATTTTATTTTGTTTAGGGTTTAGGTTTAGTTTATTTTAGGTTTTATTTATTTTGGTTTAGTTTATTTTAGTTTAGGTTTAGGTTTATCTTATTTTTTTTATTTTTTTATTTTAGGTTTAGGTTTTTTTCACTTGGCTTATTTATATTTTTATATTTAGGTTTAATCTTTATCTTTAGGTTTAATCTTTTATTTTATTTTACATTAGTTTTATTTTATCTAGTTTTATCCCATTTATTATATCTTTTAGTTTAGTTTTTTTTATTTATTTTAAGCCCATTTATAGGTTTTTTATGTTCTTAGGGTAAGGCCCAGCATCTGGCCTATTTCAGGGTTAGGGTGTATTAGGGCCCAGGGCCTTGGTTTGGGCTCAGGGCCCAAAGCTCCTGTGTCTTATGTTTTTGGTCTGGCCAGGTCAGGCTCAGCCTTGTGGGCCCGGGCCTGGCCCAGCTGTCCCAGTGGCTCAGGCTCTCTAGCCAGGTGGCCTGGGGCCAGGTCAGGCCTGGTGGTTAGCCCAGGTCAGTGGCCTAGGGCCTGTGGCTCAGAGTCCAGGGTTTAGGTTTAGTGAGGGCCTTGCCAGTCAGCCCAGGGCCTGTGGGGCTCAGTGTCCCAGGCTGGCCTTGTGGGCTCAGTGGCCTGAGTACGTGGCCCAGGTTTGGGTCAGTAGTTGGCCCAGGGCCTTTGTGGGCCTGACTCAGGGTCCCGTGGCCTGTAGTAGCCTAGCCAGGGTCACCCATCTGATGGGGTTGCCTGGGCCCAAGATCAGTGGTCAGTGGCTCAGTATCTAGCCCAGGCCTGTGGCCTGGGAGGGTGGGCCGGGCTGGGTGGCCTGCCAGATAGTTTAGTGTGGCCCAGGGCCCAGTGGCTCAGTGGTTAGGGCCCAGGGTTTAGGCCTGGAGGTCATAGAGCCCAGGTAGGGTCAGAGGCTCAGTGGCAGAGGTCTGATTTATTTTTTATTTTAAATTCAGTAAAGTGGTGGATTTAAGTTTATTTACTTTATTTTTTTATTTATTTTAGTTTATTTTATTTTATTTTTGATTTAGGTTTATTTTAATTTTTATTTAGTTTTATTTATTTATTTTTGGTTTATTTATATTTGCTTATGTATTTTATTTTAGTTTATTCTTTAGGTTTAGGTTTTGGTTTATTTTTTAGTTTAGTTTTATTTTTATTTTATTATTTAGGTTAAGGTTTTATTTTTTAGTTTTAAGTTTAGGTTCTGATTTTATTTTTTTAAGTTTAGGTTTTAGGCTTTTTTTAAGGTTTATTTTTAGGTTTTATTTTTAGTTTTGGTTTAGGCTTTTTTTTTAGAGTATTTTATTTTATTTAGTTTAGTTTTCGGTATGAGTTTAGTTTATTTTAAGTTTAGGTTTAGGTTTTATTTATTTTATTTTAGTTTATTTTAGTTTAGGTTTTGGTTTATTTTATTTTTATTTTAGATTTTGGTTTTTTTTAGTTTAGGGTTTATGTTTTATTTTTTTATTTATTTTTAGGGTTTATTTTTAGGTTTATTATTTAGGTTTTGGTTTTTATTTAATTTAATTTTTTTTTTTTTAGGTTTATTTTATTTTTATTTTATGTTTAGTTTTTATTTTATTTAGGTTTTTCATTTTTTTAGTTTAGTTTAGGTTTTTATTTATTTGATATTAGTTTAGTTTTTTAGGTTTAGGTTTACATTTTAGTTTATATTTTTATTTTATTTTGTTTTTTATTTTAGTTTAGGTTTTTTTCTTTATTTTATTTTTATGTTTTATTTAGTTTAGGTTTTTAGCTTTTTAGGGTTTAGGGTTTATGGTTTACTGTTTAAGGTGTGTTTAGGGTTTAGGGTTTACAGTTTAGGGTTTTTTTTGGGTTTAGGGTTTAGGGTTTAGGGTTTAGGATTTTAGGGTTTAGGGTTTAGGGTTTAGGATTTAAGTTTTAGGTTTAGGGTTCAAATTTTAATTTAGTGTTTATGGTTTATGATTTTTTAATAGAGAATAAATTCAGATTCAACATTTCTTCTCGATTTCATCAACCAAGTAACACATCATGTTTTCTAAGACTCAAGCAATGATATAGATCAAAAATGAGTAGGCATAGAGAAAATCAAAAACCCTAGATAACTTGAACCATCTCTACTATAAATACACAGTTCCATAAGCTATAGATCGAATGGGCCATTCTTCAGTTTCTCCAGTTCCCATCAGAACCACCCCGGCCTCTCGAGTAGCGGGATCCACCATCATATCCCCGATCTCTCCCTCCTTCACCACCAGGCTTCCTTTGTCGCTCCTCAGCTCCCATAACCACACTACTCCACCACCACCTCCATATCCCGCACCTCTAGATACCCCACCACCTCGATAAGCACCTCTACCTTCCTCCTTGAGATCTAGGCGAGTCGGTTGATGGTGATGTTCCTACCGTCAAGGTTCTGGCCATTCTTACAGTTTATGTTTAGAATTAGGTTTATTTGGTTTTAGGGTTTAGGTTTATTTTTTGATTTATTTAGGTACTTTAGCTTTAGGTTTAGGGTTTAGGGGTTAGGGTTTGGGGTTTTAGGGTGAATGCTTTGGGGTTAAGGGTTTAGGGTTAGGGTTTATGATTCAGGGTTTTTTAGGGTTTATGGTTTAGGGTTTAGCATTTTGGGTTTATGGTGTTTTTTAATTAAATAAAACTGTAGGTTTAGGTTTATTTAGTTTATTTTATTTATTTTATTTTTATTTAGGTTTATTTTTTATTTAGTTTAGTTTATTTATTTTAGTTTAGGTTTTTTATTTTAGTTTATTTTTAGGTTTTAGTTTAGGTTTTGGTTTAATTTTTAATTCAATTTTATTTTTTATTTTATTTTTTAGGTTTATGACTTTTTTTATTTTTTTAGGATTAGGTTTTATGTTTTTATTTTAGGTTTAAATTTAGGTTTAATTTTTTTTGTTTAGGTTTAGGTTTATTTTTAGTTTATTTTATTTTATTTAGTTTTACTTTAGGTTTAAGATTAGGTGTATGCCCTATTTATTTTAGTTTAGTTTATTTTAGTTTACATTTAGGTTTATTTTATTTTATTTATTTTTTTATTTTAGGTTTTGGTTTTTTTTTTTAGTTTATGATTTAGGTTTTATTATTTATTTATTTTTAGGTTTTATTTTAAGTTTTATTTTTTAGGTTTAGGTTTTTATTTAGTTTTTATTTCATTTTATTTTAGGTTTATTTTATTTTTATTTTATGTTTAGTTTTTATTTTATTTAGGACTTTTATTCTTAGGTTTATTTTATTTTTTAGATTAGTTTAAGTTTTTATTTATTTTGTTTAAATTTTTTTTATCAGTTTAATTTTTATTTAGGTATAGGTTTAAGTTTTAGTTTATGTTTTATTTTATTTTATTTTTTTATTTTATTTATGTTTAGTTTTTATATTTATTTTATTTTTAGGTTGTATTTAGTTTAGGTTTAGGATTTTAGGTTTTTTTTGATTTAGGGTTTAGGATTTAAGATTTTAGGGTTTAGGGTTTAGGGTTTAGGGTTTAAGGTTTATGGTTTTAGGGTTTATGATTTAGGGTTTAGGGTTGTAGGTTTAGGGTTTAGAGTTTATGGTTTAAGGTTTAGGGTTTGCTATTTAGGCTTTAGGGTTTAGGGTTTTTAGGGTTTAAGGTTTAAGGTTTAGGGTTTAGCTTAGAGTTTTTTAGGTTTAGTTAGTTTAGGGTTTAGGTTTTAGGTTTAGATTCTTTAGGGTTTAGGTTAATTAGGTTTAAGTTTAGTGTTTAGGTTTAGGTTTAGGGTTTAGAGTTTAGGGTTTTGAGTTTTAATTAGTATTTAGGGTTTAGGGTTTATGGTTAATTTAGGGTTTAAGGTTTAGGGTTTAGGGTTTAGTGTTTTTTAGGGTTTAGGGTTTAGGATTTAGGGCTAGTTTTAGGGTTTAGGGTTTAAAGTTTAGGATTTTGGGTTAGGGTTTAGGGGTTAGGTTTTTTTAATTTATAAATCACTAGGTTTTGGTTTATTTAGTTTTTTTAGATTATTTTTTATTTATTTTAGTTTATTTTTTTATCTTTATTTGAATTTATTTATTTTTATTTTTATTTTATTTTGTTTATTTATTTTAGTTTAGGTTTTTTATTTTAGTTTTATTTTTATTTTATTTAGGTTTAGGTTTAGTGTTTAGGCTTTAGGGTTTAAGGTTTTTATGGTTTAGGGTTTAGGGTTAGCTTATTATTTAGGGTTAGTTTTGGGTTTAGGTTTAGGGTTTACTTTAAACTTGGTTTAGGTTTAGGTTTAGGGATTGGGTTATCAGGTTTAGTTTACTTTAGGTTTAGGGTTTAGAGTTTAGGGTTAGGATTAAGGTTTAGGATTTAGGGTTTAGGATTTAGTGTTTAAGATTTAGGGTTTAGCATTTAGGGTTTGAGGTTTAGGGTTTAGGGTTTAGGTATATTTAAGGTTAGTTTAGGTTTAGTTTAATTTTAGGTTTAGGGTTTAAGTTTAAGTTTTATAGTTGTTTAGGTTTAGTTTAGTTTTAGGGTTTAGGTTTAAGTTTTAGGTTTTAGGTTTTTTTAGGTTTTAGTTTTAGGGTTTATAGTTTAGGTTTAGTTTAGGTTTCTGATTTTAAGGTTTAGGGTTTAGGTCTTAGGTTTATAGTTTTATTTAGGTTAGAGTTTTGTTAGGTTGGAGTTTAGGTTTTAAGGTTTAGGGTTTAGGGATTAGGATTTAGTGTTTTTTTAGGGTTTAGGTTTTAGGGTTTAGGGTTTAGGGTTTAGGGTTTAGGATTTTGGGGTTTAGGGTAGTAGGTTTAGCATTTAGAGTTTAGGGTTTAGGGTTTGTTTAAGGTTTAGGGTATAGGGTTAGGGATTTTTTTCTCTTTTTATTTATTTTATTTATTATTATTTTTTAAATTATGCAAACTGGTAGGTTTAGGTTTATTTAGTTTATTTTTTATTTATTTTAGTTTATTTTATTTTATTTTTTGATTTAGTTTTATTTTTATATTTATTTAGTTTAATTTATTTATTTTAGTTTTATTTATTTTTGTTCATATTTTTTATTTTAGTTTATTTGTTATGTTTAGGTTTATTTTTTTTAGTTTAGTTTTATTTTTATTTTATTTTTTAGGTTTAAGTTTTATTTTTTTATTTTAGGTTTAGGTTTAGGTTTTTATTTTATTTTTTTTAGGTTTAGGTTTTAGGTTTTTATTTTAGGTTTATTTTTAGGTTTTATTTTCTAGTTTAGGTTTAGGCTTTTTTTAATTTATTTTATTTTGTTTAGTTTAGGTTTAGGTTTAGGATTAAGTTTAGTTTATTTTAGGTTTAGGTTTAGGTTTTATTAATTTTAGTTTAGGGTTCGGTTTATTTTATTTTTATTTTAGGTTTTGGTCTTTTTTAGTTGAGGGTTTATGTTTTTTTTTATATTTATTTTTTGGGTTTATTTTTAGGTTTATTGTTTAGGTTTTGGTTTTTGTTTAATTTAATTTTTTTATAAGTTTATTTACTTTTTATTTTAGGTTTAATTTTTATTTTATTTAGGTATTTTATTTTTTTTAGTATAATTTAGGTTTTTATTTATTTGATATTAGTTTAGTTTTTTTTAGGTTTAGGTTTAGGTTTAGGTTTAGGTTTTAGTTTATGCGTTTATTTTATTTTAATTTTTTTTATTTTGGTTTAGGTTTTTTTAATGTTATTTTAAAGACTAAAAAGATGTTAGATGTGTGGAGGAAGAGTTTGTTAGTTCCTATATTTAAGAATATAGGTGATGCACAAGAGTGTGCAAATTATAGAGGAAGTAAGTTAATGTGTCATACTATAAAATTATGGGAGAGAGTAATTGAGTATAGGTTATGATGTGATACAAAAGTTTCTCACAATCAGTTTGGTTTCATGCCAGGTAAATCTACTATGGATGCTATACATTTGTTAAGAGGTTTGATGGAGAAGTATAGAGAAAGTAAGGAGGATCTACATATGATAATTATTGATTTAGAGAAAGCTTATGATAAAATTTCGAGAGATGTTCTTTGGAAAGTTCCAGAACAGAAAGGAGTTAATATTGGTTATATTTAGGCCATTAAGGATATGTATACTAGAGCTATTACTTGTGTCCAAACACAAGGAGGATTGACAAAATATTTTCATATTTCAATTGGATTACATCAAGGATCAGCTTTAAGCCATTATCTTTTTTTGCTTTAGTTATGGATGTTCTTACTAGGCATTTATGTATGTATGCTTTTATGATGACATTTTCTTGTTGATAAGACTAGAGAGGGACTCCAAGAGAAACTTGAATTATGGAGGTCAACATTAGAGTCTAAAGGTTCTCGTTTAAGTAGATCTAAAACTGAATATATTGAGTGTAATTTTAGTTTTAGAAGTTCTAGTAGTAGTGTTGTGACATTAGGTGAACAAGCTATTAATAAGAGTGAGTGATTCAAATATTTGGGCTTTATTATTCAAAATAATGGTGAAATAGATGGAGATATTATTAGTAGAATTCAAGTTGGATGGTAGAAGTGGAGGAATGCATCTGGCCTATTATGTGATAGAAAAGTTCCACTTAAACTTAAGGGAAAATTTTATAAGATGGTGGTAAGACAGCAATGACTTATGTGTAAATGTTGGCCAATAATAAGCATAAGACTAAGTTAAGTGTTATAGAGATGAGGATGCCCAGGTGGATGAGTGGCTATACTCTTATAGATAAAATGTGAAATGAGTATGTTCGGGAAAAAGTTTGAGTAGCTACAGTGGCAGATATGATTAGAGAGAGTCGCCTTAGATGGTTTGGCCACATAAAGCATCAGCTGTTCGATGACCCGGTTAAGAGTGTAGATCCATTAGAATTGGCTTATGTTAAGAAAAGTACAGGTAGACCTAAAAATACTTGGTTAAGATGTATAAAAAATGACCTTAGTATACTTGAACTAAATGAGAATTTAACACATAATAGGACACAATAGAGATGAAGGATGTAGCCGACCCCACTTATTGGGATAAAGGCTTGTTGTTGTTGTTTAGGTTTTTAATTTATTTTATTTTTATGTTTTATTTAGTTTAGGTTTAGATTTTTAGTTTTTCAAGGTTTAGGGTTTGCAGTTTTGGGTTTTGGGTTTAGGGTTTTTTTTGGGTTGGAGTTGGGTTTAGGGTTTAGGTTTTAGTTTTGGGGTTTAGAATTTAGGGTTAGGGTTTAGGTTTAGGGGGTTTAGGGTTTAGGGATTAGGTTTAGGTTTAGGGTTGTTTTAGTTTAGGGTTTTCTAAGACTGGCAATGACATAGATGAAAATGAATATCATAGAAAATCAAAACCCTAGATAACTTGAATCCTATCAGAACATAAGTTCATAGTGATCAATGGGTCGCTCTTCAATTTCTCGATTTCAACCACCAATTAGTGGGATCTACCATAATATCACCGATATCTCCCACCTTCACCACCACACGTAACTCTATCGCTCCTTTCATACAACCAGACTACCACCACTCCATACACCTCCATATCACCCTAGATCCCCCACCACTCATAAAACCCACCTCGCCTTCCACCGCCAGATCTAGACTGAGTCTTGTTGACGGTGATGTCCCTGCCGTCAAGGTTCTGCCCATTCTGTGGGTTTAGGTTTATGTTTGGGTTTATAAGGTTTTAGGGTTTAGGTTTATTTTTTAATTTATTTAGTTACTTTAGCTTTAGGTTTAGGGTTTGGCATTTAGGGTTCAGGGTTTAGCGATTAGGGTTTAGGGTTTAGGGTTTAGGGTATTAGGGTTAATGCTTTTAAGGTTAAAGGTTTAGGGTTTAGGATTATAGGTTTAGGGATTAAGGTTTAAGATTTAGAGTTTATGGTTTTTTTAATTAAGTAAACCTGTAGATTTAGGTTTATTTATTTTAGTTTATTTTTTATTTTTATTTAGGTTTATTTTTTATTTTACTTAGTTTAGTTTATTTATTTTAAATTTATTTATTTTAGTTTAGGTTTTTTATTTTAGTTTATTTTTTAGGTTTTAGTTTAGGTTTAGGTTTATTTTTTTAATTGAGTTTTATTTTTATTTTATTTTTTAGATTTAGGTTTTATTTTTTTTAAGTTTAGGTTTTAGGTTTTTATTTTTGGATTAATTTTTTAGTTTAGGTTTAGGTTTGTTTTTAATATAATTTATTTTAATTAGTTTTACTTTAGGTTTAAGTTTAGGTGTATGTTTTATTTATTTTAGTTTACGTTTAAGTTTATTTTATTTTATTTATTTTTTTATTTTAGGTTTAAGTTTTTTTTAGTTTAGAAATTAGATTTTATTATTTATTTATTTTAAGGTTTATTTTTTAAGTTTAGGTTTTTATTTAGTTTTTATTTTATTTTATTTTAGATTTATTTTATTTTTATTTTACATTTAGTTTTTATTTTATTGTGGACTTTTATTCGTAGGTTTATTTTATTTCGTAGTTTAGTTTCGACTTTTATTTATTTTGTTTTAATTTATTTTTATTAGTTTGTTTTTTTTTTTTAATTTTAGGTTTAGGTTTTAGTTTAAGTTTTTATTTTGTTTTATTTTTTATTTTATTTAGGTTTAGGTTTATTTATTTATTTTATTTTTAGGTTTATTTAGTCAGTTTAGGTTTAGGTTTAGGGTTTAGGGATCTTAGAGTTTAGTAGGTTTTAGGGTGTAGGTTTAGGGTGGACAAAGTGAGGGTGGTATGGGTTTAAGTTGGAGAGTGGTATTTAGTTACAGGTTTAGGGTTAAGGGTTTAGGTTTAGGGAGGATAGGCTTTAGGGTTAAGATCAGGATTTATAGAGGGTTAGTTTAGATTTAGGGTTTAGGGTTTATAATTTAGGGCTCAGTTTAAGTGTTTGGAGTTTAGGATTATAGTTTAGGTGGTTTAAGGAGGTTTAGGTTTAGGGAGGATGGGAGTGGTTTAGGGTTTAGGGTTTAGGGTCTAGGATTTTAGGTTTAGAGTTTAGGGTTTAGGGTTTAGGATTTTTTTTATTAAGTAAATCTCTAGGTTTTGGTTTATTTAGTTTATTTAGATTATTTTTTATTTATTTATCTTTATTTAGTTTTATTTTTTATTTTTATTTAGTTTTGTTTATTTATTTTAGGTTTATTTATTTTAGTTTAGGTTTTTATTTTAGTTTATTTTTTAGGTTTAGGTTTAGGTTTATGTTTATTTTTTAGTTTAGTTTTATTTTTATTTTATTTTTTCAATTTAGGTTTTATTTGTTATTCTTAGGTTTAGGTTTAGGTTTTAATTTTATTTTTTAGGTTTAGGTTTTAGGTTTTTATTCTAGGTTTATTTTAAGTTTCTTATTTTATTTAGTTTAAGGTTTAGGTTTAGTTTCATTTAGGTTTAGTTTTAGGTTTTATTTATTTTAGTTTAGTTTATTTTAGTTTAGGTTTTTGTTTATTTTATTTTGTTTATTTTATGTTTAGGTTCCTTTTTTTTAGTTTAAGGTTTAAGTTTATTTTATTTTATTTTTAGGTTTAGGTTTTTATTTAGTTTTTATTTTATTTTATTCTTGGTTTAATTTATTTTAATTTTAGATTTAGTTTTTATTTTATTTAGGTTTTTTATTTTTAAGTTTTTTTTTTTGGTTTAGTTTAGGTTTTTATTTATTTAATTTTATTTTAGTTTTATTTTTATTTTATTTTATTTTTAGGTTTAGGTTTCTATTTCGGTTTATGTTTAGGTTTAGGTTTTAGTTTTGGTTTTTATTTTATTTTATATAGGTTTAGGTTTTTTTCTTTATTTTATTTTTATGCTTTATTTAGTTTAAGTTTAGGTTTTTAGGTTGTTAGGGTTTAGGGTTTAGGGTTTGGGGTAGTGTTATAGGTTTGTGGTTTTAGGGTTTAGGTTTTAGGTTTAGGGTTCAAGTTTTAGTTTAGCGTTTAGGGTTTTTGTTTTTTTTTAATAGAGAACAAATTCATATTCAACATTTTTTCTTTTCAATTCCATGAACTGAGTAACAAACCGTGGAAGAGGTAATCAAATAACCTCCTTGGGGCTAGCTAAAGCCCTGTTCTCGTGATGTCCAGACTATATACCAATTACCATTCAATCTTATATAAATCAACACATGAATAGAGGAAAGAGAACTTAACATTTGTACAC
This sequence comes from Cymbidium sinense, assembly GCA_021442155.1. Classification (NCBI taxonomy): domain Eukaryota; kingdom Viridiplantae; phylum Streptophyta; class Magnoliopsida; order Asparagales; family Orchidaceae; genus Cymbidium; species Cymbidium sinense. The sequence continues at coordinate 86,880,757 of CM038214.1, read as the reverse complement.
TTAAGATATAACCACATGCATTTCTTATGTATTTATAACTAACATCATAATACATATTATTATTTATTTATAAGCTTTTGAAAAATACATTTGGATTTAATAGTGATAATAGCCACACATATATTAAATTAAATCAACACATGCAAGCTTACATAAAGGAAATCCATTTTATTTTACTTGATTTTGAAAAGATGGATGCATGAATTCAAATGACATACCAAATTTAACATGATTGGAAAGAGGATAATCAAATATAAGCATGTGATTCATTCAACCAAACAAGTTCTTAAGGACAATCAAATCAAAAAAGATTATTTAAAGCAAACCAAAGCTTCTTTATTAATTAAGTTTTGGATTTGATTTGATTTAAAGAGGAGAAGAGAAATCATCACTTGTTGTTTTAAACCCATTCCCACATTAGTGATTTGATTTAATTTACAGGAATGAAATTAAGTTGATTTTATGTGTTGATTAAGTTGAACTCTTAATTAGATGAATTAATTACCCTTACTTATGTCACCTTAAAGTAAATAAATAAATAATTATGAGCCAATATGATATGCATGGAAAATAAACTTGCAATGATCCTAGGAAATAAAAGGGGCCTAATGCAATTGGCTCATAATTAATAGTTAATTAGGTTAAGGGACTTAATTAATTACTCTTATGGTTTTCCCACACATGTGGACTAACCATAATTTCATTAAACTCCTTTAGGTTATTAAACACCTAAAGATCTACCCCATGATTTAAAGGTCTAATGTGATAATGATTTCAATTTGATTAAGTGATTTAATTAATTAGTTAAATCTTAATAAATTTTATCTTAAAAAAGGGTGAAATGAACTTAGGGAAAGGGGTCCCAACCCTATTCCTTAGTTCACTTTCTATCGAACAATGATTATTAAACTTAATTAACCAATTTATTACTGTTCATGGGATTAATTACTTATTAATTAACTTAAAAGAGTAGTTATGGTTTAATTAGTCAATATTCCTAATAATTGAGCAATAAATCCCAAGAAATTATGGGAGGCACAAGTCATCCCAATAAATTAACACACAAAATTTGAGATTAATTACTCAAGTAATGAAGGAATAATTAAGCTAATTAATTTTGTAATTAAACTTTAATTACTATTCAAAATTAATTAAGATCATTTTTAATTAATTCTAAAAATCATAGAACATCATGAAGGAGTATTTATTTGCATTTTTTATTTCTCTATGATGTTCTATGATTTTTAGAAGTTTCAGCCATTAAAAATGATTAGTTAAGCCTAATCCTGTTGGCGCCATGTGACACCTCGAGATTGGCTATTTAAACTTATCTGACTCAGCACCTACGTGGTGGCGGCAGACGTGCTTTCTTATTCTTTGTCCGATCTAAGATCAGATGACTATGATTAATCCCACAACTTAATACAATTAAATCAAATCGATCTAGCAGATCTAATCACGACCGTCTGTTCTAAACATGTGGAATAGACAGTGCGTAATCTAACATCATGTGAGTGAGGGAGAATGGAGTCCATCCGCCATTACTCACTTGATCCAAGGTTACCCGAGCTCAAATCAACTCCAAAAGTATCTCACACCTTCACGCCATCAATCGAAGGGGATCCAATGGTCAAGATCACACGAGGTGAAAAGTTTTCTTCAAAAAGCTCCAACCCATTTTTTCCTAAGAATCAATTTTGGAAGCATACCTCATCGGAGCTTAAGATCGGTGGCTTGAACGATTGAGGAAGCTACATCTAGTGGATATGAAGCCCTGTTGAGTAGTAATTGGATCAATTCCTTGATGTTCGCTTAGAAGGCCATGAATTGATGATTTGGAGCTCAACATTGATCGAAGTCCCCCTCGGATGCTCGGGAAGCTTGGGAGATGATCTGTTCTTGCTCGATGAGCCTTGGGGAAGGTGCGTGCAAAGTTAATTTGTGTTTGTTGGAGAAATGGGGAAGTTAGGTAAAAAATGGAAGTGTTCTATTTCAAAATGGACGGAATGGCATTTTTAGATCGAGGAACGAGCTTGGGAGCTTAGGGAATAGATCTGATAGCTCATCATGGGTAGCCAGGGCTCTGAGGAATGATTTGTGTGTGTGTTTAAGTAGAAATGAGGGGCTATATACCCCCTTCATCTTGATCAGATGGTGGGATCAAGTTTTGCTTCCCATCTCAGGGTGTCATGGGTGGCAGGGAGGAGGTGAGTTGGCTCGGCTTGGTTGGTTGAAGGTGGGGAGGTGGCTGCCAAGGAGGAATCATTAGTGTCCTTTGGGTTTCAAATGCTCCAATAGGTAGGGCTAGGTGATTTCACCTCCCATGGGTCATGGCCGACCCAATCACCCTTGGGTCAGGTTGGAGACTGTCCTAAGTGGCTATGTGGACCATTGGAAGAGTATCAAGTGGCCAAGAAATGGAAATGACTACTTACATGGGTGATTTGTCTCATGTGATTCCTTTGACCTAAGGGTAGAATGATCATTTGGCATTAGATTTGATTTGGGAAGATTTTAAATGAGCCAAAAGTGGGTTAGCCCAAATTTCAAGTCAATTAGAGTTGAATTGGTTAGGTTTGCCTCAATTTGACTCATTTAGGTCAAATTGGGTTAGGTTGATCAAGTTGACTAATTGGTCAAATTGGGTCAGACCTAGGGTTGAGCTAAGTTCATTTGATCATTTGGGATGTATTGGTTCAATTGGTTTGGTTTAGTTTGGCTCAGATTTGATTTTGGCTCATTTGAATTCATTTGGGTCAAATGGGTTAAGTTGACCAATTTGACCAATTTTGCCAAATTGGCTTGGGTTGGGTGTTGGTTTGGGTTTAGTTGACCAATTGAAGATGATTGTAGGCTTCGATTTCAATTAATTTAGATTTTGTTTTGATTTTGACCAACTTGAACCTTTAGGTCAATTAGGTTCAATTGGGTCCAATCATGGCTTTGGTCAACTTCAACAATCAATTTGGAATGAACATGAATCATTGGTTGCAATCAATTTGGTTTATATTATGATTTGCCCAATTTGGTCTTTTAGGTTAATTTGGGTCAAATCAAGAGGGACAATTGGGTTTGGTTTGACTCAATTGAAGGTCAAGTCATATTCAAATATTGATTTTGATTTGGTATGAATAATTGGTTTCAAGGGATTTTGCTTAGGTTATAATTTGGCTAGTTTGGGTTCATATTGGTTAAGGAGTTGACTTGGTCAAATGACTAAGTTGACTTGGTTTGACCCAATTTGTGATAATTGATCAACCTAGGGTGATCAACAAACATGATAAGAGGTTTTGATCAACTTTGTTCAATCTAATTTTTGTAGGGCTAAAACTTGCCTCAAATAGGTCAAATTGGTCACTTTGGGTCAAGTGGACCAATTGGATTTAGTTGGCTTAATTTTGGGTTGAGTTTTATTTAGTTGAGTTTATATATGGATTTGGGATTGATATATAAATTCAATTGTAATTGGCTTAGGTTCAAATGGGTTTTGGTTCATTTGAATATTTCAAATCAAAAGGGTTAAGTTGGGTTTGAGTTGGGTTGATTTTGTTTTGGCTTGATGATTATAGATTTAATTTATATTTATGAATATGATTGAAGGTATGATTGATTCATGAGATAATCAATTGAATTTGGGTTTTGGAATGAAGAAATTTGGCTAAGTCCATAAAGTTGGGTCATGTGGCTTAGGTTTGGATTTTGATTTGGTTTGATTTAGATTTGATGATTTAAATATATATAGTTCATTTCAAAAGGTCATTTGGCTTGGATTTCAGTTTGAATATGTTAGGTATGTTTGAAAAATGGGTTGGGCCAAGTTTTAATGAATTTGAAATTGATTTGATATGATTTGGCTCATGTTGACCCATTTAGGTCAAAATGGGTCAACTTGGGTCAAGTTGACCAATTGGTCAAATTGGGTCAAACCAAGGGTTGGGTCAAGCTCAAATGATCATATGAATTGATTTGGTATCTTTGTTTCCAATCAATTTCATTTATATTTGGATTTGGTTCATTTAATTTTGTTTAGGTCAAATGGGTCAAGTTGACCAATTTGACCCATTTGCACTATTTGGGTTAGGTCATGGGTTGGTTTAGGTTTCATTAGTCATTTGAAATGATTTGGTATCTTTGTTTCCAATCAATTTTGGTTTGATTTGATTTGGACTAAATTTGACCTTTTAGGTCAAGTTAGGTTCATGGACAATTGGGCTAGGTTGGGACTAGTTGGCCAATTGAGGCTTTGTTCGAGTTCAATAAGTGATTTGGAATGAACTTGACCCATTGGTTTCAATCAATTTGGCTTAGATCAAGTTTTGACACATTTTGACTTTTTAGGTCAAGTTGGGTCAACTTGGTTCAAGTGGCCAATTGACTAGGTTAGCTCAAATGATGACTTGGTCAAGTTCATTACATTGATCATGAATGAGTTTTGATCAATGGTTTTAATCAATTTGGCCTATGGATTTTGGCTAGTTTAGATTTCATTTTGTCTAAGTGTTGGGTCACCCCTTAGTTTGACCCAATTTGAGTGATTGATCATCTCATGATGATTGTTGCTCACAATGAGAGGCTTAGTTGGGCTTAGTTCAATCCAATTTGGGTAAGATTAGAATTTGGCTCAGAAGGGGTACTTTAGGTCACTTTGGGTCAAGTGAGCCTAAGTGGGTCAATTGACTTGATCAAGGCTTGAATCAAGTTTGATTGAACTCACATATGGACTTATGATTGAAATATAAATCCATTTGCAAGCGATTTGAAGTCAAATGGGTTTTGATTCATTTGACAATTTTAAGTTCAAAAGGGTGAACATGAGTTCGATTTGGCTTTGATTTTGAATTTAGTTTTGGTTTGATAATTGAAGTTTATGTTTATATTTGGATTCATGATTGAAGGAATGATTGAATCATGAAGAAAAATCAAGAGTTTAGCTTGATTTGATTTGATTTGGCTAATTTCAAAAATTTGAGTTGAAAAGCTTAGGTTGAATTTTGGTTGAAATTGGATTTGAGTTTTGAATTTAGTTTTGATTTGCTTATTGAAGTTTATCTTTATATTTAGATTCATGATTGAAGGATTTATTGAATCATGAAGAAAAATTAAGAGTTTTGCTTGATTTGAATTTGATTTGGCTAAGTTCAAGAATTTGACTTGAAAGGCTTAGGTTGAATTTTGGTTGAATTTGGATTTGAGTTTTAAATTGATTTTTGGATATCTAAATTTATATTTCATTTATTTTTTTGAATATAAATGAGAATATAAATGGATTATGAGAAAATCTCTTGAATTTGATTTGATTTGAATTTGATTTAAGCTAAGTCCATAAGATGAAATCAAAGGGCTTAGGAAAGATGTTTGGAATTTGAAATTCAATCATTATTTTCAATCATTTGGAATTGATTCATGATTTGATAAAATCCATCAAGTTGGAATTGATTTGAGTTTGAAGTTGATTTGATTTGGAGTTTGAAGTTGATTTGATTTGGAGTTTGACTTGAAAGGAGGAAGTGAGGATTGGATCAAGCTATGGGGTAGATAAGTTTTCTTAACTCCCCTAAGGCATGACCTATTCCTATGGATAACTCTTCTAAGTCTCTAAGGTTAGGTTGAGTGTTCACCTAATCACTAGAAGTGTCTTGAGACTAAGGAACTCTTAATGTCTAAGAGGAGTCATATGTCTAAGATGGAGGGGTTGAGAGCTCGTTCAAAAAATGAGGTCAACAGGTTAGCTTAGTGTTTAGGGTTAGTTTAGAGCTTAAGGTTTATAGTTTAGGGTTTAATGTGTAGGGTTTATGGTTAATTTAGAGTTTAGGGTTTATATTTTTAGGGTTTAGGGTTTAGGGTTTATGGTTAGGGTAAGAGTGTAGGGTGTAGGGCTTAGGGTTTAGGTTTAGGGTTGGGGTTTAGGGTTTAGTGTTTAGAGTTAGGGTTAAGGGTTTAGGGTTTAATGGTTAAGGTTTAGGGTTTTAGGGTTTATGCTTTTAGGTCAGTTTTAGGTAGGGTTTAGGGTTTTTAGGGTTTGGCTTGAGTTTGGCCTAAGTAGTGCATGCCTGGTTTGGTTTAGGGTAGGGCTCACCATCCAGTTTAGGGTAGAGGGTTTAGTGTTGTGGTTTAGAGTAGGGTCCATGGTTAGTGGTAGGGTCTAAGGCCAGGGTAGGTTAGCTTAAGTTTAGAATTAGTTTGGGCTTAGGGTTTCAAATTTTAGGTTTAAGTTAGTTTAAAGTTTAGGGTTTAATATTTTAGTGTTTAGGGGTTAGGGTTAGAAGTTATGGGTTAGGGTAGGTTGGGGATTTAGGGTTTAGCATTTATAGAGTTTATGATTTAGGGTTTTTTTAGGTTTAGGGTTCAAGTTTTAGTTTTATTTTAGGGTTTAGGGTTTTTGGTTATTTTTTATATTTTCTATTTTAACAGAGAACAAATTCAGATTCAACTTTTCTTCTTTTCGATTTCATCAACCAAGTAACACACCAAGTTTCCTAAGAAACAAGTGATGACATAGATGAAAAATGAGCACCCATAAAGTAAACCAAAAACCCTAGTTAACTAGAACAGTCTCTATTGTAAAGATACAGCTCCATAAGCACCAGATCGGATCGACCGTTCTTCAATTTCTCTAGTTCCCATTAGAACCACTCTGGCCTCTCGAGTAGCGGTATCCACCATCATATCCCTGATCACTACCTTCGTGACCGCCACAGTTGTAACCTCCTCCTGCCTCCATAACCACCACTACTCTGACCACCACCTCCATATCCACGCACCTCCGATCCCCATCACCACTATGATAATTGCCGCCGCCTTTGCCTCCACCAGATCTAGAAATGCTTGGACAAGTGATGTTCTGTAAGTTTATACTTTTAAGAGTTTAGGAGTTTAGGGTTTTAAGGTTTAAGTTTAGGTTTAGTTTTAAGTTTAGGTTTTTTGAGTTTTGGGTTTAAGGTTTAGTGTGCATGCTTAAGGGTTTAGGGTTTAGGGTTTAGGGTTTACGATATAGGGTTTAGGGTTTAGGGTTTAGGGTTTAGTGTTTTTAGGGTTTAGGGTTTAGGGTCTATGGTTTAGGGTTTAGGGTCTAAGGTTTAGGGTTTAGGGTTAGCTTAAGTTTAGAATTAGTTTTGGGCTTAGGGTTTCAAATTTTTAGGGTTTAAGGTTAGTTTAAAGTTTAGGGTTTAATATTTTAGTGTTTAGGGTTTAAGGTTAGGGTTAGGCTTCAGGCGATAGGGTTTAGGGTTTAGGGTTTAGGATTTAGGGTTTAGCATTTATAGAGTTTATGATTTAGGGTTTTGGTTTTAGGTTTAGGGTTCAAGTTTTAGTTTTATTTTAGGGTTTAGGGTTTTTGGTTATTTTTTATATTTTTTATTTTAACAGAGAACAAATTCAGATTCAACTTTTCTTCTTTTGATTTCATCAACCAAGTAACACCAAGTTTCTAAAACAAGTGATGACATAGATGAAAAATGAGCACCCATAAAGTAAACCAAAACCCTAGTTAACTAGTCTCTATTGTAAAGATCTCCATAAGCACCCGGTCGGATCGTGGTTCTTGATTTCTCTAGTTCCCATTAGAACCACTCGGCCTCTCAGTAGCGGTATCCACCATCCTCACCTTCATTACCGGTTGTAACCTCCTCCGCCTCCACCTCCTTACCACCACCTCCATATCCACCGGTACCTCAGATCCCCATCCTGCTTATGATAATGTCGCCTTACCTTTGCCTCCACGGATCTAGTGGTTGTGATGTTCATGTAATCAAGGTTCTTCCCATTCTTAGAGTTTAGTTTTAGGTTTAGGTTTATTAAGTTTTAGCATTTAGGTTTATTTTTTAATTTATTTTGTTACTTTAGGTTTAAGTTTAGAGTTTGGGGATTAGGGTTTAGGGTTTAGTGTTAAGGGTTTAGGGTTAGGGTTTAGGGTTTAGGGTATTAAATTTTTTAGGGTGTAAGGTTTAAGGTTTAAGGTTTAGGGTTGTAGGTTTAGAGTCAAGGGTTTAGGGTTTAGGTTTTACGATTTAGCGTTTAGGGTTTAGGATTTAGAGTTTAAGATTTTTTTTTACAATTAAGTAAACCCGTATGTTTAGGTTTATTTATTTTATTTTTTTTACTTATTTGAGGTTATTTTATTTTTAATTTTATTTAGGTTTATTTTTTATTTAGTTTAGTTTTATTAGGTTTAGGTTTATTTATTTTTATTTTATTTATTTTTATTTTAGTTTATTTTTTAGGTTTAGGCTTTTATTTAGTTTTTATTTTATTTTTTTGGGTTTATTTATTTTTATTTTACGTTTAGTTTTTTTATTAAGGTTTTTTATTCTTAGGTTTATTTTAATTTTTAGTTTAGTTTAGGTTTTTTATTTATTTTATTTTAGCTTATTTTGATTTTTTATTTTATTTTATTTTAAGTTTGAGTTTAGGTTTTTATTTTATATTATTTTATTTTTCTATTTTATTTAGGTTTAGGTTTTTTATTTATTATATTTTTAGGTTTTATTTAGTTTAGGTTTAGGTTTTTAGGTTTTTTATTTAGGTTTAGGGTTTATTTAGGTTTAGGTTTTATTTTTTAGTTTTAATGTTTAGGGTTAGGTTTATGATTTAGTTTAGGGTTTAGTGTTTAGGACTTATTTATTTTAGTTTAGTTTAAGGTTTAGGTTAACAAGTTTTATAGTTATTTTATTTTAGGGTTTAGGTTTTATTTAGTGTTTAGGGTTTAGGTTATTTTAGAGTTTATACTTTAGGTTTTAGGTTTAGGTTTTGGGTTTATTATTTAGGGTTAGGGTTTAGGTTTTAGGTTTAAATTTTATTTTTTTTTAGGATTAGGGTTTATGGTTTAGGGTTTATGTTAGGGTTGTTAGTTTAGGGTTTAGATTTATATGGTTAGTTTTAGGGTTTATGGTTTAAGATTTATGGTTTAGGTTTAGGTTTAGGGTTTAGGGTTTTTAAATTAATAGTTTAGGTTTATTTTATTTATTTTTATTTAGAGTTTATCTTATTTTTTTATTTTTATTTAGGTTTATTTTTTGTTTAAATTTACTTAGTTTATTTTAGTTGATTTTAGTTTAGGTTTAGGTTTATTTTATTTTGATTATTTTATTTTTATCTTAGGTTTAGTCTCTTTTAGTTTAGGGTTTGATTTTATTTTTTATTTATTTTAGTTTATTTTAAGTTTATTTTTTTAGGTTTAGGTTTTATTTAGTTTTATTTTATTTTATTTTATTTTTTATTTTTTTATTTTTTATTTTAATTATTTTTTTTTATTATTATGTATATTTTATTTTTTAATTTATTTTAGGTTTTAATTATTTTATTTTAAATTTTTTTATTTTATTTCTTTAATTTTAGGTTTTGGTTTAGTTTAGGTTTTAGTTTAGGTTTTTTATTTATTTTATTATTTTATTTTATTTTGGTTTAGGTTTTATTTATTTTATTTTATTTTATTTTTAGGTTTTATTTTAGGTTAGGGTTTAGGGTTTAGGGTTTAATTTAAGTTTTTATTTTATTTATGGTTTATTTATTTTTTATTTAAGTTTAGGGTTTAGGGTTTAGGTTTATTTTAGGGTTTAGCTTTATTTATTATTATTTAGATTTAATTTTAGGTTTGGTTTTGGTTTTAGTTTCGGTTTTTATTTCATTTTATTATTTAATTTTATTTAGGTTTAGGTTTTTTTTTTTATTTATTTATAGGTTTTATTTAGTTTAGGTTTAGGTTTTTAGGTTCTTGTAGGTTTAGGGTTTAGGGTTTAGGGTTTAGGTTTTAGGGTTTAGGGTTTAGGGTTTAGTGTTTAGGGTTTAGAGTTTAGGGTTTATGGTTAGTTTTGGGGTTTAAGGTTAGGGATTTGTTTAAAATTTTTTTTATTTTTTATTTTTTATTTTTTTTAAATTAAGTAAACTGGTAGGTTTAAGTTTATTTAGTTTTTCATTTTAGTTAATTTTATTTTATTTTGATTTAGGTTTTAATTATTTTTTTTTAATTTAGTTTATTTATTTTAGGTTTATCTATTTTAGTTTAGGATTTTTATTTTAGTTTATTTTTTAGGTTTAGGTTTAGGTTTATTTGTTAGTTTAGTTTTATTTTTATTTTAGTTTTTAGGTTTAGGATTTTGTTTAGGTTTAGCTTTCGATTTTTATTTTATTTTTTAAGGTTTCGATTTTAGGTTTTTATTTTAGGTTTATTTTTAGGTTTTATTTTTTAGTTTAGGTTAGGTTTATTTTTAGTTTATTTTATTTTATTTAGTTTATGTTTAGGTTTAGGTTTAGTTTATTTTAGGTTTAGGTTTATTTATTTTAATTTAGTTTATTTTAGTTTAGGTTTATTTTATATTTAATTTAGGTTTAACTTTTTTTAGTTTAGGGTTTTGGTTTTATTTTTTATTTATTTTTATTTTTATTATTTAGGTTTATGTTTTTATTTAGTTTTTATTTTATTTTATTTTAGGTTTATTTTATTTTTATTTTAGGATTAGTTTTAATTTTATTTAGGTTTTTTATTATTTAGGTTAGTTTAGGTTTTATTTATTATATTTTGTTTAGTTTTATTTTTATTTTATTTTTTTTAGGTTTAGGTTTAGGATTAGGTTTAGGTTTTAGTTTATGTTTTTATTTTATTTTCATTTATATTTCTTTATTTATTTTATTTTTAGGTTTTATTTAGTTTAGTTTTAGGTTTTTAGCTTTCTAGGATTTAGGGTTTAGGGTTTAGGATTTAGGGTTAGTTTAGGGTTTAGTGTTTAGGGTTTAGGATTTAGAGTTTAGGGTTTAGGGTTTAGGTTTAGACTTTACGATTTTTTTTAGGTTTATGATTTAGGGTATAGGGTTTAAGGTTTAGGGTTTAGGGTTTAGAGTTTAGGACTTTTTTTAGGTTTACGATTTTGGGTATAGGGTTTAAGGTTTTGGGTTTTGGGTTTAGGGTTTAGGTTTTAGGGTTTAGGGTTTAGGATTTAGGCTTTAGGATTTTTAGTTTTTTTTGACAGTGAGCAAAGTAAGAACCAGCATTTCTTCTTTTGTTAATTTAGTTTATTTTTTATTTATTTTAGCTTATTTAAATTTTTTTTATTTATGTTTATTTTTTCATTTAGTTTAGTTTATTTATTTTAGATTTATTTATTTTAGTTTATTTATTTTAGGTTTATTTATTTTAGTTTCGTCTTTTACTTTAGTTTATTTTTTAAGTTTAGGTTTAGGTTTATTTTTTAGATGAGTTTTATTTTATTTTTTGGTTTAGGTTTAGGTTTTTTTTTTTTTTCTTATTTTAGGTTTATGTTTTTATTTTATTTTTTTAGGTTTAGGGTTTAGGTTTTTATTTTAGGGTTTTTTTTTAGTTTAGGTTTAGGTTTATTTTTAGTTTATTTTAGTTTATATAGTTTAGGTTTAGGTTTAGTTTATTCTAGGTTTAAGTTTAGGTTTTATTTATTTTAGTTTAGTTTATTTTTTTTTAGGTTTATGTTTATTTTATTTTTTTTATTTTCATTTTAGGTTTATGTTTCTTTTTAGTTTAGGGTTTAGGTTTTATTTTTTATTTATTTTTAAGTTTTATTTTTAGGTTTATTTTTTAGGTTTAGGTTTTTATTTAGGTTTTATTTTATTTCATTTTAGGTTTATTTTTTAATTTTATTTTTATTTTAAGTTTAGTTTTTATTTTATTTAGGTTTTTTATTCTTAGGTTGATTTTATTTTTTTATTTTAGTTTAGGTTTTATTTATTTTATTCTATTTTTATTAGTTTATTTTATTTTATTTTTAGGTTTAGGTTTAGGTTTAGGTTATAGTTTAGGTTTAACTTTTTAGGTTTTTAGGGTTTAGGGTTTAGGGTTTAAGGTTCAGGCTTTATGGTTTTACGGTATAAGGTTTTAGGGTATAGGTTTTTGGTTTAAGGTTATCTTTTAGGGTTAGTTTAAGATTTAGTGTTTAAGGTTTAGGGTTTAGGCTTTAGGGTTTATGGTTTTAGAGTCTAGGTTTTATGGTTTAGGGTTAATTTAGGGTTTGGGTTTAGGGGTTTAGAGTTTAGGGTTTAGGGTTCAGGGTTAGGGTTAGCATTTAGGGTTTAATGTTTAAGCTTAGGGTTTTAGGATTTAGGGTTTAGGATTTAGGGTTTTAGGTTTAAGGTTTAGATTTTAGGTTTAGGGTTTAGGTTTAGGGTTTAGGGTTAGTTTTAGGGTTTAGAGTTTAGGGCTAGTGTTTTTTGTTAAATTTTTTAATTTTTTAATTAAGTAAACTGGTAGGTTTAGGTTTATTTAGTTTATTTTTTATTTATTTAAGCTTATTTGATTTTAATTTTATTTTTATTTAGGTTTATTTTTATTTTTCTTTAATTTAGTTTATTTATTTTATGTTTTTTATTTTAGTTTAGGTTTTTTTTTAGTTTATTCTTTAGGTTTAGGTTTAGGTTTAGGTCTATTTTTTAGTTTAGTTTTATTTTTATTTTATTTATTTCTATTTAGGCTTTATTTTTTATTTTTATGTTTAGGTTTAGTTTTTATTTTATTTTTTTATGTTTAGGTTTTAGGTTATTATTTTAGTTTTATTCTAAGGTTTTATTTTCTAGTTTAGGTTTAGGTTTATTTTTAGTTTGTTGTAGTTTATTTAGTTTAGGTTTATGTTTTATTTATTTTAGTTTAGTTTATTTTAGTATAGGTTTAGGTTTATTTTATTTTTATTTTAGGTTCAAGTTTTTTTTACTTTAGGGTTTAGGTTTTATTTTTATTTATTTTTTGGTCTTATCTTTAGGTTTATTATTTAGGTTTAAGTTTTTATTCACTTATTTTATTTTAGGTTTATTTTATTTTTATTTTAGGTTTAGTTTTTATTTTATTAAGGTTTTTTATTTTTTAGTTTAGTTTAGGTTTATATTAATTTTATTATAGTTTAGTTTTATTTTTTATTTTATTTTCTTTTTAGGTTTAGATTTAGGTTTAGGTTTTAGTTTCTGTTTTTATTTTATTTTATTTTTTATTTTATTTTGGTTTAAGTTTTATTTATTTATTTTATTTTTCAATTTTATTTAATTTAGGTTTAAGTTTTTAGCTTTTAGGGTTTAGGGTTAGTTTTGGGTTTTGGGTTTTGGGTTTAGGGTTTGGGGTTTAGGGTTTAAGGTTTAGGGTTTTTTCCTTTTTCTTTGTTTAGGGTTTAGGGTTTAGAGTTTAGGGTTTAGGGTTTAGGGATTAGGTTTGAGGGTTTAGGGTTTAGGGTTTAGGGTTTAGGGTTTAAGGTTTTAGGGTTTATGGTTTTGGGTTTTAGTTTAGGGTTTAGGGTTTAGGATTTAGGGTTTTAGGATTTTTAGGGTTGAGGGTTTAGGGTTTAGGGTTTAGAGTTTAGGCTTTAGTTTTAGGGTTTAGGTTTTTGTTTAAGGTTTAGGGTTTTTGGCTTTTTTTAATAAAGAACAAATTCAGATTCAACATTTCTTCATTTTTATTTCATCAACCAAGTAACACACCAAGTTTCTAAGACAACATAGATAAAAAATGTGCACACATAGAGCACATAAAAAACCCTAGATAACTAGAACCGTCTCTACTATAAAGAAACTATTCCATAAGCTACAGATCTGATCTGCCGTTCCTCAGTTTCTCCAGTTCCCATCAAAACTACCCCGGCCTCTCGAGTAGCGGGATCCACCATCATATCCCAGATCTCTCGCTCTGCCACCATCACGGCTGTAACTTCGGTCGCTCCAACTACCTCCATAACCACCACTGCTCTAACCACCACCTCCATATCCACTAGCACCTCCAGATCCCCCACCACCACTACATTAACCGCCACCTCCACCTTTGCGTCCACCACCAGATCTAGATTAAGCCTTGTTGGGGTGATGTTCACGCCATGAGGTTGCCCCTCTAGGGTTTAGGTATATTAGGTTTTATGGTTTTATTTTATTTTTATTTTATTTTAATTTATTTTTATTTTTGGTTTAGTTTTTATTTTATTTAGATTTTTTATTTTTTAGTTTAGTTTAATTTATTATTTATTATATTTTAGTTTAGTATTTATTTTTTATTTTATTTTCTTTTTAGGTTTAAGTTTAAGTTTTAGTTTATATTTTTATTTTATTTTATTTTTTCATATTATATTGGTTTAGGTTTATTTATTTATTTTATTTTTAGGTTTTATTTAGTTTAGGTTTAGTTTTTAGCTTTTTAGGATTTAGGGTTTAGGTTCAATTTAGGGTTTAGGGTTTAGGCTTTGGGGTTTAGGGTTTAGGGTTTAGGGTTTAGGGTTTAGGGTTTAGAGTTTATGGTTTAGGGTTTAAGTTTTAGGGTTTAGAGCTTAGGGTTTTGGGTTTTAAGGTTTAGTGTTTAGGGATTATGGTTTAGGGTTTAAGGTTTATGGTTTTTAGGGTTTAGGTTTTAGCTTTAGGGTTCGGGTTTTAGTTTAGGGTTTAGGGTTTTTTTATATTTTTAATAGGGAATAAATTCAGATTTAACATTTCTACTTTTGATCTCAGCAACCAAGTAACACACCAAGTTTTCTATGATGACATAGATAAAAAATGAGCACACAAAGAAAATCAAAACCACAGATAACTAGAACCATCTCTATAAAGATATAGTTCCATAAGCGGTGACGGATCGGTCATTCTTGTTTCACGTTCCCTTTAGAACCACGGCCTCTCATGGCGAGATCCACCATCATATCTCGATCTCTCCCTCACCACCACACACCTCATGCCCGCCCTCCATAACCACCACTACTCGACCACCACCTCCATATCCACCGGCACCTCTAGATCCCCAATCACCACTCGATAAGCCACACCTTCTCCTCCACCTCTAGGCGCCTAGTTGTGGTGATTTTCTATCGTCAAGGTTCTGCCCATTCTTAGGGTTTATGTTTAGGTTTTAGGGTTTAGATTTATTTGTTTAATTTATTTAGTTGCTTTAGGTTTAGGTTTATGTTTTAGGGTTTATGATTAGGGTTTATGGTTTAGGGTTTAGGTTTTAAGGTTTAAGGTTTAGCATTTAGGCTTTTTTTAAGGTTTAGGGTTGTAGGTTTAGGGTTTAGGGTTAGTTTTAGGGTTTAGAGTTTAGGGTTTAGGGTTTAGGATTTAGGGTTTAGGGTTTAGAGTTTTTTTAAAAAAAAATAAGTAAATCGGTAGGTTTAGGTTTATTTAGTTTTTTTAGTTTATTTTTTTATTAGTTTTAGTTTATATTTTTTTCATTTAGAATTATTTTTATTTTTATTTAGTTTAGTTTATTTATTTTAGGTTTATTTATTTTAGTTTGGTTTTATTTTAGTTTTTTTAGGTTTATTTAGGTTTTGTTTATTTTATTTAGTTTTATTTTATTTTATAGGTTTATGTTTTAATTTTATTTTAATGTTTTGGTTTTGGTTTTTTTATTTTCTTAGGTTTAAGTTTTAGGTTTTTATTTTAAGTATTTTTTTTTTAGTTTAGGTTTAGGTTTATATGTAGTTTATTTTATTTTATTTAGTTTAGGATTTAGGTTTAATTTATTTTAAGTTTATGTTCAGGTTTTATTTATTTTAGTTTAGTTTATTTTAGTTTAGGTTTATGTTTATTTCATTTTGTAAACTTTCGTTTAGTTTTATTTTATTTTGGTTTTTTTTTAATTTTAGGTTTATTTTAATTTTTTAGTTTAGTTTAGGTTTTTATTCATCTTATTTTAGATTAGTTTTTATTTTTTATTTTATTTTAGTTATAGGTTTAGGTTTAGGTTTTAGTTTAGGTTTTTATTATATTTAGGTTTAAGTTTTTTTTATTTTTTTTTTAGGTTTTATTTAGTTTAGGTTTAGGTCTTTAGGTTTTTAGGGTTTAGGGTTTGTGGTTTAGGGTTAGGGTTTTATTTTATTAATTAAGTAAACTAGTAGGTGTAGGTTTATTTAGTTTATTTTTTATTTATTTTAGTTTAATTTATTTATTATTTTGATTTAGGTTTATTTTTATTTAGTTTAGCTTATTTATTTTAGGTTTATTTATTTTAGTTTAGGTATTTTATTTTAGTTTATTTTTTAGGTTTTGTTTAGGTCTATTTTAGTTTTATTTTTATTTTAATCTTTTGGTTTATGTTTTATTTTTTATTTTTAGGTTTAGGTTTAGGTTTTTATTTTATTTTTTTAGGTTTAGGTTTTAGATTAATATTTTAGGCTTAATTTTAGGTTTTATTTTTTAGTTTAGGTTTAGGTTTATTTTTAGTTTATTTTATTTTATTTAGGGTTTAGGTTTAGGTATACTTTAGTTTATTTTTGGTTTAGGTTTAGGTTTTATTTATTTAAGTTTAGTTTATTTTAGTTTAGGTTGTTTATTTTATTTTTATTTTAGGTTTACATTTTTTTTAGTTTCGGGTTTAGGTTTTATTTTTTCTTTATTTTTAAGATGTATTTTATGGTATATTTTTAAGTTTAGGTTTTTATTTAGTTTTTATTTTATTTTATTTTAGAATTATTTTTTTATTTGAGGTTTAGTTTTTATTTTATTTAAGTTTTTTAATTTTTAGTTTAGTTTAGGTTTTTATTTATTTTATTTTTGTTTAGTTTTTATTTTTTATTTTATTTTCTTTTTTGGTTTTGGTTTAGGTTTAGGTTTAGGTTTTAGTTTATATTTTTCATTTTATTTTTTTATTATATTTTGGTTTAGGTTTTTTTTTAAAAATTTTATTTTTAAGTTTTAATTAGTTTAGGTTTAGCTTTTTAGAGTTTAGGGTTTAGGGTTTAGGGTTTAGGGTTTAGGGTTTAGGTTTTATGGTTTAGGGTTTAGGGTTTTAAGATTTAGGGTTTATTTAGGGTTTAGGTTTTTTTTAGGTTTGAGGTTTAGGGTTTAGGGTTTAAGTTTTAAGTTTAGGGTTCAGGTTTTAGTTTAAGGTTTAGGGTTTATGGTTTTTTTATTTTAACAAAGAACAAATTCAGATTCAACATTTCTTCTTTATTTTATAGGTTTAGGGTTTAGGTTTAAGTTTGTGGTTTAGGTTTAGGTTTAGGTTTTATATTATTTTTTTAGTTTAGGGTTTATGTTTAGGTTTTAGGGTTTATGGTTTACGGTTTAGGGTTTTAGGGTTTATGGTTTAGGGATTAGGATTTATGGTTTAGGGTTTAGGGTTTCTAGGGTTTAGGGTTTAGGGTTTAGGGTTTAGGTTTAGGTTTCAAATTTTAGTTTAAGGTTTAGGGTTTTTATTTATTTTTAACAGAATTCAAATTCAAAATTTCTTCTTTTTATTTCATCAAGTAACACACCATGTTTTCTAGATGACATTAATAAAAATGGGCATGCATAAAGCAAATTAAAAACCTAGATAACTAAAACCATCTCTACTTTAAAGACATTGTTCCATAAGTAGTAGATTGGATCAGCTGTTCTTTAGTTTCTCCGGTTCCCTTCAGAACCACCCCGGCGTCTCGAGTAGCGGGATCCAGCATCAGATCCCCGATCTCTCCCATTGCTCCACCACGGTAACCTCTGTCACCACTTCCAAAACCCTTGCTTTGACCACCACCTCCATATCCCCCTCCAAATCCTCCACCACCCCATGATAATCATCACTTTTGCCTTCTTTGCTGAGATCTAGGGTGTGCACGGTTGGGTGATGTTCCACGTCAAGGTTACCCAATCTTAAGGCAATAGGTTTAAGTTTAGGTTTATTAGGTTTAGGTTTTGGTTTATTTTTTAATTTATTTAGTTACTTGAGTTTAGGTTTAGGGTTTGGGATTTAGGGTTAGGGTTTAGGTTTAGTTTAGGTTTATGGTTTAGGGTTAGGGTTAATTTAGGTTTAGGTTTAGAGTTGGGTTTTTAGGGTTTAGTTAGGGTTTAGGGTTTAGAGTTTAGGGTTTTAGGTTTAGGTTTAGGTTAATTTTAGAGTTTAGGGTTTAGGATTTAGGTTTAGGGTTAGGGTTTTTTTAAATTAAGTAAATCGGTAGGTTAAGGTTTGTTTAGTTATTTTATTTTATAATTTATTATTTTTATTATTATTATATATATATATATATATATGTTTATTTTTTTGTTATTTACTATGGTTTATTTATTTTATTTTTATTTATTTCAGTTTAGGTTTTTTCTTTTTGTTTACTTTTTAAGTTTAGGTTTAGGTTTATGTTTATTTTTTTTTGTTTAGTTTTATTTTTATTTTATTTTTTAGGTTTAGGTTTGAGGTTTTTTTTAGTTTAGGTTTTGGTTTATATTTAGTTTATTTTTTTTTATTTGGTTTAGGGTTTAGGTTTATGTTTAAGGTTTGTTTATTTTAGTTTAGGTCTACGTTTATCCCATTTTGTTTATTATAGGTATAGGTTTTTTTTTTTTGGTTTAGGCTTTAGGTTTAATTTTTTATTTATTTTTAGGTTTTATTTTTAGGTTTTATTTTTAGGTTTATTTTTTAGGTTTAGGTTTTATTTAGTTTTTATTTTATTTTATTTTAGGTTTATTTATTTTTATTTTACATTTAGTTTTTATTATATTTATGTTTTTAATTTTTTAGGTTTATTTTATTTTCTAGTTTAGTTTAGGTTTTTATTTATTTTATAATAGTTTAGTTTTTATCTTTTATTTTGTTATATTTTTAGGTTTAGGTTTAGGTTTTGGTTTTAGTTTAGGTTTTTATTTTATTTTATTTTTTTATTTTATTTAGGTTTAGGTTTTTAATTTATTTTATTTTTAGGTTTAATTTAGTTTAGGTTTAGGTTTTTAGTTTTAGTATTAGGGTTTAGGGTTTAGGGTTTAGGGTTTAGGGTTTGGGGTTTAGGGATATGGTTTTAGTTTTATTTTAAATTTTTTTAATTTTGTTTTAAATTAAGTAAACTAGTAGGTGTAGGTTTATTTAGTTTATTTTTTATTTATTTTAGTTTATTTTATTTTTATTTTCATTTAGGTTTATTTTATTTTTATTTTATTTACTTGTTTATTTTAGATTTATTTATTTTAGTTTAGGTTTTTTATTTTGGTTTTTTTTTAGGTTTAGGTTTAGATTTATTTTTTTAGTGTAGTTTTATTTTATTTATTTTTTTAGTTTAGGTTTTATTTTTTTATTTTTTAGGTTTAGGTTTAGGTTTTATTTTATTTTTTTTAGGTTTAGGTTTAGGTTTTATTTTGGTTTATTTTAGGTTTTATTTTTAAGTTTAGGTTTAGGTTTATTTTTTTTTATTTTATTTTTAGTTAGTTATTTTGGTTTAGGTTTATGTTTAGGTTTAGTTTATTTTAGGTTTAGGTTTTATTTATTTTAGTTTAATTTATTTTAGTGTAGGATTAGGTTTATTTTATTTATTTTATTTTATTAGCTTTTTTTTAGTTTAGTGTTTAGGTTTATTTTTATTTATTTTTAGGTTTTAGTTTTTGAGTTTAATTTTTTATTTAGGCTTTATTTTATTTCATTTTAGGTTTATTTTATTTTTATTTTAGGTTTACTCTTTATTTTATTTAGGTTTTTTATTTTTTAGCGTAGTGTAGGTTTTTATTTATTTATTTTAATTTAGTTTTTATTTATTACTTTTTTTCTTTTTAGGTTTAGGATTAGGTTTAGGTTTTAGTTTATGTTTTTATTTATATTTATTATATTTTTATTTAGGTTTATTTATTAATTTCATTTTTGTGTTTTATTTAGTTTATGTTTAGCTTTTTAGCATTTTAGGATTTAGGGTTTAGGGTTAGTTTAGGGTTTAGGGTTTGGAATTTAAAGTTTATGGTTTAAAGTTTTTTTTTTGGATTTAGGGTTTGGGATTTAGGATTTATGCTTTAGGGTTTACTTATTAGGTTTAGGGTTTAGGGTTTAGGTTTTAGGGTTTAGGGTTTAGGGTTTAGAAAGGTTTAGGGTTTTAGGGTTTAGTTTAGACTTTGAGTTTTGGGTTTATTTTATTTATTAGATTTCTTCTTTTGATTTCATCAACCAAGTAACACACCACCAAGTTTTCTACAGACGTATTTATAAAAAAAATGAGCATGCATAGAGCAAATCAGAAAGCCTATATAACTTGAATCGTCTCTACTATAGAGACATAACTCCATAAACAGTAGATCGAATAGGCCATTCTTCAATTTCTCCAGTTCCCATTAGAACCACACCGGCCTCTCGAGTAGCGGGATCCACCATATTATCCCCGATCTCCCCCACCGTAACCACCGCAGCTATAATCTCCATTGCTCCTCCCACATCCGTAAGCACCACTGCTCCGACCACCGCCTCCATATCCACCAACACCTCTAGAATTCCCACCACCACAGATAATTATCGATCTGGACCCAGCCGGTTGATGTGATGTTCCTACCCTCAAGGTTTTGCCCATTCTGGGATTTAGGTTTAGGTTTAGTTTGTTAGGCTATAGGGTTTATGTTTAATTTTTAATTTATTTAGTTACTTTAGGGTTTAGGTTTATGGTAGAGAGGGTTGGGGTTGTTGTAGGGCTTTAGGGTTTAGGGTTTACATTTTCAAAGGGTTTTAGGATTTATGCTTTAGGGACCATTTAGGTTAGGCAGAGGTTAGGTTATTTAGGGTTTATTTAGGTTTAAGGTGGGAGGAAGCTGAGTTTGGCCTGGATTTATGCTTTGTGTTAGGGTTTAGCAGGCTTAGGTTTAGCTTTGTGATTATTTAGGTTTTATTTAGGGTTTAGGAAGCTTTAGGTTTAGGTTTAGGGGTTTAAGGTTTAGGTTTTAGTTTTGGGTTTTGGGTTTTTTTATTCTAACAGAGAACAAATTCATATTCAACATTTCTTCTTTTCAATTTCATCAACCAAGTAACACACCAAGTTTTCTAAGACACAAGCGATGACATAGATAAAAAATGAGCATGCATAGAGCAAATCAAAAAGCTTAGACAACTAGAACTATCACTACCATAAAGACATAGTTCCATAAGTAGTAGATCAGATCGGTCGTTCTTCAGTTTCTTGAGTTCCCCACGACCACTGCTCCAACCACCATCTCCATATCCACCAACACCTCCAGATCCCATGCCACCACTACGATAATCGCCGATCCGCCAAGATCCACCACACCGATCTCTAATGGAGCCCGTTGAGGGATGTTCCCGCCATCAAGGTTCTACCCATTCTTAGGTATTAGGTTCTGTTTATTATTTTAGGGTTTTGGATTATTTTTAATTTATTTTGTTACTTTAAGTTTAGATTTAGGGTTTGGGGTTTAGGGTTTAGGATTTAGGGTTAGGTTGAGTTTAGGGTTAGTTTAGGGTTTAGGTTTAGAGTTAAGGGTTTTTTGATTTGTGGTTTGGATTTGGGGTTTAGGGTTTGGGTTTGGGTTTTCTTAAAACCAAGTAGATTTTAGGTTAAGGTTTATTTAGTTTTATTTATTTATTTATTATTTATTTTTGTTTATATATATATGTATATATATATATATATATATATATATATATATATATATATATATATATATATATATATATATATATATATATATATATAGTTTAGGTTTAGATATATAGTTTAATTTATTTCATCCAATTAATTTTATCACACACATTCATACATATCATATTATCATATATATATATATATATATATATATGTCTAGTTTAATTTTTTTTATTTTATTTTATTTATTTATTTTGGGTTTATTTAATTTTATTTTGGTTTTCTATTTTAGTTTATTTTTTAGGTTTAGGTTTAGGTTTATGTTTTTTTTTTTGTTTAGTTTTATTTTTATTTCATTTTTTAGGTTTAGGTTTTTTATTTTTAGGGTTATGTTTAGGTTTTAATTTTTTTAAGGTTTTTTTTTAGGTTTAAGTTTATCTTTAATTTATTTTATTTTACTTAGTTTAGAGTTTAGGTTTAGTTTATTGTAGGTTTAGGTTTAGGTTTTCATTTTAATTTAGTTTAATTTTGTTTTTTTTTTATGTTTATTTAATTTCATTTATTTTAGGATTAGTTTTTTTTTTTTAGTTTTTAGTTTTTTTTATTTATTTTAATGTTTTATTTTATGTTTATTTTTTAGGTTTAGGTTTTATTTAGTTTTTATTTTATTTTATTTATTTTTATTTTACATTTTGTTTTTATTTTATTTATGTTTTTTAATTTTAGGTTTATTTCTTTTTAGTTTAGTTTAGGTTTTTATTTATTTTATTTTAGTTTAGTTCTTATTTTTTATTTCATTTTATTTTATTTAGGTAGGTTTAAGTTTAGGTTTAGGTTTTAGTTTAAGTTTTATTTTATTAATTTATTTATTTTATTTAGGTTTAGTTTATTTAATTTTTTTTACTTTAGGTTTTATTTAGTTTAGGTTTTAGGTTTAGTGTTTAGAGTTTATGGCCAGGGTTTAGAGTCTGGGATTTAGGTTTTTAGTTTTATTTTTAATTTATTATAAATTAAACAGTGTTGGTTTATTTTATTTTTATTTATTTTAGTTTATTATAATTTTATTTAATTTAGTTTATTTTTATTATTTTAGTTTAGTTTATTTATTTATTTTATTTTTAGTTCCTGTTTTATTTTGGTTTATTTTTTGGTTAGGTTTAGGTTTATTTTTATTTTTTATTTTTATTTATTTTTTAGTAGGTTTTATTTCTTTTAGTTAGGTTTATTTTATTATTTTTTAGGTTTAGGTTTTAGGTTTTATAGATTTATTTTAGGTTTTATTTTTTTTTAGTTTAGGTTTAGTAGGTTTTTATATTTAGTTTAGTTTATTAGGGTTTAGGTTTAGGTTTAGGTTTTATTTTAAGTTTATAGGTTTATTTTAGTTTATTTTATTTAGTTAGCTTTGTTTAGTTTATGTTTTAGTTTATTTTAGGTTTGGGTTATTTATTTTAGTTTAATTTATTTAGTGTGATTAGGTTTATTTTATTTTCATTTTAGGATATTTTTTAGTTTAGTGTTAGGTTTATTTTATTTATTTAGGTTTTAGTTTGAGTTTTTTATTTAGGTTTATTTTATTTCATTTTATTTTATTTTATTTTAGGTTTTATTTATTTAGGTTTTATTTTTTTTATGGTAGGTTTTATTTATTTATTTTAATTTAGTTTTTATTTATTACTTTTTCTTTAGGTTTAGGATTAGGTTTAGGTTTAGTTTATGTTTATTTTATTTTTATTATATTTATAGGTTTATTTATTAATTTCATTTTGTGTTTTATTTTAGTTTATGTTAGTTTAGCTTTTGTGATTTAGGTTTAGTTAGTTTAGTGGTTTAGGGTGGGATTTAAAGTTTATTTTAAAGTTTTTTTTGAATTTAGGGTTTGGGATTTAGGATTTATGCTTTAGGGTTTACTTATTAGGTTTAGGGTTTAGGGTTTAGGTTTTAGGATTTAGGGTTTAGGGTTTAGGGTTTAGAGTTTAAGAACTAGGGTTTAGGGCTTTTAGGGTTTACGGTTTAGACTTTTGGTTTGGGTTTTATTTTATTTTAGTAGAGAACAAATTAAGATTCAATATTTCTTCTTTTTGATTTCATCAACCAAGTAACACACCAAGTTTTCTAAGACACGTTTAATTAGATAAAAATGAGCATGCATAGCAAATCGAAAGCCTATATAACTTGAATCGTCTCTACTATAGAGACATAACTCCATAAGCAGTAGATCAAATAGGCCATTCTTCAATTTCTCTAGTTCCCATTAGAACCACACCGGCCTCTCGAGTAGCGGGATCCACCATATTATCTATCTCCCTCTAAGCACTATAATCTCCATTGCTCTCCCACATCCGTAAGCACCATGCTCAACCATAGCCTCATATCCACCGACCTCTAGAATTCCCACCACCAGTGATAATTATTATCCTCCTTAGCCTTGAGATCCCGAGCTTGGTTGATAGTGATGTTCCTACCCTCAAGGTTTTGCCCATTCTTAGGGGTTTAGGTTTAGGTTTAGGTTTGTTAGGCTATAGGGTTTATGTTTAATTTTTAATTTATTTAGTTACTTTAGGTTTAGGTTTAGGTTTATGGTTTAGAGTTTAGGGTTTTGGGTTAAGGTTTAGGGTAGGGTTTAGGGCTTAGGGTTTAGGGTTTACGATTTTCAATTTAGGGTTTTAGGATTTATGCTTTAGGGTTATATTTAGGTTAGGCTTGGGTTTTTTTAGGGTTATTTAGGGTTTTACAATTTGGGTTTGGTTTTAGTTTAGTTTTAGAGTTTAGTTTAGATTTATGCTCTTTTGTTTTAGTTTAGGGCTTAGGGTTTAGCTTTTAGGATTATTTAGGTTTTACGATTTAGGGTTTAGGGTTGAAGCTTTAGAGTTTAGGTTTTAGGGTTTAGGTTTAAGGTTCAGGTTTTAGTTTTGGGTTTTGGGTTTTTTTATTCTAACAGAGAACAAATTCATATTCAACATTTCTTCTTTTCAATTTCATCAACCAAGTAACACACCAAGTTTTCTAAGACAGATGACATAGATAAAAAATGAGCATGCATTGAGCAAATCAAAGTTAGACAACTAGAACTATCTCTACCATAAAGACATAGTTCCAGTAGTAGATCGATAGTCGCTCTTTCGCTTTGAGTTCCCCACCCACCACCTGCTCCAACCACCATCTCCATATCCACCAACATGATCCTCGCCACCACTAGATAATTTGCTTTTGCATCCACCACCGTGATCTTGATGAGTGGAGGATGTTCCTCGCCATCAAGGTTCTACCCATTCTTAGGGTATAGGTTTAGGTTTATTATTTTTAGGTTTTGGATTATTTTTAATTTATTTTGTTACTTTAAGTTTAGATTTTGGGTTTGGGGTATAGGGTTTAGGATTTAGGGTTAGGGTTTAGAGTTTAGGATTAGTTTAGGGTTTAGGGTTTAGAGTTAAGGGTTTTTTTAAGATTTAGGGTTTAGGATTTGGGGTTTAGGGTTTGGGTTTGGGTTTTTCTTAAAACTAAGTAGACCAGTAAGTTAAGGTTTATTTAGTTTTTTTTTGTTTATTTATTATTTATTTTTGTTTATATATATATATATATATATAGTTTAGGGTTTAGATATATATAGTTTAATTTATTTCATCCACTAGTTTTATCTACACACACATATATATATATATATATATATATATATATATATATATATATATATAGTCTAGTCCTTAATTTTATTTTATTTTATTTTATTTATTTATTTTGGGTTTATTTAATTTTATTTTGGTTTTCTATTTTAGTTTATTTTTTAGGTTTAGGTTTAGGTTTATGTTTATTTTTTGTTTCATTTTATTTTTATTTCATTTTTTAGGTTTAGGTTTTTTTATTTTTTTTAGGGTTAGGTTTAGGTTTTAATTTTTTTTAAGGTTTTTTTTTGTTTAGGTTTAAGTTTATCTTTAATTTATTTTATTTTACTTAGTTTAGAGTTTAGGTTTAGTTTATTGTAGGTTTAGGTTTAGGTTTTCTTTATTTTAATTTAGTTTAATTTTGTTTCAATTTATGTTTATTTAATTTCGTTTATTTTAGGATTAGGTTTTTTTTTTAGTTTAGGGTTTAGGTTTAATTTTTTATTTATTTTAATGTTTTATTTTTATGTTTACTTTTTAGGTTTAGGTTTTATTTAGTTTTTATTTTATTTTATTTATTTTTATTTTACATTTTGTTTTTATTTTATTTATGTTTTTTAATTTTAGGTTTATTTCTTTTTTAGTTTAGTTTAGGTTTTATTTATTTTATTTTAGTTTAGTTCTTATTTTTTATTTCATTTTATTTTTAGGTTTAGGTATAGGTTTAAGTTTAGGTTTAGGTTTAGGTTTTAGTTTAAGTTTTTATTTTATTAATTTATTTATTTTTTATTTTTATTTTAGTTTATTTATTTTTTTACTTTTAGGTTTTATTTAGTTTAGCTAGTTTTTGTAGGTTTTAGTGTTTAATTAGGGCTGGGTTTTTTAGAGTTTGGGATTTAGGGTTAAGGTTTTAGTTTTATTTTTTTAATTTATTATAAATTAAGTAAACAAGTAGGTGTTGGTTTATTCAGTTTATTTTTTTATTTATTTTAGTTTATTATAATTTTCATTTTAATTTAGGTTTATTTTATTATTATTTAGTTTAGTTTATTTATTTTAGGTTTATTTATTTTAGTTCTGGTGTTTTATTTTGGTTTATTTTTTAGGTTTAGGTTTAGGTTTATTTTTTAGCTTAGTTTTATTTTTATTTTATTTTTTAGGTTTAGGTTTTATTTTCTTTAGGTTTAGTTTTATTTTATATTTTAGGTTTAGGTTTTAGGTTTTATTTTAGATTTATTTTAGGTTTATTTTTTTAGTTTATTTAGGTTTAGTTTAGGTTTTATTTATTTTAGTTTAGTTTATTTTAGTGTAGATTAGTTTATGTTTTCATTTAGATTGGTTTTTTTTTAGTTTTAGTGTTTTAGGTTTAGTTTTTTTTTTATTTTAGGTTTAGGTTTATTTAGCTTTATTTTATTATATTAGGTTTATTTTATTTTATTTAGGTTTTTTTATTTTTTATTTAATTTTTTTTTATTTTTTTGGTTTTAGGCATGTTTTATTTTATTTTATTTATTATTTTTTATTTTATTTATTTCTTTTTTAGTGTAAGTTTTAGGTTTGGGTTTAAGTTTATGTTTTAGTTTATTTATTTTTAGGATTTATTTTTAGGTTTATTTTAAGTAGTTTTTATTTTAGTTTTCTTTTCTTTTATTTTATTAGATATTTTTATGTTTTTATTTTTATTTTATTTAAGTTTTAATCTTTATTTTATTTTTAGTTTAGTTTAGTTTTATTTTATTTTTTGTTAGTTTCATTTTATTTTATTTATTTTATTTTGGTTTAGTTTTATTTTATTTTATTTTTTATTTTATCTTAGTTTAGGTTTTCTATTTATCTTATTAGGTCTATTTTAACTAGGTTTAGCTTTTTAAGTTTGGCTATTTATTTCAGTTTTGGGTTAGGTTTAGGGTTTGGATTTAGGATTTAGTGGTTTTACTTTTAGGGCTTCAGCTTAGGCTTTGGGTTATAAGGTTTTATTTAGGTCAGATAAAGTAGTTTTTCCTAGCCTCAGTGGTTAGAGTTTTTTTGTGAGTCAAGACTAGGGCCAGGTCAGGTTAGGGCCCAGGCTCAGGTTTTAGATAGTATCAGTGGTTAGTCAGAGTGGGGTTTAGCCCAGGGTTGTAGGCTTAAGAGGGAGTTTAAGATCAGGAGCATTTTAAATAAGCCAGCAGGTTATTTATTTGTATTTTAATATTTAGTTTTATCTTTATTTTAGTTTAGTTTTTATTTAGTATTTATCTTAGTAGGTTTCATTATTTAGTAGCCTATTATGTTATTTTTGTATTTCTTTGGTTTTATTTATTTTTAAGGCCTGGGTTTTATTTTATTTTAGGTCAGTTTCTTTTTATTTTAGGTTTATTTAGGTTTTCTTTATTTAGTTTAGGTTTATTTTTAGTTTAGTTTATTTTATTTATTTAGGGTTTAGGTTTACTATTTTTAGGTTTAGGTTTAGGTTTTTGTTATTTTAGTTTAGTTTATGTTTATTTTATTTTGTTTATTTTAGTAGGTTTTTTTTTTATTTATGGTTTAAGTTTTATTTTTTTTTATTTATTTTAGGTCTATTTTAAGTTTTTTATTCTTTTTTAATTAGTTATATTTGATTTTATTTTAGGTTAATTTTTTTTATTTTAAGTTTAGTTTTATTTTATTTTAGTTTTATATTTAAGTTTATTTATTTTTTATTTTAGTTTTAGTTTAAGTTTTATTTATTTTATTTTAGTATTTTTTTATTAATTATTTTATTTTATTTTAGGTTTAGGTTTGGTTTTAGTTTAGACTTATTTTCTTTTATATTTTGTTTTATTTAGTTTTTTTTTATATTTGATCTTTAGTTTAATTTAGTCAGTTTTGTTTGGGGTTTAGTTTATGGTTTATGGTCTTATATTTTAGGTTTAGGGCTATTTAGAGTTTATTTAGGTTAGCTAGGTTTTCAGTTTAGGGCTCAGGGTTTTAAGATTTAGTGTTTTTTTTCAGTTTACTTTGCCAGTTATTAGCTTTTAGGTTTAGGTTTAGTTTTTTTTTATTTTTAGTTTATCAGTTTGTGTTATGGGTTTATGGTTTGGTTAGTAGGGTTTATTTTAGGATTTTTTTATTTTATTTTATTAGAGTATTTTATTTGAAATTATAGTTTAGGTTTATTTTAGGTTTTAATTTTATTTTATTTAGGTTTATTTTTTTTATTTTAGTTTAGTTTTATTATTTTAGTTTTATTTTTATTTTATTTTAGTTTTATTTTAGTTTATCAAGTAGGTTTTATGTTTTTCTTTTTATTTTTTTTATTATTTTGGTTTAGGTTTTATTTATTTTAGTGTTTTAATTTTTTAGTTAGTTTTATTTAGGTTTTATTTTTTAGTAGGTATGTTATTTTTAGTATTTTATCTTTATTTAGTAGGGAGTTTAGTTTAAGGTTTTATTATCTTTTATTATTAGCTCAGTTTATATTTATTTAGTGACTAGTAGGTTTTTGTTTTGATAAGTAGGGCCCAAGGCCCAGGTATTTAGATCTTAGATTTTAGAGTTTAGTTATTTCCATGGAGTTTCAGTCTTAGCTCAGGGCCTTTAGCCTAGGTTTAGGAGTGGAGTGGCCCAGGGTTTAGGACTCAGTAAGTTGGCTCAGTGGCCTGGGTTTTCTTTTTCAGTGGTAGTTTTAAGACCCAGTTTATGAAAGGCCCATGGTTTTTAGTTTTATTTGGCTCAGTGGAGGATTAGAGTCAGGCCTAGGTCTAGTCAGGATAGATCAGTATTTTAGTTATCTTTAAAGCTCAGTTCAGGGTTTTTTAGTTTTTTATCTTATTTTATTTTAGGTTAGTTTTTTTTTTTTATGTATGTAGGTTTATTTTATCTTTTTAGGTGGGTTTTTAGTATTAGTTAGGTTTATTTTAGTTTATTTTATTTAGTTTAGGTTTAGAAGTTTAGGTTTATTTTATAGTTTAGTGTTATTTTATATTTATTTTTTAGGTTTTAATTTAGGGTTTATTTTATTTAGTTTTATTTAGTTGGTTTATTTAGTTTATTTATTTATTTTAGGTGTTTTATTTTATTTGAGTAGATTTTATTTATTTTGGTTTTTAAGGTTTATTTTATTTTATAGTTTAGTTTAGTTTATATTTATTTTATTTATTTATTATTTTTGGTTAGTTTTATTTTAGTTTAGTTTATTTATTTTATTTTATTTTATTTAGGTATTTATATTTATTTAGTTTATAGTAGGTAGGTAAGTCATGGCCTGTGGCCCAGATTTAGTTGACTTTAGGTGGGAGTTTATTGGAAGTTTAGGAAGCCCAGGGAGGTCTGGGAGGCCCAGGGTTAGATCAGGTTTGTGGCCCAGGATCAGGAGTGGGATTGGGCCCAGGTCATGGCCTAAATCAGGGCCATCTGGCTTAGGGCTCAGTGTCTGAAGGATTTAGGATTTGGGGTTTATAAGGTTTTAGGTTTTAGGGTTTGAATTAGTTTAGGGTTTAGGAGTTTAGGGTTTAGGGTTAAGGGTTTAAGGTTTAGGGTTAGTTTTGGGTTTTCTTTTAGGGTTTAAGATTGTAGGTTGTAGGTTTAGGGTTTAGGGTTGTAAGTTTAGGGTTTAGGTTTAGGATTTAGGGTTTAAGGTTTAGGGTTTAAGTTTTTTTTTAAAATTAACTAAACCCGTAGGTTTAGGTTTATTTAGCTTATTTAGCTTATTTTTTTATTTATTTTAGTTTATTTTATTTTTATTTTTATTTAGGACTATTTTTTATTTAGTTTAGTTTATTTATTTTAATTTAGGTTTTTTATTTTAGTTTATTTTTTAGGTTTAGGTTTGTTTATTTTTTTTTTTGTTTTATTTTTTAGGTTTAGGTTTTATTTTTTATTTTTAGGTTTAGGTTTAGGTTTTTATTTTATTTTGTTAGGTTATGGTTTTAGGTTTTTATTTTAGGTTTTTTTAGGCTTTTTTTAGTTTAGTTTAGGTTAATTTTTAGCTTATTTTATTTTATTTAGTTTAGGGTTTAGGTTTAGGTTTTATTTATTTATGTTTAGTTTATTTTAGTTTAATTTTATGTTTATTTTTTTATTTTTTTAGGTTTAGTTTTTTTTAGTTTAGGTTTATTTTATTTTATTTTATTTTTTAGGTTTATTTTAGGTTTAGGTTTAGTTTAGATTTTATTTTATTTTATTTAGGTTTAGGTTTTATTTATTTTATTTTTTACATTTAATTTAGTTTAGTTTAGGTTTAGGTTTTAGGGTTTAGGGTTTAGGTTTAGGGTTTAAGGTTTAGGGTTTAGGGTTTAGGGTTAGGGTTTAGGGTTTAAGGTTTAGGGTTTAGTGTTTAGGGTTTAGGGTTTAGGGTTTTAGGGTTTAGTTTAGGGTTAATTAGGGTTTAGGGTTAGTTTAAGGTTTAGGTTTAGTGTTTAGGTTTTTTAGGTTTAAGGTTTTAAGTTTAGTTTAAAGTTTAGTTAGGGGGATTAGTTTAGGTTAGGGTTTAGGGTTTATGGTTTAGGGAGGTTTAGGTTAGGGTTTAGGGTTTAGATTTAGGGTTTAGGGTTTAGGTTTTGTTTTTTTAAATTTAGGTTTAGGGTTTATTTTGGTTTATTTTTTTAGTTTATTTTATTTTTTATTTATTTATTTATTTTATTTATTTATTTTAGGTTTATTTATTTTAGTTAGGTTTTATTTTAGTTTATTTTTAGGTTTAGGTTTAGGTTTAGGTTTATGTTTATTTTCTTATTTAGTTTATTTTATTTTACTTTTAGATTTATGTTTTATTATTTTTTTTAAAGTTTTGGTTTTTTATTTATTTTTTTTAGGTTTAGTTTATTTTAGTTTATTATTTTATTTTTTAGGGTTTAGTTTATATTTTAGGTTTAGGTTTAGGTTTTATTTATTTTAGTTTAGGTTTTTTATTTTTTTTTGTTTGTTTTAGGCTTAGGTTTTTTTTAGTTTAGGGTTTAAGTTTATTTTTATTTATTTTTTATGTTTTGTTTTAGGGTTATTTTTTAGGTTTAGGTTTTATTTAGTTTTATTTTATTTTATTTTATTTTAGTTTATTTTATTTTTATTTTACATTTAGTTTTATTTTTTTATTTTTTAGGTTTGTTTTATTTTTTTTAGTTTAGTTTAGGTTTTTATTTATTTTATTTTAGTTTAATTTTGATTTTTTATTTTATTTTCTATTTAGGTTTAGGTTTAGGTTTAGGTTTATGTTTAGGCTTAGGTTTTAGTTTAGGTTTTATTTTATTTTATTTTTAATTTTATTTTGGTTTAGGTTTTTTATTTATTTTATTCTTTAGTTTTATTTAGTTTAAGTTTAGGTTTTTAGCTTTTAGGGTTTAGGGTTTAGGGTTATTTGAAGATTTAGGGTTTAGGGTTTAGGGTTATTTGAAGTTTAGGTTTAGGGAGTTTAGGTTTATTTTGGGTTTAGGGTTTAGGGTTTAGGGTTTTAGGGTTTAGGGTTTAGGGTTTAGCGTTGTATGTCTAGGGTTTAGGTTTAGGGTTTAGGTTTTGGTTTTAGTTTAGGGTTTTAGTTTAGAGTTTAGGGCCTTTGGTTTTAAGAGAACATATTCAACATTTCTTCTTTTGATTTCATCAACCAAGTAACACACTAAGTTTTCAAAGACACAGCGATGACATAGATAAAAATGAGGCATAGAAAAAATAAAAATACTAGATACTAGTCTACTATAAAGACATAGTTCCATAAGCTTAGATCGGTCGGGTTCTTTGGTTTCTGTTTCCATCAAAACCACAGGCCTCTCAGTAGGATCCACCATCATATCCTCTCCCTTCAGCCACTCGTAACCTCAGTCGCTCCTCCGCCCACGCCCCACCACCACCTCATCCGAGCACCTCTAGATCCCCCACCACCACTGCGATAACCATCACCTCCGCCTTTGCCTCCACCAGATCTAAGCCTTGTTGTGGTGATGTTCTTGTCAAGGTTTACATTTTAGGTTTAGGTTTAGGTTTATTAGGTTTTAGGGTTTAGGTTTATTTTTTAATTTATTTAGATACTTTAGGTTTGGGTTTAGGGTTTGGGGTTTAGGTTTTATGGTTAGGGTTAGGGTTTAGAGTTTAGGGTTTAGGTTTATATGGTTTTTTTAGTTTAGGTTTTTTAGGGTTTAAGGCTTTGGGTTAGAGTTTAGGGTTTTTTAGGGTTTATGGTTTAGGGTTGTAGGTTTAAGTTTTAGGGTTTATGGTTAGTTTTTGAATTTATTGTTTAGGGTTTAGGGTTTATGATTTATGGTTTAGGGTTTAGGGTTTAGGGTTTAGGGATGTGGGTTTAGGGTTTAGGGTTTAAGTAAACCAGTAGGTTTATGTTTATTTAGTTTAGATTTTATTAATTTTAATTTATATTATTTTTTAATTTTATTTTGGTTTATTTTTTTCATTTTATTTAGTTTAGTTTATTTATTTTAGGTTTATTTATTTTAGTTCAGATTTTTTATTTTAGTTTATATTTATGTTTAGGTTTTGGTTTATGTTTATTTTTTTGTTTAGTTTTATTTTTATTTTATTTTTTAGGTTTAGGTTTTATGTTTTATTTTTAGGTTTAGGTTTAGGTTTTAGTTTATTTTTATAGTTTAGATTTTTAGGTTTTTATTTTTGGTTTATTTTTAGGTTTTTTTAGTATAGGTTTAGGTTAATTTTTAGTTTATTTTATTTTATTTAGATTAGGGTTTAGGTTTAGTTTATTTTAGGTTTAGGTTTAGATTTTATTTATTTTATTTTAGTTTAGGTTTATGTTTATTTTATTTTTTTTATTTTAGGTTTAGGGTTTAGGTTTTATTTTTAGGTTTAGATTTTTATTTAGTTTTTATTTTATTTTTATTTTATTTAGCCTTTTTATTTTTAGGTTTTTTTATTTTTTTAGTTTAGTTTAGGTTTTTCGTTAATTTTTTTATGTTTAGTTTTTATTTTTTATTTTATATTATTTTTAGGTTTAGCTTTAGGTTTAAGTTTTAGTTTAGGTTTTATTTATTTTATTTTTTCTATTTTATTTAAGTATAGGTATTTTATTTATTTTATTTTTAGGTTTATTTGTTTAGGTTTAGGTTTTAGGTTTTAGGTTTAGGGTTTAGGTTTTATGGTTTTGGGTTTTGGGTTTAGGGTTTGGGGTTTAGGGTTATAGGTTTTAGGGTTTAGGGTTTAGGGTTTTAGGGTTTAGGGTTTAGGGTTTAGGTTTTGGTTTATGGTTTATGGTTTTAGGTTTTTATTAATAGAGAACAAATTCAGATTCAACATTGCTTCTTTTTGATTTCATCAACCAAGTAATAAGCCAGGGAAGTGAGGTAATCAAATGACCTCATTGGGGCTAGCTAAACTCGTGTTCTGGGATGTCTAGATTATATACCCATTACCATTCAATCTTACATAAATCAACACATGGATAGAGGAAAGTGAACTCAACATTCATACACTTAAGCTATAAGCACATGCATTTCTTATGTATTTATAACTAACATCATAACACATATTATTATTCATTTATAAGCTTTTGAAAAATACATTTGGATTTAATAGTGTTAATAGATGGATGCATGAATTAACACATGCAAGCTTACATAAAGGAAATCCATTTTATTTTACTTGATTTTGAAAAGATGTTAGCATGAATTCAAATGACAAACCAAATTTAATATGATTGGAAAGAGGACAATCAAATATAAGCTTGTGATTCATTCAACCAAACTAGTTCTTAGGGATAATCAAATCAAATAAGATTATTTAAAGCAAACCAAAGCTTCTTTATTAATTTAGTTTTGGATTTGATTTGATTTAAAGAGGAGAAAAGAAATCATCACTTGTTGTTTTAAATTGATTCCCACATTAGTGATTTGATTTAATTTAAGGAAATGTAAGTAAGTTGATTTTATGGGTTAATTAAGTTGAACACTTAATTAGATGAATTAATTACCCTTACCTATGTCACCTTAAAGTAATTAACTAAATAATTATGAGCCAACATGATATGCATGGAAAATAAACTGATCCTAGGAAATAAAGGGGCCTAATGCAATTGGCTCATGATTAATAGTTAATTAGATTAAGGGACTTAATTAATTACTCTTATGGTTTTCCCACACATATGGACTAACCATAATCTCATTAAACTCCTATAGCTTATTAAACACCTAGAGATCTGCCCCATGATTTAATTAATTAAGGTCTGATGTGATTATGATTTCAATTTGATTAATTGATTTAATTAATTAGTTAAATCTTAATTAATTTCATTTTAAAAATGGTGATATGAACTTAAGGAAATGGATCCCAACCCTATTCCTTAGTTCACTTACTGTTGAACAATGATTAATAAATTTAATTAACTAATTTATTATTGTTCATGGATTAATTAATCATTAATTAACTTAAAGATTAATTAAGGTTTAATTAGTCAATCTTCATAATTAAGTGAGCAATAAATCCCAAGAAAATCATGGGAGGCAGAGGTCATCCCATTAAATTAACCCACAAAATTTGGGATTAATTGCTCAAGTAATTAAGGAGTTATTAAGCTAATAAATTTTGTAATTTAACTTTAATTATTGTTCAAAATTAGTTTAGATCATTTTTCAATAATTTTACTATTAAATACCTTTAAAATGAGTATTTATTTCCATTTTTTGATTTCTCTATAATTTTTAGACATTTTAGCCATTAAAAATGATTAATTAAGCCTAATTAAAGCCTAATCCTATTGGCACCATGTGGCGCGCTGACTCAGCGTGCTTTCCACATGATCGTGGGATTGGCTACTTAAAACTTACCTACTCAACGCCTACGTGGTGGCGGCGAGCACGCTTTCTTGTCAGCCGTTCAATCTAAGATTGGATGGCTACGATTAATCCCACAACTTAATAGGATTAAATCAGATCGATCTAGTAGATCTAATAACAACTATCCATTTCTATCACACAGAATGGACGGTGCGTGATCTTACATTAGGCGAGTAGGGGAGAATGGAATCCATCCACCATTGCTCACTTGATCTGAGCTTAGCTCAGATCAACTCCAAAAGGATCCCACACCTTCACGACATTGATCAGAGGGGATCCAACTATCAAGATCACATGAGATGCAAGTTTACTTTAAAAAAGCTCCAACCCATTTTTGCCTAAGGATCAGTTTTGGAAGCACACATCGTTAAAGCTCAAGGTGGCTCGAATGATTGAAAGCTTCATCTAGTGGTGACAAAGCTTGTGGCGGAATTGGATCAATTCCTTGATGTTTGCTTGGAAGGCCATGAATCGATGATTTGAAGCTTGGCTTTCATCGAAGTCCCACCTCCAATGCTCAGGAAGCTTCAGAGATGATTCATTCTTGCTCTACAAGTCTTAGGGAAGGTGCGTGCAAAGTTAATTTGAGTTTGATGGAGAAATGGGGAAGTTAGGTTGAAAATGTGAGTGTCATGTTTGGGCGGGATAATGGCATTTTCCGAGGAATGAGCTTGGGAACTTAGGGAATGGCTAGTGGGTGGGTCTAGCTAGAGAAAAATTATGTGAGTGGAAATGAGGGGTGTATACCCCATTCATCTTGAATGGTGGATGGGTTTGGCTTCTAATTCGTCCATCTCGAGAATCATGGGTGGTAGGGAGGAGGTGAGTTGGCTGGGTTGGATGAAGGTGTGGAGGTGGCAAAAGAATCATGGGTGTATGGGTTTCAAATGCTTGGGAGAGTGAACCTTTATGGGTCATTACCCATAGTAATTTAAAGTTGTGCATGATTGGAAATGAGCAAGGGTAGGTGATGACCAATTGAGTGGGATTTGTGATTTGGTTTTGGGTTTTGATTGTGATTTGTTGGTCAAGTTCAATGATCATTTGGGATGTTTTGGTTCAGGAGGAAGTGGTTTGGTTAGTTTATCAATTAGATTTGATTTTTTTTGGCTCATTTGAATTCATTTGGGTCAAATGGATTAAGTGACCAATTTGATCAAATTTAGCAATTGGGTAGTTTGGGTTTAGTTGACCAATTGAAGATGATTGTATGCTTTGGTTTTGATTTAGGCCAACATGAACCTTTACGTCAATTTGGGCTAAAGGTATTGGGTTCAATTGGGTCCAATCATGGCTTTGGTCAAGTTCAATAATCAATTTGGAATGAACTTGAGCTATTGGTTGGAATCAATTTGGTTTATATTTTGATTTGACCCATTTGGTCTTTTAGGTCAATTTGGGTCAACTTTGGGTCAAGAGGGCCAATTAGGTTTGGTTTGACTCAATTGAAGGTCAAGTCATATTCAAATATTGATTTTGATTTGGTATGAATCATTGGTTTCAAGATTTTGTCTTAGGTTGCAATTTGGCTAGTTTGGGTTCATATGGGTTAAGGGTTGACTTGGTCAAATGACCAAGTTGACTTATTTGACCAATTTATGATCAACCTAGGGTGATCAACAATCATGATTGGAGGTTTTGAGGGGCTTGGGTTAATCCAATTTGGGTAAGATTAGAACTTGGTTCAAATAGGTCAAATTGGCCACTTTGGGTCAAGTGGACCAATTGGGTTTAGTTGCTTGATTTTGGGTTGAGATTTGATTTGATTTTTATATATGGATTTGGGATTGATATATAAATTCAATTGCAATTTTAAAATGGGTTTTGGTTCATTTGAACATTTCAAGTCAAAAGTTAAGTTGGGTTTGACTTGGGTTGATTTTGGTTTGGCTTGATGATTGTAGATTTCATTTATATCTATGAATATGATTGAAGATATGATTGATTCATGAGAAAATCAATTGAATTTGGGTTTTGTAATGAAGAAATTTGACAAGTCCATGGAGTTGGGTCATGTATTTGGCTTAGTTTTGATTTGATTTGATTTATTTTTGATAATTTAAATGTATATTTCATTTAAATTTGTGAAGATGATTGAAAATATGATTGATTTGTAGAAAATCAATTGAGGTTGACTTGATTTGGATTAAGATTTGGCTAAGTCCATGGATAAGTCATATGGCTTAGGAAGGGTTTTGATTTAATTTGATTTAGTTTGATTTAGTTTTGATCATTTGAATGTAGATTTGATTTATATTTAGAAGATGATTGAAGATATAAATTTATTATGAGAAAATCAATTGATTTTGTATTGATTTGGATTAAGATTTGGCTAAGTCCATGGGATCATATGGCTTAAGAAAGGTTTCAATTTTGGATTTGATCATGGGATTCAATCATTTGGTTCTGGAATTTGGGTTTGGATTTGGATTTGAATTTGAAGTTTGAATTGAACTTGAGGTTTTGTTTGAGAAGGTGAACATGGATTGGGTTGTAGGGGTAGGTGGATTATCCTAATCTCAAGGCATACCTAATCCAATGGTTAACCCTTCTAAGTCTTTAGCTTAGTTAAGTGTTTACCTAATTGTTAGAAGTGTCTTATGACTGGGAAGTCTTTGTCTAGAAGACTCTAAGTCTAAGATGGAAAGATTGAATCCTCACTCTAAAGTGAGGTCAACCTTAGGCTCCATAGTGTTGCCTTTGGAGATAGATGATTGGAAGACCAAGCTAAGTTTCACATTATAGACTAATATATCTTTCAATGCTTTGCTTGGAGACCATGGATACATGAGAACAACATAGTTCCATCTCTATATGAGTGTATGAAGTTTGTGAGAGGTGAGATCGTCTGTCAAGGAGATCTCAAGCCATTTATAGTTCATAAGATCTTCATATATGAGGATGTGGCTTACTACCTCCCTCAAAATCAACAAGTCTATTCTCAACATGGGCAAAATTTTATAATAAAAAAGAAAAAGAAAAAAAAAAAGAAAGAGAAAAAAGAAAGAAATGAAAAAAAAAATTAAAGGGAAAAAATAGACTTGGAGGAGGAAGTGGAGCGACATTAGATTCCACCCACGTTTGTTACTCATTAACATATGGGTAGGATGACGACCTCCAAAGTAGAGGAAGAGGCGTTTAGAGTCACAAGGGTGAACAACCTCATTATTGGCCACCCAATAAAAGATATGTCCCAACTACTAGGAGTACACCTGTTGTCCATATAGACTTAGAATCTAGTTCATAGGATGAGTCATATATGGTTAGCACACCAGCAAGCTCTTCTCAGTAGTAGATTCCCTTAGAGGTGACCCTTGAGTTAGATAGCAATGAAGACCGGGCTCCAAACCAAAGCATAAGTGTATCCATGTTTATATGTGAAATACAGGCATCATCTGAGAACCATAGCTCTAACCCCACTTTCCTCTCAAAAATCTGAGGGTTTGGTAGTTAAGGAAGCCCCTAAGTCATCCACAGGTGTGAAGACTTAGAGGTTCTTTCTGGGAGCATCATCCTCAAGTCAAGAAGTTGATGTAGAAGTTGAGGATGATTCATATAAAGATTTAATAGAATTAGCTTTTGATTGGTACTTGCCTTGTGTTCATAATTTAGCTAAGAAAGGGATAATCCCACATACTTGGTCAAAGCACAAGTCAGACTACTTCAAAAGAATATGGAAGAATAAATGTAAAAGCTCAATCAAGACTATGATTCGATACAAGTGGTCCACGATGATGATGATTACTGCATAGTCATCACCAATCATTTGGAATCGGATAGGTTCTTTTCAAACCACATTGACTCATATGAGAGCTGTGCTTAGAAACTTCAGATGGTCCAGATGATTTTGAAGTCAAAGATACACCTCCAGAGTTCAAAGAAGAGATCAAGTCAACCATCGATGAGCTCAAGGAATTCAACTTAGAATTAAAGAAGATCCACGCCCACATACATCGATCTTTGTTGAATGAAATTGAAACCAATGAATTAGTTAGGTTATTGACTAAGTTTAAGAACCACTTTGCATGGAGCTATGAAGAGATGCTTGGATTGGCTCCTGACGTAGCGGTCTATAAACTAGCAAGAGAGCCTACTATTATCAAGCAAGCTCTTAGACACATGCGATTAGACATAGAATAATAGGTCATTTTTGAAGTCAAGAAATTGATCAATGCTGGCTTCATCCATGAAGAAAAATACCCTACCTGGTTAGCCAGTGTTGTCGTCCTAGTTAAAAAAAAAAGAATGGCCAAATTCACATATGCATTGATTTTAGGGATTTAAGTAAGGCATGCCCAAAAGATGAGTTTTCACTACCAATCCTGGAGCTGATAGTGGACATTGCTTCATCTCATGTAGTCTTCTATTTCATGGATGGCTCATCAAATATAACCCAATAAAGATGGCCCCAAGATGAAAGAAACACTACTTTAGAACCTATGTAATCTATTGCTATAAGGTCATGCCTTTAAAAATGCCAAAAAAGCATGACATGCGCTAAATCTTTGACAAACTCATTCATCATTAAGTCAAGTTATGTTGATGATCAATGGTCAGAGAAAAGGAAGACCATTTCTTTAACTTGAGAATAGTTTTCAATAGTTAAGATAATTGTGGTGTTTATTTTCAATTATGTGTATGGGGACAGATCCGAGGGTGTATTGAGGTAAGCATCAATGAAATGGTGCACTATCTCGAAAGATAGAAATCACTACTACAATGGACCTAATCACCTAATGAGGACTCCTATGGCATGATAGGTCTCGAATACACCAAAGATTTTTCCCTACTTTTACATGGATGAATAAAGTAGAGTTTATTTAAATTCCTAAAGTTCTCTAAGGGGAAGCCTAGTTAATTACATCCTAATGAAGGTGAGTTCCTTAGAATACTCTTAAAGTAAGTAATTATTGTCTAAAGATTTCAAAGATAGACTATCAATAAGTTGGCTATGTTTGGAAAATCAAGTGGATAGATCCAAATGAGAGACTTATTATCAAAGATGAGATGAGATGCTCATGATACTAGTAAACCTAGTGAGCATCCCAAACTATCCTATGGTTGAGATTTATATATTTGAAATTGAAGAGAATTATGTATTTGAGTTGAAATTTATTAGAAGTCCAGGACTTATAATCCCACAATACAAGATTGTGAAAATGCCTATGAGGTGAGGATTTATTCTTGTAGCCCAAAGGAAACAGCTACATCAGATCCTAAATCTAAGGAGCTTTAATAAGAACCAAAGCACAACATAAATCTAAGCAAAGATAGGTATATGGTTTACCTCCATCAGAAAGAAGAAACCACCCGACTGCTAGACTTATATCTACCTGGAGTGGTAGCCAGCTAACTCCTTCTATGCTCTAAAACCATGTAGGAAAGTCTTATATTTTTCATAAGATAGTTAGGTTGTTATCATTTAGAAAGAGGCTAAAGTCCTTAAACCCACTCCCTAATGGGACTAGAGCATGAGTGGTATGAGTAATGACTAAATTTAATGCAAATCTTTTCAAATTTTATTTGTATTTGACACTTCATTTTGACAAAGGCTTCAGGATTTTCATATGTCAAGATGTATGATGAAAATGTTTTATGGGACAAATCAGCAAGAAGGGGTGTTTTCCACCGCAAGGGATGCCCTCACAGGTCAAGCATTCCCCTATCGTGCAAGGATGGAAATCTCTATTTTCAAGAGAGAAAGAATATGCATGCATGATGTGAAACATGCAACATTCTACTAAGGGGTTGCTAAATCTTTAATTATCTTGATTTAATGCCCAGGCTTTATTGTGAGGTTTTGAGTTGTAGAAAATTTTAGTTATGAGTTGTAGTTGGGATAGAAAATTTAATTTTTTCCTAAGAGCCTAATTGCATCTAGGCTACACATTAAAGAATCAATGCAGACAAACTATAAGAGGCATGCAATTTGTAATGAGTAATATAAACAAATCATCAAACAATTTATAAAGCTAATAAAGAATACAAGGTCGGTAAAATGTACCACCATACAACCCTAAAAGAAAATGGGTAGCCAAGCTCTACCCTTATATACAACCAGATTACAAAAGAATAATTACAATTAAGAATACATGCTATGGGGTCTTCATCTTCATTCTTCATGTCTCATTCATTTCTTCATATCTCCATTTGATTTAATTTGCTCCACTTCAAAGGCATCACATGGCCTCCCAGGACAAAGCCCTCTAGCCACTGCTCATCCTTATCCCCTAATAACACTAATCCTAATTCCTAATTATAAAATTACATTTAAATGGAAAGAGTAAATCTAATTACACCTACAAAATGGAGGTTAGCTAAACATACATTCCACCAAAGTAATTATATTTATAATTTGGACTTAGCACCCTACATGGGTAACCCCACTGTCCTAACTTGGATTATGCTTAGGGGCTTAAGCAACATGCAAAAGAGAGCATTTATATTTATTTTTGAGTGATCCCTTAAGCACAATCCCCTGCAAAAGACATAATTAGGCTAATAATGGCCTAACATCTAGTCTACGAAACATACACCCTAACATCCAGTCTAAAATAATACATCATAAAACCAAACATACATCAAACCATCCACCACCCTAACATAAGATTAGAAGTGGTTACTTGATCTAATGTGTGTGTATTAAGGCTTGTGTGATATGTCCTAACTAGGCTTTAAGGTTATAATTTTCTAAGTATAATAAGATTTGATCATGAAGGGTGGTTTAACTTTAAGTGGTTTAATGGATTTGTAAGTTTTACTTAATGTTTTCTTTTGTTTCATTTGATTTACACTTAAGAACTAAGTGTTATAAAGAGAAGGGTAGAGAGAATCACTCTCTTTGTCCCTACCTTAAGTCATTTCTAAAGCCAATTAATTTATTAGTGAATGGCTTATTATATATTTTAATTAATCCTAAGTTTAGGTTCACTTTAAATAAACTCATTCAATAAGAAAGCATCTTAAGAATTAACTATAACATAACACATGTTTTTTATTTCTTTCCATCATATATAGCATGCATATGATTAAGTCCTAAACATCATATACATCCAATTTATATTTTAGCATACTTGAATGATGATGAATGCAAGCAAATGTATTTGGAATTGATGTTTCCTTTGGTTGAATTATTTTGTCATATTAATTTAAAGCTCTATCTAAACTCTTATGTAAAAGCATGAGCAAAGAGCTTTAAGTTATATGATTAATCAATTCAACCACTTGAACAAAGTATGAATGCATGTTTCTTTTTAATGGGAAAGGGGATTTTCATTCATTAGTCAAATGTACACACAAATGTATAAGAGTTTTAAGCAAGTACGTCACCATTGTTCTACACCATAGGAGTGAGGTTGGAACCTCCTTAGGGCTACTTAATGTCATACGTCCCTGGGATGTCCTGACTAATATACCCGCTATCCTCAGATACATATGGATGTATAAGCAACTATAATAATAAGAATTATGCAAAGGTAAAATTGATTTGATTAAATTATGGTTTTCATCCACTAGTTTATACACATACATACATACACACACACACACACACACACATACATATATATATATATATATATATATATATATATATATATATATATATATATATATATATATATATAAGAATTTTTGGTATATGATTAAGGGAGTGAGGTAGGAACCTCCTTAGGGATACATAAAGCCATGCATCCCTAGGATGTCTAGACTGATATACCCGTTATTCTTATATATTTGTGAATGCACAAGCAACTATAGAAATGAAAATTATACAAATTAATTGATTTATTTGTGTAAATGAATTAAAGCTTCATCTAAATTCTACTGTCAAAATGCAGAAATGAAACCAAATAGGTGTGCCATTGTTCTACACCAAGGAGTGAGAGAACCTCCTTAGGGCTACTTAAAGCGCATCCCGGATGTCCAAACACACATATTCTTACTTATGCAAATCAACATATGAATATAAGAAAGAAACTTCACTTCATACACTAAGTTTATATTCACATACTATATATATATATATATATATATATATATATATATATATATATATATATATATATATATATATATATAAGTCACAACACATTATTATTCATTAAGATGCTTTTAAAAATATGTTTGAGATTTAGTAGTGATAATAGCCACATATTCTTAATTAAGTAAACACATGCAAATTGGCATAAAGGAAATCATTTCTTAATTAATTTTGAAAGAATGAATGTATGACTACAAGTGGCATACAACATTTTTTTTATATGATTGGAAAGAAATAAAGAAACCAAGCATTTTCATTCAATCCAATTTTTTTAAGGACAATCACATTAACAAGCCTTTAAAATAAACCAAAAGTTTATTTAATTTCATATTTGATTTGATTTGATTTATGACAGA
This sequence comes from Cymbidium sinense, assembly GCA_021442155.1. Taxonomy (NCBI): domain Eukaryota; kingdom Viridiplantae; phylum Streptophyta; class Magnoliopsida; order Asparagales; family Orchidaceae; genus Cymbidium; species Cymbidium sinense. The sequence goes on along the minus strand of CM038214.1, from coordinate 86,837,788 downwards.
AAATTGGTGTCCAATCTTATCCATATGTGTAGTTAATTTGATTCAATAAAAAGCAATTAGGTTGATTTTATGGATTAATTAAGTTAAGCATTGATTAAATCAATTAATTAACCCTTACCTATGTCACCTTAAAGTAATCAATTAAATAATTATGAGCTAATATGATATGCAACCACATGGAAAGTAAATGAAAATGCTCTTATGAAATGAAAGGGGCCTAATGCAATTAGCTCAAAATTATTAATTAATTATGCTTAAGGAGCTCACTTAATTACTCTTATGGTTTTCTCACATGTGTGAACTAACCATAATTTTATTACCTCCCACTTTAGGTTATTGAAAACCCAAAGAGCTACCAAAGAGTTAATTAAAAAAGTATTTTCAATCAAATTTATTAAGTTCATCAATTATCTAATTAAATCTTAATCATCCTTAATCAACAATATGAAATGGGCTTAAAGAAGGAGACAAAGAAGGGACCCTAAGCCTCAATCCCTAAATCCTTTCAATTAGTTAATTAAAGTTCAGGTATGATTTAGATTTGGATTGATTTTGTTAATTAATTAATTAATAATTTTTAATTAATTAATTATTTAAGAGGGAATGGAGAAGACTTAAGGAAAAGATTGGAAGAGGGGGTCCCAATCCATTTCCCTAAACTTCATCACCATTAATAGAGGTTAATAAGCTTAATTGAAAATTTTATTTACTGTTCATTTACTTAATTATCATTAATTAAGATAAGAGAATAATTAAGGCTTAATCCATTAATTTTCCAACAAATATTCAACAAATCCCAAGAAAAATAGATGAAGCGGTCATCCCCTAAACATCTATGGAAAGTTTGAAAATAATTTGATTATTAATCGAGAGTAATTTAAGTTTTCAATTAAACCTAAGTAAAAATTACTATTCATAATTAATTAATAATAATTTTAATGGATTCTCCTCGAAATACCTTTAAAATGAGCCCTCATTTGTATTTTTTTAGCTTTTCTATAATTAGTTATGAATTCTGAAAGTTTTAGCACTAAAAAGGATTAATTAACCTAATTAACCTCATAATCCCATTGACGCCACATGGCTACTAACGTGGTGTGCTTTCCATGTAGCACGATAGGATTGGTTATTTAAGTTGTCACATCTAATGCCAACGCGGATGGTGGCGGAACACACTTTCGTGTGGGTTAGATCGGATGACGATTAAATCTGCGTTCCAAAGGAGAAAAGAGGGGTTCTATGTCATATTAGGACCATTCATTCGATCATGAATGGACAGTCCCTTCTATCTCCTCGGTGGCGAGAGATGGATCGCATCGATTGTCACTTGATCCGAGCTCAGCTCGGATGGAGATCAAATTGATCCCACACCTTTGAGGAAGAACAACAAACACATCCAATGGTGGAGATTGCACAAGATGCAAGTTTCCTTCACAAAGGAACAACCTATTTTAAGCTAAGGATCAATTTTAATGGCATACCTCACCGAAGCTTATGACCGGTAGTTCCAATAATTGAGGAAGCTTCATCTAGTAGAAATGAAGCCTGTTGAACCACATGAGCTTTGATTTGGTATGGTTTTCTTAAAAGACCAACCCATGACATGTAAACAATTGGTCTTGATTGAACTCCACCCTCCAACCATTAGGAAGCTTGGGAAATGATTCATTTTAGCTCATTTAAGTCCAAGGATGGTGTGTGCAAAGTTAATTACACTTTGGTTGTGAAATGGGAAATGAAAATTGGTTTTCTCTCTATTTTGATTTTATGTAAAACGAAGAATTTGGGAGCTCGAGAAATGCAAGGGAAGCTCGATCTCTCTCCTTGGTTATAGGGTTAAATTGAGTGTGGGTGTGTGTGTTTGAGTGAGAATGAGAAGGGTATACCCCCTCTTTCCATGGCTTGGATGATGATGATTATTTCAGCTTTTTGATCAAATGGTCACAATGTGGAGCTCAGTTTGGGTAGAGAATCTTTACACTTGGCCTCTCATGAGTCGAGGAAGGTGTGGTGCCATGGGAGTAGTGGTGTCCTTGGTGGTTTGAAATGCTCAATGGGAATGGAGAGGTGATTTCACCTCTCCATGAGTCATGGCCAGCCAACCACCCTTGGGTCATGTTACCATAGTCCTTGGTGTATGAATGGGTGACAAGTGGCCAGGGAGGAAATGACCAAAAGTGCAAGTGTCTTATCTCATGGGATGCTAGACCCAAGTGTAAAGTGGTCATTTGGCTATGGGTTTGATTTGGGCTTTGAAATGGGTCAAAAGTGGGTTATCCCAAATTTCAAGTGGTTTGGAGTTTATTTGGTTTGATTTGGCTTGATTTGACCTATTTAGGTCAAATTGGGTTAGGTTGGGTCAAGTTAACTAATTGGTCAAATTGGGTTAGGTTGGATCAAGTTAACTAATTGGTCAAATTGGGACAAACCAAGGGTTGGGTCAAGTTCACATGACTATTTGGAGTGTGTTGGTGTCATTGGTTTGGTTCAATTTGCTTTGGATTTGATTTTGGCTCTTTTGGATTCATATAGGTCAAATGGGTCAAGTTGACCAATTTGACCAAATTGGCCAAATTGGCTTGGGTTGGGTGTTGGTTCAAGTTCAATTAGTTAATTGAAAATGATTTTAGGCTTTGGATTGAATCAATTTGGATTTAATTTGGATTTTGGCCAATTTGACTCTTTAGGTCAATTTGGGCTAGGAAAGGTTAGGTTGACCAATTGGTCAAATTAGGCTCAATAATGGCTTTGGTCAAGTTCAATAATCAATTTGGAATGAACTTGAACTATTGGTTGCAATCAATTTGGGTTGATTGTGATTTGACCTATTTTGGCTTTTTTAGGCCAATTTGGGTCAACTTAGGTCAAATGACCAATTGGACTTGGTTTGGCTTAATTGAGGTTTGGTCATGTTCAATCATTGATTATATGGGTTTGAATCAAAGGTTTTAGTCAATTTGGCATATGGTGTGTTTTGGCTAGTTTAGGTTTCATTTGGGCTAAAGGTGGACTTGGTCAATGGGCTAGGTTGACTTGGTTTGACCCAATTCAAGATAATTGATTAACCTAGGATGATTGTTGATCATGATATGAGGTTTGGATGGGCTTAGTTCAATCCAATTTGGGTTGGATTAGAATTAAGCTCAAAAGGGTCTTTAAGTCACTTTGGGTCAAGTGGACCTAAATGGGTCAATTGGCTTGATCATGGCTTGATTCAAGTTTAGTTGAACTCACATATGAACTTATGATAGAAATATAAATCCAATTGCAATTGGTTTGGAGTCAAATGGATTTTGGTTCACATTGGCTTGACTTGAGTTGACTTCGATTTGGTTTGATAATTATAGTTTATGTTTATATTTGGAACAATAATTGAAGGAATGATTGAATCATGAAGAAATCCATGGGTTTTGAATTGATTTGGGTATCATTTAGCCAAGTTCAAGAAATTAGCTAAAAGGTTGAAAGAAATTTGATTTGATTTGGGTTTGATTTTGGCTATTTGGATTTACATTTCATTTATATTTGGGAATATAAATGGTTCATGAAAATCACTTGAGTTTGAGTGATTTGAAATCAAATTTTGACCAAGCTTATCAAAAGAAGTCAAAGAAAGGAAACCTATTTAGTTTGATTTCATTTTGGTCATTGGAGGTAGATTTCATTTATATTTGTGAATTTAAATGAAGGAACAATTTATTTATAAAGAAATCAATTGAGTTTGGGATGGTTTGGATTGATATTTGACTAAGCTTATAATAGAGGTTCATAAGACTTAGGAGGGAAATTTGGTATTGGATTTAATTTGAGATTGATTTATTTTGTTTAGAATTGATTTATGATTTGATATTGATTTGAGATTAAATTGATATTTGAGAAAATCAATTGAATTGGGGTTGATTTGAATTTTCTTAAGACTAAGCCCATAAGATAAAATCAAAGGGCTTAGGAAGGGTTTGATCAAGGGCTTCAATCATTTAGCATAGAATTTGATTTATGATTTGGAGTTTGAATTAATATTTAAATTAAGGTTTGGTTTGAGAAGGAAAGCATGGGTTTGGTTTAGGCCATGGGGTAAGTTTTCCTAAGTCCCTAAGGCATAACATATTCTTATGTAAGCATTCTAAGTCTATAGGCTTAGGTTAAGTGTTCACCTATTCACTAGAAATTTCTTAAGACTAAGGAGTTCTTAGTCTACAAGAGTCCTAGATCTATGATGATGAAGTTGAGAGCTCACTCCAAAAGTGAGGTCAACAAAAGGGCACCCAAAAGGTGTGGTGTAATTGACAAGGCACATGGTGTTGTTGATCGGCGATCAACAACATTGAAGGATCACAAGCACTAATAGAAATGATCTACTCTAAACCGAGATGTGGAAGGAATCAAGATCTTAATGCAATGTAACTCAACTTATGCCAAGAGAGGAAGAATGGGTCCACATGAGGATCAAGCATGTGAACCTTCCACTAAGGAAGCAGGTTCAGGTTATCCGTAGAGGATAAGGGTTTCAGTTGGTTTGACATGATTTGGGGAGGAAAGATCTGTTGAGGATAAGTGCATGAACCTTCCATTGGGGAAGTTGGGTTATCCACTAGGGATAGAGGTTTAATTTTATGAGGGCTCCACTAAAGAGAGGATGTGGTTTGCACCTGGGAGAAATTTGATTTGGTTTTGGTGGGCATCCATTGGGGATGAGAATTTGAATTTATTTATTGGCTTATAATTTGAGGCTCCACTGAGGGAGAGGATATGAATTGGTTTTGGAGGGCACATCTGCTGGAGATATGAGCTCATATCCGCTAGGGATAAGGTGGATTTAATTTGGATTCCACTAGAGGGAGGATGGTGATTTGAAGAAATGGACTATGTTGGTGTGCGATGGATCTACTAAGAAGGGGCTAATTTCACCTTGTCATCTTAGATTTACAAATCTAAAGGGATAGTCTACACTGGGGGTGAGCTAACCAACCTAAGGAGTGCCTTTTGGTGTAATGGTCAAGTGGAAAAAACTTGTAGACTTACGCTTCTTAAATAAGGAACCATTGGGTCTAGCACAACAAATCAAACTAAGGTGACTATTGAGTGAATGCCACTATGGACTCATATCAACTCAAAAATAGTCGGTTAATTTATTTTAGATGGACCTGTTGATGTGCGATGGATATACTAAGAAAAAGCTAATATCAGCCTAGACCTATCTTAGATTTACAAATCCAAAGGAAAAGTCTACCAGCCATGAAGTAGGACTAACCAACCTAAGGGTTTCCTTTTAGTGTACAATGGTCAAGTCGGAAGAAAGCATGTAGACATCCTCCAAAATAAGGAATCACTAGGCTCATCTTTGGTAGCACAATAAATCAGAACTGGGACTATTTGAGTGAATGTTGTGGACTCATATTACTCAAGAATAGTCAAAATCAATTTAATTTTTGATGGACCTATCGTGTGATGGATCTACTAAGAAGGAGCTAATATCAGGACTTATCTTAGATTTACAAATCCAAGGGATAGTCTACCACTACCAAACTAACAAGGCATCAATTTGCAATGGTCAAAGTTAGGAAGAAAGCTTGTAGACTTACATCAGCCAGACATGTAACCACTAGGGTGACAAGCAAGGCAGCATGTCAGCCTAACCTAGCTAAATAAGTGAGTGCCACAGGGGCTTTATCCCACATCAAAATAGCCTGAGATAAAAGATATGTGTTTTTTTTATATGTGATTGTGTGTAGTTGTGTTTGTGTTGTGATGATGTTGGATAGAATGCTTGGGTTCCTTACACATACCCTAAACACATCATGGTATTCATAAGCAAAGATATTCTCAACGGAAGAGATAGAATTTGAGATGAAACAATTTTATTGATGATTGATTTAAAATAAGATTTATGGATAATATTTCTTTAGGTAGAGCCCATTGATTGGAAGCATAGAACTCTCCTTACAATTTATAAGTTGATAAGATCCTCCTTGGTAGGCCTTCTCTATGGAAAAAGGGCCTTCCCAAGTGGGTTCAAACTTACCTCCCATCTTTCGACAGGCAACAATTGGTCTCCTTATAACTAAAACAAGCTCTCCTACTTGAAAAGCTCTAGTACATACCAACTTGTTATGAGCATGAATCATTTTGGCTTTGTATAACTTGAGGTTTTGGCATGCCCGAAGGCATCTCTCCTCCAAACCTTTGAGCTCTTCTAACAGCAACTTGGCATTCTGCTCTGTTGTGATTTTACTACCCACCTATCCTTAATGATGGGAGTTGGACTTAATGGTAGGACTACTTCACATACAGGAGAATGGGGTAGATTGAGTTGGAGTTCTGTATGTGGTACGATAAGCTCACAAGGCTTCAACTAACTTATACTGCCACTTGTTGTCATCGGTGTCTTCATTAATATTTGGATGAGAGTTCTATTGAAGGCTTTTCTAAGCCATTTTCCCTTGGGTAGTAGATGGTAGAGTATCTCCAATCTATGTTGTGTCTCTGAGCTATTGATTTTAGTGCTCTTGAATGTAGTACCATTATCGATATAATTTGAGGCACCAAACCTATATATGATATGGTTCTTGAAAAATTAGAGCACATCTTTGTTGTGACCTCTCGAGTGGAATTGCCTCTCCTTGGAAAAGTAAGTGGGCTAGAATGAAACGATGACCCTTGGAAGAAGGAGGATCGATCGGACCCACTATGTCGGTACCCCAACACTCAAATTGCCATGAAGCCAATGTAGGATGTAGAATGTTGGGTGGTTGGTGTAAGACCACATAGAGTACCTGACATTGGTGGCATCTCCTAGCTACATCCATGTAGTCTATGATCATCGAAGGCCAGTAGTATCCTAGTCTCTTGATCTTGGCTTTCATCTTTGGACTGGATTGATGTGCTCTGCATAAACCTAAATGCACCTCTGTCGTGATCTTAGGCTGAATGTTTGTCCAAACAACATAACCACATATGATCAAAGGATAGCCGGTATAAAGAGCCATCTACGAGAGCGTAGGAAAGAGCTCTTTGCTTCACCTGATTGGCTAATGACTTCTTTTCAGGTAGTTTGCCTATATTTTGATAATCCATGAATGGTTACCTCTAATCTGACTTCTCATCCTTTTTAACAATGATAACCTCCCCTTTATAATAAAGTCTCTCAATGAGTTTAGTGTCAACAAGAGATAAGACTTATCTATTTTGGACCTTTATTAGTATGGACTCATCTTCTGGACATGCCAACTCTTTGGCAAGCTTGGCTAATGCATCTACTACTATGTTCTCCTGAGGAATCTTATAAATGGTAACCTCTAGGATTTGGGCCAACAACTCCATGGTGTACTTGTGGTAGTGATGGAGCTTAGGCTTCAGAAGCTTGTAGGACTTAGTGATTTGGTTGATAACTAATTAAGAATCCCCAAAGATGTTGATACTCTGGATGCATAGTGTAATGGCTAACTCCAGATCGACAATCAGAGCCTTATATTCGGCTTCGTTGTTGGAGCATGGATTGGACAGATGATATGAGAATCTCATCACATCGCGGTTCATAGTTAGGAGAACTATTCCTACCCCTGCCTTTCTTGGAAGAGTTTATTGTGATTCTTCTCCATTTTGAAAGGAAGTCGAACCATCAAAAATACATCTCCTAGTGACCAATGCTAGTGTCCCGTGAGTTCAAGATTTGTTCATCGGGAGGTCATCACTAAGCGGGAATCAAGGAAGTGGGTGTCTTTGCTAAGAAATCGCTAGTGCTTTATCCATTCACCGCCTGGTAGATAGAAAGTGATGTCAAACTGACAAAATCATGGAGCAATGCCATGTAGATAGCATTAGCCATATTATGAGATATTGTAGTGGATTGATCCTAGAGATCATATTCTCCTTATGAGAAAGTAAGTAATGTCGTAGCTTTTGGGATGCAAAGATTAGAACTAGGCAGTGCTTTTAAATAGGTGGATAGTTTGCCTCAGTAGGGATTAGATGACAACTGAGATAGTAGAGTGCATTTTCTTTTCCTTCATTGCTGGTTTTGGCCAACAAAGCACTAAGAGAGTCATCTAATGCAATAATATATATGAGTGGTGTTTCGGGATAGGGATGCTAGAACTAAGACATCATCGTAGTGCTTGATGTCTTTAAAAGCATGCTAACACTTATCATCCCACCTGAACTTGGCATCCTTTTTGATAAGTATTGAGAATGGATGGAATCTTCTTGAAAGGCTGGAAATGAAGGACCTTAGATACACCAACTGCCCTTGAAATGATCTTAGTTGAGTTATACTTTTAGGGGGTAGCATTTCACTTTGAACTTCTCCTGATCGATTTCTATTCCGCGATGCCGGACAACAAACCCAAGGAATTTTCTTGAAGCTACTCTGAATGCACACTTCATGGGATGCATTTTAAGGTTAAATTATCTTAACCAATTGAAAAAACTCTCAAGTTAAAGAGATGGTTTTCCTTTTCATTACTTTTGACTATAAGATCATCAACATAACATTCAACCTGATGATGAATAAATTCGTTGAAGATCTGAGTCATGGCCCGCTGGTATGTAGCACCAACATTTTTAAAGACGAAAAGCATGACCCTATAATAATAGATTCCAATCAGCATTTGAAAAGCAATATTTTCTCATCCTCGAGGACATCTTAATTTGGTTGAGCTAGATGGCCCATCCATGAAAGAGAAGATTGCATGAGATGAGGCAATGTCCATCATCGGTTTGGATTAGTAGTGAAATTCATCTTTAGGACATCCCTATTGATGAATTTGGCCATTATTTTTCTTAACCGGAATGGCACTAGCCAACCGTAGGATATTTTTATTCTATAATAAAAACATCGCTTTCTTAACTTTAGAAATGACATGTTGTTCTTTAATGTCTAATTGCATCTAGAGCTTGCTTCATAGGGTTAGCACTAAGCTCTATTGCTAGTTTGTGTGCTATGTTAGAGATAAACTAGGCATATCTTCATAACTCCATGTGAAGCAGTTCTTAAACTTCGGTCAAATAACTAAGTCATTGGTTTCTTCTTCATTCAACAAGAAGATGATGTATATTGGACATGGTTTCTTTTTTTTGTTCTTAAGTTGATTTCTTTGAGTTCATCGACAGTTGATCTGATCTCTTCTTCAAACTCTGGTGGTGCATCTCTGACTTTAAGATCATTTGGATCATCTGATCTAAACACACTTCCTTATATGAGTTAGTATGATTTGAAAAGAACCTATCATACTCCAATGATTGGTGATGACTAGGCAATGGTTGTCATCATCGATTGGACCCATTATGTCAATCTTAGTCCAAGTCTTGATTGAAGATGTTTGCTTCAGTTGTCCTATAGCCTTTCAAAGTAGTCTGACCTCTGTTTAGACCAAGTTTGTGGGATTAATCCATTCTTTGCTAAGTTAAGAACACAAGGCGAGTACCAATCAAAAGTCAATTGTATTAGATCTTTATATGAATCATCCTTAAGTTCTACATCAGCTTCCTGACTTGAGGATGATGCTCCCAACAAAACCTCTTTGGCTTGACATCTATAGATGACTTGGGGGCCTCCTTAGCTACCAAACCCTCAACTTTCGAGAGGAGAGGGTTAGAGCTGTTCCCAACGTTGCCTAACTATTCTACATAATATTGACTTAGATACATTCATGTTTTGCTTGGAGGCCTGATCTTCATCACTGTCTAGCTCGAACATCACCTCCAATGGGACCTACTGAGAGGGGTTGATTGGCATGCTAACCACATGAGACTCATCCTCCGAAATGGATTCCAAATATATATGGATAGTAGGGGTACTCTTAAGAGTTGGAACATAGCTCCCACTGGCTGGCCACCAACAAGGAGGTCTTCCACCTCACTGCCTTTGGATCCTCTTCTCTAGGTGGAGGTCAAGTCATCCCCATGTGTCATATGGAGGAATATATGGGTGGAATCTAACTTGTCTACCTCTTCCTTAGTGTTTGATTCTCACTCACTTATATTTTCTTTTCTTTTCTTTATCATTTTCTTTTTATTTTCTTTTCTTTTTCTTCTTCTTTTTCTTTTTCTCTTATTTTTGGACATTGACTAAGTTTGTGAGAATAGACATTTTGTGATTTTAAGGAAGATAGTAGGTGCATCCTCATATATCTAACCTCTCTAACTAATAATGGCTTAAAGTCTGCTTTGACACACTATTCGATTCCACCTCTTCAAAATTTGATGCACTTATGTAGAGGATGGAAACCATCTTGTTGTCATGTATCCAAGCCCTACTAGCGTGAAAGATGTATCCAAATAAATTATGAGAACTTGGCCTCTGTCTTCTTGTTATCTATCTCTAATGGCAACTCGCCTTGCTCATTGAATCCTCTCAACATCATCCAATATCCTTAGAGTTTGGAGATGTCATTCCTCAAGTAGGTAAGGGTCTTTAAACTCATAATGTTCACTGATGCACACGGATCAACTACACACCTTGAGAGTCTCAATCACCCATATCCATTGTGATGTAGAGGGGCGGTTGTGATCAATTGTGATGATCAATTGTCCCCAAAAAAGGTCTTCATCTGAATGTAACTCTATGGTCTTCTCTTAAATAACATGCTCTCTCCAATAGCATCAGCTAAGCATATTTTTGGATCAAGAAGGGTTTTGATCAATGACTCCCTCTTCTCATTAGATAAGATAAGGGCATCATAGATGCTTAGCTTAGCTGGCAACTTTCTCAGGTGAGCGAGGACATTGTAGTCAACTCTGGACTGGTCCTTCATAAGCATATCAATAGGCAGAGCATCCTGTGGAGAGGCTACTTGATCGCTAGAACAAATGACTTGCTTACCCTTATCCTGAGGTGCTACCTTCGGAGGTAGAATTTTATCACCATGGAGGTTGACTTCAGTGACTTCATGAGATGGTTTAGTCGAAAGTTCTACCTGCTCATCAGGTTCACCTACAACTTCTCCTATGGGATCATCAGAGTTGGATGACTCCAAATCAATCTCAATGGGAGAACCTGGATGATTCAGGAATGGGTAATCCAAATCTAAATTACAAGAGGAATGATCAAAACTAGAGTTATTATTATTAATTAGACTTGAAGAGTTTTCTATAGGAATAAACTTAGGCAAATCATCAAAAGTGACACAAATGTAAGTGGAAGCAGCTTGCTTCATTAATTTCTACAAATCAACTAAAGTAAGTGGAGTAAGGGACTTGGCACTTACTCCGTTGATACAATACGACTACTAGAAGGAGAGCTGATAGGAGGAACTGTAGCTCCAATTGTGGAAAGAGTGCTAGAACTGGTCGGTGGTTATGCTACTTTAATATCCCGGAAAGTAAAGGCTGTCGCTAATACTGTTGGGCTCCTACCTCGCTTGAGTTGTCCTTAGCAACTTGCAAACCTTCCTTAGAGTTGGAGGTTTGAGTTGCCTCAGGCACCTGCAAGGGTAGTTTCCTGATCTTAGAAATGATTTTCTTGGAGGTTCGAGATAGGGAGATATCCCAACCTTCCTTTGTCTTAAGAGGATCGCATGTATCCCCAAGGATTACTCTAATAGAACTAGAAGGTTGTTCTAATAGATATTCCTTGGGATGATGATGGACTTGTAGATACACTCAAGCCAATCCTTAAAAATGCAATCTTCTAAGACATAGCTAACATGCGGTGGTAGGGTAATAGTTTGGATCATGACTCTTGCCCACTTCCTCGCTTAGGCTCACAGCAAAAATCAGGCTTCTTTAAGAGATTCTTAGAGATCTTTCTAACTACCCCTCCCTTGAATGAATAAGGTTTATTCAATCTATCAATAAGAGTAAGTAATAGCTACGTGGGTAGGAATCAGGATGATCATAAGGAGGTAGCGGTGGTGGGTTATGATGACCGAGGTGATGGGAGAGAGGTGGAGGAGGAGGATCTGAGGCCCTATCTAAACCCTAGCTGGATGCTTCCCTTTATCAACTACCATGACTACCCCTGGCTTCTTCTCAAATGCCCTCTGAGGTTTAGGCTTGGCTAACTGGTCTTGGAAAAGGCAATTGTTTGGCTTCCTCTTGTAGACTAACCACCTTGTTGATTAATTTCTTGAAGGTTTTAATTGTAAAACCCTTGAGCATGAAAGCAACTGGGCCATGAATGTTCTTAGAGAATCTCTATGGATGCTATTCGATTAGTTCACATTTTATACTCTTTCACCACGAGAATGTAATCAACAAGAGACTCATTGGAAACTTGTGTTGCTACTACAAGATGCTATAGTAACCCTTTGATGAGCTCTAGAAAACCACTTGATGAAGAGGTGCTCAACTTCACAAATATCTTTCTAAAGCTGGTCAATTGATACCGGTGTAACACCCACTAAACTACTAACAAACAATCGAAAGAAGGAGTCACTACCGGTGTTCGAACCTACCACAAAATGTGCAATATATTGGTGAGGTTCCCCGCCATCAAGATTTTGAAAAGGAGGCATGAAACCCTTAGGATATTAGCATCATATTCTCTAGGTAGGGTCTACCCTTTGGAATAGATGAGCCACCTAGTTGAGCTGCTTCCCTCACCTATTGTTCCCCATGTGTTTGATATTTTCTCATGCATGGTACTATCACCACCTTCCTATGCAAGCTATCATTATCTTCTTATGCGGGAATGCATCAAGGATGACGAGGTATGCAAAGCTACTGGCTATGGAGAAGGTTATGAAACTAGGCAGTTCTACAATGTCTATTACCATTAACTCCTTAATTTTCTTCCCCATCTTCTCAATGTGATCATCTCTCTATTTAAGCTAGTGGAGGAGGTGCTAAGTGAAATGGATGACATCATCCTCTTCAACCACAATAACTTCCTGACTCTGCTGGTCTCATGGACGGAGCTCTTAGTATAGACTATGTGGACCTCACATCTCCTAACTCATCCCCGGTCAAAACTACCCTCATCATGATCAAGAAATCACTCCCAAAATCTATCTCTTCTCCACAAAAAATATTGTGCTAGAATGTCATCTAAGGATCTAACTATCTAGCATGAACACTCATGGTGACGTAGTAGGCTATACTCACTTACAACATTTCATTGCCACGAGTGCTATCTCGGAGGACTATGCTAAGAGATACATGCTCATGACAGGAGTGCTATCTCTAGGGATCTACCAATGGGATGAATTGTCTCTCTCCCCATCTGCTGCCAACTATGGTGCAGGTGGTGGAATGACTACGACACTCTTGGGTCAGCATTCATTCTTCACCATGGTTGAAGTGGAAGGTCGAGAAGGAGAGCTCAACCTCAACTCAATGGGTGGAGTAGATGGAATAAGACCCTAAGGCCATAATCAATTACCCGGCTTTCTTCTCCGATGATGCTCTTTGTGCCTTAACCAATACAGGATGCTAAACATGCACTAGTCAAGATGGATGATGAGGAGCATTGGTGTGGAGACACCTGCTATCTCAACATGAGCTCTCCTCTGGTGACTGAGTACTACTTCTTATGGTGGACTCACAGAATGTATAGAAATCCACTAGAGGCTGTCACTACCGCATATTTCCTCTTCTCCCTCCTATTTTTCCTACTACCACTCCTCTATGTATCTACTTCTATGTATCCCAATGCTAGGATCAAAGACCTTAAGTCAAACAATGCGCCAGACTTTGAGCATCCATGGGCTCTGCCTATCTGGCGAATAACTGAATGTAATCTAGCATAGGGGCTCCTCATCTCCCTTAGCTAGTACCTCATAATGTGTTGGTGGTGGAGGTGTTGCTGCAATCCTCCTATATTCCTCCTCTCCATCTGAACTTGAGAGGGGATAAAACTTATAGTCACTAAGTAAGAGGGAGATCTCCCGGGGAGAACTCTTCTCTACAACATGGGATGCTACTTCTGTCTCTACCATTGCTCAATGATGTCAATCTTGACTCTTGTTGTGGTCAGTATGAGTGAGTCATGGTGAGCTGGAACCCACCTCAAAGGTGGGGAGACTATCTTGAGGCCAAGATGGCCTTCCCTTTGAGGGACCAAGAGGTGTTCACCTCTAAATGAGATGAGCAACTAATGAAATAGAGGGGAACCACTCGAGCTACTGGAACTATTTATCTAAGCTCTTGTTCTCGTGGGGACCTCTACCTTCCTCTTTAGAGGAAACTTGAGTCAATACATGTCAAGAGAATGAGTGGCATAGCCACCTTCTCCTATTTACATGTGAGGATTGTCCCCTCACAAGTAATTTGTATAGCCTCAAATCCACAACCAAACTGAATCAGATGCAAAATGGGTGAGGTGAGCTTGACTTGATCCAAGGCCAAGTCAAGACCGGATGGGAAGGAGAACACAAACTTACTAAGAGCCATGTGTACTAAGCTGAGTTGAATAAAAACTAACTAAGTTGAAACTCTGCATTTGTTGAAAACATAACTGAATCAGTCCCTCTTACTTTGGCATTCACCTTCAAAAATAAATTCTAGACTTGATTTGGAAATTTGAACCACACTCAACAAATTTAGTTATGTTAAGTGGGGCTCACTGGAAAGATTACGATATGTGAGTAGAGTCTTTACCATATAATTTTGATTTAGAACCCATACTCAACCAGTGTAAGTAGGTTGGGGTTCAAATATTTGGAGAGACCTTTGAAGATATTTGTGTTGTGTATCTTGTTTGAAAATTTTGATTTCAAAAACCTTTACTTAGCAAATTTAGGTATGTTAAGAAAAGACATTAATTTTGTGTTTAGAAATTCTTGTGAAAAATCATTGCTTCTGATGATTGATTATGTTTGTGATAAATGTTGATGTGATTTGAAAATTTGGCTTCTTACATAAAAAATTTGGTATGTTAAGTAGAGGCCAAATGTGTTTGAAAATGAGACTCTCACTTAACAAATTTGGTATGTTAGGTGGAAGTCAAGTGTATTTATTTTTGATTTGAGGCTCTTACTTAAGAAATTTGGTATGTTAAGTAGGAACCTATGTTTATGATTTGAAAATGAGATTCTCACTTAACAAATTTGGTATGCTAAGTGGGAATCAAATGTGATATGATTTATTTTTAAAAATGAGACTCTCACTTAACAAATTTGGTATGTTAAATGAGAGCCAAATATGATTGTGATTTGTATTTTGAAAATGGGACTCTCACTTAACAAAATTGGTATGTTAAGTGGAAGCCAAATATGATTTGATTTATATTTTGAAAATGAGACTCTCACTTAACAAAATTGGTGTGTTAAGTGGGAATCAAATGTGATATGATTTGAAAAATGGAATTCTTACTTAACAAATTTGGTATGTTAAGTGAATTAAATGTTATATGATTTAAAATGGGGTTCTTACTTAACAAATTTGGTATGCTAAGTAGAATCAAATGTTATTATGATTTGTTTGAAAGAGTGGAAATATATTTAACAAATTAGTATGTTAAATAGAGTTCAATTTGTTTTGTGAATTTTGAATTGAGACTCTCATTTGACAAATTTGGGTATGTCAAATGAGTCCAAAATATTGATTTCATGTGTGTGATTTTAGCTTTTGAAAGATGGAAACTTCAACTCTAGCATATGTGAGATATGTTAAGCAAAGTTTCAATTTTATGCTATGATTTTATTTGAAAGTAGAATCTTCATTCAACAAGTTCGGGAATGTTTAATGAAGATGGCCATTTTCAAAAGTGTGCTTTTGAAAAGGGAGAAAACTCTAACTCTAGCATATGTGAAATATGTTTGGTGGGTTTCAAATTTTTATATGATTTTATTTGAAAATAAAACCTTCATTCAACAAATTTGGGTATGTTGAATGAAGGTGTCACACAAAAGTGTGCTTTTGAAAAGAGAGAGACTCAACTCTAACATATGTGAAATATGTTAAGTCGAAGTTTCAATTTTTTGTTGATTTTATTTGAAAATAGAATCTTCAATCAACAAGTTTGGGTATGTTGAATGAAGATAACTATTTTCAAAATGATCTTTAAATGATGATTTTATTTGATTTTGAAAAGAACCTCCATGTAATCATAGAGATTGTTAGATGAGGTTTGTTATATGAGTTTTATGCTTTTGAAAATTTCTATGAATTTTGTGCAAGATATTTTATTATGTGAATTTTGAAAAAGTGTTTTGGAAAGTAGTATTTTACAAAAGAGTTTACTTTTAAAATATAAAATGAACCTTGCCTCACCAAGTGGTAAGGAGGTTCTAAATTTTAGTCATCTCCTTTTATTAGTTAATTTTATTTTTCATTGGGGACCCAATAATGGGTTCCAACACCTATAAGGAGTGAGGTCCTAAAACCTATAGGAAGTTGGCTAGCTTTGCCTAAGAATGAAATAAGCTAAGTGCCAATAGAAGGAAAGATAGTCTTGGACTTATATGAAATACAAGTCCACTATCGATGCTTCGAGATAATAATTGTCTACTCGATATGGAGAAAGGAACCTCCCCAAAGTAAGCTAGAAAAATCTATGGTGTTTATTTTTGATTATGTGTACAGGGACACCACACAGATCGATGGTGTACTTATTGAGGTGTTTGGGTGTGACATCAAGGAATGGTGCACTATTTTAAAAGATAGAAATCATCACCCTATAATGGACCTAATCACCTAATAAGGACTCCAAAGGAATGATGGGTCTTCAAATACACCAGAGATTTTTTCCCTAGTTTATAAAGATGAATAAAAAGTTTATTTAAAGCGAGTTCTAAAATTCCCTATGGAGGCAAGCCCCATAGTTAATTACATCTAAGGAAGATGTGTTCCTTAGAATACTCTCGATTAAAGTACAATTATTATCTCAAAGATTTTGAAGATAGACTATCAATAAGTTGGCTATGTTTGGAAAATTAAGTGGGATAGATAAAAAGAGAGACTTATTATCAAAAGGAGATGAGCAGGATGCTCATGATACTAGGAAACCTAGTTAACATTCTAATATATCCCATAGTTGGGCTTTATATGTTTGAAATTGAAGAGATTATGTATTTTGAGTTGAAATTTATTAGAAGGCTAGAACTTATAATTTCATAATACAATATTATGGAAATGCCTAAGAGGTGATGATTTATTCTTGTAGCTCGAAGGAAATAGATACCTCAGATCCTAAATCTAGGAGCTTTAGTAAGAACCAAAGTGCGACCTAAATCTAAGTGAAGATGGGTATATGGTTTACCTTCACAAGAGAGTATAAACCACTCAACTACTAGACTTATCTCCGAGTGGCAACTAACTCCTCCTACTTTAAAACCGTAGGCAAGTCTTATGTTTTGCAAGATAGTTAGGTTGTTATTATTTAAAAAGATGTTAAAGCCCTTAAACCCTCCCAAATGAGACTAGAGCATGAGTGGTATGAGTAATGACTTAGTCTAATAAAAATATTTTCAAATTTTATTTGTATTTGACACTTCATTTTGACAAAGGCTTCAGGATTTTCATATGTCTAGATGTATGATGAAAATGTGTTATGGGACAAATCAGCAAGAAAGGGGTGTTTTCCATCATAAGGGATGCCCTCATAGTCAAGCATTCCCCATCGCAAGGATGGAAATCTCTTATTTTCAAGAGAGAAAGAATATACATGCATGATGTGAAACATACAACATTCAGCTAAGGGGTTGCTAAATCATTTAATTATCTTGATTTAATACCAAGTCTTTATGATGAGGTTATGAGTTGTAGAAAATTTTAGTTATGAGTTGTAGTTGGAATGGAAAAATTAAATTTTCTCTAAGAGCCTAATCACATCTAGGCCACACATTAAAGAATCAATACAGAAAGAAACTATAAAGAGGGTGTGGTGCCATACAACCCGAAAAGAAAAGATGGGTAGCCGAGCTCTACCCTTACAAACCAGAATATAAAAGAATAATTATAATTAAGGATGAATACATGCCATGGGGGTCTTCGTCTTCATTCTTCATGTCTCCTTCATTTTTTTCATATCTCATTTGATTTAATTTACTCCACTTCAAAGGCATCATGGGCCTCCGGACAAAGCCTCTAGCCGCTCAACTTTATCCCCATAATATTAATCCTAATTCCTGCAAAATTACATTTAAATGGAAAGAGTAAATCTAACTACACCTGCAAAATGGAGGTTAATTGAAAATACATTCCACCCAAACAATTATATTTATAATTTAGACTTAGCACCATGAACATGGGTAACCAAGCCCAGCTATCCTAACATGGATTATGCTTAGGGGCTTAAGCAACCTGGAAAAGAGAGCATTTATATTTATTTTTTGAGCAGGCCCTTAAGCATAATCCCCTACAAAAGGAAAAATTAGGCTAATAATGGTCTAACATCTAGTCTATGAAACATACACCCTAACATCCAATCTAAAACACTACATCATAAAACCAAACATACATGAAACCATGCACCACCCTAACATAAGACTAGAAGTGGTAACTTGATCTAATATGTGTGTATTAAGACTTGTGTCGTATGTCCTAACTAGGCTTTAAGGCTATAGTTTCCTAAGTATGAAGAGATTTAATCATGAAGGGTGGTTTAACTTTAAGTGGTTTAATTAATTTGTAAGTTTTACTTAATGTTTTTTTTCATTTGATTTACACTTAACAACTAAGTGTTATAAAGAGAAGGAAGGAGAGGATCACTCTCTTTTATCCCTACCTTTAGTCATTTCTAAAGCCAATAAGTTAAACAATTCTCTTTAGTGAATGGCTTATTACATATTTTAATTAATCCTAAGTTTAGGTTCACTTTAAATAAACTCATTCAATAAGAAAGGCATCTTAAGATTAATTGGAATGAATTACTATCACATAACACATGTTTGATTATTTCTTTCCATCATATATGGCATGCATATGATTAAGTCCTAAACATACATATACATATAATTTATATTTTAGCATACTTTAATGATGATTGTATACAAATGTATTTGGAACTGATGTTTCATTTGGTTGAATTATTTTGTCATATTAATTTAAAGCTCTATCTAAATACTTATGCAAAAGCATGGGAAAAGAGCTTTAACTTACATGATTAATCAATTCAACCACTTGAACAAAGTATGAATGCATGTTTTTTTTAAAATGGAAAAGAGATTTTCATTCATTAGCCAAATGTATAGGAGTTTTAAGCAAGTACACGCCACTGTTCTCCACCAAGAGATTGAGGTAGGAACCTCCTTAGGGCTATTTAAAGTCGTGCATCCCTGGGATTTCCAGACTAATATACCTGCTATCCTCAGATACATATGGATGTATAAGCAACTATAAGAATGAGAATCATGCAAAAGTATAATTGATTTGATTAAATTATGGTTTTCATCCACTAGTTTTATCACACACACACACACACACACACATATATATATGTATATATATATATATATATATATATATATATATATATATATATATATATATATATATATATATATATATATATATATATATATATATATAACAATTTTAAGTAGATGCTGCCATTATTTTGCACCAAGGGATAGAGGTAGGAACTCCCTTAGAGATACTTAAAGTCGTGCATCCCTGGGATGTCTAGACTAATATACCCACTATTCTTATATATATGTGAATGTGAAAGCAACTATAGAAATGAAAATAATACAAAAGTTGGATTCAATTTAATTGATTTATTTGTGTAATTGAATTAAAGCTCCATCTAAATTCTAATGTCAAAAAAGCATAAGAATAAAATTAAGCTGGTATGAAGCCATTATTCTACACCAAGGGAGTGAAGTAAGAACCTCCTTAGGGCTAATTAAAGTCATGCATCTTCCTAGGATGTAGACTAATATGCTAACATTCTTACTTATGCAAATCAACATATAAATATAAGAAAGAAACTTCACTTCATACACTAAGTTTATATTCACATGCACTTCATATATATATATAAAAACTGAAGTCACAATACATATTCTTATTCATTAAGAACCTTTTAAAATATGTTTGAGATTTAGTAGTGATAATAGCCACACATATTCTTAATTATGTCAACACATGCAAATTGGCATAAAGGAAATCATTTCTTAATTAATTTTTGAAAGAATGAATGCATGACTACAAGTGGCATACAACAATAAATAAATAAACACAAGCATATAATTTCATTCAATCCAACTAATTCCTAAGGATAATCACATTAAATAAGCCTATTTAAAATAAACTAAAGTTTGTTAAAGCCATTTTTAATTTCATATTTGATTTTATTTATGACATAAAAGTTTCTCGGTCTAATCTCATTCCCATATGTGTAACTCAATTTGATTCAATAAAAATCTATTAGGTTGACTTTTTGGATTGATTAAGTTTAGCATAGATTAAATATTTTAATTAACCCTTACCTATGTCACCTTAAGGTAATCAATTAAACAATTATGAGCTAATATGATATGCAACCACATGGAAAGTAAATGGCAATCCTCCTATGAAATGAAATGGGCCTAATGCAATTACGTCATAATTATTAATTAATTAAGCTTAAGAAGCTCACTTAATTACTCTTATAGTTTTCTCACACATATGAACTAACCATAATTTTATTAGCTCTCTCTTTAGGTTATTGAACACCCAAGGAGCTACCCAAGAGTTAATTAGAGAAGTAGATTATGTCAAATTAATTAAGTTGATTAATTATTTAATTAAATCTTAATTATCCTTAATCAAAAATATGAAATGGACTTAGGGAAAGAGGCAAAGAAGGGAGCATAAGTCTCAATCCCTAAATCCTTTCAATTAGTTAATTAAAGTTCAAGTATGATTTGGATTTTGATTGATTTTTTTAATTAATTAATTATTTATTTTTTAATTAATTAATTATTTAAGAGGGAATGGAGAAGACTTAAGGAAAAGATTGCAAGAGATGGTCCCAATCTATTTTCCTAAACTTCATCACGATTAACAAATGTTAATAAGCTTAATTGATTGATAAATTTACTATTCATTTACTTAATTGTCATTAATTAAGATAAGAGAGTAATTAAGGCTTAATCCATTAATTTTGCTAATTAATTATCTAACAAATCCCAAGAAAAATAAGGAAGATAGAGGTCATCCCCCTAAACAACTTTGGAAAGTTTGAAATTAATTGGATAATTAATTAGAAGGTAATTAAGCTAATTTAGTTTCAATTAAACCTTAATTAAAAAATATTATTTAAAATTAATTAATAATAATTTTAATATAGTCTCCTCTGAAATACCTTTAAAATGAGCCCTCATTTGTATTTTTTAGTTTTTTTATAAGTTTTTATGAATTCTAGAAGTTTTAGCACTAAAAAAAGATTAATTAACCTAATTAACCCCCTAATCCTATCAACTCCATGTGGCTACTGATACAACGCACTGACGCGGTGCACTTTCCACATGGTGTGATAGGATTGATTATTTAAGTTGTCACATCCAATGCCGACGCGGACGACGACGGAATGCGCTTTCATGTGGGTCGTCTGATCTAAGATCAGATGACCATGATTAAATGTGCCGTTTTGAAGGAGAAAAGAGGGGTTCTACGTGTGATCAGATTAGGACCATCTATTCTGATCATGCGGAATGGACGGTCCATGATCTGTCTCCTCCTGAGTGATGAGAGATGGATACCATCCATCAATCATCACTTGATCCGAGCTCGGATGGAGATTAAATTAATCCCACACCTTCGGGGAAGCACAACAAACACATCCAATGGTGGAAATAGCATGTGATGCAAGTTTTCTTCACAAAGGACAAACTTATTTTAAGCTAAGAATGATTTTAATGGCATACCTCACCGGAGCTTATGACCGGCAGTTCCAACGATTGAGGAAGCTTCATTTGATAGAAATGAAGCCTTATTGAGCTGCACGAGCTTTGATTTGGTGTGGTTTTCTTAGAATACCAACCCACAGCATGTACATAATCAGCCTTGATCGAACTCCACCCTTTGGTTGTTAGGTAGCTTGGGAAATGACTCATTTTGGCTCATCTAGGTGCATGGATGGTGTGTGCAAAGTTAATTGCATATTGGCTGCAAAATGGGGAAATGGAAATCGCTGGTTTGCTCCCCTATTTTGGTTTTACATAAAACTGAGAATGGGGAATTTGGGGAGCTTAGAAAATGCAAGGGAAGCTCGAGATCTCTCTCTTGCTAGGGTTTGGTGTGGTGTGTGTGTTTGAGTGAGAATGAGGGGGGTATACCCCCTCCTTCCTTGGCTTGGATGGTGATGATTATTTCAGCTTTTTGATCAAATGGTCACCATGAGAGCTCAGTTTGGGCAAAGAATCCTTCCACTTGGCCTCTCATGAGTGGAGGAAGGTGTGAGAGTGGCTACCATGGGA
Source organism: Cymbidium sinense (assembly GCA_021442155.1). Lineage (NCBI taxonomy): Eukaryota > Viridiplantae > Streptophyta > Magnoliopsida > Asparagales > Orchidaceae > Cymbidium > Cymbidium sinense. Next base: position 86,815,508 of record CM038214.1, on the reverse strand, counting down.
GTAGTGGGTGTCCTTGGTGGTTTTAAATACTCCAATGGGAATTGGGAGGTGATTTCACCTCCCCATGAGTCATGGCGACCCAACCACCCTTAGGTCAAGTCCGCCATAGTCCTCGATGCCTAAGTGGACTTATGAATGGGTGTCAAGTGGCCAAGGGGAGGAAATGACCAAAATTGCAAGTGTCTTATCTCATGGGATGCCCTAGACCCAAGGGCAAAGTGGTCATTTGGCTATGGGTTTGATTTGGGCAAATTTGAAATGGGTCAAAAGTGGGTTAACCCAAATTTCAAGTTGTTTGGAATTTATTTGGTTTGATTTGGCTTGATTTGACCTATTTAGGTCAAATTGGGCTAGGTTGGGTAAAGTTGACCAATTGGTCACATTGGGTCAAACTACAATAAGTTCATGACTATTTGGAGTGTATTGGCTTCATTGGTTTGGTTCAATTTCCTTTGGATTTGATTTTGGCTCTTTTGGATTTGCATAGGTCAAATTGTTCAGGTTGACTAATTTGACCAAATTGGCCAAATTGGCTTGGATTGGGTGTTGGTTTAAGTTCAATTAGTTAATTAAAAATTAATGTAGGCTTTGGTTTGAATGAATTTGGATTTAATTTTGATTTTGGGCAATTTGAACCTTTAGGTCCATTTGGGCTAGGTTAGGTTAGGTTGACCGATTGGTCAAATTTGGCTCAATAATGGCTTTGCTCAAGTTCCATAATCAATTTGGGATGAACTTGAACCATTGGTTGCAATCAATTTGGGTTGGATTATGATATAACCTATTTTAACTTTTTAGGCCAATTTGGGTCAACTTGGGTCAAATGGCCAATTGGACTTCGTTGGCTCAATTGAGGGTTTGGTTATGTTCAATCATTGATTATGAATTGGTTTGAATCAAAGGTTTCAGTCAATTTGGCATATGGTGTATTTTGACTTGTTTAGGTTTCATTTGGACTAAATGTGGACTTGGTCAATGGGCTAGGCTGACTTGGTCTGACCTAATTCAAGATAATTAATTAACCTAGGATGATTGTTGATCATGATATGAGATTTGGATGGGCTTAGTTCAATCCAATTTGGGTTGGATTAGAATTAAGCTTAAAAGGGTATTTAGGCCACTTTGGGTCAAGTGGAATCTAAATGGGTCAATTGGCTTGATTCAAGTTTAGCTGAACTCACATATGTACCAAGGATTGAAATATAAATCTAATTGTAGTTGGTTTGGAGTCAAATGGATTTTGGTTCATATGACAATTTCAAGTCAAAAGGGGTCAACATGGGCTTGACTTGAGTTGACTTGGATTTGGTTTGATAATTGTAGTTTATGTTTATATTTGGAATAATGATTGAAGGAATGATTGAATCATGAAGAAATCCATGAGTTTTGAATTGATTTGGGTATCATTTAGCCAGGTTCAAGAAATTGGCTAAAAAAAAGCTAAATTGGAAACTTGATTTGATTTGGGTTTGCTTTTAACTATTTAGATTTATATTCCATTTATATTTGGGAATATAAATGAATATATAAATGGTTCATGAGAAAATCACTTGAGTTTGGAGTGATTTGGAAGCAAATTTGACCAAGCTTATGCGTGTAGGTCAAAAGGGCTAAGAAAAGAAACCTATTTAGTTTAATTTGATTTTGGTCATTGAAGGGTGGATTTCATTTATATTTGTAAATATAAATGAAGGAACAATTGATTTATAAAAAATCAATTGAGTTTGGGATAGTTTAGATTGATATTTCATAAAGCTTATGAGAGTGGTTCATAAGATTTAGGAGGGAAATTTGATCTTAGATTTAATTTTAGGATGATTTGTTTGGTTTAGAATTGATTTATGATTTGATATTTAATTTGAGATTAAATTTATATTTTAGAAAATCAATTGAATTGGGGTTGATTTGAATTGGTTAAAGCTAAGTCCATAAGATGAAATCAAAGGGCTTAGGTAGGGTTTGATCAAGGGCTTTAATCATTTTTCTTGGAATTTGATTTATGATTTGGAGTTTGAATTGATATTTGAATTTGAGGTTTGGTTTGAGAAGGAAAGCATGGGTTGAGTTTAGGCCATAGGGTAGGCAAGTTTTACTAAGTCCCTATGGCATAACCTATTCCTATGGCTAAGCCTTCTAAGTCTCTAGGCTTAGGTTAAGTGTTCACCTAATCACTAGAAGTGTCTTATGACTAAGGAGCTCTTAGTGTCTATAGGAGTCCTAGATCTATGATGAGGAAGTTGAGAGCTCACTCCAAAAGTGAGGTCAATAATAATTTAACCTCAAAATGAACCCCCTGAAGTGTGCATTAGGAGTACCTTCAGGGGAATTCCTTGGGTTTATTGTCTGACACCAGGGAATCAAAATCGATGCAGAGAAATCAAGGCGATATTAGAAATGCCACGCCCTAAAAGTTTAACTCAACTCAGGGTGGTTGGCTTATCTAAGATGCTCTATATCCAACATATCAAAATGATGCACCATTCACTTGTGGATGCCAAGTGTGAGCATTCAAAACAGATTGATGATAAGCATACAAAGCGCCATACTCAATGTTAGATTGCTTTTGAAAAGAAAACACACAACTTCTAAGTTCCCTATTGATGCACCCAAAAGACCGCATGATAAAACAATTTTATGCCTAATCTCTTCAAGAGTGATTATACCGATATAATATGATCCAGGTGATTTTCAAACAGCACTATTTCCCTAAGGATGATCCTGACATGAACTTAGGGATACTAGAAATCACCATTGGGAGATGTACTTTGATGGTGCGACTTCCTTTCAAAGAGGAGAAGAACCATAATCTACTATTCTAGGAAAGCCAAGGGTAGGAGTAGTTCTTTTAACCCCAGACCAAAATGTGATGTGATTCTCATATCATCTATCCAATCCTTGCACCAATAATGAAGCTGAATATGAGGCTTTATTTGTTGTTCGGGAGTTAGACGTGACTCTTAGCATCTAGAACAGCAACATCTTCGGGTATTCTCAATTAGTTATCAACCAAATCGTTGGGTCCTATAAGATTATAAATCACAAGCACCATCACTACCACAAGTACACCATGGAGTTGTTGGCCCAAACCCATAGGTTACCATTTATAAGATTCCTCAAAGAGAGAACATCATAGTGTATGGTTTAGCCAAGCTTGCCAAGGAGTTGGCAAGTTTGGAGGATGAGTCCATATCAATAAAGGTCCAAAATAGACAAGTCTTATCCCTTATTGATATTGAACTCATCAAAAAGAACTCTCTTGAAGGGGAGTTGCCATTGCCAAGAAGGATGAGGAGTTAGATTGGAGGCAACCATTTCTAGATTACCTAAATATAGGCAAACTACCTCAAGAGAAGTCCCAAACCCATCAAATGATGCAGAGAGCACTTTCCTACACTCTTGTGGATGATGTCTTGTACCGACGGTCTTTCGATCATATGTGGTTATGTTATTTAGACAAGCACGAAGCCCATAAGATTATGAGTGAGATATACTCAAGATTATATGGAGACAACCAATCCAGTCCAAAGATGAAAGCCAAGATCAAGATACTAGGATACCATTGGTTGTTGATGATCAAAGATTGCATAGATATGGCTAGGCGATGCCGCCAATGTCAAATACATGGTGTGGTCCTACACCAACCACCCATTCTACTTCCTACATTGGCCTCATAGCCATCCGAGTGTTAAAATGACATAGTGGGTCTGATTGATCCTCCTTCTTCTAAGGGTCATCGGTTCATATTAGCTCCTACTGACTACTTTTCCAGATGGGTGAAAGTGATTCTGCTCAGATAGGTTACAACTCAGCATTTTCTCTAATTTTTTAGGAACCATATCATATATAGGTTCGAAGTGCCTTAATGAATTATATCTAATAATGGTACTGTATTCAAGAGCACCAAGATCAATAACTTTTTTGAAGATGTGGCATTTGTAGATATTCTATCATCAACTACCAGAGGGCAAACATCTTAGTAGAAGCCTTCAACAAAACTCTCATCTAAATACTAAAGAAGACACTCGACAATAATAAGCGATAGTGGCATGAGCATTTAGTTGAAGCCTTGTGGGCCTACTACTCCACATATAAAACTTCAACTCAGTCTACTCCTTTCTCCTTAGTGTATGGGTCGAAAGCCATTCTACCATTAGAAGTCCAACTCACATCACTAAGGATAGTTGTGGGTAGCAAGTTCACAATAGAGTAGAATGCCAAGTTACGGTTAGAATAGCTCGAAGGTTTGGAGGAAAGACACCTACAGGAATGCTAAAACCTCAAGTTGTACAAAGCTAAAATGGTTCAAGCTCATAATAAGTTAGTCCATTTTAGAGCTTTTCAAGTAGGAGAGCTTATTTTAGTTCTAAGATCGATTATGCCGCTAGATGGGAGGCATGTTTTAACCCACTTGGTAAGGCCCCTTTTCCATAGAGGCCTACCAAAGGATCTTATCACTTATTAATCAAAAGGAGAGTATCCAAATCTTCCAATCAATGGCTCTACTTAAAAAATATTATAAATCATGTTTCAAAATAATTATCAATTCCATTTTGAATTCATTCTCTTCCATGTTGAAAGTATTCTTATTTTTTGAACCATGATGTATTTATGGTAGGTGTAAGGAACCGGCATCCTATAATTCATCGAGACAACATAAACACAAACTACATAGAAACATATAAAAAAAATACATATCTTTTATCTTGGGCTACTCCGAGTTGAGATAACACCCCCAACAGCACTCACTCAGTAGCTGCTCTATGCTCGGCTAACGTGCTACCCTGCTAGTGTGTCACCCCAGTGGTCTTCTTGCTTTGGAAGGTGTAAGTCAACTATGCTTTGTTCTTCCTTACTTGGCTACTACACACCAATGAGCACATTTGGTAAGCCTTATTGTGTGGCCTATAAGCTACCTCATGTTGGCTTCATTTAAGAGGATGTGAGTCTATTATGCTTTCTTCTTGGATTAGCCTTCATGCACTAACTTGGTCGAGTATATTTGAGATTTAGGATAAGTCCCCTAGTGGCTCCTTCCCTCTTGATTGCTTCAAGTCTAGGTCTAGTCCTTCCTCGGGACTCCCTGCTTAGTAGTCACTCTAGGTCTGATAATATCTATCCCACCAACGACAGACTATCCCGATGATCAGTTCCACTTGGCAAGTTGTAAGCCTACATGCTTTCTTTCCAAATTTATCATTGCACCGCGGATGCCTTAGGTTGATTGGTTCTCACTATGTTAATGGATACACCACTCATCGATGGATACACCATAGGTTGGTTGGTTCTCGCACCTTAAGATACACTACTCATGGTAGATGTAAGTCTGCTATTCTTTCTCCTTAAGTTGGCCACCGTACACCTATAGGAATTTTTTTCCAGGGCTTAGGACAATGCCCCTGGTAGCACCTCCCCTATGGGAATTATATTTGGATCACATATTTTGCAACCCCATTTAGACATAACCCGAGTTACTATCATATTGGACAATTCCCCTTTCTGGGTAACCACCCTTGTGGTTGGAGAATCTGTCCTATGGATGTGCAGATTCTACCTTGGTCCAGTAAATCTGAGATAGGCCAAGGCTAACATAGCCCATTCTCGGTGATCCCTCACACCAACAGGATCCACGCAAACTTATAAACAAAATATATATTCACCTGTGGATTAGGACACCCCCTAGTGGTACCTTTTCTAAGCATGTATTCTATCTTTATGGCAGTCTCAGCAAAACTCCTTATAAGAATTGCCTGACTACTCTTGAGTTGATATAAGTCCCCAGCGGCATTCACTCAGTAGTCGCCTCTAAGTTTGGTTTGATTTGTTGTGCTACCAACAGGTCACCCTAGCGGTTGTTCCCTACTTTAGAAGATGTAAGTCTGCTACGCCTTCTTCCTAGCACAGTCATTGAATACCGAAAGGAAACCACTTAGGTTGGCTAGATCTACCCCACGACCAGTAGATTATCCCTTTAGATTTGTAAATTTGAGATATGATAAGTACGATATAGACCCTTCTCAGTGAGTCCATCCGACATGGTCCATAAATTAAATCTATCAAATTTGACCGAGCTCACATCCTTAGTGTATATGCCCTCAATTCAAAATCAAACTAAAGAAAAAAATATCAAATCACATGAAATTAAGATAAAATTAATCCTAACTACTTTTGAGTTGACATAAGTTCCTAACAATATTCACTTAGTCGGGTTCAATTTGTTTGCATCCAGGTCACCCTAGTGGTTGTTCCTCACTTTGGAAGATGTAAGTCTGTTATGCCTTCTTCCTAGAACAACCATTGCACACCGAAAGGAAAACCCTTAAGTTGGCTAGCTCTACCCCATAGTTGGTAGAGTATCCCTTTGGATTTATAAACCCGAGGTAGGTCAAGGATAATATAGCCCCTTCTTAGTGGGTCCATTGTACATCGACAAGGTCCATACATTAACTCAGATTAAATTAAATCTAATTTGATTTTCCTCGGTGGAGTTAAATCACACCTTTCTCCCCAATGGAGCCCCAAATCATATATAAACAAGTCAAGAAAACAAATCAAATTTAATACCAACCTTCTTAGTGGAGCCAAATTAAGCCAACTCCCCTAGTAGAGTTTGAATCAAAGAAATCCAACCAAACTCTTATTCCCAGCGGATATGTACCCAAACAAATCTATGAAATCAAACTCAAATCCCAATCCCCAGCAGATAGCCCGAACCTGCTTCTCTAATGCTTGGTTCATATACCCGATCTCCAGTAGACTCGATCCCATATCTCTAGCCGATATGCCTCCACATCAATTAAAATAAAAACAAATGAAAGTTGATTGATCTTAATCCCTGGTGGATTATAGATTCTTATACCCAACAAATATTCTTTCCATAAATCATATAATCAAGTCAAATTCAAACCTTATTCCCAACAAGTTTTCTTCTTCTATGCCCTCGACATAGATCCCTCACATGTCAGGTCCAATGCATGTGTGATCCCTTAGAGGATCTCCCTCCATGTCCTTGACATGAAATTCTCATCAAATCTTATTTCTTCTCTTATGCACACCTTTAGTACTTCAACCAAAAGCTTAATAATGTAATCATTCAAATTACACCATATTAACATTGTAATCAACATTTTATGATTTGTGATGGAGCAAGCTCAAACTAGCTATACAATATCATGCTAAACATATTATATGAATTAATTAACACTATATTACATTATAATATATGATGTTATATTATAATTTACTATAATATAATTTGTTGTCTAACATTACACCTCATTAAAATCACTTAAAAGGAATAAATAACAAAATTTTCTCAAAATATGAATAATGTTCATTTTGGATGTAAAATTTTTAATTTTCTATTATAAATGGTACAAAATAGCATAATTTTGGTGTTGCTTCTTGGTGTGTGCCGTGAATTTGGCTAAATTCTTCCATCTCAACCTTCAAATTAACATTTTTGTGAGTTTTCACCCAATGTATTACAACAAAAGTAAAACATACTAAAATGTACAATAATATTTAGTAACACACCACCACATTCATATATATGTGAAGTTATATTGTTATGTACATTATATTTTAATATGCTTTCATATAATATATTATCTTACATTGCACCTTACAATGAATCACATTAAGTAAAAAAATTATAAAATTTGGTTGAAAATTAAACATTTATTTTGGTTGCAAAATTCCATTCTTTTGATTAAATGACACACCATGGCACTCCCCAATGATGTTCCCTAAATCTTCACATAAATTTGGCCAAATCCCATCACCTCAACCTATAAATCAGTATTTTTATGAATTATACCAGTACAAACTCTAATACATCGTACAATAACAAACTAAAATATGCTAAACAATAAGTAGTAATACACAATAGTATGCTATAATGCATGATGCTACACTATGTTATGGCATTCTATATTATAATACACTATAACATATTATATTATATTATATTGCATATAACATCATAAGGGATTTCTTAAGATAAAAAATCATAAAATTAATCTAAATAATAAAAAACTATTTATTTTAGTCGTATCACTTACATATTTTAAATTGAAACAATATATTATGATGCCATGCTATACCTATTATGAATTTGGCCAAATTCTGCCATTTTAAAGTCTAAATCAACATTTTTTATAAATAATGCTAGTGTAGGCTCGACTGCATGATTGTAAAATACTAAGAGAATTTAAAATGCGTAGAATAATATATTATGATATATGATGCCATACTTTGCTACAACATATAATATTTATTTTGAACATAAAATCTTACTTTTTATACTACAAGTGGCATAGCACACATTTGGTACTACAACCTAATTCCCACTTCAAATTTAACAAATTTCATCATTTGATTTATTAAATCAATATTCTTATGATTTATATTAATATAAACTATAGGGCACAATACCATAATATACTAAAACATTTCAAAACATCTTATTACATCTAAAGACACATCACTACATACTCAAATATATGATGCTACATTATACTAAAATATATAGTATTATAATATGATTTAGGGTTAAGGTTTAGGGTATTTAAATCTCTAATAGCCAAGGGAAAGTCTCTTGAAGACATTTTCTTTAGCTACCGTAACTATGTTAGGATTTGTTCATTCATTAGATCTACTACTAACAATATCTTCATTCAAGGTTTATTTTTCTATGGATTCCTCTCATCAAGATGAATCCATAGAGCCCTTATTTGCATTTTATGATTTTTGGAAGTTCTAGGTATTTTTTTGCATTTTTAAAATGCTAAAAATCCTAATTTCCTCTTTAAACCAGTCAACGTTGATGTGGCAAGGTACTCCACATTTCAAAAGTTGATTGGTCCACGCGGGTCCATGTGGATCCCACGTGAAAAAGGCACATAAATGCAGAATCAAGTAGGATCGTTCGATCAAAGGTGACACTGGCCAACCAGGTAGGATATTTATTTTCTCTGATAATACCCGCATCAATCAGTTTCTTAACATCAAAAATGACTGTTGACCTCATTTTTGGAAGAGGTCATTTTATCAATGAAATGATATCAAGTTCAAATAGGTATTTCCTAATTCATTATTCAATTCATACTTAATGACTTAGGAAATGCATTTTGAGCTGAATCTATCTACTTGTTTGATGTAAAATCAAGTAAAATATCCAACATAAATTAAATCAAGTGAATCAATACATATAAAATGAAATTTTAAAGTCAACTCTAGAGTCAACTCTAGTCAACCAAGAATTGACTTAAGTGGGCCCACTTGGTCCAAAAGTCAACCCACTAAAATTTGACCAAATTAAATCATCAAAAATATTTTTAAAAAATCAAATAAACATGTTTGATCACAACTAAATAGAAATTTGAGTCCATTGAGGCCTAGATTAGGTAAGATAAATTTCTTAAATCAAAATGACCTAAATAGGCTACATTGAACTCAAAGCCAAGGAAAATTCAAATCACTTTCAACCAATGCAATTCACATTCAATTAAAAAAATGAGGGAAATGCAATTCACCATGAAATCAATTAACAAATCAGCAAATAAAATAAAATAAAATAAAATAAATGAGGAAAATAGGGAAGAAGTGAAATTGAATTTCCCCTCTTCCCACAACAAGCCAAACTCCACCCCTTAATAAAAGTGGCTGCCTTTAGGTGAAGGCAATAAAGAAAATTAGCAAAGAAGAAGAAAAACAACCAAGGAGGAGAAAGAAAGAGAGAAAATAGAAAAAGAGGAAGAAAATTGATTTTGAGGCTTTGAGTTGCATTTATTTTATGTTTCAATTGGTTAGGTTTAATTGGGTCAAAAATTGAGTTTTTCCTATGAGCCTACGTCCAAGCATTCATTCACAGAAAAGAAAAACACGAAAGAAACCTAGAAAAGCAAGTTGATTCTATTACGCACCCAAAATAAATCAAGTCAATCAAATTTATAAAATAGGCCAATGCGGTCGGGTACTGCAGTACACCCCGGAAGAAAGAAAAATGGGCAACCGAGCTCTGCCCTTATATAGCCTGGCCTAGAACTACATGACTAGATCTATGGATCTTCTTTCCAAGATAATCTCCTTCTTCAGGGACATCCAACGGGCTCCACAGGTGCCACTACACCATCTCCTAGTAGGGTCAGCTCCTGCTAATCCTAGACCCCATAGATCCTAACCTAATTATAAGCTCAAATTTACATTTTAAAATTCAAAAAGAAATCTTAAGTCCTGCAAATTAGATGTTAGAAAATACAAATAATACACAATAGTTACATTTGATAAACATACGGGCTTAGCATTAGTTGCTTTCCAAGCCCACTAATCTTATGAACTATGTTAAGGGATATTTCAGCACTTACAAGCAAATAATAATTTTATAATTTTTATTTATAATAGCGATCCTTTTAACACAGTCCCCTGTAAAAAATAGTGTTAAATCTAAAAAGAATGCCCTACCATCTAGTCTAATGAGCAAATAAGCCTAGACATCTAAAGCAATACACCATGAAGACATGTGAAGCACAGCATATCACAACACATTATAGAAGATTAAAAGAAAATTATTGGGTGATCTAACCAAAATCTAAAGTCCATGACCTAAATAATCTAGTGTGTGTAGAAGATGGGCTTATGGTGGGTCTTTACTAAGCCTCTTTTTGTTCAAGTTTCAATTTAGGGTTTGAATTTATTTAAATTTTACCTTTGGGTGGTTTCAATCTAAATTCTTTAGTATTTAATTTCCATTTTTATTCCATTTTATTTGGTTAAAATAATATTTAGGTTTTCAAGAATGAAGAATAGAATAGATCCCATTTTTGGATAGAATTCATTCTATTCTACATCCTAATTCCTAATGAAATCTTTATCTTAAGATGAAGATTCATCTTAAAGGTCTAACTAAGATCCTTAAGTATCTTAATTAATCCTTTTTTATTTTATTTAGTTTATATTTGAATTCGTTTTGATATTTCTTTATTTCATTTAATTTAGTTTGATTTAAATCATTTAACTTGTTTCATTTTAGATTTATGTTGACTTCATTATATTTTAATTGAATTGATTCAAGTTATTTAATGAGTTTATAAAGTTAAGATTGAATTATTCTCAATATGTTTTATTAATTTCATTAATCTTTAAGTTCTTTAACTTATGATATTTGATGTTTCCTTTTCTTTAATAGTATTTTATCTCATTTGTTTAGTAATAATTTTATTAGCTTAAAGTTTAATTTAAATTATTTCATTTGATTTATTTGAGTTGGTTCATATCTTTTAATTGGTTTAATTTTCTTTGTTTAATCATAAGTTCATTAACTTAGATTTTAGTTTGATTTGGTTTTAGTTATATATATATTCATTAATTTTTTCTTTCAAAGATTTATTCTTATGTTTATTAATTTTAAATCCCAATTAGTTTTAATATGATGTTAATTTCATTAATCTTAAACATAAGATTGGGTTTAGGTTTATGTGTGTTGAATTATGTCATTTAATTTTACTTGAATTAGTTTGTTTGATTTAATTTGATTTATTTCATTTAGTTTAATTTGAATTAGTTTATTTAGTTTACATAAATCTTTTGGATTAAGTCATGTTGATTTTATTCAGTTTAGTTTATGTTAACTTAAAGTACCTAGTTAAAGTTTATGTTCATTCTTGGATTAAATTAATTGTACATGTTAGGATTCATTTAAATAAATCCAATTCATTTAATTATGCTTTATTAAGTGTTATTAATCCTTAAGTATTAAGTTAATTTGACTTGGGACTATTTAATAAACTTTCCCTAAGTGTTTCTGATGTTTAATTAAGATTAGTTCAGTTTATTTGATGGTTTAGTGGATTAATGAATTTTATTAATTCATTATTTGATTAGTATTAACTTGGGAAATTGGAAATTCAATAATTCCCATTCCAAAGATCAATTGGTATGAAATTTTTATGACAAGTGGAGTTACATGCCAATTTAATGTTTCCATAGTTTCATCTTGATTAGAGTTATAATTATGGTGTAATTAAAGTTTTAATTATTTCATTAAAATCTACATTATGTCTAATTTAATGAAATTCATTTAGGGGTTTTATTTTTTTATTGATTCCTTACTCAAATATGTTTCCAATGAGGATTCATTCATAATTTTTGGACATTTGGTTGATTTATTATGATTTAATTAAGTTCTAGCTGATTATTTGATTTAATTAATTCATTAATTGATTAATTAAGACAAATTGTGATTTATTAAGTTTTAATGAGCTCCCTTGGTGGTTTAATGTTCATTAGGGTTCAATCTATTGATTTAAGATGATTTGAATCATTTTCATTAGTTAATTTGTTTAAATTTAATTTATTTATTTAAATTAGGAGATAATGATTGTAAATTCAATTTTTCATAAAAGACACTGAGATAAATTATGAAAAAAATACCAGAGGGTTTGTTTTAAGCTTAATTAAATTTCCCCAAAATTTCAGTTTAATTACATTAATGATTTGAAAGTAATTAAGGTTTAAATATTTTCAATTAAACCCTAATTAATGCAAAAATACCAAACATAAATTACAAATTTTAATTTCTATGGATTCCTCTCATCAAGATGAATCCATAGAGCCCTTATTTGCATTTTATGATTTTTATTTATTTTTCTATGATTTTTGGAAGTTCTAGGTTTTTTTTTTTGCATTTTTTAAATGCTAAAAATCCTAATTTCCTCTTTAAACCAGTCAACGCTGATGTGGCAAGGCACTCCACATTTCAAAAGCTGATTGGTCCATGCGGGTCCATGTGGATCCCATGTGAAAAAGGTGCATAAATGTAGAATCGAGTAGGATCGTTCGATCAAAGGTGACACTGGCCAACCAAGTAGGATATTTATTTTCTCTGATAATACTGCATCAATCAGTTTCTTAACATTAGAAATGACTGTTGACCTCATTTTTGGAAGAGGTCATTTTATCAATGAAATGATATCAAGTTCAAATAGGTATTTCCTAATTCATTATTCAATTCACAATACTTAATGACTTAGGAAATGCATTTTGAGCTGAATCTATCTACTTCATTTGATGTAAAATCAAGTAAATATCCAACATAAATTAAATCAAGTGAATCAATACATATAAAATGAAATTTTAAAGTCAACTCTAGAGTCAACTCTAGTCAACTTAGAATTGACTTAAGTGGGCCCACTTGGTCAAAAAGTCAACCCACTAAAATTTGATCAAATTAAATCATCAAAAATATTTTAAAAAAATCAAATAAACATGTTTGTCACAATGAAATAGAAATTTGAGTCCATTGAGGCCTAGATTAGGTAAGATAAATTACTTAAATCAAAATGACCTAAATAGGCTACATTGAACTCAAAGCCAAGGAAAATTCAAATCACTTTCAACCAATGCAATTCACATTCAATTAAAAAAAATGAAGGAAATGCAATTCACCATGAAATAAATTTACAAATCAGAAAATAAAATAAATGAGGAAAAGAGGGAAGAAGTGAAATTGAATTTCCCCTCTTCCCGCAACAAGCCAAACTCCACCCCTTAATAAAAGTGGCTGCCTTCAGGTGAAGGCAATAAAGCAATTAGCAAAGAAGAAAAAAAAAACAACCAAGGAGGAGAGAAAGAAAGAGGGAAAATAGAAAAAGAGGAAGATATAGCTCTGGCCATATGGAAAAATAAGAAGAGAGACTTCCCCATGTAGGATTGAGCAAACACACCCCTTCACACATTAAAGCTAAAGCTAAACAAAAGTTCCCCGTCCCCCCAACTGTCCTTAACCACTACAAACCATCAAAGCCAAAACGAGCACTCAAGGGTTGGTCTAGGGAGCAATCCATAAGGAATTAACCTAATTCCTTTGGCAAGCAAGCTCGGTTCAAGCATTTGAAGCTCTAGGATCAATTACAAGGCCAATCATCCAATGAATCGAGGTATGTCATTATTGACCTCAAGCTTTTCCTTAAAGAATTCAGTTTTGATCATTTTCATAAGAAACATGATCTTCAAGTTGATCCAACCATCTAATATCATAGGATTTCTTTCCATGATCATGTAGCACTTGAAATCATGTGATCTTGTTACCTATATTAAAAGATATTAGTAAGATACTATCAATGGTCCTCGACTCCCATAGGAATTGAAGGAGATGATCTCTGCACCATCTGATCTATGTATTTGGATCGGACGGCCCAGATTTAGGCAGACCGAGGGATCGATCAAGATCATCCGATCATTGATCGATGGTATGTAAGCGATCCTGCATTTTGAACTACGCTGATGGGGCACCAAATGGCGCCTCATGGACCAACCCGCATGTGCCATATGGGGGGACACACCACATGGCGGGACGTGCCATTCAGGCATGTGCCATGTGGCACGCGGATCCCGCATGAGACCCGCACTTAAAAAACTGTTAAATAATGGTTTAATTAATTTAGAAAATGTAAAAAAAATTTTAAAAATCATATAAAATCAAATATAAATCAGAAAATTATAAATAAAAACCTTATGGATTTTTCTTGATGAGAGAATCCATAGAAATTAAAATTCCTAATTTTTATTAGGTAATTTTCCCTTAATTTGGGTTTAATTGAAAAACATTAAACCCTAATTGCTCTCAAATTAATAATCCAATTAATTTTAAACTTCGGGGAAATGAAACAAAGCATAAAATACACCTTAGATGAATTTTTGGGGATTTATTTTTTTGAATTCAAGGGAAATTAAAATTTCATATGCTTAACCTTTTAATTAAATAAATTAATTAACCTTTAATGAAATAATTAGAGAACTTTAATCAAACAACCTTAAATCAACATAACCAACATTAATGAGCATCAAAACACTAATTAAACTTAATTAAACCTATCTGAACCCGACAATCCCTAAATTGACTTAATTAGATAATTAAATGAATTAAATAATTCAATTAAGAATTTAATTAAATCACAGTAAACAAACTAGTTAACCAAAAATTATGAATAAACTCTCATTAGAAAGGTATTTCCAGTGAAGAATTTATGAAAAATAAAAATCTTAACTGAATCTCAATAAATTAGGCCTAATTTAGTTTTAATGAAATAATTAAAATCTTAATCACACCCTAATTACATCTCTAATCAAGCTGAAACTTTTGGAATATAAAATTAGCATGTAACCCTACATGCCAGAAATATTTCAAGTCTAAATGATCTCTAGATCTTAAGTTTCCAAATTTCTAAATATCTAGGTCAATGTTAATCAAATTTTAAGTTAGGAAAATTAATTAATCTATTAAATAAAATGGTAATTCAAACCAATCTCAAACAAACATTAAGAAAACTATTAAGAAACTTATCTAAATATCCTAAGTTAATCAAAGTAATAAAATTCAATCTTAGGAAAATGAAATAAAACCTTAGGTTAATAAAACCATTAATTAACTTAAACCGTAACCTTTGAATCAATAAAGTTTAATAAATCATTCATCTCTAATAAATTTAAATTGAATCTAAAACCTAGGTTAATGAAATCAAATCAAATAATTAATCTAAGTGCTTTAAGTTAAGCATAATCCATGCAAAACCTAAGGTACTAATTCATATTAATGAACTTAAACCTTAAGCTTGCAAATCCATAATTTAATAACTTAAGTTAAATTGAATAAAATCAAACTCTTTAAATTAACATAAGCCAAATCAAATGAAACCCACATAGCTTAATTTAAAATGAAACAAATCAAACAATTTAAATCAAATAAAGCAATTCAAACAAATGAAATAACATAAAACTAATCCAAACATAAATAACATCAAAAGGATTAATTCAAATACTTAAGGATCTTAGTTAGACTTTTGAAAATTTCATTAGGATTTAGGACGTGGAATAAAGTGAGTTTCACCTAAAAATGAAATTCATTCTATTTCTCATTCTTGAAAATCTATATAACTTTAATAAAATAAAATTGAATAAAAAATAGAAATTAAATCACTAAACCATTTGAATTGAAACCAACCAATGGTAAAAATTAAATAAATTCAAACTTCAAATTTAAACTTGAACTTGAAGGAGCCTAGCAAAGCCTTGCCACACACACACACCTCTTTTTTCATGGACTTGATCTAGGTTAGATCATTCTATAATTGTTCTTTAATCACCCATATAGACTTGTTTTTGTTTAGACTAGATATTGAGGCGTTCTTTCTAGATTTAACATTTTCTATAGATTATAAAGATTCTTATAAATCATAAATTATTGTTTGCTTGCGGTGAAAAATCCAAACATAGTGGGCTTGGAAAGCAATTAATGCTAAGCTTGTATGTTTTGTGAAATATATGTGTGTTGTGTGTATTTCTAAAATCTATTTTGCAGGGTTTAAATTTCTTTTTTTATATTTAAAAATTAATTGGGATCTATGAGGCTTAGCATTAGCGAGCTAGCAACTAGAGATGGTACGGTGTGATGGATGGCGAGACACTCGAAGACCCATAGATCTAATCTTTTAGATCTACATTCGTACGTATTGACCTTTTCTTTCGGGTATTTGGCACAATAGTGCATTGATTTTCTTAGGTATATAATTTAATTTGGTTTATGTGATGAATGCATGGCGTAGGCTCATAGTAAACTACATTTTCTACCCATCATCAAAACATAAATAAATTTCATAATCATAATCTTCATATAAAATCCTAGGCCATTAAAGTAAGATAAAATATGTAGCAACCTCTTAGCTAGATGTTTTAACATCATACATAAATTATATTGTCTCACTCTTGATTAACGAAGGACTTACATCCTTGCCAGAGAACCTGGGCTTGACCTTTGAGAGCCTACGATGAAAGTACACCTTCTTCTATTTTGATTTGTCCCATAACCTTTTTCTAATTGCATGCATTAGGCATAAATTGTATTCCTATGGTCTAAAACAAATATTAAGTCAAAAAATTATAAAAATTTGATAAAATATGCATTAGTTAGATGCATCTTCATACCCTACATGATCTTAGGGATTAGGGAGTAAGTCTAGGTTTATAGATTTATTTTTTCAAAATGCAACATCCCAGCCATCTTGTATTCGTATGACTTAGCCTCATGGATTTAAAATGCCCTTAGGTGGTGTTAGCTGGCAGCCTTCTCCAAGCAGATTGTAAGTCCAGAAGAGTCAGGGATGGGTTGGTTCCCCTCAAGTGAGGAGAATGGCCAATGATTCCCAAGGATAGAATTAGGCCGAGCATCTAACATGTGTTAGAAGCACAAGTAGACTAGGTTCTGAAGCATCCTTTTAGGAATAAGACTTCAACCCTAGGCATTTCTGCAGTCTTGTGCTAGAATCTAAGCCCTAGATTTTTAAGAAAATGATAACTTGAAATCTAAAATTAAATCCCAAATTTGAAGCCCAATCATAGGATAGATGAAATGTATACTGGGCATCCCAATATCAATAGATATTTCCTACTCTTTTCCATTTGACTCTTAAAAATAACTCTCTCCAATTTGGACCTCTCCCAATTGAATTTTCAAAAATCTTTCCTTTGAAAGATACCTTAGTAGTCTTTAAGAATAACCACTTATTTCTTTAATCAATAGTATTCTTAGGAAGAGACCCTTCCTAAGATGTAATTAACTATAGGGGCTTGCCTTTATAGGGAACCATGATCCCAGGATAAAATAGTCCATGTTCTACTTTTCCATATAGTTCAGGAGAAAACACTCTAGTACACAAAAGACCCATTAGCCTTAGGAGTCTTTTATTGAAATGATCAAATCCATTATAAGAGAACATGTTTATCTTTTGAGATAATATGTTTATTCCTTAATGCTATATTTGATCATCTAAATAAAATATTCTTAAACTCTATGTGGTGTCCTTTCTTTTCTCTATTCCAGAGAGAAGACTAACATATTTTCTGGAGACTCTACTAGGGATTGGTTTCTCTCTTCATCTTTAGAAATAGGTAGTTATTTCTATATATCCGTAGTGTACTAGTGCCACTCACCGGTCAGGACTACATTTCTTTTCGTTGGACATCTTTCCATTTCATTCTTGGTTGAGCCTATCCAACATCTTGAATAGAGGTTCTAGAACTCTTCATTTGTCACAGTTAAATGATTAGTTCCTAGAACCAAATCCCAAAATAAAATGAGAGGTGAGAGAAATAAATGAAAAAAATAAGTCATCTCTGTTAAGACCTAAATCTGGTCAAGACGAATTCGAAACCATTCCAATGTGGAAAAGAAATGTTAAATTTAAAGAAGTATGAAAAGTACTTAAAAAATTTGAAAAATAAATCTCCAAACATAAAATCTCAAAGTTAAACTTATTCTTGATCTTACTTTGGCTTTATACTAAAGCTAAAGAGAATCAAGACAGGGTCCTTGAATGGATACACTTTGATCTACTACATTCACCTAAGAATGTAAATTGAAATGAAGGAGTTCCTTCAAAACATGAGAAAATCCAAATCAAAAGGAGGCATAGTTGTGCCTATTGCCCTTTACCACCATGATTGAAGTTTGAATTGCATTTAAAAATAAAAATCATTCCAAAAAGAGAATACCTTATTGACCTTAGGTAGAGGTTAATTAAGAAACTAAATGTAAATCTTCTATCCTTATAGAAGAAAATTTTCATATAAATGTAAATCAGCTTTAATCTTAATTAATTTAAGTCCCTAGAATATTGGAAAACCAACTAGTTGATTGGCCAATTCTAAGGATTGACTTGAGGTAACCTTCTTTTAGACCTTTCCAAAATCTTAAATTCTTAAGAGTTTGGGAGAGAGAGGAAGATGACATGACATAAACAAAGATAAAGTGATAGGATTTACTTTTGCTCTAATCAATAGTAGAAAGAGAGGTGAATTCTAATTCTCGATAAAGTTGAAATGAATAATTTAATTAAATTTAAATCAACTTCCATAATGAGAATTTCATCTCATTAAATGAAATGATATTTCGTGAATGGCTTTAACTAATTTTAAGGCTAAATCCTGAAAAAATAAATGAAGAATTTAATACTTCTAAGGAAATCATGACCTTAGGATTGGGTCCTAAGGGTGATATATCTATCTCTCAGAATAAAAAATATGAAACTTTTATCTCTGGTTAGTTGATATATAAATCACTTAGGAATTTGTCAATCCAAATGAATGAAGAAAGCCTTGGTTTTCTCTATTCAAAGACCAAGGCATTATATGCTTTCAATACAAAGTGAATCTAAGGAGAATCCTTTGCAATGTCTTATGAGCTACTTGACATTGTCTTAATGTCTAGTATGGTGGTCAAAGATTCCATTGCAAGCTGAGATTACCTTTAATCTTATATGTGCTATAAAAGAATGAAAATCAAACTTGACTTTCTAATAGTACAACATCTACCCTATAGGGTCCTCTTTTAAATGATGATCCTCTAAATGAATAGATCATGAGGTCAATTGATCTATTAAAGATAGAGTTAGACCTACCTTTCCTTCATATCAAAAGAAAAATTCTTTAAATCAAATACAAAATGGTAGAGTTATACCACCTCAAATGACATTGAAAAGAAATGACAAATAAGTCATCTTCAAAATGTGATGTTTTGCCCATCTTAGAGAAGTTGCTTGCAAAATCAAGCATCATAATGCTCTGTTAAAAAAAAAATGAAATATGAACTAAAATAAAATAAAAATAAAAATAGAAATGAAGGTAAAGCAAGGCATTACATAATCATGTAATTTGCCTTACTTAACTATAAGAAACTTCCTGATGTGGCATTCCACTATAAAGAAGTTCTATGGTTATCTTCTTTAATAAAGATAGACTACTAAGAACTTTTTAACATCTTGGTCGATGTAGAAAATTTAAAACAAGAAAATCTCTGAAATATATGTTCAACTGGGTGCATCGGTCAATATTAAATATGAAAAGTGAATTTATATAGGCCCAATTCTAATCAAACTTTGATAAGATGGTGCCATATAAATTCAATCAAATAAAGAAAGTAGTTTTCAGCTTCATGAAAATTCAATCTTAAAAACTCAACTTAGAAAAAGAACTTAATTTCAATCACATTATTGATTGAAGATAAATATTCAAACATAAAAAGAGCAACATAAGAATTCATGAAACCTCTTTGAATACTCTTGGATGGTCCTATCCAGCCCAAATAAAAGAAAAGGGAAAATCAAAAGGAATCAAATGAAAAGAAAAAGAAGAAACATATTGGTTATTTAAGGATGCTCATATTCATCCTAAAGTGTTGAGTCTTTAGGAGATCATTCACCTACTCCTAAATGACTTCACTAAATATTTTATTCCAATAGAAAATTTTGATTTCAGAAGTGTTAAGTTTTCAAGGAAGTCATTATTCCAATCTTAAATGACTCACTCCACTAAATAAGTTTGAATTCAGAAGTGTAACATCTTTAGAAAGTCATTTTTACTAATCTTAAATGGCTTTACTAGATTTTTTACTTAAAAAATGAGAAAGAAATAGAAATGTTGGATCATATTATATGATTAATCAAGCAAAGACTTGAATCATATCAAAAAGTCAATCAATCAAATGTTGTATTTGGACAAAAAGTCAAATACATCAAATTTCCTAGCAAATCATTTAGTTGAGTCATTTCATAAAGAGTGAAATGTTATGGAAATGAGTCAAATACATCTATCTTTTTAGTGAATCTTGTAACTAGGAAAATTACCAAATGTAACCATTCATGAAGAAATGAAATAGAATATTACGAAAAGAAAGAAAAGTAAAGGGATGGAAGGACTATATCCAAGAGCAAAAGGATGAAGTCTTAAATTTCTAAGCATGTAGACATTTTTGACTTTAAACTTCTCCACATCAAAATAAAGTGGTAAGGTTAGAAGTAAAAAATTATCCTTTAGCTAAATAAAAATAATCAGATATCTCATGCTTTGTCATTTTAGCCTTTGCCATGATTGGGTGAGCTCACTTGGCAAGTTAAATCAAAAGATAGAGGATCTTCTTTTTTAGGAGTCCATATCTTTTGAATGGAAAAGATTCTATTGAGTATACTTTGATAACATTTCAAATGAAGCAATAAGACCCAATAAAGTAACATAGCTTGAATGAAATAAAAATAATCAGATATCTCATGCTTTGTCATTTTAGCCTTTGCCATGATTAGGTGAGTTCGCTTGGTAGGTTAAATAAAAAGATAGTGGTTCTTCTTTTTTAAGAGACCATATCTTTTGAGTGGCAAAGATTCTATTGAGTATACTCTAATTTCAAATGAAGCAAAAGACACCCAATGTAAATGGACACTTTAACTTTAAACTCCACATTAAAATAAAGTGGTAGGGTTAGAAGTAAAAAAAAATTGTCCCTAGCTAAACAAAAATAAATAGATATCTCATCAATGTCATTTTAGCTTTTTCCATGATTGTGTGAGCTCGCTTGGTAGGTTAAAAGAAAAGATAGTGGATCTTCTTTTCCAGGGGTCCATATCCTTTGTGGGGAAAAGGTCTCATTGAGTATACCCTGATTCAATTACAAGTGGCCTATAACCATAAACAAGAAAAGTTATGGAATTATAGAGCCATTGCATGTTAAAAAGCTTAAGTAGTTTGGGCCCTAACTTTCTTCTCAAAAGGCACTCTAGCATATTGCATCAATGTTGTTTAGATGTGTCTGGAGATTTATATAGTCTTCAAGTTTGGGATGCACCCTTAGAATTTAAAGAAAAATCCAATTCCACAATTGACAAGTTGATATTAATGATCTAACTCTTTAATGAGTTAGCTATCGATGATTTGATCAAGCTATATTTTGGGTTTAAAGACTACTTTATTTGGAAATAAATTAAAATAATCTCCAGATGTAGTGGTTTGTAAACTTAAGCTTGATGTCATTTTCATTAACAACCTAACTAAGTTATTGGTTTCTTTATCATTCAACAAAAGTGATGTATATCATACGTGGTTTCTTTTGTTCCTAAATTGATTTCTTTGAGTTCTTCGATGGTTGATCTGATTTCTTCATCAAACTTTGGTAGTGCATTGCTAACTTTAAACTCATTTGGATCATCAGAAGTTTCTGAAGACACCTCCTCATATGAGTTAGTATGATTTGAAAAGAACCTATCAGACTCCAAATGATTGGTGATGACTAGGCAATGGTTGTCATCATCGACTGGACCCATTGTGCTGAATCTTAGTCCTAATCTTGATTGAAGATGTTTGCTTCAGTTGTCCCATAGCCTTTCAAAGTAGTCTGACTTATGTTTAGACCAAGTATGTGGGATTAATCCTTTCTCAGCTAAGTTAAGAATGCAAGACAAGTCCCAATCAAAAGGCAATTGTATTAGATCTTTATATGAATCATCCTCAAGTTCTACATCAGCTTTCTGACTTGAGGATGATGCTCCCAACAAAAACCTCTTTGGATTGACATTTATAGATGACTTATGGGCCTACTTAACTACCAAACCCTCAACTTTTTGAGAGGAGAGTGGGGTTAGAGCTAAGGTTCCCAACCATTGCCTAACTGTTCTACATAATACTGACTCGGATACATTCATGTTCTGCTTGGAGGTCTGGTCTTCATCACTGTCTGGTTTGAATGTCACCTCCAATGGGACCCACTTAGAGGGGTTGATTAGCATGCTAACCACATGAGACTCATCCTCCAAAATGGATTCCAAATCTATATGGATAGTAGGGGTACTCCTATGAGCTGGAACATAGCTCCCACTAGCTAGCCACCAACAAGGAGGTCTCCCACCTCTGGAACTACCTCTAGATCTACCTCTTCCTCTACCTGGTGGAGGTTGAGTCATCATACCCATGTGTTTGTATGGAGGAATGACCTGTGGGTGGAATCTAACTTCAGGCTCTACCTCTTCCTCACTATCTGATTCTTGATCACTTGTATTTTCATTTTCTTTTCCTTTGTATTTTTCTTTTTAATTTTTTTCTTTTTATTATTCTTTTTCTTTTTCTCTTATTTTTGAACATTGACCAAGTTTGTGAGAATAATTTTCTAATTTTGAGAAAGATAGTAGGTTGTGTCCTCATATATCTTGACTTCTCTAACTAATAATGGCTTCAAGTCTCCTTTGACAGTATTCGATTCCACCTCTTCAAAATTTGATGCACTAATGTAGAGAGGATGGAACCATCTTATTTTCATGTATCCATGGCTTAGCAAGAAAAGCAATGAAAGATGTATTGAATCAATTATGTAGAACTTGGCCTCTGTCTTCTTGTTATCTATCTCTAATAACACACTTTAAACTCTCACCTTGCTCAGTCCTCCTATCAAAACATCAGTGTCCTAGAGATGTCAATCTAGACTCATAATCAAATCAACACAGATATTCCATGATGTAGAGAGTTCTAATCATCCCAAAAAAAGGTCTTCATTGGTGAATGTAACTCCATGGTATTCTCTTGATTAACATGCCTCCTCTCCAATAGCAGTCAGCTAAGCTAAACATATTTTTAGATTGAGAAGGGCTTTAATCAAAGACTCCCTCATCTCTTTGGATATGACAAGGGCATCATGGATGCTTAGCTTAGCTGGCAACTTTCTTAGGTGAGCGAGGACATTGTAGTCAACTCTGGGCTGGTCCTCCATAAGCATATTCATAGCTGGAGCATCCCGTGGAGATGCTACTTGATCGCTAGAACCAATGACTTGCCTACCCTTATCTTGAGGTGCTACCCTATGAGGTAGATCTTTGCCAATGTGGAGGTTGACTTCAGTGACTTCATGAGATGGTTTAAAAAGCTTCTCCTCTTGGATCATGAGTCAGATGACTAAAATCAATCTCAATGGGTGAACCCGAATGATTTAGGAATGGGTAATCCATTTCTAAATTAGAAGAGGAATGATTAAAACTAGAGTTATTATTAATAATTAGACTCAGAGAGTTTTCTATAGGAATATACTCAGGCAAATCATCAAAAGGGGCATAAATGTAAGTGGAATCAGCTCGCTTCATTAATTTCTTAGATTTTGATGAAGGTATAAGATAGAAATCAACTAAAGTAAGCAGTGTAATGGATTTGGCACCCGATCTTCATATACAATACAGCTGCTAAAAAAAAGTTGACTGGAGGAACTGTAGCTCTAAATGTGGAAAGAGTGCTGGAACTGGTTGATGGTTGTGCTATTGTACTATCCCGGGAAAGTAAAGGCTGCCGTTACTACCGTTGGACTCCTACCTTGCTTGAGTTATCCTTAGAAACTTGCAAACCTTCCTTAGAGTTGGAGATTTGAGCTGCCTCAGACACTTACAAGGGTAGTTTCTTGATCTTAGAAATAATTTTCTTGGAGGTTCAGGATAGGGAGATATCCCAAGCTTCTTTTATCTTAAGAGGATTGCATGTATCCCCAAGGATTACTCTAACATAACTAAAAGGTTATTTTAATAGGTATTCCTTGGGGATGACGACGGCACCTGACTTCTAGCTACACTCAAGCCAACTTAAAGGTAATGCAATCTTCTAAGACATGGCCTAACATGTTGTGGAAGGGGCAATAGTTTGGATCATGACTCTTGCCCACTTCCTCCGACCTCTTAAGCTCTAGTAGCTAAAAATCAGGCTTCTTTAAGAGGTTCATAGAGATCTTCATAACTACCCCTCTCTTTAATGAATAAGGTTTATTCAATCTATTGACAAGAGTAGGTAAGTAACAACTACCTGATGGAGGGTAGGAATACTGCTGCTGATGACATTGATGAGGAAGCAACGGTGGTGGCCAATATAATGACCGAGGTGGTGGTAGAGGTGGTGGCAGAGGAGGTTGCTGAGCTCGAGGCCTATCTAACTTAACTTTAGCTAGCTGCTTCCCCTTATCAACTGCATGTGACTACCCTAACTTCTTCTTAAATGCCCTCTAAGGTTTGGGCTTGGCCGCCTGGTCCTAGAAAGGCAACTATTTGGCTTCCTCTTATAGACTAGCCACTTTATTTATTAATTTCTTATAGGTTTTGATTATGAAACCCTTGAGCCTGAAAGCAACTAGGCCATGAATTTTTATTTAGGAGAATCTCTATGGCATGTTGTTCAGACGTGGTTCATATTTCATACTCAGGTTTCACCACCTGAGAATGCAATCAATAAGGGAATCATTGGAAACTTGTGTCGCTATAATAAGATTGCCTATAGTAACCCTTTGATGAGCTCCAAAAAACCTTTTGATGAAGAGGTGCTCCAACTCAGCAAATATCTTTACCGAACTATTGGTCAATTTGGTATACTAGTCGAATGCAACACCCACTAAACTACTAATAAATAATCTGAAAAGAAGGGAGTCACTACCACCGATGTTGTAGTAGTCAGCCTCAAAATGTTCAATATATTGGCAAGGGTTCCCACTACCATGAAAGATTTTGAAAGAAGGAGGCACGAAACCCTTAGGATATTGGACTGGATCATATTCCTCTAGGTAGGGTCTACCCTTTGGAATAGATGAGCCACCTTAGGCTTAAGCCAGTGCTTCCCTCACCTATTCTTCCCCCATGTGTTTGATATCTTTCTCATGCATGGAAGTACTATCCACCACCTTCCTATGTAAGAAACTGCTATCTTCCTCTATGGGAATGCATCTAGGATGATCTGATGTATGTGCTAACTTCTCGACTACTGAAGAAGGTTGTGGCGGGGAGTTTTGCAATGCTAAAACTATTACCATCAACTCTTCAATTTTCTTCCCCATCTTCTCAATGTGATCATCTCTCTATTTAATCTAGTGGAGGAGGTGCTAAGTCAAATGGGCGACATCATCCTCTTCAACCACAATACCTTCCTAACTCTGGCTCTCAGGAGCTCTAGTATCAACCATGTGGACCTCGGAGTCCTCCAAAAATCATCCTCATTGGGGTAAAAGACCTTACCCTCTCATCGATTTACTCTCAAAATCTATCTCTTCTCTATAAATTACTATGCTAGATTGTCATCTAAGGAATGGTCTAACTATGCTGGTATGAATACTCACGACTGACCAGTAGTAGGGCTATGCTCACTGACAGAAATGCATCTGACATTGCCTGCCACTGGAGTGCTATTTCTAGGAGGATTATGCTCGTTAGAAGATACATCCTCATGACCGACTATCAGTGGAGTGCTATCTTTGGGTGGATCTACTGCCAAGAAGTGTGGAACTATCTCCCTCCCCCTCTGCTACTGCTGTTATTACCAACTATTATCGAGGTGGTGGAATGACTACGACCCTCTTAGGTCGCCATTCCTTCTTTACCATAGTTGAAGTGGAAGGTCGAGAAGGAGAGCTCAACCTCACCTCAATGGGTGGAGTAGATGGAATAAGACCATGAAATAATCAAATCACCAATGGGGCTTTCTTCTCCCCGATGTTGTCCTATGTGCCTAAGCCAGCACAGGGGATGCTGGAACATACACTAGTGAAGGCGGATGATAAGTGGTGTGGTGGGGTGGAGACACCCACTATAGCTCTGCAGGAGCTCTCCTCCTGTGACTGATTGCGCCTGTGAGTACTATACTATCGATATGGTCGGCTCTGGTATCCTACTGACCTACAAAATTCACAAGAGTAGAAGCTATCGACTACTAAGCATATTTCCTCCTCTCCCTCCTATCTGCCTGTACTACTAAAACTTCTCTATATCTAGCTTTGTTTATCTAATCCCTAACGTTCCTATAGATCAATGACCTCAAGTCAAGCAATGTGCCAGACTCTGAGCATCCATGGGCTCACACTTTATCGGCCAATAATTGAATGTTAATGTAAGGGCCTCCTCCTCTCCCTAGCTGGTACCTCATAATGTGTTGGTGGTGGAGATGATGCAGCAATCCTCCTATATTCCTCCTCTTCATTTGAGCCTGAGAGGGGATAAAACTTGTTGACACTAAGTAAGGGGGAGATCACCTTGGGTGAACCCTCCTCTACAACATGGGATGCTACATCTGCCTCTAGAACATGGAATGCTACCTCTGTCTCTACCATTGCTCGCTCATGATACCACTTAATATTCTGGCTCTTATTATGGTGCTGAGTATGGGTGAGTCGAGCAGGGTAGGAGAAGGAACCTATCTCGATGGTAAGGGTGACTTTCTCAGAGGCCAAGATAGCCTTTCCTTTTGAGGGGACCAATGAGGAGGTGTCAGCCCTCATCGGGGCAACAAGATGAGCAACTAATGAAATAGATAGGGGAACCACTGACACTGCTGGTGCTACCACAAGAACTAGTAGTGTTGAAGCTACTGTTCTAACTGTGGGGACCTCTAATGTCTTCCTCTTTAGTGTAAGAAACTCATAGTCAGAATGCATGTCAAAGAGAATGAGTGGCATCTTCCCACCACCTTCTCCTTATTGACTATTGTGAGGACTTTCCCCTCACAATTAATTCGCACAGCTTCAAATCCATAACCAAACTGAATCAGATGCACAATGGGAGAGGTGAGCTTGGCCTGATCCAAGGCCAAGTCAAGATCAGACGGGAAGGA
Source organism: Cymbidium sinense (assembly GCA_021442155.1). NCBI lineage: Eukaryota > Viridiplantae > Streptophyta > Magnoliopsida > Asparagales > Orchidaceae > Cymbidium > Cymbidium sinense. The sequence goes on along the minus strand of CM038214.1, from coordinate 86,788,079 downwards.
GAAAACAAACTTGTTAGGAGCCATGTGTACTGAGCTGAGCTGAACAGAAACTGACTAAGCCGAAACTCTACATTTGTTGAAAACATAACTGAATCAGTCCCTCTTGCCTTGGCATTCACCTTCAAAAATAAATTCTAGACTTGATTTGGAAATTTGAACCCACACTCAACAAATTTAGTTATGTTAAGTGGGGCTCATTGGAGAGATTTTGATATATATATATATATATATAACTTAAGTCACAACACATATTCTTATTCATTAAGAAGCTTTTGAAAATATGTTTAAGATTTAGTAGTGATAATAGCCACACATATTTTTAATTAAGTCAATGCATGCAAATTAAAATAAAGGAAATCATTTCTTACTTAATTAATTTTTTAAATGAATGAATGCATGACTACAAGTGGCATACAACATTATTTTTTATATGATTGTAAAGAAATAAAGAAACAAAAGCATGTAATTTCATTCAATCCAACTAATTCCTAAGCACAATCACATTAAATAAGCTTATTTAAAATAAACCAAAGTTTGTTAAAGCCATTTTTAATTTCATATTTAATTTGATTTATGAAATGTGAAAGAGGTTTGCTGGTCCTAATCTCATTCCCATATGTGTGAGTTAATTTGATTCAATAAAAAGTAATTAGGTTATTTTTTTTGGATTGATTAAGTTAAGCATAGATTAAATCAATTAATTAATCCTTACCTATGTCACCTTAAGGTAATCAATTAAATAATTATGAGCTAACATGATATGCAACCACATGGAAAGTAAATGTCAATGATCCTATGAAATGAAAGGGTCCTAATGTAATTAGCACATAATTATTAATTAACTAAGCTTAAGAAGCTCACTTAATTTCTCTTATAGTTTTCTCACACATGTGAAATAACCATAATTTTATTAGCTCTCTTTAGGTTATTGAATGCCCAAAGATCTACCCAAGAGTTAATTAGAGAAGAGGATTCAGTCTAAATAATTAAGTTCATTAGTTATCTAATTAAATCTTAATTATCCTTAATCAATAATATGAAAAGGACTCAGGGAAAGAGACAAAGAAGGGAGCCTAAGTCTCAATCCCTAAACCCTTTTAACTAGTTAATTAAAGTTCAAGTATGATTTGGATTTTGATTGATTTTGCTAATTAATTAATTAATGATTTTTAATTATTTAATTATTTAAGAGGGAATGGAGAAGACTTAAGGAAAATATTGGAAGAGGGGGTCCCAATCCATTTCCCTAAACTTCATCAATATTAACAGAGGTTAATAAGCTTAATCGATTGATTGATTTACCGTTCATTTGCTTAATTATCATTAATTAAGATATGATAGTAATTAAGGCTTAATCCATTAATTTTCTTATTTAATTATCCAATAAATCCCAATAAAAATAGGAAAGGTAGAGGTCATCGCCCTAAACATCTCTAAAAAGTTTGAAATTAATTGGATAATTAAACAGAGAGTAATTAAGCTAATTAAATTTTTAATTAATCCTTAATTAAGCAAAAAATTATTGTTCAAAATTAATTAACAATAATTTTAATAGATTCTCCTCTGAAATACTTTAAAATGAGCCCTCATTTGTATGTTTTGGGTTTTTATAAGTATTTATGAATTCTAGAAGGTTTAGAATTAAATGGATTAATCAACCTAATTAACCCCCTAATACCATCGATGCCATGTGGCTGTGAATACGACATGCTGACGTGACACACTTTTAAAATGGCATAATGGGATTGGATATTTAAGTTGTCACATCTAATGTTGATGCAGATGGCAGAGGAATGCGCTTTCGAGTGGGTTGTCTGATCTAAGATTGGATGGCCCTAATTAAATGTGTAATTTTGAAGGAGAAAAGAGGGGTTCTTCGTGTGATCAGATCAAGACCATCCATTCTGATCACGAGAAATGGACGATTTGTGATCTGTCTCCTCCCGAGTGGCGAGAGACGGATACCGTCCATCGATCACCACTTGATCCGAACTCAGATGGAGATCAAATTGATCCCACACCTTCGAGGAAGCACAACAAACATATCCAATAGTGGAGATCGCATGAGATGCAAGTTTCCTTCACAAAAGACCAACCTATTTTAAGCTAAAGATCAGTTTTAATGGCATACCTCACCAAAGCTTATGACCAGTGGTTTCAACGATTGAGGAAGCTTTGTTTGGTAAAATTGAAGCCTTGTTGAGTCACACGAGCTTTAACTTGGTGTGGTTTGCTCAGAAGACCAACCCACACGCACACAATCAACTTTAATCAAACTCCACCCTCTTACTGTTGAGAAGCTTGGGAAATGATTCATTTCAGGTCATCTAGGTGCATGGATGGTGTGTGCAAAGTTAATTGTACATCACTGTAAAATGGGGAAATGGAAATTATTGGTTTGCTCCCCTATTTTAGTTTTATGTAAAACTAAGAATGCGGAATTTGGAGAGCTCAGGAAATGCAATGTGAAGCTCTAAAATCTCTCTCCTTAGCTGCTAGGGTTGAATCGAGTGTGTGTGTGTGTGTGTTTGAGTGAGAATGAGGGGGGGGGGGGGTGGGGGCATATACCTCCTCCTTCCTTGGCTTGGATGGTGATGATTGTTTCAGGTTTTTGATCAAATGGTCACCATGGGGAGCTCAGTTTGGGTAGAGAATCCTTCCACTTGGCCTCTCATGAGTGGAGGAAGGTGTGAGAGTGGCTGCCATGGGAGTAGTGGGTGTCCTGGTGGTTTTAAATGCTCCAATGGGAATGGAGAGGTGATTTCACCTCCCCATGAGTCATGGCTGATCCAACCACCCTTGAGTCAGGTCAGCCACAGTCCTTGGTGCTTAAGTGGACTTATGAATGGGTGTCAAGTGGCCAAGGGGAGGAAATGGCCAAAAGTGCAAGTGACGTATCTCATGGGATGCCCTAGACCTAAGGGCAAAGTGATCATTTAGCTATGGGTTTGATTTGGGCAGATTTGAAATGGGCAAAAGTGGGTTAGCCGTAATTTCAAGTGCTTTGGAGTTTATTTGGTTTGATTTGGCTTGATTTGACATATTTAGGTTAAATTAGGTTAGGTTGGGTCAATTTGACCAATTGGTCAACTTGGGTAAAACCAAGGGTTGGGTCAAGTTCACATGACTATTTGGAGTGTATTGGTGTCATTGGTTTGGTTCAATTTGCTTTAAATTTGATTTTGGCTCTTTTGGATTCACATAGGTCAAATGGGTCAAGATGACAAATTTGACCAAATTGGCCAAATTGGCTTGGGTTGGGTGTTAGTTCAAGTTCAATTAGTTAATTGAAAATGATTGTAGGCTTTGGTTTGAATCAATTTGGATTTAAATTAGATTTTGGCCAATTTGACCCTTTAAGCCAATTTGGGCTATGTTAGGTTAGGTTGACCAATTGGTCAAATTAGGTTCAATAATGGCTTTGGTCAAGTTCTATAATCAATTTGGGATGAACTTAAACCATTGGTTGCAATCAATTTTGGTTGGATTGTGATTTGACCAATTTTAGCTTTTTAGGCCAATTTGGGTCAACTTAGGTCAAATGGAATATTGGACTTGGTTTGGCTCAATAGAGGGTTTGGTCATGTTCAATCATTGATTATGAATTGATTTGAATCAAAGGTTTTAGTCAATTTGGCATATGGTGTATTTTGGCTAGTTTTGGTTTCATTTGGGCTAAAGGTTGACTTGGTCAATGGGCTAGGTTGACTTGGTTTGACCCAATTCAAGATAATTGATTAACCTAGGATGATTGTTGATCATGATATAAGATTTGGATGGGCTTAGTTCAATCCAATTTGAGTTGGGTTAGAATTAAGCTCAAAAGGGTCTTTAGGCCACTTTGGGTCAAGTGGACCTAAATGGGTCAATTGGCTTTGTCATGGCTTGATTCAAGTTTAGTTGAACTCACATATGAACCAAGGATTGAAATATAAATCTAATTGTAGTTGATTTGTAGTCAAATGAATTTTGGTTCATATGATAATTTCAAGTCAAAACGGGTCAACATGGGCTTAACTTAAGTTGACTTGGATTCAGTTTGATAATTGTAGTTTATGTTTATATTTGGAATAATGATTGAAGAAATGATTGAATCTTGAAGAAATCCATGGGTTTTGAATTGATTTGGGTATCATTTAGCCAAGTTCAAGAAATTGGCTAAAAAAAGCTAAATTGGAAACTTGAATTGATTTAGGTTTGATTTTGGCTATTTGGATTTATATTCCATTTATATTTGGGAATTTAAATGAAAATATAAATGGTTCATGAGGAAATCACCTGACTTTGGAGTGATTTGGAAGCAAATTTGACCAAGCTTATGTGTGTAGGTCAAAAGGGCTAAGAAAGGAAACTTATTTAGTTTGATTTGATTTTGGTCATTGAAGGGTGGATTTCATTTATATTTATGAATATAAATGAAGGAACAATTGATTTATAAAGAAATCAATTGATTTTGTGATAGTTTAGAATGATATTTTACTAAGCTTATGAGAGTGGTTCATAAAACTTTTGAGGGAAATTTGATCTTAGATTTAATTTGAGGCTGATTTGTTTGGTTTAGAATTGATTTATGATTTGATATTTAATTTGAGAAAATCAATTGAATTGAGATTGATTTTAATTTGGTTAAGGCTAAGTCCATAAGATGAAATCAAAAGGCTTAGGATGGGTTTGATCAAGGGCTTCAATCATTTGGCTTGGAATTTGATTTATGATTTGGAGTTTGAATTGATATTTGAATTTGAGTTTTGTTTGAGAAGGAAAGCATGGGTTGGGTTTAGGCCATAGGGTAGGCTAGTTTTTCTAAGTCCCTAAGGCATAACCTATTCCTATGGCTAAGCCTTCTAAGTTTCTAAGCTTAGGTTAAGTGTTCACCTAATCACTAGAAGTGTCTTAAGACTAAGGAGCTCTTAGTGTCTACAAGAGTCATAGATCTATGATGGGGAAGTTGAGAGCTCACTCCAAAAGTGAGGTCAATAATAATTTTACCTCAAAATGAACCCCATGAAGTGTGCATTCAGAGTAGCTTCAGAAAATTCCTTGGATTTATTGTCTGACACTAGGGAATCAAAATCGATGTAGAGAAGATCAAGGCGACATTTGAAATGACACCCCCTAAAAGTTTAACTCAACTCAAATCATTCCAAGGGTGGTTGGCATATCTAAGATGCTTTATATCCAACATATCGGGAAGATGTTAGCCATTCTTAGTACTTGTCAAAAAGGATGCCAAGTTCAAGTGGGATGATAAGTGTGAGCATGCATTCGAAGACATCAAGCATTACCTGATAATACTGCTAGTTCTAGTAGCCTCTATCCTTGGAAAGCCGCTCATACTTTACACTCTTGTTGATGACTCTGGCCCAAGCCAATGATGAAGGGAAGGAAAATACACTCTACTACCTCAGTCGTCATCTAATCCCTACTAAGGCTAATTATCCACCCATTGAGAAGCATTGCCTAGCTTTAATCTTTGCATCCCAAAAGTTACAACACTACATGATTCTTTATAAGGTGAACTTAATCTCTAGGATCAATCCACTATAGTATCTCATGACACAGCCGATGCTATCTGGATGGTTGGCACGATGGTCCATGATCCTCTCATAGTTTAACATTACCTTCGTACCTCTCTATGCAGTGAAAGGATAAGCGCTAGCAGATTTTCTAGTAGTACACGCACTTCCTACTAACTCTCTGCTTAGTGATGATCTCCCCGATGAATAAATCATGAACTTAGGAGATACTATCATTCATCACTTGGTGATGTACTTTGATGGTATGACTTCCTCTCAAAGAGGAGAAGAACCATAATCTACTATTCTAGGAAAGGCAGGGGTAGGAGTAGTTTTCTTAACTCTGGACTGCGATGTGATGAGATTCTCATATCATTTGTTTAATCCTTGCACCAATAATGAAGCCAAATATGAGGCTTTGATTGTCGGTCTAGAGTTAGATGTGACTCTTAGCATCCAGAACATCAACATCTTTGGGGATTCTCAACCAGTTATCAACCAAATTGTTGGGTCCTATACGGTTATAAATCCTAAGCTCCATCAATACCATAAGTACACCATGGAGTTGTTGGCCTAAACCTAGAGATTACCATTTATAAGATTCCTCAAGGAGAGAATGTCGTAGTGTATCCTTTAGCCAAGTTTGCCAAGGAGTTAGCATGTTTGGAGGATGAGTCCATATCAATAAGGTCTAAAATAGACAAGTCTTATCCCTTCTTGATATTGAACTCATCAAAAAGTACTCTCTTGAAAGAGAGTTTTCCATTGCCAAGAAGGATGAAGAGTTAGATTGGAGGTAACCATTCATGGATTATCTAAATAAAGGAAAACTACCTCAAGAGAAGTCCCAAGCCCATTAGATGAAGTAGAGAGCATTTTCCTATGCTCTTGTGGATGGTGTCTTGTACCGATGGTCTTTCGATCATATGTGGTTATGTTGTTTAGACAAGCATGAAGCCCATAAGATCATCACTGAGGTACACAAGATTATGTGGAGACAACCAATCCTGTCTGATGATGAAAGCCAATATTAAGAGAATAGGATACTACTGGCCGTTGATGATCAAAGATTGCATGGTTATGATTAGGAGATACCACCAATATCAAATATACGATGTGGTCCTACATTAACCACCAAACATTCTATTTCCTACATTGGCCTCATGGCCATCCGAGTGTTGGGGTACCGACATAGTGGGTCTGATTGATCCTCTTTCTTCTAAGGTTCATCGGTTCATCTTAGGTGTTAATGACTACCTTTCCAAATGGGTGAAGGAAATTCTGCTCAGATAGGTCACAACTCAGCATTTGCACAAATGTTTTAGGAACCATATATAGGTTCGGAGTGCCTTGATGAATTATATCTAATAATGGTTCTGCATTCAAGTTGGAGTAGCTCCAGTGGTAGATAAGATTAGGGAGAGTCACCTTAGATGGTTTGGCCACATAAAGCGTCGAGATGATGATTAGGAGAGTAGATGCATTAGATTTGCCTTATGTTAAGAAAGGTAGAGGTAGACCTAAAAGACTTGGTTAAGATGTATAAAAAATGATCTTAGTATACTTGAATTAGATGAGAATTTGACACATAATAGGACACGATGGACGAAGGATTCATGTAGCACCCACCTAGTGGGATTAAGGCTTGTTATTGTTATTGTTGTTGTTGTTGTTGTAATATGCGCATTCAAGAGCTCTGAGATCAATAACTTTGCCCGGAGACACAACATAGATTGGAGATATTCTACCATCAACTACCATAGGGTAAACAAATTAGTAGAAGCCTTCAACAAACTCTCATCTAAATACTAAAGAAGACACTCAAAAATAACAAGCGACAGTGGCATGAGCTATTAGTTGAAGACTTTTGGGCCTACCGCACCACATATAAAAGTCCAACTCAGTTTACTCCTTTCTCCTTAGTATATGGGTCCAAAGCCATTCTATCACTAAGGATAGTTGTGGGTAGCAAGTTCACAATAGAGTAGAACACCAAGTTACGGTTAGAAGAGCTCGAAGGTTTGGAGGAGAGACACCTACAAGCATGCCAAAACCTTGAGTTGTACAAAACTAAAATGATTCAAGCTCACAACAAGTTTGGTCACAGAACATTTCAAGTAGGAGAGATTATTTTAGTTCTAAGGAGATCGATTGCTACCCGTCATAAGATGGGAGGCAAGTTTTAACCCCCTTGGTAAGGCCTTTTTGCCATAGAAAAGGCCTACTAAAGAGGATCTTATTAGCTTATTAATCATAAGGGAGAGTGCCCAATTCTTCCAATCAATGGGCTCTACTTAAGGGAATATTATAAATCATATTTCAAAATAATTATCATCAATGAAAATTCTATTTTAAATTCATTCTCTTCCATGTTGAAAGTATTCTTATTTGTGAATTTGCCATGATGTGTTTATGGTAAGTGTAGGGACCCAAGCGACATCCTATAATTCATCAAAACAACACAAACACAAACTACACACAAACATATAAAATAAAGACATATCTTTTATCTTGGGCTACTCTAAGTTGAGATAACACCCCCAGTAGCACTCACTCAGTAACTGCTCTAGGCCGGGCTGACGTGCTACCCTGCTAGTGTGTCACCCTAGTGGTCTTCTTGCTTTAGAGGATGTAAGTCTGCTACACTTTCCTTCCTTCCTTACTACTTGCATCGACGCATGTTTTGGTATTGGCTTCTCAATAGCCTAGCGATTTAGTTTCTTCTTCATTCAACAAGGATTTGATGTATGTAGGGTGTGAATTTTCTTCTATTCCTATGTTGATTTCTTTGAGTTCATCAATGGATGATCTGATTTCTTCTTCAAACTCTGGTGGTGCATCTTTGACATCAAGCTCATTTAGATCATCAGAATTTTCTAAACTTACATCCTCATAAGAGTTAGCATGATTTGAAAAGAACCTATCAGACTCCAAATGATTGGTGATGACTAGGAAATGGTTATCATCATCGATTGGACCCACTATGCCAAATCCTAGTCCTAGTCTTGATTGAAAATATTTGCTTTGGTTGTCCCACAACTTTCAAAGTAATCCAATCTGTGTTTAGATAAAGTATGTGGGATTAATCCCTTTTTTGCTAAGTTAATAACATAAGGCAAATACCAATCAAAAGGTATTTGTATTAAATCTTTATATGAATCATCCTCAAGTTCTACATTGGCTTCCTAACTTGAGGATGATGCTCCCAACAAAAATCTCTTTGGCTTGACATTTTTGAATGACTTGGGGGCCTTCTTAACTACCAAACCTTCAACTTTCTAGGAAGAAAGTGAGGTAAAACTAAAGCATAAATGTTCTACATAATAATGATTGATACATTCATGCTTTGCTTGGAGGCTGGTCTTCATCGCTTCGGACACCTCCAAAGGGACCTGCTGAGAGGGGTTGGTTGGCATGCTAACCACATGAGACTCATCCTCTGAACTAGACTCTAAGTCTATATGGATAGCGGGGGTACTCCTGTGAGGTGGAACAAAGCTCTTATTGGCTGGCCACTAGCAAGGAGGTCTTCCACTTCTGGAATTGCCTTTAGATCTGACTCTTCCTCTACCTGGTGGGGGTCTAGTCATCCTACCCATGTGTTCATATGGAGGAACAAACTATGGGTGGAATCCAACTTCAGGCTCTACTTCTTCTTCAGTGTCCAATTCTCAGTCACTTGTACTCTTATTATCTTTTTCTTTTTTATTTTCCTTTTTCTTCTTCTTTTTCTTCCTTTTTTTGTTTCTTTTTCTTTTGTTCTTGAACTTTGATCAAGTTTACGAGAATAAACTTTTTGATTTTGAGGAAGATAGTATGCTGCATCCTCATATATCTCGACCTCTCTAATTGAGAATGGATTCAAGTCTCTTTTAGCAAAATACTCGATTCCACTTCTTTGAAACTTGATGAACCAATGTAAAGAGGATGGAACCATGTTGTTTCCATGTATTCAAGGCTAATCAGGCAAAGTAGTGAAGGATGTATCTGTATCAATTATGTAGAACTTATCTCCTATCTTCGAGTCATCTATCTCTATTAGCAACACTGTGGAGCCTAAAGCCTTCTCGCCTTGCTCATCGAATCCTCTCAACATCATCCAATATCCTCAGAGTTCAGAGATGTAAATCATTAGGTAGGAAAGGGTCTTTAGACTCATAATATTCATTGATACACCTAGATCAACTAACACTCTGGGGAGTCTGAATCTGCCCAAGTCCACTGTGATGTAAAGGATATGGTTTTGCTCAGTTGTCCCCAAAAGAAGGTCTTCATCATTGAATGAAAATCCACAGGATTCTTTTGAATAACATGCCTCCTCTCTGATAGCAGTCAACTGAGCTAAGTATATTTCTAGATCGAGAAGGAATTTGATCAACGACTCACTCATCTCTTTGCATAAGATAAGGGCATCATATATGCTTAGCTTCACTGGCAACTTTCTTAGGTGAGCGAAGATATTGTAGTCAACTCTGGGCTAGTTCTCCATAAGCATATCCATTGGTGGAGCATCTTATGGAGCAGCTTCTTGATCGCTAGAACCAATGACTTGCTTACCTTTATCTTGAGGTGCTACCCTAGGAGGTAGAACTTTGCCACTATGAAGGTTTACTTTAATGACTTCATGAGATATTTTAGTGAAAAGTTTTACCTACTCATCTGGTTCACCTACAGCTTCTCCTATAAGATCATCATAGTTGGATGACTCCAAATCAATCTCAATAGAGAACCTGAATGATTTAAGAATAGGTAATCTATTTCTTAATAATAAGAAGAAGAGTGATCGAAAGTAGAGTTATTATTAATTAGACTTATAGAGCTATCTATAGGACTAAAATCAGATAGATCATCAGAAGTGATACAAATGTAAGTGGAATCAGCTCATTTCATTGATTTCTTACATTTGGATGGAGGTATAAAATAGAAATCTAGTAAAGTAAGTAAAGTGAGGGATTTGACACCCCCTCCATTAATACAATAAAACTTCTAGAAGTAGAGTTGGCTAGAGGAACTATAGCTGCAACTGTGGGACGAATGCTGAAATCGACCGATGTCATTTACCGCTCGAATTGAGGGGGTATACCCCTCAATTGCACTTGATGGACGGATGGGATAGCTTCCAAAAATTCAACTGATTGTCCACCATTAAGTCATCAGAGGGTTCGCCGTCAGCTCCACTTGGCACATCCTACTTGGAGGAAGTGGTGAAAGGAGTCTCAAGGCTTGATATGGAGAGATTGTGTGGGATTGATCTTTGCCTTTGCCCATGGGGTTTGACCATGAGAGGGAATAGCTTGGTTTGTTTCCCTTGGTCTTTGGCAAGAGCTGGGATGGCTTAGGGTGGGCTACGGTGGCCTAGGAGTTCATCATTGGGATGTTTGATGGCTTCCATGGAAGAGTCAAAGGGGACTTTGGCTCTTATGAAAAGAATCCAATGCAAATGAGCTTGTCTAATGGTCAATTCCCTTGGGTTGGGTCCCACATGGACTTGGGTTAGTTTAGAGCTGACCTAGGGTCCATTTGGTTTAGGTTAGGTCAGTCACCAAGGTTCCATAAGGTGTCTTTGGGTGATTTGGCTTCATATGGTCAAAATAGGCTCATTTGGTTTGGGTTGACCAAATGGTCAAATTGGGTAAAACCAACACTTGGGTTAGGTTCATATGATGATTTGGGATATTTTGGTTCACTCAATTTTGATCAATTTGGCTTGTTCAATTTTAGCTCATTTGGATTCAAATAGGTCAAATGGGCTAAGTTGACTAATTTGGCCAATTTGACCAAATTAGGTTGGGTTTGTTGTTGACTCGAGTTCAATTGGTTGATTGAAAGTAATTGTAGGCTTTGGTTTGGTTTAATTTGGATTTTGGCCAATTTGACCCTTTAGGCTAATTTGGGCTAGGTTGGGTCAACTTGACCAATTGGTCAAATTGGGCTGAATCATGGCTTTAGTCAAGTTCAATAACTGATTTGGAATGAACTTGAGCCATTGGTTGTAATCAGTTTGGATCAAATCATGATTTGACCCATTTTGGCTTTTTAGCCTAATTTGGGTCAACTTAGGTTAAATGGCCAATTCAACTTGGTTTAGCTCAAAGACTTTGGAGTCTTCTAAACACTAAGACTTCCCTAGTCATAAGACACTTCTAATAATTAAGTAAACACTTAACCTAAGCCTAAAGACTTAGAAGGGTTAACAATAGGATTAGGTTATGCTTTAGGGATTAGGATAATCCACCTACCCTACAACCCAAATCCAATCCATATGACCTATCTCATGGACTTAGCCAAATCTTAATCCAAATCATGTCAAAATCAATTATATTTTCAATCATCTTCACAAATTAAAATGAAATATACATTTAAATAATTAAAACTAAATCAAACCAAATCAAAATCCAAGCCTAAACCACATGACCCAACTCCATGAACTTAGCCAAATTCCATCATTCCAAAACCCAAATTGAATTTCTCATGAATCAATCATACCTTCAGTCATATTCATAAATATAAATGAAATAGCCTAACCAAAACCAACCCAAGTCAAACCCAACTTAATCTTTTTGACTTGAAATGTTCAAATGAACCAAACCCATTTGTACCCAAGCCAATTGTAATTGAATTTATATATCAATCCCAAATCCATATATAAACTCAAGTAAATCAAAATCAACCCAAAATCAAAATTGGTCCACTTTAACTTAAGTGGCCAATTAGACCTATTTTAGAAAAGTTCTAATCCTACCCAAATTAGATTGAACCAAGCCCATCAAAACCTCTCATCATTATTGTTGGTCAACTTAGGTTGATCAATTATCACAAATTGGGTCAAACCAAGTCAACTTGGTCATTTGACCAAGTCAACTTAACCCCATATGAACCCAAACTAGCCAAATTGCAACCTAAGTCAAATCCCTTGAAACCAATGATTCATACCAAATCAAAATTAATATTTGAATATGACTTGACCTTCAATTGAGTCAAACCAAACCTAATTGGGCTCTTGACCTAAGTTGACCCAAATTAGCCTAAAAGAGCAAATTAGGTCAAATCAAAATATAGACCAAATTGATTGAAACCAATGGCTCAAGTTCATTCTAAATTGATCATTGAACTTGACCAAATCCATGATTAGACCCAATTAAACCAAATTGACCTACTTAGCCCAAATCAACCTTAAGGTTCAAGTTGGCCTAAATCAAAACCAAATCCAAATTAATTAAAGCTAAAGCCTACAATCTTCAATTGGTAAACTAAACCCAAACCAACACCCACCCAAAAGCCAATTTGGCTATTTTGGTCAAATTGGTCAATTAACCATTTGACCTAAATGAATTCAAATGAGCCAAATTCAAATCTAAGCCAAACTAAACCAAACTAATTGAACAAAACATCCCAAATGATCATATGAACTTGTCCCAACCCTTGATTTGATCCAATTTGACCAATTGGTCAACTTTACCCAACCTAACCCAATTTGACCTAAATGAGTCAAATTGAGCCAAACCTAACCAAATCAACTCCAATTAACTTGAAATTTGGACTAATCCACTTTTGTCTCATTTCAAATCTGCCCAAATCAAATCCAATGGCAAATGATCATTCTACCCTTAGGTCAAGGGCATCATATGAGACAAATCACTCATGTAAGTGGTCATTTCAATTCCTTGGCCACTTGGTACTCTCCCAATGGTCCACCTAGGCACCTAGGACACTGTCAAACCTGACCCAAGGGGTGGTTGGGTCGGCCATGACCCATGGGAGGTGAAATAACTTCACCCTCCCCATTGGAGCATTTGAAACCCATAAGACACCCATGATTCCTTCTTCGCAGCCACCTCCACACCTTCAACCAACCAAGCTGAGCAACTCACCTCCTCCTTGCCACCCATGACTCCATGATATGGATAGATGACCACAAGAAGCCAAACCCAGTCCCATCATCTGATCAAGATGAATGGGGTATACACCCCCTTGTTTCCACTCAAACATAAATAAAAATCATTCCTCAGAGCCCTAGCTACCCAAGACGACCTACTAGAGCCATTACCTAAGCTCCCAAGCTCATTCCTTGACCAAAAAATGTCATTCCCGTTCATCCCGAAATAAGACACTCCCATTTATAATCTAACTTCCCCATTTATCCATCAAACTCAAATTAACTTTGCACACACTTTCCATAGTCCTCGTCGAACAAGAAGGAATCATCTCCCAAGATTCTCTAGCATAAGAGGTAGGACATCGATCAAAGCTGAGCTCCAAATCATTGATTTATGGCCTTCTGAGCAAACACCGAGGAATTGATCCAATTGCTGCTCAATAGGGCTTCATATCCACTTGATGAAGCTTCCCTCAATTATTCGAGATGCGAGACTTATGCTCCAGTGAGATATGCTTCCAAAACCGATCCTTATGTAAAAATAGGTTGGAGCTTTTTGAAGAAAACTTGCATCTCATGTGATCTTGACCACTGGATCCTCTCCGATCGATGTTGTGATGGTGTGAGATCCTTTTGGAGTTAATCCGAGCTCTGGTAAGCTTGGATCAAGTGAGCAATGGCAGATGGACTCCATTCTTCCTCACTCATGTGATGTTAGAACACACACTTAAAGGAGTTTAATAAAATTATGGTTAATCCACATGTGTGGGAAATCCATAAGAGTAATTAATTATGTCCCTTAATCTAATTAACTATTAATCATGAGCCAATTACATTTGGCCCCTTTTATTTCTAGGATCATTGCAAGTTTATTTTCCATGCATATCATGTTGGCTCATAATTATTTAGTTAATTACTTTAAGGTGACATTGGTAAGGGTAATTAATTCAACTAATTAAGGGTCAACAATTAACCAATAAAATCAACTTTACATTTCCTTAAATTAAATCAAATCACTAATGTGGGAATGGGTTTAAAACATCAAGTGATGATTTCTCTTCTCCTCTTTAAATCAAATCAAATCCAAAACTTAATAAATAAAGAAGCTTTGGTTTGCTTTAAATAATCTTATTTGATTTAATTATCCTTAAGAACTAGTTTGGTTGAATGAATCACATGCTTATATTTGATTATCCTCTTTCCAATCATGTTAAATTTGGTATGTCATTTGAATTCATGCATCCAACTTTTCAAAATTAAGTAAAATAAAATGGATTTCCTTTATGTAAGCTTGCATGTGTCGATTTAATTTAAAATATGCATGGCTATTATCACAATTTCATCCAAATGTATTTTTCAAAAGCTTAAAAATGAATAATAATAATATGTGTTATGATGTTAATTATAAGTACATAAGAAATACATGTGCTTATTGCTTAAGTGTATGAATGTTGAGTTCCCTTTCCTCTATTCATGTGTTGATTTATATAAGATTGAATCATAATGGGTATATAGTCTAGACATCTTGGGAACACGAGGCTATAGCTAGCCCCAAGGAGGTCATTTGATTACCTCACTTCCCTGGTTTGTTACTTGGTTGATGAAATCGAAAAGAAGAAATGTTGAATATGAATTTGTTCTCTGTTAAAAAAAAAGTAAATAAAAAAACCCAAAAACTCTAAACCATAAACTAAAAATTGAACCCTAAACTTAAAACCTAAACACTAAACCCTAAAACCTACAACCCTAAACCGTAAACGCTAAACCCTAAAACCCAAACCACAAACCCCAAACCCAAAACCCTAAAAACCCTAAACCCTAAAGCTTAAACACTAAATCATAAACCCTAAACCCTAAACCCTAAACACTAAAAACCTAAAAACCTAAACCTAAACTAAATAAAACCTTAAAATAAAATAATTAAAAAACCAAAGCTAAAAAAAATAAAAATAAAAACCTAAATTAAAACCTAAATTTAAGCCTAACAATAATATAAAATTAACTAATAAAAATAGAATAAATAATAACCTAAACTAAACTAAAATATAAAATAAACCTAAGAATAAAAAAACTTATATAATATAAAAACTAAACGCAAAATAAAAATAAAATAAACTTAAAATATAATAAAATAGAAACTAAATAAATACCTAAACCTAAAAACTAAACCTAAAAATAAGTAAAAAATAAAACCTAATCCCTAAACCTAAAATAAAAATTAAAAAAACAAAATAAAATAAAACTAAACCTAAACTAAAATAAACTAAACTGAAATGAATAAAACCTGAACCTAACGTAAAATAAATAAACGTAAACTAAAAAATAAATAAAAAAAATAAAAAATCTAAACCTAAACTAAAAAATAAAACCTAAAATGAAAACCTATAAACTAAACCTAAAAATTTTAAAAAAACCTAAACCTAAACCTAAAAATAAAAATAAAACCTAAACCCAAAAAATAAAATATAAATAAAACTCAATTAAAAAATAAACCTAAACCTAAACCTAAACCTAAAAGTACTAAAAAAAACTTAAACTAAAATAAATAAACCTAAAATAAATAAACTAAACTAAACAAAGATAAAAAGTAAGCATAAATTAAGAAAATAAAATAAACTAAAATAAATAAATAAATAAACTAAATAAATTAGATAAATAAAATAAGAAACCTTGAATATGAATTTGTTGTCTATTAAATAAAAATTGAAAACCCTAAACCCTAAACTAAAACATAATACCTAAACCCTAAACAATAAAAACCCTAAACCCAAAACCTCAAACCTAAAACCCTAATCCCTCACTAAACCTAAACCCTAAACCCTAAACTGTAAACCCAAAAAAACACTAAACCCTAAACCCTAAATTCTAAACTAACCCTAAATCCTAAACCCTAAAATGCTAAAACCTAAACCTAAACTAAATAAAACCTAAAAATAAAATAAATAAATAAAATATAAACCAAAATAAAATAAAATAAAATACAAACATAAACTAAAACCTAAACCTAAACCTGGAAAGGAAAAATAAATAAAAAGCTAAAATAAACTTAAAATGAAAATAAATAAAAACCTAAACTAAACCAAAAAAATAAAAAACCTAAATAAAATAAAAAATAAACCTAAAATAAAAATAAAATAAATCTAGTATAAAATAAAGTAAAAACTAAATAAAAACCTAAACCTAAATAATGAACCTTATAATAAAACTTGTATATAAATAAAATCAAACATAAACCCTAAACTTAAAAATAAACTAAACCTAAAATGAAATCCTAAAACCTAAACCAAACAAATAAATAAATAAATAAAAACCTAAACCTAAACCTAAAATAAAAAAATAAAACATAAACCTAAAATAAAATAAAATGAAACTAAACTAAAAAAAATAAACCTAAACCTAACGTAAACTAAACCTCAAAAATAAACTAAAATAAATATAAGAAATAAACTAAAATAAATAAAACTAAAAATAAACCTAAATCAAAATAAAAATAAAATAAACTAAAATAAATAAACCCTAAACCCTAAAATAAAATAAGTAAAAAACCTTAAAAATAAAACTTAAAAATAAAATAAATAAAAAAACATAAAACTAAATAAAATAAATTAAAATTAAAAAAAATAAAAACTTAAACTGAAACCTAAACCTAAGCCTAAAACTAAAATTTAAATAAAATAAAAATAAAAACTAAAATAAAATAAAATAAATATAAACCTAAACTAAACCAAATAAAATTATCCTGAAAATAAAAACCTAAATAAAATAAAAACTAAACATAAAATAAAAATAAAATAAACCTGTAATAAAATAAAATAAAAACTAAAATATAAACCTAAACATAAAAAAATAAACCTAAAAAATAAATAAAAATAAAACCTACTAAACTAAAAAAAAAACTTAAACCTAAAATAAACAAAATAAAATTAACTAAATAAAAATAAAACCTAAACCTAAAAACCTAAACCTAAACCTAAACTAGAAAACAAAATAAACTAAAAATAAACCTAAACCTAAACTAAAAATAAAACCTAAAATTAAACCTAAAATAAAAACCTAAAACCTAAACCTAAGAAAATAAAATAAAAACCTAAACATAAACATAGAAATATAAAATAAAACCTAAACCTAAAAAAAATTAAATATAAAACTAAACTAAAAAATAAACAAAAACTTAAACCTAAACCAAAAACATAAACTAAAATAAAAAACCTAACCTAAAATAAATAAACTACAACAACAATAACAATAACAAGTCTTAATCCCACTAGGTAATTATACATGAATCCTTCTCCATTGTGTCCTATTATGTGTCAAATTCTCATTTAATTCTATACTAAGATCATTTTTTATACATAAAGTCTTTTTTAGGTCTACCTCTACCTTTCTTAACATAAGGAAAATCTAATGCATCTACTCTCTAATCATCATTAGGCGGACGCTTTATGTGGCCAAACCATCTAAGATGACTCTCCTAATCTTATCTACCACTAGAGCTACTCCAACTTTTTCCAACATACTCATTTTGTATTCTATCTCTAAGAGTAAAGCCACTCATCCACCTCAGATCCTCATCTCTATAAAATTAACTTAGTCTTATGCTTCTCTATTGGCCAATATTCACCATAAGTCATTGGTCTTACCACCATCTTATAAAATTTTCTCTTAAGTTTAAGAGGAAATTTTCTATCATAATAGGCGATGCATTCCTCCACTTCAACCATCCAACTTGAATTCTACTAATAACATCTCCATCTATTCCACCATCATTTTAAATAATAGAGCCTAAATATCAGATCCACTCTTATTAATGACTTGATCACACACTACCACTAAAACTTCTACAACTAAAACACTCCATATATTCAGTTTTAGATCTACTTAAACAAAACCTTTAGACTCTAAAGTTGACCTCCATAATTCAAGTTTCATGGACTCCCTCTCTAGTCTTATCAACAAGAATAATGTCATCAACAAAAGCATACACCAAGGTACATCTTCTTGTAAATGCCTCGTAAGAACATCCATAACTAAAGTAAAAGATAAGGGCTTAATGTTGATCCTTGATGTAATCCAACTGAAGTATGAAAATATTTTGTCAATCCTCCTTGTGTTTGGACACAAGTAATAGCTCTAGTATACATATCTTTAATGACTTGAATATAACCAATATTAACTCCTTTTTGTTCTAGAACTCTCCAAATAACATCTCTTGAGACTTTATCATAAGCTTTCTTCAATAAATATCATATGTAGATCCTTCTTACTTTCTCTTCCATCAAACCTCTTAACAAATGTATAGCATCCATAGTAGATCTACGCATGAAAATGATTGTGAGAAACTGTATCACATCATAACCATGCTCAATTACTCTCTCCCATAATTTTAATGTATGGCAAATTAACTTAATTCTTATAATTTGCACACTCTATGCATCACCTTTATTCTTAAATATAGAACCAACAAACTCTTTCTCCACTTATTTTGTGCATGAAACCAATCTAAAAATAAACTAAACTAAATAAATAATAAACTTAAATAAAATAAAAATTAAAAGAAACAAGAATAAATTAAAAACATAAATAAAATAAACCTTAATTTTTTAAAAAAAAAAACTAAACCATAAAAATCCTTAAACCCTACTAACTAAAACCCTAAACCTAAACCTAAACCCTAAACCCTAAAATAAACATAAATCCTAGCCTAAAAATCTAAAATACAAACTAAATAACCTAAACCCTAAACCAAAACTAGTAAAACCAAACTTATTCTAAATAACCTAAATCATTAAACCTAAACCCTAAATACAAAATCATAAACCCTAAAGCTCTCACTAACCCTAAATACCAGGCCTTTAAATACTAAAATCTCCACTAAACCCTAAATTAAACCTCAACCATCCTAAATATAGTCCTAAATCCAACTCTTTAAATGACTAACTCTAATAAATCCTCTACCCTAAACCCTGGGTCAAAACCCTAAATCTCTTAAATCCCAAACTTTAAACTAAACCTAAACTCTCCTAATACCTACACAAAACCCCAACAAACCCTCCTAAACCCTAAACCCTAAAATGAAAATAAATAAAAACTAATTAAATATTAAATAAAAAAACCTAAACCTAAATAAAATAAAATAACAAAAATAAAAAACCTTAAATTAAACATAAACCTAAACCTAACCAAAAAATTAATTAAAATAAAAAACAAAAACTAAACTAAAATAAAATAAATAAAAACCTAACTTAGGGTTTAGTGTTTAGACTTTTGGGTTCGAGTTTTAAGGGTTTATAGTTTAGGGTTTAGGGTTTAGGGTTTAGGGTTTAGGGTTCAGGGTTAGTTTTAGGTTTTAGGGTTTAGGATTTAGGGTATAGGGTTTACGATTTAGGGTTTAAAGTTTTTTTAAAATAAATTAAGTAAACCGATATGTTTAGGTTTATTTAGTTTAATTTTTATTTATTTTAGTTTATTTTATTTTTTATTTTTTACTTTATTTTTTATTTTATTTAGTTTAGTTTTATTTTAGTTTAGGTTTTTTATTTTAGTTTATTTTTAAGGTTTAGGTTTAGGTTTTTTATTTATTTAATTATTAGGTTTTATTTAGTTTAGGTTTAGGTTTTTAGGTTTTTAAGGTTTATTGCTTAGGGTTTAGTGTTTAGGGTTTAGGGTTTAGGGTTTTAGGGTTTAGGGTTTAGGTTTTTAAGGTTTAGGGTTTAGGATTAGGGTTTAGTTCTTTAGTGTTTACTAGAATTGGGGTTTTGAGGATTTAGGGTTTAGGGTTTTGAGGATTTAAGGTTTAGGGTTTAGGGTTTATGATTTAAGGTTTAGGGTTTAGGGTTTGTTTGGCTTTAGGGTTTATGGTTTTTAGGGTTTAGGGTTTTTATTTTATTTTTATTTTTAGGTATTATTATTTCGTTTATTTTTATTTAGTTTAGGGTTTAGGTTTATTGGTTTAGTTTAGGTTTGCTTATTTTATTTTGTTTTAGTTTCATTTAGTTTAGGGTTTAGATTTTTTTTTTAAGTTTATTTTATTTTTTTACATTTAGTTTTATTTTATTTAGGTTTATTTAATTTTTTATTTTAGTTTATTTATTTATTTTATTTTACTTAGTTTTATTTTTTATTTTATTTTATTTTATGTTTAGGTTTAAGTTTTAGTTTAGGTTTTATTTTATTTTTACTTTATTTACATTTAGGTTTTTTTAATTTATTTTTTAGGTTTTATTTGGTTTAGGTTTTGGGTTTAGGGTTTGGGCTTTATAATTTTATTTGGGGTTATTGATTTTAAAGTTTAGGGTTTAAGTTTTAGGGTTTAAGGTTTTAGGTTTAGGGTTTTGGGGTTTTGGGTTTGGTTGGGGTTCTGATTTAGGTTAGGTTTAGGGTTTAATTTTAAGTTTAGGTTTTATTTAGTTTTTATTTTATTTCTTTTTAGGTTTATTTTATTATTATTTTACATTTAATTTTTATTATATTTAGTTTTTTATAGGTTTATTTTATTTTTATTTTAGCTTAATTTTAATTTTTTATTTTATTTTATTTTTACATTTAAGTTTAGGTTTAGGTTTACATTTTAGTTTAGGATTTTATTTTAAATTATTTTATTATTTTATTTAGTTTAGGTTTTTTTATTTATTTTAATTTTATGTTTTATTTAGTTTAGGTTTAGATTTTTAGGTTTTTAGGGTTTAGGGTTTTTAAGGTTTGGGGTTTTTTGGGTTTAGCTTAGGTTGTAGGGTTTAGGGTTTAGGGTTTAGGGTTTTTGGATTAGGTTTTTACAGTTTAGGGTTTAGGGTTTTGGGTTGTAGGTTTAGTGTTGAAGGTTTAGGGTTTAGGATTAGTTTTTGGGTTTAAGGTTTAGGGTTAGGGTTCTTTTTTATTTTTTTATTTTTTTGAAAATTAAGAAAACTCGTAGGTTTAGGTTAATTTAGTTTATTTTTTTATTTATTATAGTTTATTTTATTTTTTATTTATTTGGCTTATTTTTATTTTTTATTTAGTTTAGTTTATTTATTTTATTTTTTAAAGTTTTAGTTTAGGTTTATTTTTAGTTCAATTTTATTTTTTTATTTATTTTTAGGTATAGGTTTATTTTTTTTATTTTTAGGTTTAGGTTTAGGTTTAGTTTTTTAGGTTTATTTTAAGTTTTCTTTTTTAGTTTAGGTTTAGTTTAGTTTATTTTATTTTATGTAGGGTTTAGGTTTAGGCTTAGGTTTAGTTTATTTTAGGTTTAGGTTTAGGTTTATTTATTTTAGTTTAGTTTATTTTAGTATAAGTTTAGGTTTTTTTTTTTATTTTAGGTTTAGGTGTTTTAGTTTATTTAGGTTTATTTTTAGGTTTATTTTTTAGGTTTTATTTTTAGGTTTACTTTTTAGGTTTCAATTTTTATTTTGTTTTATTATATTTTAAGTTTTTTTTATTTTTATTTTAGGTTTAGTTTTTAATTTGTTTAGTTTTTAAATTTTTTAGTGTAGTTTAGGTTTTTATTTATTTTATTTTAGCTTAGTTTTTATTTTTTTTATTTTTTTTAGGTTTAGGTTTAGGTTTGAGTTTAGGATTTTATTTAATTTAATTTTTTTATTTTATTTTGTTTATGTTTTTTATTTATCATATTTTTAAGTTTAATTTAGTTTAGGTTTATGTTTTTAGGTTTTTAGGGTTTAGGGTATAGGTTTAGTTGAGGGGTTAGGGTTTGGTGTTTAAGGTTTTGGGTTTAGGATTTAAGGTTTTGGGTATAGTGCTTAAGTTTTAGGGCTTATAATTTAGGGTTTAGAGTTTTAGGATTTAGGTTTTAGGGTTTAGGTTTTAGGTCTAGGGTTCAGGTTTTAGTTTAGTGTTTAGGGTTTTTAGTTTTTTTTAACAGAGAACAAATTCATATTTAACATTTCTTCATTTTGATTTCAACAATTGAGTAACACACCAAGTTTTCTAAGACATAAGCAATGACATAGATAAAAAATGAGCATGCATAGAGCAAATAAAAAACCTTAGATAACAAGAATTATCTTTATTATAAAGACATAGTTCCATAAACAGTAGATCGAATTAGCCGTTCTTCAATTTCTCCAGTTCCCATCAAAACCACCCCTGCCTCTCGAGTAGTGGAATCAACCATCATATCCCCAATCTCTCCCTCTGACACCACCATAGTTGAAACCTCCGTCCCTTCTCCCTTCCATAACCACCCGGTGCTCACCACCACCACATATGCCTCCAAATCCCCATCACCTATGATAATTCGCCTCCACCTTCACCTCCACGTTAGATCTGGAGACGGTTGATGGTGATGTTCTTGCCATCAAGGTTTTGCCCATTCTTAAGGTTTAGGTTTATTATGTTTTAGCTTATTTTTTAATTTATTTAGTTTCTTTAGGTTTAAGTTTAGGGTTTGGGGTTTGGTTTAGTTTAGGGTTTGTTTAAGGTTTAAGGTTTAGGATTATAGGGTTTATGCTTTTAGGGTTTAAACTTGGGTTAGGAGGTTTAGGGTTTAGAATTTTAGGTTTAGTGTTTATAGTTTAGGAGTTGTGTTAGGCTTTAGATTAGTTTTAGATTAAGTTTAAGTTTAGTGTTGTTTAGGTTTAGGGTTTAAACTTTAGTGTTTAGCTTTGGGTTTTAGGGTTTAGGGTTTAGGTTTAGTTAGGGTTTTAGGTTTAATATTTAAGGTTTAGGTTTATTTAGGGTTTTAGGTTTAAATTTAGGTTTAGGGTTTAAATTTAGGTTTTTATTAGTTTAGTTTTTAGATTTAGGTTTTGGGTTTTGGTTGGTTTAGGGTTTAAGGTTTTTTTAAAAAAAATTAAATAAACCGATAAGTTTAGGTTTATTTAGTTTAATTTTTATTTATTTGATGTTATTTTATTATTTATTTTTTATTTAGTTTAGTTTATTTATTTTAGGTTTATTTATTTTATTTTAAGTTTTTTTTAAGTTTAGGTTTAGGTTTATGCTTATTTTTTACTTTACTTTTAATTTAATTTTATTTTTTAGGTTTAGTTTTTTTTAATTTTTTTTTTAAATTTAGGTTTTAGATTTATATTTTAGGAATATTTTTAGGTTTCATTTTTAGTTTAGGTTTATGTTTATTTTAGTTTATTTTATTTTATTTAGTTTAGGTTTTAGTATAGGTTTAGATTATTTAGGTTTAGGTTTAAGTTTTATTTATTTTAGTTTAGTTTACTTTAGTTTAGGTTTAGGTTAATTTAATTTTGTTTATTTTATTTTTATTTTAGGTTTAGGTTTTTTTTAGTTTAGGGATTAGGTTTTATTTTTTATTTATTTTTAGGTTTATTTTTTAGGTTTAGGTTTTTATTTAATTTTTTTAGGTTTATTTTATTTTTATTTTATGTTTAGCTTTCATTTTATTTAGGTTTTTATTCTTAAGTTTATTTTATTATTTAGTTTAGTTTAGGTTTTTATTTATTTTATTTTAGTTTATTTTTATTTTTTATTTTATTTTATTTTTAGGTTTAAGTTTAGGATTTAGTTTAGGTTTTATTTTATTTTATTTCAATTTATTTTTATTTATCTTATTATTATTTAGTTTAAGTTTAGGTTTATAAATTTCTGGTGTTTAGGTTTTATGGTTTATGGTTTTAGGGTTTAGGGTTTTAGGATTTAGGGTTTAGGGTTAGGGTTTAGGGTTTAGGGTTTTGGATTTGTGTTTAGGCTTTAGGGTTTATGGTTTTGATGATTTAGGGTTTAAGGTTAGCTTAAGATTTAGGGTTAGTTTAGGGTTCAGGCTTTAGTGTTTGAAGTTTTAGGCTAGGGTTTAGGTTAGTTTAGGTTTTTGGGTTTAAGTTTAGGTTTAGGGTTTAGGGTTTAGGGTTAGGTTTTAAAGGCTTAGGGTTAGGGATTATAGTTTAGGGTTTTAGGGTTTCGAGTTTATGGTTTAGGGTTAGGGTTCTTTTATTTATTATTTATTTTTTTATTTAGGGTATATGGTTTATGGTTTTTTTAGGGTTTATGGTTTAGGGTTAGAGTTCTTTTATTTATTATTTATTTTTTTATTTAGGGTATAGGGTTTATGGTTTTTTAGGGTTTATTGTTAAGGGTTTAATAGGGTTTTAGGTTAGTTTAAATGTTTAGGGTTTAGGATTTAGTGTTTACGGTTTAGGGTTTAATGTTTTGGGGTTTCTTTTTTAATTAAGTAAACCAGTATGTTTATGTTTATTTAGTTTATTTTTTTATATATTTTAGTCTATTTTATTTTTAATTTTTATTTATGTTAATTTTTTATTTTTATTTAGTTTAGTTTATTTATTTTAAGTTTATTTATTTTAGTTTAGGTTTTTTATTTTTTGTTTATTTAGGTTTAGGTTTACGTTCATTCTTATTTTTTAGTTTAGTTTTATTTTTATTTTATTTCTTAGGTTTAGGGTTTATTTTATATTTTTAGGTTTAGGTTTATGTTTTTATTTTATTTTTTTAGGTTTAGTTTTTAATTTTTTATTTTAGGTTTATTTTTAGGTTTTATTTTTTAGTTTAGGTTTAACATTATTTTTAGTTTATTTTATTTTATTTAGTTAGTTTGTTTTAGTTTATTTTAGGTTTAGTTTTAGGTTTTATTTATTTTAGTTTAGGTTTATTTTATTTTGTTTATTTTAGGTTTAGGGTTTAGGTTTTATTTTTTATTTATTTTTAGGTTTTATTTTTAGTTTTTTTAAGTTTTGGTTTTATTTAGTTTTATTTTATTTTTATTTTTTTATTTTTTGTTTTGTTTTTATTTTATTTAAGCAAAACTTGTCGAATTAATCATGACATGAATCCTTTAAAACAACTGTTAATGTTAGGCGTCCAGAGTGGCTTACTATATGGCCTGAATATAGTGAAAAATGTGCAAGGGATGTTGCATCGATGCCCGAGTGCAGTGTTAAATAAGCTAGGGTTCCCACATTATGGATGGATGCGGTCAAAGAAGTTAGTCCATGAAATCATAATTAGGTTAGGAACTTAGAATATTGGTATGCTTACATGTAAACTAATGGAATTAATAGATATTATGGTTCATAGGAAGATAAATATTTTATGTGTTCAAGAAACTAAATGGGTTGGGAAGAAAGCCAAGGGGATTGATAGTTTAGGTTTTAAACATTGGTATTTAGGTAGAAGTAAAATTAGAAATGGCGTAGCTGTGATTATAGGTAAAAGTTTGAAGGATAATGTTATAAATATTAATAGTTGTGAGATATAATTATAACTTTAAACATTATTATTGATACTAAGATTATCAATGTTATAAGTGTTTATGCTCCTCAAGTAGTTTTGGATGTAGGCTGAAAAGAAATTTTTTGGATTGAATTAGAGGGATTAATATAAAAGATACCTCTTGAAGAAAAAGTATTTATTGGAGGAGATTTAAATGGACATGTTGGTATAGTGGTAGAAGATTTTAAAAGTATTAATGGTGGTTATAGATTTGGAGTGCCTAATGAAGAAGGTAGGAGTATATTAGATTTTGCTTTAGCCTCTGATTTTGTAGTTGCTAATACATTATTTAAGAAAAGAGATGAGCATATTATTACTTATAAAAATGGATCTAGTAAAACACAGATTGATTATTTTATGATAAGAAAAATAGATCGTTTAGATTGTAAAGATTGTAAGGTCATTCCAAGTGAAAGTTTAAATACCCAACATGAATTATTAGTCTTAGATTTTAAGATGAAAGATTGGAAGATGAGAAATAAATCAAATTACTATCCTAGGATTAGATGGGGGCACTTCAAGAGCACTAATAAAAATATTTTTAAGAGCAAGCTACAAGAGCTTAGAATTTGGGATGTTCATAAGGAAGCTAATGTTATGTGGGAAAAAGTAGCAAGTGAAATTAAGCAAGTTTCTCAAAATGTGCTTGGAGAATCAAAAAGAAAATCTTTTAATAAAATAGTTGGTGGAGTAGAATGTGCAGGAAAAGATAAAAAATATAAGAGTGTTGTTATAAAGTTGGTTTATATGTAAAACTCATAAAATTGGGAAAAATATAAAGTGACATGTAGAGATTCTAAGAAATCAATATATGATGCAAAAATTTAGCTTTTAGTGATTTATACAATAGATTAGATACAAAAGAAAGTAAAAGATGTATGTATAAGTTAGCTAACCAAAGAGATAGGAGAAGTAAAGATCTAGCTCAACCGAGGTGTATTAAAGATGAAAATCATAGTGCTTTTCTTAGAAAAGGATAATGAAAATAGGTGGATGAGGTATTTTGATAAACTTTTCAATGAAGATCTGAAATATGATTGATTTTAGCAACCTTAATACCTTAAATAAAAATAGAGAATTTTTTTTATCATCGTATTAGTAAATATGAAGTTAGAGAAGCTTTAAAGAAAATGAAATGTGAAAAAATAGTATGACCGGATGATATTCCAATAGAAGTGTGGAAATGTTTAGGAGATCAAGGAATTTCTTAGCTTACAAATCTTTTTAATGTTATTTTAAAGACTAAAAAGATGTCAGATGAGTGGAGAAAGAGTTTGTTGATTTTTATATTTAAGAATAAAGGTGATGCACAAGAGTGTGCAAATTATAGAGGAATTAAGTTAATGTTTCACTCATTAAAATTATGGGTGAGAGTAATTGAGCATAGGTTACGATGTGATACAAAAGTTTCTCACAATCAATTTGGTTTCATGCTAGGTAGATCTACTATTGATGCTATACATTTGTTAAGAGGTTTGATGGAGAAGTATAGAAAAAGTAAGGAGGATCTATATATGATATTTATTGATTTAGAGAAAGCTTATGATAAAGTTTCAAAAGATGTTCTTTGGAGAGTTCTAGAAAATAAAGGAGTTAATATTGGTTATATTCAAGTCATTAAGGATATGTATACTAGAGTTATTACTTGTGTCCAAGCACAAGGAGGATTGATAAAATATTTTCCTATTTTTGTTGGATTACATCAAGGATCAGCTTTAAGCCCTTATCTTTTTTTCTTTAGTTATGGATGTTCTTACTAGGCATTTATAAGAAGATGTACCTTGGTGTATGCTTTTTGCTAATGACATTTTTATTGATAAGACTAGAGGGAGTCCAAGAGAAACTTGAATTATGGAGGTCAACCTTAAAGTCTAAAGGTTTTTATTTAAGTGGATCTAAAACTGAATATATGGAGTGTAATTTTAGTTGTAGAAGTTATAGTTATAGTGTTGTTATGACATTAGGTGAACAAGTCATTAAAAAAAGTGAGCGATTCAGATATTTAGGCTCTATTATTCAAAATGATGGTGAAATAGATGGTGATGTTATTAGTAGAATTCAAGTTGGATGGTTGAAGTAGAGGAATGCATCTAGCCTATTGTGTAATAGAAAAGCACTGCTTAAACTTAAGGAAAATTTTTATAAGATGGTGGTAAGACCTACAATGAATTATGGTGTCGAATGTTGATCAATAAAGGAGAAGCAAGAGACTAAGTTAAGTGTTCTGAAGAAGAGCTCAGTGGATGAGTGGCTTTACTCTTAGAGATAAAATGTTAAATGAGTATGTTGAGAAAAAGTTGGAGTAGCTCTAGTGGCGGATAAGATTAGAGAGAGTAGATGGTTTGGCCACATAAAGCGTAGCCCAATGACTCATTAGGAGAGTAGATACATTAGATTTGCCTTATGTTAAGAAAGGTAGAGGCATACCTAAAAGACATGGTTAAGAGTATAAAATGACCTTAGTATACTTGAATTAAATGAGAATTTGACACATAGTAGGACACAATGGAGAGAAAGATTCATGTAATAGGATAAAAGCTATTGTTGTGTTGTTTATTGTTGTAGGTTTTTTTTATTTAGTTTAGTTTAGGTTTTTATTTATTTTATTTTAGTTTAGTTTTTATTTTTTATTTTTTATTTTATTTTCTTTTTAGGTTTAGGTTTAGCTTTAGCATTAGCTTTATTTTTAGGTTTTTATTTTATTTTATTATTATTATTTTATTATTTTATTTTATTTTGGTTTAAGTTTATTTACTTATTTATTTTGAGGTATTATTTAGTTTAGGTTTAGGATTTTAGGGTTTAGGTTAGTTAGGGGTTTATGGTATGGGGTTTAGGGTTTAGGTTTATGGTTTATGGTTTAGGGTTTTATGGTTTAGGGTTTATGATTTAGAGTTAAGGTTTAGGGTTTAGGGTATAGGGTTTTAGGTTAGGGTTTAGGTTTTTGGTAGGGTTAAAGTTTTAGTTTAGGGTTTTGGTTTTTTTAGAGAACAAATTGATTCAACATTTCTTCTTTTGATTTCATCGACCAAGTAACACACCAAGTTTTCTAAGAGACAAATGACTACATAGATTAAAATGAGTATGCATAGAGCAAATCAAAACCTAGATAACTAGAATCACCTCCAAAGACACATTTCCATAAGCACTAAATTGGATCGACCCATTTCTCCAAGTCCCATAATCACCCCAGCCTCTCGTAGCGGGATCCATATCCACGATCTCCCTCTACCACCACGGCTATCCTCCAGCCCTCCTCCTCCTCCATACCACCAATGCTCACCACCTCCATATCCACCGGCACCTCTAGATCCCCACCACCACCTTGCACCCTGCCACACTTTGTTTGGATAGCAGTTGGCGATGTTCCTGTCAGGTTCTGCCCATTCTTAGGGTTTAGGTTTATTAGGTTTTAGGGTTTAGGTTTATTTTGGAATTTATTTAGTTACTTTAGGTTTAGGTTTAGGTTTGGGGTTTAGAGTTTGGGTTTAGGTTTAGGGTTTAGAGTTTGGGTTTAAGTTTAGGTTTAGGTTTAGTTTAGGTTAGGTTTAGGGTTTTGGGTTTAGGTTTATAGTTAAGGTTTAGTGTTTATGGAGGGTTTGAGGTTTAGTTTAGGCTTTAGGTTTAGAGTTTTATTAAGGTTTTAGTTATTGGTTTAGAGTTTAGGTTTAGTTTAGTTTAGAATTTAGGTTTAGAGGTTAAGGTTAGTTTAGGGTTTAGTTAGAGTTTAAGTTTATAGTTTTAGGTTTAGGGTTTTAGGTTTAGGGTTTAGTTTAGGGTTTAGGTTTAGGATTTTAGTTAGTTTAGGTTAAGGTAGGGTTAAGTGGTTTTTTTTTAAAAATTAAGTAATAATGGTTTAGGTTTATTTAGTAATTTTTAATTTAGTTTATTTATTTATTTATTTTATTTAATTTAGTTTATTTATTTTAGGTTTATTTATTTTAGTTTAGGTTATTTATTTTAGTTTATTTTTGGGGTTTAGGTTTAGGTTTATGTTTATATTTTAGTTTAGTTTTATATTTTATTTTATTTTAGGTTTAGGTTTTATTTTTTTTATTTTAGGTTTAGGTTTATTATCTTTTAGGTTTAGGTTTTAGGTTTTATTTTAGGTTTATTTTAGGTTTATTTTTTAGTTTAGGTTTAGGTTTAGTTTATTTTATTTTATTTTATTTATTTAGGTTTAGTTTATTTTATGTTTAGGTTTAGGTTTTATTTTTTTTAGTTTTATTTATTTTAGTTTAGGTTTACAATTATTTTATTTTATTTTAGGTTTAAGTTTTTTTTTTAGTTTAGGGTTTAGATTTTATTTTTTATTTATTTTTAGTTTTATTTTTAGGTTTATTTTAGGTTTAGATTTTTATTTTTATTTTTTATTTTATTTTAGGTTTATTTTATTTTATTTTAGGTTTAGTTTTATTTTAATTAGGTTTTATTTTTTTAGTTTAGCTTAGGTTTTTTATTTATAGTTTAATTTTATTTTAGGTTTAGGTTTAAGTTTAGGTTAGGTTTATTTATTTTAATTTATTTTGGTTTAGTTTAGGTTTAGGTTTATTTTTATTTTAGGTTTATTTTTAAGTTTAGGTTTAGGTTTAGGGTTTATTTTAGGGGTTTAGGGTTTAGGGTTTTTGGGTTTTTTTTATATTAACAGAGAACAAATTTAGATTCAACATTTCTTCTTTTCAATTTCATCAACGAAGTAACACACCGAGCTTTCTAAAACACAAGTGATGAGGTAGATAAAAAATGAGCACACATAAAGTAGATCAAAAATCCTAGATAAGTATAATCTTCTCTACAATAAATAAATAATTCCATAAGCAGTAGATTGGATCGATCATTTTTCAATTTCTCCACTTCCCATCAGAACCACCTCGACCTCTCGAGTAATGTGATCCACCATCATATTCTTGATCTCTCCCTCCATCACCACCATGACTGTAACCTCTGTAGCTCTTCCTGCCTCCATAATCACCACTGCTCTGGCCACCACCTCCATATTCACTAGCACCTCCAAATCCCCACACCAGCGATAGGCCACCTTGCCTCCCTAGATCTAGGCGCACGGTTGATGGTGATGTTGTTGTCATGGTTATGCCCATTCTTAGGGTTTAGGTTTAGGTTTAGGTTTATTAGGTTTTAGGGTTTAAGTTTTTTTATTTATTTAATTACTTTAGGTTTAGGTTTAGGGTTTAGGTTTGAAGGTTAGGGTTTAGGGTTTAGGTTTAGGGTTTAGGGTTTTAGGGTTTATACTTTTTGGGTTTAGGGTTTAGGGTTTAGGGCTTTTTAGGGTTTAGGGTTTAGGTTTTAGGGTTTAGGGTTTTTGGTTTTTTCTAATTAAGTAAACTCATAGGTTTAGGTTTATTTAGTTTATTTTTTATTATTTATTTTTATTTAGGTTTATTTTTTATTTTTATGTAGTTTAGTTTATTTAGTTTAGGTTTTATTTTAGTTTATTTTTTTAGGTTTAGTTTATTTTTTTAGTTGAGTTTATTTTTTTTTTATTTTATTTTAGGCTTAGGTTTTATTTTTTAATTTTTTTAGGTTTAGGTTTATGTTTTATTTTATTTTTGTTTAGGTTTAGGTTTTTTTATTTTTGGTTTATTTTAAGTTTTATTTTTTAGTTTAGGTTTAGGTTTATTTTTAGTTTAATTTTATTTAGTTTAGGTTTAGGTTTAGTTTATTTTATGTTTATGTTTAGGTTTTATTTACTTTAGTTTATTTATTTTTAGTTTAGCTTTAGGTTTATTTTATTTTTACTTTAGGTTTAGGTTTTCTTTTAGTTTAGGGTTTAAGTTATTTTTTATTTATTTTTGGATTTTATTTTTAGGTTTATTTTTTAAGTTTAGGTTTTATTTAGTTTTTATTTTATTTTATTTTAGGTTTATTTTATTTTTATTTTATGTTTTTTTAGGTTTATTTTATTTTTTTAGGTTAATTTAGGTTATTATTTTATTTTAGTTTCTTTTATTATTTTATTATTTTATTTTAGGTTTAGGTTTGGTTTAAGTTTATGTTTTTTTATTTTATTTTAATTTATTTAGGTTTAGGTTTTTTTTATTTATTTTATTTTAGGTTTTATTTAGTTTAGGTTTAGATTTTTTTAGTTTTTTAGGTTTAAGGTTTAGGGTTTAGGTTTAGGTTTAGTGTTTAGGGTTTTAGTGTTTTAGGGTTTAGTTTAGGGATTAAGATTTAGTGTTTAGAGTTTTAGGGTTTAGGGTTTTAAGTTTAGGAGTTTAGGGTTTAGGTTTAGGGTTTATAGTTTTAGTGTGGTTAGTTTAAGGTTTTAAATTTTAGAGTTTAAGTTTAAAGTTTAGGGTTTAGGTTAAGTTTAGTTTAGTGTTAGTTTAGTTTAGGTTTAGGTTTAGTTTTAGTTTAGTTTAGGTATAGTTTTAAGGTTTAGGTTTAGGGTTTAGTTAGAGTTTAGGTTGAGGTTTTAGAGTTTAGGTTTAGGTTTAGGAGTTAGGTTTAGTGTAGGTTTATAGTTTTAGGTTTAGGTTTAGGGAGTTTAGGTTTAGGTTTATTTTAGTTTTTATTTAGGGTTTAGTATAGGGCTTAGGGTTTAGGTTTAGGTTTATTTTAGGGTTTAGGTTTTAGGTTTAGGGTTCATGTTTTAGTTTAGGGTTTAGGGTTTTCTATTTTTTATTTTAATAGAGTACAAATTCAGATTCAACATTTCTTCTTTTCGACCATGTAACACCAAGTTTTAGAACATAGCAATGACATAGAAAAATTAGCATAAGTAGATCAAAACCCACATAACTAGAATCATTTCTATAATAAAAACACAATTCCATAAGTAGTAGATCAGATAAATCGTTCTTTTGTTTCTCCAGTTCCCATCAGAACCACCCTGGCCTCTCGAGTAGCGCGATCCACCATCATATCCCCGATCTCTCCCTTTCCACCATGGTAACCTCCATGCTCCTCCCTCTCATAACCACCATTACTCGACCACCACCTCCATATCCACCAACACCTCTAGATCCCCACCACCTTTACGATATTTTTTTTCGTCTCCACCAGATCTAGACTAAGCACGGTTGTGATGTTCTTGTCATCATGGTTTTGCCCATTCATAGGGTTTAGGTTTAGGGTTATTAGGTTTTAGAGTTTAGATATTTTTTAAATTATTTTGTTAGTTTATGTTTAGGTTAAGATTTTGGGTTTTGGGTTTAGGGTTTATGGTTGAGGGTTAAGATTTATGGTTTAGGGTTTACGATTTAGGGTTTAGGGTTTAGGGTTTAGGGTTTAGAGTTTATGCTTTTAGGGTTTAGGGTTTAGGGTTTAGGATTTTTAGGGTTTAGGGTTTATGGTTTTTTCTAAAAAAATTGAGAAAACTAGTAGGTTAAGGTTTATTTAGTTTATTTTTTATTTATTGTAGTTTTTTTATTTTTTGTTTTTATTTTTTTTAGGTTTATTTTTAATTTTTATGTAGTTTAGTTTATTTATTTTAGGTTTAGTTATTTTAGTTTATTTTTTAGGTTTAGGTTTATTTTTTAGTTGAGTTTTATTTTTATTTTATTTTTTAGGTTTAGGTTATATTTTTTATTTTTTCGGTTTAGGTTTAGTTTTTTATTTTATTTTTTATGTTTAGGTTTTAGGTTTTTATTTTAGGATTATTTTTAGGTATTATTCTTTAGTTTAGGTTTAGGTTTATTTTAGTTTATTTTATTTTTATTTAGTTTAGGGTTTAGGTTTAGTTTATTTTAGGCTTAGGTTTAGGTTTGATTTATTTTAGTTTAGGTTTAGGTTTATTTTATTTTGTTTATATTTTATTTTAGGTTTAGTTTTTTTAGTAGAGGGTTTAGGTTTTATTTTTTATTTATTTTTATGTTTTATTTTTTAGGTTTATTTTTAGGTTTAGATTTAATTTATTTTTATTTATTTTATTTTAGGTTTATTTTAGGTTTATTTTATTTTATTTTATTTAGTTTTATTTTGTTTAGGCTTTTATTCTTAAGTTTATTTTATTTTTTAGTTTTGATTTGGTTTTTATTTATTTTATTTTAGTTTATTTTATTTTATTTTTAGGTTTAGGTTTAAGATTTAGTTTAGGTTTTTATTTTATTTTATTTTTAAATTTTACTTAGGTTTAGGTTTTTATTTTTTTTAGGTTTTATTTAGTTTAGGTTTAGGTTTTAGGTTTTATTTAGTTTAGGTTTAGGTTTTTTAGGTTTAGGGTTTAGGGTTTAGGGTTAGCTTAGAGTTTAGGATTAGTTTAAGGTTTAGGGTTTAAGGTTTAGGGTTTAGGCTTTAGAGTTTAGGTTTTTTAGGGTTTAGGGTTAGTTTAGGGTTTTTAGTGTTAGGGTTAGGGTTTAGGGTTTAAGGTTTAGGGTTTAGGGTTTATGGTTTAGGGTTTAGGGTTTAGTGTTAGTTTAGTGTTTAGGGTTTAGGGTTTGGGTTTTATCATTTTTTAGGGTTTAGGGTTTAGGGTTTAGGGTTTAGGTTTAGGGTTTTGGGTTTAGGGTTTAGGGTTTAGGGTTTAGGGTTTAGGTTTGAGGGTTTTAGGGTTTAAGGTTGTAGGTTTAAGGTTTAGTGTTTAGGGTTTATGGTTAGTTTTAATGTTTAGAGTTTTAGTTTATTTTTTTTTTATTTTTTAAATTAAGTAATATGGTAGGTTTAGCTTTATTTAGTTTATTTTTTTATTTATTTTCATTTATTTTATTTTTTATTTTGATTTTAGTTTATTTTATTTATGTTAGGTTTATTTATTTTAGTTTAGGTTTTTTATTTTAGTTTATTTTTTAGGTTTAAGTTTAGGTTTGGTTTTTTTTTTAGTTTAGTTTTATTTTTATTTTATTTTCTAGGTTTATGTTTTATTTTTTATTTTTTTTAGTTTAGGTTTAGGTTTTATTTTATTTATTTTTTTTAGGTTTAGGTTTTTATTTTAGGTATATTTTTAGGTTTTATTTTTTTAGTTTAGGTTTAGGTTTATTTTATTTTATTTAGTTTTGGTTCATGTTCATGTTTAGTTTATTTTTGGTTTATGTTTTGGGTTTTTTATTTTAGTTTAGTTTAATTTATTGTAGGTTTAGGTTTATATAATTTTTATTTTAGGTTTAGGTTTTTTTTAGTTTAGGGTTTAGGTTTTATTTATTATTTAGTTTTTGGTTTATTATTTAGGGTTAGATTTTTATTTAGTTACATTCAGCAATGAAAACTTACTCCTAGGGATGACCGTGCATAACCACCTCTTTACATTACAGTGGATGTTGGCATATACAAGTTATCTAGAGTTCTGGTTGATCCATGTGTATCAATTTACATTATGAGTCTAAAAACCCTTGCCTACTTGAGGATTGACATCTCCAAATTAAAAAAAGGATGATGTCGAGAGGATTCAATGAACAAGGTGAGAGGGTCTTGTGGTGTTTATTTTTGGATGTATGGGGGGGACACCACATAGATAGTAGGGAGGTACTTTTTAAGGTGATCGTGTACACATTGAGGTATGATGTACTATCTCGAAAGATAGAGGCATCACCCTATAATGGACCCAATCACATAATAAGAACTCCTGAATGATGGGTCTTCAAATGCACCAAGATTTTTCCCTACTTTACATGGATAAATAAAGTAGTGTTTATATTAAACTAGGTTCTTAAGTTCCCAAAGGAGGTAAGCCTTTATACTTAAATACATCTTAAGAAATGAAATTTCCTAAGAATACTCTTGATTAAAGTAAACAATTATCATCTTCACAGATTTCAACGTTACACTATCAAAGGATTGGTTGTATTTGGAAAATCAATTAGGAAAGTTCAAGGAGATGACTTATTATTGGAATCTAAATGAAATAAGTAGGAAATGCTCATACAAGTAATGAGCATTGCAATCTATCCTATGGTTGGGCTTTATAATTTTGAAGTTGAGGAGATTTATGAGTTGAAATTTAATTAGATTAGGCTTATAATCTACCAACACAAGATTGTGAGAATGCTAAGAGGTGAGATTTAAGCTTGTAGCCTCAAGGAAATAGGTACCTGGATCCTAAATCTAGGAGCTTTAGATGTGCTAAAGCATGACCTAAATCTAAGCAATAGGTGGACATAAGGGTTTACCTCCATAAGAGTGAATAAATTGTCCAACGCCTTGACTTATAACTGCCTGGATTGGCCACTAGCTAAATCCTCCTACGATTTCAAAACCATGTAGTCCGGTCTTATGAATTGTAATATAGCAAGGGGTAGTTATTTAATTAAAGAGACTAAAGTCCTAAACACACTCCCTAAGAGACTAGAGTATGAGTGGTATGAGCATATGACTTAATATAGATGAAAAAATCTATTTAAATTTTATTTCATTTTAGACAAATTATTTTGAGAGCTTTAGGATTTCTTATGCCTAAATGCATGATGAAATATGTTATTGGTCAAATCTAGAAGAAGGTGTATCCACCATAAAAGGGATGCCCTCGGTCATGCATTCCTTTATTGTGCAAGGATGGAGAACCTTCATGTTCAAGAGAGAAAGAATATGCATGCATGATGTGAAACATACAACCATACAAGTTGCTAAATCTTTAATTATCTTATTTATGTCTTAGTTTTATGATGATGAGGTTATGAGTTGTTTAAAATTAAGTTATGAGTGATTAGTTGGGTAAAAGTTATTTTATCCTAAGAGCCTAATCGTATCCAAGCCACACATTAAAAGCATCAATCATTTAAGAAGCTATAAAAAAATCATGTCATCCTAATGCACAATGTAAACATAACATCAAACAAATTATACAAACTATCATAAAAGAAAAAAGGTCTGCTGGCCTGCCATACAACCCAAGAGAGAAAAGATGGGTAGCCGAAGCTCTACCCTTATACAACCTGAATATGAAAGAATAATTATAATTGTATTAAATGCTATTTCTTCATATCTCCATTTATGATTTGGTTCCTTCTTTGATTTGGATGGTGCTTGCTTCAAAGGCATCATAGGGCGCCCCAAGATAAAGCCTTCTGCCCACTGCTCATCCTAATCCCCCATAACACTAATCCTAATTTCTATTGAAAAGATTATATTTATGTGGGAAAAGGAATAACTACACCTACAAAATAGAGGTTAGCTAAATATACATATAATCCCAAGCAGTTGTATTTATAATTTGGACTTAGCACCCTACACATGGGTAACTAAGTCCACCTATCCTAACTTGGATTATGCTTAAGGATTTAAGCAACCTATAAAAAGAGCATTCACATTTATTTTTAAGCATCCCTTAAGCATAATCCCTCAGAAAACATGATTAAGCTAAAATTGGCCTATCATCCAGTCTACGAAGCATACACCCTAACATCCAATCTAAAATAATACATAATAAAATAAAACATACATCACATCATACACCATCCTAACTTAGAGCTAGTGATGACTTAATTCTAATGTGTATTAAGGCTTGTGTAGTAAGTCTTGTTAGGCATTAGTGTTGTATTTTCTAAGTGTAGAAGGATTCAATTTAACATGAAAGGTTGATTTCACTTGAAGTAGTTTAATTGATTTGAGAATTTTAATTTGTGTTTTCTTTCATTTGATTACACTTAGCAACTAAGTGTTATAAAGAGAGGAAAAGAGATTTTCCCTTTCATCCCTACCTTAAGTCACTTTCTAAAGTATATTAATTTGATTTAGTTCTCTTTAGTGAATGGCTTATTAAATGATTTAATTAATCCTAAGTTTAGGTTCACTTTAAATAATCCTATTCAAAATGAAAGGCATCTTAAGATTAGTTTAATTGAATTACTACCACATGACATATATTAAATCATTTCTTTCCATCACATGTAACATGCATATGATTTAATCCTAAGTGTATCTATACATGCAACATATTTTAGCAAACTTAAATGATGAATGTATGTGTATGTTTAGAATTTATATTTTATTTGATTGAATTATTTAAACATATATTTAAAAACTTTATCCAAATTCTTACAAAAATGTCATAAGAATGAAATTAAATAAGCATGTGTTGTTAAACTAGAAGTGAGGTAATCAAATGACCTGCTAGAGCTAAAGCCTTGTATTCTTAGGATGTCTAGACTATATACCCATTTGCATTCAAACATATGTAAATTTGTATACATGAACATAGAAGTAAGCTCCAAATCATATGGCTAATTAATTCAACCACTTAGTCAATTATGAATGCATGCAATTTTAATGTAAAATGGGATTTTCATTCACTAATCACATATACATATACATGTACAAAGATATAGGCAAGAATATGTTTGTTAAACCAGGAAGTGAGGTAATCAAATGACCTCCTTGGGGCTAACTAAAGCATGGTATTCCAGATGTCCGACTATATACTTGCTTTTCTTGGACACATGGATGTATACATAAATGAGGGAAAACCATGCAAAGATTGTATATTTTTTTGATTGAATCATTTAAATATATGAATTAAAGCTCTATCCAAATTCTAATGTTGAAATACATAAGAATGAAATCAAATGGGTACATTAAACGTGGAAGTGAGGTAATCAAATGACCTCCTTGCTAGCTAAAGCCTTGTGTTCCTGGATGTCCATACTATATACCCATTACCATTCAATTATATAAATCAACACATGAATAAAGGAAAGAGAACTCAACATTCATACACTTAAGCTATAAGCACATGCATTTCTTATGTATTTATAACTAACATCATAACACATATTATTATTCATTTATAAGCTTTTGAAAAATACATTTGTATTTAATAGTGATAATAGCCATGCATATATTAAATAAAATCAACACATGCAAGCTTACATAAAAGAAACCCAATTTATTTTATTTGATTTTGAAAAGATGGATGCATGGATTCAAATGACATACCAAATTTAACATGATTGGAAAGAGCACAATCAAATATAAGCATGTGATTCATTCAACCAAACTAGTTCTAAGGACAATCAAATCAAATAAGATCATTGAAAGCAAACCAGAGCTTCTTTATTAATTAAGTTTTGGATTTGATTTGATTTAAAGAGAAGAAGAGAAATCATCACTTGCTATTTTAAACCCATTCCCACATTAGTGATTTGATTTAATTTAAGAAATATAATAAGTTGATTTTATGGGTTAATTAAGTTGAACCTTAATTAGATGAATTAATTACCTTACCTATGTCACCTTAAAGTAATTAACTAAATAATTATGAGCCAACATGATATGCATGGAAAATAAATTGCAATGATCATAAAATAAAAATGGGCCTAATGCAATTGCTCATGATTATTAGTTAATTAGACTTAATTAATTACTCTTATGGTTTTCCCACACATGTGGACTAACCATAATTTCATTAAACTTTAGGTTATTAAACACCTACCCCATGATTTTTTTAAAGGTCTAAATTATGATTTCAATTTGATTAAGTGATTTAATTAATTAGTTTAATCTTAACTAATTTCATTTAAAAAAAGGGTGAAATGAACTTAGGAAAGGGGTCCCAACCCTATTCTTTAGTTCGCTTACTGTTGAACAATGATTAATAAACTTAATTAACCAATTTATTACTATTCATGGGATTAATTAACCATTAATTTACTTAAAAGAGTAGTTAAGGTTTAATTAGTTAATTTTATTAATTAATTGAGTAATAAATCTCAAGAAAATCATGAGAGGTAGAGGTCATCCCATTAAATTAATCCATAGAATTTGGGATTAATTGCTCAAGTAATTAAATAGTAATTAAGCTAATTAATTTTATAATTAAACATTAATTATTGTTACAAATTAGTTAAGATCATTTTAATTAATTCTCCTCAAATACCTTAAAATGAGTATTTATTTGCATTTTGTTTATTTCTCTATGATTTTTATGATTTTAGAAGTTTTAGCCATTAAAATGATTAATTAAGCCTAAGTAAAATCCTAATCTATTCATGATGCGATGCTTTCCATGGGCACATGCAGATTGGCTACTTAAAACTTATCCAACTCGCTTATGTGCGCAGATGTGCTTTCTCACCATCCGATCTAAGATCGATGGCTACATTAATCCCATAGCTTAATAGATTAAATTAGATTGATCTAGTAGATCTAATCATCCATCTATTGATCATGGAATGGATGGGCGTGATCTAACATCATCATGGAAATGGAGAATGGAGTCCATCCCATTG
Organism: Cymbidium sinense; assembly: GCA_021442155.1. NCBI lineage: Eukaryota > Viridiplantae > Streptophyta > Magnoliopsida > Asparagales > Orchidaceae > Cymbidium > Cymbidium sinense. The sequence continues at coordinate 86,748,378 of CM038214.1, read as the reverse complement.
CTCACATCCAAGCTTGATCATCAACTCCAAAAAATCCCACACCTTCATAACATCAATCAGAGAAGATCCAATGGTCAAGATCACACAAGATGCAAGTTTTCTTCAAAAAGCTCCAACCCATTTTTGCCTAAGGATCAGTTTTGGAAGCATACCTCGGTGGAGCTCAAGACTGGCAGCTTGAATGATTGAGGAAGTTTCATCTAGTGGAGACGAAACCCCATTGAGCAACAATTAGATCAATTCCTCGATGTTCTCTTAGAAAGGCATAAACTGATAACTTGGAGCTCAACATTGATCGAAGTCCCACCTCCGGTGCTCGAGAACATGGGAGATGATTTGTTCTTTCCCAACGAGGCTTAGGGAAGGTGCATGCAAAGTTAATTTGAGTTTGATGGAGAAATGGTTAGGTTGGAAATGGGAGTGTCTTATTTGGGGATGGATGGAATGGCATTTTTCAATCAAGGAATGAGCTTGGTTTAGGAATGGTTAGCTCATCTTGGGTAGCTAGGCTCGAGGAATGATTTTGTGTGTTTGAGTGGAAACAAGGGGTTTATACCCCTTCATCTTGATCGATGGTGGGATCATGTTTGATTAGCCATCCCCATCTCAAGAGTGGGTGTGGAGGTGAGTTGGCTCTGTTGGTTGAAGGTGTGAGGTTGCCAAGAAAGAATCATGGGTGTCCTATGGTTTCAAATGCTAATGGGTGAGGTGATTTCACCTCCCATGGTTCATGGTCGACCAACCACAACTTAGCTCGTGGCTGTTTAGTACTTAGTGGACCATTGGGAGAGTACCAAGTGGCCAAGGAATGGAAATGATCACTTACATGGGTGATCTATCTAATGTGATGCCCTTGACCCAAGAGTAGAATGATCAATTGGCATTGGATTTGATTTGGCTAGATTTGAAATGAGCCAAAAGTGGGTTAGCCCAAATTTCAAGTCAATTGGAGTTGATTTGGTTAGGTTTGGCTTAATTTAACTCATTTAGGTCAAATTGGTTAGGTTGGATCAGTTCACCAATTTGGTCAAACCAAGGGTTGGGTCAAGTTCATATGATCATTTAGGATGTTTTGGTTCAATTAGTTTAGTTTAGTTTGGCTTAGATTTGATTTTGGCTCATTTAAATTCATTTAGGTAAAATGGGTTAAGTTGACCAATTTGACCAAATTGACCACATTGGCTTGGTTAAGTGTTGGTTTGGGTTTAGTTGACCAATTGAAGATAGGCTTTAGTTTCAAATTTGGATTTTGTTTTGATTTAGGCCAACTTGAACCTTTAGGTCAATTTGTGCTCAGGTCAATTGGTCCAATCATGGCTTTGGTCAAGTTTAACAATCAATTTGGAATGAACTTGAGCCATTGGTTGCAATCAATTTGGTTTATATTTTGATTTGACCCAATTTGGTCTAGGATGATTTGGTCAACATGATAATTGGGTTGTTTGACTCACCAAGGTCAAGTCATATTCAAATATTGATTTTGATTTAGTATGAATCATTGGTTCAAGGGGTTTGGCTTAATTATAAATTGGCTAATTTAGGTTCATATGGGTTAAAGGGGTTAACTTAAAATGACCAAGTTGACTTAGTTGACCTAATTTATGATAATTAATCAACCTGTGATCAACAATCATGAGGAGGTTTTGATGTTTTGTTCAATCCAATTTGTAAGATTAGAACTTGGCTCAAATAGGTTAAATTGGCCACTTTGGGTCAAGTGGACCAATTGGGTTTAGTTGGCTTGATTGGTTGAGTTTGATTTAGTTGAGTTTATATATGGATTTGGGATTGATAAATTCAATTGTAATTGGGTTTGTTCAAATGGGTTTTGGTTCATTTGAACATTTCAAGTCAAAAGGGTTAAGTTGGTTTGACTTGGGTTGATTTTGGTTTGGCTGATGATTGTATTTCATTTATATTTATGAATATGATTGAAGGTATGATTGATTCATTTGAAAATAATTGAATTGGGTTTTAGAATGAAGGAATTTTGCTAACCATTATGTTGGGTCATGTGGCTTAGGTTTGTATTTTGATTTGTTTGATTTAATTTTGATGATTTAAATGTATATTTCATTTAGATTTATAAAGATTATTGAAAATATGATTGATTTGAGAAAATCAATTGTTTGACTTGATTTGGATTAGATTTGGCTAAGTCCATGGATAGCATGGCTTGGAAGGGTTTTGATTTAATTTGATTTAGTATGATTTAGTTTTGAATATTTGAATGTAGATTTGAATTTATTTAGAAGATGATTAAAGATATAAATTGATTATGAGAAAATCAATTGATTTTGGATTGATGATTTGGATTTGGCTACATCCATGGATAGGTCATATGGCTGGAAGGGTTTCAAGTTTGATTTGATCATGGGCTTCAATCATTTGGTTTTGAATTTGGGTTTGAATTTGGATTTGAATTTAATGAATTAAACTTTAGGATTTGAGAAGTTGAAAAGATGAATTTCCACCAATGATGGTGGACATTTCCTCATCTCATATTTCATGGATGTCTCATCTGGATATAATCAAATAAAGATATTACCAAAGATGTGCTAGTTTTGAAATCCCGATTGGAATCTATTACTATAAGGTCATCCCTTTCAGCCTTAAAAATGACAGTCCAGTGGTCTATGACTCGAATCTTCAATGAACTCATTTATCATCTATAAAGAAATTCCTTTGGTTTGTTATTCGACACTAGGGAATCAAAATTGATCAGAAGAAGATCAAGGTGATAAAGAAATGTCCCTTAAAATTTTAACTCAACGATCATTCTCATGGTATCTCGAGACATATTATATCCAACTTATCGAGAAGATGTCATATTCTCGACTTGTCAAAATGATGACAAGTTCAAGTAGATGACAAGTTGAGCATGCCTTAGAAGACATCAAGCATTACTGATGTCGGCTAGCCCCATCTTGGCAAGCCGCTCATACTTTACTGCCGCATTAAATGACTCTGTGCTTTGTTGGCCATAAGGGAAGGAAAACACACTCTACTACCATCATCATCTAATCCCTATGAGGCTAATTATCCACCCATTAAAAAAGCATTGCTTATTTTAATCTTTACATCCCAAAAGCTACAACACTACATGCTCATAAGGTGAACTTAATCTTTATGATCAATCCACTATAGTATCTTATGACATGACGATGCTATCCTGATGGTTGAACAATGATCCATGATCCTCTTATTTGACATTACCTTCATTCCCCTCCATGCGGAAAGGATAAGAGCTAGCAAATTTTTTTAGCAAAGACACCCACTTCCTATTGACTCCACTTAGCGATGATCTCCCGATGAACAAATCATGAACTTAGGGGATACTAACATTCACCACTGGGGGATGTACTTTGATGATGCATCTTCCTCTCAAAGAGTATAAGAACCACAATCTACTATCTAAAAAAATAGTGGTAAGAATAGTTCTCTTAACTCCGGACCGTGATGTGATGAGATTCTCATATCATCCAATCTTTACATGAATAATGAAATGAGGCTTAGATTGTTGGTCTAGAGTTTCATTACTCTAAGCATCCAAAACATCAATATCTTCGTGATTCTCATCTAGTTATATACCCAATTGCTAGGTCCTATAATTATAAAGCCCAAGCTCCACTACCACAAGTACACTTTACTTATTGGCCCAAATCCTGAGAGGTTACCATTTATAAGATTCCACGAGAGAGAACATCAAAGCATATGCTTTAGCCAGTTGCCAAGTATATCAAGGATGACTCCATATTAATAAAAGTCCAAAATAGAGAACTTAATGATGAACTCATCAAAAGTACTCTTGAAGGGGAGGTTTCCATTTCCAAGAAGGACGAGGAGTTAGATTGGAGGCAACCATTCATGGATTACATAAATAAAGGAAAACTATCTCAAAAGAAGTCCCAAGCCCATCAGATGAAGTAGAGAGTACTTTTCTGCACTCTTGTGGATGGTTTTTTATACCGACAATTTTTTGATCTTATGTGGTTACGTTGTTTAGACAAGCACGGATCCCATAAGATCATGATTGAGTACACTCAGGATTATGTGGATCCAACCAATCTGGTCCGAAGATGAAAGCTAAGATAAAGAGACTAGATACTATGTCGACATCAAAATTACATGGATATAAAGCGATGCTACCAATGTAAAATACACGGTGGTCCTACACCAACCACCAAACATTCTACATCTTATTGGCCTCATGGCCATTTGAGTGTTGGTACCACATATCGATTGATCCTTATTCTTCCAAGGGTCATCGCTCATCTTAGTTGCTATTGACTACTTTTACAAATGGGCAAAATGATTCCACTCGAGAGGTCACAAAGACATGTGCTCGATTTTAGAAACCATATCATATATGTGAGTGCCTCATGAATTATATATGATAATGGTACGCATTCAAGAGCACCAAGATCAACAACTTTTCCTCGAGACACAACATAGATTGGGGATATTTGCCATCAACTACAAGGGCAAACAAAGCGAAGCTTCAACAAAACTCTCATCCAAATATTAAAGATGACACTGACAAGAATAAGCATAAAGTGGCATGAAGTTGAAACCTTATGGTTTACTACACCACATATAAAACTCCAACTTAGTCTACCTTTCATTAAGGTATCCGTTCTACCATTAGAAGTTTAACTCCCATCACTAAGGATAGTAGGTAGAAGATCACAACAGAGCGTAATGCCAAGTTATGGTTACAAGAGCTTGATGGGGAGAAGATCTATCATGCCAAAACCTCGAAGTTGCACAAAGCTAAAATGATTCAAGCTCACAATAAGTTGGTCTCCTAGAGCTTTTCGGAGAGCTTTTATAGTTCTAAGGAGATCATACCCTCGTAAGATGGGAGGCAAGTTTGAACCCACTTGGGATGGCCTTTTTTCCATAGAGAAGCCTACAAAGGAGGATCTTATCAGCTTATTAATCATAAGGGAGAGCGCCCAATTCTTACAATCAACAGGCTCTACTTAAATAAATATTATAAATCATGTTTTTAAATAATTAACAGCAATGAAATTTCCATTTTGAATTCAATCTCTTCCAAGTTGAAAGTATTTTTGTTTTCAAATCCACCATGATATGTTTAGGTAGATAATGAACTTAGTCCTATCCTTCATCGACAAACATAAACATAAACTACACAAACATATAAAACAACACATATCTTTTGTCTCGCTACTGAAGATAACGCTGAGTAACTCAAGAATCTAGGTGGGAACGCTACTACAAGTGTGTCACCCTGGTCTTCTTCCTTTGGAGGTTGTAAGTACTATGCTTTCCTTCCTTCTTCAACCCAAGCACCTTATTAGTTTGGTAGGCATCATGGGCTAGTTACCTCATGTTCATTTAAGAGGATGTGAGTGCTACACTTTCTTCTTTGATTAGCCTTCACCGACCGGGTCATATTTGAGGTTTAGGATAAGTCCCTAGTGGTTCCTTCCCTCTAAGCTTCAAGTCTAGTCCACCCCTTGGCTCCCGCCTTAGTAGTCTCTGTCAGACAAAGCATGTCCCCATGATTACAATGATTAATTCACATGAAAGTTGTAAGTCTACACTTTCTTTCCAGATTGATCGCTGCACCAAGCACCTTAGGTTGGTTGGTTCTCACTATGCTGATGGATACACTACTCATGTTGACAGATACACCTTAGGTTGGTTAGTTTTTGCACCTTAGGATAGATGTAAGTATACTACAATTTCTCCTTAAGTTGGCCATCATACACTTATAAGCTTTCTTTTCTAGAGCTCAGGATAACGCCTAGCAAAGACCTGGCTATATTTGGATCACATCCTTTGTGATCCCATTTAGACACTACTTGAATTACTATCAAATTAGACAATTCCCGTTTCCAAGTAACCACCCTTGTGGTTGGAGAATTTGTCCTATGGACGTGTAGATTCTCCTTAGGTCCAATAAATTTGAGATAGGATAAGGCTGACATAGCCACTTCTTAGTACCCCTCGCACCAACAGGTCCATGCAAACATATAAACAAAATATATATTCACTTGAGGGATTAGAGGATACTTAACGATACCTTTTAAGCGCATCCTATCTTTTAGTGTAAAACTCCTATAAGAATCAAACTACTCTTGAGTTGATATAAGTCCCCAACACATTAACTCAGTCTAGTTTGATTTATTATGCTACCAATAGGGCACCCCAGCAATTGTTCCCTGCTTTACGAGATGTAAGTCTGCTATGCCTTTTTCCTAGCATAGTCGTTGCACATCGAAAAGCAACCCCAAAGATTGGATAGCTCGACCCCACGGCCAGTAAATATGAGATCTATCCCTTTGGATTTATAAATATGAGATAGGATAAGTCTGATATAGCCCATTCTTAGTGGGTCCATCGCACATCATCATGAACCATAAATTAAATTTATCAAATTTTATCGTGCTCACATCCCTAGCGGATATGCCCTCAATTTGATATTAAACTAATCCAAAAAAACATATCAAATCACATAAAATTAAGATAAATTTAATCCTAACTACTTTTGAGTTGACATAAGTCCCCAGTGGGATTCACTCAGTAGTCTCCCAACCTCAGGTTTGATTTATTATGCATCAAACAGGTCACCCCAATCATTGTTCCTTGCTTTGGAAGTTGTAAGTCTGCTATGCTTTCTTCCTAGCATAGTCGTTGCACACCAAAAAGCAACCCCTTAGGTTGGCTAGCTCTACCCCAAAGTTGGTAGACTATCCCTTTGGATTTATAAACTTGGGGTAGGTCAAGGCTGATATAGCCCCTTCTTAGTGGGTCCATTGCACACCGATAGGGTTCATACATTAACTCAAATTAAATTAAATCTAATATGATTTTCCTAGTGAAGTTAAATCACACCCTTCTCTGCAGTGGGCCCTAATTCATATATAAACATGTCAAGCAAACAAAATAAATTCAAAGCCAACCTCTTCAATGGTGCCAAATTAAACCAACTCCCCTAGTAGAGTGTAAATAAAATAAAATTCAATAAAACTCTTATTCCTAGCAGGTACATCCCAAAAAAAAATCTATGAAATCAAACTTAAATCTAAATCCCCAGTAGCCTGCTTCCCTAGTGGAAGGTTCATATACTCGATCCCTAGCATACTCAAGCCCATCTCTCTAATAGATATGCCTCCACATCAATTAAAACAAAATAAATTAAAGTCTATTTGATCTTAATACCTAGTGGATTATAGATTCTTATCCCTGGTGAATCTTTTTTCCACAAATCATATAATCAAACCAAATTCAATCCTTATCCCCAGCAAATGTTTTTCTTCTATGCCCTCGACATAGACCCCTCACATGTCATGTCCAATGCATGTGTGATCACCTGGTGAATCTCCCTCCATGTTCTTGACATGAAATTCTCATCAAATCATATTTCTTCTCTTATGCACACCTTTAATACTTCAACCAAAATCCTAATAATGTATTCGTTCAACCTTCAAATTAACATTTTTGTGAGTTTTGACCAAATGTATGATAACAAAAGTAAAATGTGAAGTTATATTATTATGTACATTATATTTTAATAGGATTTTATATAATATATTATCTTATATTACACCTTAAAATGAACCACTTTAAGCAAACAATTTATAAACTTGGTTGAAAAATGAACATTTATTTTGGATGCAAAATTCCATTCTTTTGATTAAATGACATGCCATAGCACTCCCCCAATGATGTTCCCTTAACTTACCTTAAATTTGGCCAAATCCCATCATCTCACCTATAAATCAATATTTTTATGAATTATACCATTACAAACTCAACTACATCATCATACTATAACAAATTAAAATATGCTAAACAACAAGTAGTAATACAATAGTATGCTATAATGAATGATGCTACACTATGTTATGGCATCCTATATTATAATACACTATAACATATTATATTATATTATATTGCATATCACATCACAAGGGATTGCTTAAGATAAAAATCATAAAATTAGTCTAAATAATAAATAACATATATTTTAGTTGTACACTTATTTTAAATTAAAATAATACATTATGATGCCATGCTATGCCTATTATGAATTTGGCCAAATTCTACCATTTTAAAGTCTAAATCAACATTTTTATAAATAATGCTAGCATAGGCTCGACTGCATGATTGAAAAATACTAAAAGAATTTAAAATGCATAGAATAATATATTATGATATATGATGCTATACTATGCTACAACATGTAATATTTATTTTGAACATAAAAGCTTACTTTTTAGGCTACAAGTGGCGTAGCACACCTATGGTACTACAACCTAATTCCCACTTCAAATCTAACAAATTTCATCATCTGATTTATTAAATCAATATTTTTATGATTTATATTAATATATACTATAGGGCACAATAACATAATATACTAAAATATTTCAAAACATCTTATAATATCCAAAAACACATCACTACATGCTCAAATATATGATGCTACATTACAGTAAAATATAGGGTATTATAATATGATTTAGGGTTAAGGTTTAGGATTTCAAATCTCCAATAGTCAAGTGAAAGTCTCTTAAAGACATTTTCTTTAGCTACCAAAAACTATGTTAGGATTAGGTCATTCTTTAGATCTACTCTTAATGACATCTTTATTCAAGTTTTAGGTTTAGGTTTAGGATTAGGTTTAGGTTAAGGGGTTTAGGTTAATTTAGGGTTTAGGTTTAGGGTTTAGGATTTTGGATTTGGGTGGGTTTAGGTTTAAGGTTTAAAGTTTAGGATTTAGGTTTAGGGTTAGTTATAGGTTTTATTTAGGTTTAGGGTTGTAGGTTTTAGTGTTTAGGTTTAGGGTTTTGGGGTTTAGGGTTTAGGGTTTATGGTTAAGGGTTTAGGGTTTAAGATTTTGTAATTTAAGGTTTAGGGTTTAGGGTTAGGGTTTAAGGTTTAGCTTTAGGGTTTAGGGATTAGGGGTTAGGGTTTAAGGTTTAGTGTTTAGGGTTTATGGTTTTTAGGGTTTAGGGTTTATAGTTTAGGTTTTAGGTTTAAGTTTTAGTTTATGGTTTTTTTTAACAGAGAACAAATTCAGATTCAACATTTCTTCTTTTTGATTTCATTAACCAAGCACCACCCCAAGTTTTCTAAGACACAAGTGATGACATAGATAAAAAATGAGCACCCATAGAGCAAATAAAAAACCTAAGAAAAGTAGAACCATCTCTACATAGAAGACATTGTTCTGTAAGCAGCAGATCAGATCGATCATTTTTTTTTAGTTTCTCTGATTCCCATCAGAACTATCCCCGTCACTCGAGTAGTGGGATCTGCCATCATATCCTTGATCTCTCCATTCACCACCACCACAACTGTAACCTCCGTCACTCCTCCCACCTCCACAACCACCACTGCTCTGACCACCATGTCCATATCCACCAGCACCTTCAGATCCCCCACCACCACTACAATAACCTCCACCTTTCCCTGCACTACTAGATCTAGATTGAGGATGTTCCGACCATTAGGGTTTTTCCCATTCTTAGGGTTTACGATTAGTTTTGGGTTTTGGGTTTAGGGTTGTAGGTTTTAGGGTTTAGGGTTTAGGGTTTAGGGTCTAGGGTTTTGGTATTAATTTTTAGGGTTTAGGGAGGTTTAGGGTTTAGGGTTTAGGGTTTACAGTTTAGGGTTTTAGTGTTTAGGGTTTAGTGTTTAGGGTTGTTGGTTTAGGGTTTAGGGTTTAGGGTTAGTTTTAGGGTGCAGGGCTTAGGATTTTTTATTTTGGGGTTTTTTTTAAAAAAAATAAGTAAACCAATAGGTTCAGGTTTATTTACTTTATTTTTTATTTGTTTGAGTTTATTTTATTTTTTATTTTTATTTAGTTTAGTTTATTTATGTTAGGTTTATTTATTTTAGTTTAGGTTTTTTATTTTAGTTTAGGTTTTTTAGGATTATGTTTATTTTTTAGTTGAGTTTTATTTTTATTTCATTTTTTAGGTTTAGGTTTTAATTTTTATTACTTAGGTTTAGGTTTTTATTTTATTTTCTTAGGTATAAGTTTTAGGTTTTTATTTTAGGCTTATTTTTTATTATATTTCTAGTTTAGGTTTAAGTTTATTTTAGTTTATTTTATTTTATTTAGTTTAGGTTTAGGTTCAAGTTTAGTTTATTTTAAGTTTAGGTTTAGTTTTTTTATTTTTTTTTATTTTAGTTTAGGTTTTAGTTTATTTTTATTTTATTTTTTATTTTAGATTTTGGTTTTTTTTAGTTTAGGGTTTAGGTTTTATTTTTAGGTTTATTTTTTAGGTTTAGGTTTTTATTTAGTTTTTATTTTATTTAGTTTTAGGTTTATTTTATTTTTAGTTTTTATTTTATTTATTCTTAAGTTTTATTTTATTTTTTTAGTTTGGTTTAAGTTTTTATTTATTTTATTTTAGTTTATTTATATTTATATTTTTTATTTATATTTTATTTTATTTTACGTTAGTTTAGGTTTTATTTTACATTTTAGGTTTAGGTTTTGGATCTATTTTAGGTTAATTTTTAGGTTTTATTTTTTTGTTTAGGTTTAGGTTTTTTAGTTTATTTTATTTTATTTAGTTAGGGTTTAGGTTTAGTATTTTAGGTTTTACTAAGGTTTTATTTATTTTCGTTTAGTTTAATCTAGGTTTATGTTTATTTTATTTAATTTATTCAGGTTAGGTTTTAGGTGTTATTTTTTTTATTTATTTTTTAGGTTTATTTTTAGGTTTAGTTTTATTTTATTTTAGGTTTATTTTATTTTATTTTATGTTTGGGTTTATTTTATTTAGGTTTCATTTTTTTTAGGTTTATTTATTTCTTTCTTAGTTTAGTTTTTTATTTATTTTATTCTTTTTTTATTTTTAGTTTATCTATTTTTTTTGTTTATAGATTTTAGTAGGTTTATTTTATTTTATTTTATATTTTATTTATTTATTTTTTAGAAAATATTATGCTTTGTGGCTCAGTGGCCTGGGTAGGAGAGGTCAGATCTTAGAGGTTAGGTGGCCTAGGATCTTAGTTTAGGGTTAAAAGCTCAGTCATTTTTAGTCAGTAGGTAGGATTTATTTAGCTAGGGCCCATGATAGGTCTTGTGGTGTGGGGTGGCCTAGGCCTGTTAGGGTCAGGCCCAGTTTGGGATTTAGGCCTAAGTTAGGATTTAGGGCACAGTGGTTTATTTTAAATAAGCAAATTGGTAGCTCAGGTTAGTAGGTTGTGGTAGGGTCAGAGTTATTTATTATTTTATTATTTTTATTATTTTTATTATTTTATTATTTTTATTTAGGGTTTAGAGTAAGATCTTTAAGGTTTAGGGTGGTCAGATTTAAGTTGATTTTAAAAGAATTTAAGCAAACCTTTAGTTTAGTATATTTAGTTATTTTATTTATTTATTTTAGTTATTTTATTTTTATTTAAGTTTATTTTTATTTTATTTCAATTAATTTATTTATTTGTTTATTTATTTTAGTTTAGTTTTATTTTTATTTTATGTTTTAGGTTTTATATTTTAGTTGAGTTTATTTTATTTTTTTTTAGGTTTAGGTTTTTTATTTTATATTTTAGGTTTAGGATTATGGTTTTATTTTATTTTTAGGAGTTAGGTTTTATTTTAAGTTTATTTTTGGTTTACTTTTAGTTTAGGTTTAAGTTTATTTTAGTTTATTTATATTTAGTTTAGAGATATGGTTAGTTTATTTTAAATATAGGTTTTTTAGTTTAGTTTATTTTAGTTTTAGGTTTTTTTATTTTAGCTTTTAGTTTAGTTTATGTTTATTTTTTATTTTATTATGTTAACATTTTTTTAGGGTTTAAGTTTTATTTATTTTATTTTATTTTAAGTTTTATTTAGGTTTAGGTTTATCAGTTTTTTATTTTAGGTTAATTTTAATTTAATTATGTTTAGTTTTATTTTATTTAGGCTTATTATTAGGATTAGGTTTTGGTTTCATTTTATTTAGGTTTAAGTTTTATTTAATTATTTAATTTTATGCTTTAATTTAGTTTTTGTGGTCACTTTTACTTAGGGCTCAGGTTTGGTTTGTGGGTTAGTTTTGGTTTTCTCAGGGTTTTGTGGGGTTTAGGGTAGGGTTGGGGTTTAGTTTTTAGCCTTGTGGTTTAGGATTTTGTTATAGGTTTTTTTTTTTTTAACCAAAAGGATTTAGGTTAGTTTTAATTTATTTTAGTTTAGTATTATTATTATTTATAGAATTTCATTATGTTGTTGGTATTATTTTATTTTAGTTTATTTATATTATATTATTATTATTATTATTATTACTATTATTATTATTATTATATTATTATTATTATTATTATTATTATTATTATTATTATGTAGTTATTTTTTATTTGGTTTTATTTTATTTTAGGTTTAGTGTTATTTGGGTTTATTGTATTGTGGTTTAGTGTTTTAGTTTAGTTTTAGTTTTGATTTTATTTAGTTTTATTTTTTTTTTGTAGTGGGTTTTTTTATTTTAGGATTATTTTAGTTTGGATTAATAGTTTTATTTATTAGTTTTAGTATTATTATTATTATAGTTAGTTTTAATGGGGTTTAGGTTTAGTTTTAGTTTAGTTTATTTGTTTAATTTTTAGGTTTTAGTTTATATTTTTATTTATAGTTATTATTGGTTTATTATTTTATTAGTTTAAGGTTTAGTTTTATTATATTATTATTTATATATTAATAATATTATTAATATTTATTAGTTTTAGTATTTTTATTAGTTTATTATTATTATTATTATTATTTAATATTTTATTAATTAATTTAGTTTATTTTTTATTTTTATGGTTATTATAGTAATTATTATTAGTTTTATTATTTAGTATTTTATGTTAGTTATTAATTATATTATATTTAGATAGTTTTATTAGTTTTATTAGATTTATAATTAATTATTTATTATTTATTATTATTATTACCATTATTATTTATTTTATTTAGTCAGTTTTTATTTTAGATCAGGTTTATGGTCAGATTAAAGTTTAGGGTTTGTGGGTTTAGGTCCTTCAGCCTAAAGTTTTAAAGTTTAATGTAGGTTAATCAGTTTAAGGGTTAAGGTCAGGCCTGTGGAGTTTAGGGCCTGGGAGTGGGTGGTTGGTAGGGTTTCAGGTCAGGGTAGGGTCATTTTGTGGATTTAGGGTTTAGGATTTAGTGTGGTGTTTTAAACTAAACCTGGTTTAGGTTTATTTAGATTTTATACTTTTATTTAGGTTTATTTTATTTTAGTTTATTTATTTATCTTATTTATTTATTTATTTTTTTAGTTTAGGTTTATGTTTATTTTTAATAGTCTTTTTTTTTTTAGTTTTGGTAGGTTTTCAGGTTTCATTTTATGTTTATTTTTTAGTTTAGTTTAGGTTTTATTTATTTTATTTTAGTTTAGTTTTACTTTATTATTTATTCTTAAGTTTAGGTTTAAGATTAAGTTTCTTCCTATTTTATTTTATTATTTATGTTTAGGTTTTATTTATTTTATTGTTAGTTTTATTTAGTTTAGATTTTAGTTGTGGGTTTTAGGGCTTTAGGGTTTAGGGTTGGGTTTAAAGTTTGGGGTTTTAAGATTTAGGGTTTAAGGTTAGGTTTATTTATGGTTTAGGGTGGGTTTATTTTATTTTATTTTATTTTAATTTTTTGTGGTTTTTTGGGTTTGGGTTTAGGGTCAGATTTAGGGTTTTAGCGTTTATGGTTTAGGATTTACGGTTAGTTTTAGAGTTAGGTTTTTTTTTTAATTATGTAAACTGGTAGGTTTATTTTTATTTAGTTTATTTTTTATTTTTATTTTATTTTATTTTATTTTATTTTATTTAAGTTTATTTTTATTTTTTATTTCATTTTAGTTTTAGTTATTGGGTTTTATTATTTTTGGTTTATTTGTTTAGTGTTTAGTTTTATTATTTATTAGTTTATTATTATTATTATTATTTTATTAGTATATTTATTCATAGGTTTTATGGTTTTAGTTATTTTATTAGGTTTTAGTTATTATTATTATTAGTTTATTTATTTTACCCCTTTAGTTTTTTAAGTTTATTAGTTTTATTATTATTTATTTAATTAGTTTTATTAGTTTTAGCCAGGTTTTATTATTGGATTAGTTTATTATTAGTTTACTATTTATTAGTTTTGTTTTATTTTATTATGTTTAGTTAGGGTTTTTCTTAACTTAGGGTTAGGTTTAGGCTCAGTATTTAGTGGTGGATAGGTTAGAGGGAAGGTTTAGGGAGTGGAGTGGGTGTGATTTAGGGTGGTAGGGTGGCTTATTTAGTCAGGTAGGTGAGGAGTTAGTCAGGCCTGGGCTGGAGGGAGGATAGGGTTGGGTTTTAAACCAAGCAAACCCAGAGGTCATGTTTATTTAGTTTATCTTATAATTTAAGTTATTTAATTTGTTTATTTATTTTATAATTTATTTATTTCATTTAGATTTAGGTTTAAGTTTATGTAGTTAAGTTTATTTTATTTTATTTTAGGTTTATGTAGGTTTAGGTCTGGTTTAGGTTAGGCCTGTTGGTATTCAGAGGGCACAATTTGGCCTAGTTTAGGGTTATGATCAGGTCAACAGGCCTAGTTTAGTTTAGTTATTTTAGGGTTTCTGGTTTCAGATTTGTGGCCTAGGGCTCATTCAGTGGGATCAGCCTCAGCCTGAGTGGCTAGGGTCAGGTCCGGTTTGGTTGGGCTCATGATTTTGGGTGTAGCTTTAGGGTTTAGGGTCAGGTTTAGGATTTTGGTTTAGGATTTAGGGGTTGGTTTTTTTAAAAAATAAATAAACTCTTAGGTTTAGGTTTATTTAGTTTATTTAGTTCACTTTTTATTTATTTTAGTTAATTTTATTTTTTATTTTTATTTAGGTTTATTTTTATTTTTATTTAGTTTAGTTTATTTATTTTAGTTTAGATTTTTTTATTTTAGTTTATTTTTTAGGTTTAGGTTTAGGTTTATTTTTTGTTTAGTTTATTTTTAATTTATTTTTAAGGTTTAGGTTTTATTTTTTTTAGGTTTAGATTTAGGTTTTTATTTTTTTTAGGTTTGGGTTTTGGGTTATTATTTTTTGTTTATTTTTAGGTTTTGTTTTTTAGTTTAGGTTTAGGTTTATTTTTAGTTTATTTTATTTTATTTAGGGTTTAGATTTAAGTTTAGGTTTAATTTATTTTAGGTTCAGGTTTAGGTTTTATTTATTTTAGTTTAGTTTATTTTAGTTTAGGTTTAAGTTTATTTTATTTTTATTTTAAGTTTAGGTTTTTTTTTAGTTTAGGGTTTAGGTTTTATTTTTTATTTATATTTTTGTTTATTTTTTAGGTTTAGTTTTTTATTTAGCTTTTATTTTATTTTATTTTAGGTTTATTTTATTTTTATTTTAGGTTTAGTTTTAATTTTATTTAGATTTTTTATTTTATAGTTTAGTTTAGTTTATTATTTATTTTATTTTAGTTTGGTTTTAAGTTTTTATTTTATTTTCTTTTTTAGGTTTAGGCTTGGGATTAGGTTTAGGTTTAGGTTTTAATTTTGGTTTTTATTTTATTTTATTTTTTATTTTATTTTAGTTTATGTTTTATTTATTTATTTTATTTTTAGGTTTTATTTAGTTAAGGTTTAGGTTTTTAGCTTTTTAGGGTTTAGAGTTTAGGGTTTGGTGTTAGTAGAGAGTTTAGGGTTTAAGGTTTAGGGTTAGTTTAGGGTTAGGGTTTTTTGAAAACAAATTAAATAAACTCACAGGTTTAGGTTTATTTAGTTTATTTAGTTCATTTTTTATTTACTTTAGTTTATTTTATTTTTATTTTTAATTTTTATTTTGGTTTATTTTTATTTTTATTTAGTTTAGTTTATTTATTTTCGTTTAAGTGTTTATTTTAGTTTATTTTTTAGGTTTGGATTTAGATTTATTTTTTCGTTTAGTTTGATTTTCATTTTATTTTTTATTTTTAAGTTTAGATTTAGGTTTTCATTTTACTTTTTAGGTTTAGGTTTCGAGATTTTATTTTAGGTTTATTTTTAGGTTTTATTTGTTAGTTTAGGTTTATGTTTCTTTTTAGTTTATTTTATTTTATTTACGGTTTAGGTTTAAGTTTAGGTTTAATTTAGTTTATTATAGGTTTAGGTTTAGGTCTTATTTATTTTAGTTTAGTTTATTTTATTTTTATTTTAGGTTTAGGTTTTTTTAGTTTAGGGTTTAGGTTTATTTATTTATTTATTTTTATGATTATTTTTTAGGTTTAGATTTTTATTTTGTTTTTATTATATTTAATTTTAAGTTTATTTTATTTTTATTCTAGGTTTAGTTTTTATTTTATTTATGTTTTTTATATTTTACTTTAATTTATGTTTTTATTTATTTTATTTTAGTTTAGTTTTTAATTTTTATTTTATTTTCATTTTATGTTTAGGTTTTATTTTAGGTTTTTATTTTATTTTTTTATTTTATTTTGGTTTTGTTTTTTATTTTTTTTATTTTTAGCTTTTATTTAGTTTAGGTTTAGGTTTTTAGCTTTTTAGGGTTTAGGGTTTAGGGTTTGGGGTTTTGGGTTTTGGGTTTTGGGTTTAGGGTTACTTTAGGGTTAGGGTTTTTTAAAAAAAATTAAATAAACTCATAGGTTTAGGTTTATTTAGTTCATTTATTATTGAATTTAGTTTATTTTATTTTTGATTTTTATTTAGGTTTATTTTTATTTTTATTTTGTTTACATTATTTTTTTCAATTTAGGTTTTTCATTTTAGATTATTTTTTAGGTTTAGGTTTATGTTTATTTTTTAGTTTATTTTGATTTTGATTTTATTTTTTAGGTTTGGTTTTATTTTTTATTTTTAGGTTTAGATTTAAGTTTTTACTTTTTTTTTTGGTTTGGTTTAGGTTTTGGGTTTTTATTTTAGGTTTAATTTTAGGTTTTATTTTTTACTTTAGGTTTAGGTTTATTTTTAGTTAATTTTTTTTAAGGTTTGGTTTTAAGTTTTGGTCTAGTTTAATCTAGGTTTAGGTTTAGGTTTTATTTATTTTAGTTTAGGTTTAGGTTTATTTTATTTTTATGTTAGGTTTTCGTTTTCTTTTAGTTTTGGGTTTATGTTTTATTTTTTATTTATTTTTAGGTTTAAGTTTTTATTTTATTTTATTTTTGGTTTATTTTATTTTTATTTCAGGTTTAGTTTTTTATTTATTTAGATTTTTTATTTTATTTTATTTATTTAAGTTTTTATATTTTATTTTTTTTATTTTATTTATTTTGGTTTAAGTTTTATTTCTTTGTTTTATTAGGGTTTAGGGTTTAGGATTAGAGGTTTAGGGTTTGGGGTTTAGGGTTTAGTGTTTAGGTTTTAGGGTTTAGGGTTTAGGTTTTAGGGTTTAGGGTTTTGGGGTTTAGGGTTTAAGGATTTAAGGGTTTAAGGTTTAGGTTTTAGGTCTGTGGTCTTGGTTTTAGCTTAGGGTTTAGGGTTTTGAATTTTTTTTAAACAAATTCATATTCAACCTTTCTTCTTTTCAATTTCATCAACCAAGTAACACACCAAGTTTTCTAAGACATAAGCAACATCATAGATAAAAAATGAACACGCATAGAGCAAATCAAGAACTCTAGATAACTAGAACCATCTCTATTATAAATAAATAGTTCCATAAGTAGTAGATCAGATGGACTGTTCTTCAGTTCTCCAATTATCGAGTAGCAGAATCCACCATCATATCCCTGATCTCTCCCTCCGACACCACCATGGCTGTAACCTCCATCATTCCTCCCGCATCCTTAACCACCACTGCTCCGACCACCACCTCCATATCCACCAGCACCTTCAGATCACCCACCACCATTACGATAACTGCAACCTCTGCCTTCGCCTCCATCGCTATATTGAGCCTGGTTGACGGTGATGTTCCTGCCGTTAAGGTTTTTCCCATTCTTAAGGTTTAAGTTTATTAGATTTTAGGATTTAAGTTTATTTTTTAATTTATTTAGTTACTTTAGGTTGAGGTTTAGGGTTTGGGGTTTAGCATTAGGGTTTAAGGTTTAGTGTTTAGGATTTAGGGTTTACATTTAGGGTTTATGGTTTTATGTTTTATGCTTTTAAGGTTAGGGTTTAGGGTTTAAAGGTTTAGGGTTTATGGTTTAGGGTTTTGGTTTAGGGTTAGGGTTTAGGGTTTAGGGTTAGTTTGGGTTTAGTGTTTAGGGCTTAGGGTTTAGGGTTTAGGGTTAGTTTTATGATTTCGGGTTTAGTATTTGGGGTTTAGGGTTAATGGTTTTTTTTATTTTAAATTAAGTAAACCAGCAGGTTTAGGTTTATTAAGTTTAGTTAGTTTATTTTTATTTATTTTACTATATTTGATTTTTTATTTTTATTTAGGTTTATTTTTTATTTATATTTAGTTTAGTTTATTTATTTTAGTTTATATTTTAGGTTTAGGTTTAAGTTTATGCTTATTTTTTAGTTTATTTTTATTTTTATTTTATTTTTATGTTTAGGTTTTTTTTTAGATATAAGTTTTAGGTTTTATTTTGGTTACTTTTTAGTTTTTATTTTTTTAGTTTAGATTTAGGTTTATTTTTAATTTAATTTATTTTATTTAGTCTAAGGTTTAGGTTTAATTTTATTTATTTTAGTTTAGGTTTAGGTTAATTTCATTTTATTTATTTTAGGTTTAAGTTTTTTTTAGTTTAGGGTTTAGGTTTATTTTTTATTTATTTTAGGTTTATTTTTTAGCTTTAAATTTTTATTGAGTTTTTATTTTATTTTATTTCCAGTTTATTTTATGTTTATTTTCTATTTAGTTTTTTATTTATGTTTTTTATTTTTATGTTTTTTTAGTTTAGTTTATATTTTTATTTATTTGTATTTTATCTTATTTTTTATTTTTTATTTTATTTTACATTTATGTTTAGGTTTAGGTTTAGGTTTTAGTTTTAGTTTTTATTATTTTTTTTTTAATTTTTTTATTGTATTTAGGTTTAGGTTTTTTTTATTTATTTTTTTAGGTTTTATTTATTGTGGTAGGTTTAGGGTTTAGGGTTTAGGGTTTAGGGTTTAGGTTAGTTTAGGGTTGGGGTTTAGGGTTAGTTTGGGTTTAGGGTTAGGGTTAGTGGTTTAGCGTTTGGGTTTAGGGTTGTAGGTTTTAGGGTTTAGGGTTTAGGGTTTATGGTTAGGGCTTTTTAAAATTTTTGTAATTTTTTTTTATTTTTTTATTTTTTACAATATAGTAAACTCGTAGGTTTTGGTTTATTTAGTTTATTTATTTTATTTTTAATTTATTTTAATTAATATATTTTTTTATTTTTATTTTGGTTTATTTTTATTTTTATTTAGTTTTGTTTATTTATTTTGGGTTTATTAATTTTAGTAAAGGTTTTTTATTTTGGTTTATTTTTTAGGTTTAGGTTTAATCTTATTTTTTAGTTTAGTTTTATTTTTATTTTATTTTTTAGGTTGGGTTTTATTTTTTATTTTTAGGTTTAGGTTTTTATTTTATTTATTTAGGTTTAGGTTTTATGTTTTTATTTTAGCTTTATTTTTAGGTTTATTTTTAGTTTATTTTATTTTATTTATTGTTTAGGTTTAGGTTTAGGGCTAGTTTAATATAGGTTTAGGTTTTATTTATTTTCGTTTAGTTTATTTTAGGTTTAGGTTTTTTTTATTTAGGGTTTAGGCCTTATTATTTATTTATTTTTAGGTTTATTTTTTAAGTTTAGGTTTTTATTTAGTTATTTTAAGGTTTATTTTTTTTTATTTTACATTTACTTCTTATTTTATTTATGTTTTTTATTCTTAAGATTAGTTTTGAGTTTAGGGTTAGTTTATGGTTTAAGGATTAGGGTTTAGGGTAGAGCATTTAGGGTTTAGGGTTTAGGGTTTAGGTTGTAGGTTTAGCGTTGTATGTTTGGGGTTTATGGTTTAGGGTTAGTTTTACAATTTAGGGTTTATGGTTTAGGGTTTTTTATTTTTAAATTAAGTAAACTAGTAGGTTTAGGTTTATTTAGTTTATTTTTTATTTATTTTAGTTTATTTTATTTTATATATTTATTTAAGTTTATTTTATTTTATTTTAGTTTATTTATTTTAGGCTAATTTATTTTAGTTTAGGTTTTTATTTTAGTTTATTTTTTAGGTTTAGGTTTAATTATATGCTTATTTTTTAGTTTAGTTTTATTTTTTTTATTTTTTATGTTGGGTTTTATTTTTTATATCTAGGTTTAAGTTTAAAGTTTTAATTTTATTTTCTTTAGCTTTAGGTTTTTATTTTAGGTTTAATTTTAGGTTTTATTTTTTAGTTTAGGTTTATGTTTATCTTTAGTTTATTTTATTTTTTTAGTTTAAGGTTTAGGTTTTATTTATTTTAGTTTAGTTTATTTTAGTAGAGTTTAGGTTTATTTATTTTGTTTATTTTAGGTCAAGGTTTTTTTTATTAATTTAGGGTTTAGTTTTTATTTCTTATTTATTTTTAGGTTTAGGTTTTTATTTAGTTTTTACTTTATTTTATTTTATGTTTATTTTATTTTTATTTTATGTTTATTTTTTATTTTATTTAAGTTTTATATTTTTAGGTTTATTTTCTTTTTTAGATTAGGTTTTTATTTAGTTTAGGTTTTTATTTATTTTATTTTAGTTTAGATTTTTAATATTTTATTTTTTTCATTTAGGTTTAGGTTTTGGTTTTCATTTAGGTTTTTATTTTATTTTATATTTTTATTTTTTTAAATTTAGGTTTTATTTATTTATTTTATTTTTAAGTTTTATTTAGTTTCATTTTAGATTTTAAGTTTTTAGGGTTTAGGGTTTAGGTTTTTAGGGTTTGGGGTTTATGGTTTATGGTTTAGTATTATGGTTCTAGGGTTTAGGGTTTAGAGTTTTAGGGTTTAGGGTTTAGGGCTTAGGGTTTTAAGGTTTAGGGTTTAAGGTTACAATTTTTATATTATTTTTATTATTTTATTATTTTATTTTATTTTAATTAAGTAAACTCTTAGGTTTAGGTTTATTTAGTTTATCTATTTTATTTTATTTTTATTTTGTTTATTTTTTATTTAGGTTTATTTTTATTTTTATGTTGTTTAGTTTATTTATTTTGGGTTTATTTATTTTAGTTAAGGTTTTTTTTAGTATATTTTTCAGGTTTATGTTTATGTTTATTTTTTTAGTATTATATTTATTTTATTTTTAGGTTTAGTTTTATTTTTTTTTATTTTATGTTTTGGTTTAGGTTATTATTTTTTTATTTAGGTTTAGATTTTGGGTTTTTATTTTAGGTTTATTTTTTGGTTTTATTTTCTTTTTTAGGTTTAGGTTTATTTTTAGTTAATTTTATTTTATTTATGGTTTAGGTTTAGGTTCAGGTCTAGTTAATTTTAGGTTTAGGTTTAAGTTTTATTTATTTTAGTTTTATTTATATTAGTTTAGGTTTAGGTTTATTTTATTTTATTTTAGGTTTAGGTTTTAGTTTAGAGTTTATGTTTTTTATTTATTTTAGGTTTATTTTTTAGGTTTAAGTTTCATTGAGTTTTATTTTATTTATAGCTTTATTTTAGTTTATTTTAGGTTTAGTTTTATTTTATTTAGGTTTTATTTTTAGTTTAGTTTAGTTTTATTTATTTTATTTTATTTTAATTATTATTTTATTTTATTTTTTAAGTTTTAAAATTTTTTTTTTTTTTTTTATTTATTTATTTATTTTATAAGTTTATTTAGGTTTAGGTTTTAGCATTTTAGTTTAGGGTTTAAGTTGTGAGTTTAGGGATGAGGGTGGTTTATGTTTTAGGGTTTAGGGTTTAGGTGTGGGGGTGTAGGGTTTAGGGTTTAGGGTTTAGGGTTTAGGTTTTAAGGTTTAGGTTTAGGTTTTAGAGTTTAGGGTTTAGGGTTTAGGATTTAGGGTGTTAGGGTTTAGGGTTTAACGTTTAGCATTTTTGGCATTTAGGTTTTATTTAATAGAGAACAAATTCATATTCAACATTTCTTCATTTTGATTTCATCAACCAAATAACACACCAAGTTTTTTAAAGACACAAGCAATGACAGAGATAAAAAATGGGCATGCTTAGAGCAAATCAATATCCCTAATAACGGTGATGTTCCTGCTGTCAAGGCGATGTTCTTACTGTCAAGGTTCTGCCCATTCTTAGGGTTTAGGTTTATTACAGTTTAGGGTTTAGGTTTATTATTTAACTTATTTAGTTAATTTATGTTTAGGTTTAAGGTTTGGGGTTTAGAGTTTAGGGTTTAGGGTTTAGGGCTTAGGGTTTTAAGGTTTAGGGTTTTGTATTATTTATTTTTATTATTTTATTATTTTATTTTATTTTAATTAAGTAAACTCTTAGGTTTAGGTTTATTTAGTTTATCTATTTTATTTTATTTTTATTTTTGTTTATTTTTTATTTAGGTTTATTTTTATTTTTATGTTGTTTAGTTTATTTATTTTGGGTTTATTAAATTTAGTTAAGGTTTTTTATTTTAGTTTATTTTTCAAATTTACGTTTATGTTTATTTTTTTAGTTTAGTATTATTTTTATTTTATTTTTTAGGTTTAGGTTTTATTTTTTATTTTTATGTTTTGGTTTAGGTTTTTATTTTATTTTTTTAGGTTTAGGTTTTAGGTTTTTATTTTAGGTTTATTTTTTGGTTTTATTTTTTAGTTTAGGTTTAGGTTTTTTTTAGTTAATTTTATTTTATTTATGGTTTAGGTTTAGGTTCAGGTCTAGTTAATTTTAGGTTTAGGTTTAAGTTTTATTTATTTTAGTTTTATTTATATTAGTTTAGGTTTAGGTTTATTTTATTTTATTTTAGGTTTAGGTTTTTTTTAGTTTAGAGTTTATGTTTTATTTTTTATTTATTTTTAGGTTTAATTTTCTATTGAGTTTTTATTTTATTTTATTATAGCTTTATTTTAGTTTGTTTTAGGTTTAGTTTTTATTTTATTTAGGTTTTATTTTTTAGTTTAGTTTAGTTTTTTATTTATTTTATTTTATTTTAATTATTATTTTATTTTATTTTCTTTTTAAGTTTTTAAAATTTTTATTTTATTTTTTTAGGTTTATTTATTTATTTCATTTATAGGTTTTATTTAGTTTGTTTTAGTGTGGTTTAGGGTTTAGAGAGGGTTGGGGCTTTAGGGTTTATGTTTTAGTGGTTTAGGTGGGTGTAGGGTTTAGGTTTTAGGGTTAGGGTTTAGGTTTAGGTTTTAAGGTTTAGGGTTTAGGTTTAGTTTAGTTTAGTGTGGTGTTTAGGTTTAGGGTTTAGGTTTAACATTTAGCATTTTTGGCATTTAGGGGTTTTATTTAATAGAGAACAAATTCAGATTCAACATTTCTTCATTTTGATTTCATCAACCAAGAACACACCAAGTTTTTTAAAGACACAAGTAATGACAGAGATAAAAAATGAGCATGCTTAAAGCAAATCAATATCCCTGATAAAGGTGATGTTCCTGCTGTCAAGGTGATGTTCCTACTATCAAGGTTCTGCCCATTCTTAGGGTTTAGGTTTATTACAGTTTAGGGTTTAGGTTTATTATTTAACTTATTTAGTTAATTTATGTTTAGTTTTAGGTTTAGGGTTTAGGTTAGGGTTTGTTGGGATTTTTTTAGGGTTTTAGGGTTTATGCTTTTGGTTTGGGATTTTAGGGTTAGGTTTAGTTTTTTGAGGTTTTGGGTTGTGGATTAGGGTTTAGGGTTTATGATTTAGGATTTACGGTTTATGGTTTTTTTTAAAAAAAAATTAAGTAAACCCGTAGGTTTAAGTTTATTTAGTTTATTTTTTTATTTTAGTTTATTTTATTTTTTATTTTTATTTAGGTTTATTTTTATTTTATTTATTTTAGTTAATTTATTTTAGGTTCATTTATTTTAGATTATGTTTTTTATATCTATTTATTTTTTAGGTTTAGGTTTAGGTTTAAGTATATTTTTTAGTTTAGATTTATTTTTATTTTATTTTTTAGGTTTAGGTTTTATTTTTTATTTTTTGGTTTAGGTTTAGGTTTTTATTTTATCTTTTTAGCTTTAGGTTTTAGGTTTATTTTTAGGTTTTATTTTTTTGTTTAAGTTTAGGTTTATTTTATTTTATTTAGTTTAGGGTTTATGCTTAGTTTATTTAAGGTTTAGTTTTAGGTTTTATTAATTTTAGTTTAGTTTATTTTAGTTTAGGTTCAAATTTATTTTATTTTGTTTATTTTAGGTTTATGTCTTTTTTTTCTTAGTTTATGGTTTAGGCTTTGTTTTTTAGTTATTTTTTATGATTTATATTTAGTTTTTATTTTCTTATATTTTAGGTTGATTTTAATTTTATTTTACATTTAGTTATTAATTTCTTTAGGTTTTTATTTTTAGGTTTAATTTCATTTTTAGTTTAGTTTATGATTTTATTTATTTTATTTTAATTTAATTTTTAATTTTTATATTATTTTATTTTTATGTTTAAGTTCAGGTTTAGGTTTAGGTTTAGGTTTTTATTTTGGTTTTGGTTTTGGTTTTAGTTTAGGTTTTAATTTATTTTATATATTTTATTTTATTTATGTTTAGGTATTTTTATTTGTTTTCTTTTAAGGTTTTATTTAATTTAGGTTTAGGTTTTGTGGTTTAGGGTTTAGTATCCACAGTTATGGTTTAAGGTTTAGGTTTTATGGATTAGTGATTAAGGTTTTGAGGTTTAGGGCTTAGGGTTTAGTGTTTAGGATTTTTTCTTTTAAATTAAAGAAATAAGTAGGTTTAAGATTATTTTCTTTATTTTTTATTTATTTTAGTTTTTTTTATTTTTTTTATTTTTAGTTTAGGGTTTATTTTTTATTTTATTTATTTAGTTTATTTATTTTATTTTAGGTTTACTATTTTTTTTATTTTTTTTTATTTATTTTTAGTTTTATTTTATTTTATTTTTTTTTTTTGGTTAGGTTATTTTTTTATTTTAGGTTTAGGTTTAGGTTTTTATTTTATTTTTAGGTTTAGTTTTAGGTTTATTTTAGTTTATTTTTTATGTTTTATTTTTTTTTTGTTTAGGGTTAGGTTTATTTTTAGTTTATTTTACTTTATTTAGTTTAGGGTTTAGGTTTAGTTTATTTTAGGTTTAGGTTTAGGTTTTGTTTTTTTTAGTTTTTTTTATTTTTTTATTTTATTTTGTTTATTTTATGTTTAGGCCTTTTTATTGTTTATGGTTTAGGTTTTATTTCTTATTTTTGTTTAGGTTTTATTTTTAGGTTTAGGTTTTTTAATTAGTTTTTATTTTATTTTATTTTAGGTTTATTTTATTTTCATTTTACATTTAGTTTTTATTTTTTTTTAGGTTTTTTTTAATTTTGGGTTTCTTTTATTTTATAGTTCAATTTAGGTTTCTAGTTATTTTATTTTAGTTTAGTTTTTAATTTTTATATTATTTTATTTTTAGGTTTAGGTTTAGGTTTAGGTTTAGGTTTAGGTTTTAGTTTAGGTTTTTATTTTGTCTCATTTTTTATTTTAATTAGGTTTATGTTTTTTCATTTTTTTATTTTTTTGTTTTTAGATTTTATTAGTTTAGGTTTAGGTTTTTAGGTTTTTAAGGTTTTGAGTTTAGGGTTTAGGGTTTATGTTTTTAGGGTTTAGTGTTTAGGGTTTTAGGTTTAAGGGTTTATGGTTAGGGTTTTATTTTAAAAAAATTAGGTAAACTGGTAGGCTTAGGTTTGTCTAGTTTATTTTTTATTTATTTTAGTTTATTTTATTTTTATATTCATTTTTATTTAGGTTTTTATTTAGCTTTTATTTTATTTTATTTTATTTTATTTATAGTTTTTATTTTATTTAGGTTTTTTATTTTTTTTAGTTGAGTTCAGGTTTTTATTTATTTTATTTTAGCTTAGTTTTTATTTTTTATTTTATTTTCTTTTTAGGTTTAGGTTTAAGTTTAGGTTTAGGTTTAGGTTTTAGTTTATGTTTTTATTTTATTTTGCTTTTTTATTTTATTTTTGTTTAGGTTTTTTCATTTATTTTATTTTTAGGTTTTATTTAGTTTAGGTTTAGGTTTTTAGGTTTTTATGGTTTAGGGTTAGGTTTTAGGATTGTAGATTTTAGGGTTTAACCAAGCCCACCATACCAACCAAGAGGGAAAACACAGAAAATAAAGGGAGCTAGAGAAACCAAAAGTAGTCCAAATCCTCATAAAATAATAGAATAAACACACTTAAGGCAAAAATAGTAGCCACCCAATTAAACAAAAAACCCCAAAAAACCACTATAAGGTAAAACCAAAACAAAACTACCAAAACACCCTTCAACCATATGGTAAAAAAAAAAACAAAAAAATCGACAGACCTAAAAGGATGAGAAGAAAAAAACCAAAGGCCCAGCCAAACTCAAGAGTAAAAAGATCAACAATAGCCATATAAAATAGCCAGATAGGTATGCGTACAAACCAAAAATATTGAAAAACCATCTAAGTAAGGACCAAAGGGGACAATACGCCAATTAAGAAAGGAAAAGTCAAAAGGGTGGCATAAAGTTCCACTGGGCATTTAGAAATAACAAGTAATAAATTTAAATAGCTAAATGTAACCACCTCAAAGAGATCTCCCACATATTACAACACAAATCAGATAAGAGAGTGAACCGACAGGAGGAATGCAACAAAATGAAAATGCAGGAAAAACATAGAAAACCTAAAAACACAAAGCAAAATTAATTTCTGAGGTAAAGTAATCCGGTGTTATCTAGATTAACTAAGCCTCTCAATTATCTAGGTAAATTAAGATGATCATAAAGAGTGAGATCATTTAATTTAGCACTTAGATAAGCCAAAAAATCTAAACAGGCATTTCCTTCATGCCAAATATGAGAAATTTTAAAGCATACTTGAGGGAGGAGTGTTCTTGTATGATTAAGAAGATAGAATAAATCTGCATTCCCCATCTTAGTAGAAGTCAGCATGTCAATGAGTAAAAGAGCATCAAATTCAATCCAAATATTGAAGAAACATTTTTGCAAACAAATGTCAATAGATTTATTTACAGCCATTAATTCCGCATAGATAAGAGAACAAGCTTTAAGAGGATAAGCAAAAGCACAAATGACATTACCTTTAAAATCCCTAAAAATACCACCACAACTAAATGTATTCTGAGAGATAGAGCCATCAGTATTAATTTTAATAATATTATTATGAGGTTTTATCCAATATATAGTTTACTTTTCTTTACATAAGCTGATCTCAAGCAGGTAAACACCCAATTTTTTGGCCATAAATTTGAAACCTCTAAAATGTGTGTTACTAATTAAATTAGCATTAAATAATGCATGATTTTTTTCTTTGGTTCTAGCAATATTCCTTTTATGATTCATAGGAATACCATGATATTTAGCATCATTTCTATCCATCCATATGAACCAAATAAGGGTAATGGCAATTAAAACTTTGATATGACCTTTCAAGTTTTTTGGAAACGGCTTCAAGAAGTTGATATAAAAAAAAAGAAAGCCATGGAAATAGTTAGTATTAAAAATATCATCATGCCAAACCCATAATTTGGAGGCAATAACATGATTAACATTTTTAATATGAAAACTACAAAAACATTTGGAAGGAAAATAAAACCCTTTATCCTAGAGCAATGAATCAACAGGAATGAAGTTCTTTTGAATTCTCCAAGAACAGAATAAGAGATAGGGATGATATCATTCCAAAGTTTAATAAATACATTAGAATAAATATGAGCATCTCTAATATAATTCCAAGCCTCTTTAAGAATAAAATCACCATTATAAGACAACTTAAAAGAATTTGATCGCTTGTTGGAAAGGATAGGAATATCACTAAATTTATCCGAAAGAGAGATAAGAATAACTTTGCTAAGTTTACTATCATTCCACTTGTTATTAAGCTAATTGGAGTTAACTTTAGTAGAAGTAGTAGAATGGGTAGATAAGAAAGAATCAATAAAACCACCACTAATCCAGTTGTCTTCCCAAAAGAAAGAAGATCCTGAATTTATACCCCAAGATATCAAGGATTCAGCCTCCCAAATCGAGGAGTCACCAACTTTATAAGTATAGATTAGAGGGTGTTTACCCTAGCAGTATTTAGCTATCATAAAATTAGCCCAAAGGTTATCTTTTTTTCTAAAATTCCACTAGAGTTTATGGGAGAAGGCAGTAATAGCTTCACAAATAGGTTTGCAGCCAAGCCCAGCATCACCCAGAGGACCACAACATTTATGCCAAGATGTCCAATGCATCCTTTTAACCGAATTATTAGAGCCATAGAAAAAATTATTAAGGAGATGATCAATTCTATTTAAGATAGAATTAGTAGGGATAATGGTTTGAATAAGATATAAAGGCAATCAAATTAAGAGTACTCTTAAGCAAAGTAAGCTTGCCACCAAAAGAAAGTAAGTGAAATTCACACACCAAAATTTTAATAGAAATTTTTTGGATAAGCTCATCAAAAAGATTTTTGAAAAGAGGAGCACCCAAACATTTAATAGGGAGTTGTTGGTTTTTAAAGTTAGTGATTCTCAATATATGATTGATATTATTATTATAAATTTAAAAACCAACAACTAGCTCTTGCTTTCATTAATAGAAAGACCAATTTCTCTACCAAAAATTTTTAGAAATTTCTTAAGTTTTTTGATATGATGAAAAGAAGCATTACAAAAGATAATGAAATCATCAGCAAAGCTAAGATGAGAAATAGTGATACCACCAAGAGTTCTAAAGTACAAGCTAGGATTGCTATTGAGTAAATAATTTAAACTCCTAGAAAGGTATTCCATAGTAATAATAAACAAAGAAGGGGACAAAGGATCTCCTTGTCTCAAACCATGAGAAGAAGGAAAGAAGATTTATTTTATATTTATTTTAGTTTTAGTTTTTATTTTATTTAGGTTTTTTATTTTTTAATTTAGTTTTTATTTTTATTTATTTTATTTTAGTTTAGGTTTAATTTATTTTCTTTTTAGGTTTAGGTCTAGGTTTAGGTTTCAATTTTAGTTTATGTTTTAATTTTATTTTATTTTTGTTTAGGTCTTTTTATAGGTTTTATTTAGTTTAGGTTTAGGTTTTTTTTCTTTTAGGGTTTGGGGTTAGTTTAGGGTTTAGGGTTTAGAGTAGGGTTTGGGGTTTAAGGTTTAGGTTTAAGGTTTAAGGATTAGGGTTTAGGGTTTAGGTTTTAGGGTTTAGGGTTTATGGTTTAGGGTTTTAAGGTTAGGGTTTAGGGTTTAGGGTCTAGGGTTTAGAGTTTTTAGTGTTTAAAGTTTAGGGGGTTTAAGGTTTAGGTTTTAGGTTTAGGGTTTAGGTTTAGTGTTTAGGGTTTGGGGTTTAGGGTTTAGGGTTAGTGTTATGGGTTAGGGTTTAGGGTTAGGGTTTTTTTAATTATTTTTAATTTTTATGGTTTGTAGCTTTTTTAACCAAGAATAAATTCAGATTCAATATTTATTCTTTTTATTTCATCAACCAAGTAACACACTAAGTTCTCAAAGGCACAAAATAACATAGATAAAAAATGAGCACGCATAAAGTAAATCAAAAACCCTAGATAACTAGGACTGTCTCTACTGTAAAACAAAATTCCATAAGTAGTAGATCAGCTCAGCCATTCTTCAATTTTGCCAGTTCCCATCAGAACCACCCCAACCTCTTGAGTAACGGGATCCATCATTATATCCCTGATCTCTCTCTCTGCCACCACCAAGGTTGTAACCTCCGTCACTCCTCGCCTCCATAATCACCATTGCTCTGACCACCACCTCCATATCCACCAGCACCTCCAGATCCCCACCACCCAGTGATAAGCCGCCACCCTCCACCAGATCTAGAGTGAGCCTAGTTGATGGTGATGTTCTTACTATCAAGGTTTTGGCCATTCTTAGGGTTTAGGTTTAGGTTAAGATTTATTTTTTAATTTATTTTGTTACTTTAGGTTTAGGTTTAGCCTTTGGGTTTTGGATTTAGGGTTTAGAGTTAGGGTTTAGGGTTTAGGATTAGGTTTAGGTATTTAGGGTTTATGGTTAGGGTTTAGGGTTTAAGGGTTAGGGTTTTTTAGGGTTTAGGGTTGTACACTTAGGGTTTTGGGTTTGGGGTTTAGGGTTTAGGGTTTAGGATTTAGGGTTTAAGATTTTTTTAAAAAAAATTAAGTAAACTAGTAGGTTTAGGTTTATTTAGTATATTTAGTTTATTTTTTATTTATTTTAGTTTCTTTTATTTTTTATTTTTATTTAGGTTTATTTTTTATTTTTATTTAGTTTAGTTTATTATATTGACTTTAGTTTAGGTTTTTTATTTTAGTTTCTTTTTTAGGTTTAGGTAAATTTTTTAATTGAGTTTTGTTTTTATTTTAGTTTTAGGTTTGGGTTTTATTTGTAATTTTTAGGTTAGTTTAGGTTTTTATTTTATTTTTTTACTTTTAGGATTTAGGTTTTTATTTTAGGTTTTATTTTTTAGTCTAGGTTTTGGTTTATTTTTAATTTATTTTATTTTATTTAGTTTAGGTTTAGGTTTAGGCTCAGTTTATTTTAGCTTAGTTTATTTTAGTTTAGGTCTATGTTTTATTTAGTTTTTATTTTATTTTAGGTTTATTTTATTTTTATTTTATGTTTACTTTATATTTTATTTAGGTTTTTTTTATTTTTTAGTTTTATTTAGGTTTTTATTTATGTTATTTTAGTTTATTTTATTCTACTTTAGGTTTAGGTTTACATTTTAGTTTAGGTTTTTATTTTATTTTATTTTATTTTTTATTTAGGTTTAGGTTGTTTTATATATTTTATTTTTAGGTTTTATTTAGTTTAGGTTTAGGTTTTTATGTTTTTAGGGTTTAAGTTTTAGGGTTTAAGATTTTAGGGTTTAAGGTGATAGGGTTTAGGGTTAGGTTTAGGGTTTAGGTTTAGGGTTTTTGGGTTTAGTGTTTAGGCTTTAGGGTTTAAGGTTTTAGGGTTTAGGGTTTAGGGATAGCTTAGTGTTTAGGGTTTAGTGTTTTTTTAAATTAAGTAAACCGATAGGTTTAGGTTTATTTAGTTTATTTTTTTATTTAATTTAGTTTATTTTATTTTTAATTTTTATTTATGTTTATTTTATTTTTAAGTTTAGTTTATTTATTTTAGTTTTTTGGGTTTAGGTTTATTTTTTTAGTTGAGTTTATATTTTTATTTTATTTTTAGGTTTAGGTTTTTTTTTTATTTTTAGGTTTAGGTTTTATTTTTACTTTATTTTTTTTTAGGTTTAGGTTTAGGATTTTATTTTAAGTTTATTTTAGGTTTTACTTTTTTAGTTTAGGTTTAGGTTTATTTTTAGTTTATTTTATTTAATTTAGGTTTAGGTTTAGGTTTAGTTTATTTTTGGTTTAGGTTTAGGTTTTATTTATTTTAGTTTAGTTTATTTTAGTTTAGGATTAGGTTTATTTTATTTTTTTTTTAGGATTGGGTTTTTCTTTTTAGCTTAGGGTTTAAGTTTTATTTCTTATTTTTTAGGTTTTACTTTTTGGTTTATTTTTTATGTTTAGGTTTCTATATAATTTTTATTTTATTTTATTTTAGGTTTATTTTATTTTTATTTTAGGTTTAGGTTTTATTATATTTAGGTTTTTTATTTTCTAATTTAGTTTAGGTTTTTATTTATTTAGTTTAGTTTAGTTTTTTATTTTATTTTATTTTCCTTTTAGGTTTATGTTTAGGTTTAGGTTTAGGTTTAGGTTTATGTTTTAACTTTTATTTTATTTTATTTTCATTTAGGTTTATTTATTTATTTTATTTTTAGATTTTATTTAGTTTAGGTTTAGATTTTTAGCTCTTTAGGGTTTAGGGTTTAGGGTTTAAGGATTAGGTTTATGGATTAGGGTTTAGGGTTTTGGGTTTAGGGTTTATGGTTTAGGGTTTAGGTTTTAGGGTTTAGGATTTAGGGTTTAGGGTTTAGGTTTTAGGGTTTAGGGTTTTAGGGTTTTAGGATTTATGTTTCAGGGTTTAGTGTTTTTAGGGTTTAGGGTTTAGGGTTTAGAGTTTAGTTTTTTGGTTTAGAGTTTAGGTTTAGGGTTTAGGGGTTTAGGTTAATGTTATGGTTTAGGGTTAGGGTTTCTTTTAATGTATCTTATTTTTTATTTTTAAGGTATAGGGTTTAGGATTTAGGTTTTAGGTTTAGTTTAGTTTAGGGTTTAGAATTTTTAGTTTTAACGAACAAATTCATTCTCAACATTTCTTCTTTTTGATTTCATCAACCATGTAACACACCAAGTTCTCTAAGGCATAAGAGACGACATAGATAAAAAATGAGCATGCATAGAGCAAATGAAAAATCCTAGATTACTAGAACCGTCTCTAATGTAAAGACATAGTTCCATAAGCAGTAGATCGGATCGGTCGTTTCTCAATTTCTCCAGTTTCCATCTAAACAACCCCAACCTCTTGAGTGGTAGGATCAACCATCATATTCTCGATCTCTCCCTCTACCACCTTCACACCTGTAACCCTCGTTGCTCCTCCTACCTCCATAACCACCAATGCTCTGACCACCACCTCCAGATCTCCCAGCACCACTAAGATAACTGTCGCATTTGCCTCCACTGCCAAATCTAGGCACAGTTTGGATGCTCCTGTCAAGGTTCCCATTCTTAGGGTTTTAGGTTTAGGCTTGTTAGGTTTATTTTTTAATTTATTTAGTTAATTTAGGTTTAGGTTTAGGGTTTGGGTTTTAGGGTTTAGGGTTTAGGGTTAGGGTTTAGGTTTTAGGGTTTAGGGTTTTAAGGTTTATGCTTTTAGGGTTTAGGGATTAGGGTTAGGTTATAGGGTTTAGGTTTTTGGGTTTTTTAGGGTGTAGGGTTTAGTGTTTTTTAGGGTGTAGGGCTTAGGGTTTAGGGTTTAGGTTTAGGGTTGTAGGTTTATGGTTTTGGGCTTATGTTTTAGGGATTAGGGTTTACGATTTAGGGTTTAAGGTTTTTTTCAACTAGTAGGTTTAGGCTTATTTAGTATATTTAGCTTATTTTTTATTTAATTTAGTTTTATTTAATTTTTTTTATGTTTAGTTTTATTTTATTTAGGTTTTCTCTATTTTTAGTTTATTTTATTTTTTAATTTAGCTTAGGTTTTTATTTATTTTATTTGAGTTTAGTTTTTTCTTTTTATTTTATTTTATTTTTTGGTTTAGGTTCAAGTATAGGTTTTAGTTTAAGTTTTTATTTTATTTAATTTTTTTATTTTATTTAGCTTTAGGTTTTATTTATTTATTTTATTTTTAGGTTTTATTTAGTTTAGGTTTAGGTTTTCTGGTTTTCAGGATTTATGGTTTAGGGTTTATTATTTGTTTTAGGGTTTAATGTTTTGGCTTTCAGGGGTTATAGTTTATTTAGTTTAGTTTTATTTATTTTAGTTTATTTTATTTTTATTTTAATTTATGTTTATTTTTTATTTAATTTAGTTTATTTATTTTGGGTTTATTTATTTTAGTTTAGGTTTTTTATTTAAGTTTATTTTTTAGGTTTATGTTTATTTTTTAGTTGAGTTTTATTTTTTATTTTTTTAGTTTTAGGTTTTACTTTTTATTTATAAGTTTAGGTTAAGGTTTTTTTTAGGTTTAGGTTTTAGGTTTATTTTTAGGTTTTAATTTTTAGTTTAGGTTTAGGTTTTTTTAGTTTATTTTATTTTAGTTAGTTTAGGTTTAGGTTTAGGTTTACATTTAGGTTTTATTTATTTTAGTTTAGGTTTAGATTTATTTTATTTTGTTTATTTTATTTTTATTTTAGATTTAAGGTTTTAGTTTTATTTTTTATATATTTTTACATTTTACTTTTAGGTATATTTTTGAGGTTTAGGTTTCTATTTAGTTTTATTTTATTTTATTTTATTTTATTTTAGGTTTATTTATTTTGATTTTATGTTTAGTTTTTATTTTATTTAGGTTTTTTATTCTTAGGTTTATTTTATTTTTTAGTTCAGTTTAGGTTTTTAATTATTTTATTTTAGTTATTTTATTTTATTTTGGGTTTTAATTTAGGTTTTTATTTTATTTAATTTTTTTCTTTTATTTAGGTTTAGGTATTTTTATTTATTTTATATTTAGGTTTTATTCAGCTTAGGTTTAGGTTTTAAGTTTTAGGTTTTAGGGTTTAGCGATTAGGGTTTAGGGTTTAGGGTTTAGGATTTAATGATTTAGGGCTTTAGGGTTTAGGGTTTAGCATTTAGTGTTTAGGCTTTTGGGTTTAGGGTTTTTAGGGTTTAGGGTTTATGGGTTTTAATGTTTAGGGGTTTGGGTTTATGGTTAGTTTAGAGTTTAGGGTTTATGGTTTTAGGGTTTAAGGTTTAGGGTTTAGGGTTAGTGTTAGGGTTTAAGGTTTAGGGTTTAGGGTTTTGGGTATAGTGTTTAGGGTTTAGGGTTGTTGGTTTAAGGTTTAGAGCTTAGGGTTAGTTTTAGGGTTTAGGATTTAGAGTTTTTTTAAAAGAAAATAAATAAATAGGTTTAAATTTTTTTAGTTTATTTTTATTTATATTAGTATATTTTATTTTATATTTATATTTAG
The DNA here is from genome assembly GCA_021442155.1 of Cymbidium sinense. NCBI lineage: Eukaryota > Viridiplantae > Streptophyta > Magnoliopsida > Asparagales > Orchidaceae > Cymbidium > Cymbidium sinense. The sequence goes on along the minus strand of CM038214.1, from coordinate 86,713,970 downwards.
GTTTTTTTATTTAATTTAGTTTATTTATTTTGGGTATATTTATTTTTATTTAGGTTTTTTATTTTAGATCATTTTTTAGGTTTTGGTTTTATATTTTATTTTTAGGTTTAAGTTTTTATTTTAATCTTTTTAAGTTTAGTTTTATTAGTTTATTTTATTTTATTTAGTTTAGGTTTAGGTTTAGGTTTAGGTTTTTATTTTTTGATTTTAAGTTTAGGTTTTAGCTTTTGATTTTTGGTTTATTTTTAGGATTTATTTTTTAGTTTAGGTTTAGTTTTATTTTTAGTTTATTTTATTTTATTTAGTTTATGTTTAGGTTTAGGTTTATTTATTTTAGGTCAGGTTTAGGTTATATTTTAGTTTATGTTTATGTTTATTTTATTTGTTTATTTTATTTTTATTTTAGGTTTATGTTTTTTTTTTAGTTTAGGTTATGTTTTATTTTTTTATTTATTTTACATTTTACTTTTTTTGGTTTATTTTTTGAGGTTTAGGTTTTATTTAGTTTTAGTTTATTTTATTTTAGGTTTATTTATTTTATTTAGGTTTTTTAATTCTTAGGTTTATTTAATTTTAGTTTAGTTTAGGCTTTTATTTTTTTTATTTTTTTATATTTTAAATTTTTTAGGTTTAGGTTTAGGTTTTATTTTATTTATTTTTTCTTAGGTTTATGTTTAGTTTTAGGGTTTAGGGTTTAGGGTTTATGATTTAGGGTTTAGGGTTTTATGGTTTAGGGTATTAGGGTTTAGGGGTTAGGGTTTAGGGTTTGGGGTTTAGGGTTTAGGGTTTAGGCTTTTAGGTTTAGGGTTTAAGGTTTAGGCTTTAGTGTTTGTGGGTTTTAGGGTTTATGCTTTGAGGTTTAAGGTTAGTTTAGAGTTTAGGGTTTAGGGTTTTTTAGGGTTTATTGTTTATGATTTAGGGTTGTAGGTTTAGGGTTTAGGGCTTAGGGTTAGTTTTATCATTTTGGATTTAGGGTTTAAGGCTTAGAATTTAGGGTTTAGAGTTGAGTTTAGTCTTAACTTTTAGGTTTAGATTTAGTTAGTTTAATTTAGGTTTAGGATTTAGGGTTTATGGGTTTTAGTTTAGGTTTAAGTTAGGAGTTTAGGTTCAAGTTAGTTTAGAGTTTAGGGTTTACGGTTTAAGTTTTAGGGTTTTAGGGTTTAGGGTTTAGGGTTTGAGTTTAGAGTTTAGGTTTTAGTTTTAGGTTTGGGTAGTTTTGGGTTTTATGATTTAGGTTTAGTTTAGGTATTTTAGGGTTTAGGACTTAGGGTTTAGGTTTAGGTTTTAGTGTAGTTTAGGTTTTATCATTTAGGGTTTAGGTTAGAATTTAGGGTTTTAAAAAAAATTAAGTAGGTTTTATTATTTTTATTTAGTTTAGTTTTATTTTGATTTTAGTTTATTTTATTTTATAGGTTTATTTTTTATTTTATTTAGTTTACTTTATTTTTTACGTTTATTTATTTTAGTTTATTTTTTAGGTTTAGGTTTATTTTTTAGTTGAGTTTTATTTTCAATTTATTTTTTAGGTTTATGTTTTAATATTTATTATTAGCTTTAGGTTTAGGTTTTAGGTTTTTATTTTAGGATTATTTTTAGGTTTTCTTTTTTAGTTTAGGTTTATTTTTAATTTAATTTATTTTATTTAGTTTTAGGTTTAGGTTTAGGTTTAGTTAATTTTAGGTTTAGGTTTTTTTTTTTAAATTTATTTTAGTTTATTTTAGTTTAGGTTTAGGTTTATTTCTTTTATTTATTTTGGGTTTAGTTTTTTTTAATTTAGGCTTCAAGTTTTATTTTTTTATTAATTTTTAGGTTTTTTTAGGTTTAGGTTTTTATTTAGCTTTTATTTTATTTTTTTTATTTTAGATATATTTTATTTTATTTTAATTGTATTTTATTTTATTTTAGGTTTAGTTTTCATTTTATTTATGTTTTTCATTTCTTTTAGTTTAGTTTAGGTTTTGATTTATTTTATTTTAGGTTTAGTTTTTATTTTAACTATTTTACTTTATTTTAGGTTTGTTTAAGTTTTAGTTTATGTTTTTATTTTATTTTATTTTGGTTTAGGTTTTTTTATTTATTTTATTTTTTTAATTTTATTTAGTTTAAGTTTAGGTTTTTATCTTTTTAGGGTTTAGGGTTTTTGGTGTTTAGGGTCTAGGGTTTATGGTTATGGTTTTAGGTTTAAGGTTCAGGTCCTAGTTTAGGGTTTTTGGTTTTTTTTTATCAGAGAACAAATTCAGATTCAACATTTCTTCTTTTCGATTTGACCAACCAAGTGACACAACAACTTTTATTTTATTTATTTTAGTATATTTTTTATTGTTATTTATGTTTATTTTTTTATTTTTGTTTAGTTTAGTTTATTTATTTTAGGTTTATTTATTTTAGTTTAGGTTTTTTATTTTAGTTTATTTTTTAGGTTTAAGTTTTGGTTTAGGCTTATTTTTTATTTTTAAGTTTAGGATTATTTTTTTATTTTATGTTTTAGGTTTAGGTTTTAGGTTTTTATTTTTGGTTTATTTTTAGGTTTTATTTTTTAGTTTAGGTTTAGGATAATTTATAGCTTATTTTATTATATTTAATTTAGGTTTAGGTTTTGGTTTAGTTTACTTTAGGTTTAGGTTTAGGTTTTATTTATTTTAATTTAATTTATTTTAGTTTAGGTTTAGTTTATTTTATTTTATTTATTTTATTTTTATTTTAGGTTTAGGTTTTTATTTAGTTTTTTTTTATTTTATTTAAGGTTTATTATATTTTTATTTTGCAATTAGTTTTTATTTTATATAGCTTTCTTATTCTTAAACTTATTTTATTTTTTAGTTCAATTTAGGATATTATTTATTTTATTTTAGTTTATTTTTTATATTTTAGATTTAGGTTTTAGTTTAAGTTTTTATTTTATTTTATCTTTTTATTTAATTTAGGTTTAGGTTTTTTTATATATATATTATTTATGTTTTATTTAGTTTAGGTTTAGGTTTTTAGGTTTCTAGGTTTCTAGGTTTTTAGGTTTTTAGGTTTTTAGGGTTTAGGGTTTAGGGTGTAGTGCTTTGGGTTTAGTGTTTAGGCTTTAGGGTTTAAGCTTGATAGGGTCTAGGGTTTAAGGTTAGGGTTTAGGATTTTAGGGTTTATGGTTTAGGGTTTAGGGTTTGGGCTTAGTTTAGGGTTAGGTTTTTTTTAAATTAAGTAAAACTCTAGGTTTAGGTTTATTTAGTTTAGTTTTTATTTATTTTAGATTATTTTATTTTTTATTTATATTTACTTTATTTTATATATTTTAAGTTTATTTATTTTGGTAAAGGATTTTTTATTTTAGTTTATTATTTTAGGTTTAGGTTTAGGTTTAGGTTTTTTTTAGTTGAGTTTTATTTTTATTTTATTTTTTAGGTTTAGGTTTTATTTTTTATTTTTAGGTTTAGTTTAGGTTTTCATTTTATTTTTTAAGGTTTAGGTTTTAGGTTTTTATTTTAGGTTTTATTTTTTAGCTTAGCTTTAGGTATTTTTTTAATTTACTTTATTATATTTAGTTTAGGTTTAGGTTTAGGTTTATTTATTTTACTTTAATTTAGTTTAGTTTAGGTTTAGGTTTATTTATTTTATTTCTTTTATTTTTATTTTAGGTTTATGTTTTTTTTAGGGTTTCAATTTTATTTTTTATTTATTTTTTTAGATTTAGGTTTTTATTTAGATTTTTTTATAGGCTTATTATATGTCAATTTTAGGTTTGTTTTATTTTTATTTTTCGTATAGTTTTTATTTTATTTAGGTTTTCTATTCTTTGGTTTATTTTATTTTTTAATTTTGTTTAGGTTTTTATTTATTTTATTTTATTTCTTGCTTTAGGTTTAGGTTTTAGTTTAGGTTCTTATTTTATTTTATTTAGGTTTATGTTTTTTATATTTTTTATTTTTAAGTTTCATTTAGTTTAGGTTTTGGTTTTAGGTTCTTAGGGTTTAGGGTTTAGGGTTTAGGGTTTAGCATTTTAGGGTTTAAGGTTTTAGGGTTTAGAGTTTAGGGTTAGCTTTTAGGGTTTAGGGTTTAGGGTTTAGTGTTTAGGCTTTAGGGTTTGGGTTTTTAGGGTTTAGGGTTTAGGGTTTATGCTTAGCTTAGGGTTAAGGTTTTTTTAAATTAAGTAAATAGGTTTAGGTTTTATTAGTTTATTTTATTTTCTATTTTTATTTATGTTTATTTTTTATTCATATTTACTTTAGTATATTTATTTTAGTTTAGTTTTTTTATTTTAGTTTATTTTTTAGGTTGAGGTTTATTTTTTAGTTGAGTTTTATTTTTTTATTTTTATTTTTCTACGTTTAGGTTTTAGTATTTATTTTTAGGTTTAGGTTTTACTTTTTTATTTTAGGTTCATTTTTAGGTTTTATTTTTTTTAGTTTCGGTTTAGGTTTATTTTATAGTTTATTTTATTTTATTTAGTTTATGTTTAGGTTTAGGTTTAGATTTTATTTATTCTAGTTTAGTTTATTTTAGTTTAGGTTTAAGTTTATTTTATTTTATTTATTTTATTTTCATTTTAGGTTTAAGTTTTTTTTTTACTTTAGGGTTTAGGTTTTATTTTTTTATTTATTTTTAGATTATATTTTTAGGTTTATTTTTTAGGTTTAAGTTTTTATTTAGTTTTACTTTATTTTATTTTAGGTTTATTTTATTTTTATTTTACACATAGTTATTATTTTATTTAAGTTATTTATTTTAGGTTTATTTTATTTTTTAGTTTAGTTTAGGTTTTTATTTATTTTATTTGAGTTTAGTTTTTATTTTTTATTTTATTTTATTGTTAGGTTTAGGTTTAGGTTTTAGTTTAGGTTTTTATTTATTTTATTTTATTTATTTTATTTTTATTTAGGTTTTTTATTTATTTTTTTTAGGTTTTAATTTAGTTTAGGTTTAGGTTTTTAGCTTTTTAGGGTTTAGGGTTTGGGGTTTAGAGTTTAGGGTTGTAGGTTTTAGGGTTTAGGGATTAGGGTTTTATGGTTTAGGGTTTAGGGTTCAGGGTTTAAAGTATAGGGTTTAGGGACTATTTTAGGGTTTAGGGTTAGGGTTTATTTTTTATTTATTATTATTTTATTATTTTATTTATTTAAAATAAGTAAACTTATAGGTTTAGGTTTACTTAGTTTGTTTATATTTATTTTAGTTCATTTTATTTTTTATTTTGATTTTGGTTTATTTTTCTTTTTATTAGTTTAATTTATTTCATTTAGGCTTATTTATTTTAGTTTAGGTTTTTTATTTTAGTTTAGTTTTATTTTTATTTTAATTTTTAGGTTTAGGTTTATGTTTTTATTTTATTTTTTTAGGTTTAGGTCTTAGGTTTTTATTTTAGGTTTATTTTTAGGCTTTATTTTTTAGTTTAGGTTTAGGTTCATTTATAGTTTATTTTCTTTTATTTAATTTAGGTTTAGGTTTAGTTTATTTTAGGTTTTATTTATTTTAGTTTAGTTTATTTTAATTTAGGTTTAGGTTTATTTTATTTTTATTTTAGGTTTAGGTTTTACTTTTTATTTATTTTTAGGTTTATTGTTTAGGCTTAAATTTTTATTTAGTTTTTATTTTATTTTATTTTAGGTTTATTTTATTGTTATTTAATTTTTATTTTTATTTTATTTAGGTTTTTTATTTTTTAATTTAGTTTAAGTGATTATTTATTTTATTTAATTTTTTTTATTTCTTTTTTTAGGTTTAGGTTTAGGTTTAGGTTTATGTTTATATTTTTATTTTATTTTTTTTTATTTTTAGTTTATTTAGTTTTTTTTTTAGTTTATGGTTTTATGTTTAGTATTTAGGGTTTAAGATTTAGAGTTTAGGGTTTACTGATTAGGGATTTAGGGATTAGGTTTTATAGTTAAGGGTTTAGGGTTTGCTGTTTTGGGTTTATGGTTTAGGTTTAGGGTTTTTAGGGTTTAGGGTTAGCTTAGGGTTTACGGTTAGTTTAGTGTTTAGAGTTTCAAGTTTAGGGTTTAGGCTTTAGAGTATAGGATTTTTAGAGTTTAGGATTAGGTTTATTTTATTTTTATTTTAGGTTTAGCTTTTTTTTTTACTTTAGGGTTTTGGTTTTATTTTTTATTCATTTTTAGGTTTTATTTTTAGGTTTATTGTTTAGGTTTAGGTTTTTATTTAGTTTTTATTTTATTTGTTTTAGGTTTATTTTATTTTTTTATTTTAGTTTAATTTTATTTAGGTTTTTTTTTTAGTTTAGTTTAGGTTTTTTATTTATTTTATTTTAGTTTAATTTTATTTCTTATATTATCTATTTAGGTTTAGGTTTTGGTTTAAGTTTTAGTTCATAATTTTATTTTATTTTATTTTTTATTGTATTTTGATTTAAGCTCTTTTATTTATTTTATTTAGGTTTCAATTCGTTTAGGTTTAGCTTTTTAGCTTTTTAGTGTTTAAGGTTTAGGGTTTTTTTTTGGATTTAGGGTTTAGGGTTTAGGGTTTAGGGTTTAGGGTTTAGGGTTTAGGGTTTAGGGTATAGGTATAGGGTTTAGGGTTTAGCATTTTTAGGGTTTAGGGTTTAGTGTTTAGGTTTTAGGTTTAGGGTTCAAGTTTTGGTTTAGAGTTTTTGGTTTTTTTAAGAGAGAGATTCAATCTTCTTTTGATTTCATAAACCACTATGACAAAAGAATTTTTTCCTATCGATAGGGATCGGATCTTCATTTTCAAATCCTCCCTCAGCCACCACACTGGCCACCACCTCATGGCTCCTCACCCTCCATAACCACCACCTCCATATCCACCTCCATTACACCACCCATACTGCTGCTTCACAGAGATCTAAACTGAGCCTAGTTGATAGTGATGTTCTTGCCATCAAGGTTCTGCCAATTCTTTGGGTTAAAGTTTTGGTTTAGGTTTATTTTTTTAATTTATTTAGTTACTTTAGGTTTAGGTTTAGGGTTTAGGGTTTAGGGTTAGGGTTTAGGGAATAAGGTTTAGGGGTTCAATTTTTTGGTTTTAGGCATTATGCTTTAGGGTTTAGGGTTTATGGTTTATGGTTTATGGTTTAGGGATTAGGGTTTTTAAGGGTTTACGGTTTAGGGTTTAGGATTTAGGGTTGTTACTTTAGGGTTTAGGGTTTAAGCTTTAGGGTTCATGGTATTTTTTATTTTAAAATTAAGTAAATGGGTAGGTTTATGTTTATTTAGATTATTTACTTTATTTTATTTATTTGGCTTTATTTTATTTTTTAAATTTTTATTTAATTTAATTTTTTATTTTTATTTGGTTTAGTTTATTTATTTTAATTTTATTTATTTTAGTTTAAGTTTTATTTTAGTTTATTTTTTTAGGTTTAGGTTTAGGTTTAGGTTTTCATTTTATTTTTTTTTTTAGGTTTAGGTTTTTATTTTAGGTTTATTTTAAAGGTTTCATTTTTTTTAGTTTATTTTTATTTTATTTTATTTTATTTAGCTTAGGTTTAGGTTTTATTCATTTTAGTTTAGTTTATTTTAGTTTAGGTTTATTTTATTTTGTTTATTTTATTTTTATTTTAGGTTTTGTTTTTTTTGTTTTTTTATTTATTTATTAGGTTTAGGTTTTAATTTAATTTTAATTTTATTTTATTTTTGGTTTATTTTATTTTAATTTTATAATTAGTTTTTATTTTATTAGGTTTTATTCTTAGGTTTATTTTATTTTTATTTTAGTTATGTTTTTTATTTATTTTATTTTAGTTTATTTTTATTAGTTTATTTTATTTTATTTTATTTTTAGGTTTATATTTACGTTTTAGTTTTGATTTTGATTTTTTATTTTTTTATTTTATTTAGGTTTAAGTTTATTTGTTTATTTTATTTTTAAGCTTAGGTTTAGGTTTATGTTTTTCTATTTCTTTTATTTTTAGGTTTAATTTAGTTTAGGTTTAGGTTTTTAGGTTTTTAGGGTTTATGGTTTAGGGTTTACAGTTTACAGTTTAGTGTTCTAGGGTTTAGGATTTTGAGGTTTATGGTTTAGGATTAGTGTTTAGGGTTTAGGGTTTTGGGTTTAGGGTTTAGGCTTTAAGCTTTAGGATTTTGGGTTTTTAGGGCTTAGGGTTTTGTGTTTAGGGTTAGTTTTGGGTTTATAGTTTAAGGTTTTAGGGTTTAGGGTTTAGGGTTTAAGGTTTAGGGTTTTAGGTTTGGGTTTAGGTTTGGGTTTGTAGGTTTAGGGTTTAGGGTTTAGGATTTAATTTAGGATTTAGAGTTTAGGTTGGTTTTATTTAATTAAGTAAACCGGTAGGTTTAGGTTTAACATTTAGGATAATCAAATACAAGCATGTGATTCATTCAACCAAAGTAGTTCTTAAGGACAATCAAATCAAATAAGATTATTTAAATCAAACTAAAGCTTCTTTATTAATTAAGTTTTAGATTTGATTTGATTTAAAGAGGAGAAGAAATCATCACTTGTTGTTTTAGACCCATTCCAACATTAGTGATTTGATTTAATTTAAGGAAATATAATTAAGTTGATTTTTTGGGTTAATTAAGTTTAACCTTTAATTAGATGAATTTATTACCCTTATGTCACCTTAAAGTAATTAACCAAATAATTATGAGCCAACATAACATGCATGAAAAATAAATTTGCAATGATCATAACAAATAAAGGGCCCTAATGCAACTGGCTCATAATTAATAGTTAATTAAATTAAAATAATTAATTAATTACTCTTATAGTTTTCCCACACATATGAACTAACCATAATTTCATTAAACTCTTTTAGTTATTAAACACCTAAAGATCTACCCCATGATTTAATTAATTAATGTCTAATGTGATTATGATTTCAATTTGATTAAGTGATTTAGTTAATTTAATTCTTAATTAATTTCATTTTAAAAAGGGTGAAATGAACTTAGGGAAAGGGGCCCCAACCCTATTCCTTAGTTCACTTATTGTTGAACAATGATTAATAAACTTAAGTAACCAATTTATTACTATTCATGGGATTAATTAATCATTAATTAACTTAAAAGAGTCGTTAAGGTTTAATTAGTCAATTTTCATAATTAAGTGAGCAATAAATCTCAATAAAATCATGGGAGGAATAGGTCATCCCATTAAATTAACCAATAAAATTTGGGATTAAAGTAATTAAGGAGTAATTAAGCTAATAAATTTTATTAAACCTTAATTAAATATTAATTACTATTCAAAATGAGTTAAGATCATTTTAATTAATTTATCCTCTAAAATACCTTTAAAATGAGTATTTATTTGCATTTGTTATATTTCTCTATGATTGTTTATGATTTTTAGAAGTTTGTTAAAATGATTAATTAAGCCTAATTAAAGTTTAATCTTGTTGGCGCCACGTGGCATTGCAGAATTGGCTACTTAAAACTTATGATGCGTGGTGGTGGATGCACTTTTTACCGTCCATCCAAACTAAAATCAGATGGCTATGATTAATCCCACAGTTTAATAAGATTAAATTAGATCTAGTATAACTAATCACGACCGTACATTTTGATCACATGGAACGGACTATGCATGATCTAACGTTAGGTGAATAAGGCAGAATGGAGTCCATCCTCCATTGATCATTTGATCCAAGCTTACCCGAGCTCGGATCAACTTCAAAAGGATCCCACACCTTCATGACATCGATCGAAGGGGATCCAACGGTCAAGATCACATGAGATGCAAGTTTTCTTTAAAAAGTTCGAACACATTTTTGCCTAAGGATCAATTTTGGAAGCATACCTCATTGGAGCTCAAGACCGGTGGCTCGAATGAAGCTTCATAGTGAGATGAATCCTTTTAGCAATAATTGGATCCATTCTTGACGTTAGCTTCGAAGGCGATGAGCGATTTGTAGCTCACTTTGATTGAAGTCCCACCTCCGGTGCTTAGGAAGCTTGGGAGATGATTCACTGCTCGATGAGGCCTAGGGAAGGTGCAAAAGTTAATTTGAGTTTGATGGATAAATGGGGAAGTTAGGTCGAAATGGGAGTGTCTATTCAGATGAGAATGGCATTTCCGATCGAGGATCAAGCTTGGAGCTTAGGGATGGCTCAGCAGGTCATCTTGGTAGCTAGGACTCGAGGAATGATTTTGTGTGTGTTTGAGTGAAAATGAGGGGTGTATACCCATTCATCTTATCGATGGTGGGATCAGTTTAGCTTAGTTGTCTGGCCATCTCAGGGAGTCCTTGGTGGCAGGGAGGAGGTGAGTTGGCTCAGCTTGGTTGGTTGAAGGTGTGGAGGTGGCTGCCAAGGAGGAATCATGGGTGTCCTATGGGTTTCACCTCCCGTTGGTCATGGTCGACCCAACCACCCCTTGGGTCAGGCGTGTCCTAAGGTGGACCATTACGAGTACCAAGTGGCCAAGGAATGACCACTTACATGGGTGATTTGTCTCATGTGATGCCCTAGACCCAAGGGTGATAATTTGGCATTGGATTTGGGTGGGTATATTTCAAATGAGCCAAAGTGGGTTAGTCCAAATTTTAAGTCAATTGGAGTTGATTTGGTTGGGTTTGGCTCAATTGACTCATTTAGGTCAAATTGGGTTAGGTTAAATTGGTGACCAATTGGTCAAGTGGGTCAAACCAAGGTTGGTCAAGTTCATTTGATCATTTGGGATGTTTTGGTTCTATTGGTTTGGTTTTGTTTGGCTTAGATTTGATTTTGGCTCATTTGAATTCATTTGGGTCAAGTTAAGTTGACCAAATTGGCCAAGGTTTGTGTTGGTTTGGATTTATTTGACCAGTTGATGATGATTGTAGGCTTGGGTTTCAATTAATTTGGATTTGGTTTTGATTTAGGCCAACTTGAAACTTTAGGTCAATTTGGGCAAAGTAGGTCAATTGGGTTCAATTAAGTCCAATCATGGCTTTGGTCAAGTTCAACAATCAATTTGGAATGAACTTGAGCTATTAGTTACAATCAATTTGGTTTATATTTTGATTTGACCCAATTTGGTCTTTTAGGTCAATTTGGGTCAACTTGGGTTAAGAGGGCCAATTGGATTTGGTTTGACTCAATTGAAGGACAAGTCATATTCAAATATTTATTTTGATTTGGTATAAATCATTGGATTTGGTTTAGGTTACAATTTGGCTAGTTTGGGTTCATATGGGTTAAGGGTTGACTTGGTCAAATGACCAAGTTGACTTGGTTTGACCCATTAAGATAATTGATCAACTAAGGTGATCAACAAAAAATATACCTAAAATAAATAAAAATTAAAACTTAAAACCATAAACTTAAAAAAAACAACCTAAACTAAAATAAACTAAACTAAAATAAATAAAACTAAAACCTAAACCTAGAATAAACTAAACTAAACCCAAAATAAATTAATTATAATAAACTAAAACCTAAACCTAAACTAAAAATAAAACCTAAAAATAAACTAAACCTAAACTAAAAAAAAATAAACATAAAATAAACCTAAAATAAAAAACCTAAAACCAAAACCTAAAAAAACAAAATAAAACCTAAACTAAAACTAAAAATAAAAAATAAATCCTAAACTAACAAATTAAATAAAAAATAAAACTAAAAAAAAATAAGCATCTAAACTAAAAGAAAATAAACTAAATTAAAAACTAAACTAAAATAAATAAAATAAACCAAATAAAAAAAAAAAAAATAAAAAATAAAAATTAAAATAAATAAAATAAACTAAATAAACTAAATAGTTTACTTAATTAAAAAAAAACATAAACCTTACCTAAACCCTAAAACCTAAACTAAACCTAAACCCTAAACCCTAAAACTAACTCTAAAAAAAATTCCTCTACCAAACTAAAAATTATACCCTAACTAAACCCTAAACCCTACCAATAACCAAACCTGAAACTAAACCACTGAGCCACTGAGCCTAAACCCTCCTAAACACCAACCTAAACTAAAACTTAAAATCTACCTAAACTAGAAATAAAATATAAAAACCTAAACCTAAAAATAAAATAAAATAAAATAATAACCAACTAAAATAAAAAACCTAAACTAAATGTAAAAATAAAATTAAATAAAAGTAAAACTAAACAAAAATAAAAAAAATAAAATAAAATAAAAAAAACCTAAATAAAATAAAAAAAAATAAAAAATAAATAAATAAATAAAATAAAATAAATATAAAAGATAAAATAAATAAAAATAATAAAACTAAAAAAAAAAATAAAAAAATAAAAAAAACCTAAACCTAAATAAAATAAACTAAAAAATAAACCTAAACCTAAACTAAACCTAAAATAAACTAAACCTAAACCTAAATAAAATAAAATAAACTAAATATAAACATAAATCTAAACTAAAAAAATAAACTTAAAATAAACTAAACCTAAAAAATTAAATTAAAAACCCTAAATAAAATAAAAAATAAACCTAAACTAAAAAAATTAGATGAAATAAAAAGTAAAATTAAAAAAAATAAAAAAAAAAAAACTAAAAAAATAAAATAAAAATAAAGAAATAAAACTAAACTAAATAAAAATAATAAATAAACCAAAAAAAAATAAAAAACAAACTAAAATAAATAAAAAAAATAAACTAAAATAAACTAAACATGGGTTTTTAAAAACTAACATGAAAGCTCTAAATCTAAATCCTAAACTAAACTAACCCTCTAAACTCCTAGCAGGCCCACACTCCTAAAACTTTGGGCAACTGACCCTAACCCAAAACCTTACCACAAACTGGCCTCACCTCCACAAACTAAATCCCACTGCCAAACCCTAAACCAGACCCTAAACCCCTTAAACTCCTAAACTCCTCACTAACCACTCCAACCTCTTCAGGCCATGACTGACCCTCTAAACCTAAACTGAGATCCTCACTAACCAGGCCCTACCTCAGATCACCTAAACTCTAAATCTCACTCCCTCTTCAGCCAGGCCTGATCCTACCCAACCTGGGCTAAACATTACCAGGCCCAAAGCTGACTGACTGAACCCACTGGGCTGACACTCCACCTGGACCCTGGACCTCTAAACCTCACTGGGCCCAGGCCACCCAAAACCATAAACATGGGCTCTAAAGGCCTAAACCTAAACTCCCTGGGCCACTGACCTGACTGATCTGAATTAAACCAAAAGCAAAGAAAAGGCCGGGACTAAACTGACTCTAACTCAGTATGAACTGACCTAAAACCATAATCCAAACTAACTCTAAATCCTAAAAAAAAACCCTAAACACTAAAGCTGACTCTACCCTACTGACCTCCAAACTGAGCTAAACTACTGAATCCAAAACCTAAAACTAGGCCCCAGACATAAAGCCCCTAAACCCAAATAAGGCCTAAACCCTAAACCTATCAAACTATCCCTAACAAAATAAATAAAAATAAAATAAATAAACCTAAACTAAATAAATAAATAAAATAAAATATATAAAACCTAACTAAATAAAATAAAATAAAATAAAAAATAAAAATAAATAAAATAAAATAAAACTAAAAAATAAAATAAATAAAGAATAAAACCTATCTAAAATGAAACTAAAAATAAAAATAAAATAAATAAACTAAATAAAATAAAATAAAAAACTAAATAAAACCTAAACCTAAAAAGTATAAAAAATAAAACATTAAAATAAAAAAAAGAAAAAACCTAATCCTAAACTAAAAAACTAAACCTAAAATACAAATAAAATAAAACAAAATAAAATAAACCTAAACCTAAACTAAAATAAATTAAACTAAAGAATTAAACGTAAACCTAAACCTAAAATAAAATAAACCTAAACTAAATAAATATAATAAACTAAAAAATAAAACCTAAAAAATAAAACCTAAAATAAACTAAAAATAAACTTAAATCTTACATAAAGTAAAATAAAACCTAAACTAAACCTAAAAAAAAATAAAACCTAAACCTAAAAATAAAATAAAACTCATTAAAAAAATAAACTAATCCTAAACCTAAACCTGAGAATAAATTAAAATAAAACCTAAACTAAAATAAATAAACCTAAAAAATAAACTAAAATATAAAATAAAAAAATAAATAAATAAAATAAATAATAAAATAAACTAAAATAAATAAAATAAACTAAATAAACCTAAACGGTTTGCTTAATTTAAAATAAACCATAAACCCTAAATAAATCTACTAAACCCAAACCTAAAATAAAACTAAACCCAACCTACTGCAACATTAAAACACTGACCCCAAACCTAAATTCTAAATCTCCTAAACCCTAACTACCACCTGACCTAAAATAATAACTAACCTAAACCCTTAAAATAAACCCAAACCTGACTCTAAATCTGACCTAAATCCCTAACCCCACTCCTGAGCCTACCTAAACCCAAATGTTAAACTTACCTAAACTATAGGCCAAACCATAACCCCAGGCCAACAGCTCCTGCTACCCTAAACACCCACCTCCCTAAAACTACCTTAAACCTAACCACTCACCTAAACTCTAAACTATCCAAACCACCCTGGCTACAATCCTGACCTAAACTAAATAAAACCTAATAAAATAAATAAAACCTAAACATAAATAAAATAATTAAAATAAAATAAATAAACTAAATAAACCTAAAAATAAAATAAAATAAAATAAACTAAAATAAAATAAATAAAACTAAACTATAAATAAATAAAATAAACCTAAGAATAAAACCTAAATAATAAAAACTAAATAAAATAAAAAAATAAAAAAAATAAATAAAATAAAATAAACTAAACCTAAAATAAAACTAAAAATAAAACTAAAATAAATAAAAAATAAACCTAAAAATAAAAAACCTAAACCTAAAATAAAATAAATATAAAATAAACTAAACCTAAAAATAAATGAAACCTAAACCTAAACTAAATTGATGATAATTCCATGTCAAGGACATGGAGAGAGATCTAAGGGATCAAGCATTGGACATGATATGTGATGGGTCTATATCGAGGGCATAGAAGAAGAAAATTTGCTGGGGATAAGGTTTGAATTTGATTTGATTATATGATTTATGGAAAGAAGATCCACTAGGGATAAGAATCGATAATCCAGCAAGGATTAAGATTGAATTGACTTTAATTTATTTTATTTTAAATGATGTGGAGGCATATAGAGATATGGGCTAGTTCTCTTGGGGGGGAAGATGAACCTTACTAGGGAGTTTGATCTATCTTGGGATTGGGATTTCAGTTTGATTTCAAATATTTATTTGGGGATGTATCTATTAGGAATAAGAGTTTGGTTGGATTTCTTTGATTTAGACTCTGCTGGAGGAGTTGGTTTAATTTGGCCCACTGAGGAGGTTGGTTTTGAATTTAATTTATTTGTTGACTTGTGTATATATTATTTAGGGCTCCATTAGGGAGAAGGGTGTGATTTAACTCCACTTTGGGAAAATCATAGGTTTAATTTAATGAGTTAATGTGTGGACCACGTGGGTGTGATGGACCCATTGAGAAGGGCTATAACTTCCTTGACCTACCTCGTTTACAAATCCAAAGGCATAATCTACTGTGGGGTAGAGCTAGCCAACCTAAGGGGTTGCCTTTCAGTGTGTAATGACTGTGCTAGGAAAAAGGCATAATAGACTTACATCTTCAAAGTGAGGAACAACCGTTGGGGTGACTTGTTGGATGCACAACAAATCGAACCTAACCTAGGGTGACTATTGACTGAATTCCACTTGGGACTTATGTCAACTCAAAAGTAGTCATAATTAATTTTATCTTAATTTCATGTGATTTGATATGGTTTGTTTGGTTTAGTTCGATTTTGAATTGAGGGCATATCCGCTAGGGATGTGAGCTCGGTCAAATTTGTTAGATTTAATTTATGGACCATGGTGATGGACCCACTAGAAGGGGCTATATTGGACTTATCTCATTTTTAAATCCAAAGGGATAGTCTCGGCATGGGGTGAAACAACCAAGGGGTTGCCTTACGGTGTGCAGCGTGTGCTAGGAAGAAGGCATAGTAGACTTACATCTTTTAAAAGAGGAACATTGGGGTGACCCTGGTAGCAAACAAAACCCAACTTAGGGAGACTAAGTGAATGTCGGAGACTTATATCACCTAGAAAGGCGATTCCTATAGGGAGCTTTGCCGATACTGGCCTAAAGATAGGATGATTGCTTGGGAAAAGGTATTGCTAGGGGTGTCCTCTTAATCAATAAGTGAATATATATTTTATTTATATGTTTGTGTGGACCCTATTAGTGTGCGAGATACCACACTGAAAGGGGCTATGTCGGCCTAGACCTATCTAAGATTTACTAGACCAATGGAGAATCTGCACATCCATAGGATAGATTCTCCAATCACAGGGCTTAAAAGGGAACTATCTGATAGTAACCTGGGTAGTGTCTAAATGGGGTTACAAAGGATGTGATCCAAATATAGTGCCCATAGGGGACGTGCTGCTAGGGGCATTATCTTGAGCACTAGAAATGAAACCCTATTGATGTACGGTGGCCAACTCAAGGAGAAATCATAGCAGATTTACATCTTCCATGAGTGGTGTATCTTAAGGTGCAAGAACCAACCAACCTAAGGTGTATCTGTCAGCATGAGTGGTGTATCCATCAGCATAGTGAGAACCAACCAACCTAAGGTGCTCGTCAGTGTGCAATGATCAATCTAGAAAGAAAGCATGTAGGCTTACTTTTAAGTAGAATTGATCATCAGGATAGTCTATCATCAGTAGGATAAATCATATCTGACCTAGAGCCACTACTAAGTTAGGAACCCCAAGGAAGGACAAGATCCAAACTTAAAGCAGCTAGGAGGGAAGGAGCCGCTATAGGACTAATCCTAAACCTAAAATATACTAGACCAAGTCAGTGCATGAAGGCTAATCCAAGAAGAAAGCATAAGACTCACATCCTCTTAAAGCCAACATAAGGTAGCTTACCACACTAAGGCCTATCAACTAAGGTGCTCATCGGTGTGCGGTGGCCAAGTAAGAAAGGAAAGCATAGTACATCCTCCAAAGCAAGAAGACCAGGTGACACACTAGCGGGGTAGCCTATCGGCGACTAGACCAGTGAGTGTGTTGGGGCATTATCTTAACTCAGTGTAACCCGACATAAAAGATATGTGTTTATTTATATGTTTGTGTGCAATTTATGTTTGTTTTGGGTCGATGAAGGATAGGATGCCACTACAGTTCTTTACAGCTACCCTAAACACATCATGGCAGATTCATAAATAAGAATACTTTCAACATGGAAGAGATTGAAATTGAAATGGAATTTTCATTAATGATAATTATTTTTAAACATGATTTATAATATTTGTTTAAGTAGAGCACATTGATTGGAAGCATTGGGTGCTCTCCCTTATGATTAATAAGCTGATAAGATCCTCCTTGGTAGGCCTTCTCTATGGAAAAAGGGCCTTCCCAAGTGGGTTCAAACTTGCCTCCCATCTTACGATGGGAAACAATCAGTCTCCTTAGAACTAAAATAAGCTCTCCTACTTGAAAAGCTCTTGGATGGACCAACTTTTTTAAGCTTAAATCATTTTGTAGAACTCGAGATTTTGGAATGCCTGCAGGCATCTCTCCACCAAACTTTTGATCTCTTATAATCGCAACTTGGCATTCTGCTCTATTGTGATCTTCCTACCCAAAGCTATCCTTAGTGATGGGAGTTGAACTTCTAATGGTAGAATGGATTCATACACTAAGGAGAAAGGAGTAGACTGAGTTGGAGTTCTATATGTGGTGTGGTAGGCCCACAAGGCTTCAACTAACGGCTCATGCCACTATCATTTATTGTTGTTGAGTGTATTCTTCAGTATTTGGATGAGAGCTTTATTGAAGGCTTCTGCTAAGCCATTTGCCCTCAGGTAGTTGATGGTAGAATATCTCCAATCTATGCTATATCTCTAGACAAAGTTGCTGATCTTGGTGCTCTTGAATGTAGCACCATTATAAGATATAATTCATCGAGGCTCTCTGAACCTATATTGATATGGTTCCTAAAACACAGCACTGAGATGTGACCTCTTTGAGAGAAGAATTTTGCCCATTTAGAAAAGTAGTCATTAACTAAGAAAGATGACCCTTAGAAGGAGGATCAATCTAACCCACTATATTGGTACCCCAACACTTGAATAGCCATGAGGCCAATGTATGATGTAGAATGTTGGGTGGTTGGTGTAGGACCACACCGTGTATTTGACATTGGTGGCATCACCTAGCTATATCCATGCAATCTTTGATCATCGATGGCCAGTAGTATCGTAGTTTCTTGATCTTGGCATTCATCTTCAGACTAAATTAGTTGGCTCCACATAATCGGTATCTGGTCATGATCTTATGCTTCAAACATCTATAACAACATAAGGCATATGATTACAAGATATCATACAAGAGTGTAGGAAAGTGCTCTTCTTTATCTGATGGGCTTGGGACTTCTCTTGAAGTAGTTTGCCTTTATTTAGGTAATCCATGAATGGTTGCCTCCAATCTAACTCCTCGTCATTCTTAGCAATGGAAACCTCCCCTTCAAAGAGTACTTTTTGATGAGTTTAATATCAATAAGGGATAAGACTTGTCTATTTTGGACCTTTATTAATATGGACTCATCATCTGGACATGCCAACTCCTTGGCATGCTTGGCTAAAGAATATGCTACGGTGTTCTCTCCTCGAGGAATCTTTTGGTAACTCTATTGTACTTGTGGTAGTGATGGAGCTTGGGCTTTAAAACCTTATAGAGATCTAATATGATTGATGTTGATTGCAGAGTAATGATAACTCGGATTGATCGGGCCTCATATTTGACTTCATTATTGGTGCAAGGATTGGACAGATGATGCGAGAGTCTCATCACATCATGGTTTGGAGTTAAGAGAACTATTCTTACCCTTGCCTTTCTTGGAATAGTAGATTATGGTTCTTCTTCTCTTTGAGAGGAAGCCGCACCATCAAAGTACATCTCCTAGTGGTGAATGCTAGTATCCCATAAGTTCATGATTTATTCATCAGGGAGATTATCACTAAGCAGAGAGTCAGCATGAAGTGGGTGTCGCTAATAAATCTACTATTATCCTTTCACATGAGTGGTACATGAAGATAATGTCAAACTATGAGAAGATCATGGACCATCGTGCCAACCGTCTGGATAGCATCGGCCATGTCATGAGATATTGTAGTGGATTCATCCTAGAGATTAAGTTCACCTTATGAGGAAGCATGTAGTGATGTAGCTTTTGGGATGCAAAGATTAAAGCTAAGCAATGTTTCTCAATGAGTGGATAATTAGATGGCGGTGAGGTAGTAGAGTGCATTCCTTCCCTTCATCATTGGCTTGGGGAAACAAAGCACCAAGGGAGTCATCTAATGGCAATGTAAAGTATGAGCTTGCTTGAGATAGGCTGCTAGGTGGCATCATCGTAATGCTTGATGTCTTCGAAGGCATGCTCACACTTATCATCCCACTTGAACTTGGCATCCTTTTGACAACCCCTGAGAATGGCTGACATCTTCTCGATAGGTTGGATATAAAGAATCTTAGATACACCAACCACCCTTGGAATGATCTGAGTTGAGTTAAACTTTTAGGGGTGTCATTTCTATAATGATATTTTATGTATTAATTTTGATTTTTTTTGTGTGACAACAAAAGGAATTTCCTGAAATTTTCAATGCACACTTGATTTCATTTTGAGATTAAATTATCTTAACTATTCGAAAACTACTCTCAAGTCAAAGATATGGTCTTCCTTTATTTATTTTGACCATGAGATCATCGACATAGCACTCGACTTGATGATGAATGAGTTCATCAAAGATTGAGTCATAGCTGGTATGTAGCATTTTTTAAGGTGAAAGGCATGAGCTTATAGCATTAGATTCCAATCGGGGTTCTAAAAGTAGTGTTTCTTTCATCTTCAGGGGCCATCTTTATTTGGTTATGTCTAGATGAGCCATCCATGAAAGACAAAATTGCATGAGATGAGGCAATGTCCACCATCACTCAGATTGGTAGTGAAAATTCATCTTTTGGACATGCCTTATTTAAATCCTAAAATTGATGTATATGTGAATTTGGCCATTCTTTTTCTTAACTGGATGATGGCTAACCAAGTAGGGTATTTTTCTTCCCGGATGAAGCCATTGATCAATTTCTTGACATCATAAATGACTATTGGTTTATGTCTAATGCATGCATCTGCTTTGCTTGACAAAGTTAGCAGTAGACTCTATTACTAGTTTATGGACCCTACGTTAGGAGCCAATCTAGGCATCTCTTCATAACTCCATGCAAAGTAGTCCTTAAACTAAGTCAATAACCTAACTAGATCATTGGTTTCAATTTCATTCAACAAAGAACTGATGTATGTCAAGCGTGGATCTTCTTTAGTTCCTAAGTTAATTTTTATGAGCTCATCGATGGTTGACTTGATCTCTTCTTCAAACTCTGGCGGTGCATCTTTGACTTCAAAATCATTTGGATCATCTAAAATTTCTAAGCACAGCTCCTCATATGAGTTAATATGATTTGAAAAGAACCTATCAGATTCTAAATGATTGGTGATGACTTAGTAGCAATCATCATCATCGACTGGACCCACTATATTGAATCCTAGTCACGATCTTGATTGAGGGCCTTTGAATTTGTTCTTCCATATTATTTCAAAGTAGTCTGACCTATGCTTTGTCTAAGTATGTGGGATTAACCTTTACTTTGCTAAATTATGAACACAAGGCAAGTACCAATCAAAAGGTAATTCTATTAAATCTTTATATGAATCATCCTCAAGTTCTACATCAACTTCTTGACTTGAGGATGATGCTCCCAGAAAGAACCTCTGAGCCTTCATACTTGTGAATGACTTAGGGGCTTCCTTAATTTAAAAAACCCTCAATTTTTTGAGAGGAAAATGGAGCTAAGGTTCCCAACTGATTCCTAACTATTTCACATTTGGATGTGGATACACTTATGCTTTGCTTTGGAACCTGATCTTCATCATTATCTAGATGAAGTGTCACCTCCAAGATAATTTACTGCTGAGAAGAGCTGGATGGTGTGCTAACCATATAAGACTCATCCTATGAACTAGGTTCTAAGTATATATGGATAACAGGTGTACTCTTGCTAGCTGGGACATATCTTATATTGGGTGGCCAATAAGATTTTCACCCCTACTGCCTGAACTAGCCTCTTCTGGTAGGGTCGGTCATCCTACCCATATGTTCAAATGGGTAAAAACTGGGTGGAATCTAATGTCAGGCTCCACTTCCTCCTCCAAGTCTATTTTCGCTCCCTTTTATTTTCATTTTTATTTTTTGTTTTCTTTTCTTTTTCTTTTTCTCTTTCTTTTTTCTTTTTTTTATTTATTTTTAGACTTTGGCCAAGTTTGCGAGAATAGATCTCATGAACTGTAAATGGCTTGAGATCTCTTTTGACATAGTAGACAGTTCCACCTCTCACGAACTTCATACACTGATGTAGAGAGGATGAAACTATGTTATTCTCATGTATCCATGGTCTCCCAAAGCGTTCAAAGATGTATTAGTCTATAATGTGAAACTTGATCTTGTCATCTATCTCCAAAACATTATGGAGCCTAAGGCTTATTGACCTCACTTTTGGAGTGCAGATTCAATCTTCCCATCTTAGACTTAGGAGTTTTCTTGACACTAACACTTCCCTAGTCATAAGACACTTCTAACAATTAAAATACTTAACTAAGCCTAAGACTTAGAAGGGTTAACCATATGTTTAGGTTATGCCTTAGGATTAGGATAATCCACCTACCATCCAATCCATGTTCACCTTTTCAAACTAAAAGTTCAATTCAAACATCAAATTCAAATCCAAATCCAAACCCAAATTCCAAAACCAAATGATTGAAGCCTATGATCAAATCCAAACTTGAAACCCTTCCGAAGCCATATGACCTATCCCATGGACTTAGCCAAATATTAATCCAAATCAATCCAAAATCAATTGATTTTCTCATAATCAATTTATACCTTCAATCATCTTCCTAAATAAAAATCAAATCTACATTCAAATGATCAAAACTAAATCAAATTAACTCAAAACCCTTCCTAAACAATATGACTTATCCCATGAACTTAGCCAAATCTTAATCCAAATCAAGTCAAACTCAATTGAGTTTCTCACAAATCAATCATATTTTCAATCATCTTCACAAATTTAAATGAAATATACATTTAAATCGTCAAAACTAAATCAAACCATATCAAAATCCACACCTAAGCTGCATAACTCAACTCCATGGACTTAGCCAAATTCCATCATTCCAAAACCAAATTCAATTGATTTTCTCATGAATCAATCATACCTTCAATCATATTCACAAATATAAATGAAATCTACAATCATCAAGCTAAACCAAAATCCAAGTCAAACCCAACTTAACCCTTTTGACTTGAAATGTTCAAATGAACCAAAACCCATTAACAAACAATTGTAGTTGAATTTATATATCAATCCCAAATCCATATATAAACTCAACTAAATCAAACTCAACCCAAAATCATGCCAACTAAACCCCGATTGGTCCACTTGACCCAAAGTGGCCAATTTGACCTATTTGAGCCAAGTTCTAATCCTACCCAAAATTGAAAAGCCCATCAAAACCTCCCATCATGATGATTGATCACCCTTGGTTGATCAATTGTCAAATTGTCAAACTAAGTTAACTTGGTCATTTGACCAAGTCAACCTCTTAACCCATATGAATCTAAACTAGCCAAATTGCAACCTAAGCCAAATCCCTAGAAACTAATGATTCATACCAAATCAAAATCAATATTTGAATATGACTTGACCTTCAATTGAGTCAAATCAAACCCAATTGGTCCTCTTGATTGACCCAAATTTCCCTTAAAGACCAAATTAGGTCAAATCAAAATATAAACCAAATTGATTGTAACCAATGGCTCAAGTTCATTCCAAATTGATTATTGAACGTGATGAAAGCAATGATTGGACCCAATTGAACCCAATTGACCTACTTAGCCCAATTGACCTAAAGGTTCAAGTTGGCCTAAATCAAAACCAAATTCAAATTAATTGAAACCAAAGCCTACAATCATCTTTAATTGGTCAACTTAACCCTAACCAACACCCAAGCCAATTTGGCCAATTTGGTCAACTTAATCCATTTGACCCAAATGAATTCAAATGAGCCAAAACTAAATCTAAGCCAAACTAAACCAAACCAATTGAACCAAACATCCAAAATGATCATATAAACTTAACCCAACCCTTGGTTTGACCCAATTTAACCAATTGGTCAACTTGACCCAACCTAACCCAATTTGACCTAAATGGGTCAAATTGAGCCAAACATAACCAAATCAACTCCAATTGACTTGAAATTTGAGCTAACCCACTTTTGGCTCATTTCAAATCTATCCAAATCAAATCTAATGCTAAATGATCATTCTATCCTTGGGTTAAGGGCATTACATGAGACAAATCACCTAAGTAAGTGAACATTTCCATTCCTTGGCCACTTAGTACTCTCAATGGTCCACGGCACTAGGACCTTGCCAACCTAACCAGTTTTGACCATGGGAGGTGAAATCACCTCACCCTCCCCATTGGAGCATTTGAAACCCATAGGACACCCATGATTCCTCCTTGGCCACCTTTCAACCAAGCGAGCTAACTCACCTCCTCCCACCACCCACAACTCCACGAGATGGTGATAGCTACCCAAACATCCCCACCATCTGATCAAGATGAAGGGGGTTATACTCCACTCATTTCCACTCAAACATACACAAAAATCATTTCTCAGAGCCCTAGCTACCCAAGATGAGCTGCTAGAGCCATTCCCTAAGCTCCAAAGCTCATTCCTCGATCAAAAAATGCCATTCTAATCCATCCCATAACAGGACACTCCCATTTCTGACTTAACTTCCCCATTTATCAAACAAACTCAAATTAACTTTTCACGCACCTTCCCTAGGCCTCATCGAGCAAGAATAAATCATCTCCAAAGCTTCCTAAGCATGTGAGGTGGAACTTCAATCAATGTCGAGATCCAAATCATTAGTCCGTGGCCTTCAAATCAAACCTCAAGGAATTGATCCAATTGCTGCTCAACAAGGCTTCTTCTCTGCTAGATGAAGCTTCCTCAATCATATGAGCCATCAATCTTGAGCTTCAGCAAGGTATGCTTCCAAAATTGATCCTTAGGCAAAAATGGGTTGGAGCTTTTTGAAGAAAACTTGCATCTCATGTGATCTTGACTGTTGGATCCCCTCAACCAATGTTGAAGGTGTGGGATCCTTTTGGAGTTGATCTTTAGCTTCAGATCAAGTGAGCAATGGCGGCGACTCCATTCTCCCTCACTTGAGTGATGTTAGATCACGCTCCAACGTGATTAGAATGGACATGATTAGATCGCTAGATCAATCTAATTTAATCTTATTAAGCTGATTAATCATAGCCATCAATCTTAGATCAAAGATGGAGGAGAAAGCGTGCCACCACGTAGGCGAGTTGGATAAGTTTTAAGTAGCCAATCCTGGTGCCCATGGAATGCATGCCACATGCACATGGCCCTAATAGGAAACTTTAATTAGCTTAATTAATCATTTTAATGCTTGAAACTTCTAAAATCATAGAAAAATAAAAATGCAAATAAATACTTAATTTAAAGGTATTTAGAAGAATTAATTAAAATGATCTTAACTAATTTTGAATAGTAATTATGGTTTAATTACAAAAGTAATCATCTTAATTACTTAATTACTTGAAATAATTAATCCCAAATTTTGTGGATTAATTTAATGGATGACCTCACCTCTCATGATTTTCTTGGGATTTATTGCTCACTTAATTAGAAAAATTGACTAATTAAACCTTAACTACTCTTTTAAGTTAATTAATGATTAATTAATCCCATGAATAGTAATATTGGTTAATTTATTAATCATTGTTCACAGTGAACTAAGGAATAGGGTTGGGACCCCTTTCCTAAGTTCATTTAACCCTTTTTTAAAATGAAATTAATTAAATAAAATTCAAATTGAAATCATAATCACATCGAATTAAATAATTAAATCATGGGGTAGATATTTAGGTGTTTAATAACCTAAAATAGTTTAATGAAATTATGGTTACTCCACATGTGCGGGAAAACCATAAGAGTAATTAATTAAGTCCCTTAATCTAAATAAATATTAATCATGAGCCAATTGCATTAGGCCCCTTTTATTTCCTAGGATCATTGCAAGTTTATTTTCCATGCATATGATGTTGGCTTATAATTACTTAGTTAATTACTTTAAGGTGATATAGGTAAGGGTAATTAATTCATCTAATTAAGGGTTCAACTTAATTAACCCATAAAATCTTAATTACATTTCCTTAAATTAAATCAAATCACTAATGTGGTAATGGGTTTAAAACAACAAGTAATGATTTCTCTTCTCCTCTTTAAATCAAATCAAATCCAAAACTTAATTAATAAAGAAGCTTTGGTTTTCTTTAAGAAATCTTATTTGATTTTCATTAAAAACTAGTTTGTTTGAATGAATTGCATGCTTATATTTGATTGTCTCTTTTCATGTGAAATTTGGTATGTCATTTGAATTCATGCATCCATCTTTTCAAAATCAAGTAAAATAAAATGGATTTCCTTTATGTAAGCTTGCATGTGTTGATTTAATTTAATATATGCATGGCTATTATCACTATTAAATCAATGTATTTTCAAAAGCTTATAAATGAATAATAATATGTGTTATGATGCTTGTTATAAATACATATGAAATGCATGTACTTATAGCTTAAGTGTATGAATGCTGAGTTCTCTTTTGTCTATTCATGTGTTGATTTATATAAGATTGAATGGTAATGGGTATATAGTCTAAACATCCCGAGAACATGAGGCTTTAGCTAGCCCCAAGAAGGTCATTTGATTACCTCACTTCTGGTTTAACAATGTCACGTACCCATTTGATTTCATTCTTATGTATTTCAACATTAGAATTTGGATAGAGCTTTAATTCATATATATAGATGATTCAATCAAACAAAATATACAATCTTTGCATGATTTTCTTTCCCTCGCTCATGTATACATCCATGTGTGTCTAAGAAAAGCAAGTATATAGTCTAGACATCCTGAGAATACAAGGCTTTAGTTAGCCCCAAGGAGGTCATTTGATTACCTCACTTCCTTAGTTTAATAATGAAATGTACTTTCCTATATCTTTGTACATGTATATGTATATGTGATTAGTGCATGAAAATCCCATTTTACATTAGCATTGCATGCATTCAAAATTGACTAAGTGGTTGAATTAATTAGCCATATGATTTAGAGCTTACTTCTTATGTTCATGTATACAAATTTACATATGTTTGAATGCAAATGGGTATATAGTCCAGACATCTCGAGAATATGAGGCTTTAGCTAGCTCCAAGGAAGTCATTTGATTACCTCACTTCCCTGATTTAACAAAGGCACATGCCTATTTAATTTCCTTCTTGTGTTTTTGCATGAATTTGGATAAAGTTTTAAATTAATATGTTTAAATAATTCAATCAAACAAAATATAAATTCTAAACATAAACATACATTCATCATTTAAGTGTGCTAAAATATGTTGTTGTATAGATACACTTAGGATTAAATCATATGCATGTTATATGTGATGGAAAGGAATGATTTAATATATGTCATGTGGTAGTAATTCAATTAAATTAATCTTTAATGCCTTTCATTTTGAATAGGATTATTTAAAGTGAACCTAAACTTATTAATTAAATCATTTAATAAGCCATTCACTAAGAGAACTAAATAAAATTAATATACATTAGAAGTGACTTAAGGTAGGGATGAAATCCTCTTTTCCTCTCTTTATAACACTTAGTTGCTAAGTGTAATCAAATGAAACAAAAAAAAAAAAAACACAAATTAAAATTCTCAAATCAATTAAACTACTTAGTGAAATCAACCTTTAATTGAATCCTTCTACACTTAGAAAATACAACACTAATGCTTAACAAGACTTACCACAGCCTTAATACACACACATCAGAATTAAGTCACCACTTCTAGCTCTAAGTTAGGGCGGTGTTTGATGTGATGTATGTTTTGTTTTATGATTTATTATTTTAGATTGGATGTTAGGGTGTATGCTTCATAGACTGGATGATAGGCTAATATTAGTCTAATCATATTTTCTGTAGGGGATTATGCTTAAGGGATGCTTAAAAATAAATATGAATGCTCTTTTTGTAGGTTGCTTAAATCCTTAAGCATAATCCAAGTTGGGGCATGTGGGCTTAATTACCCATGTATAGGTGCTAAGTCAATTATATATACAATGGCTTGGGATTATATGTATATTTATAACCTCTATTTTACAAGTGTAGTTAGATTTACTTTTCCCACATAAATGTAATTTTTGCAATAGGAATTATGATTAGTGCTATGGGGATTAGGGTGAGCGTGGCCAAAAGGCTTTGTCCAGGGTGCCCTTGATGCCTTTGAAGCAAGCACCATCTAATCAAAGAAGGAATCATAAATGGAGATATGAAGAAAGAAGACCCCATAGCATTTAATACAATTATAATTATTCTTTCATATTATAGGTTGTAAGGGTAGAACTTCGGCTACCCATCTCTCTTGGGTTATCTGTGATGCAGACACAGCTTTATTATTCTTATGATAATTTATATAATTGTTTGATGTTATGTTTACATTGTGCATTAGGATGACATGCTTTTCATCATTTCTTAAATGATTGATGCTTTAATGTGTGGCTTGGATATGATTAGGCTCTTAGGATAAAATAACTTTTCTACCCAACTAATCACTCATAACTAAATTTTAAACAACTCATAACCTCATCATAAAGCCTAATACATAAATAAGATAATTAAAAGAAAGATTTTATTAGTGTATGGTTGTATGTTTCACATCATGCATGTATATTCTTTCTCTCTTGAACATGAAGGATCTCCATCCTTGCGATAAAGGAATGCTTGACTTGTGAGGGCATCCCTTGGTGTAGAACACCATCTTCTAGCTGATTTGACCCATAACCTATTTCATCATGCATTTTGGCATAAGAAATCCTAAAACCTCTGAAAATGATGTCTAAAATGAAATAAAATTTGAAAAGATTTTGCATCTATAAATTAAGTCATATGCTCATACCACTCATGTTCAAGTCTCTTAGGGAGTGTGTTTAGGACTTTAGTCTCTTTCTAATTAAATAACTACCCTAGCTATCTTGTAATTCATAAGACCGAACTACATGGTTTTAAAATCGTAGGTGGAGTTAGTTGGCACTCAGTTATAAGTCAGAAGTCAAACAATTTATTCTCTTGTGGAGGTTAACCCCATGTCCATGTCACTTATATTTAGGTCATGCTTTAGCTCATACTAAAGCTCCCTAGATTTAGGATCCGAGGTAGATATTTACTTCAGACTATGAGCATAAATCCTCACCTCTTGGGCATTCCCACAACCTTGTGTTGGTGGATTATAAGCCTTAGTAATCTAATTAAATTTTAACTCAAAACATATAAATCTTCTCAACTTTAAAATTATAAAGCCCAACCATAGGATAGATAGAAATGCTCACTAGGCTTCCTAGTATCATGAGCATTTCCTACTTATTTCATTTGGATTCCAAAAATAAGTCTTCTCCTTGAACTTTCCCAATTGATTTTCCAAATACAACCAATCTTTTTAATAGTCTTGAAATCTTTGGAGATGATAATTTTCTACTTTAATCGAGAGTATTCTTATAAAATTTAATTCCTAAGATGTAATTAATAGTGGAGGCTTGCCTCCATAGGGAACTTAAGAACCTAGTTTAATATAAACCTTGCTTTATTCATCCATGTAAAGTGGAAATATCTGATACATTCGAAGACCAATGATGCCTTAGGAGTCCTTATTATGTGAATAGGTCCATTATAGGGGTCATGCCTATATCTTTGAGATAGTATATTATACCTCAATGTTATAGCTGATCACCTCAAAAAGTACCCCTCTATGATCTGCATGGTGTCCCCCCACCCATACATCTAAAATAACACCACAAGGCCTCTCCTTGTTCATTGAATCTC